>CM057450.1:106472500-108872500 GCA_016271365.2 Neoceratodus forsteri | reverse complement strand
AATAGAACTGGTAGCTGGCGATACGCATGCCCAGGGTGGATGCAGCAAAGACTCTCTTACCTAAAGTATCTATCTTATGAGATTCTTTGTTTATAGGTTGAGCTGTAGCAGTCTAAGGAAGGATGACCTTATCATTCTTTGCCAAGACTACAATAGGGTCCGCAAAGGCTTGAGAGGCCAAAATAGGTCAATCCTTGGGAGCAGCATACTTCCTATCTATGGACTTAGCCACAGAAGGAATGAGAGCAGGATTATTCCATACCATTAGAGAAAGCGTCTCAAAGGAGGGCTGTACCGGGGGAGTTAAATCCATAGGGATGTCTGGAACATGATGATATTGGAGTCTTAAAAGCTTCCCAGGATTGATATCCATAGTCTGGACAGAAAGAGTGGAATTCAAATTTTTTCAGCAGAGACTTAAATGACAGGTCCTCAACCACAGGCTCTGCAGCAGGATTAGATCCTGTTCCTTCCACATCATCACCCAGCATAAAGCCTGGATCAGGCTCAATATCATCTCCTGACAGTCCAGGAGGGACTGTATGGACAGGAAAGGAGTGAAAATCAGAAGGAAAATAGAAGGGAAAAAGGTTAGGAGTCGAGGAGCCCTGAAGACTGGAAGACGTCCCACAGATTCTCAGCGCCGAATAAGAGCACAGTGCCGCCTTGCTCAGCACAGCGCATGGCAGCGACAGAGCCTTCAGCGCTGAGGACGGTGCCAAAAAGCCGCATGGTGCTGAGGGCGGCGCCGACGAGCCCAACGACGCAGAGGTTGGTGCCGAAAAGCCGCACGGTGCCAAGGGCTGCGCCGACAAGCCCAATGGCACCAAGGGCTGTGCCAAAAAGCCGCATAGCACCAAGGGCGGCATCGACCATCCAAATGGCACTGAGGTAGCGCCAACAGACGCATCGACATGAGGATGGTGCCGAGAGACCCATTGATGCCAATGGCACTGAAACCAATGCAGGGCCCTGAAAACTAAGATTTGAGGAAAAAGAAGGAAAATTACCAGGAGATACAGACATGGTGTGTCCCCCTGCGCTGCAGCCATGTGAGGGGGGAGAACACCTGAGCGCGGATTCGATGGCACAGAAGAAGGCGCCGCACAACTAGGGAGGTCCAACTGCCCTACCTGATCTCCTGAAGGGTTCAAGGGCCCCTGAGTGACCGGGCCAGGCAGCTGGACCAACCTCCGAGCCCACTGCTCCATAAGAGCGTCCCACTGATGAAACTGCTCATCTGAAGCCCTACCAGAAGTCGGGGAAGGGCTCTGATGTCGAAGAGGTCAGTGACTGGAGACAGAAACCGATGACTCCGGAGGAGACCAGCAACTGACCCCAATGACTGACCGCGCAGACATACCAGAAGGCAACCTCGAGTGATGCCTTCTCTTTCTGGACCTACGGGTTGAAGAAGAGCTCACGGCCGAACGGTGCCAAGAATGCAACTATTTTATTTTATGCTTCTGAGGGACCGCCCCTTCCTCCAGGCATTGGACTGTCCGTTGTCAGACTCCCATTCCGGAGAGGGTGACGGACCATACCCAGCCCAGTTGACTAAACAACTTTCATATGAAGTCTCCCTACCATCACCTGACCTGCTCATGGTTGACTCTGTCAAGTAGGGTGAGGCGTCTTTCTTCTAATAAATTATAGTAAGCGGACTTTTATTCGAGAAATACTACAAAATAAAAAACTGAAAATTATGCTGCTAGTTTGAAGTTTAACTCCCAGTGAGCGAATGATGTCATCACTGTAGCACACTCAATGGCGTGAAAAAAGGAAGTGAGGCGGTTTGAGGGTCAACGCTGAGATAGTCAATACTGCAGCAGCCGAGACTTGCGGTGCTGCTCCTCGTGACTCCATCTCTGGTGCCGACCCTCCTGCAAAAATTTTGCTCCCGCTGGGTCCTAGCGTCTCCAGCATAGATCCCATCAGTGTGAATGAGTGGTGGAGACTTTGGCCCAGATATTCAAAAGGATTGCACCATGCACAACCCACTGATGCACCTCGGCGCAATATTCAAAAGGGAAAAGTGCGCCACATAAATTCCGATGCGCTGGAGCACATCAGTAATGTGTGCAGGCACAGGTGGGGGGGGGTGTGTGCCAATGCATAACCTGCACAGCCCGATATTCAGACCGGAATGTGCAGAGTCACGCATGCACAACCCTTACCTGCGCCTGCACAAAGTTAAGCCAAAAAAAAAAAGGAACAAGTGATGGCCACCCACAGGTGAGCTGCCGCGTGCCAGGGCACAACACGGCAGCTGCCACCGTGGTGGCCACCCGAGCCCTGCTGTACCTGGCGCCTCTATGCCCCATCGCGAATTCTGTAACTAAATCCCCCTTCTATGTCCCTGGTGGTCCAGTGGACCGCTATGTGCCTGATCGCGGGCATTTGCCTCCAAGAATAAGCCCCTGTCCTATATCCCTGGTAGTCCAGTGGACCGCACTCTGCCCGATCACGGGCATCAGTATTATAACCCCCCCCACGTCCAATATCCCTGGTGGTCCAGTGGACCGCTATGTGCTCGATCGCGGGCATCAGTATAGTAACCCCTCCTCCAATATCCCTGGTGGTCCAGTGGACCAATCACTGCCGACAGCGGGCACCTGTAAATCATAACATCGCCCTATTACCCTGGTGGTCTAGTGTACCCTCCCTCCCCACCGCCCACAAGCCCACTGCCCGCTCCCCCATCGGCCGGCGGCAGCACCTTCACCACCTGCCGCCCCACCGCCCGCTGACTGACAGCTCGGTGGGCTGCGCGCCCGGCTGGCTCACAGCATGAGCCAATAGGCGTGCAGCCCATACATACTACTCAGTCAGATATGTGGATGAATTCATTCACATATCTGGACAGTGTTATATGGTATGGGCTGCATGCCCATTGGCTCACGCCAGAACCAATGGCGGCAGCCCTACTCAGAGCTGCAGTCGGCGGGCGGCAGCAGGCGGGTGGGTGCTGCCACCCACCGGCTGACGGGGGGGGAGCAGGGCAGTGGGGCACAGTGGGCGGGTGAGGAGGGGGGTACATTAGACCACCAGGGTAATAGGAGTATGTTATGATTTACAGATGCCCGAGATCGGGCAGCAATCGGTCCACTGGACCACCAGGGATATTGGACGGGGGACGGGGGTTCTTTTAGATGAATGCCTGTGATTGGGCTGCAGGGGGCATCGGTCCTCGATGGCTGCTGCCTGGCAGGGCGTCAGGGGCAAGACGTCGGGGATCGGTGCACCTGCATGCTAATGGCATGCAAATGGGGCCATAATTACATGCAAATGGCCCCATGTGCACCTTGCATAAATTATGGCCCCATCTGCATGTCCCCTTTTGAATATCGCAGGTGCTGTGCATGGTGCAATGGCACTTGCGCTAGCACATCCCCATGCTCCATTCTGGCAACTTGTGCTGGCGCAATCCTACTGTGCCATGCACAGTGGGGGTGGCCAGGGTGTGATATTCAAAGCTGCTGTGCCATAGCGCAGCTCCGTTGAATATCGCCCAGGCCACACCCCTGCGCAACAAAGTTGAGCTGCTCCCAGGCTTGCGCCACAGCCTGGCGCAGTTTGAACACCTGGGCCTTTATGTCCAGGAAGATCATGGAAAGAGTACAGTGGAGGGCAACCAAGTTGGCAGTGGGGATTAAAGGATTTGACATATGAGGATAGGTTAAAGGAGCTAGGGTTGTATACACTTGAACAAAGATGACAACGTGGAGATATGTTACAAATATACAAGATCCTAGGAGATAATGAACTAATGGATAGCTTGGGTCTAAAAATGCAAAAAATAAGAATAATCTAAGATGTCATGATCAGCAGATCGTAATGCAACACATCACAAAGAATACAAGAAGAGGCTTCTATACATATTGAGCTGCAAAATGGTGGAATACACTTCCTAGAGAGGTGGTCTCCGCTAGCTCAACTGATCTTTCCAAAAGAAGATTGGACACCCATTACCCGAACCACAGGGATCAATGGCCCCGCTAAGGTGGGAGACAGGCTTGATGGGCACATGCCTCCTCCTGTCTAACGTACCCAGTACAGTACCCAGTAAAGTACCACAAAAGCAACTACAGACAGCCATCATTAGGTAAGACAAGCACAATTTCAATCTACATTCATAACTTTTTTTTGTTTAACATAGTCTTCTTATGACACCATATCGTGTACCTGGTAGGTGAAAAATTTCAAATGTTGCTCAAAAGATGATTTCATGGAGTGACTGTGAAATCACCTTTCAGCCTGGATTTGAAAAACTTCACCTGCCTTGTTCATAAGTGGGGATTTCAAAAATGCCATGTTGAAAGTTTGGTGGGAAAATATTGAAAATTAGCCAAGTTATGAGTGGACACTGAAATATTTCAACATTCTCTCATAACTGGATCACTTTACCATACTTTTCCACCAGATTTTCAACATAATCTTCTTATTTATTTATTTATTTAGTTAAACATTAGTTTAGAAACCTTTGAGCCAGAGGCTCATTTACAAAGGTACCTCGTCACAAAGAGGACATCAGAACAGTAGTACAAGGGACACAGTACTTACAAACAAAAAAGTTACAGTTCAATTACAATTTTGTTACAATAGAATACAATCTCCAACGAAGCAAAAGATAACAAAAGGTGCAAAACTTATGGTCGGGGGAGAGCTGGTGGGAGTAGAAGGGAGGGAGATTGGGGAGGAGGAATTAGTAGGGAAAGGAAGGGGGAGCCGCTCAGTGAGCATTGTCAAACAGAGTATATATATATATATATATTTTTTACACTAGGCTAGTGGCAGTTGCATTGCGAGAGCTAAACAGGAAGTTTCTGAGCCTGGGCTTAAAGCAAGCTAAGGTTAGTGAGTTTGAGACACTGGCAGGAGGAGTTATACCAGTGGGGCGCACGGTGAGGAATGCCCTCTGACCTTGAGAGGTCCTGGCTCTCGGAATAACTAGGGTAGCTCTTGACAGAGCTCGCGGCGTGATCAGGAGTCGGTGCAATGCAGGCGAATGGAGTTGGATAGGCCTATGGGGGATAGGCCACGCAGAGGCTTTAAAGGTTAGCTGGCATGTCTGATACATGAGTCGCTCTTCCAGGTTGAGTAGGGTAGCCAGGGTGTACAGCTCACATGTGTGAGTGAGTCTGGGAGCACCAGTGATAAGTCTGCAGGCCTTATTAACTGTGAGGCGAACCTTGTTGGGGCAGTCTGATCTGCTGAGCTATAGACCGGAAGGCCATAGTCAATGAGAGACATGACAGAGGAGGTGACAGCCAGGCGGAGGGCATCAGGAGGAGGCATTTCTTGTGCCGGTAAAGAATGCCTAGCCGTGAGTTGGCGACAGAATTTAGGGCAGATATGTCCATGGAATGAAAGTGCAGGGTCAAAGGTTATACCAAGATATTTATAGGACTGCACCTGGTCAATGACGAGATTGGGTGTGGAGTAGACAGCTAAGGAAACTTGCTGTACTTATTTTGGGGTGGGAGAAGAGCATCGTTTTGTTTTCTTAAGGTTGATAAGTCGGTGCTCAGTGAACCAGGTAGCTGCAGAGTCAAAGACTAGTTGGAGGGAGTTCTGTAGCAGCATGGGGTCATTGTGGGAGGCAACGAGAACAGCATCATCAGCATAGAGAAGCATCTTACCCATACAACTGCTGGGTAGGGAGTTAAGAAAGAGTGAGAATAGTAGGGGTCCAAGAATTGAGCCCTGCAGCACCCCAGAGCGAATGGGACATGTTTCAGAGAGAGTACCGTTGACTTTCACACATTGGGAGCGGGCGGAGAGATAGCTGGTGCACCAGGAAACAGGTCCTGAGGCAAAGCCTATTAGGTCGAGGGTAGAGAGCAAAAGAGGATGCGAAACGGTATCAAATGCTTTAGACAGGTCAATGAATATAGCACCAGCCAGGGCACCACAGTCCAAGGAGGCATGGAGGAAGTTGGAAAATTCCAGGAGTGCTGTATTGGTACTATGACCTGCTCTGAACCCGTGTTGTTCAGGGCAGAGAACATTGTACTTACAGAGGTAGTCAGAGACTTGGGACGCCACAATTTTCTCTAACGCCTTAGAGAGGGGGGAGAGGATTGAGATGGGTCAGTAGTTACCCAGAAGAGTCCTGTCACCACCTTTATGGACAGAGGTAACTGTGGCAATCTTCCAGGCAGAGGGGAATTGTCCGAGACAGAGTGATTTGTTGAAAATGCATGTAATAGGTGAGAGGACCTGATCCAGGACCTGACGTAAAAGGCAGGGATCAAGTGAGTCATTACCGATGGTGTTACCTTTTAGGGCTTTTAGAAAGTAAGGCCTAGCTTCTTGCATGGTAACACGACGCAGGTGGAAAGAGGGGCGGGCAATGGGTGGTGGTACAGATGGAGGAGGGGGACTGAAAAAGTTACCAGGAAGTACTGAGCTAAGGTCGGTAAAGGAGTTATTGAGTGGGTGGCAATGAGGGCAGGGTCAGAGGAGACGGTACCACTGATGTTGAGAAGAGAAGGAGGGGGACTGGGAGTGACCATTCAGTTGCTTGATGTTGTCCCAAGAAGCACCTGGGGTTCCCAGGAGGGTAAGAGAGCTTGGTAGTATTCCGCCTTTGCTTCTTGATGGCCCAGGTGCACTGGTTGCGGGCGGCAACTAGGACTGCCTGTCAGCTGAACGGCCAGTAGCAACAGCAAGGTGCCAAAGATTGTCGCTTGCTTAAGTTGCCACAGTAGGGCAAGGGTGATCCAAGGCATGTTTCACTTTGGACCTCCTAGCAGTTATGGGAGCAAAGATATCACAGGCAAAGTTGAAAGTGCTATAAAGAAGGCCAGGGCCAAGTCAATGTTGGTTGCCCTCGTCAGAGGGGACCAATCAGTGTGGGCAAGGAAGCGCTAAGGCCTATGAGTCCCAGGCCTAAGCCGCCTCGAGAGGTGGTTTTGACCGGGATGAGGGCCGAGGGGTTTCCAGTTGAAAAGCACAGGGAGCGGTCACTGAGGCAGTCAGAGAGGATTTGGATGTTGTGGATGCGGATTGGCCTGTTGGTGAGGACCACATCAGGAGGTGCTTGTCCCCCAGGGTTTTTTCTAGTAGGCTGTGTGACCAGTTGAGTTAGGTCAACTGAATCGAAAGCCTCACGGTGGGAGGAGGACGAGGGGCAGAGCCAGTTTATATTCAAGTCGCCCACCAAGATTTGGTCCGACGAGTTGGGTAGGGAGGTGAGGTAGTCAATTAGTGGGCCCAGGGCCTGGGATTGGTTCTTGGGGGGTATGTAGGCTACGGTTAGGAATAATGGGCCTCTAGCTGGGTCAGGGGACAGCTTTTAGAGTAAAGTGCCTGGGCCTTATGGTCGAGGTCAGGCGGGGGGAGTGGTAGCCCCATGAGAGAATCCTTCAAATAGAAGACTAGCCCCCACCTCTCCTGCCGACACGGTCCAACTGGTGGAGAGTGTAGCCGGGGAGAGAGACATGAGAGTTAGGAGTGGAGGGAGACAGCCAGGTTTCAACCAGGGCAACAACATCAGGTTTATGAAGCGTCACCCAGCAGTGTAGAGAGTCCAGTTTTTTCAGGAGGCTACAGATGTTCATAGAAGCAATGCGCAGCCCAGGAAATTTCAGGGGGAGGACCAGTGCTGCCAGGCCCTTATGACCCCACCTCATGAACCTGGTAGGTGAAAATGTTCAAATCGTGCCTGAAAAAGGGATTTCTGCGCAGCAACTGCGAAATCAAATTTTGGGCTGGATTTGAACATTTTTACCTACCTTTTTCATTAAGTGGGGTTCCAAAAAGGCCATATTGAAAATCTGGTGAAAAAATATTTAAACATGAAAAAGTAAAAAGTTTAAAATGCATTGAAAAACTTTAACTCGACTCACCTTATTTCCTCATATCACAGTCGCAGTTCCAGAGGAAGGATGTCTTTAAGATCAGAGAGTGGATCTATGACACTGAACCGAATTTAGGTGAGTGACAGTGTGTGTGTGTGTGTGTGTGTGTGTGTGTGTGTGTGGGGGTGGTGGGTGGGTGATGAGTGAGTGGTCGGATGGGGTGGAGGGAGCAGAAATCAGTGAGGGACCATTTTCTTTGCAGAGATCGTCGAGGGATTATTTTCTTATTTTCAGGTTTAAACAAACAAAAAAATGATGCAGCTAGCCTCCCATAAGATTTTAGGTGTCCTTATCCCCCTTAAATTTGAAGAATGGGTGCTGGGCACTCCCACGGTAGTACATCTGAAGGGGGAACTCTCATAAGGTACGGCTAATACTACTGGTAGCAGGACTAAAGTGTATTACAACCAAATGGCTCAAACCAGAGCCACCAACATTACTTGACTAGATAAAGAAGGTAAAGGAAGTGGTCTCCATGGAAGCCATGGCAGCTAAGTTGAGACTCCAACAAGACTAACATGTCCAACGGTGGCAAGGCGGGGAGTCCTGGTTGCTGGCAGAGGGCCACGGGGATACATAATCTCTCAGACCCCCATTTATTTATGATACAGTAGACAAGGCCTGAACAGATGGAAAATGGACAAAAACAACAACCCACACATTTCAGAATTGAGACCCAGTGCCCACTAGCAGGGTTCTCAGAATCCAGACAGATAAATTAATTGAGAAACTTGTTAATTATGAAAGGTAAAGCACCTCAGGAAAAATAAATCGATTCAACTGATCCTATTAAATTCCTAAACATTTGTGTTTGAGCATGGGGAGGGTGCAGCCAATAGTTGGGTCCAAGTGTTCCAGCCCCATTTAAAATGTTGTGTTGGTTTAAATACTTCAGATTTGCCTGTACCCAGAGCAATATTTATGTCTTTCAACGGAGACAATACAAGCCTATTACTGGGACAGGAGATGAACCATGGCTTTTCATTACTGAACTCAGATATTGTAATCTATTACTCTGGTTGCATACCAATTATTGTGATATATACTTCTGTTAAGCAATCTATATACCAAATGCAATGTACTTTGTGCTGTGATGATAATTTACATAATAAAGCTGAGTTAAAAAAAAAAAATCTAAGTGGATTGTGGCCCTTGCAAATGGAGATGCAGACTGCTGCAATCACTGAGAATTACAGTCCCCCCTGGGAAAAGATGGCAGTAACTGTGTGACTGCATGGGGTCAACTGGATGTCAGGAACTTACTGAATGGGTTTGGGAATAGGTGGAAGGACTAGATTTTATGTCGGTGAGTGGGTTGAGGGACTGCACCAGATGTTAGTAGATCACTAGACATCAGAAAAAATAAAATTCCGTACTCATCTTAATTCTTGATCTTCTAAGAATATTTTCACCATTGACTCACACTACTGGCTTTGAGCCAGAGGCGACAGGACCTAGCAGGTGCCAGAACTTTTCAGAGGGCTGACACCACCATATGCAGCATGCATGCATGACCTCACGAATCAAGGCACATGGCCGCTAGTTTACCTCAACATCAGCCCCCAACCACCTCAGTATCTATTTTACCAAGGAAGTAAGCAGCATAACTCCATGCGTAACTTATGCACTTAACAAAAGCAAAAGAATACCAGCACCAGGTTGCAGTACAGAAATTCACAGCTTTAATATAGATACATAGAAAAATACAATGCTACCTTGATGGTAAAAAATAACTTAGGACTCACTCCCGACATGGTTTCGTCCAGAGGCTTTCTCAAGGGATACTGAACTGAGAAAGCGGAGGGTCTTTTAATGTGATCCAGGATTAGTGGAGTTCCTTTGTGAATGTGCCCAGCTGGTCTCACAGTACAATGCCTTTCTGTTTCATGATCTTTTCTATCTGCAGGTTAAAGGTACAGCCATGGGGGGGTCGCATTTGGCCCCAATTATGCAGACCTTTACCTTGGATACTTGGAGAAACAGTCTATAGCACCGAGACCAATCCTTTTTACCATAAGATGGATCTCTGGAGGGGTTATATAAACGATATTCTAATAGCATGGAGGGCAAGCAGGGTGGAGTTAAACACGTTCAAAGGTGGCTGGAGAGCACTAATCCAAACCTGAGGTTCACCGTTAATGCTATTTTAACTGAGGTGTGTTTCTTGGATTTAGCAATCATCAAAGAAAGCGACGGTACCATGAAGACAAGTCTGTACCATAAATCCGGACAGAAACACCCTCCTGCATGGCACCAGCTGTCAACCTAAACATATTATCAACAACATTCCCAAATCCCAGTATCTGAGAGCGAAGAGGAACTACAGTAAGAAACTACGTAGAACAGAAGAATGCTATGACAGTAAGGTTCCAGCAGAAGGGGTGCAGACAAGATGTATTGCACAAAGCAGAAAATGAGGTGAACTCCATTAACAGGGAAGAGTTACTCGTACATATGGTCTCCAAACCAACCACAGAACAATCTATCAGTTTTGTGAGCACCTTTGGGAGGCAGCCCAGGGCTATTAGGAACATCACCACTAGAAATTGGGGAATCATAAGCTCCGATTCCGTCCTTAGAAGTGTCCAAACCCACCAAGATTTACCTATGAAAGAGCTCCAAATTTATCAGACAGCTTGACCCTCAGTTTGCAACCGATCCCAGATAAATCAAATACTTGGTTACCAAGTTTGCCCAACAGCAATTTCATATGTAGCCGTTGTAAATACTGCCCAGTAATAGAAAAAATATGCAAATTTACTAGCAGCAATGCCACAAAAATTTCTGAAATTAGGAATTTCGTTACGTGTGATTCTATGCATGCAGTCCATTCGACTTAGTGTAACTGTGGAGCATTTTGCATATGCAAAACCACCAGGACTTTGAAGCTCAGAATTTATTTTATTTAGTTTTTTGTTCTCCAGTTCAATACACTGAATTGGAGAACACATGAGGGCAGTTGCTAAGGGAGACATAAATATTGCACTAGCTGTTCATGCAAAGAATTCTTCAGCATCAGAGTGTCATGACTTCATATTTTGTGGCACCAAAAAGGTGCAGGTGGGAATACGGGGAGGAGATCTGGATGCCTTACTTTTGCAGAGGGAGGTACTGTTGATCATCCAGCTGGGGGTCAGTTCTTATCTGGTTTAAATGACAGGCTAGTGCCTCTCATTAAAAATAAGGGAAACGTTTAATGAAATTGTAATGACATGTTGTGATTCTGTACTGATAAATCCCTTCTCTATTCTTCTTTTTAGGTTCCAAAATTGTGACTTCTAACACTATATATTTTTTATGAGTAGAAGGAAACAACCAGCCAGAGGGAGGTGGCAAGTACCTTACTCATTATAAAGTGAAAGCCTTTGGAACTTATTAGATATTAGGATTTTAAAAGTGTGAACATCATTGCTTCTGATGCTATTGTGTTCTTATTAAAGGAAAACTGTCTAAATAATGAAGCCCCCTCCCCGAAAGGCTTACCCCCCGATTAAGCTTTTCGCACTGAAAAGCCTTTTTTTATGCACTACCATGTACTGTACTTTCATTTTGTTAAATCCACGAACTGGGAATATGGCGGATGCTGGGGGGCTCCATATAGTGTAAAAGTCTGGCACCGCACTGCTCACTTTAATACATTTTGTACTGAAGTGAGCAGTGTGGCGCCACACTTTCACACTAAATGGAGCCCCCCAGCGCCAGACATATTCCCGGTTCGTGGATTTAACAAAATAAAAATACAGTAAGTGGCGGCACATAAAAAAGGCATTTCAGTGTGAAAAGCTTAATCGGGGGGTAAGCCTTTCGGAGGCAGAGGCTTCATTATTTAGACAGTTTTCCTTTAAGATGTGCCTATTCATCAGAGTATGAATTTTAACTGTGGTTCAGGGCTACTTTCAGGCACTGTACTAGCACTTATAGTATTATACCATACACTGGGGGGTCACGTTATGGCAACCAGCTAGGCAGCAGCTGAGGCCCAGAGCTCTTCCCTCCTGCTGCTCTAATCGCCAGTTTTTAAACTCCCCGGCGCTTTAATCGGCTGATATCGTTAATAAAGGAGTTGAAATACGCCTTCTACTAAGTGGGATTGAAGTCCGATTGCAGTAGATCGTCTAAATTAACAGGATGGAGGTGGATGGGAAACAGGCCTCCGTCAGACATACACCACCTACATCCCTTGAAAAGGCAGCTAAGAAGCAGCGTAACCAGGGTGGTTCAAAACCGGAGCGGAGTGGGGATAAACTGCAGCTATCCAACCCTCTTACAGAGGATAGATTTCTGCAAGAATTGACCCCGGTGAAGGAAATTCTACAAGAGTTGGCTGGTGAGCTTAAATCTCTTCGGAGCGACCTGTCCTCGGTCTCTATCTGAGTGTCTGACGCGGAGGCCAGAGTGTTCTCCATAGAGCAATGGAGATCTAAGGCAGAACTGGATGTCTCTGATCTTAAACAGCAGATTAAGAAGCTTCAGGCAAAAACTGAAGATTTAGAGGGACGCAATCGTCAGAATAATCTCCTGATTCTGGGCTTACCTGAGATGGAAGAGGGCCCAGATCTATTAGCCTTCCTCCAGAGGTTCCTGACTAAAGTGGTAGGCCCGTCACCAATTAACCCTACGTATCACCTGGAGCAGGCCCATCGTTCGCTGAGGCCTCGACCTCCGTCTGGATCTCCTCCACGTCCTATTATTATGAAGTTTTTAAGTTACATAGAGAGGCAACATGTCTACAGCAAATCTTGAGATTTAAAAGAGATATTGTGGGGATCGGCCAGAATACGGATTACTCAGGACCTTCCGAAGGAAACCAGAGAGAAGAGGGCGGCCTTCCATCCTGCAGTCCAGAAATTAATTGCTGCCTCCATTCCCTTCAGAATGATCTACCCGGCTACGCTAAAGGTTACAGTTGGAGGCTCTACCTATAGTTTCAGCTCCCCCGAGGCGGCTATGAAAGATCTGGCTATTAAGCTTCCGGACCTATTTAAGAACTCTGGCTGAGAGACACTATGTATTTTTATATGTTATTGCATTGCCGTCACTCTTTTTGGGTCTAATTTTAGTTGGATGGCTTAGTTTTCCCCTTACTTTCTCTTATTTGTTGTATATTCTCTGTTCTACCTAATCTGTTTTGTATGACCTTAGTGCAAAACTCCTCCTGTTTCCCCCATTGGTGATTTCGGAGCTCGATAGGTTTCTTAACCTTTGGTTTTGCTCTTACCTGGTGGATCCTTGATGGCTGGTTGGGGTGGCTGGGCGCTGTTCCATGGGTCGGGTGAGAGCTCTTCCTTGAGCCTCGGTGTGCTTGGCATCTCCGGAACCTATTTGCTAGGTTGTGATTCCTCTAGGAGTAACTTCCTGGCGGTGGGACAGTTTGGTCCAAGCGTTGATACAATTCCCCGGAAACATCGTGCCTAGGCGGCGAGCTCATGGATTTTGTTCTGCTCTCAGATCAAGCTACCTCCTGCGTGCAGTCATGGTTCTCGAGGGTGAGTGAGATTTTGTTCGACCTTGCGGATGGCTCTGTCATGAGTGACGCTGTCATTGGCAGCCGGGGCGCTACGGTGGGGGGTTTCCCTTAATCTTCGCAGTTTTCGATTGCTGGTGATTGGGATGCGGGGGTGCTTGGGCCTGGGTTTTAGCGGCTTGCTGGATGTGGAATCATGAGCCTAAGGTTGGGGTTTGGCTAACCTCACCCGGTGGTAGGGATACTGTTGGTCATCTTATGGGGTTGGGTCTTTGGCGTGGTATTAAATTTCTGGGTTGTGCTTCCCTCCTTTGGCCTGGCCAATCACTCTGGGGTCTCAGAGGTTCGCAATTGGGGTCGAGGTGGTCAGGGCCCCCCTTTTGCCTGAACCGGTTTAGGTCTTTGCCCTGGTTCCCGGTGTAAATAATTGCTTTCTGGGGCTTAAGATTTATATTGGAGGTGGTTGGGTTGATGATGTTTACTTCTTTAGCCTAAGTCATTTGTGGGAGTAGTTCGTGGAGTTGGGGAGGGTGGGGGCGGGTATGTTATTGTGTGTTATGCACTGTGTTTTGCCAAGTGTTGCTGTACTACATATTACATAATTTAGATGGTAAATGTTATTGGAGGCATTTTGGGTGGGATGGGTTTTTTGGGGGATAGTAGTGGGTGGTGGGAGGGCTTTGGGAGGTTAGGTCCAGTCTGCCAGCCTAGAGTGTAGTATTGTCTTATCTTGGTTAGATTGCTGGGGCTTTTTTCGTGGGTATTTTATTCTGGGGTGTGCTGGCGGACTAGTAAACTTTGGGCTCATTTAGCTTTGGTGTGCCTTTTTTCTCCTTTTATTACTGATCTTTTCTGGGTACATGTTTTCTTTATTTGGTATCTAAAATGGCTATTAATACGATTAAAATAGTCTCTTGGAATGTGCGCGGACTCAGGGATCGGGTCAAACGGTCTCAGATTTTTAACCACTGCTCATTGTTGCAGGTTGATATTCTTTTTCTCCAAGAAACGCATCTAAGCCATGTAGACACCAAATTCTTATCTCGTTCTGGTTTTTCCCAGACTTATCTGGCTGGGAATTCCAGTCTTAGTAAAGGTGTTGCTGTTCTTATCAAAAAACATGTTTTATTCATGAAAGAATTGATTGTATCAGACCCAGAGGAGGTTTATTCTGGTTAAGTACTCTCAATGGTGGCAGTGTTGTTCTAGGTTCTGTATATGGACGGTGGGGGAGCCAAATTTTTATGTCTCTTGCAGACAAGGTAGCTAGTTTTCTCCTTCCCAGCTTATATTGGGAGGGGACTGAATGTCCCCTTTCATCTATATTGGATAAAGAACCCCAGGATAAACGAACCCCTTCTCCTGCCCAGAGAGCCCTTCAGGAGTTATTGTCAATGTTAGGGTTATATGACCCATGGAGCTTTCAATCCTTCTTCGTTGCTTTCTCTTTTCTTTCTCAGCCGCATGGTTCAAAATCGAGGATAGATTTTGTTTTAGTTAGTAAATCCTTTCTTCCCAGTCTTCTTCAGTCGGTGATTGATCCAATCATTCTTTCGGATCACGCCATAGTTTGGATCAGACTTTCTTTAGACCCTGGTTTTGTCGGGACTCTGTTTGGAGGTTAAATACTCAGTTGTTGAAAGACTCTCAAATTGTCTCGAGTATTAAATCTTTGATTTCTTTCTTCCTGGCGGAGAACCTGAATTCTACCGAGACTTGATTTAGTTTGGTGCTCTTTGAAGTGTTATCTCAGGGGTGAGTTAATAAAATGGCCTCCTCCAGGAAAGCTCGCCTTGCAAAATCTTTGTCTTTAATGAATAAAATTAGAGGTTGGAGAGCTAAATACTCTTCAACCTTCGTTACCGGTATAAGGATCTTTTGATAGCTAAGCGTGAGTATATGGATCTCTTGAAAGAAAAGACGGAGTACTGTTTGATAAGAACTCAAGCTAAATATCTTGACCATGGGGAAAAGGCTGGGAAACTCTTGGCCTTGCGCTTGCGGGCGTTGGAAGGCTCTAGGATAATCCCTTCTCAGCTTTCCCCATCTGATTCTACAGTATCCTCCCCTAGAGGTATTGCCCGTATTTTTGAGAGATACTACTTGGACCTCTATAGTAAGTCTTCATCGTCTGCCTCTATCTCAAATATCAACATGTATTTGGGAGATGTCGACATTCCTTGTTTGTCAGCATCCCAACAAAAATTCTATTGGATCCTATTTCGTTGGAGGAGATAGAAAGGACTATTACCTCTATGGCTCCTGACAAAGCACCTGGCCGGATGGCTTCCTGCTAATTTTATAAGGTTTTAGTTAAAGAACTGGCACCTATCCTCCTTAAGTTATATGAATATTTATCGGTTTCTGTCGAAATAGATCCCACCCTGTTTGAGGCCACAATTATCTTGATTCCCAAACCTGATAAAATTCCATGGATCCGACAAATTATAGGCCTATCTCCTTCAAAATTATGACATGAAAATTCTCGCTAAGATACTAGCCGAAAGAATCAAGAAAGTCTGGTCTGGTTTACTTAGTCCGAGCAAGTAGGCTTTGTTTCTGGCAGGTCTGCTGGACCATTTAAGGATCTTGTCTCATATTTCCCAGCATGCCCAATCAGTCCTTTATCCGGCAGCTTTGGTCTCTCGATGCAGAAGGCCTTTGACCGAGTGGACTGGACCTTCCTTTGGGCCATGCTGGGGAGGATAGATTTCCGTTACCATTCCTGAAAAGGTTCAGATGTTTATGGCTCCCCTCAGCTAAAATTTATTGTAATGGGTTTTCTCCCCTTTTCGTTTACATACTGGTACTAGACAGGGGTGCCCCTTTCCTTTGCTGTTTAATTTGTATCTAGAACCGCTGCTTATCAGACTTAAAACATCCCCCCAGGTTAGAGGCTGTATGTTACAACAGCAGGAACTGGTGCTCTCTGCTTATGCAGATGACATACTTCTGCATTTAGAATACCCGGCAGAGTCTTTAAAAGCAGCGATTGACATTATTGAGCAATTCGGTTCTTTCTCTCAATACAAATTGAATATTTCTAAGTCCGAAATTTTCCCTTTAAACGTCTACACTAATAAACAGGAGTTTATCTCCTTTGGGATGAGTGGGCCCTAGATCCATTAAGTATTTGGGGATTCATTTTCGACTGATCCCTCTCTTTGAGGAAGCTAAATTTGGATAGAATTAAAAATCTGGTTTATCAGGATCTGCAGCGATGGTCTGCCCTCCCTATCTCTCTTTGGGGCCAGATCAATATTATTAAAATGAATGTCCTCCCCCGGATCTTTTACCCATTGAATTTGTTAAATCTTTGGCTCCCTATCATATACTTTCAGCAACTTCATACTATGTTTTCTAATTTTATTTGGCTCGGGAAGGGCGTTAGGCGCTCATATGCTAAACTATCTCTTCCTAAAGAAAAAGGCGGTCTTGAGTTACCTAATCTTCTACTTTATCACTGGGCAGCCCATCTTTCTAAATTGGGAGGTAGTTCTCTATAAATTCCACACTACCTTGTCCAATTGGCTCCAGATTGACGTTAAGCTTCTTTCTGAGGCTAAACTCGATAGCTATGCTATACTTTATACTCCTCAGCAGCAATCTCACATAGGTGACTGATAGCATGATTCTAGTTGCCCTTAAGTCACTGGCTCAATGTTTAGTATCTTTCCCACATTTCTAGCGTCTCGGATCTGGGTCGGCGGTAATTCTCAATCCTAATATAAAATTGGGTAGTTCTTGGCTTATGCGGATTGGCTCCCACAGATTAGAAGCCAAAGTGGAGCATTTCTATAATCAGGGATCCCTTCTTTCTTCCGGTGACATATTGGATAAGTTTGGCATTCCTAGTAGAGGGTCTTTAAAGTGTACCAATTAAGACATCTTATTGCCGGAAATTGGTACCATTTCTAGAGACTCTGTGGCCTATCCTTTCTTTCATAAATTATTAACCTTACTTCTCAGTCTCACTCCATCTCTTTGATTTATTCTTTCCTTTTGAACTACAAATTCCCCGAGATTGTCGAGGGCTCTAGTGTCTGGGCATACTTGCTATCTGATGCCTCCCTGAGTTGGCCTTGTATATGGAAGGACATACATAGGTATCATACCCAGGATAGACTACGGTTAACCCAATACTATATTGTTAATAACCTGTATTATACCCCTGCCAAACTTTTCAAGCTCAAAAAACTTCCCCACCCGACTTGCTCTAGGTGCTCACAAGGAGAAGGTAACCTAATTCATATGTTCTGGGACTGTCCTAAGGTTGCCCCTTTGTGGTCCCTTATTCGGGATAATCTAGATCCCTTTCTGGGTCTGTCTGCCTTCTTCTCTCCGGAGATTTGCATTCTGGGTGAATATTCCCGTATAGATAGTGTAGAACGTCGATACCATATGGCTTTGGTGTCCATGGCGGTCAAAAAATTAGTTTTGAGACATTGGACAGACCAGCTGGCCTTGTCATATGCAGATTGGCTGACTGAACTTACTACGTTTTTACATTCGGAGAGTTTGATTGCCAGTCTGAATGATCGGATGGATCGGTTTCGGAGGAGATGGAGTAAACTTCAGGCACTATGTCTGCATTAGTTAACTTGGGACCTGATCCTGTAGTCATATAAATATCTCTATTTTGATCATGTATGTTACTTTGTAATCTTGCTGGTATTGAAGATTGTACTATCAAAGATGACTGACTGTCTTACCCAGAATATTTACCATATTGGGATGGCGCACCTGTAGAGGGAGGGAGGAGGAGGCTGGTGGAGGTGGGGTGGGCGTGTTAGAGGTTGAACCTTTCTTATTTATATGCTAATGGGGAGGGGTTGGGGTTTCTTTTCTTTCTTTTTGTTGGGGAGGGTGGGGTGGTCTTTCGGGGAGGCTGGGGGAGGGAGGGTTTAGGTGGGGTTTTGGTTGTGCAGTTCTTTCATTCTGTACTTTATCAGACACGCTTGTTTGTTGTTGTTGAACTATAGGTTAAAACCCAATAAATTTAAATTTAAAAAAAAAAAAAATACCATACACTGCACCTTTAAATTTGTGGATGATCACGATTGGCTAAGAGCACTTTAAAAGAACCTCTGCTTTCTCAGTTCAGTATCCCTTGAGAAAGCCTATGGGCGAAACCAGGTCAAGAGCGAGTCCCGAGTTATTTTTTATCATCAAGGTACTGTGTTGTATTTTTTTTATGTTTTTATATTAAAGCTGTGAATTTCTGTACTGCAACCTGGTGCCGGTATTGTTTTGCTTTTGTTACGATACTGAACCTTTACGTGGCACAGGTTACTGGAGAGGAGCAGCATTCCTGCTCTACCAGTTTATGCACTAAACTTAAGGGCATAAGATAACCCAGGTGGCCCGTACAAGAAGAGCCACCAAATCCAGTAACTCAGTGTCTCCACAGTCCAAACCAAGCATAAAGGGGCGAAGACCAAGACAATCTTGCTGGTGTGAGGGATTTACTACAGAAAACTGACACTACTTTCCCCGACACCCAGACGCTTGATGCCAGAAGCCCAACAGTCAAAATCCTGACAGCTGGATTTTGAGTCTTCCTCATGTTCCGGGGGGCTTTGCCCCCCACATCCCCCTTACTTAATATAACAAACTCCGTGTGCAGGGGCAAAATCCCACTGTCAGGATTTTGAGTGTCAGGTTTCTGGCGTTGGACTTATGGGTGTTGGGGAAAGTGGTTTCAGTAAAATGTAGTGATACTGGTGTGAGTCCTGGGATGGCAGGCAGGTGTGTGAATCAATAGTGAAAATATTCTTAGAAGACCAAGAATTACAGTGAGAATGTAATTTTTAATATCTTTCAAGAATCACTCTTTACCACTGATTCCCACTAGTGGGTCAGAGTACCAAGGCCAGAATGTCCCCTGGACTAGGGTGGCTGAAGCTGAGGGCTCATTCAGTATAATTATCCATTCAAAATTATCCTGCCAAGGATAGCATACTGCCTGCCGTGAACATCCAGGACACAGTGTTTAATAAAAGTCTCTACTGTGCTCCAAGCTGCAGCTCTGCAAATTTCTCCAAAACAGGCACAAAGTGGATCTCTGTCAGAGACGCAGCAACTGCTCTGGTGGAGTGGGTGCATATCCTGCCCTCTAATTTAACCTGGGCCATGGCATAGCAGTGGCATAGGCATTTCACAATCCAGGCAGAAATGCACTTGATTGTAACAGGCTGTCCCCTTCGATTAGGATCGGAGACAAAGAGCTGACTAAATTGTCTGAAGTCCTTGGTTCTGTCCAGGTAAAACCTAAAGACCCTCTTAACATCCACTGCATGAAGAGTCATCTATCCTTCGTTCTGGAAATTAGCAAAGTAGATAGGCATGACTAAGGACTAATTAAGATGGAAGTCCAACACTACTTTCAGTAGAAACTTGGAGTGCGTATGGAGAACTACTTTATCTTTATGGAAAACAGAATTTGGAGAATCTGTGACCAAACTATGGATTTCAGATACTCAGCAAAAAGAGGTAATAGCCACCAGAAAGAAAAAATTACTCACCTTAGTAATGTTGTTTCTTCTAATGGAGTTTTGCTATATTATGACAATTGCAGTATGACCCAATCTTGAAACTGCCCCGGAGATGAAATAGGTAACTTTCCATGAAGCATGGAACTCTGAGCACGAGCTCGGTTAGGAAGCTCTGTCTGTTGTGCTTCAAACATAAACTGTCAGATCTTTTCGAGCTAAAACTTACTAAGGTTCTGTGTGGAAGCTGTAAACCTACACTAGCCAACTGGCTACTAACCTAAACACACCTTTCCTGGTCTCAAAGAAAGACTCAAGTCAGGAGACCCAGAAAAAGAAAAACACAACACCAATTTACCCCAAAAAGAGGGTGTAAAAACAACAAGGTGGGCATAAATGAGTGCCAACCCTGTAAGGCCCAACCACACCCCAAAACGGAGGTTCTGAGAGGGGCAGGCAGGGAGGGAGGTCATAATATAGCAAGACTCCATTAGAAGAAACAACATTACTAAGGTGAGTAATTTTTTCTTCAAACAACATAAAGTCTTGCTATATTATGACAATTGCAGACTACACAGCAGTACCCCCATGGAGGAGGGACAGAACCTACTTAGGGAATAGGCTCTGAAGAAAAGCTGTGCCAAACCGAGCATCACTCCTAGCCTGGATGTCCAGGGAGTAATGCTTAGTAAAAGTGTGAACTGTTTTCCAGGTAGCTGCTTGACATATTTCTAGAATAGGAATGTCTCTGGCAGGAGCCAGCGAAGCAGCTGTACCTCTGGTAGAGTGAGCCCTCAGGCCTGAGGGGAACTGACCCAACTTTTAAATAGCAAATTGGATACAAGAGACAATCCACCTGGCAATGGATCTTTTAGTAGCTAGCTTCCCTTTACCAACCTCGCCGTGAGGAACAGTTGGAGGGAGTCAAACCTGTGACCCTTGGTACGCTCTATGTAGTAACTAAGGGCTCTCTTCACATCTAAGCTGTGCAGCCTCCTCTCACCAGAGGAGGAGTGGTCAGTGAAGTACACTGGAAGAAAAATAGACTGATTAAGGTGGAAATCTGAAACCACCTTAGGAAGGAACTTCCTGTTAGTCCGGAGGACCACCTTATCTCTGTGAAAGGAGATAAAATCCGACTCCACGGACAACGCGTAATTCACTTATCGTCTGGCAGAGGTGATGGCTACCAGAAACACAGTCTTCCAAGTCAAGTACTTAAGCTCAGCTGAAGACAAGGGCTCAAGGGGTTGCATAAGCTGAGCAATGCAAACATAAGATCCCAGGCAGGGCAGGATCCCTGAATGGAGGGTTGGTGTGAAGCAACCCCTTGAAAAACTTGGAAAATACAGGATGAGCTGAAAGAGAAGAGGATTTACCTGCTGAAATAAAAGCAGACGCAGCTGCCAAATGCACCTTCAGGGTAGCTGGTCTCAGACCCAGAGAATTCAGATGGACCATATAATCCAGGACTGTGGGTAGATCAGCAGAGTCTGGGGAAATATGCTTTTCCGAGCACCATATGGAAAACCTTTTCCATTTGGAATTGTAAGTAGCCCTGGTGGAAGGCTTCTTGAGGCCTTTAATATATCCATTACACCTTGGGAAAGGTGTAAATCAGCAAACTCTAACTCTTCAAGAACCAAGCCTTGAGATTGAGAGATTTGAGATTCAGATACCAAACCCGTCCCTGGGCACAGGTTAACAGATTGTGATTCCTGGGAAGGCACAGGGGAGGATGGACTGCTAAGGACAGTAGGAGATACCAGGGTTGTCTGGCCCAATCCGGAGCTATCAGAATGACTTTGCAGGATTGGGATCTGATTTTGACTAGCACTTTGAACAGGAGAGGGAAGGGAGAAGGCATAGAGGAACTTCCCTTCCCAACTGAGAGCTAAGGCATCCAGGGGGAGTGAGCCCAACACTAGGGGCCTGCAGCAAAAAAGGGGAAGTTGGTGATTGTCTGGGGCTGCAAAAAGATCTATCTGCGGGGTGCCCCATCTGGCAAATACTACTCCCAAGACCAGGGGATCCAGTGACCATTCGTGATGACCCTGAGAAATCCTGCTGAGAGCATCTGCCAGGACATTGTCCTTGCCTGGAAGGTGGACTGCCGTAAGGGAGGTGTTCAGGGAGTAAGCCAGAGACCACAACTTCATCGCTTCGGCAAGGCCGTGAACCGAGTGCCCTTGCTTAGTTGATGTACCACATTGTAGTGGTGTTGTCTGTTCTGACCTGTACAGTCTTGTTCTGAACAGATTTGGAAAAACTTGAAGTGCTAGAAAAACTGCTCTGAGCTCCAACAGGTTGATGTGGAGCAGAGATTCTTGGGAGACCACAGATCCTGGGTGGTGAGGTGCCCATGTGAGCTCCCAACCAAGAGAGATGCATCTGTAGTAAGGATTAGGGAGTGAGACTGAGTGACAAAAGGAACTCCTTGTCTCAGGTTGCTCAGATCCTGCCACCACTGTAGGGCTAAGATCAGGGTTCGAGTTACTGGGATCAACTTGGTAAGAGGATCCTTTCTTTGAGACCAAAAAGCTCTCAAATGGAACTGGATGTCCCTCATCTGAAATCTTGCTCCCTGCACAACTGCTGTGGAAGCAGCCATGTGCCCTAGGAGCTGCAGAAAATGTCTTCCTGGTCGAGAAACCTGCAGGGTGAATGAGGAGGCCAGGGAGACTAGGGTCTTTTCCCTGTCCAGAGGAAGGAAGGAAGGCCCTGGCCTCCTGTGTGTTCAGTTCTGCGCCTATGAAGGTAAGAAGCTGGACAGGCTCTAGAACTGACTTCGAGAGATTCAGAAGGAAACCTAGAGAGGTAAGCAGTTGCTGCGTTATCTGAAGATGTAAATTGACCTGTTCTGGGACTGGCCTACTATGAGCCAATCATCCAGGTAAGGAAAGATGGCAATCTTTTGCCTTCTTAGGTGGCAACTGCTACTGTCAGGCATTTGGTGAATACCCTTGGAGCAGAAGTGAGGCCAAGGGCATTGCTCTGAACTGGTAATGGCCTGAGGACAGCTCGAACCTGAGGTACTTTCGATGGGAGCTTCTGATGGGAATATGGAAGTAGGCATCCTTGAGGTCCAGGGAAGCTAGCCAGTCCTGGCCTTAGAGAGGTAAGATAATTCCCAGAGTCACCATTTTGAACTTTGGTTTTAAAGGTGCTTGTTTATGTATCTGAGATCCAGGATGGGCCGCCATTCTCCTGGTCTTTTTGGGGTAAGGAAGTACCTGGAGTACAAACTTGCCCCACGGCTCTAGAGAGCCAGGAGGGCAGAGACCTCTACCCCTAGGGCGAGTGCCTCTGATGGAGTTGCAGGTGGAAAAGATCTGGTTCTCAGCTTTGGAAATTTTTTGAAGCAGAGAACCAGTCCCTGGCTTACTACTTCCAGGACCCACTTGTCTGATGTTAGAGACTTCCAGTCCTGGACAAAGTAAGCTAGCCTGCCCCCTACAGGTAGAGAAGAATCGGCCCTGGCAACCCCATCAGGGTTCCTGCTTGGCAGGGGCTTTGGGCTGAGGGGTGGGAGCAGGCCTACTTGTACCCCATCTGCCTCTCCCTCTAAAGAATCCCCTCTGGGCATAGGCGGAAGAGGAAGCTTGGGTTTGGTACAAAGGCCTATGAAAAGTCCTGCCCCTGCCTTTAGGAAGCTGCTTTTGAGGAGTGGCCTGCCTTTCCTTGGCCTGTGCACTCCTATAGGTGGTTCTATATTCATCCATTTTCTTCATGTAATTCTCTGTTTGCTCCCCAAACAGAGAATTGCCCACAACAGGAAAATCCATGGCCTTAGACTGGGTATCCTGAGACAGAGTAGTACATCTGAGCCAGGCCATCCTGCGAAGAGCCACAGATGTAGCCATGACTCTTGATGACACATCATTAAAGTCCACTGCAGCATGAAATTGCACCTTGGATGCCTCAATACCATCCATAGCCACCTGTTCCGGTTCCCTGGCAAGCTGGACAGGGGCTTGTTTCGCTAGAGCCAGCACAGTATCCCATCTGGATTTCTGGTACCTAGCAGCATAAGCCATATAATTTGCCTGTCTGAGTCCCAAAGATGCTGCCATGTACTGCTTCTTTGCCATAGTATCAATCTTCCTGGAGTCCTCAGGGGGGTGTGAAGCTAGGGGAATATTAGCCTTGTCACAGGCTGCAGCCTGCACCACCCCCACATGGCTGCATTGCTGAGTGAGGAAATCAGTGTCAGAACCTGATAAGGTATACCTCTTGTCCATCCTTTTATCCACAGGAGGTATAGTGTGAGGAGTTTTTAAAACTTTTACTGTCTGTTTCCGAAAGGATTTGGTAAAGGAATAGACAGTCTCCTAGACTCTGGAATATCCATCATTTCTACATAGTCAGGCTCCTCTTGGTCATCAACAGCTTCCTCAACAGGGAGCTTCAAAGTTTCAGCAACTTTCTTATAAAAAATGAAATGAAAAGGGGACTCAGAAAGCCTGGGAGGAGAAACCCGTAAGGGTCTATCTGGAGAGATGTCCGGTTCAATGGGCACATCCAGATCTTCAAAACCATATTCACTCTCCTCATATTCCCCTTCTCCCCTTCCTCCGATTCATTAAAATCCTCACAATCATAAACTTAAACCGGTGGAACCAGCCAAACCGAACGCCTACCTGATGGTGTCGGTTTGGTCGGATGGGAAAGAGACTGGACAATTTGAATTGCTTTAGCTATTTCTTCAGCAGTTGGGGAGAGAACTTTTGGCTCTACGCTAGCTGACTTTCTAGTCCTTTTTGTTGGAACGGTTCCTCAGAACCAGCTCTTCGTTTGCCCGAGGAAGTATCGCCCTGGTCAGAGGGCACTCCCTCCGGTTCGGTTGGTACCGAACCAGGCTGGCCATCCAGGTCAGCGGACTTTTTGGCCTCCCTTTCCCCTGAGCCTATCAACTCTCTTTTCTATGGTGGCAGCAGGGAAATTCTTATAAATCTGGCAATCTGAATTGAGGTGGTCAAACCCCAGACAATAGACACAGGTGGTGTGTGGGTCAGCCTTGGCAAAAGCTTCCCCACAAACACTACAGTGCTGAAACCCAGTGGGTCCGGTTTTTCTTTTGGGTTTCTCAGACATAATGCCAGCCTAACCAAACTTGCCTGTTTATGGCAATCCGCCAAGCAAGACACCCTTATTGGTTCCCAACCGTGTCACGGGTCGTGGAAAAAGACGTAATGATATCCGTTTTTTTTAGAACCGATAAGAACCGGGAACTGCACTCTAAAAAAGGACTAGCAATTTTACAAACAACCTGATCGGTTCAAACCGAACCGATAAATGTGTACAAGTTCCACACAGAGATTTCAATGTAAAACCTATCTATTACTTACGTTACCACAGACAGAGCTGGAACCAACCCGTTGCGGTTTAATTTCGGTTAATTTTTACTGAAAACCGATAAAATAACACTTTTTAAACCGACAAATGCAGGGTTTTATTTAACTCTAAAAATTGATTAGCATTTTTCTCATAAAAGTTCTAAAACATTGTGAAAATGCACAGCACTTGCCTCTCTGCGTTTAACAAACATAACACTTCAAGAACACCTATATAAATGCCTTCTGTACAGTAAGTATTGCCCCAAGAAAAAAAGTGCTAATCAATTATTTAAAACCCTGAAATGAACCGAGCAGAAGGAGAAATCTCCGGAGCGACTGTTCAGTGAGGCGGAGTAAAGAATCTGACAGTTTATGTTTGAAGCACAAGACAGAGCTTCCTAACCGAGCTCACGCTCAGAGTTCCATGCTTCATGGAAAAGTTAACCATTTCATCTCCGGGGCAGTTCCAAGATTGGGTCATACTGCAATTGTCAAAATATAGCAAGACTTCATGTTGTTTGAATGCTGCTTTTCAAGTTAAGAACTTTAAGTAACACGTCACAATAGGCTCAAAGAACTTGTCAGTGAGCATGTCCAACACAAGGTTGATGTCAGAGGGAGTCACAGGCTTCCTGCTGGGAAGCCTTATGTGCAAACTGCCCTTGAGGAACTTCTTGAACAGTGGGAGCTGTACCGGGTAGAGGGATCTAACGGGCTTGTGGTATGTTGAAATAGCTCACAGGTGGACCTTTATTGTAGAATACTGCAGACCAGCATCAGAAAGGTCCATTAAGTACTCCAGAACCCTATCAGGAGGACACCTGAATGGATCTGTGTGGGTTTTGGAGCAAGCAATGGGCAAAGCAGAGCACACCTGTCTCCCAAATGTGATACTGTACAAGTAGTAACTACTACTAAAAAAAAAAAAAACATGCACACACAACAGGCTTGCAGAAAGTTGCTAGTTTATTGGTGCAGAAACTGAATAACAGTCAGACTGCCCCTACGTATCGCCACAGGATGTGGCTTCTTTTGGGGGAGGGGTTCTGGTGCACCAGATGGAAATCTTTTCCATTTGGCTATGTATTTCTTCCTGGTGGAAGTCTTACATGCAGCTAAAAGCACTTCAGAGACCAACTGAGATATCTTGTACCTGTTCACTTCTGTATCTTGAGGAGCTAGACCAGAAGGTGAAGGGAGTGCAGGCTGGGATGGACCAGCTGACCCTGTGTCAACAAGTCCATCCTGAGTGGTAGAGTCCCAGTTTGCTGACTAAAAGTCTGTTCAACAAAGGAAACCATATCTGCCGAGGCCAGCGGGGGGGCCACCAAAGTCATCATGCCCTGTGCACCTCCAGCTTGAGTGATACTGTCTGGATGGGAGAGATTGGTGGGAATGCATACAGAAACAGATTTTGCCACTGCAGTCTGAAATAATCCTGACAGAAAATGCCATGTCCTGGGTTTCTGGAGCAGAATTGTGGTAGTCTGGAGTTGAGTGGGCACACAAAAAGTTCACATCTGGGGTACCTCACTCGTTGAACAG
Organism: Neoceratodus forsteri; assembly: GCA_016271365.2. Lineage (NCBI taxonomy): Eukaryota > Metazoa > Chordata > Ceratodontiformes > Ceratodontidae > Neoceratodus > Neoceratodus forsteri. The sequence goes on along the minus strand of CM057450.1, from coordinate 108,845,799 downwards.
TGATCTCACAACATCTAGTGCCAGTGACAACTTGTGAGGATTAGCTTCTGTTCAGCTGACCTTGTCTGCCAGGGTGCTCTGGATGCCTGGCAGATAGATTGCTTGAAGCAGGATCCCTTGCTCTAGACACCATCCCCATACACTCATCGCTTCTCTGCAGAGAGGGTTGGAGTGCGCTCCTTCTTGCTTGTTGACACAGTACATGACAGACTTGTTGTCTGTCTGAAAGAGGACTGTTTGGTGGCTGACTAAGTTTACTAGGGCTTTCAGACTATACAAAACTACCCGCGTCTCCAGCACATTTATATGGAGATGAGTCTCTGATGGGTCCCAGACACCTTGTGTCTGAAGGCCCTGGCAGTGAGCTCCCACCCTAGCAGGGAGACATCTGTGGTAGGAACCATTTCTGGCTCCGGTGGCGATAAGGGGAAGCACTGGAGAATTTCCTCCAGCCAAACACCATGTCAGGGACATTACCAGAGGTTTGGTTACCGGACTGAGGTGTGTCTGTGGGTGTAAAGCTTGTGACCACTGGCACTCAGCATCCACTGGGCTGTCCTCATGTGTAGGCATGACAAGGGCACTGTGAACACTGAGGAAGCTATGAGACCCAGCATGCATTTTTTAGAGTAGGCTTGTACAGTCTTGTGCTCAGTGATATAGCATGCCATCTGCAGAACTGCTAGTAGTCTGTTTTCTGGAAGACAAGCCCAAACCTGGATTGTATCCAGAAGAGCCCCTATAAACAATAACTAGACCTCACCAAGGAAGTGGATCTGTCTTTCTCTTTATGTTTATGATTATGTCCGAATGACTGGTCTTTATCATGGTCTTTCAATTTTGAAGACCGCGAGTTGGTCTATGGGGATGGCTGCATCGCTTTCTGACCCTGGGGCCTTTCCATGGCTGCTAGTGTTTTTCCCAGCAAAAATTTCTCCATCGTCTTTCTTCTGTGTTGCCTGGTTGCTAGATTGAAGCCCTGGCAAATCACACAAGTCCTGATCTTGTGAGATGGGCCTAAACAGCAGATACACACTTTGTGTGTGTCATTTTTTATAAATCTTTTCTCCATACTCATAGTACTAGAGCAACGTTTTTGGTTTTGGCAGCATGCAGAGGCCTCAATATCTCTAAAATTGTAGTGATTACTTCAATGTAAGATAATAAAAAACAATGGCTAGTTGGTCAGCATTTCCACTGTACGTCCGACAAGTACAATCAACAGCGGGAAAAGAACTGAGAAGAGATGGGGCCACCCGCTGAAGCATGACATTGTCGTAGGTGGCCCCGACTAGCAGAAGTTTCCATGTGGTCCTAGCACTGACGCTGGTATAGTTCCAAATGTGTGGATTAAGGGAAAAGATATCCTTGAAGAAGATCTGCCTCCCCAACATGCTGGATGATGGAACTAATAGCCCCCATGCCAGCAGCCCACTGGGAATCCTCCAGCCAGCATCCAGGTTGGTAAGAGCGTCCTCATCTGGGTCAGAGGAGGCCCCCAGCAGGTACAAGCTTCCCCATGGATTGCTGTTTTACTGAAGGTCTGGTAGGTGCCCAAAGACAGCGGAGAGTGGCCTGGTGAGTGTGCAGAGGCTGCTAAGGGGCCTGAAGGAGTGGGTTGGTTGTCAGTCACTGGGCCAGGAAAGTGGCAAAAAAAAAATAGGGTAACATTTTTCTGCCTGACTTGACTGCGCTGCTGCTTTAAATAATGGTTTCTTGGATCTGTGGGACAAAATGCTAAAAGCCTTTAAAAATATGTTTAAACACAGTGCCTAGTTTAAGTTACTTTGTCCAGGGCAAAATTCTGGTGTTAACCCAATTACTTGCAATGCCACAGCTTTTTTTCGTTTGTTTGTTGAGAGAATTTTGGAGCATTCAGCTCTTTTCTGTGGTGAACTAGTTCTGATAAATAAAAAGCAGGGGGCACAAGGTTGGGGAGCTGTGCAGAATTTAAACGTGAACTTGATAAACGAGCCTGGGTATAGCATGTGTGGGCTATTCACATGTGAAGCAGATGAAAACACTGATGTTAGACAAAAAATCTTGCTCATTCTGTACAATGAGTTTACTTACAACAGCGTGCCAGCCAGCTCAGGTATGTGTAATCATTCTTCATCTTCTCACTCTGAATCAGCAGGAACATCTAGAGGGTGAAATGGGAGAGCCATAAGTGGTCATCAAAGGACAGCAGTTTTTAAAATTCAAAGCTGAGAGAAGTGTGACATACAACTACACTTCAAGAAAGGGCAGTTAACACCCTGTGAATAGCACAGTACTACATAGACTTGGCAACCTATGAACTATGGCCCTATTTGCACTAGGGCATTTGAAATGGTTCTGAGCGCTTGAACTGTTTCAAATGTGTGCTGACTCGGATCGCGTTCACACATAACTCAGTTGTAGCTCACAATTTTGGAAGCGTGCTCAAACTCTGATGAGACCAGGGCTTGAGCAAGCTTCCAGAAATCCTTTAAAAAGTGAAGTGAGCTACTCACAATGTGAACAGACATGGTCACATCCATTCGTGCTTGTTTGTCCTCCCACCTCTCGATCACGCAAAGCATCATGGTAAGCAGCTGTGCAAGTGCTGCTGAATCAGAATAGAAGGGGAAATGGATTAATAGCTAGTGAGAACACTCTAGAATGCATCAGCTGAAACGGGTCGATGAAGTGGATTGCAGTGTGAACCCTGCAACATGGTAAGATGTCATCCGTTTTCAAAGACGGATTGCTGAAACATGCTGTAGTGCGAACAGGGCCTATGTTACTGTTCATGCAGTGCTATTGCAGAATTCTGTGGTTTGTGACCAAGATACCAGCTTCATAGGTTGCAGTCTAAGTGATAACAAAAGTAGTGGACTTCCAAAACAACTCGGGGACTAGATTGGGCTGTTTCCTTCTATTTATAGGTGGAGTAAGGCTTTCTTTGCCCCTTAAAATGTTGGGGGAAAAAAGGCAAAATGTGGGAGCATCAAAACACAGTCAGATATTAAGAAAATTGTGGAAATCAGTATTTTTATGTTGCTAAGGTTTTCTGTTTCATATGTATCAAAAAATTTACAGCACTCCAAGTTCTTCACAGATGGGTGTTCTCATATTGTAGGCTGATGCATACAGTATGTACAAGTTCTCTGAAACTTGATCTGATCCCCTTCAGCTTCCCTAGGTTTCTCTGTCTTTCATGTGCATCTCCCTATGCTGGTCACACAGAGGAACACTCTGAAACTACTTTTACTAAGGTAAGGATGAACTCCCTTTCTCCTCCTCAGTTTAGGTAAATTTATGAATAGTACTTCCCCCTTTTGTGCAATGTATAATTTAAGAGGGGAAACCTGGCCCTTTTTAACATAATTACCTACAGTTTTGTTTGTAGTCACATCAAGCTGTTATCAAACAATTAAATTATTATTATCAGGCTAACTACAGACCTAGCTCATGTTATTTTAGATATGCCGCACTGGAGGGCACACAATATTTTCCTCTCTTTCTCTTTCTGGTCTTAGAGTTGCAAACAATTGGGTTGCTTCACTGCAGGGGATGCCTCACACAGCCAGCCTCAACTAGTCACAACCCCTATGTCTAGGTGTCGGAATCTACGAGCGATGGTGGTCGCCCCCCCCCCCCGACATCTGCCCATGAGCATTCAAAGCATCCCTTTAATGCATGCAAGGTCAGAGGGGAAGCAATCATGGTCTCTTCTGTTATTACTACAGCCCCCCTGCCACCTTTCCCCATGTTCCGGCACCCATACCCTATGTATGTCTAAAATGAAATTAATGATATGCCTGTACCTTCCCAACCCATACTGTCACATAGACATGATCTAAAGGAAGAAGCACAAAAGCAGCATATATATTCCTATCAAGTGGATTCACACAGCTGCTTTTGGGGAGAAACAATAAAACAATTATTAAGGTCATGCTTGGATAGATTTTTTTTTTTACAGCCCTGCCCACACAGAATACCAGCGCTACAGCACAGCCTGCTATATTTAGCAGAGCACCTATCTCCACACTGAACTCAGTCGTGTGCATATTGATGCCAAATTCCTCCATTTACTGTGCAGTACCAGCTCAGATGTCTCTGTTTGGGTTTCCCTTCTGCCAACCATTATATTTCACCACCCAGCTCCGACCTGTGCTACATTATCAGATGCCTCCAGAACATCTCTGTGGTGGCGGAAATCTTAGAAGCGACACCAGCACTCGATGTGCATGCACAAAAATGTGCAAACCCATTACACAACCACTATCTTTTTCGTGGCACCAGAACAGTTTCATACATGGTGGCTCTAGGCAGCCATACTGGAGAAGGTTAATTTACATTCCAACGAATGTTTGTACATGCTGGGTACATAGAGCCAAGCGCATGCACAAAAAGGTCAGGTGACTATCTTAGCCAGGAAACATCACATTTCTTCAGACGGTAGCCACGTCATGTGGCTTGACCCAAATGGGATACCATTTTGTGACTCACATTATCAGGTTCACAGTATACAGTGAAGCCTGCTAGGGTCAAGTGCCGTGTCACAGTTTCCCTGCATGACAAAAGGGGTTAACTCCCATTGAAATTGCATTGTTCCCTGCAGGAACTCTATTGCAGAGTATATCACACATTTCAGACATTTTCTGCCTAACCTGTAGTAATGAACAAAAAATATTAGCAACTGAAATTTTGAACAGATAGATCCAGGAGCTGTCAGATGCATTCATTCTTACATATTATAAAATGGCAAGCAATGCTAACCTTCAACAGTGATATTACCCCAGCACAACATCACATCTATTGAAAAAGCAACTAAAATGTATTTTATAAATATATTTTTTCACCTTTTTTCTTTTCTTTTTTTTTTTGACAAGCAAGCCATTTTATAATTGCAATAATGCACTCCAGGGCATGAGTCGTGGGAATAATATCACTTCATGGGTGTTGGATGCACTCAGCCTGTGGCACCATGTCCAGCCACCTGAGGTGTGATATTATCCCATTAAGACACACACCCTGTCGTGCATTATTGCTGAAATTTTCTTTACCGTCTTAACCAGGCACTATATTTTAATAGTCATCCACAATACCCAAGGCCAACAGGAAAATGTGTAGGAAATGTCCCACATTCCTACTCTCTAACCAAACAGGCCAGCTTCATACTCTGTGTGCAGTAAACAACAAAACATAGAAACACCACTTGACAAATCACTGGACAGTGAGGAGACCACCAAGAGACACCTGTGTAGCAGTCAACAAGACACTCTTACACTGGTACTCATGGAAATACAGGAAAAAATGGAAGAACTACCCTCCCTTAAAAGACCATGCGACCCAGCCAAAGATGCCCATCTGGGACTCAGGGGAACGGCCTCAAGCAAGAAATCCAAAAATTCAAACAAAGATAAAGAAGGAGATCATCTGAGCGATGCAGAGAATGAGAAACTAGAAGAACTGGATGGAGCCAACCTGGCAGTACAGCTCTGCCCATCAACTGTTGCACCTGAGCTTGTAAAGATAGTACGAGAGACAATGTGGTTTCAGACCTCAGCTAATGAGGCAGAAGCTAAACTTGACCAACTAATAAGAAAGAAAGCTACTGATGACAGTTTTTCTCAGTTTGCCCAGCTATAGAAGTCCTGGTAATGAAAGAGTGGGAGGCAGCAGATCCAACTAGACTGCCAGAAAGAAGATCCTAGAGATGATCTATCCTTTCCCAAAGACAAAACTCTTCATGGTGTGCACTGCCAAACATTGATCTGCTGATAGTGGCCCTTAGTCACAAGACAGCACTCCCTTCGGATGGTTTGACTGCCTTGAAAGACCCATTAAACAAAAAAAAAAAAAACAACAACAAAATAAAAAAACTTGGTGGACATACAAAAGTGAATTCATAAAATGATCCTAGGTCACTTCTATGATGACTGGAAGCTATTTCTCAGTCTTTACCACAAAAAGACAATCAGTCAGAAATGACAGAATGTGTCATACAAGGAAAACAATACCTGGCAGCTGTCTTAGTAAACTCCCTGAAGATGGGTACAAGAGCCACCACAGACCCCAGCAGTTAACAGGATTAGAAGAAACCTGTGATCAAGTCGATACTAACACCAAGACAATACTTATGAAGTTTAACATCAAATGATAACTGTTTTCAAGGAAAGTTTAGAGAAATGTCTAGAAATGAGAGAAAGGAAAGACCTGTTGAAGGACAGAACAGGTCAACTGCCATACCTTCCATCCTTTTAGAGTGATTTAAAGTGAACAGGTTTCAGTGGAAAATGTGCTACTCAACCAAGACAACCAAAGCTACTCATCCAGTATCATCTTTTTCAACTCCACAAATAGTCACTTCTCCAGCAAATCAGGATGACCAAGATGAAGAGGTTTATACAAGAAGTAAAACAACATTCCAGGCATTATATATGGCAGACCCAAACTGCAGAACCCCCAGGGTGGGGGTTGGGGAGTGGGCGGTGGGCAGGCTGCAACATTTCCAGCATACTTGGAACTATACTTGGAATGTGAGACAGGCAGAAGGCGTTAACCCATATATGTCTGTCTCCCGCACTAGCGGGGCTAATGATGCCCATATCCTGATAACAGATGTTTGTCCAACTTATTTTTAAAGTCAGAAAAGGTACTGGTCTTGGCTACACTGCCTGATAGATTGTTTCACATCGGTATAATTCTCAGTGTGAAAAAATACCTCCTTATATTTTTTCCTGGGATAAGTCAATTTGAGTTGGTATTTATAACTTCTCAGGGTCACATCCCTATTATTATTATCAAGACCTAAACTTAGCATCAGGTTGCTGTCTCTGGATATCCTGTACATTTGTAACAGATTGCCTCTAGTGTGCCTCAGTTCAAGGCGGTATAGATTTAGTCTATGGAGTCTTGTCTCATAATTCATATCACACACACCAACTATCATCCTTGTTACTCTCCTCTGCACCCTCTCCAGTTTGTCTACGTCTCTCCTCAAATAAGGACTACACAGCGGGGTGCAGTAGTGCAAGTGGGGCCTGACATACGCTCTGTGTAGGGGGACAATACAGGCCCTATTTCTAGTGGTAAATGCCTTTTTTATACAGTCAATTAGACTATTGGCTTTTTTAATAACCGTGTTGCACTGACTGCTAAAATTGAGGTAATTTGTAATCAGTACACCCAGATCTCTTTCACTGTTTACAGCCTTTAATTGTACACCATTCAGTGTGTAGATGTTCCCCTCATTTTCAATACCTAGATGAATTACCACACATTTACTAGTGTTGAAACACATCCCATGTTTCACTGCCCATGCCTCTAATAGTCCCAGATTGTCTACTTGATGACTGTTTCCAACTTTTGCTGCCAATTTAGTGTAGTCAACGAATCTGGTACAAAAGCTTTTGATCCCTTTATTCATATCTGTGACAAATAGTGAAAAAAGCACTGGGCATAGTACTGACCCTTGAGGGACACCACTGGTCAATGGGCCACTTGTGGACAAGTGGCCCCTAACTCTAACCCTCTGGGTCCTTCCAGTCAACCAAGATACGACCCATTGTTTTATTCCCCCGTAGGTACTTTTTGCTTTTTCTGTTTTCTCCCCGATCCCAGTCCTGTTGCGTTCCTGGCGTGACACACGTGTGGTGGCATGCGCACGTCACTCACTATGGGACACCCCCCCCACCAGTCACTCTGTTACCGCCTACGCCTGCCACCGGACCTCCATCTTGTGGCGGTGGGACTGCGGACAGGCAACCTTCCCTCCCGGGAGAGGAGAGCCAACGTTCGATCCTGCTCTCCCCGTGCTGGCACCCTGGCGACCAGAGGTTGTTCCTGAACCGGGTCACCAGCATAGCACGATGCCTCAGCGCCACTGGACTGGCAATATGACCCATTTGACTACAGTCATATGTATGCCCATTTCATTCATTTTCTGACATGGAGACAAGTAAAGCACTACTTTATTTTAGGAGACTCGGTGACAAAGTTTACTTTCAGATACTCAGCATGGGGCAATAAATAAAATATTACCACCTGCAGTTATAGTGGGGCAAAGTTAAAAGACATAGAAAGCATGCTTCCAAATGTACTCCAGAGTATCAAGGACCCTAAAACAGTAATACTACATGCAGGTACAAATGGCCTACGTAAATTAAACGTGGAAGGCACTATAGCTTCAGCAGAGGAAATAGTTTCCACACTGAAACACTTGAATGATTACATTATTCTGTCAGAAGTGTTCTCTGTACCAAGGCCAAGTAGAGACAGAATAAGGAAAATTAAAATGTATAACAGCTGGTTAAGGAGATGGTGCCTTAAGAATGGGATTAAGTGTCTCACTGCATGGGAGTTATTTTTAGATTGCAATGACTTATTTATTATTTATTTATTGAATTTTGGTAACCAGGTAAGCTCGCTGAGACAAAGCAGTCCCTTTTTCAGGGGCGACCCTGGGAGTGCATTACATTGGCAGTGAAGACATAAATTGAAACATTTGTACATGGATCACATACATATTAGTTTGAAGTAATAAACTGAAACAGATTCACAAAAAGGGGCAGGGTCAAAGGTAAACATTTTTGACATTTTACAATATTAACAAACAATAGCAAGTGTACATTTAGACAGAGGTACAACTTCATATCATAGAGCAAACCTTATTGTATATACAATTTGACAATGGTAGAGCACATATTTGTAGGCATATTTGATGGGCTCCATTTAAATAGAAAGGGCACAAGGATGCTGGGGAATATGCTTTATAATGCGATAAATGGTACAAATTACACTTCAAAAAACTAACTACAACGGGATGTATGGGTAACAAGTGAAGGGACAAACAGGAGAAGAGTAAACCACAGAAAAACAGAATGCAGAGAACGTCAGGGAATATCAGTCCTTCTTACTAATGCCAGGAGCATCAATGTAATTAAAAATTCAGAATTGGAATTAATTATGCAGGAACTTCAAGTACAAATAGCTGCAATCACTGAAACATGGTGGACTCACAACACATACTGGTGCAAAAATATACCCGTTTACAAAGTGTGGATCATAAGGATAGAGTTGGGAAATTGGGGGGGGGGATTGCATTGTATGTCAGGGAGAACATAGAGAGTACACAAATAAGTGTCAACAGGCCAGAATTACAAGACAGGGTTGAAATACTAAGGGCCAAAAATGAGAAACTCCTAGTTGGGGCATGCTACAGACCCCGTGACATCGAAACAAATGACCACATCTCACTACTTAAAAATATAAATGATCAGATTCAAGACAAGGAAGTTCTACTCATGGGAGACTTCAATGTTCCAGGTATTGACTGGCATACAGACATGGTCTCCAGTATACAGGAGCAGCAATTAATGGATATATGTGTGTAGAAAATGGTCTTTACCAAATAGTGGATGAACCGGCTAGAAATACAAACATCCTGGACCTAGTGCTGACCAAAACAATAGGAGGAGTCAAGGAACTAGGGATACATAAACCTCTAATCAACAGTGATCATAACACCGTCCTGTTTAATATTAACACTAAACCCAAAAGGATAACTGGGAGAACAATAACAAAGAATTAATAATAGAGCAGATTTTAATCAAATCAGGAAGAAACTATCAGAGTGGGATTGGGAAGCTGGGTCATTGTCCACTGATCAGTGATGGTACAGAATTAAAAACAAGCTTTTTGAACTGGAAGATCAACTAATACCAAATAAGTCCCTCTACAATAACAAGCATTTGTCAATGCCCAATGTTTGCTTGCTGGCATTGGGATTGGTAGTGTAGGAGTTAGACAGCTGCATAATAGGAATGGCAGTGAAGTATTGAACTGAAGCCAACCCCGCCACCACCCTGCAGATACGGACAGGCATTGGGGTGTGCCTTTGGGTCATCAGGCATAATGGCCACGCCATTTCACCACCCACCCTGCAGACACTGACAAGTGTCACAGTGTACCTGGGATCTTTGGCCCTTATGCACACCCGTTCCATTAGGAAGTGCGGTGAGATGGGTGCGGTATGGGAGAATGGGGTGAACTTTGGGGCGAAGAGTCCAAGGCATACCTCGATGCCTCTCAGTGACTGCAGGGTGTGGAATGGTATAAACATCACAGGCAGGAATCCCAAGTCACACCCCTGATGCCTGTCATTCTCTATAGGGTCGGGCGTTATTGTTGAAAAGCCTAATACCTCAGGCATTCGTTGGTATTTTCCTCCAAATTTTCAACATGTTTGTTTTGGATTCACCTCATGAACAGGGGAATATCAGTTTGTTAGCCAAAAGCTGCTTATGCACAGTGACTACGGCATTTAGCACCACAGGTGCAAAAATATTCGAACAGGATGTAAAAATGACAGCTGTACTCTTTCATGGGGAGGTGTAAAAAATGGCTATGTTGCAAATGTGTAGTAAAAATATTTAAAAAAATGGTGAAGTCACGAGCGTACATAGAAACTGTGCAACGCACACCCGTAATATAATTAGGTTGGGGATTTCTTACAGCAGATTGTCAACTCAGGCATTTTGGTGCCTCCGATCATGAACAGTGTCACTGTGATTTTCTTTATCTGTGCCGAACAATGATTTCCCACAGCGACCACGCATCTCTGTACTGAAAGTGTGAAAACACACTTCGGCCATGTTGTGAAAAATGGCAGCTGTACTGTTCATAAGGAAGTGTGGAAAAATGCCACTGGTGAAAACCTGGACTGAAAATATTACAAAGTCATGAACTAACGAGGGTGCGTGGAAACTGTGAAATGCTCACTCGTAACACAGTCATTTTATGGACTTTTGTCACCAAATTTTCAACATAGCCATTTTAAGACCTCTGCTCACGAACAGTGTAACTGTGATTTTCTTAATCTGTCCTAAACATTGCTTTCGCACACCAACAGCACCATTGTGCGCTACATGTGCGAAAACACATTTTGGGCGACGTATGAAAAATTGCAGCGCTACTATTCATAAGGAAGTTTAATAAAATGGACATGTTGAAAATCTGGGTGAAAATATTAAATCTGCAAACTTACGAGCATGCATAGGAACCTGTGCAGCATGCCTCGTAAAAGTCATTTTAGGAATTTTTCTCAAAATTCTCAACATAGCCATTTTAAGACCTCTGCTCATGAACAGTGTCACTGTGATTTTCTTAATTTGTCCTGTACATTGATTTCGCACACCGACTGCGCCATTGTGCGCTACATGGGCGGAAACACGTTTTGGGTGAGATGTGAAAAATGACAGCTGTACTACTCATAAGAAGGTGTGGTACAATGACAATGTTGAAAATCTGGAGTGAAAATATTGAAAATTTGCGAACTACCGAGCGTGCGTAGGAACTGTACAACGCACTCTCGTAAAACAGTCATTTTTTGAAATTTTTTCACCAAATTTTCAACATAGCCATTTTAACACCTCACCTCATGAACAGTGTCACTGTGATTTTCTTAATTTGTCCCGTACATTGATCTCGCACACCAACTGCGCCATTGTGCACTACATGGGCGGAAACACATTTTGGGTCAGATGTGAAAAATGTCAGCTGTACTGCTCATAAGAAGTTGTGGTAAAATGGCAATGTTGAAAATCTGGAGTAAAAATATTGAAAATTCACGCCCTTACGAGCGTGCATAGGAACTAACGTACTAACATACTAAAATGCCAGCAGAATAGGCCTAACGGTCTTTCGTGTCTGCTCGTTTGGTCAGCCCCCACCCTGGGTGCTGACCTTGCTGTCCCCCTCGCCTTCTCTAGCTTCTCCCTTCCCAGTTCCGGATATTCTTGCTGCATTGGATTTTGCTTCCAGAACCCTTCCCCTGTACCTGTCCCACCCCCTCTTGAACTCCTCCACTATCTCTGCCTCCACCAGCCCCCTAGGCAGTGCATTCCATGGCTCCACCACCCTCTCAGTGAAGTAGCACCTCCTCCTTTCTCCCCTGAATCTTCCCCCCTCCAGCTTCCACCCATGCCCTCTAGTGGCCCTTCCTCCTTCCTTCGAAGCACCCTGACTGTTCCTCCCCTATTTACCCTCTTCATGTACCTGAAGACCTCTATCATGTCCCCCCGGTCCCTTCTCTCTTCCAATGTGTACATATTTAGCTCTTCGAGCCTCTCCTCATAGGTCCTGTCCCCCAAGCCCCAACTCATTTTGGTTGCCCTCCTCTGGACCCTCTCCAGGAGGTTAATGTCCCTCTTTAAGTGTGGCCTCCAAAACTGCACGCAGTACTCAAGGTGCGGCCTCACCAAGCAGTTATACAGAGGGAGTATCACTTCCCTCCTTCTGGAGGTGATCCCCCTAGCGATGCATCCCAGCATCCTGTTGGCCTTGGCTGCTGCCCTCCTACAAGTCTCAGAGTTGTTCATCTTGACATCCACCACCACCCCCAGGTCCCTCTCAGCCATCGAGACTTGTAGCATTTCCCCCCACAGGGTGTACACTTGGCCTGGGTTTCTGGCCCCCAGGTGGAGTACCTTGCATTTCCCTGCATTGAACCTCAGCTTCCACTTTCTAGACCATCTTTCCAACTGCGCAATGCACGCTCGTAAAACAGTAATTTTTAGGACTTTTTTCACCAAATTTTCAAAATAGCCATTTTAAGACGTCTACTCATGAACAGTGTCACTGTGATTTTCTTAATTTGTCCCGTACATTGATTTACGCACAGATAAGCCATTATCGCTACATGGTGAGCTTACATTTTGGGTGAGATGTGAAAAATGACAGCTATACTACTCATAAGAAGGTGTGGTAAAATGGCAATGTTGAAAATCTGGAGTAAAAATATTGAAAATTCATGACTTACGAACCTGCGGTAAAGAACTGCATAGCATGCGGCTAAATAAACAGTCATTTTGAATTTTGGCACCAAAGTTTCAACATGGGGTTTTGAGACCCCTTCTCATGATTGATGTCACTGTCATTGCGTTACCGGGTCCGAAGGGTGATTTCACAGTCACTGTCGTGAAATCACCCTTCGGGCCTGAATAACGCCATGACAGTGACATCAATCATGAGAAGGTGTCCCAAAAACCCCATGTTGAAAATTTGGTGCAAAAATTCAAAAAAATGCCTGAGATATGCAATAAAGTTAAAACCCCCCTATCTAGCCCATTATACAGCTTACCGGCATTTCCTCAGTTCGCGGTCGCCTTTGAAGAGTGCAGATGTGTTCCGGTCCACCGAAGATCGTCGCGCCGAGGTCTGGAGGTAAGTATGGGGTGGGGAAGTGGGAGGCTGAGTGCGCAGTGGGTGGAGTGCGGGTTGTGGGGGGCGGGGAGACTTCGCCGTGGGACCGTTTTTCTTCACAGGTGAAAAAAAATGGGCGGCGTGGGGCGTTTGCCACGCTGGGGTGGGCTCCCAGCGTGGCACTGGGGCGTTGGGGGGCCGGCCATTCAGCGGCGATTGGGCACCCCGATGCGACCTCTGAATGCTTACGCTGGGAGTGGGCTCGGCGTGGCACTCACCTGGGGGAGGACAGTGCAGCCGGACGGGATTGGGCACCCCATCGGCTATATGATTAGTTGCCATGCTGGGTGGGCACCCAGCATGGCATTGTAAGTTTGGGGGAAGCGGAGGGCACAGCACAAGCCGGCGGGGATTGGGCACCCCGTCGGCTATACAGTGCGTGCGTGTGGGGGCGAGGCGCCTGCGGGCGTCTGTGGGGGAGCTGCGCATGAGCAGCCTTATCTTATCGCTGCTCACTCAAGCGTAGCTCCCCCTTTCAACTGTATGCCACTGCATTTTGGAGCGTGTCATAGACAGCTCCAAAATGCATTGGCTTACAGGGGCCGCGCCTGCCAGCACACTGACTGAATTGGAGGAGGAGGTGACACACCTCCGAAATCTCCAATGATGGCACTATGTTTCTTGCACATGCGTGCAAGCAAACATAAAAAGGGGAAGGTACCATTATGGTTCACTGGCAAAGTTTAAAAATACGTAAGTATGAAAAAGAGGGCCTTTAGGGCTATGAAAAAAGACAACAGCCCTTATAACATCAATAAATATAAACAGCAAACAAGATTAACAAAGAAGATTATCAAAACTGAAAAGAATAAAGTTGAATTCAGGCTCGCCCACACTAAAGGTAATGGCAAATCCTTTTTTGCCTGTGTAAATATTAAATCAATAGACAGGGCAATAGGGCCTTTTAGGACTGGGGAAACTGTAATTACTTAGCCTGGGGAACGAACCAGGATATTAAATGACTATTTTTGCTCAGTATATAATACAGACAATACTAGTAAAAACAATAACAGTAATATACCAAATCAGACCGCACCAGCTTTCAACAAAATTACTAGACAGGAGACTGCTAATAAACTTAAGGGCATTGACACATCTAAGCCTGTAGGATCTGATGGATTACACCCTAGATTATTGAAGGAGGTCAGTTCATGGTTGGTGGATCCACTGGTGAAGTTATACAATACTTCACTGGAGACAGGTGTGGTCCCCCAGGATTGGAGGACAGCTGTGGTGGTCCTGATCTTTAAAAAGGGTGACAGGGGTGATGTGGGGAACTACAGGCCCATGAGCTTAACATTGATCTTGTTGGAATCATTACTTAAGGATAGACATCAGTATGAAATCGATACAAACAGTCTAGGTGATGACACGCAGCATGGCTTTAAAAAGCATGTAAGCGAATTGTTGGATAAGAAACAACCAGTAGACATGCTATACTTAGATTTTAAAAATGCCTTTGACAAGGTCCCTCATGCAACCTGGGCGGTGGGCAGGCTGCAACATTTCCAGCATCACAAGGTCCTGTCAGTGAGAGATGGGTGCTAGAGATTATTTTGCAAGGTTATGTGAACAAATTTGCTAAGTGCCCCCCAACAAACAGGCTAGTGATGTCACCTGCTACAAAGACAATACACTTGGACACAAAGTAAGAAGCGTACTGAAACAACTATTACACACCAGTACCTATGCTCTAGTACCATAGTATCAACAAGGTCATAACACTTAATTCAATATTCTTCCTTATGTTGAAGAAGGCAGGGGACTTAAGACTGACGTTGGACTTCAAGTTTGTCAACCAAGTTATGAAGTAGATAAGATTTAAGACAGTGTCACTAAGGTCCATAATCAAAGCAATACTGAAAGGAGACTACCAAACATCAGTAGACCTCAAGGATGCATACCTTTACACACCGACGTGCCCCCTCTCATTATTTCTTCCTAAGATTTACCATCCTTGAGCCCCATTTTTAATATCAGTGCCTGCCATTCAGACTGTCCTCAGCACCAAGGTTATGGATTCCAAAGACAAGAGCCGATACATGATATGTCATCCTCTACCTCAGCAACTGGCTGATAAGGACCAGCTCACAGAAGGAATCAATCAAATCAACACAACAAAGTACTGGGCTTGTTTTTGCACTATGGATGGAAAGTCAACATAGACAAAAGCAACATGGTACTATCAAAAAATAGAACACATGAGAGCTGTCTTGGACACAGCCCAGGGAATAGTACTCCCATCTGACAACAGAACACTTCACAGTAGTAAAGCAAACAACTAATGATTTCATAACTGGTCAAGAACAACCTCCATTTGTGAACATCCCAAGAGACTCTCCAACAATGTTCACCAAGAGACCAACAGTATGCCTAATTATGGACATGGACGCCCACATAATAAGCTGGGTGCTCACCTAGGGAAACAATTCACTTAGGGGAAAAGGGCACCACAAGAAGCAAAACTCCAGATAAACATTTTAGAAAAAGGGGCAGTCTTTCTAACCCTGCAACACTTGAACTGCAAGTTCAAGGGCCAGGCACTAAAGACCCACTTGGACAACCAGGTCACTGCTTCTTACTTAAACAAATAAGAGGAAATAAAAAGTGCACAAATGTACCAAGATTGATAAAGCTATTAAACTGTGTGGCACAAAACCTACAAGCCATCATGGCAGTTCATGAAGCATGACAACTGAACATACAGGCAGACTGCTGTAGCAGAGAAAAAATCAAATTGGGGGAATGGCATTTACACCTCCGAGTGTTCATTCCCTCAACAACACATGGGGACCAATCAGTCTAGATCTGATAACATCCAAGCAGATCAATCAACTTCTGCAATTCTTGTCCAGGTTCAGGAACAACAAATTGATAGGGATAGGCACATTACTGCTCAACCAGAGCTTCAACGGCATGTATAGAGCCACTTGCTACACTGATCCACAGGGTGATACACAAGATCCAGTGATCAAGGACAACAGTGGTATTAATTGCACTGCACCGGGCCAGAAGACCCAGGTATGCATCACTAATCAGTATATTGCTGATGGGATCCTTGGAACTACCCAGAAGTCCAGAATTAGAATGGAATGGCTTTTGAAAGGGAAAGACTGCCAATGTCAGGATACTGATCCCAAGTCAAAGACACACTATTGCAATCCAGAAGGCAATCTACCAAGAGGACTTACAGCAAACAAATGAAAATTACATACCTACCGTAATTCTTGATCTTTCTGTGTATCTTCACCATTCATCACTATTGGGTTCAGCTCCAGAGCTAGGACCCCGCGGAAGATTTTTTTTCCTTGGGGCGGAGTCAACACAGGGGTGGCGTTAACTGCTGTTGACTCTGCCCTTGCTTCAGTTCTGAGATGCAGGAGAGAGAGAGAGAGGAAAAAAGGGGTGGAGTGGTGGGACAAGAGAGCCCAAGGGATAGACAAAAGGAAAGGATATAATAACAGAAAGGAGAAATAAACGACAAAGAGGACAGAAAAGTGAGAGGAACAGCCTACGAGATTGGGAGAGGGGCCTCAATCTCTGGAGAAAGAGGTAGGGAAGAAAGAGAAAAGAAATAGGGGGAGGGAAGGACTCTGCTCCAGACTGAAGCAGACCTGGACCTCTAGAAACATAAAACACAGAAACATAGACTCCGACGGCAGACAAGGACCACTTAGCCCACCCAGTCTGCCTATTAGATGGAGAAGGTTTTAAACACTGACAGGCTGACAGTAGGCAGAAGGCCGGAACTGCTTGGCAAGCAGCAGATCGCCCCACCGGAGCTAACAGATTTAGGGAAAAACATAGAGATCGACATTTAGACTAGAAGTGTGTCCCCCACCAAACCAAGGAAAAAACTCCAAAAGGAGGGTGAAAACCCTAAAATTCAAAGGATGGGATTAGTCCCAAGGGACATTCAAAATAAAGATAATAAGAGGTCCAGAGAGGGGCCCCAGGAGTCTCGGTCTCTCCACCTACCCCAGACTTCCGGGGTGGGATTGAGCCAGGGCAAAGAAGGGAGGGAGGGAGGAGAGAGAGAAAGGGCCCCACAGGAAGGACTCCTCCTCGTGATCTCCAGGAGTCCCTTCCCTCCTGACCACAAGGGAAAGGAGAGAGAGGAGGGAGTTGGAACAATAGGGAGACACACAGGGGGAGGGGATGCCCAGAGACTGAGGCCCAAGGGGGAAGGTGGGTGGGATTTAGTAATGAATGGTGAAGATACACAGAAAGATCAAGAATTACCATAGGAACATAATTTTCATATCTTA
Source organism: Neoceratodus forsteri (assembly GCA_016271365.2). NCBI lineage: Eukaryota > Metazoa > Chordata > Ceratodontiformes > Ceratodontidae > Neoceratodus > Neoceratodus forsteri. Next base: position 108,828,298 of record CM057450.1, on the reverse strand, counting down.
CCTGTGTCAGTCTTCATCATTCATCACTACTGGGTGAGTAACGAGCCCCCTGAAGGGGGCCCAATACGTACCTAAGGGACAAAGTCCCTTAGCCTCCAGTGGGGGAGACATCAGAGGGGAGAATCCCTACCGGCCTGGAGAGGCCTATGATTGGTCTGGGTGAAATGGGGAACTCCCAGTGGGAGAGGGAAGGTGCCCGGAAAGTCGCCGTCTCACCCTATGGGAGAAGAGATGGGTTCTCCGGAAGGTGGAGGAAATCACCCTATGCTGGGCCAAGGGTGACAACCGGGATAGGCAAAGCCATGCCATCCGCCTAGTCAAGATCATTGTCCCTACAATCCTGGAGGCTACCTCATTGGTATCATAAGACACCCTTGCCTGGTGCCTTGCAAGCTCCAGGCCTTGAGCAGAGAGGGTGATGGCTTGCCTGGTTTCCTCCATTTCAGGCATGGAGGCTAGAAGTTGTCCTAGCCTGGACCACAAGAACCTGTGATAGGAAGCATCGTGGGCCTGATGTGAAGCTATAGAAAGGAGAATCCGTGCTGAATAGACATCCTTCTCCCCCCAGAAATCAAAATCCACAGAGTCTGAGTCTGGGGGTCGGTCACGGTGTGGGATGCAAAGCCCCGAAGGGGTGTCCAGACACATCAGACCCGAAGAGGGGTGAGGCATAGTTCCTGTAGACCCCAGGGGAGCGCAATACCTCTTGCGTAGGTCCCTTAAGGGTGGAACAGTGGAAAAGGAACGTTGCCAGAGCCGAAGTGACGCATCCTGGAAGGGGACATGCTAGGCGGGAACCACGAGGTTGGCCGCACTGTATTCACCCAAAAAGGCGCGCATCACCCGGTCAGGATTGCCTTCAGAGGATGGGGTGAGGTGGAGCTCATCTAGCATCCTCGAGAGGAAGCGCTGATATGAGATCAGATCAGACACTGGGGAAAGGTGGATAGAAAGTTCCTCTCCCTTGGAGGAGAGAGAAGAGGAGGCTGACAAGTCCGGAGATTGAAAGTCAGGCTGCACGGGAGCGCAGTGAAACACCTGCTCGTCCATGGCACTGAGACAGGAAGGGAAATGTGCAGCTGAAGCCCTGAACTTCTCCCAGGTCAGGGGTCCCCTAGGACTGGGAATGCCTGGGAGAGAGGGAGATGGAGGCAGAGGCATGGGGCCAAGCTCCTAGCAAAACGGGTGCTGCCTCTGCCCGGACAGGGGGGCCTAGTGGATGCTCCCAAGAGGGAGGAATACCCTGTGGTCCCAGCAGCTAAAAGCCATTCAACTGGTTCAGAACGGCTAGAACTGTGCCTGTGGAAAGAATTCCCCCTGTGAGGTGACCAGAAGGAGCCCCTGACCTCCAAAGTAGAGGTCCCTCTCGAGGAGTGTTCGAGGGAAGGGTGAGGGTCCACACTACGGCTCCTCCCAGAACCCGGGAGGGGTTGCTGCACCAAACCCTGTTCCCTCAACCCCTCTGACTCCGAAAGGGCCCTTTTCCTCACTACCACCAGCCTAGGTAGCTGGCAACCTTTAGTTGACTCTGAGGAGTATACCCAGGGTGCAGTACCCTCCCCCTCCTGGGGTGCCCTGGACTGCCCTAAACTTGGACTGTCCAGACACACCAAAGAGGGGGGTGCCCCAGCTGAGGGGACAGACGTACCAGCGGCTCCAGGTTGCAAGTCAGTGGCCACCTGGACCACTGCCAGCTGGTCAGTCCCACTGACCCCAGAACTGACCGGAACCATCCGACCCACAGAGGGAGGCCAAGTGGGGGCCAAAGTGCTGGACACCGAGGGATCGGAGGAGTATGAGGAATCCTGAAGCCAATCCAGATTAGACCCCGAATCCCCCTCCGAGGAGGCAGACAAGGAGGCCCGATGCCAGATAACTCCACTATCCCTGCCAGTTCCAGGACCACGAGCCGTGCCGCCCTGAGCCCCGGTGCCTCAAGCGGCACCAGAGCCAGGTGCGGCACTGCTGCTGACACCGAGCTCCCCCCGGTACACAAACAGCACCGGAGTCGAAGACGCCACCGACCGTAGCACCACACTCCCCCCTGGCACTGCAAATGGCACCAGAGTCGAAAGTGGCACTGGCCTCGGCACCACCCCCGTCCCTGGTGCTGCGAATGGCACAGAGGACAGGAGTGGTGCTGACCCCAGTCTCGATGCCATGGGTGGCGCTGAGACCAGAAACAGCCCCAAAACCTGCATCCGCACCTCCCATGGCACCACCCTCCTCCCTGGTATCGTGAACGGCACTCAGCATCGCAAGCAGCACCAGAGCCAAGGGCGGCACCGATAGACGGTGCCGACGATGGTGTCCACCTGGGCCCGTGGGCCCCAGAACTTGACATCAGGGGAACCTTCGATTCTGAAGAAGCGACTGCCAATGCGGTGCCTCCCGCCTGGCCCATGAGAGGCCAGACTGGGCCTCCTGCACCGCGGAAGAAGCCTCCGCTGAGGCAAGGCTGGAACTGGTGGAAGCCCCCTCCTCTATGGACCGTAGAGGGCCGGGAGGGGACCTGGAGGAAGGGTCAAGAGTCCTGCCCTTGGCCCGCCGACTGCGAACCCACCCCCCAAAAGTCGGCGGCGCTCATCCAACTTTAAACGTGCGTATCTCGAAAACTCAGCGGTCCACAGAGAAGCAGGTTTCACAGTTGTCAATGTCATGGGCCGGGTCGAGGCAGGAAAGACAGTGGTCATGCTGGTCTGTGATGGAATAAAGGTCGCCACAGGGACACCGACGCATAGGTGGCCACCTCGCCTTTGACGATTTCTTGTTCCTGGAACGAGGCATGACTGAATGATAAATAAATACAAGACACAGAACTCGATGCCGCTTAATAAAAGAATGGTCTTACCGGGTACCAAAGAAGTGACGTCGAGCAGGAGTGAAGCAGAACCGAGACGAAAAGACGAACTAGCCACAGGAACTAGGCTGAAGAAACTAGGCCACAAAACGTAGTTGACTGTAGTCTCCTCATGAGGTCCTCACTTGGCGGGAGAAGAAGAACTGAGGTGAGGGCAGAGTCGACAGCAGTTAACAGCCAATCCGTGAGTGCCATGTAGAATGCTGGCCTCAAGGGCGGCGCTGCTCCTGCGTCGACTCCACCCCTAGAAAAAATAAATAAATAAAGTCTCCCGTGGGGTCCTAGCTCTGGAGCTGAACCCAATAGTGATGAATGATGAAGACTGACACAGATAAGATTGGACAATATTCAATAAATGGTGTTCAAAAGCAGGCATAAGTCCTAAGGAGGCCAGCGTACCACACATTTTAGACTTTTTGCAGTAAGGATTACTAAATGGACTGTAACCTTCCTCACTCATGGCTCAGGTACAGGTGTCTACAGTTAGGGCCATGAGAGGATAGAGTAGGTCACACACTCACAGAGCCAATCCAGACATGTTAATATTATTGAAAGCAGACAAAACGTTGAAACCCAAGTCCAAGAAGAAAAAAATTACTTACCGATGTAATATTGTTTCTTACAAGGGATCCCTTACTATGCTTACTTATGCAAACACTCTGAAGAGTTGAGCTGCCCCGGAGAGTGGAATGTATGTAAATTATGTAAGTCAGAATGCATTTTCAAATCTCTGCCTCGTGATGGTGTTCTAACCGGCTCTCTAATATCAGATTTATTTCAACAGCCAAAGGACAATAGCCACGAACTTCATTAACCTAACCCTAACGACTTAAATGAAAATGAAATAAACATCTAATAAAAGATTGGTTCCCAGGCCAAGGTATGGCAGACTAAAATAAAAACCACCTGGTGAAGGAAAAAAAAAAAAAAAAGATTGTGGATTAACAAGCAATGCTCAAGCAACTGAATACCAGACACACACTGATTCTTGTAGAACCTCTTCTGGGTTCTGGAAGGGGAGGCAGAATGGGAGATTTAAGCATAGTGAGGGATCCCTTGGAAGAAACAATATTACTACTGTATGATAAGTAATTTTTTCTTCAACCTCCAGGAATCCCTCACTATGCTTACTTATGCAGACTACAAAGCAGTGCCTTGGGAGACTGGGTACAGAGCCTAGTTAGGGAAAAGGTTCTGCAAGACAGCAGTGCCAAACCTGGTATCTCTTCTGGATCGCAAATCCAGGCAATAGTGCTTTGCAAAGGTATGCATAGTTTTCCAGGTAGCTGCTTTACAAATTTCTAACAAGGGAATATCCCCTGCAGCTGCCACAGAGGCAGTAGTGTCATGAGTGGAGTGTGCCCTGAGGCCTTGTGGTGGTTGTTTGCCAGCTTTACTGTAGCAGAATTGGATGTCAGAGACTATCCAGTGAGCAATAGCCCTCTTAGCAGCTGGCTTACCCTTGCCCACTTCACCATATGTGAGGAACAGCTGTGAGTGGGAAGATCTGAGGTATTCAGTGTGGTCAAGATAGTAACTGAGTACCCTCTTAACGTCCTGGCTGTGAAGCCTCTGATCACCAGAAATGAAAATTACGTACCTACCGTAATTTATGATATTTCTGTGTATCTTCACTATTCATCACTGCTGGGCTCTGGCCAGAGAAGCAAGACCCCGCGTGGAGCATTTTTTTTTTGTAAAAGGGGGAGGAGTCAGAGCTGTGGGCGGCGCCATCCTCAAAACCGATGCACAGCGTGGCATTCGTGGGTCAGCCATTAACTGACAGCTCCTCCATCCCAGACCTGCATGCCAGAGAGTGGAGTTAAGAAAGAGAGAAAAAAGGAGGGCGGGGCAAGGGAGCCTGAGGGATAGGAATAGGAAAGGATATAAACAGAAGAAGAAATAAAGCCAGTTTAAGAGGTCAGAAGGGGTAACCTAGGGGTCTGGGACAGGAGGCCCCAAACCTCTGAACAGGCAAGGGAGGGAGAGTAAGAGGATAGAAAAGAAGAAAGACAAGGAAGAAAACAAAGGGAGATACTGTGCCACCTCTGCAGAGATCCAGAGGACTCTCTGGGGCTCTGGAGAAGGGTACCGCTGTCTTCAGCCACATGTAAGCTTTTCCACTTCTCCACTGAAGTGCAGCTGGATACAATGCCCCAGGTTTCATAAAAACCCTGCGGGGGGGGGGGCTAACTGGGCAACAGCCCACAAGACAGAACAAGTCAGAACACCTGACTTGAAGTAGCCCTCTCTGCCTGCCCAAAAGAGGTGGAAGGAGGGCCAGCATCTCCCACTCCTGTCCTTAGCTACCTTCTACGGTGGGAACAGGACCCACGCTGCTGCAGGGTCTCCCTGAGGTGGGGATCCTTCCACAGAGAATCTAGAGATGGAGCATCCCCCGAGACAGAAGGGGAAAAAGATGTCAGGAGGAAAAAAAAACGTAAGACATGGTCTCACAATCCAGAGGGGGACCCGACGTAGGAAAAAGTTAGCTGTAACTAGCGGCGAAGGAGAGGGAGCTACAACTCCTGAAAGGAAGTATTTCAGGGGTTACCAGGGCCCTCACAACTGTTATAGATCTGAGGAGGATCTCAAGGGTCGAGAAGCCCTAGCTGGTGAATCGAGCCCATGAAAGGGTCTCGATCCAGCCGGAGGAGGGGTTCTCATCAGGAATGCAAGAAAGGGCCCAGGTGAGCCCTCATATGAAGGGACAAGTGCCCCTGCTTGCCCTCCCCCAACAGTGAACCTCTGTCACTTCACTAGACGGAGCAGAGAGTTCAAGGAACCAGCAGGACCAAGCCCAGGCCTCAATTGAGGAAAAACATGCAGGGGAGGAGGCACTGCCCAGAGTCTGAGGCCCAAGAAGGGAAGGAAGGCGAGAAGCAGTGATGAATGGTGAAGATATACGGAAAGATCAAGAGTTATGGTAGGTACATAATTTTCATATCTTATCTGTGTCAGTCTTCACCATTCATCATTGGTGGGTGATTACCAAGCCCCCCGAAGTGGACATGGTACCTCCCTGAGGGAAGAATGTCCTTCAGCTTCCTGTGGGGGAGACATAGAATGGGGAGAGACCCTTGCAGGCCTAGTTAGGCCTGGGACTGGTCAGGGTGAGGTGGGGCCTCCCTCTGACTGGGAGAAGGAAGTCACCCCTGAAGCTCCTGCCTCACCCTGCAGGGAAAAAAGGTGGGTTGCCCGGAAGGAGGAGGCAGTCACCCTTCACCGGGACATGGGGAGATAACTGGGATAGACAAAGCCATGCCATCCGCCTGACACAGACTGCTGTCCCCGCTAGCCTGGACGCCACCTCATTGGCGCCATACAATGCCCTTTCTTGTTGCCTCGCAAGCTCCAGGCCACGTGCGGAGAGGGCAATGGTTTGTCTGGTTGCCTCCGTATTGGGCACAGAGGCTAGGATTTGTCCTAGCAAAGACCATAAGTGCCTGTTGTAGGCAGCATGATGGGCCTGATGCGCTGCAATGGATACAGAGAGATGTGCAGAGGAAAACACTCTCCACCCCCAAGAGTCAAATTCCACAGAGTCCGCATCCGGGGGCCAGTCATGTCTTGAGCTTCTATGCCCGTAGGGAGTGTCCAGGAGTGTCACACCCAAACAGGGGTGAGGTAGGTCTCCTGGAGATCCCTGGGGTGTGGAACGGCCTTCCGGAGGAGGTTGTGGAGTCAAAAACAGTGGTGGAATTCAAGCATGCATGGGACAATCATAAGGCAAGTCTAGGGGTTGGGGGTAAAAAGAAGTAGGCTGCTGGTTAACTAGGATCTGCGGCTTATCCATTAGGTAGGGAAATGGGCAGACTGGGTGGGCCAAGCGGTTCTTATCTGCCGTCAAATTCTATGTTTCTATGTAATACCTGCCCCGGCAGTCCATCAGGGCTGGGAAGGGGAGTGATGGATACTGCCAAGTGTGGTATGATGCCTCCCGAAAGGGGAAGGGGCCAGGCAGGTATCACCAGGCTGTCTGCACTGTACTCGCTCAAAAAAGTGCTCGTTGCCCGCTCAGGATTGCGTCTAGCCAATCTTGTTATATGGAGCTCGTCGGCCAACCCCAAAAGGAAATGCTGATAGGTGGTCTGGTCAGCATCCAAGGATAGGTGGACAGAAGGACCCTCTTCCTCATGTGAGGAAGATGAGGAAGCCGAGTCTGGGGAGTCAGAGTCTGGCTGCCCCCGGGGAGAGTGGTGAAACACCTGCTCATCCATAGATATAACGTAGGCTGGGAAAAGGGCAGACATGGCTCTAAACTGCTCCCAGGTTAGAGGCCCCATAAGACCAGAGTGGCCCGGAAGAAGGGGAGGGGTTGTCAGAGGTAAAGGGGCCAAACACCTCTGAGGATGAGAATGACCTCTGCCAGGGCTCGGGGACCGAACAGGCGAACCAACACCCTGGAAGGATCCGTCAGTTGAGGCAGTCATCGGCTGTTCAACCATTCTGAAATGGTCAGGACTGAGCCCTGAAGGGGATTCCCCCCCTGTGAGGTGACCGAGGCCACGTGAGTATAGAAGGGAGGCCCCTAACCTCAATAGACAAGATCCCCCCTTGGGGAGACTTCAGGGGAGAAGACAGGGCCAGCACTGCTGCTCCTACCCGAGCTCCTGTAGGCTACCAGGGAAGGATGCTGCTCCTGACGCTGTCCCCTCAATCCCTCAGACTCAGAGAGGACCTCTGCCTCAGGATCAAACGAGGAATCTCAACCTTACCCACCAACTCCCGAGAGGCTGCAGATGAAGGAACCTTCGCCACTGTCTCAGGTGCCCTAGCAGGTCCAGAAGTGGACCCAGCCTGGACACCCAAAATGGGGGTTCACCTCCTCTGAGGCCAGAGGTCCCACTGGCTCCGGTAGACCCTCCAGTGCCGTCACCAGAAGATCCGTCAGTGCCACAAGTGGCACTAACACCGGTGCCGGTAGAAACCACAGGCTCTGAAGGAGGGGGTTGGACAGACGCTGAAGTGCTGGATGGGGGGGGGGGAGGAGTCTGAGGACTCCAAAGAATCCAGAAGCCAGGCCAGATCCACCTCAAAATCTTTGTCATCCCCAGAGGAGGCATGGATCCAGAAAACCTCCTGAACCCCCCCCCCACTCCCGGCACTGCCTATGGAGCCAGGATCCAAGGCAGTGCTGAGGGGTGGTACAGAGGAAACCGCTGGGACAGGCCTGGCAGACACAGGCCACAATGCCAGGGGAGCCTTCACCTCCGAGGAAGTGCTTGCCAAAATAGTGCCTCTAGCCCGACCCCGAACCTGACCAGGCCTCCAGGACCGTGAGAGGAGCCCCTGCCATGGCAAGGCTAGAAAAGGCAGATGCCCCCTCATCTGCAGCTCATATAGAACTGGGAGGAGACCCGGAGGAAAGGTCAAGGGACCTACATCTGGCATCCCCAGTGCGCGCCTGTCCTCCGAAAGTTGGCGGCATACAACCGACTTTAAATGCGCGGTGTTCCCAGAACTCTGCAATCCATGGAAAAACAGGTGCCACAACATTCCATATCATGGTTAGGGCACAGGCAGGTCAGGCAATGATCATGCCGATCCGAGATGGAATAAAGCCAGCCACAGGGACACTGCCGCATCGGGGGCCGGCCTGCCTTTGAAGTTTTCTTTTTCTTGTACCCTGGACGAGACATGATCAGACGAAAAATCAACAGGAAAACTGCAAAAAAGGTCTTGGCACCGAAGAAATAAAAGGAAAGGTCTTACCGGAGTCGATGGTGCCGAGAATGGATGACTTTTGCAGAACCAGGATGGTCAAAACTGGACTGAGTGGACTAGGCCCAAGGACGCAGCTAAAAACACCTCACACACAAGGTCGTGCTTGCTTGACAGTGGGAGAAGCAGAACTGGGATGGAGGAGGAGTTGGTGTTGGTTATTGGCCGACCCGCGAGCACCACACAGTGTGTTGGCTTCGAGGGTGGTGCCACACATGGCTCTGACTCCTCCCCCTTTTACAAAAAAAAAAATGCTCCTGCAGGGTTCTGCTCCTCCAGCTAGAACCCACCAGTGATAAATGGTGAAGATTGACACAGGTAAGATCTGGACTTTGCTGTGAAGAACACCGGGAGAGTGACGGACTGGTTCAAATGAAACTCGGACACTACCTTTGGAAGGAATTTCCTGTTTATTCAAAGGACTACCATGTCTCTGTGGAAGATAATGTAGTTAGGGTCAGTGCAGAGGGCCTGCAGCTCATACACCCTCCTGAAAGAAGTTATGGCCACCAAGAAGACCGACTTCCAGGTGACATACTTCAAATCTGCAGTGGCCATAGGCTCAAAAGGAGGTTCCATGAGCTTGGCTATACACAGGTTCAAATCCCACGGAGGGACTGGTTCCCTAACAGGCAGATACAGATGCAGCAGATCATAAATGAATTTCTTGAAAATGGGGTGTGAAGCCACCGTTTTCTCATTACCTGCTGAAACACAAGCAGAAATGTCTGCCAGGTACAAGTTAAGGGTTGAGGGACTGAGGCCCAAAGCCTGCAAGTAAACCAAGTAATCCAAAAGAAAAAATTACTTACCAAAGTAATCTTGTTTCTTCCAAGGGAATCTTACTGTATTCTGACATATGCATTATTGTCCTTCCATTGTACCTTCCCCTGGAGCCGAAATGGTTAAAGAACCTATGCTAATGATGGAATGTTAGGCTTGAGCTCGGTTTTCAAACCACTGTCCCTAGTCAACATTCTGCAACCATCAAATTCTTATGGAGCAAAACTAATGACAAGCTATCTAAATTATACTAATAAGCTAACAAGTTAGCAACCATATAATAACTATTCCCCTTTCTTTCTCTAGTTAACAATGTGGGCTGGTTAAGACTCAAGTCACCCAAGCCCCCAAAACAGAAAAATGCCCATAGGACTGAACAACAAAACAGCTGTGTTGCAGTGCCTATAGGTTCTAGCAGGGGAGGAAATGTGGGAGCTCAGAATACGGTAAGATTCCCTTGGAAGAAACAAGATTACAGTATATTCCACCAAAGACAGACACTGTTTATGTGGACAATCGTTTTAAATGGACAAAAATCTATTTCCCAAACCTAATGCAATGTGATACATTGTTAAATTGCTGCTTAATGCGGACCTTATTTACCGGCAAACACGGACAGTTTGTGAAGCACTTTTGCTACTAATTAGGTGTTGCGTCCTGATCCTGGCAATGGTAACCAACGGTAACCAACTTAATTTAGTAACATTCTGTTGCAGGGAAATGCCAGTTCAGCTCAGTTAAGCTAAATTAGGTGCTGATAGTCTATTTATTGACCTTTGCCTACATGCAAGCTTATCACCTCGTTTGAACTGTGCTGTGCTGAGGAGATTGTGTCCCGTTCCTGGCTGCTGCTACTCTGTTGAATTTTAACATGTCTAAATGACCTGGGATCCCTCTGTCATGTAAGATTGAACTTCTGAAGAAAATAGAATTGCTCCCTAGAATGAGTGTTTGCAAACTTCCAACACAGCTATGTATCCCCAAGTCTACAGTCTCCGACTTAATCCATGGTAAAGAAATGCTGCTGGCTGATTGCCATTCCAATCAAAATCCCCACAATAGAAGAAGGAGGGAGGGGAAAGATGGAGCAATAGAGGAGGCTTTGTTAGTGTGGTTCTCGAGTGTGCAGGAGAGGGAGGCAATGGTTAGCGGCCCCCTTCTGCTTCAAAAAGCCACACAAATTGCTGAAGCAATGGGGAAGCATGATTTTAACGCAACAGATGGGTGGCTGCAGTGGTGGAACGCACAAAACAATATCTGCTACCACAGAGCCCATGGTGAGAAACAAATTGCCGATGATACTGGAGCAACAGACTGGGTAAGGGATGTCTTACCGGACATTTTGGCAGGTTATGACAGCAACAACATTTTTAATGCCGATGAAATTGGCTTGTTTTTTTGATGTGTTGGACAAGGAACTTTAACATTTAAAAGTGAAGTCCCACAAGGGCAAAATAAAGAGCAAAAGAAAGGCTGTCTGTACTCGTGTGTAGCAACATGAGTGGACCCGAGAAAACAGACCTTTTGGTGATAGGGAAGTCGGCAATGCCATGGTGCTTCCATGGTGTAGCTCATCTGCCTGTGATTTACCGTAGCAATAAAACTGCTTGGATGACCAGTGAGATTTTCACAGAATGGTTAATACTGTGGGACAAAAAACTAAGGGGCATGAAAATTGCCCTCCTTCTGGACAATTTCACTGGTCATCCAGACGTCCAAAATCTCAGAAACATTTGCCTAATTTTTTTACCACCCAACACTACTTCACTGATCCAGCCAATGGATCAAGGGATAACTTACTCTCTGAAACACCACTGTGTGAGCGAGTTGAGAAATAGGATGATAGAGAAGATGGACAAGGGAGGGGAGCTCATGGCAACAGAGTGTGTAAAGCGGATAAACATTTTAGATGCAGTCCACTTAAAAAAAAAAGTCTGGGACAAAATTACTCAAGAAACAATTGCTAACTGCTCCAGAAAGGCCAGATTTGAAAAAGCAGTCAGAAGATGTTCCCCTCCTAACCACAGTGACAACAGTTCAGGAACTTATTCCTCCACCAACAGGGCTCACAGAAGTTGAATTTTACGACCTTTGCCGACTCAGAGAAGCTGACAAAGAGCCACAGGCAAACGACGAGATGTCACGGCTTCTAAACATTGTAAGAGCCCCTGACAGCCAGAGCCAGTGTGAGGTGGATGACGAACTTGAGGACACTGAGCCAGAGTTAACAACAGTGACAGCCAAAGATGTGCATGTTGCACTCCTAACTTTAAGATGCACAATGGAGCAAAGAATTGATGTTAAACCAGACTAGCAGATGATGGAAGGCACGGAGCGCAACTTCAGTGTGTATGCAGAAAATGCTGTTAAGCAGATAACTACTGATATATTTTTCACGAAGGCTGCAGTACAGCAGAACTGAAAAGCACACTAAGCACACCAGTACAGATCCTGCTTTTAACCCACCCCCCTCCCACAACACTGAAAAATAAATATTTGTATTTTACCAACCACCCCCCTCCCCAAAAAAGCACAATGCAGTATGCAGCGCACAGTACACAATCAGAAATGACACAAAACAACTAATTTTATCGCACAGCAACATCTGCTGGTAACTGCGGACATCGCGTACCACTGACATTGCCGGTGCAGACAAACGTGTCCACATTAAGCAGCTTACACTGTACTATGGGAAGTAATTTTTTCTTCAAACCCCCAGGAAATCTTACTGTATTCTGACATATGCAGACTACCCAAGCAGTACCTTCGGAGGAGGGTAGAGAACCTATTTAGGAAACAGGCTCTGCAGTACCGCTGTGCCAAACTTGGCATCACTTCTGGCCTGAGTAGCCAGGCTATAGTGTTTGGTGAAGGTGTGACCTGTTTTCCAGGTAGCTGCTTTACAGATTTCCAACAATGGGATATCTCTTGCAGCAGCTACAGAAGCAGCTCTACCCCCTGTAGAGTGGGCCCTGAGGCATACAGGAAGCTCTTTTCCCACTTTGCTGTAGCAAAATTGGATACAGGCAACAATCCAATGGGCAACAGTCCTCTTTGAGGCGGGTTTGCCTTTCTTCACCTCTCCATAGGCCAGGAAGAGCTGTGTTCTGTCCTGTCTGTGCCCTTTTGTATGATCCAAGTAGTAGCTTTAAGCTCTCTTGACATCAAGACTATGTAACCTTCTCCCCGAGGTGGAATGGAAGTAAAGAAGACTCACAAGGTTATGGACTGGTTAAGGTTGAATTTTTTGACTGGGTGACTAGGGAGGTGGATCAGGGGAGGGCAGTGGACATGGCCTATCTGGACTTCAACAAGGCCTTTGACACTGTGCCACATAGAAGACTATTACACAAACTGGGGAATATGGGTGTGGGCAGGACAGTAGTGTGGTGGGTAGGTAACTGGCTGGGTGTCAGGACACAGAGGGTGGTGGTAAATGGCTGTCACTCCACAGAGGGAAGAGTGACCAGTGGGGTACCACAGGGATCAGTGCTGGGACCGTCCTAGTCAACATCTTCATCAGTGACATGGCGCAGGACCTAGAAGGCAGAATTTCACTGTTCGCTGATGACACAAAGCTCTGTAACAGAGTAGACACACCAGAGGGTGTAGACAGAATGAGAAGGCCCTACAGAAACTTGAAGAATGGTCAGGGTTTGGCAGTTGAAATTCAATGCAAAGAAGTGCAAGATAATGCATATAGGGCACAAAACCCTGGCACAATATATCAGTTGGGGGTGAGGATATAGCATGCACCAAGCAGGAAAGGGATCTTGGGGTTATCATCTCTGATGACCTCAAGGTAGGGAAACAGTGTGACAAGGCAGCAGGTAAAGCAAATAGGATGCTGGGATGTATAGGCAGGGCATCACCAGCAGGAAAAGGAGGTCATAATCCACCATACAAGACACTAGTGAGGCACCACCTGAGTACAGTGTACAGTTCTGGAGACCATACCCACGTAAGGACACAGACAGGGTAGAGAAGGTTCAGAGGAGGGCAACAAAGATGGTGCATGGATTGCATCACAAGTCCTATGAAGACAGGTTGAAGGAACTGAACATGTACTCCCTGGAGGAGAGGAGGGAGAGGGGATATGATAGAGACATACAAGTATCTTACAGGGAGGAACAGGTGCAGGAAAACACTATTTTAAGCGAAAAGATGTTCCAGGACTAGAGGGCATGGGATGAAGTTGGAGGGAGGACGATTCAGAGGAAACATGAGAAAGAATTTCTTCACAGAATGGGTGGTGGACAAGTGGAACACCCTGCCAGAGGAAGTGGTGGGGGCTGAAACAATCACAGGATTTAAGAATGCATGGGATAGACATAAAGGAATTCTGGAGGTCGGGGTTAAGGTGCAACAGACTTCTAGGAAAACAAACTGAACTTACAAGCTCAAATGGGCAGACTGGGTGGGCCATAGGCCCTTATCTGCCGACACTGTCTATGTATCTATGTACCCTCAAGAGCTCTAACACCCCTTCTGAGAGGTGTAGGTCAGCATGTTCTAGGTCCTCAAGAGCCAAGCTTTTGAGTCTGAGGGACTGCAAATCGGGGTACACGACCCTGCCCTGGGAAGATGTCAGCAGGTTGTGCCTCCTGGGCAGGGAGATTGGTTTGAAGAATGCCAGGGTCAGTAGCATTGAGTACCAAGGCTGCCTGGCCCAGTCTGGAGCAATGAGGATCATAGTTGCTGGAGTTTGTTCAGCACTCTGAGCAGCAAGCAAAATGGTGGGAAGGCATACAGGAACTTCCCGGTCCAGTCCATCAGGAGTGCATCTAGTGGCACTGTGCCCACTGTTGGAGGCCTGCAACAGAACAGCAGAAGCTGATGATTGTCTCGGGCTGCAAAGAGACCCACCTCTGGAATGTCCCACCTTCTGAACACCACTTGCAGGATCTGTCTGTTTAATGACCATTCATGGTGGTTCTGGTTGATTCTACTGAGGACATCTGCTAGGACATTGTCTTTCCCTGGCAGGTGGACTGCAGAGAGGGAGATTCCCAGGGAGTAAGCCAGATTCCATACCTTTATGACTTCTGTGCACTTAGGTGAGGACCTTGTGCATCCTTGCTTGTTGATGTAATACACTGCGGTTGTATTGTCTGTCCTGACCTGAACCAACTTGCACTGCAGCATGGAGGTGAAGGACTGAATGCCCAGATAAACTGCCCTGAGTTCCAGCAGGTTTATGTGAAGCAGGGATTCCTGCTGGAGCCAGGTACTGTGGGCAGTATGCTCCCCTAGGTGGGCACCCCATTCTAGGAGAGAGAGAGAGGCATCTGTTGTCACAACTGCAGGAAAGGCATGCCTTCCCTGAGGCTGTCCATTTCCTGCTACCACTGCAAAGCTTGAAGCAGGGTTCCTGTGACTGGTTCCATCTTTGACAGGGAGTCTCTTCTCTGAGACCAGTGAGCCCTGAGATGGAACTGGATGTCCCTCATCTGGAATCTCGATCCTAGCACTGTTGCTGCTGATGCCGCCATGTGACCCAGCAACTGGAGGAAATGCCTTGCTGGTCTGGGCGTATGTAGCTGGAAGGAATTTGCTAGTTGCACCAAGATGTCTCCCCTGCCTGTGGGAGGAATGCCCTTCCATTCAGGGTACCAGTTCTGCCCCTACAAACTCCAGGAGCTGAACTGGTGAGAGGACTGACTTTTTCTGATTTACCAGGAAACCTAGCATACCTAGTGTTTCCTGAGTGATGGTCAATGCCCTTTCCATGTGCTGTGGGGACTGACCTACCGCCAACTAGTCATCCAGGTATGGGAAGACTGTAAGCCCTGTTTTCGTAGATGTGCCACCACAACTGCTAGGCATTTGGTGAACACTCTTGGGGCTGATGAGAGACTGAAGGGCATGGCCTCGAACTGGTATTGCCCTGATGGCAACCTGAACCTAAGGTACTTCCTGTGTGACAACCTCTAGGGATATGGAAGTATGCTTCCTTTAGGTCTAGGGATGCCAGCCAGTCTCCTCTCCTTAGAGAAGGGAGAATGATAGCCAGAGTGACCAGCTTAAACTTTGGCTTTGTCAAATGTTTGTTCAAGTGTCTTAGATCCAGAATGGGTCACCACTCCCCTATTTTCTTTAGAGTGAGGAAGTATCTTGAGTAAAGACCCTTTCCCCTTTGAGACAAGGGGACAGGCTCTACTGCCTGATGCTACATGAGCTTGGCTACTTCCTCGTCCAGCAGAGAGACCTCTGATGGATTGGCAAGTCTGAACAGTCTTGCTCTCAACTTGGGAAAGAATCTGAAACTGAGAGCAAGACCCTGACTCACTACCTGCAGGACCCACTTGTCTTTGGTGATGGATCTCCAGGCCTGGATGTAGTGAGCCAGCCTGCCCTCTACAGGAGGTAGGGAGGTGACCCTGACAGGGTTTTCTGGGAGTCTGTTTTGTTTGGGCAGTAGTCTGGGTACTGGGTCTGGCCCTGTTGCTGCCCCTTCTGCCTCTAAAGTACCCTCTTTGGGGTTGATAAGAGGGTAAAGCCTGTGCCTGGAAGAAAGGCCTGTAATGGGTTCTACCCCTGCCTCTTCTTTGGAACTTTTCTGGAGTTGCTGCCTTCTCCTTGGCCACAGCACTCTTGAAGGCTACTTTGTAGTCATCCATTTTTTTTCATGCAAGCTTCGGTCTGTTCCCCAAACAGGGAAGTGGGCTCACAAAGGAAGTCAAGCTCTTTTGTCTGGGTATCCTGAGACAAATTTGTTGTTCTCAGCCAAGCAAACCTCCTCAGGGACACTGAGGTAGCCATCTGCCTAGCAGCAATGTCGTTGGCATCCGCTGCCATGCGAAACTGGGACTTAGAAGCTTCAGCGCCCCTTTTAGCTGCCTCTGAAAGATCAGATGCCATAGGGGCAGGGCATGCCTTTGCTATTTCTAGCACTGTATTCCATGGACTTCTCTGATACCTGGATACATAAGCCATGTAAGTGGCTTGTCTGATAGCTAGGGAGGCTCCCAGGTATGACTTTTTTGCTATGGAGTCCATCCTCCTGGAGTCCTTTTCAGGTGGGTGTGATGCCTGGGGAATGCATGCCTTATCACAGGCAGTGGCCTGCACCATCCCCTCATAGCTAGGGTGTCCAAAAAGGAATTCAGCCCCTGATTTGGCCACCCAGTACTTTCTGTCCATCCTCTTGTCCACTGGAGGAATGGATGTAGGTGTCTTTAAAATTTTTGTGGCTTGTCTCTTTAAAGATTTATGGATGGGCAACAAAAGCCTTTTTGTTACTGGAACATCCATCATTTCCATATAATCTTGTTCCTCTTCCTCCTCTGTGGACTCCTGAGTGGAGAGGTCCAAGGTCTGTGCCACCTGTTTGAAAAAGGCAAAGTGGGTAGAGTAATCCTCTATTGTATTTTCTGAGGAGTCAGTCCCATGAGGATCTGGAGAACTCTCAGGCTCTATGGGTTCTCCAAATTCATTATCATCATCAAAATCATCTTCCTCCTCTGGGAAGACATTGGTTGACTGTTTCAAGGAACCGGGAACCAAAAACGAACCCGAGTCTGATACCGATAACTGAACCGGGGCACTGAACCGATATTGTGGTATCGGTTTGCAGTGCCTGGAAAAAGCTAATGGCACTCGCTATAGTTTCTGCAGTATGAACCGCTGGAACCATTGGTTGCAGTTCCTTGGTTGAGTGCTTCTCTTTCCTCTTCTTTTTAGCAGAACTTGCCGGTTCAGCGGTAATTTCTGCAGATCTTCTTCTAGTCGAGGAACCATCACCCTGGTCAGAGGGCTGCTCACTCGGATCAAAAGACTTCTCTTTCTGAGAAGTGGAGGCTTTGTCCGTAGCTGGGTCTGCAGCTTTTTCTGACATTTTTTCCTTCAGCCGATTTAAATGTCTATCCAGCGTCGACTGAGGAAAATTCTTACAGATAACACAGTCGGCCTTCAGATGATTAAAACCCAGACACAGAGCACAAATTAAATGGGGATCTGCTTTGGCAAACAATTTCCCGCACTCTGTGCAATGCTGAAAACCGGTTGGGCCAGTTCTCTTTTTAGGCAGTGACATAACCAAACAAGCCTGAAACCACCACAGAATTAACTGTACTGTGAATTTTTTTTTTTTTTTTTAAGACGGTCGGTTTAGTGACTGAAGAAAAAGCAAAAATTACCACGGTTTTTCAATAAATAAACCAACCGGACCCTCAACGGGTTTTTTAAAACTAATAGAAAACTAAATTAAAGATAAAGAAACATGGTTCCCTCCAGGTTAAAAGAACCAAGAAGAAACCGAGAAACTTACAACTAAATCTTGACTAATCTACCTGTAAACCAAGGAAAGTGATTTTTAAAATGAACAGAAATAAATTTTACTTCAGAAAATCGAAAAAATAAAATCTTCAAGAAAGATGAAGGAGGGCTTTCCAAGGCATCTGTACTAGTCACGCGGAGTAAACAATCTGACGGTTGCAGAATGTTGACCAGGAACAGTGGCTTGAAAATCGAGCTTGAGCCTAACGTTCCATCATCAGCAAAGGTTCTTTAACCATTCAGCTCCGGGGCAGTACAATGGAAGGACAATAGTGCATATGTCAGAATACAGTAAGATTTCCTGGGGTCTGAAGTATAGGCAGTTCTGCCTGTAAAGGACTGAGCTGCTTAGGAGTATACCATTGAGAAAACCTTTTCCATTTGGATGCACATGTCTTTCTGGTAGCAGGCTTCCTAGAAACCCTGACGACCTTGAGGGCTTCCTCTGAAAAATGAAAAATCCGAGTATTCTAACTCCTCAAGAACCAAGTCTTGAGGCACAGTGACTTGAGGTTCAGAAAGGTTACTCTGCCCTGAGACATGATCATTAGATTACGTCTCTGTGGGAGACAAATGGGTTGTTTGATGGAGAGGACCAGGAGCAGGGAGTACCAGGGCTGCTGGCCCAGTCTGGAGCCACTAATATAATGGTTGCAGGCTGACTCCTTAATTTCTGGAGAACTCGTAGTAAATGGAAATTACATACTTACCGAACTTCTTGGACAAAGTCTCCACCACTCATTTACACTAATGGGATAGCGCCAGAGGTGCTAGGACCCCGTGGGAGCCAAACATTTTCAGAGGGGTCAGAGCCATGATAGGACCATGCATACGTGGCACCGCGAGACTAGCTCGCGCCTGTGTAGGCTATCTGGGCGTTGACCCCCCAACCGCCTCAGTACCTTTTTGACCCAGGTGGTGCAGTGTAACTAACAAAATAACATCCTAAACTCCGGGCCTGTAAAGGCCCGGATGACACATGCAAAAAAGGGGCAAGTGAACAATGTCTTTGCAGCTGGAACAACCCGACAGTGAAGACCAAGGAAACAAAATGAGTGAGCCTGGGGGATGGTGGGTGGGTGTGTGAATGAGTGGTGGAGACTTTGTCCAAAAAGATCAAGAATTACTGTAAGTACATAATTTCCATAGCTTCCTGGACCAAGTTAAAACCAATCCACCCTGAGCAGGGTGGTCGGAGATAGGGCTCACTCAGAATGGAAGTCAGAAAGACTGTCCTGCCAAGAACGGAGCGGTCTGGAAAGGAAATCCAGAGCATAGTACTTTACAAGGGTATGCACAGGGCTCTGATTCACTACCTTGCAGGAGACTGCAAAAGGCATATCACGAATCTCCGCCAGGAGTCACAGACACTCTGAACAGTGGTGAGACTATGGCCTTTAAATTGGCTGGAGACAAGGTCTAGTAGTGTTGAAGACCTACTTCTAACCAAGTCGAAAACCTCTCAGAACAAGATGTTGACCTAGTGGAGGCAATCTGAAGCCACAAAATAGCTTGAAGAGTAGCTTTTCGTTCTGTCAAAAAGAATTGCAGAACTGTAAAACTTGAGTAACGGTAAGCCAGACTAAACTGTGTACTGGTTAAAACCAGACAGAAAAATGCAGATGTAACCTCCACTACCAAGTATGGCTTGCCTGTGAACGACAGGTCCAAGAGGCACTTGGACACAGTATTTGTTGGATACCGAAGGGTCCAGATGGGATTTGTTCACCAAATGGAGAAGGTTTCCATTTAGCTCATTAAACCTTCCAGGTGGAAGGCTTAACGACTTAGGAGACATCTGCGAAGGACTGAAAGAGACCAGAGTGTACCCACTTCCATTTCAATGAGGAATCACTCTGCCCCAGTTTGCCTACAACTCAAGAAGCACTCTCTGAACTAAGGAAGGAGAGGAAAAATGCACAGAACTAGTCTACTGTGATAGGATCCTAATGATCCTATTGTTCTCACTGTTTATAAATGAGCTGCACAACCACTGTGGGAGCAGCAATGTCATCCAATACATGGGTGATGGCTGTGACATACAAAGCCTCCGATAACCTGGATGACCTAGGAACATCCCTCCAAGTGGACATCCACATTATGGAGGAATGGCTCACCAAGAACAAAATGGTCCTTAATACCAAGAAAACTAAGGCTATGTTGTTCGGACCAAGAGCCCTAGGACAAGACAGATCACAACTCCTTCAATTCACTTCCCTGGTGGGTAACAAACTTGAAGTGGTTTCCTCCACAAAATACCTCGGCCTTACCCTAGACCAAGGTTTCACCTTCAAACAACATGTAGACCAAGTCACTAAAGTCATCCAAAGCAAACTTGGAATACTATACCAGCTTAAGGATCAGCTGATCCCTGAAGCCAGGACTGCTATTGCCTCTAGTGTCCTGCTCCCAACACTCACCTATGCTGCCCCGGTACTTCAGGGTGTCGCAAACTGGAGTTCAGTAAGCTACAGAGGTGGTCCGCTTTGCCTCCTTATCCCACTCTAGGAGCCACCATTGTGAGTCATTATCATGACTCAGCTGGCCATCTTCCGAAGCTCGCCTCAGGTACCCGGTACTCTGCCTGGCAAAGAAGCTAATTAGCCCCACGTCTCCCCCAAGTCTCGTGGGACTCCTAACTGTAAAGAGAAATCTGCGTAACCTACAGACCTCAGGCCAAACTCTTCTAGAGGTCCCTAAGGTCAGGACCAAGGCAGGTTATAAGTCCTTTTCTCATGCTGCCCCCTCCCTTTGGAACAACCTCCCACCGGTGGTGCGAGAAACCCCATCTGTAATGTGTTTCCATACGAGACTCAGGACTCATATGCTGGCAACGAGTAAATGCCAATGCTACGGTACCTGACACTCATACCATGACCCTTGGTCTGTGCATTTACCACATATTCATCTGCTACACCTGAACTGGCAGCACTAACTCCTCAGCAACCCCCCCCCACTGAACTTCCAAGGAGGGTTCTTAGAGACATAGTCATACGTAGCACTGAAATAATGTAATGTAACTGATAGAAAAGACTGCACTGCTTTACATACATGTAAGATTGTTGCATGCCAACAACTTTTATATGTACTATTGCTTACCAAATTTATGTATTGTTATTCCCGGGTTGCCCCTCAAAAAGGGACCTCCGGGGCCCAGTGGGTCTACCCGGTCATCAAAATTCAATAAACAAAAGCAGAACCAGGGTCTGGATTTCTGAAGCAGGATAGGGGCAGACCCATATTAAGAAGGGACGCAGAAGGATCAGGCTCCGGCTGTCCCAGTCTTTGAAGTAATTGTAAAACGGCTGAAATGGCAGAAGGTGCTCAAGGCACCATTCAACTCGGCCCTCCTTTACAGGAGGTAGGAAATGCTCCAACTTGCTGGTTGACAAAAACATCATATTTTTGCCCTCTGTTTGAAGAAAAATGACTCTGTGACAGACAGCCTCCCTCGCCCTGGAGGAATCTAAGGGAAAAACTCCTAAAAGAAGGAGTTGCTGGGAAGGTGAAACTGACACCTTCCCTGAAACAGAAAAAGCCCCTCCTGGGGAAGGGAGAGGAAAGCTGAGGCAACTGCTTCCAAGAGTCTAGCGGCGATTGTCATGGAGCCAATGTGCAGGAAGCGAAGGTTGGAATACCAAGACATCCTTCCTGAAAAAGGACCTACTTGACCTTAAAGGTCAAGAAAGGAGCATGCTATCTGTTAACTTGGAAGCCAGCAAGGAAGTAGGAACCTGAGTTCCGACTTGCAATGGAGTCCTAGGAACCATTTCTGAATTAAGGGAGAGATCCCTCTCGGAAAAACCTGATGACCCATACCTCCACTGGATTGGACTTCCCCTAGAAGTAGAAGTCAGGTGCTCCCCATCATAGTGGAGAGGCGACCACCTCAGACAGCTGAGGTGGAACCTGGGCCGGATCCAGAAGGTTGGTATCGGGTGCTTTCGGGCCTAGATCCCTGCTGTGATGATTTTTTTTTTTTAAATAGTTAGAACCTGACAAGGGTTTCCGCCCTCTACCTGCGTTCCCCAGGGTGGATTTGTACTGACAACTGAAAAAGTCCAGATGCAGAAGACTCTGGTCCACAGAAGAGGCCTGAAATGTTAAGGTGTACCTCATACCCAGAAGAACCTCCAAAGGAGGTCTAGATAGAATCAGAAAAGACTCTGCCACCAGGAACTGGTGTTGAGAAGCTCGACGTCACTTCATGGGGCCAGCAATAGTGCTGTGTGGAATGCTGAATTCCGCCGGCAGAACAGCACAGAACAGAGTTCCACCAGCAGGAAAAACCTTAGGTATTTCCGGGGCTCCCCCGCAGATCTCCACACACCAGGAACCACGGACAAAATTATCTGCAGAAAGAAGAGATCAGCAAGAACCCAACTCTGCCACTTGTTCTGACAGCACCAGCTGGTACCACCCAAGGCATCGGCATCACCCACAGCACAGGATGGCACTGCGCAACGCTGATGCAGCCCATGGCACCCATGTGTGCCCTTGGCATCCATGACATCCATGGGTGCCCATGGCACCACCCGCAGCACCCATGGGTGCCCATGGCACTACCCATGGGTGCACGTGGGGACATTCATGGCATCCTCGGCACCCATGGGTGCCCATGGCAATACCTGCAGGTGCCATACCCGTGTGTGCTGTTGGTGCCCACAGAGCCGCACAGCACCCCGGCACCACTCCAGCACCAAGTGGCCCTACCATGGTGCCATGCGGCACCAATGGCACCACCAACAGTATTGGCACTGTGCAGCACCACCAACAGCACCGTGCAGCACCCACTGTGCCACGCAGCACACATGGCACCGCCGACTGTGCCACCAAATGCCAGCACCACGTGCCACTTGAAGAAGGTGTAAGAGAAAAGCGGTACCCATGCCAGCCCCGGCATGAAAAAAGGAGAAGGGGTAGACACAAGTGGTCATCAAGATGGCGTTGGCACCAAGAGGGCACCGCACACATAGTGACCCAATCCTCCAGGCCCAGTCAAGTGGCTCCGAGGCCTAGAGGCCTCGGAACCAGGTCCACTGGCCAGAAAATACTGTCCAGAGGTCAAACCCCCTGCACCAAAGGAGTGACCCAGAGGTGAAACTGCTCACTGAAATCCCACTAGGACAGAGATGGGATCTGGTGTTGAAGAACACTGCCGTTAGGAACGGGGCCAGAGTGAAACCCACTGAAGTCGGTTCAGGCTTACCGCCCCCCACTACCAATCATCCTTGCACAGACGTACCAGAGGGTGAGAGGGTGACCTCAAGCAGTACTGATTCTTCTTCCCCTCCCACAGGAGGAAGAAGAGCTTGAGGTCAAGCAGAGCCGGATCCCCGGAACCGCCAAATTTGTGCTTCGGCGGACTGTCCTCTCCCCTGAGCATACGACTGCCTGTGGTTGAACGGCCCCCTTAGTAAAGTGTGGCAGACCGGACACAGCCCCTCTGCCATCACAACTTTCAGATGAAGTCTTCCTACCATCACCGCTACCATTCGAGGTCAACTCCATTGATGGCAGGTAAGAATTTCTGTTGTTTCTTTTTCTTCATATATCTTCTTTTTTTAAAATAAGAAAAGAGTACTAAAAATGTAAATTAAATACTGAACGGCTTAATGCTGCCGTTGTATAGACAAAAACTTTGACTTCAGCAGGCAAGCGACATCAACATCCAAGCGCACTTGACGGTGGGAGAAAAGGAACTGAGGCGGTTGGGGGGTTGACTCCAAGATAGCCTACACAGGCGTGAGCTAGTCTTGTGGTGCCGCGCATGCGTGGTCCTATCACAGTGCCGACCCCTATGAAACTTTTTGGCTCCTGCGGGGTCCTAGCACCTCTGGAGCTATCCCGTTATTATAAATGAGCAGTGGAGATGAGTCCAGGAAGATTAAAGGGAATGGAGAGAAGGCACACAGGAACCTCCCCGATCAGTCCATGGTCAGAGTGTCCATGGGGCCTTAGCCCAAATGCTGGAGGCCTGCAACAAAAGAGAGGGAGATACATAGATACATAGATACATAGACAGTGTCAGCAGATAAGGGCCTATGGCCCACCCAGTCTGCCCATTTGAGCTTGTAAGTTCAGTTTGTTTTCCTAGAAGTCTGTTGCACCTTAACTCTGACCTCCAGAATTCCTTTATGTCTATCCCATGTATTCTTAAATCCCGTGATTGTTTCAGCCCCCACCACTTCCTCTGGCAGGGTGTTCCACTTGTCCACCACCCGTTCTGTGAAGAAATTCTTTCTCATGTTTCCTCCGAATCGTCCTCCCTCCAACTTCATCCCATGCCCTCTAGTCCTGGAACATCTTTTTCGCTTAAAAATAGTGTTTTCCTGCACCCTGTTCCTCCCTGTAAGATACTTGTATGTCTCTATCATATCCCCTCTCTCCCTCCTCTCCTCCAGGGAGTACATGTTCAGTTCCTTCAACCTGTCTTCATAGGACACAGTGATGGTAATTCTCTTTGGAGGCAAACAGATCTATTTCTGGTGTGCCCCATTTACTGAAGATTGTGGCCAACACCTGCTTGTTCAGAGATCATTTGTGCTGCCCCTGGCTGATCCTGCTGAGGGAATCCACCAGGACAATGTATTTCCCTGGAAGATAGACCGCTGATAGCTGCACTTCTATGGAGCAAGCAAAATTCCAGATCTTCACAGCTTTCGTACACAGCTTTGATGATCTTGTGCCTTCCTGCTTATTAATATAATACATGGTGGTAGTGTTGTCTGTCCTGATTTGGACTGACTGGCTTTTGTATGGGGAGTGAATGACTGGCGGGTGAGGAAGACTGCCCTTAGTTCCAGGAGGTTTATATGCTTTCTGGATTCCCGAGGGGACCACACTCCATTTACTGTTTGGTCACCCAGGTGTACAGCCCAGCCTAGAAGGGAAGCATCTGTTGTCAGGACGACTGTGGGGAACTGTTGTTGAAAGGGCATTCCCTCCCTGAGGCTTTCCACCAGTTCAGAGCTTGTAAGAGGGATTTTGTCACAGGCACCAGTCTTGAAAGAGGGTGTCACTTTTGAGACCAATTGGCCCTTAAGTGGTACTGGATGTATCTCATTTGAAATCTGGCTCCTGGCAACACAGCTGTGGTGGAGGCCATATGACCCAGGAGCTGATTCTAATGTCTTGCTGGTCTGGGATGACCAAGGATGAAGGAGTTTGCCAGACTTAAAAGGCTTTCCATTCTTTCTTGAAGTAGGAATGCCCTGCCCTGGAGGGCATCTAGCTCTGCTCCTATGAACTCCAGCACTTGGACTGGTTCTGCTTGGAACGTTTGAGTATTTATAAGAAATCCAAGTCTCTCCTAGGTGCTCTGAGTTCACTGGACATAGTCTTTGACTTACTGGTGTGACTTCCCTGTGACCAGACAGTCATCCTGGCACAGACAAAAACAGCACTCCTTGTCTTCTGAGATGTGCTGCCACTACTGCCCAGCACTTTATGAACACCCTGGGAGCAGACGAGAGACTGAAGGGAAGGGCTGTGAACTGATGACTAGAAGGTAGCATAAACCTTAAATATTTTCTGTGACTGGGCCTGATTGGAATGTGGAAATACTCATCTTTCAGGTCCAGGAATCCCATCCAGTCTCCCTGTTGCAGAAATGGTATCACTGTAGACAGGGTGATCATTTTGAACTTGTCCTTTTTCAGAAACCTAAGGTCCAAAATGGGTCGCCATTCCCCGTCTTGTGAGTGAGAAAGTACCTTGAGTAAAGGCCCTTTCCCCATTGGGAGGGAGGAACTCTTTCTGTTGCTTTTGCCTGCAGCAACGTTTTGGCCTCTAACTCCAGCAAAGTCCTTTCTGTTGGGAGTGTAAGGTTTAAAGTTTCTGTGAACCTGCAGTTTGGGGAATCTTTTGAACTGGAATGTGAGCCCCTGACTCACTACCTTCAGGACCCACTTGTCTGTGGTGATGTTTTTCCATTCCTGGAAGAAGTGAGCCAACCTTCCTCCCATTGAAAATGAATGGGCGACTTGGACTGACTTGTCAGGGGTACTGCATGGGCTTAGCCTTAGCTGCTGGGGCTGGTTTAGTCCATTTGCACTTCCTGTTTATTGCTTTCATACAAAAAACAATACAGAATATATCCTCGTAAAACATTGGGAAATAATATAGCAACACTTCCTACTGAAGGAATACATGGAATATACACTACTTAGTCTTACATTCTGGCACAGTAGGAGTGGGGGAAAGAAAATCATATTGAAACAATCCCAAAATGTCCAAGCTTTGACAGCCACTTCAGTGGCTATGGTTACTTACTTTAGGAAAAAGATAGAGAGAGAAAACCGCACTAATTCAAAGTGCTATTAACCAGTCCAAGCTTAGATCTAAACAGGAAAATAGCCCCTTCCACACTTCACATCCCAATCACATTATTAGGAACAAACAGGATGTAACAGATAATATAAACCCTTATACATTATGCTGTCTCATAACAGGAGACATAGAACAGCCCACCCATTGGAAAACTGAGAAAATATACACATAACATAATTATAGCAGCGGGAAAGAAAAATTAAACGTTCAAATGATAGCTCCAGAAAGCCTGCTCCCACAGACTATTCTAACAAGTCCCTCTGACTCACAATCAAGTTACCCCACCTGTGAGGCACAACCAAATGGTATAAAATAAACTCAGTTTTCTACAAAGTCTCTATAGGTGGTAAACAGAAGAGATACATCCAACCAGCAAGATGTTGGGAAAATACACAGCCTTCGTCTGACTCTTCAGCTGGGGTCCTCGAAACAGGTCGGGATGAAAATTCAGCCTCTGTCCTCTCTAGCCACCTTCCTGCATCCTTTGGATCAGAAAATTGCCAGGATTTACCGGCATAAGTTATCTGGAGCTGTGCGGGTAGCAAAAACGAGTGAATGATGCCCGAGAGTCCTGAGCCTTTGTCGGACGGCATCAAACTGCTTCCTCTTCACGTGCGTTTGGAAGGACAAGTCTGGGAAGAACTTAATGTTCTTATCCTGCAATATAATTAGGTATTTTGCTTTGGCTGCAGCAATAAGAGTGTCTCGGACATCAGGTCCGGTGGTCTTCAACAAAACCATATGAAGCTGGTCTTCCAAAGTAGGTCTGATGCGTGGGTTAATCCGATATGCTTGTCGCAGATGTGACCAGTCAAAATCAACTGAAAGTGTCTCCGTCAACCAGCGCTTCAGAAAATGGAGCAGGTGAGTACCCTCAACACACCTCTGGTACTCCCACAAGATGAATACTGCCATCTCTAACTTCATTTTTGAGGGCCTCAGGTGCCCCCCGAAGCAGAATGTTCTCTTTAGTGAGCGTTGCTGCCATGGCTTGTGTCGCCAGTAACCTCCTGTCTGCCTCCAAAATGGTATCTTGCCACATCATGCGATTCTAATTTAGATAACGTTATTTCTATTTTAGCATCCATGGCCTTCATAGAATCGAGCATAACTTTCCAGGGAGGTTCACTCGCTGAGCCAGCCACATCAAGCTGAGGTGAATCTGCTACTTGGTTAGGCTGAGCAACTTGAGGCATGGAAGACTGTGAAGCTCCTGAGTGCTGCTGCTGCACATTCCTTGTACGACCCATTACAATTCTGGTACCATTCGACAGCCAAAAGTACAGGGAATCCAAATATCTTAAGTAGAACCAGCTGTTTGATATTCTATAAGCTCAAATTTAAAGTTTAATGAGACTGCGATGTAGAGCATGCAAAGAGAATGTCCTGCCTGGAAGCTGGCTCTCTGGCACCCCCTGGTTTAGTCGATTTAGAACCTCTTCTGCCTCTACCCCTGAAGAAACCTCTCATCTGAGAGAAGTCATAGGGCACAAAGGCTTGGGAACATAACCACTACCTCTACCTCCTCTTCCATGAGGCCTATAAGAAGTGGAGACCTTCTCCTTCTCAGAGTTACTCTTATAGGTGGCTTTGGACTCTTCCACCTTTTTCATACTGTATATGCCTCTATCTTGTCACCAAATAAGGAGTTGTTCTTGTATGGGAAATCCATGGCCTTTGCCTGGATGTCTTGGGACAGGTTAGTGGTTCTAAGCCAAGCAAACCTCATGGTTTTTGTATGAGCTAACAAGGCCTAAAAGACCCATATTGAGCTTGCTCCTTTATACTACAGGATATCTTGGAATTTTGTTGGTTAACACATAATGGCCCAATCTGTCTTTGACTTGTTGCATTTCACAGCTACCCACCACCTCTGCTGGAAGACCGTTCAACATGTTGACCACCCTCTGAGTGAACCAAGAAACTCTCCTCCTTCCTGGGCAGGTTCCCCCCTGAAGTTGTAAACAATGGGATATTGTGTTGCATGTCTGGACTTTAAGTTTCAAATCTAAACATTCCCATAAGTCATCATTAAGAAAGAACCCATTGGGCAGGCAAAGATCTCCTCTCAATCTCCTATACTCTAGTGAAGAGTCCTAGCTCCTGTAACCTATACTCATAGCTGATGTATTCCAAATCCTTAGTTATTTTTGTCGCTTGTCACTGCAGTCCTAGGGCCTTTATCTCTGCCCTAGTACACGGGAATCATATATGTGTAATATTCTCCACAGGAACTAATGACCTGCATAAATAAGTAGTCCCAATGATTCCACCCTAAACATAAAACCACTAAATAAATTAGAGGAACTCCCCAGCCTCCAAAGATAAATTCCAGACATAAATGCCCAATGAAAACATCCTCCATAATGTGCTTCATCTAATGAACACTAATATGATTACAGATGCAACACTCCATAAAAGGAAAAAATATCAGTCTCCAGCAAAAATTAACCACCCACCCAGCATTCGAAAGTACAGTCCATCACAGTCCAAACAATAATTCTCCCACGTGAAAATAGCCCATCCTGCTCAACTTAAAGAACAGAGAAAAAGAGCAGATAGCTGGGGTTGTTATACAAAGAGCAGCATTGTAACAGTCTCAAACAGCTCCGAAAAGCTGTTGAAAGTGTGTCCATAATGCGGCCTACTTACAGCCTTCCTTCGACATCCGTGCAGCCTTGAGTGCAGACTTCACCCTGACACCACAAGTACTGCTGTGCTTCCAGCTGTGATCCTTCATCCAAGGAAACCCCGCCTGCTGTGCCCACTGCCAACTCCTACTCAATGGACCAAATCATATTATCAGCATCCTTCGGATCGGTAAACTGGTACTGGCAACCCTGCCAAGTCACCCTCAGCTTGGCCGGAAGCAAGAGTTGGTGCTGGACCTTCAACAATCGTAAGCAGCCCCTTATGCCATTAGATTCCCTGCACCTTTGTTGGGTGCTGAAAGAGAGATCAGGGAAGAGCGAGATATAGTCCTCACCATATTTCAAAGGACCATGCCTCCTGGCAAGTGCAAGGGCTCTATCCTTGTTCCCAACACCCATGCATATCAACAACACAGTCCTAGGGACCATAGAACCTGCTGCCACACGTCACGGGGTGACTGCAGGCTTTCTCAAGGGATAAGGGAGGGTCTGCTTCTGTGAGTTCCAGGATAGTAGGTAGAAACATTTTAATAAAGTTCAAACAATCCTCTCCCTCTGTGGCTCCCGAAAGTCCCACGATCCTTAAATTTTTCTCTCTCACTTGATTTTTCGTGGCTTCAAGTCGCAGCCGAAGCAGGGAATTCTCCTTGATGAGTTTCAGTCACCTCAGAGGATTTAAGGGCCAAGGTTTCTGAACGCTGGACTAGTTGTTCACAAGAGTCCATCTGGGACTCCAGGGCTGAAACCCTAGGAGTCAAAGTATCAAATTTTTTGTTGAACTCCTGCACTGACTTGACGAGCTGTAGCAAAGTGGTGTGTATGGAAGCTAGAGATGCACCTCCGGGTTGTTGGCCCGTCGAGGCCGCAGCTCCCCCAGACACTGCAGGCCACTCCTCTTGCTGTTGCTGCTGCTTTTTTGGAGCAAAAAAGTCTGATGAGGGAGCG
The DNA here is from genome assembly GCA_016271365.2 of Neoceratodus forsteri. Classification (NCBI taxonomy): domain Eukaryota; kingdom Metazoa; phylum Chordata; order Ceratodontiformes; family Ceratodontidae; genus Neoceratodus; species Neoceratodus forsteri. The sequence continues at coordinate 108,798,727 of CM057450.1, read as the reverse complement.
TTTGCACCACGAGTCTTGCCCCTTTTGACAATCAGGAGAATAATAGCCACCAGACCATGCACTAGAAGAAAAAAATACTCACCATAGTAATCTTTCTTCCAAGGTGTCATTTAGCATCAGTAACTATTGCAGTGAGCTGACTGGATAGCACTGCTCTGGAGGTGGAATGTATGATAATGAGTTTATGAATTAGCCAATCAGATTGAAGCTTGAGGGTGTGCTGAGCAAGCAGAGTGAGGAAGGCTCCAGAATTTTTTCGAAGCTAGAATAGACACAAGCCCACATAGGTATGACCCAATAGGATTCAAAAATATAGAATAACAATCAGAACCATAACATGAAACTTTGCTCAAAATGCAATCCAAAGTTTAGTACAAATATATTGAAAGAAGGCAAGAAGCAGAGCCCTCTCCTGAAGGTTATCTGGGGAGGAATGGTGGGAGCTTACTAATGTTAAAGGACACCTTGGAAGAAAGAAGATTACTACAGTGAGTAATTTTTTCTTCTTACCCCAGGGGTCCTTTAGCATCAGTAACTACTGCAGACTATAAAGCAGTAGAGTTGGGAGGCAGGTAGAGGACCTACTTAGGAAAGAGGCTCTGCAGAACCCCCTTGCCAAATCTGGCATCAGCTCTAGACTGTACATCTAAACAATAGTGTTTAGTGAAGATGTGCACAGTCTTCCAAGTAGCTGCTTTACAAACATCCAAAATGGGGATGTACCTAGCAGCTCCCACAGAGGCAGCAGTGCCCCTAGTGGAGTGGGCCCTGAGGCCCTCAGGGGGCTGTGTACCAGCCTTGTCACAGCAGAATCGAATACATGAGACAGCGGGAGACAGTTCTCTTTGTGGCTGGTTTTCTCTACCTACCTACCCATAGGTGAGGAATCACCGTGTGGATGGACCCCTGAACTGTTTGGTGTGATCCAGATAATTAAACAGGACCCTTCTGACATCCAGACTGTGGAGGTTTTGGTCCACTGGAGTGGATTTGTCAGTAAAGAACACAGGTAAGGTGATGGATTAGTTAAGGTGAAACTCCGAGACCACCATAGGCAAAAATGTTCTGTTCATCCTGAGTTCAATCTTATACTTATGAGGGATAATGTAGTTGGACTCAGTGCAGAGGGCCTGTAACTCTGAAATCCTTCTTGCAGAGGTAATGGCCACTAGAAATAGTTTTCCAAGTGACATACTTGAGGTGGGCTGAAGTCATGGGTTCTAAGGGTGGCTCCATGAGCTTGTAAATATAAAGGTTCAGGTTCCAGAGAGGGTCAGGGTCCCTGATTGGAGGGTGGACACGGAGGAGACCGCTGAAAAACTATTTAAAAACGCTACGAGAAAACAGATTTAGTCTTTCCAACAGAAAGATAAGCCGAAAGAGCATCCAAGTTAAGCTTCAGGGAAGAAGGCCTTAACCCTGACTCCTGAAAGTGCACTAGGTAATCCAAAAGGTTAGGAATTGAAGCCTTGAGAGGATTAATGTGCCTTTTCTTGCACCAGAGGGAAACCTTTTCCATTTGGCTGCATAGGCCTTTTCGGAGTACTGAGTGGAAGGAAACTCTAACTCCTCAAGAGCCAAGCTTTGAGGTGACGAGATTTCAGATCTGGGTAGGTTACCCCTGTCTGAGGGAGAGTCAGGATGGAATGACAGAGGGGGAAATGAATGGGTTTGCTGCAGGACAGGGTTAATAATAGGGGATATCAAGCTTGCCTTGGCCAGGCTGGTGCCACCAGAATCATTGTTGTAGGCTGAGCTTTGAGCTTTAACAAAACTCTGAAAATTAGAGAAAAGGGAGAAAAGGCATACAGGAACTTTCCTGTCTAATCCAGGACTAAGGCATCTGATAGGAGAGTTCCCAGGGCTGGAGGCCTGCAGCAATACAGGGGAAGTTGATGGTTTAGGTGAGAGGCAAAAAGATCTACTTCTGGTGTGCCCCACCTTCTGAACACTGTGGCCAGCACCTGCTTGTTCCGACACCCGACACCCTGGTTGACGTGACTGAGAGCATCTGCCAGGGTATTGTCCTTGCCTGGGAGATGTATGGCCGATAGACTGACTCTGAGGGAGTAGGCCAGGCCCCAAATCCTCATGGCTTCCAGGCATAAAATGCTGGACCTTGTGCCATCCTACTTGTTTATGTAAAACATTGCAGTGGTGTTGTCTGTTCTGATCTGGATTGTGTGACCCTTTGTCTGTGAGGCAAATACCTTGAGAGCCAGATAAATGGCCCTGAGTTCCAGCAGATTGGTGTAAGCCTGTGACTCCTGTGGAGTCCAGGAGCCACTGACGGAAGTACTGTCCATATGAGCACCCCATACAAGCAAAGAAGTATCTGTAGTAATGATTCTTGAATAGGAGGGAGCTTGGAAGGACATTCCTACTGAGAGATTGGGAACTTCCTTCCACCAGACCAGAGACTGGAGGAGTTTCTTTGTGACTGGGACCAGTTTGGACAGTGAAATTTTGTTTTGGGATCAGTGAAACCTTAGGTGCTGCTGAATGTCCCTCATTCTAACTCTGACCCCTGGAACCACAGCTGTTATTGATGCCATGTGTCCCAGGAGTCTTAGGAATTGCCTGGCTAGTCTGGGCTGGCCCATGACAAAAGAATTGGCCACTGACAAAAAGTTTTGAATTCTTTCTAAAGGAAGGAGAGCTTTGCTCTGCAAGGTATCCAACTGTGCTCCTATGAACGTAAGGAGCTGTGTTGGCTCCAAATTGGATATCTTTTGGTTCATAAGAAATCCCAAGGAGTGCAGAGTGTCCCTTGTTAGGGAGAGGGCCTCCTCCACTTGTAGAGAGGTTTCCCCACTATGAGCAAGTCGTCCAGATAAGGATAAACTGAAATCCCCTTTTTCTTCTTAAATGCGTTTCCACTACAGCCAAGCAATTTGTGAACACCCTTGGTGCAGATGTCAGGCTGAAAGGCATGGCTGTAAACTGGTAATGTCCTGAAGGAAGTCTGAACCTCCGAAACTTTCGGTGAGACTACCTTATTTGGATGTAAAAGTAGGCATCTTTGAGGTCTAGGGAAGCTAGCCAGTCTCCCTGCTGCAGAGACTGAATCACCATTTTTAGGGTGACCATTTTGAATTTGGGCTTCAGAAGATGCTTGTTCAAGTATCTGAGGTCTAAAATAGGTCGCCACTTCCAATTTTTCTTTTGTGTTAGGAAGTATCTGGAGTAGAGACATTTGTCCCTTTGAAGGGAAGGTACAGTCAAGCCCGCCAAGATGAAGAGCAGTGTCACAGGTTTACTGCATGACAAAAGGGATTAACTCCCATTGAAATTGCATTGTTTGTTGCAGTAACTCTACTGCAGAATTCTGCAGTGCTGTGCTTCATCCTGCTAGGCACCACTGCACTCTCTCTACCACCCTTGCTTCCAAAAGGTGCTTTACCTCCAGTTCCAATAAGATTCTTTCTGTTGGGGTTAGGGATTTGGAAGGCTGGGTGCCCTTGAGGACTCGCATCTTTTTGAACTGAAGGGACAGGCCCTTTTCCACTACCTCCAGGACCCACATGTCTGTTGTAATAAGGGTCCAGGACTGGAGGTAGTGGCAGAGTCTGCCCCCTACAGGTAGAGGGGAAGCGACTTGTACTAAGGAGTCAGGGCTTTTCTTGGGTAGCAGGGGTAGAAGTAGCTCTTCTCTGACCTCTCCTGCCTCTTCCTCTGAAATAACTTCTAAACTGAGAGAGGTTAATTTGAGGAGGAAGGGGATAATAAGGCCTATAGTAGTATCCCCTGCCTCTATTACCTCTCTGTTGAGTCTTTTGAGGAACAGAAGACTTCACTTTTGAAGTATTGCTCTAATGGGATGATTTGTATTCATCAACCTTTTTCTTGTATTCCTCAGTTCTGGAATCAGACAGTACATTTCTGTCGCAGGGAAAGTCCATGGCTTTGGACTGAGTGTCCTGCATCAAATTTGTTGTTCTTAGCCAAGCAAACTGTTTCAGGGAGATAGCCTGGGCCATAACCCTAGAAGATGCATCATTACTGTCATCTGCCATAAGTAACTAGTATTTTGTACTGTAGCTTCTAAGGCAGTTTTAGCCATTTCCACCAAATCCTTTGCCACAGAGTTTGAGCCCTGTTTAACTATGGTTAGGACTGAGTTCCAAAGGGCTTTCTGATACTGGCTGTGTAAGCCATGTACAAAGCCATGCGGAGGAGAAGCGAAGCAGAGGTATATGTCTTTCTGGCCATAAAGTCCAGCCTTTTGGAATCCTTTTCAAGAGGCTGAGAGGAGAGAGAAACCCCTGCTTTGTCACATGCTGCCTGTGCACCACTCCTTCATGATTGGGGTGCACAAACAGAAACTCTGTATCTGTTTTGGACAATTGGAATTTCTTATCCAATCTCTTCTCAACCCCAGACACAGATATGGGGGTCTGGAGAAGCTTCACAGTGTTCTTTCTCAAAGGTTTATAGATAGGAAGAACTAACTTCTTGGGAGGAGAAGACTTTTCATTTCTTTATAGTCCTAGTCTTCTTCCTCTTCCTGGTTGGCCTCTTGAGAAGGAAGGTCAAGAGTGTCCATCATGTGCTGAAAAAAGTAAACATAGAGGAGGTATCCTCCTGGTCTGATGGGGATGCTCCAAAATTAATGGTCAGGTGACACATCAGGTTCTGGGGCCTCACCCCCTGAAATGTCATCTGGGGCATCATAAAAGTCATCATTATCATCATCCTCATCAGCTCCTGTATCAGAGGGAGCTGCCGAGGGAGCCTGCTTGGGAAAGGCAGAGACACCAAAAAAAGACCCCATGCCTTGAATAGTTTGGTAAAGATGCCAGGCTTTTGCCATATCCTCCATAGAAGGTACATCCCCCCTGTGAATCTTGTGGTATACCTTCCTGGGGTTCAATGTTTTTAGATTTTTCTTTGTTTTTTACCAACTGCAGCCTCATCCTTAGCACCACTCGGAGGTTCACTGGTATTTTTTTCTTTACATATCATTATCGTGCCACTTCATCAGTGACTTGTTCAGGCTTCCTCTTTGAACTAGGCACTTCATCAGCACCTTTTGATTTTTTTAGATTTAGGAACTTCATCAGCCCCTTTTGAAGCCTTAATTTTAATAGGCACTTCATCAGCACCTGATTTAGTGTTTTTTGCTTTCAAAGGCACTTCATCAGCATCTGTAACAGGCTTAGATTTAAAAGATGCCTCATCAGCATCTTGATTATTTTTATTCTTTGAGGGGCCCTCATCAGTAGCCTTGGGTCTGTGTTTGGGACCAGAGGAAGACCCTTCTTCTGCCATTTCTCTAAGCCTTTTTGCTCTGTTTCTTAAAGTGTTTGGATACAATTTTGAGCAAAGAACACAATGATGATCTGGACCTAAACACTTTAAACACAGGTCGTGAGTATCAGCATTAGCAAGTACTCTCTGGCAGTTTAAGCAATTTTTAAAACCTGTGGGTCCAGTCCTTTTCTTAGTAGTTTCTGACATGCCAATTTACAGAAAATGGAAATTACGTACCTGGCGTAATTCTTGATCTTCCTGGACGAAGTCTCCACCACTCATTCACACTGATGGGATCTATGCTGGAGGCGCTAGGACCTAGTGGGAGCAAAAATTTTTGCAAGAGGGCCAGTGCCAGAGATGGAGCTGTGAGGAGCAGCACCGCGAGCCTCAGCTTATGCGGCAATGACTATCTCGGCGTCGACCCTCTAACCGCCTCAGTACCTTTTTTCTGAGGAGGTGCAGCGTAACTAACCTAGAAGGACTAGCCTAACAAAAATCGGACATAAGATAGTCCAAATGACCCGTATAAGAAGGGTCAACAAAGAAGTCTTCACAGCCTAGCCATTGAAGGAGTGAAGACCAACAACAAAGAGGTGAGCTCGGGGGATGGTGGGTGGGCGTGTGAATGAGTGGTGGAGACTTCGTCCAAGAAGATCAAGAATTACTGTAGGTACATAATTTCCATATCTTGCTGGACATAAAGTCTCCATCACTCATTCACACTGATGGGAGAGTACCGAGCTAATAATCCCCCGAGAGCGCGGCAGGAGAAACCAAGAGCTCACATATTCAGAACAGAAGGCAATTAAGGATAGTCCTGCCAAATGAAAGATATCGCCTGGCATGGACATCCAAGGCATAGTGCTTGACGAAAGTATGCACTGAGCTCCAGGTAGCCGCACTGCAAATGTCTGCAATGGGCACATTGTGGATTTCCGCCAGAGATGCCGCGACTGCTCTAGTAGAGTGGGCATACACTCTGCCTTCCAGCTTAACCAGTGTCATAGAATAGCAGTGGCACAGGCATGCCACAAGCCATGCCGAAATGCATCTGATAGCAACAGGTTGACCCAGCCGGGTCTCGCTGAAGGAAACAAACAGTTGTTGAGCCTTGCAAATCTCTTTTGTTCTATCTAATTAGCAATGCAGCACTCTTTTAACATCTAAAGAATGAAAGGTATGCTCTCCTTTATTTTGGAAGTTCGCAAAGTAGGTAGGTAGGACCAAAGGTTGGTTTAGATGGAATTCTTAGACAACCTTAGGGAGAAACTTAGGATGGGTCTTAAGAACTACTTTGTCCTTATGAAATACAGTGCATGGGGGGGGTCTTTGACCAAAGCATGTATTTCAGAGACTCTGCAGGCCGAAGTGATGGCCACCAGGAAGGCAGTTTTCCAAGTGAGGAATTTCAGCTCACAGGTAGCTAGAGGCTCGAAGGGCTTTAGAGTGAGCATATCTAGCATGAGATTAATGTCCCAGGCTGCGACTGGACGTCTGATAGGAGGTCTGGTATGCAGAATACCTCTAAGAAACCTATTAACTACAGGTAATTGAGCCAGTGACAGAGAAAGTATCGGCTCATGATAGGCTGAAATAGCACAAAGGTGAACTTTGACCGTAGAGTATTGTAGACCTGAATTTAAGAGGCCTAAAAGGTACTCTAAGACTTTAGTTGGTGGGCAGGAAAAAGGGTTCAAAGAGGATTTTGCACACCAGAGAGAAAAACGCTTCAATTTGGCTATGTAGGTTTTTTTGGTGGCTGGCTTGCATGCAGCCAAAAGAATATCTGAAACTCTCCGAGAGACATTGAACCTATTCACCTCTATCTCCTCAGGAGCTGAAGGTGAAGCGACCTCAGACTGGGATGGACCACGGTACCCTGGGTCAGAAGGTTTGTCTGAAGGGGAAGTGCCTTCGGAGGGGTTTCTGACATACTGTTGAGTAGCGGAAACCATATCTGTCGAGGACAGAAGGGAGGAATGAGGATCATTTTGTCTCCATGAGACTCGAATTTGAGAAGTACTCTCTGAATTAGCGGAAGAGGAGGAAAAGCGTATAGAAAGCGTTTTGTCCACTGCAGCCTGAATGCATCCTGACAGAAAATGCCAGGCCCTGGATTTCTGGAGCAGAAGAGAGGCAGTTTTGTGTTGAGTGGGGATGCAAAAAGGTCCAGGTCTGGAGTTCCCCACTCTGTGAATAGTGACTGAACTATGGTTGAGTCGAGAGACCATTCGTGAGGATCTGTCTCTGTTCAGCTGAGACAGTCTGCCAGCTTGTTCTGCACTGCTGGCAGGTAAACCACATGAATTAGAGCCTTGTGCTCGAGGCACCATTCCCACACTCTCATTGCTTCCCTGCATACAGGGTAACAGTGTGCAGCGCCCTGCTTGTTGATGCAGTACATCACTGCTTTGTTGTCCATTTGAAGGAGAATGTTCTTGTGACAGAGAATGTCCTTCAAAGCTCGGACTGCATAGAGGACGGCTTTCATTTCCAGGATGTTTATGTGAAGTTGGGACTCGACCTGAGTCCACGTGCCTTGGGTGTGGAGATTCTGACAGTGAGCTCCCCGCCCCATCAGGGATGCATCCGTGGTAATGGATATCTGATGATCCAGAGGAGCAAAGGGATACCCTTCCAGAAGGTTGCCCTCTTACGACTACCAGGTGAGAGACTTCCTTAGAGGTTCTGTCACCTTGATGAGAAAGGACTGAGGATGAGTGGCTGGAGACCACTGAGTACTGACATCCACTGGGAGGTTCTCATGTGGAGATGTGCTAGGGGTACAGTGAACACTGAGGATGCCATGAGACCCAGCATCCGTTGCATCGAGATAGCTCGAACTGAGTTGTCCTCTCTGATGTACCGGGCCATCTGTAAGATATTGCTCCTTCTGTCCTCTGGAAGAAAGGCTTTGGCACAGAAGGTGTCCAGAAGAGTTCCTATAAAGAGGAGCTTCTGGAAGGGCTGCAACTGTGATTTTTTGAGATTTAGCAGGACTCCCATGGACATGAGGAAGTCTGAAGCCGTGACTATGGCGTCCAGAATTTCTTGTCTGGAGGGACTTGCTAGGAGCCAGTCGTCCAGATATGGGAACACTTGTATTCCAATTTTCCTGAGATGCACTGCGAGAATTGCACAACACTTTGTAAAAACTCGTGGCGCTGAGGATAGCCCAAAGGGCAGGACTCTGAACTGATAATGTTGGCCCAGCGACACAAACCTTAGGTATTTGTGGTGCTTCGGGTGTATAGTAATATGTCGGTAGGCATCCTGCATGTCCAAAGAAGCTAGCCAATCGTGTCGATGAAGCAAGGGTAACAGGGTCCCTAGTGAAACCATCTAGAACTTTTCCTTGAGAAGAAACTTGTTTAACTTTCTGAGGTCCAGAATGGGGCGCATGCCACCGGTTTTCTTTGGGACCAGGAAGTAATGGGAGTAGAAAACTGTGTTTTGTTGATCCAGCGGAACTATTTCTACTGCCCTGTTGTTCAGAAGGCCTTGTACCTTGGAGGCAAGAAGGTCTGACTGAATTGCTGACAGCCTGGGCTGTCATTTGGGGGGATGATCCGGAGGGATTTCTGAAAGGTTGAGTGAGTACTCCTGGCGGATTATCCTAGGGCCCATTTTTCTGATGTTATGGATTTCCACTGGTTGTAGAATTGAGTCAGATGTCCTCCCACCACTAAGGAAGAGTCCCCCTCGGACAGTTGAGGTGGGACCTGGGCCAGAAACTCGGAAAGTGGCACTGGGCGCTTTGGGCCCTTGCGCCTTCTGTTGCATTTTCTTTTGAGGCTGCGGGTTGTGGTTTTTGTTAAAACCTCCTCTGCCCTTGTCCTGAAAGGACTGATGGTTATAATTGACGCTTATTATTTGAGAAGGGTAGGGCTGATCGAGCCAGGCTGTGAACTGGTCTTCTTGTGGCCTCCAGTGCTTGCTCTACTTGAGGTCTGAACAGATACATACTGTCAAAGGGTAAAGCCATCACCTGCTGCTGGGCATTATTCGTGAAGCCCAAAGTGCATAGCCAGGAGTGGTGATGGGTACAAATGCCTGCCGCCGCCGCTCAGGAAGCAGTATTGAAAGCATCCATAGCTGCTTTAACCTGCTGATTGTTGGACTCGATACCCCTGGTTATGGTCTGAAGTAGCTCTGAACTAGTGTCTGACTCGGGCAGAGCTTCCACCATCTGTTTGAGTGAATGCCAAAGAACATACTCATATTGAGAGAAATAGCCCTGGTAGCCGGCAATACGCATACCCAGGGTGGAGGCAGCAAAGACTCTCTTACTCAAGGTGTCTATTTTATGAGATTCTTCATTTATAGGTCATGGCTGTAGATTCTTGAGGGAGAATGGCCTTATCATTCTCTGCCAAGACTACAATAGGGTCAGCACAGGCCTGGAAGACCAAAATGGGTCGATCCTTGGGAGCAGCATACTTTCTATCTATGGACTTAGCCACAGAAGGGATGAGAGCATTAATATTCCATACCATCTTAGACAGTGTCTCAAAGGATGGTTGTACTGGAGGAGTTAAATCCATAGGGATCTCCAGGACATGAAGGTACTGGAGTCTTAAGAGCTTCCCAGGATCGATATCTGTAGTCTGGAGAGAAAGAGTAGACTTTAAATTTTTCAGCAGAGACTTAAATGACAGGTCTTCAACCACAGGCTCTGCAGCAGGATTGATTCCTGCTCCTTCAAAATCACCCAGCCGAAGATCTGGGTCAGGCTCAATACCATCTCCTGACAGCCCAGGAGTGACTGTATGGACAGGAAAGGAGTGAAAGTCAGCAGGAAATGAAGAAAAGAAAGGAATCAGAGTTGAGAATCCCTGAAGGCTGGACGATTCTGCACCAAGCCTCGGCGCCGAAGAGGGACACAGTGCCGAAGGCCCAGCACACGGAGCCGAAGAAGCCCGTGGCACCAAAAACGTCGCCAGTAGGGCCTGCAGCACTGAGGATGGTGCCGAAAGGCCACCTAGCACCGTGGACGGCGCCAACATTAGCGGCACCGAAGGTGGCGCCGAGAGACCCATCGACGCTGACAGCAACCCCGATGCTGCCGAAAGCAATCCAGGGCTCTAAAACTGCGATTTGAAGAAAACGTAGGAGGACTACCAGGAGATAGAGGCATTGGTGTGGCCCCCTGCACCACAGCCATGTGAGTGGGGAAAACAGCTAAGCGTGGAGTCGACGGCACCGAAGACCAGGGAGGCCCAACCACCCTACCCAATCTCTCAATAGGCCTGAAGGCCTCGGAGTGACTGGGCCAGGCAATTGGACCAACCTCCGAGCCCACTGCTCCATAAGAGCAGCCCACTGATGAAACTGCTCATTGGAAGCCCTTTCAAAAGTCAGCGAAGGCCTCCAATGTCGAAGAGGTCGGTCACCGGAAACAGAAGCCGGTGGCTCCGGAAGGGAAGACCGGCACCTGGCCCCAATAACCAACCGTCGACTCGCAGACATACCAGGAGGTGACCTCGAGTGATGCCTTCTCTTTTTTGACTTGTTGGCCGAAGAAGAGCTCGAGGCCGAACGGTGCCGAGAGTGTGACTGTTTTCTTTTATGCTTTTGGGGGGACCACCCATCCCCTCAAACACCAGACCATCCATTGTCAGACCCCGGAGAGGGTGGCAGATCGGACCCATCCCGGCTGACTGAACAGCTTTCATATGAAGTCTCCCTACTGTCACCTGACCCGCTCATGGTCGACTCCATCAATGTAGGCTGAAGACTTCTTTTCTTTAATAAGCATAGTTAAAAATAAGCTGTACTTATTTCAAGATATATTACAAAACAATAAACTGAAAACTATGCTGCTAGTTTGAAGTTTGACTCCTGGGTGGTCGAGCGACGTCGTTACTGAAGCGCACTTGACGGCGGGGAAAAAAGGAACTGAGGCAGTTGGAGGGTCGATGCCGAGAAAGTCATTGCCACATGAGCTGAGGCTCGCGGCACCGCTCCTCGCAGCTCCATCTCTGGCGCTGGCCCTCTTGCAAAAAATTTGCTCCCGCTGGGTCCTAGCGCCTCTGGGGTAGATACCATCAGTGTGAATGAGTGGTGGAGACTTCATGTCCAGGAAGATCCCCTACACTTAGAATGTTCAGTAGTTCAATTCTAAAGGTAAACGATCGGTTCCCTCGTGGTAAGGAACTGCGACTTTTCTGAGGTAAAAAATACAGAAAATCATTGGTTGCCACGTAAAAAAGGGAACCGCTATATAAATAAAGTAAAAGGAACTGTGGAAACACTAAACATGATTACTAAAACATATAGAAAATAAAGAAAAAGGGGACCGTGGAGGACTGCAGGAAACTGCAGAACCGAGAAAAAAGAACGTGGTTCTTGGGAACCGCGGAAAGCTATAAGAAAATACTGAGCACATTACAAAAATATAAGAATTAAGGTTTATACCTACCAAATTCAAGAAAAACAACGTTTTCTTGGTTGAGAGACAGCACCTCAGAGACAGTGTTGCTCAGTCAGGCAGAGAAAAAATTCTGGAGCCTTCCTTACTCTGCCTGCTCAGCACACCCTCAAGCTTCAATCTGATTGGCTAATTCATAAACTCATTACCATACATTCCAGCTCCGGGGCAGTGCTATCTAGCCAGCTCACTGCAATAGTTACTGATGCTAAAGGACACCTGGGGTGAGAAATAGTAAATATTCCAACATTTGGGTGTTTTTAATAGTAAAAATTTGGGAACCGAGGTAAAATGCTGTTTTCTTGTTGGCTGCTCAGCAGCACCCCACTCCCCCATCACTGTTTTAATTTTAAATCGTTTGATACTATGACACTGAGGTTGCTTACCTCAGTTGTTTCCCTAAGGAGTTGCCCGTTCAGTTTATAATCTGTATTGTTATTGGATCTTCCAAAATGCATAACTATGCATATATCAGTGTTGAATCTAAGTTTATAAACAAAAGCCCAGCTTTCCAGTTGTGTCAGTACCACGTGCAGATTTAATACCCTTTCAGTGTCTTACCACAGCTCCTAGTTTGATGTCATCGGCAAATCTGGCCACCCATATACTGTCTCTACATTTCATTGAGGAAACATTTAAATTGAAAAGACTGGGTCCCAGCAGTGAACCCTGTGGCAACCCACTAGTGACAGGAGCCCATTCTGATTGTTAAAGATATGGCATGGGCCATGACCCTAGAAGCAGTATCATTGGTATCCACTGCCATATGGAACTGATATTTGGTAAGCAGCATCTGCCAAATGTTATGTCAGGTCCCCCAAGGTCTTCTTGCTCATGGCCAGTACAGAGTTCCAGAGGGCCTTCTGGTACTGGGCAGAATAGACCATGTAGCAGCCTGCCTCAACAGAAAAAAAGCAGAGGTAAACACCTTCTTCCCCATACTATCCAGTTTCCTGTAATCTTTGTCCAGAGGCAGGGTAGAGAGGGGTACTTTAGCCTTGCCACAGGCAGCCACCTGGACCACCCCTTCATGATCTGGGTGTGAGTAGAGGTACTCAGCGTCATGACTGTCCAGCTGGTACTTCTTCTCAATCTTTTTGTTGCTCCCCGGAGTGGAAATAGGGGTCTGCAACAGCTTGCAGGTCACTTTCATTAGGGGTCTGTGAACAGGTAGAAGCAACCTCTTAGTTGGGGTTAACCCTATCATATCCAAAAAGTCCACCTCTTCCTTGTCCTCCACTGTTTCCTGGGTGGACAAGTTGAGTGTGTTTAACATCTGCCTAACAAATGCACAATGGGAGGAAAAGTCCTTTGGAAACTGGGGAGGGGAATCGAACTCTTGCTCAGGGGAACCATCGGATTCAATGGGATCCCCTTACTCCTGCTCATCATCATAATAAAATTCTGCTTCTTGGTTCTTGGGAATGGGGAAGGAGCAGAAACTGGAGGAGGAACTGGCATACTCATTAGGAAGCCCATGGCTTGAAAAGCCTGAAAAAACTGCGAAGCCTAGTCATGTCCTTCACAGAGGGCATTTTTGCTCTGTCTACTGATGGCTCCTTTCCTTCTTCAGGAGAAGGGGCAGCGACATGTTTCTCTTTTTGTTTTCTTTTAGCAGGAACCAAGTCTGGAACCTGCTCTGAGAATTTCTTATGCTTGGCTACCTCAAAATTGCCATTTTCAGGAACCTTGAACTCAGAAGTGTCTTTTACTGTGTGACAGGGAGCTCCTGCCACTATTGAGGATCAACCTTTTCTTAAATCTGTTGCAACAGTTCTTCTATTTCTTAGCCTAATCTATCCTTTACAGTTTCTAGTCCATAAGGTTGGCCACCTATGGGCACTCCCTTCCCTTTCTTGACCATGCTATAGTGTCCTCTTTAATTTTTCTTTCCCCAGTCAGATCCTCGTACAGGGATGTTATTGTGGTGCCCTCCGAGCATATGTAAAACAACAAGTTGTGTTTATCGTTATTGGATTTAGTATATAATAGCACTATGTCATAAAATACCTTGATGTCTATACCTTATGTTTATGAAACCTGTAAATGTTGAAAATACCATGGCACTAGGTATTTTTGATAATGGTAAATAGTACTAGGTGACTATTATAAAAATTAAGTTAGTTGTGCTATTTAAAATGCATGTAAATTGCTGTAAACTGAACAAGTCTGAAAATTCATGGTGATTTGCATATATCCCATGATGCGTTGCATTATGGAAGTATGTGTGACGTGTTTCTTTGAAACTTGGCTTGTTGTCAATGCCCTTTGGGGTAACCCATGTTTCAGTGCTTCTGCATTGAGGTTCTTTGTCTTTAGCTTGTTTTTTTTTTAATTTTTTTATTTGTGCCACCACCACCCAAGCAAACAAGGTCCGCATAGGGGTGGCTGAATCTCAACTGATGAGTGAGATCGGAGATCAGTAGGTGCTGGCTAAGTGTAGAGAAAAGAATTGCATAGTTTGTTGCTACAAACTGATGTACTGAAACAGGGATATGCCATTGCTAAAGGTTATCTCTGCATTTTGAATAAACTTCATACAGAGATTGTGTATTGAACTTGAAGTTCGGTGTCTGGTCTATCTGCTATCCCACAACCCCTCTACAGACTGACCTTTCCTTTTTTTTTAGTTGTTTAACCAGGAGTAGCACACTAAGCTGAAATCTTTTTTACAGGTGCATCCTGGGAGCACATGGAAGTTAAGTGACTTGCTCAGGGTCACACAGTATGTAAGTGGATGCTGTGGGATTCAAACCCATGTCTGGTCTGCTGGATGTCACCAGATTTGCAGCTCAGAGCCTTAAACCACTGCGCTATACTGCCTCACTATGTGAGGAAGGACAGTCATCATCACTATGCTTTGGTGATGTAGAGGCAGACTGAGAAGCCATAATTATTTTTAACTTCTTGGCCCTTTTCTTTACAGTCTTAGGACAAAACCTTGTGCAATCAGGTAATGAATGTTCAGGACCTAGGCACCTTAAGCACAACTGATGGCAGTCTGCCTTCGCCAAGAAGCTGTAATACACTGAACAATTTTTGAAGCCTGTAGGTCCTGTTTTCTTTTTGAGTGTGTCTGACATGTCAATATAGATGATCCTTAGGGAAAAAAAAACAGTTCCTGATTTGCGGTCCGGTTCCCTAAGAAAGATGAACCACTAATAAAAGAATCTCAAAAACTTTTTTTTTTGGTCAAAGAAAACATTTTCCCTCAGGAAATGTGAAAATAAACAAACTGTGGTTTGTTTCCTAAACAACAGGAACCCAAAGTGCTAACAGCTTTATTTTAGTAAAAAAATAAGTAAAAGAGGGCTACCAAAATGGTGCAGGGTCAGCATCAAATGCCCTATAAGGACAGACTCAAGTAACTGAATATGTACTCTCTAGAGGAGAGATGGAAAAGGGAGGCTATGATAGAAACATACAGATACCTAACAGGTATTAATAAAGTACAGGAAGGTAGCATTTTCCATAGAAAAAGAAGCTCAAGGACAAGGGGTCACACTATGAAGTTGGGTGGGGAGGCTCAGAGGAAATGTGAGGAAATACTTCTTCATGGAGGGGGTGGCGGATGCCTGGAACAGCCTTCAACTGGAGATGGTGGGTTCCAAAACAGTGACAGTATTCAAGCATGCATTTGACAGATACAAGGAGACCTTGGTAGTAAGGTATGGGCAGGAGACGACCAGAGATCGAGTAAGTTTGCGGTGGCACAGTAGGCAGGGAAAACTGGGCAGACTAGGTAGGCCAAGAGGTCCTTATCTGCCAACAACTTCTATGTTATAAAGAGAGATCTTTAGGGTGACTTGCTTTCTCAGGTGGAGAAATAATTCTGATGTTAGAGAGCAGGTTAGAATGCCATGATGAGGCAGAGATTTAAAAATGCATTCTGAGTTCCATAATTTACACACATTCCACTCTCTCCAGGGCAGCGCAACCCTTCAGGCTGATTGCATAAGTAAGCATAGTGAGGAATTCCCGGGGTTTGAAGGTAGTGGCTCGATGGAAACTCAACATTGTACTGGAGAAACTCACCAAGCCCCCTTCCAAACCTATCAACATAGAAACACAGAAGTTGATGGCAGATAAGGACCGTAAGGCCCATCCAGTCTGCCCATTTCTTTTTCTATCTTATGAATGTGCCATCGGCATTTGCTCTGTCAATGGTCTATCTATTCATACTTATCTGTACTGCTCCCTTATGCCTATCCCATGCCTCTTTAAAGCCCTGCACTGTATTCATATCCATCACTTCCTGAGGTAGGCCATTCCATGCATCCACCACCCTTTCTGTGAAAAATAACTTCCTCACGTTACCCCTTAATTGGCCTTCCTCTAACCTCATGCTGTGTCCTCTTGTCCTGCTATTTTTCTTATATTGAAACTTGTTGGACTCTTTTACCTTGTTAATGCCCTTAAAGTGTTTGAATGTTTCAACCATAACACCTCTCTCCCTCCTTTGCTCCAGGGTATACATACTGAGTTCTGTTAATCTGTCCTCATATGTTTTCTGATGCAGTCCCTGCACCATTTTGGTTGCCCTTCTCTGGACTGCCTCAATTTGGTCAATGTCCTTGTAAAGGTGTGGCTTCCAGTACTGCACGCAGTGCTCCAGGTGGGGCCTAACCAGTGTTTTGTAAAGAGGGATTATTACCTTCCTCTTATGGCTTGTGACACCCTTACTAATACACCCCAACATCCCCCTAGCCTTACCTACTGCTTTAGTGGTCTGCTTGGATTATTTCAGGTCATCAGTGATGATGATGCCCAAGTCTCTTTCTTCCCTTGTCACTGCCAGCAACTCCCCTCCCAACCTATAGGTGGCTTCAGGGTGCCTCTTCCCTATGTGCATGATCTTGCACTTCTTTGCGTTAAACCCCAGTTGCCACTCTTCCGACCATTTTGCCAGTTTATCCAGATCTCTTCTCATTCTGCCCACCCCATCTGAATCATCTACTCTGTTGCAGATCTTGGTGTCATCTGCAAACAGACAAACCTTACCCTCCAGTCCATCTGCAATGTCACTGATGAAGATATTGAAGAGGACTGGCCCCAGGACTGATCCCTGAGGTACCCCACTTGTGACTTGCATCTCTTCTGACTGTATACTGTTTACCACCACTCTCTGTTTTCTGCCCGCCAACCAGTTTGCCATCCAGCTGACCAACTTCTGACCCATCCTGAGCCTACCCAGCTTATTAATCAATCTTCTATGTGGAACAGTATCAAAAGCTTTGCTGAACTCGAGGTAGGCGACATCAACTGCTCCCTCTTGGTCTACCACTCTGGTTACCCAGTCAAAGAAATCTATGAGATTAATTTGACAGGACCTTCCTGTTGTAAACCCATGCTGTCTTGGATCCTGTGCTCCTAAGGATTCCAGGTGTTGCACTATCCTTTCCTTAAGGAGTGCCTCCATAATCTTGCCCACTACTGAGGTAGGACTGACTGGTCTGTAGTTCCCTGCCTCCTCCCTGCTACCACTCTTGTGGAGCGGGATCACATGAGCCCTTCTTCAGTCTTCTGAGACCTCTCCTGTGCTCAGAGACTCACTAAATAGTTCTGATAATGGCTCTGCTAGTTCCACCCTTGGCTCTCTTAGTACCCTGGAATGTATGCCATCAGGTCCCATTGCCTTGTCCACCCTGAGCTTATCGAGCTCTTGTAGGACCCTTTCTTTTGTGAAGGGACTAGTACACCCCCTCCCCGTGTCCATGATGCTAAGCTGTGGGCCCTGCTCTACCTTCTGCTCAGTAAATACTGAGCAGAAGTATCTATTTAGGATAGATGTTTTTACATGCTTCTCCTTCTCACAAGCCCCCTTATCCCCTTTGATCTTAGCATAGATACATAGACAGTGTCGGCAGATAAGGGCCTATGGCCCGCCCAGTCTGCCCATTTGAGCTTGTAAGTTCAGTTTATGTTTTCCTAGAAGTCTGTTGCCCCTTACCCCTGACCTCCAGAATTCATTTATGTCTATCCCATACATTCTTAAATCCCGTGATTGTTTCAGCTCCCACCACTTCCCCTGGCACGGTGTTCCACTTGTCCACCACCCGCTCTGTGATACCCCCTCTGGACTTTCTCCTTTCACTAATGTATCTATAGAAAGTCTTGTCACCTTCTTTACTGTTCGTGCCAGTGTTTCTCGACGGCTTTTGCCTGTCGTACTGCCTTCCCTGCTTTCTTTAGGGAAGTTTGGTATGCCTCCCTATGTTCATCTCGCTAAGTTCCCTTATATTTCCTTAAGGCCAGCCTTTTGGCTCTGACTTTTTCTGATACTGTTTTTGAGAACCAAAGTGGTTTCCTTCTTCATTTGCACTTCCTTTTCTCTGTAACGCAGTGGAATGTTGCTTTAAGTACTGCATCCTTAATACTTGCCCACTTTGCCTGTACCCCCTCACCTGTATTTCTTCTTGCCAGGACTAGCTTAACTCTGTTGGCCATCTTATTAAAGTCAGCTCCTCTGAAGTCCCATATTTTTGCCTTGGAATGGAATGATTTAGTTCTAGTGGCCAAATTGAACCACATCATGTGATGGTCACTGGCCCCCAGGTGACCTTCTACCTGGAGATCTGTAATCCATTCCCTGTTAGTCAGTACTAGACCTAGGATAGCCCTGTATCTTGTGAGCTGTTGTACCAGTTGTTTGAGGCCCTCCCCCTGCAGGGAATCCACTATGTGTCTAGTTCTGGCAGATGCTCCTGCTGGTACTGACCAATCTGTATCTGGCATGTTGAAGTCTCCCATTATCAGAACCTCCCCCTTAGCTGTCATGTTTTGTATACCTTCTAACAGTAATGTGTCTGTGTCCTCCCCCTAGTCTGGAGGCCTGTAGACAACCCCAGTTCGTATGGATGTCCCATTTCCTGTTTCCAGGGTGACCCACAGTTCTTCTGGCTCCTTATGTGTATTCTGAATTTCTGTAGCTTTGATATTTTCATTGACATAAAGGCCACTCCACTCCCCCTTTTTGCACCTCAGTCTCTTCTGAACAGTACATAACCGAATACTGAAGTCTCCCAAGTGTGGTTACTGGTGAACCATGTCTCGCTAATGGCTATTATGTCCAGTTTAGCCTCTGTCATTATTGCCTGAAGGTCTGGGATCTTGTTTCCCAGACTGCGAGCATTTGTGTACATGATTTTCCACTGGCCCCTGCCGAAAAGGAAGAACCACAGGCGAAAGAAACAAGAAGGTAAGAGCAGAAACAATCAGTCAGCAACAAATGCAGTAGCCCTAAAAGCTTAGCCTAATGATAAAACTGTAAAGCACCACCCGTATCAATTTCACAGAAGATATACCCTGTAAGAAACACTTTGCCACAGAGAAGAATAAAGCAGTAACAGAATATATACCTTGCAAAAGACAATTTGAATCAGAAGATTACAGCAGTAATCTGTAAGCACACACCTGTAGGCACACCCTGTAATAATGCAGCAGAAGGTATACCCAGCAACAACAATATGAATCAGAGAAAAATAAAGCAATAAAATGTTAGCAACAAACAGTAACAATCCCTGTGAATACAAAAGAAAATAATAACAAACAGTAAATCTGCCTAGCCAAAAGAAACCTTAATCCTTTTCCTTGCTCTAGTAAGGTTCTTTGTTCTGTCCTTACAAGCAACCTAGAAGAAAAGAGCTCAAGTGAAGCTAGGTGCCTTTGCCAGCAAACCTAGTCTTCCACATGTGACTTGGAATTTCTTGACACTAGAAGTCACCTTTGCAATAGCCATTTACTACGTACTCGGAATCAGTGCTCTACAGGCACTGTCCTGCAGAGAGCCCAAAATGGTGTTCCACAGTGTGGTACTTAGAACAGTTAACTCCTTTACATAACAGGTTTACATCCTGTTCCACTCCTCTCAGGAGATGTTACTCCTGCTATTCTGTTCTAACTTTACAGAGCAGCCAATGCCTTCATGAGAACTTAAAATAATATCTAGACACACTTCAGTTTATATTTCACATTAGTTCCATATTTTTCCTCCCCACTATTTTATTACTGAGGTCATCTGCATGAAAACAGTACATCTGCTCCTGATGAAATTCATTTATTCCTGTTGCTGTTTCCCAACCTGAGGTCATAATGCTCTGTGACATCACAGTTAGTCCCATGAGAACAGACTGTGATGTCACAACAGAGGATTATGACATGAAGTAGGGAGTAAGCTACAGAGGCAGATGTGCTCTGAGGTATAAAGAGTCTGTTTTCATGCACAATTCCTGAGTAATAAATAATGGAGAGGAGAAGTCTATAGATGTATGGAACACCAGCAGAATTGTACCTAAATGTGATGTTTTTCAAAGTTTTCCTTGAGGCAACAGCAGCTCTTTAAGAACATGGGAGAATGCATGGTGAACACACTAGATGTGAGGAGAGTCTTAAAGTTCAACCTCCCTATACACGCACCATTCAGAAAAAATTGACAAGCTGCTTGCATTACAAAATGAGTCAAGGAGAGGTCTACTGGCTACGAAGTCCTCATAGCCAGGTGACTAAAAGCAGCTACAGTGGAGGCATATGCTGTGTAGGGCCATAAGGCCCTTGAGAGCCTCAAGGAACACTTTAACAGGGCAGTGGTTACTCCTTGGGTGGAACGCAAAAATGCCTTGACAGAAAATATTCACCTGCAACCATAAGGGCAATGGTACACACATTCATGAAACACTAATGGTTAAACATTTTAGATTCAACTAGGGTGTCCTTCCGCAGAAAGGTACTCCAAGCAGTAGTAAGTTCATAACCTTTCCTCCACCCAAAGGGTCAGGGCACTGCTTATTACAACCCAGCTGTGAGGAATTTGGAAGTGCTGTAAAGGGTGCAATAAATAATACCAGTTTACTCATCTGATAAAAATGGATGTATAAGCACACTTTATAGCACTCCTAGGTCTTTCTGGAAAGACTGTGCATATCAGAATTAAGCAATAATGGCAGAGAAACCAGTCATTTCCAAGGGATTAATGACTGGTTGGGGGGATGGGTAGCCTGAGGCGCAGCCAATGGTCGCCTCTCTTCAGATGGTTGTTAATCCAAGGAAATTACCAGCTTTGAGGTTGTTATTGTGTTTGATTACAAGTCTAATCGCAATAACAACTTTCATTTTTTTAAGTTTTATTTAGGTTTTTGCTGTGTGGCGTGAGCCGGGTATGCCATACGGCATCAGTTTGCAGCTGGATCGGTCCTTTCTAAAATGTTAATAACTGATTCAGTAGCCAACCAGGAGCCTTGCTAGGCTCATGAATAATTAATTAGATTTATAATCCAAGTTAAAAATGTGTCTTCCTTACACAGAGACCTGCCATTGTATATAATCTGCATTCAATGTTTTTTTTTTCTGCAGTCAATGTTTTTTTCATAGACTTTCTTGGCAGTCTAAAATTTTTTATAAAGAAAATCAGTTGCTAATAAACACTTGTTACAGGAGCCTTTTCTTTCTACTACCTGTACATCCACACCATTCATCGGTGAACAAGAAAAAATTACTTACCATAGTAATGTTGTTTCTTCTAACGGAGTCTTGTTGTATTCTGACTAATGCAGTATGACCGACCGGTTCAGCTGCCCCAGAGAACAAAGAGTTAACCTCTATGCAAATGCATAGAACGTTGAGCTCGAGCTTGGTTTTTAAACCACCATCCTCAGTATGTTATAGTAACTGATCAGATTCTTACAAAGCTAACATATAACAATAGGAAAAAAACTATTTTCTAACCCTATAAAGCCACCAGGGGAAACACAACAAGGGCAAAAAAGGAAGGCTTAAGCCACTGATGCCCAAGAACAATACCTTACCCAAAAGTGGATAAACCAAGTCTGAAGCCAGAGCCAGCCTAAAGACCCCCTAGGTTCTGTAGGGGAGGCTGGGAGAGATGTCCACATACAGCAAGACTCCATTAGAAGAAACAACATTACTATGGTAAGTCATTTTTCCTTCAAACAGCATGAAGTCTTGTTGTATTCTGACTAATGCAGACTACCAAGCAGTGCCCCTTGGGAGGTGGGCACAGAACCTACTTAGGAAATAGGCTCTGCAACACTGCTGTGCCAAACCTGGCATCACTCCTTGCCTGAGCATTGAGGCAGTAGTGCTTAGTGAATGTGTGAACAGTTTTCCAGGTGGCTGCTTTACAGATTTCTAGCAGGGGAATATCTCTGGCTGCTGCCACTGAGGCTGCAGTACCCCAAGTGGAGTGGACCCTCAAACCTGGAGGGGCGTCCTTTACCAACTTGCCATAATAGAACTGTATGCAAGCCACAATCCATCTGGCTATGGTCCTTTTTGTGGCTGGCTTACATTTACCTACTTCCCCATAGGTAAGGAACAACTGGTTGGAGCCCTGCCTGTGTTCCTTAGTCCTATCCATATAGTAGCTAATAGCCCTTTTTACATCCAGACTATGCAACCTGCGTTCACCTGAGCTGGAATGGTCTGTGAAGAAGACAGGAAGGGTGATGGACTGATTGAGATGGAAGTCAGAGACCCACCTTAGGGAGAAACTTCCTGTTAGTCTGAATGACAATCTTATCTCTATGAGGGGTAATGTAATTGGGCTCCACAGACAAAGCTTGGAGCTCACTAATCCTTCTGGCAGAAGTGATAGCTACCAAAAATACTCTCTTCCAAGTCAGGAATTTAAGCTCTGCTGAAGGCATGGGTTCAAAGGGAGGCTGCATAAGCTGACCTGAGGTGGAACTGAATGTCCCTCATCTGAAACCTTGCCCCCTGGGACCACAGCAGTAGTAGATGCCATGTGGTCCAGGAGTTGCAGAAAATGCCTTGCTGGGCGAGGAACTCTGAGTTGAAAGAAACCTGTTAACTGTATGAGTGCCTGAGCCCTTCCTAGGGGCAGGAAGGCCCTTGCCCTGACTGTGTCCAGCTCTGCCTCTATGAAGTCCAAGACCTGAACAGGGGTTAGCACTGACTTTTTCGGGTTTATTAGGAACCCCAGAGATTGAAGGGTCCCTTGAGTGAGTTCCAACGACTGTTGAACCTGCAGACAGGACTGGTCTACTAGGAGCCAGTCATCCAGATAGGGGTAAACCAAAACCCCTTGCGTTCTGAGAAATGCCACCACCACTGCAAGGCATTTTGTAAACACCCTTGGGGCAGAGGTCAACCTGAAAGGCATGGCCCTGAACTGGTAGTGGTCTGAAGGTAATCTGAACTTGAGGTACCTTCTGTGAGATTTTTTAATAGGTATGTGGAAGTAGGCATCCTTGAGGTCCAAAGGTGCCAACCAGTCTCCTTTTCGAAGAATGGGTAAGACTGTAGCCAGAGTTGTCATTCTGAACTTTGGCTTTGCCAGATGCCTGTTCAGGTATCCGAGATCCAGAATGGGCCCCACTCTCCATTTTTCTTTAAGGCCAGGAAGTACCTTCAGTACAACCACTTTCCCCTGTGTAGTAGTAGCGCTGGTTCCACTGCCCTTGAGAGCAGGAGAGTGGAGAACTCTGCCTCTAACAGACCTGTTTCTGAGGGTGTGTGTGTGTGTGGCGGAGTTAGGCTACACCCTCGGCTGTGACAGATGGACCACTTTTCTATCTCATTTCCTAGCATCAGTTAATGCTTTTCTCTTTGCTTTTCTTCTTTTTTCCCCCTACCCTAGATTGGCCTCCTAGCATAGCTCTTTATTGTCCCTACTAAACTTCCTACTAGTTCTCTCTTTTCATTCTTTTTCCATTTCCATCCATCCAGTCCCTGGAATGGTGCCAAACACTGGGATAGGTGTTGTGTAATGTGCATAAGTGCATTTTGTGTACAAAAAAGCATGAAGGTTATTTGAGATAGCAGGAACGAATACAATTAATAAAACCCTTTTTAAAGAAAAAAGAACTCAGAAGCCACACAAAACAATAATAATTTCATGACATGATTAGTACAGTTCTAAGAAATCCTTAAGGTATTTTCACAAATTCACACTATAAACCCATTACTGTATAAGGTTCTATGTATAAAAGAGCTTAGTCACTGTGGATCAGAGATATAGAAAGTCAGTATCTGTGGATAAATACACTGTACCTTTAACTGAACCAGGAAATCCCCTGACACAATCCCCTCCCCCCCCGGTTTTGAAACATGCCCAGACAAGTAAGGGTTCAGTCAGGTGACCCTACCAAAAAGATATAAAAACCTTTGCACGGAGTTTACTTCAGTTCAGTCCAGTGGGGCTCAGCCCTGAGAGAGGAGGAGAGATTCTACTGTTTGTGCAGACAAGCTGTTGAATGCAGATGAGAAGGGTCTTAGGAGCTCTAAGATCCAGGATTGTATTATGGGAGAAACTACTGATGTTAAGTACTGATTTTCTTTGCAACTTTTTTGTTTTCATTTATTATTTTTCTAACTTTTAAAAAATAAATATCATACCAAGGTGTGTTTTAAACCTGTAAATTTGCCTTGTCTGAAGTTTATTCCCACACGCTGTGACAAGAGGCAAGGCCTGAGGGGTCTTGCCTCTAATCTGGGGAAGAATATGAAATTGAGGGCAAGACCCTGACCCACTAACTCCAGGACCCACCTGTCTGATGTGACGGCTTGCCAAGCCTGAAGACAGTGGGTCAGCCTTCCCCCTACAGGGGTAGGGGAGGCGGCCCGAGCAGACTTCCCAAGGTGTCTGCTTGGCAGGAGTGGAGGGAAGTGGGATGGGAGCTGCACGGCCTGCACACCTCCTTCCTTGACCCCTGAAGAACCTCCTTGGTTGCTGAGATGAAAGGAAAGCCATAGCCTGATGGAAGAGCCTAGGGTAAGGTCTTCCCCTGCCCCCTCTGGCCTGTTGTTTCTGTGGGGTGGCTGCTCTCTGTTTAGCAGAAGCACTCTTGTATGCCACCCTATAGTCATTCATCTTTTTCATGTATGCTTCTGTTTGTTCCCCAAACAGTGAGTTCTGTGTAAGGCGAAAGTCCAGAGCATTGTTCTGGGTATCCTGGGAGAGACTGGTACACCTTAACTAGGAGAACCGCTTGAGGGAAATGGCAGAAGCCATAGCGCTGGAGGCTGCATCATTTGAGTCCACAGCCATATAAAACTGTGCCTTAGATGCCTGAATTCCCTTGTTAACAACCTCCTGAAGGTCAGCTGCCAACTCAGGAGAAGCTTTCTGGGCTAACTGCTGCACAGATTCCCAGTGTGTCTTCTGGCATCTGGAGGCATAGGCCATGTGAGAGGCTTGCCTTGTACCCAGGAAGGAAGCCAAGTAGGTTTTCTTGGCAAGTGGATCAATCATCCTGGAGTCCTTATCTGGAGGATGGGAAGCCAGGGGAACACCAGCCTTTTCACAGGCTGCAGTCTGGACCACTCCCACACGGCTGCAATGGGAGGTAAGGAACTCAGTGCCTTTGCCAGCCAGAGTGTACTTTCTGTCCATCTTTTTATCTAAGGGAGGGACAGAAAAGGGGGTCTGAAGCACCTTAAGAGATTTGTGAATGGGAATGAAGACACCCTAAGAGGAGGCAGGGAGGTCCATAATGTCCCTGTAGTCTTCCTCTTCATCCTCATCCTGTCTAGTCTCCTGGACAGAAAGCTGAAGGGCCTCTGCCACTTGCCTCATGAAGGCAAAATGGGAGATGGCTTCAGAGAGAGCCCTAGGAGAAGACTCATATTGGGGATGCTCAGGGGAAACCTCTGGTTCAATAGGTTCCCCTTCCTCATCCTCATAGTCAATGTCATATTCAGAATCATAGAACTCCTCAGACTCCACAAGGCCAAAAGGAGTTGAACCAGTAGTAGCTAAAACTGCCCAACCAGTCTTTGTGCCGGTTCACCAACGCCAGTTTGTAAAGACTGGACAATTTGAATTGCTTAGCAATTTTGTCCACGGTAGGAACCACAACTGGCGGTTTGCGCAGTTCCAAACCGGACTTCTTGGATTTCTTTGACAGAGCAGTGTCTGGGGTCGAATACGACCATCCCTTAGAAGACGACGGTTCACCCTGATCCGAGGGATCTGCAACCGGATTGGCTCGTTCAGCTGAACTGGACCTGACATCCAGGGCCGATTTCTCCATTCTTTCCTTCAATTTACTAAGTCTTCTGTCTATGGTAGATTGAGGCAAGTTTTTTACGAATGTCGCAGTCTGCTTGAAGGTGATCAAAACCCAAGCAGTAGAGACAAATTAAGTGTGGGTCGGCCTTTGCAAATTGTTCACCACACTCAGTGCAACGCTGAAACCCAGTGGGACTGGTTTTTCTCTTGGGTTTCAGAGACATAACCGAGAATTTAAAAGCTTAACCCAACGGCTTAGTTAGGCCGGTTAAGCTGATGCCCAATGAAACTATTTATCCGAAAGGTTTAGTCAGGCTCGGATAAAAAAGGTTTGTTACCCCTGGTGGCTGAGTCAGGCCGGGTAATAGAGAAAAACAGAACCCGACAACCGAAGGTTTAGCACTGGTAGAAAACCAAATTCGGTTTTAGTCAGGAACAGCACCGGAACCCAATATACAACTACTTTTACTATGAAAAAAGGAAATATAAGTATTGTTCGGTTTCTTTACGGTTGTGGAACTTCTAGGAACCCAAACGACATACCCAACCGGTAAAACTATGCTATACCGAGGACAGAGGTTTGAACACTGTGAAAAACGGATGGTTTAATCGATTAAAGTTTACTCAGACCAAAGAAGAAGAAGAGGCGCAATCTCCGAGGCGACTTCACTGGCAGGCGGATTAAAGAATCTGATCAATTATTAGAACGTACCAAGGATGGTGGTTTGAAAACTGAGCTCGAGCTCAACGTTCTATGCATTTGCATAGAGGTTAACTCTTTGTTCTCCGGGGCAGCTGAACCGGTCAGTCATACAGCATTAATCAGAATACAGCAAGACTTCATGTTTTTTGAAACCAGTGTTTTTCAAAGGTCAGTTCAATTTTTGAAAGATTCAGACTGAGGAATCTGGGGAAACTGAAAGAGTAGACTAGATTTCAAAGAACTTAAAGGACATGTGCATCAGCCTAATCTGATGCCAAGCCTCTGTGCCATATAATGACAGGGTAGCTGGGAAGGTACTATGGTGATGCCATCTGAACTTAAGCTTCTATGTCATATAAGGACAGGATGGCTTGGCTTTGGTCTCTTGATGATGTCATGTGCAACTATTTAAGGCTACATAAAAGGCTGGGCTGTTTTACTCAGCAGTTCGTTCAGGTTGGAGAGTCCAGCAGTCAGAACTGAAGCTAGCACAAGGAACAGCCTCCAAGAAATGAAAATTACATACCTACCATAATTCTTGATCTTCCTGTATATCTTCACAATTCTTCAGTGGTGGGTACTATGCTGAAGGTGCTAGGACCCCGCGGGAAGCTTTTTAGCTTAAAAAGTTTTTCTTTTAGGAGGAGGGACAATGTTGGCAATGGTGACACCCTCGAGGCCGACGCACTGTGTGGTGCTCGCGGGTTGGCTAGTAACCATTGTTCCCTCCACTACTCAGTTCTGCTCACCGGAGTGGAAACAGGCATAGAGAAAAAGAAGAGTGGAGGGTGGGGCAAGAGAGCCCAAGAGACAGCAAAAGGAAAGGATAAAAACTGAAAAAGGAATAAGCCGACCAGGTAAGATAATGAGGTTGGAGCCTAGTTTGTCCAGAGAGGAGGGCTCTAACTTCTGGACAGGCTAAGATGGAGAAGAATAGGAAGAGGAAGAAGAAGAGGAGGAGGAGGAAGAATAATGGTAATGATGAGACTGCATGCTCCCACGTTCAAGAAGTCCCTGTGAACCAAAGGGAATCTAAACCTCTACTATCTACATTCTCTTGTTAAGGTGGAAATGTTCCCTTTTGGTTTTTTGTGGAAAAGTCTGAGACAAGGTGATAGTCCAGAAAACAGAACTTTTACAAGAGGAGAGGGAAAATCTAAAACTCCACCAGCAAGTGGGATCCAACAGGAGAATTGCTTGATTGGTCAAGCTAACCCCCAGGTCCACTACGGGAGAAACACTTGGTAATAGATGCTCCTTCTCCTTAGCCGGAAGATGGAAAAGAACCTTCCAGTCAGAGTTCACCTTGGTACTCAAGGGGAAAGTCCCGTGGTGTAAGAGGGTAAAACCCTATATTTGGAATCACCAGGGAGGTGAAGTTAATAGGAAAAGGAGACCTCAAGGAGGTTCCTGAGTCTTGAAGTCAGAAGGGACTTTGAGTGAACAAGGGACTCGGAAGAAGGTCTCTTGCAATTGGAGAAAGAAGAAAAACAAAACAGAGAGGGTCCTCAGCACCCCAATCTCAGCAGAGAGGTTCACAAGAAGGCGGGACCCACAAGGGTAACCTGAAGCAGAACACCCAGACAGGAGGCCTGAAGATCTCCCTTACCAAGAAGAGGGGCCTGGGGAGCCAAAGAAAAAGAGGGCAAGAGCTCCTGCTTGTCCTTCCTCCCCTAGAGTGGGCCCCTGGTGCTTCAAAGAAGTAGCAGGGAGCCCGGAGGTATCAGTGAGACTTTGCCCACAACTGGGCTCAATTGGGGGGGAAGGCAAGCAGGGAAGAGGCACTGTCAAGAAGCTGAGGCCCAAGAGGGGAAGGTGGGGGGGAAGCAGTGATGAATGGTGAAGATATGCAGGAAGATTAAGCATTACGACAGGTACGTAATTTTCATATCTTACCTCTATCAATCTTCACCATTCATCACTGGTGGAGTGGGTGAGTACCAAGCCCACAAGGTGGACTGGTATTTTTCAGAAGGCTGGACAGCTTTCAGCTCCTCATGGGGGACTCATGAGGGAAGAGGGCTCATCATAGGTCTGCCCAGACCTGCTACTGTTCAGAGTCAGGACTGTGTTCCTGACCTGCAGGAGAGGGAGGGTGCCCTGACATTTCCTGGCTGGCTCTTCGGGAAAAAGACCGGGCCCCTCGGAATGGTGAAGCAATCACCCTATGCTGGGCCAAGGGTGACAACCAGAAGAGGCGAAGCCATGCCATCTGCCTAATGTAGACCATGGATCCCACAACTGTGGAGGCTACTGAACTGGTGTCATAAGATGCCCACGCCTGGTGTCTCACTAGCTCCAGGCCTCTTGTGGAAATGGCAATGGCTTGCCTGGTAGCCTTGCAATCAGGCAAGGCTGCAAGGATTCCCCATATGTGGCCCACAGGTGCCGCTCATAGGCCACTATGTGTGCCTGATGAGCAGCGATGGAAAACAAGAGATGTGCCGAGGTGAAAACTCTCCTGCCCCAGTGGTCGAACTCTGCAGAATCTGTGTCTGCGGGACAGTCTTCTGTCAGGTGCTGATGCCCAGAAGGGGTATCCAGTCAGTCCAAGCCCAATGTGGGGTGGGGCAAAGTTCCTGTAGACCCCGGAGGAGCACAATACCTGCGCTGGCAGTTCCCAGGGGCTGAGGAAGAGGAAGTGGGCGACCGCCAGATGTTGTATGACTCCTCCATAAAGGGCAGAGGCCATGGAGGGGTCACTAAGGATTCCTGGCTGTACTCCCCAAGGAACACCATAGTCGCAAGCACAGGATTGCATTGAGACACTGGGCTAAGACTAACCTCTTTCATCATTGTCAATAGGAGCCAAAGAGACTCTGAAAAGTCAGCATCTGAAGACTGGTAGAAGGAGGAGTCCTCTTCCGCAGAGGAGGAAGCAGACAAAGTGGAAGAACTTTGTATAAGGAATGACAGTGCAGGAAGAGGAGATGCGAACATCAGCTCATCCATGGCCCTGTAAAACACAGGGAAGCAGTCGCCACGGCCCTATACTGCACCCAGGTGAGAGGCCCCAAAGGACTGGAAAGACCCAGGAGAAGAGAGAGGAGGAGGAGGAGGCACTGGAAGAAGGATGGGCAGAATGATCCTGGGAGACTGGGCCCATTCTGCCAGGGCTGTGGGAACAGGTGGGGGACCTCTCTGAAACAAGGAGATGCACTGTCCAGACCCCACCTGCTGCTCAAACCTCCCCAAGCCAGCAGGGGGAAGCCCATGGAAGAAAACCCTGGTGGGAAGACCGGAGCCAAGCAAACCCAGCAGGGTGGCTGGCCTCTGTCCCCACCCAGTGCAGGACTCCATCCCCTAGAGGAGGAGGTGCCCAGCCCAGCACTCTGACTCCAGTCTGGAGTGACCGAGGACACCTGAGCAGAGCAGGAGACAGACCGGGCCCCTGACCCTGCCAGAAAGGACCGAAACCTGCCCCTCACGCGAGGTCCCACTATGGCAGCTGTCCTTAAGGGAGGGAGAAGGGAAAAGCTGGAACCAGGGTCGGCCTCTGACGCCCCCTTCAAATTTATGCTGGCACCAAAATTGGCCTCCTCCATAGAAACGGCACCCAAAGTGGCACCATCACCGAAGCAGCACTGACCTCGGCACCGGAGCTGGCCATGGCACCATTATCGACGCCATTCCCAGAAATGACACCGACATCGACGCCAATCTGGGCATTGACATCAGAGGTGGCACCAACCTCAAGAACGGCACTGACCATGACACAGAACCTTGAAACGGCACTGTCAGCAGCACTAACAGAAAGCGTGGCATCAACTGCAGTGCCATCGGCAGATGCGGCACTGCCCACAGCACCATCATTGACTGCGGCACTGTCTGTGGCACTGACATCAGGGACAGCGTGCTTGCATTGTCATCACCCAAGATGGTACCTCTGGTGGCACTGAACTCCTCCATGGTGCTGAGCGTGGCACCAACAGAGGAAAGGGGGCATCGCGAATGGTATCAGTCCTAAGACCAGAACTCACAGACAACATCAAGCAGATCCCGGGGAGTGACCATTGCTCTGGAAAGCTCAGCTGCCAATCTGGATCAGCCTGATCATCTTCTGAATCTAAAAAGGAGAGCTCGGTGATCCCAAGAGAGGCAGTCCTGGCCACTCCACCCATTCTGGCACCAAACGTGATGTTGGGAGGGGACTCCATGGCATCAGAGGGCTGGTCTTGCTCACCGACACTAGAATCGGTGTCAGGAGTCGAGGCCACACCCTCCGAAGCCCTCAAAGGGACTGCCGATGCAGGCCCTGCACGTAGTTGAGGTCTCGACACCGGGGTCGGTCGGTTCCCCTTAAGCGATCCACGGCTGGCCCTCAGAGGAGGTCGATCATTCCCCTGACCACTCAACCAGGTGTCCAGGCTCAGTGAGAGCTGAGCCGATGGAGGCCTGCCTTCCCTTAGTGCATGTAACAGCAGGGGGAGGCCTGGGAGACCGGCCTAAGGTCCTTACCTTAGAAGAAAAGAGACTTGACGCTGTACAAACACTAGTTAAGAACATAATAAAATGATGCCAAATGTGGTATCAACAGGAACAGCGTCGAGTATTCGGTCAGACAAGAAGAAAACAGTAGTTGAGGAGTGTCGTGTAGACTTCTTGCTTTCCTACATAGTCCGAGCTGTAGCCCTGATGGTGGGAAAAACAGAACTGAGGTAGTGTAGGGGACAACAACGGTTACTGACTAACCAGCGAATGCCACGTAATATGTCGGCCTCGAGGGCAGCACCAACCCCAACATCATTCCTCCTCCTCCTCCTAGGAGAAAAGCTTTTTAAGCTAAAGAGCTTCCTGTGGGGTCCTAGTGCCTCCGGCCTAGCACCCACCAGTGATGAATGGAGAAGATTGATACAAGTAAGATCTAGCACTCAACATGGCATCCCAGCAGCCTAATCTTGGACCAGACAAACAGAAGAGAGACAGTAATAAGTGCCTTAGCTTGGATTTGAACCCAAGCTGCCCGGAATTCCATGCTGGATGTGCTATCAGCTGCGCTACCAAGGCAAATGGAAACCTGCAACTCCCTGAAGCATACTACTCTTTCTCTAATGCACAGTCTAGTGCTGCACAGATAATTATATTTACTGTACAAGGGTGCATTCTGCACACACACACACACACACACACACATATATGCATGTGTGTATGGAATCCAGACAAATAGAAAAGAGAAAGAAATAAGTGCCTTAGCTGGAATTTGAACCCAGGCCACCCAGAATTTCATTCTGGACGCACTACCAGCTGTGCCACCTGGGCAGCTGGAAACCTGGTACTGCCATAAGAAAAAATTACTTACCATAGTAATCTTGTTTCTTCCAAGGGGTACTCCAATATTCATAACTCTATGCAGTATGCCTTTAAGCCAGAACTGCCTGAAGATGGAACATTATGTTAATGATGGAACACCATTGGCACGTGCCAGTTTTCAAATGCTGCCCCTATCAACTGCCTACATTCTAACCTCTCAAATTTCATGGACGCCTGGCAAGACAGGCCCCATGAGGAAAAAATACCTAAGGAATAAACCAAATAGTAACAGTAAGATAAATATAATACCCAAAAAGCCTCCAACATGAGATAATAACCATAAAACACCCCAGAATGTCAGACTCACCTGAAGGGGAGAAGGAACCAAAGAACACAGTTTAAACAGATATGCCAGAGTGTGGTACCCCTACCCCTGGTTACACAGCATGGAGTGCAGACGCCACTGATTCAAGAAGGGGAGGCAGGGTGGAAGAGTTATGAATATTGGAGTATCCCTTGGAAGAAACAAGATTACTATGGTAAGTAACTTCTTCTCACCCCAGGAATACTCCAATATTCCGAACTCTATGCAGACTACGAAGCAGTACCTTTGGAGGTGGGCACAGAACCTACTTTGGAAATAGGCACTGCAGGACTGCCGTTCCAAACCTGGCATCACATCTGGACTGGGAGTCCAGACTATAGTGCTTTGTGAAGGTGTGTACTGTTCTCCAGGTAGCTGCTTTACAGATGTCCACTAATGGAACATCCCTGGCTACTGCTATGGTAGCAGCTGTACCTCTTGTGGAATGTGCCCTTAGCCCTGCTGGGGTCTCCTTTCCAGCTTTTCAGTAGCAAAACTGAATACACTGTACAATCCAGTGAGAAATGGACCTTTTAGATGCTGAGTTTCCTTTACTCACATCCCCATAAGTCAGCAACAGTTGTTTTCTGTCCTGCCTGTGGTCCTTGGTGGCTGTCAAGTAGTAGCTAAGAGCTCCCTTGACATTAAGGATGTAAAGTCTGCACTTACCTGAGCTAGAATGCTCAGTGAAAAAGACAGGCAAGGTAATGGACTGGTTAACATGGAAATCAGAAACAACTTTAGGGAGAAATTTCCTGTTTATTCGAAGGACTACCTTCTCTCTGTGGAATGAGATGTAGTCCTGATCAATGCATTAAGTCTGGAGTTCACTGATCCTTCTGGCAAAGGTCACTGCCACCAGGAAAACTGTTTTCCAGATGACAAACTTCAGATCTGCTGAAGCCATAGGCTCAAAGGGGGACCCCATGAGCTTGGCTATGCACACATTCAAGTCTAAGCTGGCACAGGCTCCCTATGAGGAGAGTGCAGATGAGCCAGCCCTTTAAAGAATCTCTTGAAAATAGGATTTGATGCCATAGAGGCATTCTTTCCATCTGAAATGTAAGCAGATATTGAAGCCAAATGGACCTTTAAAGAAGACAGCTGCAAGCCCTGGGAAAGCAAATGGATGAGATAATCCAGCAAAGCCAGAATTCCTGCCTGAGCTGGTACCTCATTGGTGGAACACCAAATTGAAAACCTCTTCCACTTTGAGGCATAGGTCTTCTTAGTAAAGGGTTTCCTGTATCCCTTAAGAACATCCAGTACACTCTCTGAGAGATGCAAGCCTACATACTCTAAGTCTTCAAGAGCCATGCCTTGAGTCTGAGAGATCTGAGGTTGGGGTACAGGACCCTCCCCTGATTGGAGGTTAAGAGATTGTGCCTCCAAGGAAGGTGTATTGGTTCGGCCATAGACATAGAGAGCAGCAGAGAGTACCATGGCTGCCTGGCCCAGTTTAGTGCTATCAAGATCAGTGATGCTGGCTGGGACCTGAGCTTGAGCAGCACTCTGTACACCACAGGGAAGGGAGGGAAAGCATACAGGTGTCTCCCTGACCAATCCAGAGTCAGAGCATCCAAGGGGACTATTCTCCAAGCTGGGGGTCTGCAACAGTATTGTGGCAGGTGGTGGTTTTCGTGGGAGACAAAGAGATCTATCTATGGGGTGCCCCACCTTCTGAAAATCACGTCCACCACCTGTCTGTTCAGGGCGACTGCGTGATGGCCCTGGCTGATCTGACTCAGAGCATCTGCCAAGGTATTGTCCTTGCCTGACAGGTGAATGGACTAAAGAGAAGCTCATACAGAGTAGGCCAGGCTCTATATTTTCATAGCTTCTGTGAAGAGAAGGCTGGACCTTGTCCCTCCCTGCTTGTTTATATAGTACATTGTGGTGGTATTGTCTGTTCTGACCCGTACCACTTTCCCCTGCACAAATGGTGCAAAGGCTTTTATTGCCAAGAAGAAAAAATTACTCACCTTAGTAATGTTGTTTCTTCTAATGGAGTCTTGCTGTATTCTGACAATAGCAGTGAGTCCCAACCTTCGAACTGCCCCGGAGATGAAAGAGTTAACTTTCCATGCCAGGCATGGAATGCTGAGCTCGAGTTCGGTTGAGACTCTGTCTGTTGCTGTTTGAACTCAAACCGTCAGATCTTTATGAGCTAAACTCACTGAGGTCCTGTGTGGAAGCTGTACACCTACACTAGCCAACTGGCTACTAAACATAATAACAAATTTTTTGGTCCCAAAACAAAGACTCAAGTCAGGAAACCCAAAAAATGAAATAAACACACACCCACTCACCCAAAGAAAGAGGGTGATAACAAAACAAGGTGGGGCACCTCCTGAGTGCCAACACTGCTACTGCCCACCCACATCCCAAAAACAAAGTTTCTGAGAGGGGAAGGCGGGGGGGGAGGTCAGAGTACAGCAAGACTCCATTAGAAGAAACAACATTACTAAGGTGAGTAATTTTTTCTTCAAACAACATGAAGTCTTGCTATATTCTGACAATAGCAGACTACCAAGCAGTACCTCCATGGAGCAGGGACAGAACCTACTTAGGAAATAGGCTCTGAAGCACAGCTGTGCCAAACTGAGCATCACTCCTAGCCTGGATATCCAGGGAGTAATGCTTGGTAAAGGTGTGAACTGTTTTCTAGGTAGCTGCCTGACATATCTCTAAGATAGGAGTATCCCTGGCAGCAGCCAGGGAAGCAGCTGTACCTCTGGTAGAGTGAGCCCTCAGGCCTGAGGGTGGAGTTTTATCCAGTTTCTCATAGCAGAATTATATACAAGAAACAATCCACCTGGCAATAGATTTCTTAGTGGCAGGTTTGCCCTTACCAACCTCTCCATACGTAAGGAACAACTGGAGGGATTCAAACCTGTGACCCTTGGTGCTCTCTATGTAGTAGCTGAGGCCCCTTTTAACATCTAAGCTGTGTAGTCTCCTCTCTCCAGAGGAGGAATGGTCAGTGGCCTGAGGGTGGAACCTTACCTAGTTTTTCATAGCAAAATTGGATGCAAGAGACAATCCACCTGGCAATGGATCTTTTAGTGGCAGGTTTTCCTTTACCAACCTCACCATAAGTGAGGAACAGTTGAAGGGAGTCAAACCTGTGACCCTTGGTACGTTCTATGTAGTAGCTAAGGGCTCTTTTCACATCTAAACTGTGGAGTCTCCTCTCACCAGAGGAGGAATGATCAGTGAAGTAAACAGGAAGAGACATAGATTGGTTAAGGTGGAAGTCTGAAACCACCTTAGGTAAAAACTTCCTGTTAGTCCTGAGGACCACCTTATCTCTATGAAAAGAGATAAAATCAGGCTCCACTGACAGGGCTTGTAACTCACTTATGCGCCTGGCAGAAGTGATGGCCACCAGGAACACAGTTTTCCAAGTCAAGTACTTAAGCTCTGCTGAGGACAAAGGCTCAAAGGGGGTTGCATGAGCTGAGCAATGCAAACATGAAGGTCCCAAGCAGGGGCAGGTACCCTGAATGACGGATTGGTATGAAGCAATCCCTTGAAAAACTTGGAGAATACAAGGTGAGCCGAAAGAGAAGAGGGCTTACCTGCTGAAATAAAAGCAGCGACAGCTGCCAGATGCACCCTTAGTGTAGCTGGTCTGAGTCCCAAGCTATTCAGGTGAACCATATAGTCAAGGACTGTGGGCAGGTCAGCAGACTCTGGGGAAGTATGCTTCTCAGAGCACCATATGGAAAATATTTTCCATTTGGAATTATAAGTAGTTCTGGTGGAAGGCTTCCTAGAAGCCTTCATAATATCCATGACACCTTGGGAAAGGTGTAAATCAGCAAACTCTAACTCTTCAAGAGCCAGGCCTTGAGACTGAGAGATTTGAGGTTTCGGGTACCAAACCCTCCCCTGAGCACAGGTTAACAGGTTATAATTCCTGGGAAGAGACAGGGGAAGGTGGACTGCTAAGGACAATAGGAGAGGGTACCAGGGCTGTCTGGCCCAGTCTGGAGCAATCAGGATCACCTTGCAGGATTGAGACCTGATTTTGACTAGCACTTTGAACAGGAGAGGGAAGGGGGGAAAAGCATACAGGAACTTCCCTTCCCAATTGAGAACCAAGGCATCCAGGGGGACTGAGCCCAACACTGGGGGCCTGCAGCAAAACAGGGGAAGTTGGTGATTGTCTGGGGCTGCAAAAAGATCTATCTGTGGGGTGCCCCATCTGGAGAAGATCACCTCCAAAACCAGGGGATCCAGTGACCATTCGTGACGGCCCTGAGATATCCTGCTGACAGCATCTGCCAGGACATTGTCCTTGCCTGGGAGGTGTACTGCTGCGAGGGAGGTGTTCAGGGAATAAATAGGCCAGAGACCACAACTTCATTGCTTCTGTGCACAAGGCCATAGACCGAGTGCCCCCCTTGCTTGTTGATATACCACATTGTGGTGGTATTGTCTGTTCTGATCTGAATAACTTTGTTCTGAACAGACTTGGAAAAGCTTGAAGTGCTAGAAACACTACTCTGAGTTCCAACAGATTGATGTGAAGCAGAGATTCCTGAGGGGACCACAACCCTTGGGTGGTCAGGTCTCCTAAGTGAGCCCCCCACCCCAAGAGGGAGGCATCTGTAGTAAGGATTAAAGAGTTAGACTGAGTGACAAAGGGAACTCCCTGTCTTAGATTGTTCTGATCCTGCCACCACTGCAAGGCCTGGATCAGGGTTCGAGTCACTGGTATCAGTTTGGTCAGAAGGTCCTTTTTCTGAGACCAAAAGGCTCTCAAGTGGAACTGAATGTCCCTCATCTGAAATCTTGCTCCCTGCACCACTGCTGTAGAAGCAGCCATGTGCCCCAGGAGCTGCAGAAAATGCCTTGCTGGTCGAGACACCTGTAGGGTGAAAGAGGCCAGTGTGATAGGGGTCCTTGCCCTGTCCAGGGGAAGGAAGGCTCTGGCCTTTTCTGTATCTAGCTCTGCGCCTATGAAGGTGAGGAGCTGAACAGGCTCTAGAACTGACTTTGAAAGATTCAGAAGGAAACCCAGAGAGGTGAGCAGTTGCTGAGTTATCTGTAGATGTAACTTGACTTGGTCTGGGGACTGGCCTACTATGAGCCAGTCGTCCAGGTATGGGAAGATAGCAATCCTTTGCCTTCTTAGAGAAGCAACTACTACTGCCAGGCATTTTGTGAACACCCTTGAGCAGAGGTTAGGCCGAAGGGCATTGCTCTGGAATTGGTAATGGCCTGAGGGTAGCTCGTTAACCTGAGGTACTTTCATGGGAGCTTCTGATGAGAATATGGAAATAGGCATCCTTGAGGTCCAGGGAGACTAGCCAGTCCCCTGGCCTTAGACAGGGTAGAATTATTCCCAGAGTCACCATTTTGAACTTTGGCTTTAAAAGGTGCTTGTTTAAGTATCTGAGATCCAGGATGGGCCGCCATTCTCCTGTCTTTTTGGGAGTAAGGAAGTACCTGGAGTACAATCCTTTGCCTTGGTGTAGGGGTGGAACCCTTTCCACAGCTCTGAGAGCCAGGAGGGAAGAGACCTCTGCCTCTAGGGCAAGTGCCTCTGAGGGATTTGCAGGTGGAAAGGACCTGGTTCTCAGCTTTGGAAATTTTTTTGAAGCTGAGAACCAGTCCCTGGCTTACTACTTCCAGGACCCATTTGTCTGATGTTAAACACTTCCAGTCCTGGACAAAGTAAGCCAGCCTGCCCCCTACAGGTGGTGGAGAATCGGCCCTGGCAAACCCATCAGGGTGCCTGTTTGGCAGGGGGTTTAGGCTGAGGGGTGGAAGCAGGTCTGCTTGTACCCCTTCTGCCTCTCCCTCTAAAGAACCCCCTCTGAGCATAGGCAGAAGAGGATGCCTGGGCTTGGTAGAAAGGCCTATGAAAAGGACTGCCCCTGCCCCTGGGATGCTGCCTCTGAGGAGTCGCTTGCCTTTCCTTGGCCTGAGCACTCCTATAGGTGGTCCTGTATTCATCCATTTTCTTCATGTAATTCTCTGTTTGCTCCCCAAACAGAGAATTACCCGCAACAGGAAAATCCATGGCCTTAGTCTGGGTATCCTGTGACAGGCTAGTACATCTGAGCCATAGATGAAACATCATTGGAGTCCACTGCAGCGTGGAATTGCACCTTGGATGCCTCAATACCATCAGCAGCCACCTGCTCCAGCTCCTTGGCACGCTGGCCAGGGACCTGTTTAGCTAAAGCCATGACAGTGTCCCATCTAGATTTCTGATACCTAGCTGTATAGGCCATATAATTGGCCTGCCTGAGTCCCAAGGATGCTGCCATGTACTATTTCTTTGCCATGGCATCAATCTTCCTGGAGTCCTTGTCTGGAGGGTGTGAAGTCAAGGGTATATTAGCCTTATCACAGGCTGCAGCCTGCACTACCCCAACATGGCTGCATTGCTGTCCAAGGAACTCCGTATCTGAGCCTGACAGAGTATACCTCTTGTCCATTCTTTTATCCACAGGAGGTATAGTATTAGGAGTCTTTAAAATCTTAAATGTTTGTTTCCCAAAAGATTTGTGTAAGGGAATAGACAGCCTCCTAGACTCTGGGATATCCATCATTTCCACATAGTCAGGCTCTTCCTAGTCATCCACAGCTTCTTCCATAGGAAGCTGAAGGGTTTCAGCCACTTTCTTGTAAAACATGAAATGGGAGGGGGACTCAAGAAAGCTAGGAGGAGACACTCCTGAAGGTCTGTCTGGGGAGATGTCCGGGTCAATGGGCACATCCAGACTTTCAAAACCACATTCACTTTCCTCATACTCCTCTTCCTCCTCCGGTTCATAATATTCTTCCAAAACATAATCCGGAACCGGTGGAACCGGCCGAACCGAGCGCGTTCCTAATGGAGCCGGTTTGGTCGGAACCGGGGAAAGCGACTGCACAATTTTTATCGCTTTGGCTATTTCATCAGCGGTTGGAGAAGAAACTTTTGGATCCACACCAGCTGCTTTTCCTTTCTTGTTCTCTTAGCCAGAACCGACTCCTCGGAATCGGTTCTCCTTTTGCCCGAAGAAGTTTCGCCCTGGTCAGAGGGCACTCCTTCTGGTTCGGGTTTGAACCAAACCGGCTGGCCATCCGGTCACGGACTTTTGGCCTCCCTTCCTGAGCCTACCAACTCTCTTCTAGGGTAGCTGCAGGAAAATTTTTACAAATCTGGCAGTCTGAATTGAGGTGGTCAAACCCCAGACAATAAACACAGGTGGTGTGGGCCAGCCTTAGCAAAGACTTCCCACACACACTACAGTGTTGAAACCCAGTGGCCCGGTTTTTCTTTGTTTCTGTGACATGGTGACAGTCCTAACAAAACTTACCTTTAATGGCAATCCGCCAGGCAAGACCCTCTTATCGGTTCCTGACCGTGTTAGGTCGTGGAAAAACGATTAAAACTGTTTTTTTAGAACCGATAAGAACCGGTAACCACACTCTAAAGTAGAAATAAAGATTTTAAACAACTTGATCGTTCAAACCGAACCGAGGAACCGCTTGCAAGTTCCACACAGAATAGAAAAATAATAAACCTATCTAGTACTCAATGATACCACAGACAGAGACTGAACCGACAGGTTGCGGTTTAAATTGCGTCGAAAACCGAGAAAAGCGGTATTTTAACCGACAAATTGAACCGAGCAAAGGAGAAATCTCCGGAGCGACTGTTCAGTGAGGCGGAGTAAAGAATCTGACGGTTTGAGTTCAAACAGCAACAGACAGAGTCTCAACCGAGCTCGAGCTCAGCGTTCCATGCCTGGCATGGAAAGTTAACTCTTTAATCTCTGGGGCAGTTCGAAGGTTGGGACTCACTGCTATTGTCAGAATACAGCAAGACTTCATGTTGTTTGAAATGAAAATTACATACCTACCGTAATTCTTGGATCTCTCTTGTATCTTCACCATTCATTACTGCTTGGTTGTGCCAGAGGCGCGCACCCACTACGGGAGATTTTTTTTCTTTGAGTCGGGTACCAACAGCGCCCCCGAGAGCGCGGTGCTGCGCCATAGCATGGGCGGCCGTAGGTGCCAGGACTCCTCCTCCATCTCAGTTCTGGTAGCCAGAGAGAAAGGGTGAGAAAAAAGGAGGGAGGCAAGACAACCGAGGGACAGGGAAAAGGAAATGATATAAACTGAAAAAGAAATAAGCCGATAGAGGACAGAGGAGAAGAAGAAGATGCCTACCCTAAGGGATCGAAGGGCCTCACCCCTGGGGCGGCTGCAAAGGAGGAACAGAGAAAGGAGAGAGAAAAGGAGAAGAAAGAGAGGAAAAGAGAAAAGAGGATGGCTGGAGGGAGAGCTCTGCCGATTGGGAGATTGGTTTAAGGCTGATAAGCTCGGAACCAAAAACAAGGGTGCAAGGAGTGCATTTTATAAAATGAGGAAAAGTTTAACTGAACCACTTGTCCAGTTTGGACACAAGGCAGATTCTCTACAGCTCCCGCCATCCCCAGCACTTTAAATCCTAGCTGAGAGCTCACAGACTGCCAAGGCAGAAATCTGTTCCAAAAAGGAGTGCCCAACCAGGGAGGGAGGGAGAGGAAGCCCACTAGCACTTTATTAAGTGCTAACACAGATGTGAGTGGGGAGGGGGGTGGTAAGGGTTTAAGGCCCTACAAAGGACACCCCTTAAATAGAAAAAGAGAGGAAACTCAATCGGGCTCCCTGAAGGCAAGGCAAAGATCACCAGCTCAGGGTAATATAGTGTCAGGACAGCTTAAATTAGCAGAAACTGACACAAGGTGATCGAGACATGCCAGAGGGGACCTAGCAAAGGAGACTGAGCCATTTAAGGGATAGTCTCCTTAACTGTAAATTGAATAGTGTGGCTAAGAAGAGCCAAAATGTCACCCCCAGGGGAAATCAGAAAAAGTTCCCTCAGGATAAAAATAAAGCTACTCGTTCCTCGATTCCCTCAGGAAATAGGATCCGTCCAAAGGGACGGAAAAACTAAGATTTTTATGCCTTTTTTATTTTTTAAATAAAGAAGAGGGAGGAACGAGCAGGAGGGGAGATGCCGGAGAAGGAGGCCTTGAGGGAAGGTGGAGGGATCAGTAATGAATGGTGAAGACAAGAGAAGATCAAGAATTACGGTAGGTAATGCACTTTCACATCTTCCCTTGTCAATCTCACCATTCATTACTGCTTGGGTGAGTGCTGTTCCCTCCGGAGGGGGGACAAGAGAAACCCTGAGGGAACAAGACCCTCAGCCTCCTGCTGGTGGGAAACAGAAGGGAGAGACCCTGGGCTAATCAGACAAAAAGCCTAAGGCTGAGGAGAGCTAGGAGGTGTCCCACAGAGACAAGGAGACGGAGGAAGCGCCTGCAGAAGCCTCCTAGCTCTGGTGAAGAAAAGACGGGTCCCTTGGAAAGCAGAGCGAATCACCCTACGCCAGGCCAGGGGTGACAATCTTGATAGATAAAGCCATGCCATCCGTCTAATACAGATTGCTGTCCCTGCAAGCCTGGAAGTCACCTCACTGGCATCATAAGATGCCCTTGCTTGGTATCTTGCCAGCTCCAGGCCTATAACAGAGAGGGCAATGGCCTGTTTAGATTGCTTCGTATCAGGCATTGATGTTAGAAGCTGGGATAGCATCGACCATATGTGCCTGTTGTAGGCAGCATGGTGTGCCTGATGAGACACAATGCACAGCATCGCATGAGAAGAAGAGAACACTCTTCTCCCCTACCGGTCAAATTGTAGCGAATCTGAATCCGGTGGATGGTCATGCGCAAGGCGGCGACACCTGAAGGGAGTTTCTAGGAATTCACGTGTCTCCCAATCGGTATTGTCTCGCCTAATGAAGGAGATACGAAGATCCCTCACCATCCTCGAAAGGAATTGCTGATATTCAGTGAAATCAGCGTCAGAAGAGAGATGAGCAGGGGGTTCCTCTCCCTCCAAGGAGGGAGATGAGGATGATGAGGTGCTCGAATGTCCAGAGGACTCCAGAGGATAAGTGAAACACCCACTCATGCATACATCTAACGTATGAGGGGAAGGACACCGCAGTGGCTCTGAATGTCTCACAGGGTAACGGGCCCATATGACCGACGTGGCCTGGGAGAGAAAGGGGTGGCTGCAGAGGAATGGGAGAGGGACACCTACGAAGAGGCAGCTGCCCTCTGCCGAGGCTCTGAAATCCGGAAAATGGAGCCCGAGCTGGCGGGGTCCCGAACAGCAAACCAGGTCGCAGAACAGAACCCTGGGGATGCGAAGCCTGGAACAGCCTTAGTAGGGGATCCTCCCCTGTGATGAACCTAAGGCTGCATGGGTCCAGAAGGGCAGTCCACAGCAACGCCACCAGAGGGATCCTTGGGGCCCGAGAGGGAAAGATGGGATCCAGCACTGTGGCTCCTACCTGCACCCCGAGGGGTGCCAGGTGAAGACCGATGCCCCTCACCTCTATCTCTCAACTCCTCGGACTCCGAGAACGCTCTCCTCCTCAACCTCAGTGACAACCCACCCCAAGCAGGTGCAGCAGCATTGGGAGTGGCAGCTACTGCAACCCCCTCAGGAGGATTAGCCTCTTCCCCCGTCTCCACGCCATCTCCCTCCAGAGAACCCAGGCCACCCCCAGCCTGGGAGGCCTCAGGAGAGGACAGCAGAGGAGACTGAGGAATAGGTGCACTGGGCCGCCTAGCACCTCGTCTCACTGGAGACCCCGACTCTGAAGAGTCGGGGTGCCAGGACGGGTCCATGTCTGAGTCATCCTCCTCCGAGGAAGAAGAGACCAGCTGGACCTCAATACTGGCCACCCCAGGGGCCTTCAGAGAAATGGCGCTGTGAACGATGCCGCTGCCACCTACGGTGCCAGACGGCTTCGGCACACCCGAGACACCTGAACCCGGCCCCAACTCCCCAACGGTGCCAGTCAGACCTTCGGTACTCCCTTGGCACCAGGACCCAATGCGGCGCCGCTAGAGGAGTTGGCCAGGCCCACGACGCCGCGTGTGGTGCTGAGAGCCAACATGGCACCATGAACGGTGTTGCCCCAATCACCGGTGCCATGAACAGTGCCTGATCCAGAGCGGCGCCGGAAGGTGGCATCGAGGGTCCACCGATGCCGGGCCCAGAAGTCCTGGGCCATGACACTGGGGGAGACTGCACCTCCGAAGAGGTGACTGCCGAGGCGGTGTCTCCACCGCGGCCCCGGGAGGGACCACGGCTTTCCCTCGACACCACGAAAGAGGCCTCCTCCTCGGCAAGACCAGAAGATGAGGAGGCCCCCTCCTCTCCAGACCGTATAGGTCTGGGAGGGGACCTGGAGGAAGGGTCTAGAGATCTTACCTGAGAAGCCCAAGAGTGAAGCCGTCCCCAGAAAGTCGGCAGGGCCTTGACGGTCTTAAACGCGCGGACTTCAAGGACACGACAGTCAATTGAGAAACAGGCATCGCACGAATCCATATCATGGTTGGGTCCCAGGCAGCGAAGGCAAACATCATGCCGGTCCATTACGGAAAAATGCCGGCCACAGGAGCACCGACGCATAGGGGCATGGCCTGCTTTCGACTTGCGTTTGGCTCCCAAACCTGACGTGATACTGAAAACAACTGAAAAACACAGAAAAAGGCTCCCGGCATGTAGAAATCAAGAACGGTCTTACCGGACTGAAAATGGTTCAACGGCGTCGGGAGGAACTGGAGAAGGAGTCGCAGGAAGGCCTATGACGCAGGTTCAATAGAAATTCTCACACACGCGGAGCAGATGCAGCCTCGACGGCGGGAGAAACAGAACTGAGATGGAGGAGGAGTCTGTGGCACCTAACGGCCGCCTCTTGTGCATGACACTGCGTGTCGCTCTTGGGGGCGGCGCTGTTGGTGCCGACTCCAAAATTAAAATTTCAGAAGCGGGAAGCGCCTCCGGCATAACCCAAGCAGTAATGA
Source organism: Neoceratodus forsteri (assembly GCA_016271365.2). Lineage (NCBI taxonomy): Eukaryota > Metazoa > Chordata > Ceratodontiformes > Ceratodontidae > Neoceratodus > Neoceratodus forsteri. Next base: position 108,754,852 of record CM057450.1, on the reverse strand, counting down.
CTGGTGAAGATTGACAAGGGAAGATCACTGCTCTGAGCTCCAACAGATGTATATGTTGACCTGACTCTGCACTTGACCATGTGCTGTGAGTGGTGTGGTCCCCTAGGTGGGCACTCCACTCCAGTAGTGATGCATCTGTTGTGAGACTCACTGATGGAGACGCCTGCTAAAATGGAACCCTTTCCCTCAGGTTGGATTCCTTCTTCTACCACTGAAGGGCCTGAAATAATGTTTTTGTTACTGGGATTAGCTTTGAGAGAGGATCTCTCCTTTGACACCAATGTGCCCTGAGGTAGAATTGGATGACTCTCATCTGGAACCTGGACCCCAGGACTGTCCCTGTGGCTGCTACCATATGGCCCAGGAGCTGTAGAAACTGTCTTGCACTTTTCGGTCTGTTCAGGCAGAAGGAGCCTGCCATCAGCAGAATACTTCTTGCCCTGTCCAAAGGCAGGTATGCCCTTCCCTCCTAGGTATTCAGGTTTGCGCCTATGAACTGCAGTACCTATGTAGGAAGAAGGACAAACTTTTTGAGGTTTATGAGAAACCCCAGGGGCTCCAAGAGCTCTTGGGTGGTCTGCAGATGTTTCCTTACCTGTTGTGGTGATTTTCCCACCACCAACCAGTCATTCTGGTATCGAAAAACTGTGACACCTAACCTTCGTAGGTGTGCCACAACCACTGCCAAACACTTTGTGAACACTCTTGGAGCAGAAGTGAGACCGAATGACAACGTTGAGAACTGGTAGTGACCTGAAGGGAGTCTGAACCTGGGGTACTTTCTGTGAGACTCCCTTATGGGGATGTGGAAATAAGCTTCTTTTAGGTCCAGAGATGCCAACCAATCTCCCTTTTGGAGTGTTGGTAGAATCAATGCCAGGGCTACAATCTTGAACTGTGGCTTCCCCAGGTGCCTGTTTAGCACCCTTAGGTCTAGGATAGGCTGCCACTCCCCATTTTCTTTTGTTGCAAGGAAGTATCTTGAATAGAATCCCTTTCCCTTTTGTTGTGGGGGCACAGGTTCCACTGCCCTGGACAACAGAAGGTTTTGCACCTCCTGTTCCAAAAGCTTCCTGTCCATTCTGGAAGCTGGCTTGAACACTCTTATTCTTAAAGAGGGAAGAATTTTGAAGCTTAGGGACAATCCCTGACTCACTGCTTCCAGGACCCACTTGTCTGTGGTGATCTGTTGCCATGCCTGGAAATAATGAGCCAATCTACCCCCTACTGGTAGTGGGGAGGCGGCCTGGGAAAGCACGTCAGGGGGTTTGTTTAGCTTGTGTCTGGGCCTGGGAATCACGCCTGGAACCCCTTCTGTCCCTTCCACTGAAGTACACCTGCTGCAGGTACTGTTGAACCTAGGGTACAGCTTGGCCTGATAAAAGGGTCTGCTGTGGAAGGATCTACCCCTGCCTCCTCTTCCATAGGGTCTAGTGGAGGGAGAGGCCTTCTCTTTAGCAGAATTTCTCTTGAAGATGGCCTTATATTCATCCACCTTCTTCATGTAAGCCTCTGATTGAACCCAGCCTGCCCAGAATTCCATTCCTGATGAGCTACCAGCTGCGCCACCAAGGCAACTGGAAACCTGTAACTCACAGAAGTACACTACTCTTTCTCTAATGCACACCCTGGTGCTGCACAGATAATTGCATTAATATTTACAAGGGTGTGGTGCGCATATATATGGAATCCAAACAAACAGAAGAAAGAAATAAGTGCCTTAGCTAGGATTTGAATCCAGGCCACCTGGAATTTCATTCTGGATGCACTACCAGCTGCACTACCAAGGCAACTAAGAAAAAATTACTCACCTCTAGTAATCGTGTTTCTTCCAATGGGATCCACTAATATTATTACTTCTTGCAGTGCTCCTTTCAGCCAGCACTGCCCCGGAGCCAAACGGAATGTTATGCTAATGATGGAATCCTTATCTTGTGCATCCAGTTCAAAAACTGCCTAGTGTAACTGCCTACATTCTAACCTCAGATTTCTTAGGAGCCTGCAAAGAGGCCATAGTAACATAGAACAGAAATAGAAAAAAGGGGCCCCAACTGGGGCAACTAGTAAACATTAAATCACAGGAAAAAAGAGAGAAACAGTTCCCTTTTTCTTAATGTCAGATTCACCTAAGGAAAAAGACATACAAGCTATAAAACATTACTAAGCAGTGCCAGCAGACGGCATACCACTTCAAGTATACTGTACATACAATCAGCACTGGAGAGGATTTTTTTTTTTACCGATTCTGCCAGGGGAGGCAGGGTGGGAAGTAATAATATTAGTGGATCCCGTTGGAAGAAACAAGATTACTACAGGTGAGTATTTTTTTTTCTAACCCCAGGAATCCACTAATATTATTACTTTTTGAAGACTATGCAGCAGTACCTCAAGGAGGTGGGCAAAGAATCTACTTAGAAAAAAGACTGCAGGACTGCTGTGCCAAACCTGACATCACTCCTGGACTGGGTGTCCAGACTATAATGTTTACTGAATGTGTGGACTGACCTCCAGGTAGCTGCTTTACAGATTTCCATCAAAGGCACCTCTCGGATAGCTGCAATAGTGGCAGCTGTGCCCCTTGTAGAATGGGCCCTAAACTCAACAGGGGGCACCTTACCTGCTTTTGAGTGGCAAAACTGGATACACTGAACTATCCATCGAGAGATGGTTCTTTTTGAGGCAGGTGTCCCCTTACCTACCTCTCCATAGGTGAGGAACAGCTGTTGTCTGTCCTGCCTATGGTCTTTGGTGTGAGTCATGTAGTAGCTTAAAGCTCTTTTTACGTCAAGGCTGTGAAGCCTATGCTCCCCTGAGCTAGAGTGCTCAGTGAAGAAAACTGGCAAGGTAACAGACTGGTTCAAATGGAAGTCCAAGACCACCTTGGGGAGGAACTTCCTATTAGTTCTCAAAACTACCTTGTCCCTGTGGAAGGAGACCTATTCTATTTCCACAAAAAGGGCCTGGAGCTCACTTCTCCTGGCAGAAGTGATTGCCACCAAGAAGACTACCTTCCAAGTAAGAAACCTGAGATCTGCAGAGGCCATGGGCTCAAAGGGAGGAAGCATAAGCTGAGCAATGCAAATGTTGAAATCCCAAGCTGTCACTGGTTGCCTATGAGGGGAAAACACGTGAGACAGTCCCTTAAAAAAAACTCCTAAAGACAGGATTTGATGCTAAGGAGGTGTCCCTTCCAGCTGAAATGTATGCTGACACTGAAGCCAGGTGCACTTTCAGGGCTGAATACTGCAGGCCTTGGGAATGCAGATGAGTCAGATAGTCCAGCAAGGTTGGTATGTCAGCTTGAGCTGGGGCCACACCCCTATCCTTACACCATATAGAGAACTCTTCCATTTCGAGGCATAGGTTTTCTTAGTAGAAGGTTTCCTATACCTTCTGAGGACCTCCAGGACCCCTTCAGAGAATTGCCAACCTGCGTATTCTAAGTCCACAAGAGCCATGCCTTGAGCCTGAGAGACCTGAGATTGGGGTACATGACCCTCCCCTGAAAGGAGGTCAGTAGGTTGTACTTTTATGGGAGGTGAATCGGTTTGGTCACTGACATAGAGAGCAGGAGGGAGTACCAAGGCTGTCTGGCCCAGTCTGGGGTCACCAGTATCATTGAAGCTAGCTGTGATCTGAACTTGATGAGCACTCTAAGTATAAGGGGAAAAGGGGGGAAGGCATAAAGATGCCTCCCTGTCCAATCCAGAATCAAGGCATCCAAGGGAACTGTTCCCTTGGCAGGGGCCCTGCAACAATACAGAGGCAGGTGGTGATTTTGGTGGGATGCAAAAAGATCTAGCTCTGGGGTGCCCCACCTCCTGAATAGAACATTCACCACTTGCTTAGTGTCCTTTCGTGATGGGCCTGGTTTATTCTGCTCAAGGCATCTGCCAGGGTGTTGTCCTTGCCAGGCAGATGAATTGACTATAGGGAGGCATTCAGAGAGTAAGCAAGGATCCATATCTTCATCGCCTCTGTACAAAGTGGGGTAGACCTTGTCCCTCCCTGCTTGTTGATGTAGTACATTGTTGTGGTATTGTCTGTTCTGACTTGTACCACCTTTTCCTGTATTAGATGTGAGAAAGCCTGAAGGGCCAGGTGAACAGCTCTTAGCTCTAGAAGAGTTATATGCTGGAGGGAATCTGCACTCTCCCAGGTGCCGTGAATGGTGTGCTCCCCCAAGTGGGCACCCCATCCTAACAGAGAAGCATCTGTTGTGAGAACCAATGAAGGGGGCTCCTGCAGGAATAGAACCCCTTCTCTGAAGTTTTCCAGTTCCATCCACTATTGGAGTGCCTGGAGTAACACCCTTGTTACTGGTATTGGTTTTGATAGGGAGTCCTGCCTGTGGCACTAGTGTGCCCTGAGGTGGAACTGGACATCTCTTATCTGAAACCTGGCACCTATGACTGTGCTTGTTGCTGAAGCCATGTGCCCTAACAGTGGTAGAAAATGTCTTGCTGGCTTTGGCTTGCTGAAGACAAACGAGCCTGCCAAGAGCCGAATGCTTTCTGCCCTCTCCTGAGGGAGGAAAGCCCTTCCCAGTATGATGTTTAGTTCTGCAACTATAAACTGCAGTACCTGCACAGGGGTCAGGACTGACTTTTTGATGTTGAGAAGGAATCCCAGAGAGTGCAACAGATCCTGGGTTACCTGAAGGTGCCCGGTCACCTGCTGGTGTGATTTTCCCATGATTAGCCAATCATCCAGATAGGGAAAAACTGTAACATCCAGTCTTCTTAGGTGTGCCACCACTACAGCCATGTACTTGGTAAAGACCCTTGGTGCTGAGGTGAACCCAAAGGGAAGTGTTGAGAACTGATAGTGGCCTGAGGGAAGTCTGAATCTCAGATACTTTCTGTGTGACTCTCTTATGGGAATATGGAAATATGTGTCCTTTAGGTCTAAGGAGGCTAGCCAGTCTCCTTTTTGCAGAGTTGGCAGAATCATGGCCAATGTGACCATCTTGAACCTGGGTTTTACCAGCTACCTGTTTAGCAGTCTGAGGTCTAGTATAGGCCGCCACTCCCCATTCTTTTTTGTTGTTAGGAAATATCTTGAATAAAACCCCTGCCTTTTTTGGCTGGGGGGGGGGACAGGCTCTACTGTCCTTGCTAGAAGTAAGGCCTGCACCTCCTGTTCCAGCAGTTTTCTTTTTGTGAAAGAAGCTGGTGTGAACTGCTTTGGTCTTGGAGGAGGAAGGGATTTGAAGCAAAGGGATAGAGCCTGACTCACTATTTCCAGAACCCACCTGTCTGTGGTGATTTTCAGCCATTCCTGAAAATAATGAGTCAGTCTGCCCCCTACAGGAGATGGAGAGGCAGCCTGATGGGAAAAGTCAGGGATTTTGTTTTATTTGTTGCTGGGTCTGTGCAGACTGGGATCCTTGCCTGGAACTCCTTCTGCCTCTGGCTTTATAAAAGCCACCCTGTTGTGATTGGTACTGCTGTTGGGGCATAGCCTGCACTTGAAAGAAGGGCCCCCCAAAAAAGGACCTACCCCTGCCTTCTCTTCCATATGATGAAGTGGAGGGAGAAGCTCTTTCTTTGGTAGAATTACTGCAGAAAGTAGCCTTATACTCATCTAGTTTCTTCATGTGGCCCTTGACTGCGAAGTCCATAGCCTTACTCTGGATGTCCTGGATGAGATTAGTAGCACTAAGCCAGGAAAATCTTCTCAAGGCTATAGTACCTGCTGTCCATTGAGCAGCTGTGTCATTCGTATCAGCTGACATTTAGAACTGGTACTTGGAAGCCTCCAAGCCCAGTCTTGCAGTGTCCAATAACTCCAAAACTGTTAGAGAGGGGTTAGCCTCTTTATTATCCAAGATGGACTGTCAAAGAGCCTTCTAATAGTGGGCTGCATAAGCTTGGTAGCTGGCTTGGCGAACTGCCAGGGAAGCCGAAAGGTACCCCCATTTTTTAGCCATGCTATCTATTCTTCTTGTGTCCTTCTCAGGGGGGTGACAGGACAAGGGAGTTTTTGCCTTTTCACAGGCAGCCTGCTGTACAATCCGTTGGTGGTCAGGGTGAGTAAATAAAAACTCAGCCCCTGACCTCTCAAGCTGGTATTTTTTACCACACTTTTTATCAGTGGGTGTGATGGTGCTTGGAGTCTTAAGAATGTCCAGGACATCTTTCTTAAAAAAACTTATAGATAGGGAGAATGAGCCTTTTAGTGGGTGTCAGCCCCGTAAGCTCCATATATTGGGCTTCTTCCTCAACCTGGATCTCTTCTGCAGTTTGCAGATCCAGGGTTTCCACCATTTTCCTGACAAAGGAAAAATGAGATGAAAAGTCCTCTGTGGGTCTGGGAGGAGAGCTAAAGTCCTGTTCTGGTGAGACCTCGGGTTCAATACCCTTCTCTGCCTGATCCTCCTCAAATTCCAGTGTGTCAGTAGATAAAGGAGGTACAAAAATAGGGTTTTTTCAACTGGAGTGACCACAGGTTGCTTAGGGGGTAGTAAGCCATGCAGCACTTGTAGTAAGGCCAGAGACTGGGTTAGCTTAGCAGGCAAAGGAGAAGGTACAGGCACCTGAGGGACCCTTTGAGGCATTTCAGCCAGGGTTTCAGTGTGCTTCGTCTTCTTGAGTTTTTTGACATGCACCGGAGAGTCAGCTGGTTCATTGCTTCTCTTGCCAGAGCCCTCACCCATATCAGGGGTGGTTGTTGAGGCTCTGGAAGGAATAGCCAAGGATTTAGAGGGGGTGGATGGGTTAGAGCCCATAGACTTCTCTTCCAACTTTCTTTTTATCCTTTCCTTACATTTTTTTCCCTCTGTTTTTTCAGGGAAAGACTTGCATAGCTCACAAGTCTGCAGAAAAATGCTGTTGACCAAGGCAGAGCAAACATAAATCATGTTTGCCTGCCTTAACTAACACTTCAGAGCACTTCAAACAATTTTTAAACCCAGGAGGTCTTGTCTTCTTTTTAGGTTTATCTGACATTTTAAAGAAAACAGGAACTGGGAACCGGCAAAAATAAAGTAGATTTAAATATCTGGGGTCGGTTCAGCAACCGATAAAAACCCAAATCTATCAGTTCCGATCAGATCTGGAACCGAGAAACAGCTCAGAGAACCAAGAAAAATCAGTTCAAAACAATAAATGTTACAGAAAAACACAAAGAATATAATCGTAACCCTTTAAAAAAAGTTCAGCTTCAGTAGAGAAAAGAATTGGTTGCCTCTTAGTTCACAGGAACCGTGAGGAACTGTAAAAATAACGCTAACTTTAAATTATGAGGTAAAAAGCTATAATACAATTACACTAGGCAGTAAACGAAAAAATTAAACAAAAATACTAAAGTTTTTTTGTTCAATGCACTTCAGGAATCGCTCTTGATAGACAGAAGATCTCCAGGGTGTCTAAACTTTGCAGCGGAGAGAAGAAATCTGAGGTTAGAATGTAGGCAGTTACACTGGGCAGTTTTTGAATTGGATGCACGAGCTAAAGATTCCATCATTAGCATAGCATTCCATTTGGCTCTGGGGCAGTGCTGGCTTAAAGGAGCACTGCAAGAAGTAATAATATTAGTGGATTCCTGGGGTTAGAAGGAACTTATTTCTTTCTCGCTTCTGTTTGGATTCCATATATGTGCAGATTGCACCCTTGTAAATATAAACACAGTACAATTATATGTGCAGCACCACGTTTTGCATTAGAGAAAGAGTAATGTGCTTCTGGAAGTTTTGGGTTTACAATTGCCTTGGTGACACAGCTGGTAGTGCATCCTGAACAGAATTTCAGGTGGCCTCAGTTCAAAGTACAGCTAAGACACTTATTTCTTTCTCTCTTCTGTTTGTTTGGATTCCATATACATATATATATATATATATATATATATATATATGCACACTGCACCCTTGTAAATATAAATGTAATTATCTGTGCAGCACCAGGGTGTGCACTACAGAAAGAGTAGTGTGTTTCTGTGAGTCACAGGTTTCCAGATGTCTTGGTGGCACAGCTGGTAGTGTATCCGGAACGAAATTCCAGCAGCTTGACTTCAAATCCCAATTAAGGCACTTATTTCTTTCTCTCTTCTGTTTGGATTCCATATATATGCCCACCACACCCTTGTAAATATAAATGTATTCCTGAACCAGTAAGCACTGCAGCCTCCAAGAAGGAACTCTCTACGTGGCATCTAGGGAGCCTGATTCTGATCCTTAATCAGTCAACATTGTAGTCTCCAAAAAACAGCTCACCACACAGCATTTCAGCAGCCTGATCCTGGATCAGCCAGAATCACATCTTCCTGGAACCAGCACTCTACATGGCCTCCCAACAGTCTGACCTTTAACTAGCCAGCATTACAGCTGTCTGGAACCATCATTCCACATGGTATTCCATCTGTCTGCTCCAGAACCAGCTACAGGACCCAGCAGAGTCTCCATTTCACCAGGAATAGGCCAAACAAGGCCTTAAACCTGCTTCACAACTATTTTAATAAATGGCTTTGATGTCCTGTGTGAGTTGTCTCTGACGCTGGTCCAGGGTAGAAGTAATGGATCCCATACAAAATGTATCACTACATTCATTACCATGTCCTCTCGCTGTGAAACAGTAGACTTCTAAGAGGTAAAAAAAGGGATGCCCATGGAACACCTTAAAAGTAAGCCCCAAAGTCTTTCTTTAAAGCAGAGTATTGTAGCATTAACTAGTAGGGGGTGAAACAAGAAAAAATTACTCACCATAGTAATCTTTCTTCCACGGTGTTCGTTAGAATAAGTAACTAATGCAGTAAGCTGGCTAGGTAATAGGCCCTGGAGGTTTAATACACAAGGTGGGGTGGAAAGGATGAGAAGGGACTTGGCAAGGTTGGAGGAATGGCCAAAAGTATGGCAGCTTAGATTTAATGCAAAGAAGTGCAAAGTAATGCACCTTGGAAACAAAAACCCAGGGGAAGAGTAAAGGGGGGTTGGGGGGGTATTAACAACAACAAAAATGGAAAGGGACCTGGGGTAGTCATAGCAGATGACCTAAAGGTAAGCAAGCAATGTGAGAAGTCAGTAAGGATGGCTGGGGGATACTGGGATGTATAGGGAGAGGCACCACCAGTAGAAAACAGGAAGTTGTTATCCCTCTATACAGACAGTTGGTGAGACCCCATCTGGAGTACAGCCTGCAGTTCTGGAGACCCCATCTCCGCAAGGACACAGACAGGATGGAGGCAGTCCAGAGAAGGGCAACTAAAATGGTGCAGGGCCTGCAACAGAAGTCGTATGAAGAAAGACTAAAGGAGCTCAATATATATACCCTTGAGGAAAGGAGGGAGGGGGGGACATGACAGAAACTTTCAAGTACCTTAAGGGAATCAACAAAGTCCAAGAGGGTAGCATCTTTCAGAAAAAGAGATGTGCAAGAACAAGGGGACACAATCTGAAGATAGAGGGGGACGGCTCAGGGGCAATGTGAGGAAGTATTTTTTCACAGAGAAGGTGTTGGACACATGGAATGGCCTTCCTGAGGAGGTCGTGGGGTCAAAAACAGTGGGCGAATTCAAGAATGCATGGGACAGACATAAGGCAATTCTGGTGGGAGATAGGAAGAAGTAGGCTGTTGGTTAACTAGGATCTGCAGCTTACCCAATGGGTAGGGAAATGGGCACACTAGGTGGGCAAAGCGGTCCTTATCTGCCGTAAAAGTCTGTGTTTCTATGTGGAATGTATGGTAATGAGTTTTATGAATTAGCCAATCAGAATAGAGCTTGATCTGTGCTGAGGAGAAAGAGGAAAGAAGGCTTCAGAATTTTTCCGAAGATAGGCTGGGCAAATGCCCTAGTGACAGAACCTGCAGGGTTTAAAAATGAACCCGATTACCAGAACCAGAATCAGAACCAGAAACTTTGCTCAAACCTAACATAGCAACTATTAAAGGCAAAAGACAGAGCCCTCTTGCAGAGGTTATCTGGGGAGGATGGTTGGGAGCTTACTGATGCTAAAGGACACCTTGGAAGAAAGAAGATTACAACGGTGAGTAATTTTTTCTTCTTACCCCAGGGGTCCTTTAGCATCAGTAACTAATGCAGACTGTAAAGCAATGGAGTTGGGAGGCGGGTAGAGAATTTACTTAGGAAAGAGGCTCTGCAGCACCGCCCTGCAAAACTGGGCATCAGATCTAGAATGTACATCTAAACAATAATGTTTTGTGAAAGTATGCACAGTCTTCCAAGTTGCTGCCCTGCAGACATCCAGAAGGGAAATGTCTCTAGCAGCTGCCACAGAGGCCGCTGTGCTCCTGGTAGAATGAGACCTTAGGCCCTCTGGAGGCTGTTTGCCCACCTTATCATAACAGAACCGAATACAAGAGACTATCCAGCGAGAGAGAGTTCTCTTAGTGGCTGGTCTTCCTCTACCTACTTCCCCATAGGTAAGGAATAACTGAGAGGATGAGCCCCTGAACTGCTTGGTGTGATCCAAATAGTACAGAAAGGCTCTTTTGACATCCAGACTGTGGTGTTTATGCTCCCCAGGAGTGGACTTGTCAGTAAAAAATACTGGTAAAGTGATAGATTGATTAAGGTGGAATTCTGAGGCCATCTTAGAGAGAAACTTTCTGTTCATCCTGAGCTCAGCCTTGTCTCTGTGAGGAATGATGTAACTGGGCTCAGTGAAAAGGGCCTGCAACTCTGAAATCCTTCTTGCAGAAGTCATGACTACTAGGAAAACGGTTTTCCAAGTGACATAGTTGAGATGAGCCATAGCCATGGGCTCAAAGGGTGGCTCCATGAGCTTGGCAATATAGAGGTTCAGACTCCAAGGGGGAACTGGTTCCCTAACTGAAGGCTGGATGTGGAGGAGACCTCTGAAAAACTGTTGGAACACTGGTTGTGAAAATACAGATTTAGGTTTCCCCACAGAAAGATAAGCTGAAATAGCTGCCAAATGAAGCTTCAGGGAGGAAGGTTTCAGGCCTGAAACCTTAGGTGCACCAGATAATCCAAGAGGTTAGGTACTGAAGCCTCAAGAGGATTAATATGCTTCTGCTTACACCAAAGAGAAAACCTTTTCCACTTTGCTGCATAGTTATTTTTTGTACTAGGCTTTTTGGACACCCTCAAAATCTTTAAGACATGTTCTGAATACAGGGTGTCTGGAAACTCTAACTCCTCAAGAGCCAGACCTTGAGGTGAAGAGAGTTCAGGTCTGGGGGAGAGTCATGAGACAGTGATTGAGAGGAAGACGAATGGGACTGTTGCAGGACAGGGTGAGCAATAGGGGGTACCATGCCTGCCTTGGCCAGTCTGGAGCAACTAGGATTATTGTTGCTTGCTGGTCTCTGAGCTTTAACAACGTTCTGAAAATCAGAGAAAAAGAAGGAAAGGCATAGAGATTCATTCCTGTCCAGTCCAGTACTAAGGCATCTGTGGGAAGGGTACCCAGAACTCAAGGCCTGCAGCAAAACAGAGGGAGTTCGTGATTCAGGTGAGAGGCAAACAGTTCTATTTCTGGTGTGCCCCACCTTCTGAACACTGTAGCTAACACCTATTTGGTCAGATACCATTGCTGTTTCCTTGGTTGATACGACTGAGGGTATCCGCCAGGGTGTTGTCCTTGCCTGGAAGATGTATGTCTGACAGACTGACCCCCAGGAAGTAAGCCAAGATCCAGATCGACAAGGCCTCTTGGCACAGGACAGTGGGTCTTGTGCCCCCCTGCTTGTTGATGTAAAACACTGCAGTGGTGTTGTCTGTCCTGATCTGAACAGAAAGACCTTTCACCTGAGGAGCAAAGGATTTGAGAGGTAGGCAAATGGCCCTGAGCTCTAATAGATTGATGTGGGAGTGTGACTCCTGTGGAGTCCAAGAGACACTGATGGAAACACTGTCCATGTGGGCTCCCCATCCAAGCAGAGAAGCATCTGTAGTTATGAAGGGGAGGAAATTTGGAAGGGGGTTCCCACTGAAAGGTTGATAGACTCCTTTCACCACTCCAGAGACTAAAGACTGTTTGTAACTGGAATCAGTCTGGATAAAGAGTCTTTGCTTTGGGACCTGTGAGACCTTAGTTGCTGTTGTATGTCCCTCATTCTGAATCTTACTCCTGAAACCACAGCTGTCATTCATGCCATGTGTCCCAGGAGCTTTAGAAAGTACGACTGGCCTGGGTTGACCTAGGACAAAGGAGTTTACCACTGACAGAAAGTTTTGGATCCTTTCCACAGGCAGGAAAGCTCTGCTCTGCACTGTGTCCAACTGTGCTCGTATGAAAGTGAGGAGCTGTGTGGGTTTCAGATGGGATTTCTTTTGATTTATAATGAATCCCAGGGACTGCAGAACTTCTGTAGTCAGAGTCAAAGACTGCTGCTACACTTGTAGGGGAGTTTTCCCCACTAGCAGCCAGTTGTCTAGGTAGGGGTAAACTGAGATTTCCTTTCTGCTTAGATATGCTGCCACCACGGCCAGACATTTCGTAAATACTCTTGAAGCAGATGTCAGGCCGAAGGACACTGCTGTAAATTGGTAATGTCCAGAAGGAAGTTTGAACTTCAGAAACTTTCTGTGGAGACTGCCTGATAGGTATATGAAAATAGGCATCTTTGAGGTCCAGGGAAACTAGTCAGTCTCTCTGTTGCAGAGACTGAATCACCTTTTTTATGGTGACGATCTTGAATTTTGGTTTCAGAAGATGCTTGTTTAAGTATCTGAGGTCTAAAATAGGTCACTACTCGCCAGTTTTCTTTTGAGTCTGGAAGTATCTGGAGTAGATGCCTTTGCCCTTTTGATGGGCAGGCACTTTCTCCACCACTTTTGCTTCCAAAAGATGCTTTACCTCTAGCTCCAGAAGGATCCTCTCTGTTGGAGTTAAAGGTTTTGAGAGCTGAGTGCCCTTGAGGGCTGGCATCTTTTTGAACTGAAGGGTCAGGCCCTTTTCCACTACACCTTCAGGACCCAGTTGTCTGCTGTGATCAGGATCCAACAGTGGAGGTAGTGGGAGAGCCTACCCCCCACAGGCAGAGGGGAGATGACCTGGACTGGGGAGTCAGAGCTTTGGCTGGGTAGCAGGAGTAGAGGGAGATCTCCCCTGGTCCCTCCTGCCTCGTCCTCTGTAGTAACCCCTGAACAGAGAGAGGTCAAAATGTGGAGGAAGGGGGTGATAGGGTCTAGGGAAGTACCCCCTATCCCTATTGTCCTTCTGCTGCAACTTCTTCGGTGCAGAGGCCTTCTGTTTAGCAGTATTGCTCTGATAGTAGATTTGTACTCATCTACCTTTTTCATGTACTCCTCAGTCCTGGAATCAAACAGGATATTTTTATCACAGGGGAAGTCTAAGGCCCTGGACTGGGCATCCTGAGACAAGTTGGTTGCTCCGAGCCAGGCAAAGTGACTCAGGAAAATGGCCTATGCCATGACCCTGGAAGCTACATCGTTGCTGTCATTTGCTATATGGAACTGATATTTTGTTGCTTCCATGGCAGTCTTAGCAGTCTCCACCAAGGCCTTTGCCATAGAGCTAGAGCCCTGCTTGACTCTGGCTAGGACTGAAGTCCATAACACCTTTTGATACTTGGCTATATAAGCCATGTATGAGGCTAGACGGAGGAGTAGGGAAGCTGAGGTGTATGTTTCTCTGGCCTTTTTGAATCCTTTTCAGGAGGCTGTGAATACAAAGGAACCCCAGCTTTGTCACATGCTGCTTGTTACACCACACCCTCATGGCCAGGGTGCACAAACAGAGAATCTGTGTCATGTTTGGACAGCTGGTACTTTTTATCTACCCTGTTATCGACCCCAGGTGCAGAAGCGGGGGTCTGAAGGATCTTCATGGTATTCTTCCTGAAAGGTTATATACAGGAAGAACAAGCTTTTAAGGGGAGGAAGACATTTCCTCCTGGTTGGACTCTTGGGAGGGAAGGTCAAGAGTATCCACCATGTGCTGAAGAAAGGAGAACAGGGAAGAAGTGTTCTCCTGGTCAGGAGTTGCCCCAAAGTGAGGGTCGGGGGACAGATCAGGCTCTGGTGCCTTCCCCTCGGAAACATTATCTGGGGCATCATAAAAATCATCATTGTCCTCCCCATCGTCAGGTCCTGCCTCAGAAGGAGCCTTAGAAGGGGGCTGCCTGGGAAACTCAGATGGGCCAAAAAGGGATCCCATGCCCTGAAGAGTCTGGTGAAGGTGCCACACTGCATCCTCTCCCTTAGCACTGCTTGGAGGTGCAGTGGTACTTTTCTCCTTACAAATCTTTTTGGGAGCTGCTTCATCAGTGACTTGTTCTGGTTTTCTTTTTGAACTAGGCAATTCATCAGTATCTCTGCCATTTTTTGATTTAGGAACTTCATCAGCCCCTTTTGAAGTCTTATTTTTTGATGACACTTCATCAGTGTCAGACTTCGTGTTCTTTGTTTTCAAAGGCACTTCATCAGCACCTGTAATAGGCTTAGATTTAAAAGATGCCTCATCAGCACCTTGATTATTTTTACTCTTCAAAGGCCCCTCATCAGTAGCCTTAGGTCTGTGTTTAGGACCCTTCTTCTGCCATTTCTCTAAGCCTTTTAGCTCTATTTCTGAGTGTTTTTGGATAACATCTGGAGCAAAGAACACAGTAATGATCTGTACCTAGGCACTTTAAGCATAAGTCGTGGTTATCAGCTTTAACTATAATTTTATGACAACCCAAACAATTTTTAAAACCTGTGGGTCCAGTCCTTTTCTTAAGGGATTCTGTCACCCTTAAATAGAATGTTACACTGTTCAAAAGTACACTGCAACGGTCGGTTCCCTCGCGGTATAGAACCGTGACTTTTCTGAAGTAAAAAAAATCAAGTGAACCGTCGGTTCCCATGAAAAAAACAGAACCGTGGTTAAAAATGAGTAAAATAGAAGAAAGGACCTGCGGAAATACTAGATGCAATAAAATAAAAGTAAAAATAAATATAGAAAAAGGGAACCGCGAGGAACCGCATAACCGAGAAACAGCGCGGTTCCCAGGAACCGAAGGGAACTGCAAAAACTGCAAAGAAATACTCAGCACAGTAAAAAATGTAAGAAAATTAAGGCAATCGCTACCAATTCAAGAAAAACAACTTTTTTTCTTGTCAGGAGAGAGAGCACCTCAGAGGCAGTATGACTCAGTCCAGCTGAGAAAAAATTCTGAAGCCTCCTTCCCCCTCTCTCCTCAGCACAGATCAAACTCTATTCTGATTGGCTAATTCAGAAAACTCATTACCATACATTCCACTTCCAGGGCAGTACTACCTAGCCAGCTTACTGCATTAGTTACTGATGCTAAAGCTCCCCCGGGTAAGAAAGATCTTATTCCTCTTATTCCAGTAGAGAGAGAGAGAGACACACACACACACACACACACACACACACACACACACACACGCACTAACCTCTTCTGCCTCCTTGTAATTGCCAACAGATGCTTTTGCTTGGGCATAGTTGAAGTTGAAGGTGTCATCATTATAGAAATAACTCTGGAAAAGAAATCAAAGAAGCACTTGAACATTAAGGAAACTGAAATTTACAGAAGAGAGAGAAATCAAATCAGACTTGATAAAAGAAGGATGTATACAATGTATTTTCTCTTCAAAGAATATGCCATCCAAAGCTTGGTACTGGTAGAAATGTCATTTTTTTGTTTGATTTTTGTTTCTAAGTTTGCTTCTCCTCAGCAGGGCATTGTCTTTTGTTTGGTTATCTGCAAGACATGTCCCCTCGTGGACTGACATCTTGTTATGAGTGCTGTATTGCTTACGTCCTACCCACCATTTCCTCTGGAGGTTGCCCCCTCCAGTGAGGCAGCTTCTGCTTCCATGGGGAATGATTCACAAAATCCAGGGCAGAGGATGCAGGAAGAGAAGATGTACAAGCCCTGCGACTCTGGGGCACCCAAATGAGTAGGTAGTTAGCAGCAGGTTCAGTTGCTGAATGTCCATCCCATTCCCCTGGTTTTCTCCCCTGACACCCCTCTCACAAGGACAAGATGGCAGGTGACACATTGTGTTGCAGTTCTTCCTTCCACTGAGCACTCCCAGCTGCACAAGCATCTGTGGTCACCAAAGTGGCAGAGCTGCACCACAAACTGCTGCCAACTGTTCCCAGAAGAGAAGGGAAGCAGCCACTGGGATGGTCAAGTCCTCCTCCAGCTGGCCAGAGAATCTGGGTGGTCAGTGCAGCAAGCTGCATACACTGCCACTACACTATAGGGCTGGTTAAATCTTTCTGAGTATTCAGTTAAACATATCCAGAACAAATGTACCTTACATGTCAGTCACCCCTTTCACTTTATACCCCAACTGTACACAGTCCTGGAATTACACCAAGGCTTGATATCAGCTGCTCTCAAAAACACTGAGAGTTTGTTCCACAGCTCCACTTCAGTTGCCACTCACGTAATACACTGTTGTAAAACTGAAAACCAATAAATATATTTTTCTTATCTCACTAGTAACAAAACTGTTTTAAATCAACTGTGACTGGTGAATGAAGCATAACAATTTCATTCATGGTTCCCCACTTTATTCTCTATGCACTGCACAAGTGATTTATTTATTTGAAAATTGGTACTAGGGAGATGCACACTGAGCCAAAACTCATTTCCAAGTGCGACCTGGGGGAGGAGAACAGTGGAAGGAAAGAAGCATATACATAGTAGCAAAACACTGGACAATATTTAATCAAAAAATTAGTGCAAGCAGAATAAAATACAGAAGTATGGCTATGCCGAGAATAAAGTGCGGCACAGTACCACTGGAACACCTAACAAGCACATATTCAGAAGAGGAAGCAATCTGTGACTTGAATGCGAGTTATTGCCCGACCTTGTAATGGGGCAGGGAGATGTAGTGGCACGGAAGTCAACCTAAGGCAGGAGTGGGGACCCAGCCGTCGACTGACCAGGGTGGTAAGATGTGGCCACGGAGGTATCAAGAGACAAGGTAACAGGGACAGGTGGGGAAGGGCTGGAGTTTCAATGGGTGCCTGAGAGAACAAGGGGATGGGAAAGAGGTGGAGGGAGGATGGGATTTTATTTCAGAGTGCGGGAAGTCCATAGGAGTAGGTAGACTGCCCAGCAGATGAGCAGAAGTAAGGAGTGGCAAAAGTGTGATGCTTTCTGGAATGGAGGGAACAGGAGGCAGGAACAGTTGGGAGAGGAGAGGTAGGAGGGAAGTGATCCAAACCAGTATTTGGATATGAAGGAGGTACAGTGAGCCTGGTGATGAGGGGGCAGAGGAAGGATGGAAAGTGATGAATACAGTGTACAATGATGGGTGTGAAGATGGGAGTTTGTAGCAAAATGGCAGAAGGAGTTGCAGAGGGTATCCAGTTTGGTGAGGTAAATGGAAGGGGTGGTGCCGTAGACTACATCTGCACTGTCAAAGATGGGGGGAGCACCATTTTGGTGACAAGCTCCCTGCGGACATGCAGAGATAAGCAGTCTTTGTTGTGGTGCAGGGCAACAAGCTTAGGACAAAGTTTTGTATGGATGGCATCGACGTGGGCTGAGAAGTCAAGCTTACTGTCTAACCATGCTCCAAGGTATGTGAAGGACTGAACTGCTTCAAGCAGCATGCCATCCAGAGTGGTGACAACAGGAGGGGCAGTGAGCCTGGAGAGATTCTAACTGGTCCTGAAGTTCATGGACACAGTTTTTTAGTGTTGACTCTGAGCTGATTGGATTGGACCCAGTGCAGAATGTTGTTGAAGTCCTGCTGGAGAAGGACTTCCACTTGTAGAGAGACCAGAGTTGAAGATAACTGTGCTGTCTGCATACATGTGGATATGCAAGTTGGCTCAAGCAGAGGGAAGGTCATTCAGGAAGATGGAGAAAAGAATGGAACCCAGGATGGAGCTTTGTGGGACCCCAACCTTTATAGGAAGGGGAGGTGACAGGGCACATCTAACAAGAACCATCTATGGTTGGCCCATTATGTATAAATGGACGAAGCCACAGCAGTAGCTGAGAGGCCAGCTGAGCTCGGCTTGTCCAGGAGAAGGGTCTGGGACACCAAGTCTACGGCTTTGGCCAGATCAATGAATAAAGTGGCCATAATTTGCCTTTGATCCATCCCAGAGAAGACAGAATCAGTGACATGCAGCAGGGAGGAGACGGTGGAATGGAGCTTCTGGAAACCAGATCGGAGGGGTAAGAGAAAGCTGGAGGATGGAAGGAAGTCAATGAGTCTACAATGGACTAGTTTCTCTTGCAGCTTAGAGAGGGTGGGAAGGAGGGAGATGGGATGGAAGTTGTCAGAGGAGGAGGGGTCATTCCCTTTAAGAAGTGGAATAACTCTGGCCAACTTCTAGGATTGAAGAACAGCACTGAGGGAAAAGGAAAGATTGAGAAAATGAGTAAGGGGAGCTGCAATGGCAGAAACTGAGAGGTGGAGAAGCTTGGGGTCCAGACTGTCATGGCTGGACTTTGGTGAGTTGAGAGAGAAAAGGAAAAGCAGGGCTTTCCAGATGGTGACATGGCGAATCCAAAACCAGATGAGTGATGGGGAAGAGGAGCAGGAGGGGGGAGGAGGGAGAGAAGCCAGGATGGGGAGAAGAAGGGAGGGAGCAGGCTGTGAAGAACTCATTGACGTGAGCAGCAACAGAGGTAGGGTCAATCACAGGTGAACCATTTACTACGAGGGTTGGGGGAGTGGACTGTGTGGGGGGTGTCAAAAAGGGAATGGATAACCTTCCAGAATTTTGCTGGAGTGTTGTGTTAAGCTTTTTTCTGGATATTGGCCTTGAAATAGTGTGATTTTGGGACCTGGACAGCCTTTGTACAATTGTTCCTAAGAGCCCTGTATGAGATGAGGTCAGGAGAGGAGTGGGATGATTTGCAGTGGGCCCAAGCGAGGTCTCGGGAGTTGCACAGATCAAGGATTTCGGTGATAATCTAGGGGTGGTGGAAGGCTTTTACTCTGGATTTCCTGAGGGGGGGCATGCCGGTCCCAAACAGAGAAGAAACTGGAGTGGAGCAGTGCGAGGGCCACATCAATATCCGAGGCAGAGAGAATGGCTAACCAGTCTGCTACAGAGAGGTCGCTCAGTACAGCACTGATGTTGGTGACTGGTAGCACTGAAATGTATTTCGAATGGAGATCCAGCAAATCTTTTACTTGGAATGTGCATGTGAAACAATTGTTTTATTTCTTGATGTTTGTATCCACACACACGTAATAAACGCAATAATATCCCAAACTTGCGTCCCCTTTGATAAACTGAGAAGAGAGCTTAACAAATAAACACCTAATACTAAGTCTAAAATATTCTACAGTTGAAGATCTGAGGAATGTAAGCAATAAGGCACAAAGTGGTGTGTGTAAACCATATTTTACAGCACGGCCAGGGGCGTAGTAAGGCAGGAGGCCAACGGCCGAGTGACTTCAGCTGCTGACTGAGCTGTAAAATGTGGTTTACACACACCCGAGTGCCTTACTGCACATATAAAATTTACTCCTTTTTTTTTTTCCCCGTTTGACTATTGGGAAAAGCATGTTTATATGTAGAAAAATAGATTCACTTTGTGCATTTGTGATAAAATAATCCTTCCGCCCATTGCAAGTGATGTCATTGACGATGTCATTGTATTATTGCCTACTTTCTTCTTCCTGTTTTTTTTTCTCTCTGTTGTACCCCACATTCAAGATATGGAATATTTATCATGGAGTGTTTACCACGGAATACATGGATTCAGAATTCTGCTCAGTTCCACTGGCAGAATGTTTCTCTCCCAACACACTGTACACACAGATAACAAAGGCCTTTATTACAGCCAGAGTCTCGGTTATCTCACTGTCAGGGCAAAAAGAAGAGTTCCCTGATAAGCAGTTAAAGATAGAAGGGGGTTTTTGACTGTCAGCAAAGAAATAGTTGTAGTGAAAACTATAAACAATACTTATTGTTTCTAATTTGTTTATGTATGTAAGGAGAGGGTGATAATCAGGGAAACAGCATTTAATGCATTTGTTTTATTTTTTTATTTAAGGTAGTTTTATTTTAAGGGCCCAATTGGATTTTTTTTACAGTGTTAAGGTAGCAGCCATGTTTGTGGTAGAAGATCAGCTCTGGCAGTAGAGGGCTAATTGAAATGCCTGTGTTCCAAATGCCCATTGATCTGTGTTGCAGACTCTTCACTGCTGACCAGTCCTTTTTTTACCCATGTGTAAACCGTATGTTACACATAAATAAGAGCCAATCAGATTACATGATTTTACCCTGCCATTTTATAATAAAATTTATGCCATAGGGGTGTACTGATAAATAGCAAGATAAAAAGTGTTATCTTGACCAAACATAGCAAGATAACATTATTTTGCGAAGTTGGGTATGGGGTATGTCACAATGCATACTGAACCAACCAGAGAGGAGCTTCCTCAATGCTGACGACTTCGCAATAGCCATGTGAGCAATGAAGCCAACTGTTGAAATTAAAGAAAAACAGTAACATTCTTACACAAATAGCAGATTTAATATAGACAGAAGTATGGGGTAGTGTGTGTTATGCAAACAATAACACACGACGAGGTGTGGGTTATCTCCTGATAAGAGGACGCTCAGGTGCGTTGTTAGGCACGAGGCGCTTGCGCCGAGTGCCTTATGCACCTGGGCGTGCTCTTATCAGGAGATAACCCACACATCGGAGTGTGTTGTTGCGCTTATAAAATGGGCTCTTTTTTCAGTAATTATTTTATGGGTAAAAAAACATTCAAAAGTCAGAAATATAATAAAAGGAGGTTTCAGCAACTCAAATAGTGAAAAATAGTCCCACTAGTAAGTTCTTTTTAAAACTGTTTTATTGGCAGTAGAGGGCTTGCATGTTTTCCTGAAGTTATTTTTAGTACATTGAACAGTCAGAATATTTTTTGTGGTATTTTTTGTAAACTGAAATGGTGAGATGCTGCTTTCCCCGAGATGCTCACTTTCACGGTTAGGTGCGAGTGTGACTTCCGATGGTGCTGCCTCTCAAATGCCTCCCACCCCGACCCACATAGTCACAAATAAACAGTGGGACAAATGAAGAGTGATAATTGATAATCTGTTTTAATTTTTATGAAGTTTTTAAACAGTCAGGACAGGTACTGAAAATCACGAAGAGAATGCTTGTCGCAGGCTTCATTAGGAGCGAAGCGTGAACTCACACCACCGTGACACAGACTGGTTTCTGGTCATGGTTCGTAGTAACCATCGGTGATGAAAAGAAAACTTTCTTTGTGTTTATGGTGACAGTAGTGGACTGTATTGTTTAAGAGGAAGTTCGGAGTTGTTGCGGGTAGCATTTCACGGAGAAGAGGCACTGGGGGGAAAAGGACGAATCGGGTCAGAGATGACAGAAATGCGTGTGTAATTGGCAGGAATGGGACTGACGGCTGCAGCTACTACAAATTGACGGACCGGTAGTGAGTTTAAATTTAAATAAGATATAAAGAGGATTAACAATTTAATGGTTGTACAGGACAGGGAAGTTTCAACACACTTGCTAATTTGTATCATTCTGTGTTGTCTGTGCCAGATTGCTACTGGTATGCCGCTGAAGTGGTTCTGTCGGATTCACAGAGGTGCCGTTTTCCCACTGTGAGCTGTGCCAACCTATATTTTTGTTTACGGTTGGCAGAGCTCAGTGATTTTTTTTTGTTGTACTGGGGCTCGGGAGTGGAGGGTAGTGCCGGTTGGCTACAATATCTTCTGATAAGGACACGGCTCAGAAGATATTGTAGCCAATCAGGTTACAGGACTTTGTGAGCCCATTTTATAAGAGAATTTAATGCACACCCAAGGTGTGGGTTGCTACATAAAACCCAAGGGCAAAGCCCAAGGGGTTTATCTAAGCATCCACAATCGAGGATGTGCATTGAATTCTCATAAATGAAAATTACGTACCTACCGTAATTTGATCTTTCTGTATATCTTCACCATTCATCACCTTTTGGTAGTGTTTGACGCCGCAAATTTCCGGAGCTCTTTTTTTTTTGGATGGCAGAGTCCACGCACCATCGGCGCCGCCCTCAAGGCCGACGCACTGCGTGGCACTTGTGGGTTGGCCATTGGGTGTTGTCGATTCCGCCCCTCCGCCAGTTCTGAGTCGCCGTAGAGTAAGAAAGGGTTGGGAGGTAGGGACAAGGTAAAAAGGAAAAAATATACAAACTAAAAGGAGAAATAAATGACTGACAGGACAGAATAAGGTGGAAAACTAAGGGGATTGGGAAGGGGCCCCAATCTCTGGAGTAGAAAGGAGGAGGGAGGGTTAAGGAATCTAGAGAAAAGGACGGTGGGGGGGGGGGAGAAGGGAGCACACCCCTGGAACCTTGACCTGTCTCCAGATTGTATAGGAACTGCGAAGGAGTAGCCAGAAGGTTAAACTGCCAGAATTCAAGGCACAGAATCACTGGCAATAACTTTCCACAAAAGCAGAATTAACTATTCTGGAAGAAAAGACAGGATACAGGGATACCCCCCCCCACCAAATGAAATTTTTGGTGTAAGAAACCTAGTTTCTTAAATTACATTTAGGTTGTGTCCAAGGACAAGGAAATCAAGTAAGGCTGATGGGAAGAAGGGAAGAGATAATGGAAAAGAGGGCAACTACCCACCCCCACCCCACGTGGGTGGCGCTGAGGCACTGAGGAAGGAGTGCTCCCCCATTCTGACCTCTCTCCCCCCTATAGAAAAACATCCCCCTATGCGCCCAAGGTCACCCCACTCCTGACTAACAGAAAGGAAGGGGGGGGCAAAAAAGAGGGCACAGAGAGGGAGGGGGGACCCAGAGACTGAGGCCCCAGGGGGATGGTGGGTGGGATTGTGATAAATGGTGAAGATACACAGAAAGATCAGAATTACGGTAGGTACATAATTTTCATATCTTATCTGTGTCAATCTTCACCATTCGTCACCTTTGGGTGAGTGCCGAGCCCCCCCCCCGAAGGGGGCCCTAGACCCTAAAGGACTAAGTCCCTTAGCTCTCATTGGGTGGCACACCAAAAGAGACAACCTTCACGGGCTTGGAGAGGCCCGGGAGTGGGGAAAGTGAGACGGGGACTCCTCGGAAGGAGTAGGAATTTGCCCCGACAGACACCGTCTCACCCTATGGTAGAAAAGATGGGTTCTCTGGTAGGGGAGGAAATCACCCTACGTCGGGCCAAGGGTGACAACTGGGAAAAATGCAGCCATGCCGTTCGTCTAGTGCAGATCGTTGTCCCTACGACCCTGGAAGCTACCTTGTTGGTGTCGTAAGATGCTCTCACTTGGTGCCTTGCTAACTCCAGGCCACGTGCAGAGAGTGCAATGGCTTGTCTGGTTACCTCCGTGTCAGGCATAGCGGCTAGGAGTCGACCTAACCTAGATCACAGGAACCTATCATAGGTAGCATAGTGGGTATAATATGCTGAAATAGAGAGCAACGACCATGCTGAGTAAAAGGTCTTCCTCCCCCAGAAGTCAAAATCCATAGAATCTTGATCTGGGGCCGGTCACGGTGAGGCGCACAAAGCCCATCAGGAGTGTCCAGCTGCGTCATTCCTGACTGAGGATGAGGCATAGAACCTGGAGACTTTGGGGGGCACACTACCGCTGGCAGAGATTCCTAGGGGCTGGGACTCCGGAAAAGGGTCTCTGCCAGAAACGCAACGACGCCTCCTGAAAGGGAGCAGGCCAGGGGGGCACCACAAGGTTGTCCTCACTGAAATTGCCTAAAAAGGCACACATTGAGTGCTCCAGATTGTGCTGCATGGGTGGGGTGATGTGCAGGTCCTCCAACATCCTCATGAGGAATCGCTGATACTCTGCGAGATCAGCAGCTGGGGAGATGTGGACAGATGGTTTCTCTCCTCCACAAGAGGGGGATGAGGAGTCAGAGGGACTCAAGAGTTCAGAAGCTGGCTGCGCAGGGGGAGGTTGAAAAACCTGTCTGTCCATAGCCCTGATGTAAGAGGAAAATTGAGCAGCCACAACTCTGAACTGCTCCCAGGAGAGAGGACTGCTAGGACCAAGAATACCAGGGAGAGCAGGAGATGGTGGCAGAGGAGAAGGGACAGAGCTGAGAACAGGAATCAGCTGTCCTCTGCCTGGGCCAGAGAGCGAACCTGGAGCCTAAAGGAAAGAGGGAGCTCTGGAAGACTGAACAGCTGACAGCTGGTCAACCATACTGGAACTGCCTAGGCTGTGCCCTGAAGAATCCCCCCTGTGAGGTGACCGGGGCCGTGAAAGTCCAAAAGGACAGTCCCCTACCTCCAAAGAACAGGGCCCTCTCAAGGACCTCGAGGACACCGAAAAGGAAGGGCGGAGATCCGCACTAAGACTTCTCCGGAACCCGGGTGGATCCCAGAAAAGGGTCGCTGTGTCAAACCCCTACCTCTCGGAGTCCAAAAGAGCCCTTCTCCTCGAAAAAGCCAGCTTAGGCAGCTAGCAGCCCTGGTCAGTCCCCGAAGGGACTATCCAGGGAACAGCACCCTCCCCTCCTGTGGGTGCTTTGATCGGCCCCAAAGTTGGGCAATCCAGGCACACCATTCGAGGGGGTACCACCACTGAGGGGTCAGAGAACCCTCTGAGGCCAGGCTGAAGGACAATGGTGGCCTGCACCACCGCCTGCTGGTCAGAACCCCTGACCTTGTACCCGGGGGCCACCGTCCGCTCCTCAGAGGGGCTGACTCTGGCTGTCAAGGTCACTACCAAGGTGTCCACGTGGGCAGCCAACTCCAAAGAGTTAGACTGCCTGTCTGACTCAGAATCCAATACCTCCAAGGAGGAGAAGGTGGAGATCGAAGTTCTGTGCCAAACAGTACATAGACGCCCGCTGCCATCCGACTGAATGGGGCACCAGACCGAGTGACTGCACCAGAGTCAGTGTCAATGTAATCAGCCGCACTGCAAATTGTACGAGAAGAAGACACGGTACCGATGACAGCAGCGGCATCGGAGCCAGAGCCTGTCATGATGCCGTCCCGACCCATGGTGCTGCAAGCGGTGCTGAGGCCAGAGACGGCACCGACG
Organism: Neoceratodus forsteri; assembly: GCA_016271365.2. Taxonomy (NCBI): domain Eukaryota; kingdom Metazoa; phylum Chordata; order Ceratodontiformes; family Ceratodontidae; genus Neoceratodus; species Neoceratodus forsteri. The sequence continues at coordinate 108,729,921 of CM057450.1, read as the reverse complement.
GTGGCTCTGACCATGCTCTCAGCACTGTGGATGGTGCCGAGATCCGAAACCCCTATGGCGCCGTGTCCTTGCTCAGTGCCATGTTCAACCATGGCACCACGGATGGTGCCAAGGTGAGAAACAGTAAGGGACATCATCGTAGAGCCTCCCACAGCATCGTCAGCACCATTGGCGCCACGAACAGAGCCAACAGCAGAAATGGCGCCAAGCAACAGACCGGCACCAACAATGGCACCATCAGGGCCCAAGATGGTGTCGACAGACAGCATCGAGGACAGCACCAAACCAAGGCCTTGCGAGCCGAGGGCATGACACCAGGGGAGCCTTCACCCCCGAAGGGGCGATTGCCAAGGTAGTGCCTCCTGCCTGTCCCAAGGGGAATGGACTGGGCCTCCTGCACCACAGAAGGGGCTTCTGCAATGGCAAGGCTACTAGAAGCACAAGCCCCCTCCTCTGCAGCCTGTATAGAGCCGAGAGGGGACCTGGAGGAAAGACTGAGAGAGCGTGGCTTGGCCCGACGTGTGTGCGCCCATCCCCCGAAAGTCGGCGGAGCTCGTCCAACTTTCCACGCGTGTTGTTCGATAACATGATGGTCCATGGAGAAGCAGGCATCACACAAATCCATGTCATGTAGCAGGCCAAGACACGTGAGGCAACGGTCTTGTTGGTTGGCGACAGAATACTTACGACTGCATAGGCACCAACGCATAGGGGGCCATCCCGTCTTCATAGTTTTTTTGCCCCCCAACCGAGACATGACTTACGGAAAAGAACACCAAACAAGACTCAATGTCGCAAAATAAAAGAAAAGGAACAGTCTTACCAGGCAACGTCGAATGGAGCGAACAGCAGAACCAGCAGGATAAAGTTCAGTCAACGGAGTCGACAGACTTCGAGAATGGAGAACCGAGCCAAAGGCTTCAAGCAGGACAACAGCCCTCTCACGCAGCAGAGCTACCCACGAGGTGTGACCTCAATGGCGGGAGACGAAGAACTGGTGGGAGGGCAGAGCCGACAACTCCTAACGGCCAACCTGTGAGTACCACACAGTGTGTCGGCCTTGAGGGCGGCGCCAATGGTGCATCGACTCTGCCCATTCAAAAGAAAAAAAAAGAGCTCCTGCAGGGTCGTGACCTCCGGCCACTACCCAAAGGTGATGAATGGTGAAGATTGACACAGATAGGATCACACACTCCACATATTTTATTTTATTTAATATCTGGCTATACGTTTTTTTCCAGCCAGATTTCAAAGTCACTTTAGTGTGTTGTGGCAGCTCTGTATCTCCTCCATTACACAGGGGCTGCCACAACAAGACCCCTCACATTCTTTTTTTTTTGGGGGGTATCTATCCCGTTGATCCTTGCATTATTTTATTTATTTATTTATCTACCTTTTTTTTAAGCAGTATGTGGTTGATCTGGTGTTTGGCAGCTTCAGGAGTACAAGAGGGAATGGGGCCGTAGCAGACTGCTTTACACTCACAATCGTGTATGCGCTTACCTGTGAGTGTAAGGAGTTAGCCACAAAACCATTCCCTCTTACACTCCTCACCTTCTCCTTATGATTTTTATGTATGTCTTTGTTAAAATAAAAAAAATAAGTCATATCTGGTTGATCCTGCTCTTCGCCAGTGCCTGGTTCAGGAGTGTTGTTGTGGCTGGCTCCGCGGCTCCTCACTAAAGGATATATGGAGCCGCCATGTTCCTGGAGGTGTTTGGCCCTCCTACACACAGAAGATGAGCCAATGTGGGAATGGTGCAGTTTGACAGACAGAGTACGTGTTCACCGTAATAACCTGCAGGTTATTACAGTGAATATCAACTAGGAAAACAGAGAAAAAAATCTCAGCAGTTATTACAAAGCCATAACAAATGAACAGATGCTGCATTAATCAAATATGTAGTTCTCTAATTCAAAATATGCAGTGTATCATCACTTGTTAGGGGACAACTTTCTTCATAACTCATTCCTGGCTCTGCCACTCGTGAGTTATGGTCATGTCCCCTCACACGTGAAGACAAATTGCATAATTCGAGTCAGCTTATTGCATATCCCCTATGCCTTACCTAGTACATGTGTGTCTTCCTGCATCTGTTTGTCTAGAAAAAAAAACTGCTCTCATGCATGGAACACACAACAATACACCACAGAGCAATTTCCCATTCATTTTGAATTGTTGCACCCATCTCCGTACTAACCTTCACAGAGTTGAGGTAAATCAGGACATCCTCAAATTGTTTGAGAAGAAAGAAACAGGAGGCCATGCACTGGCGCCCAGGGATAGTGTCTGAAAATACAGAGAACAAAATATATAACACAGGCTAGAAGAGTGTCCAAACCCTATAAAAGTGTGCCATGTCTAAATATAAACATACAAATTCAGGAAACAAAGAAGAAATGCTATCAGACTTGCTGTCATGTTTTTTCTGTTACCTCCAACATGGTCACTCAGAATTGATAAATGGGAAACATGCACCCTTGCTATGGACACTGGTAGAGCTCAAAGCTGTGACAGCATGAATTCTTGGAAGCGTTGAAGACTTAATGTTCCACAGCTTAACATTCACCATTCCATGAGTACTGCTACTCAGTATAACTATAATTACAGATCAAGGGAGTGCTCTCGGCCAATCTGAGTGCTCCTTTCTATTGCGTGTGAGACACTCTCATTCTGCGAAGAGCATCTCACGTGTAGATGCCCTGGAAATGGGCACGTTCTGGGACAGTTTAAAAAAAATATATTATATTATTGATCATGCTTGATCAATAATATATGTCCCCCCGTCACCACTCTTTTCTGGATAAGAGTAGTTTCACTTGCGTTCAGCTTGAGCCAGAACAGATCAGCTTCGTTTCGTTGTTCACTCTCAAGCAGAACGTGCATGAAAACACTCTTATCCGGCAAGAGTGGCTCTGGGGGACATGTTAATATATATAATAACCCCAACTAACAACATGTTCATACTTTTCCATCTGTAATATAAAGGAAGATAAAATGCATTGTACCTCTGCAGAAGGATCAATCCCACCTGCTTTTGCATGGAATGTTTGGAATTGCCAGGAAACTCTTGACAGAAGTCATGGAAACTGGGGTTGGTAAACTCAGGAGAAATATGATGTAACTAAACATACTGGTTAATTAAAAGCTCACCAACTGAAAAATGAAACTGTTCCAAACCACAAGGCACTAGAATTAGCCATGTGCCTGTAAACTATGCCTTTGAACATTCAAAAACCATGTCACTACAACGCCAATCTACTGAATTATATCGACAATTTTCTCAATAAGAGTTAAAAACAACTCTTTGGTGCGACCCCAGTGACAACATTGGTGTGAACAGAAAAAAACACAAATATTACAAGTCTAATAGAATTGCTTCTCCATGTAGTGCTCCACTTTGTCACCACAGATTGATAACAGATTTGTTCTAATAAGCAGTATCAATCAGTCTATGGAAGGGGACGAATAGTGCGACATATCCTTCAGTGAGAGTTTTACCTTATAATTGCTGCCTGTAGCATCTTGTGCTCAAAAGCTGCATCAGCCGAACTCTGAGTATCAAGCCTATTAAGGAGTGACTATGTGGGGACTTCTGGTGACGTCACGCGCCTAATGGCTGCATAATCCAACAAGCTCCCACTTAGTCCCTAAAAATCCTCCTAATATAGCCGTTTCAGCTGAACGATTTCCCTACTTACTCATGGAGGATCGCAGCAATGCCAAGGAAGGGTGACCAATCCACTCGTAAGCCACATGAGGAAAGAGATGAAGGGGGATTATCGGAGGGGGACTCGGGTAGTGAGGGCTCGCAGGCCTCGACTTCTTCATGCCAAGGCAGATCTCGGTCAAAGCACCTTCCACTGTCCACAATCCAAAGACAGTTGACCCTAGTACTAAACGAGCTGAGGGATTTCAGAAAGGAGATGAGATTCACCACCATGGCACTCCGTATGGACATTTCAAAATTAGAAAAGCAGCAAGAGTCTCTCGAACTCCAAGCCACCAACATGGGTTGGCGAGTTGACAGCGCAGAGCATGCAATAGCACACCTCCACCAAAACATCCAGAGCTTGCAGGCAAGGGCAGAGGACGCCGAAAGCCATAACCAGCGCAATAATATACGTATCTCCAATGTTTCAGAGGGATTGGAGGGCTCAGATATGTTGCAGTTTATCAGACAGCTCTTAAGGGAAGTGATTGTTATACCGGAGACCCTCTCATTGGAAATAGAGAGAGACCACTGCACTCTAGGCCCAAGACCGGCCACAGGAGCGCGCCCCCGAACGATCCTCATTTGATTCTTAAAATTTCAGGAGAAAAGAGTCTGTCTGGAAACAGGGGGACAGTTACTTACCACACAAGCAGGCTTTTTTTCGAAAATGATTATGCCCTCGAGATAATGCTTCACCGCAAGCAGTTTATCCCTGTGATGAAGGCCTTAAAATCCACAGGACTCCGTTTTAGAACCCCCTACCCCACAAAGCTAATGGTCCACTTTCCTGAAGGGTCCCAGACTTTCGAAAATGTGGAAGAGGCGTCTAGCGAGCTGAAAAAGCGTATTATCAAGGCACCTCAAGAGCAGAAATCACAGAAACCTATGATTTCCACCCAGCTGGCCCAGCAGCTATAGAACAGCGGCCAAAGGGACGCGAGGAGATGGCAGGGACGAGAAGCCATCCAACAGATAACAAACTCCCTCCGAGCCAAAGATCAGCAACCTTGTACTGTACAACGTCTTTCGACGGATACTAATCCCAGATCTCCACGCTGATCTGAATCTCCAAAATGGGGTGCCACCCCATAGACTCATCAAGAACATGTGTAGCACGAAATTACTAGCCCCTTTGAGAAGGAGACGATAGCGACCATGGAGGATCCTCTTTCTTCCTCACAGACCATCCACACTGAAGACTCCTACAAAGGGACTGAATGTTGCTGCTAATTCAGATAAGTCCCAGTCTAAATTAATATTCCTTTTTTTCTACTGCTTTTAACAACTCTGTTTATTCCTAATGTCCGGAGTGCCACTAGCCCACGGTACCTGAGCCCCCCCTTCGTATAACATTACCCTTTCTCCCCCTTGGGGAGAGTGCTTTAAACCTTCCAAGATCCCAGCTCAGGAACAGGGCTCGTATTAAAAAGGAAGCCCTGGGGTGGAGGGATCTATGACTATTCTTTTTCCTATCAGACTGGGACCCCCCCTCCCCCAAACTAAGCATGCTAACAACTAACTCCTGAAGGGGAAATGCTGTGGAGGGGTGGGATAAGGGACTAGCTAAGATGTCGCTGACCAAATGTTAAATTAACTGATATACCAGCTACAGATGGGACCCTAGAAACTACTATGATCAGGCGGGTTTACCCCCCCAACCCCCTTTATCTAGCCCTTCCCTCATGTAGGGATAAGAGGAGAGGGGGTTATGGTTGCCCCATTCATTCTTGTAGGGGAGCAAAGAAACACTGGGTCCCTAGCTGAGCCCCTCTGCTACTGAGGTGGCAGATAACTACACAGCCAAGTAAAGCTATTTCTTTCTTAGATTTATTTTATTTTCCTTCTTCTACTTTCACCCTTCCATTTAAAAAGGATTGTTCAAGTAAGATGGGTGAACGTGGTAGCTGCGGACGTCCAAGACCCCCTTCCTCCTACCTGTCCCACCTCTCCCCCATCCCTTTCAGACACTAATAGTGTCAAAGGCCCCCAGAAAATGACCAGATTGATGGAAGCTCCACAGTTTCTTGGTGGCTTAGGCTAATGTTGATAGCACAGTTGGCTCAAGAGTTACCTTTTAGCCACTGAGACCTAGGGGACACGTACTCCCTAAATTTAAACATTCTGTTAGAACTAGTTATAGTTTTTGATAGAAAAGTTATTTTTTTAAGCCCACGGTTTCTTGTTATGGGCTATTGGTTAGATAAAATAATTTTAAGTTCCCCTCAAGAGGGGAAGTATTTTAGGAAGGCAGTAAACAGTCACAAGGCTTTAACAAACCAGACAGAGGTTGCATTGCAGTCATTATGTGACAAATGGCTTAATTTACCAAATACATATCTGTTTGATAAATGGCAGGCAAACACCTGAAAGTATACTCGTTGTATGTGAACAGTCTGAGTAGCCCAATAAAAAGGTCTAGAATTATTTCGCTAGTGAAAAAATCCACTGCCGAAATTGTTTATACAAAGGAAACCCATTTGACTCCTGCAGAGCACAGGAAGCTCCAGGGAAGGGGCTACACACAGGTTTTTTCATCGGCAATGGCCGGTGGCAGGAGAAGAGGGGTCGCCATACTAATCTCGGCACACACTCCCTTCCGGAAGGTGAAGGAATGGGCAGATCCGGCGGGTCGGCTAATAACAGTCCAGGGCATTTTGCAAGAGCAAGAAGTGACCTTAGCCAATATCTACCTCCCACCAGCCTCAAACACACCCACAATTCGTTTTTTGCTTGATAAAGTAATTGAGATGACCAAGGGGACTCTGATCCTGGCGGGGGATTTTAATATTGCCCCAAGCCCCTCCTTAGACACCACCAGGATCCAGGGTGGCAGGCAATCGGCCTCAACATTTTTCAAACAATTCATAGGGGAAGTGGAGTAGCTAGACGTATGGTGATCCCTACATCCTAGGGACAAGGGGTATTCCTTCTACTCTGCTGTCCATGGGACCTATACAAGAATAGATCACTGCTACACACAGAGGGAGAACCTTGGCTCACTGGTTAATGCTACATTGGGCACTATAGCACACTCAGACCACACACCATTAATTACCACATGGAATCTGGGTATAGAGAAGCGCAGCACCAGGTGGAGATTTAACCCAACCCACATGAAAAGTGAACAGTTCAGAGATTTTCTCAGAGAGAAAATTACGGAAATTACTCAGGACAACTCCTCCCAAGAAATACCATCCACCATTCAATGGGACACTGAAGGCAGTCCTGAGGGGGTCACCTGATAAAATATACAGCCACATTAGCGAAGGAATGAAAAGAAAGACAAACACAGCTAGAGCAGACATTACAGTTCCTACAGCTAGCACATCAGCAAGGAGACCACTCAGTACTCGCTCAGATTAAGCAGACTAAGAGTGACATAGATGCTTTATGCCTCCAACAAACGGAGGTGGCACTGGCATACCTGCAACAGAGATATGGTGAGATTGGCCCTCTGGTCTCCCGCCTTTTGGCGTACCGTCTGCACCAACAACGCAAAATGTCCACTATCACTGCAATAAAGGACCCTAACACAGGAATACACCACACCAAGCTCAAATATATATCCCAAGCTTTTTGTCAATATTTTAGAGCCCTCTATACCACAGACTACATGACAGACCCCACACTCACCAACACCTTTTAATCAGCCCTAGAATTACCCAAACTTAGTCTCGAACAACAAACCAGCTTAACGGTGCCGATTTCCCCGGAAGAGCTGATGGTGGCCATCTCCAGGTCCAAAACTCAAAAAGCCCCTGGCCCAGATGGATACGGGGCAGAGTTTTATAAGGGCACGACATAGTTAATTAACAAACTCTTGCTAAGTGCCTTTAACGAGGTTCTTTTGGGGGAAGCCCCTCCTCCCGGCTGGGCATATGCAACAATTTCACTTATCCCCAAACCAGATAAAGACCTTTTACAATGTGGCTCATATAGACCAATTTCGGTGCTTAACATGGACTATAAGTACTTTATGTCTATTTTAGCCCGAAGAGTGGATGTGATCCTACCTACATTGATAGGCCTGGATCAAACAGGCTTTGTAAGCTCTAGATCAACCTCGGACAACCCCTGCAGAGCCCTTCATCTAGTGCATGAAATGCAATCCCAGGAGGATCCATAAGTCCTTCTCAGCCTAGACGTTGAGAAGGCCTTCGACCGGGTGTCATGGCCCTTTCTTTTCTCCACTATGACTGCAACGGGGTTTCTTGCCCCCTTTGTGGCCATACTCTGGAAAATATATTCCTCCCCACAGGCCTGCATAAAAATTTCAGGCCAGCATTCTGAATACTTCCCCCTTTTTAGGGGAACATATCAGGGCTGCCCCTTATCCCCTGGCCTTTTTGCTATTTTTATAGAGCCCTTGGCCCAGGCAATTAGGCTAGCACCTGGGATTTCAAGCATATGCATAGATGAAACAGAACACCGCATAGCCCTCTATGCGGATGACGTTCTATTATTCCTCACTGACCCCCCCCCCCCACAGTCCATCCCTACGGTCTTCCAAATCCTAGAGGAATTTGGGACACACTCAGGCTATCGGCTCAACACTAGCAAGACTGATGCTCTTACCTTTCACTACATACCCCCTGAGTCACTTAAGGAGAATTACCCATTCCGTTGGAGGATCTCCAAGACGAAATATTTAGGAATACACCTTTCCCATGGAGCAGAAGATGCCCTGAGTAACAATTACCTTCCCTTCATGTCACAGATGAAGCAAGATCTCGGAAGATGGAATGTCCTCCCACTGAATATGATTCAGAGAGTCGATATGGTGAGGATGGTGATCCTCCCAAGGGCCCTTTACCTTTTTCAGAATGTCCCACTTAATCTACCAAATAATCTATTCTGTGCCTGGAATAAGGCCATTTTTAGGTTTGTCTGGGCAGGAAGACGCCCCAGAATTAAATTGAAAACTCTCTTTCTCCCCAAAATGCCAGGAGGACTTGCACTCCCAAATCTTAAACTGTACTACTGGGCTTCACATCTGTCCTTCATAATCCAGCGCCTGGTCAGAGCATCCCTGGCCCATTGGAGAGAGACTGAGGAGGGTGTATTACCCCAGCGGGACTATCAAAGGCTTATTATTTATAAAAATCCGCCCCCACTAGGCCAACTGACTCAAAATCCCTGGATTATACACCAAATCCGGGCCTGGTATCCAGCACGTAAATCCTTAGGGATTACCCCTTTTCTGGTGTTGATTTGTCCGATAGATTTATTGGAAAACTTCCCTCCAGCTGTAATTGACCACACATTTCATAACTGGAGACATACTCATCTTACAAAACTCTCACAGCTCCAGGTAGGACCCCTTTTTAAGGAATTTGGGGAGATCAGGTGAGAATTTCATCTACGCCAATCGGATTTTTTCTGCTACTTACAATTACAACACTATTTTGAGGCTCTCCCCCTGACTGTCCGCACCCCGGGGGAACACCCTCATATGGTTCATCTGCTCCAACAAACATGAAAATCCAAGATGTTATTACATCCCATCTAAGTCCTGTATAAGTCCCTGATGGAAACAACAGGCAGAAATACAATGGCACTAAGGGAGAAATGGAGTGATGAACTGGGTATCCAAATATCACCACAGCAGTGGGGCATAATATGCCACTCAACTTCGAGATTCACCTACCCACATACGTGGAGACTGTTCTCTTGGCAGCTGCTAGTAAGATTTTTCTGCACCCCAGCAATAACCTCACACTATTGTGATACAGGCTCCACAGCTTGCTGTCGCCAATGTGGCGAAACTAATGCCCATCATTCCCATATCCTATGGTAATGCTCAAAGTTACAGCCATTCCTACAGGGCTTACTTGAGGAATTTGAGGAGCTCTTTGGGCTTAGGCCCCCCCTGACTGGGGAGTTCTTTATCTTGCATGTCTTTCCACATGAGTAACGAGACCCCCATTGCCAGTATCTACTGGGAATTTTTCTCCTTGCAGCGAAGAAGGTCATCACCAATCGTTGGCTAACTACATCGATACCCACACTCTCGGACTGGAGGATGATAGTCAACCTTATATATAGATCTGAGAGAATTACATATAACTTAAATGATAAAGCAGACCTTTGTTCTATAAAGTGGAGAAGATGGATAATGCACGATATGGTCAAAGACCCACACTTTATACGCTAGTAGCTCTTACCACCTATTAGTCGAGCCAGATCCACCATACCAGGCATAGTGTCCAATACTCAAGATCTGAAGATAGTATTATAATAGGGTACATGATACACATTTACAGGGCTGGGGAAGTGTAGCAGAAACCAAACACCAGGGGAGATGGAACCAGGGATGGATGAGAGGGAAGAGCATGAGGAGGAAGGATCCCGGAGAGAGAGAGAGACAAAGAGTGACAGTTGGGAAGGGCAGACTAGACCTGGAAAGAGGGTTGAGCCCCTTGGGTAAGACTGTGTCACACAACTCATGTATAATATAATAAACTTATATGAACTGTAACCCTGCATAAACAATCACAATGATGTATAATGTGACTGTAAAAATTATAAAATCTTCAATAAAGATTATATTTGCAAAAAAAAGGAGTGACTATGTGACTTCCCCCACAGAGTACTGAAAACAGAAGCCCTTGCTCTTTCATCCCAGGATGGAGTTATGGCTCTTAACTGTGCACATATCAAAAAGAACAGTTACATAAGAACTTACCATAACAGTAGTCCGAGTGAATTTCCTCCATTAGATCACACCTCTGTTTTGTCACCAAATAATTAATCTCCCTCAAAGGAAAAATCAATGGCCTTGTTTTGAGTATCCTGGGAAAGGATGGTATTCCTCAGACATGAAAATCTTCATGGCACTGCATGAGCCAAAACTCTGGCAGCAGTGTCATTAGTGTCCACTGCAGTGTGGAAATGATATTTTGTGGAATCCAAGGCTGATCTTGTTGTGGCAGTCATGATCTGTGCCAAACCATCATCTGCTCTTTCTGTCAGTGCCAGAATTGTGTTCCAAAGTGTGTTCTGGTACTGAGTTATATGTGCTGGATAAGCTGTCTGTTTGATAAGCAGTGAAGCTGCCGTATAAGTCTTTTTTTGCCACAGTATCCAATTTATAGTCTTATTCAGAGGGCTGCACAGATAGTGTGATTTTTGCTGTGTAAAAAGCAACAGCCTGGACTACCCCATGTTGATCAGGATGGACATACAGATATTCCACTCCCTGCTTGTCCCCCAGACATCATCTCTCAGTTTTTTTTGTTGATGGCTGTAGCTGAAGTGGGCGCAGTCTTGATTTTGCTGTGGCCTTTTTAAGTGGGTTATGTATGGGAAGTAAAACAACCTTCTTGGTGGAGCTACTCCCAGCATGTCAATAAAATCAGAATCCTCTTCATCTTCCTCTGTCTCTACTGGGGAATGCTGAGGGTATCAACCATATGACTGACAAATGAAGAAAAGGCAACAACAAAAGAACCCCAGAGCAAATGCACTGGGGCAAGGGGTATCCCAGAGGATATTGGCCATACAGCCAAATTTTAAAGAAAACACAAATTGCACATACCTCAATAATGCAATGCATCATGGGAATCATATACAAATGCCCATGAATTAATTTGGACTGGCTCAACTATAAGCAGAATTGTACGGTGCCAGAAGGCCTCACAATACAATTAGCAAAGGCTGAGAACAACAGACACGTGTTTCATCCTCATTTGGACTCATCAGGGTGGCATATCTGTACCTCAGCCCAGGGAGAGATAGCCAGCCACCCTATAGGGGATCTATATGGTTTGGATCATGGACTGCCCAAAGTAGAGAGAGACAACAACAAAAGAGACCCAGACCAAATGCACTGGGGCAAGGGTTATCCTGGAGGATATTGGTCATAGAGCCAAATTTGAAAGAAAACACAATTCAGACACTTAACACGTAGCATTAAGCATATGCAAATGCCCATTCATTAATTAATTCATGGTTGTTTACATGCTTCCCATGATGCTTTGCATTATTGGGGTATGTTCAAAATGAGGAAAGGATGAGTAGTCCTCAATTTCCCTTGGTGGAGGTCTGAAATCTTGCTCAGGTGTGTCCTCTAACTCCATGGGGTCACCCTTGTCCATATCAGCATAATATTCTTCCTTGTCCTCCGCAGGCAGAATAGGCTGGAGCTAGAGCCTGAGCCAGGGGGCAGGTATCTTATTCAAACTTCCCTTGGCCTGGACCACAAGGAAAACTTGCCACATTTTTTATATGTCCTCTGATGAGGGCATTTTTTTTCTGTGCCATCTGCCTGCTCATTTCTCCATAAAGGAGTGGCAGTGACATTTTTTTTTTCCAGTTTCTTTTTGGCAGACACCATTTCCAGTGACTACTCTTTTATTTTTATTTTTGTCATCAATGGATTCAGGGTTCCCCTTTTGGTCATTCTGATCTCTAAACCATCTTTACCAAGCCTTTCTGATGACTGTGCAGCTTTTTCTTTTTTCTTGTCACCTTTTACAAGATTTGCTGCTGTACATGATGAGATTGACCCTTCTGATACGTGCTTTCTACCACCGCCGGGGCCACCTTCAAGCCTTTTTTTATTATTTTTAGCTGACACAGAGGCATACTGAGCAGACATGTTTCTTATGTTTCTTTTTAAAACCTTTAACCCTTTAAATGAGGTTTTGGGACAAAAAATATGACAGGACTTACAGTTTGTAAAGTTGTGTTGTGGACCTAAACACTTTAAACAAAGCTCGTGACAGTCTGCCTTGCCAGGAGCCGAAAAAATCTGTACAATTTTTTGCTGGTTGACAAGGTCTCTCTGACATACCAATTTGAAAGAACCTTGACATAATAAAACGATTCCTAAAAAATGATGGATTACAAGAGCCTCATAGTAAAACAAAAAACAGCTTTTGTACTGAAGAAACTGTGCCAAAGGTCAAATTGTGGCTCCTGAACAGGAACTGATTAATTAGGATACAAGGCACAGACAGTAACGTAAAAAGTGAAAATGCTGCATTCTCTGTAAACTGGATAGTTAAAAATAGCAAACCACCACCGACTGTGGTTTACTAGTCAAAAAGTAAAAAACAGCAATGGCATCCAAGTAGGATATTCTCCAGTTCCTGGGAATCAAAGAAATCGTAATTTACTGAAAAAGTAATAGCACCCCCCCACCACACTCTACATTGGGAGCGGGACAACAAGCTGCAGGAGCAAAAGGCTTTTACAGCCCCCACCTCGCCCACACTACATCAGGAGCAGGACAACAAACTGCAGGAGCAAAAGGCTTTTACAGCACCCCCAACCACCACCACCACCACTGCCCACACTACATCGCGAGCCGGACAACAAGCTGTAGGAGAAAAAAGGCTCCTACAGCACCCCCCACTGGCCTCCACACTACACTGGGAGCCGACAACAAGCTGCAGGAGCAAGAAAGGCCCTACAGACCCCCCTTCACTTGCTCCACACTACATCGGCAGCCAGACAACAAGCTGCAGAAACAAGAAAGGTTCCCACAGCACCACCCTCCACACTGCATTGGAAGCTGGACAATAAGCTGCAGGAGCAAAAAGGCTCCTACAGCACCCCACCCCCACTCGCTCCACATTACATCGGAAGCTGGACAACAAGCTGCAGGAGCAAGAAAAGCTCCTACAGTATCCCCCCCTCCACTTGCTCCACACTACATCGGGAGCCGGGCAACAAGCTGCAGTAGCAAGAAAAGCTCCTACAGCACCCCCCTCCACTCGCTCCACACTACATCGGGAGCTGGGCAACAAGCTGCAGGAGCAAGAAGAAAAAATTACTCACCTTAGTAATGTTGTTTCTTCTAATGGAGTCTTGCTGTATTCTGACATAAGCAGTTAGGTCCTGCCTTTCAACTACCCCGGAGAACAAAGAGTTAATTTTCCATGGCCAGCATGGAATGTTCACCACAAGCTCAGTTGCAGCCCCTGTCTGCTGTTGTTTAGACTGCAATCGTCAGATCTTTACGAGCAAAGACTCACTAAATGTTCTGTGTGGAAACTGTAAAATTCTTACTAGCCAACTGGTAAATATATCTATATAAAAGGTTTTTTTGGCTTCAAAAGGAAGACTCAAGTCAGGAAACCCAAAAACAACACATATCCAAAACACAACCCCTCACCCAAACCAAAAGAGGGTGAAAAAAGGACACCCTAGGGTGCCTTCACTGCTCCTGCCCACCCACATCCCAAAATCTAGGTTCTGAGAGGGGATGATGAGAATACAGCAAGACTCCATTAGAAGAAACAACATTACTAAGGTGAGTAATTTTTTCTTCAAACAACATGAAGTCTTGCTGTATTCTGACATATGCAGACTACTAGCAGTACCTCCATGGAGGAGGGACAGAACCTACTTTGAAACAGGCGCTGAAGTACTGTTGTGCAAACCGAGCATCACTCCTAGCCTGGATATCCACAGAGTAATGCTTTGTGAACGATGGACTGTTTTCCAGGTGGCTGCTTGACAAATTTCTAAGAGAGGAATATCCCTGGCAGCAGCCAGGAAGCAGCTGTACCTCTAGTGGAATGAGCCCTCAGGCCTGAGGGTGGAGTTCTACCCAGTTTTTCATAGCAGAATTGTATACAAGAAACAATCCACCTGGCAATAGATCTCTTGGTGGCAGGTTTGCCCTTCCCAACTTCTCCATAAGTGAGGAACAACTGGAGGGTTTCAAACCTGTGACCCTTGGTACGCTCTATGTAGTAGCTAAGGGCTCTTTTAACATCCAAGCTGTGTAGCCTCCTCTCTCCCGAGGAGGAATGGTCAGTGAAGAAACCAGGGAGAGAAACAGACTGGTTGAGGTGGAAATCTGAAACCACTTTAGGTAAGAACTTTCTGTTAGTTCTAAGATGTAACCCCTAGATGGCGCTATCCCAGGGGCTACTACCCCTGCCTGATTTGCCACTAACAGGTTGAGGGGCCTGGATCCAATGGCGGGTGCCTCCACCCAGAGGTCAGGGTTTGCAATAGTTAAACTAACTTGGTCACAGCCCTCTGGGACACTGCAACCCCCTTTCTTCCCACTAGTGGCCCACACAATATATCAGAATTACCTTCACAGTATACACTTACCCCAGGTCTGGTTCCGCACTGGGACCTCCTGTGAAATGAGATACAGTGCAACAATCACAGTACAGTACTTAACATAGACAAATACCTCAGGCAGTATAACTTTGCTGAAACAAGCAGCTCTGATTTATTTAGGGGATATAACAAGGACAGGGGAAATCAGGTTAATTAGCTTATCACTCTAATAATTCACCTATGGCTCTGTGCACAGGCCTATCCCTATCAGTTACTGTCCCTGGGTACCAAGCCCTAGTGGCTAGTCCAAACAGTGGCAGCTGGTAGGGGCCCTTTCACACAGAGAAAAGGAGAATTAAACAGTCAGCAGTACAGTAATTCCATTTGGATTTAATGTGGCAATTCAACAGGGAGCAATTCTGAATTAGTACTCACGACCTCCAAATAAGATAGGGTCCTTCAATGTCAGCAGGGCTCACTTGAGGTCACACAAACCTCTTCACACATCCATATAAAAGAAAGCACTATACCAGGCAGGCTGCATCTGTATCCCATCGCAATTACTGCACAATACCCGGGAGAACACACAGCAGATTCAGTTCCTGACAGACCGAGTGCAATCAGCAATTCTTCCAGTCTTCTACAGGGTGAGCTGGTTTCTACTCTTCAGAGATCCTTTGATTCTTTTCACAGGACGGATTCAGTCCTAACAAGCTGTTACACAAGCTGCAGACCGGAACTCTGGGCCTTACACACGCTTTTTGACTAAAACTGCACACTGAAAAGCACAGGGCTCCTTCCTTCTTCACTGCCAAAGCTCAACTGCAAACTCCAACCGACAAAAACTGGCACTTCCTTTGAGTTCCTCCCAGTTCTTGACTGGATTGGCTGTACTCACAATAGACTGCTGCTGTTGGTCCAAAAGGTACAGTCTAAACTACATCTCCCAGAGTCACTGCTCATACAATCCTCTTGTGGCTGGCTCCAGATTATGAGTCCAAGTTCTGATTCGTCCCAAGGCACCATTTTAGAGCTAGCTTACCCCACACTGATTGGTCCAGTTCAGCAGTTCAAAACTAGAATGGGGAACTAGCAGACACAGTTCTGACTGCAAAGAAAGCAGGTTAGACAAACTGTAATTTCATTATTACTCTAAATAATTTCTGGCAAACAGTTACATCTTTCAGATAGGATCCCTTGCACTCCTAGTGACTGCAAAATGAAGTGAATTAGCAGCAGCTTGAGTGGTACTCAATCAAAGAAACACACAGTCCCCCATACAACTAATTATGTCTGCAAGCAGACAGCTCTTAAAGAGACAGTACCAGAGGTTCTAAAAACACTCACTGATAAATGGCTTAAACGCCAAACACCATTCAGGCTTGGAGCATTCAAGCAAGCTCCTGGAAGTCTTTTGGGAACCCCCATTTGCAGGGGAGGTTACATAAGGACCACTTTATCTCTATGGAAAGATATGAAATCAGATTCCACTGATAGGGCTTGCAATTCACTGATACGCCTGGCAGAAGTAATGGCTACCAAAAACACAGTTTTCCAAGTCAAGTACTTAAGCTCTGCTGAGGACAAAGGCTCAAAGGAGGTTGCATAAGCTGAGCAATGTAAACATTAAGGTCCCAAGCAGGAGCAGGATCCTAAAGGGGGATTGGTGTGAAGCAATCCCTTGAAAAACTTACAAAATACAGGATGGGATGACAGAGAGGAAGACTTGCCTACTGACAAGAAAGCAGAAACAGCTGCCAAGTGTACTTTAAGGGTAGCTGGTCTGAGGCCTAGGCCATTAAGATGGACCATATAGTCCAGAACCGTAGGCAATTCAGCAGAGTCTGGAGAAATATTCTTCTTAGAACACCAAATGCTGAATCTTTTCCATTTGGAGTTGTAAGTCTTCCTGGTGGAAGGCTTTCGAGAAGCCTTAAGGATATCCAGAACTACTTGGGAATGATGCAGACCTGCAAACTCTAACTCTTCAAGAGCCATGCCTTGAGATTGAGAGACTGAAGATTCGGGTACCAAATCCTCCCCTGAGAGGATGTCAACAGGTTGTAATTCCTGGGAAGAGACAGAGGAAGGTGGACTGCTAGGGACAGCAACAGGGGGTACCAGGGTGTCTGGCCCAGTCTGGAGCAATCAGAATCACTTTGCATGGTTGTGACCTTATCTTGACTAACACTTTGAACAGGAGAGGGAAGGGGGGAAAGCATACAGAAATTTCCCTTCCCAGTTCAGAATCAGAGCATCCAGGGGGACTGAGCCCAAGACTGGGGGTCTGAAACAAAAGACAGGAAGTTGGTGATTGTCTGGGGCTGCAAAAAGATCTATCTCTGGTGTGCCCCATCTCGAGAAGATCACTTTCAAAACTAGAGGATCTAGGGCCCATTTGTGATGGCCCTGGGATCTAGGGCCCATTCGTGATGGCCCTGGGATATTCTGCTCAGTGCATCTGCTAGGACATTGTCCTTCCCTGGGAGGTGAACCGCTATCAGAGAGGTTTGCAGGGAATAGGCCAGGGACCGCAACTGCATTGCTTCGGTGCACAAGGCCATAGACTGAGTGCCTCCTTGCTTGTTGATGTACCACATGGTGGTGGTGGTGTCTGTTCTGACCTGAACCACCTTGTTCTGCACAGATTTGGAAAAAGCTTGCAGTGCCAGGAACACTGCTCTGAGTTCCAAGAGATTGATGTGAAGCAGAGATTCCTGAGGTGACCACAGTCCTTGGATGGTAAGACCCCCCCCCCCAAATGGGCTCCCCAGCCCAGCAGGAAAGCATCTGTGGTATCACTGAATGAGACTGAGTGACAAATGGAACCCCTTGTCTCAAACTGTCCTGATCCTGCCACCATTGCAAGGCTTGGATTAGGGTTCTAGTCACTGGGACTAGTTTGGTAAGGGAATCCTTTCTTTGGGACCAGAAGGCTCTTAAGTGGAACTGAATGTCCCTCATCTGGAATCTTGCTCTTTGGACCACTGCTGTGGAAGCTGCCATGTGGCCCAGAAGCTGAAGGAAATGCCTTGCTGGTCGAGACACCTGAAGGGTGATGGAAGAGGCCAGTTCCATAAGGTTCCTTGCCCTTTCCAGGGGAAGGAAGGTTCTTGCCTTTACTGTATCCAGTTCTGCACCTATGAAGGTCAGGAGCTGTACTGGTTCGAGAACTGACTTTGGAAGGTTGAGAAGGAATCCTAAGGAAGTGAGCACTTGCTGGGTCACTTGCAGATGTGACTTGACTTGGTCTGGAGACTGACCTACTATGAGCCAGTCGTCCAAGTATGGGAAGATGGAGATCTTTTTTCTTCTTAGGAAAGCAACAACTACTGTCAGGAACTTTGTGAAAACCCTTGGGGCTGATGTTAGGCCAAAGGGCATTGCTCTGAACTGATAGTGGCCTGAGGGCAACTCGAACCTGAGGTACTTTCTGTGGGAGCACCTGATGGGAATGTGAAAGCAGGCATCTTTGAGGTCCAGGGACGCTAGCCAGTCCCCTGGCCTTAGAGAGGGAAGGATAATTCCCAGAGTTACAATTTTGAACTTTGGCTTCAAAAGGTGTTTGTTCAGATATCTTAGGTCCAGGATGGGCTGCCATTCTAGCTCATCCTGAAGCTCTGAGAGCTAGGAGAGAAGAAACCTCTGCCTCTAGAGAAAGGGTCTCAGAGATTTACAGGTGGAAAGGATCTGGTTCTCATCTTGGGAAATATTTTGAAGCTGAGAACCAGTCCCTGGCTTACTACTTCCAGGACCCACTTGTCTGATGTAAGAGACTTCCAGTCCTGGACAATGTAAGCCAGCCTGCCCCCTACTGGTATGGGAGAATTGGCCCAGGCAGACCCATCAGGGTGTCTGCTTGGCAGGGGGCTTTAGGCTGAGGGGTGGATGCAGGCCTGCTCATCCCCCTTCTGCCTCTCCCTCTAAAGAACCCCCTCTGTGAAAAGGAAGAAGAGGACGCCTGAGCTTGGTAAAAAGGCCTTTCCTGCCCCTGCCCCTGGACTGCTGCCTTTGAGGAGTTGCTTGCCTTTCTTTGGCCTGAGCACTCCTATAAGTGGTCCTGTACTCATCCATCTTTTTCATGTAGCTCTCTGTCTGCTCCCCAAACAGAGAATTACCACTTACAGGAAAATCCATGGCCTTAGCCTGGGTATCCTGTGAGAGGCTAGTACATCTGAGCCAAGCCATCCTCCGAAGAGCCACAGATGTAGCCATGACTCTTGATGAGACATCATTGGAGTCCACAGCAGCATGAAACTGTACTTTCGATGCCTCAATTCCATCTGCAGCCACCTGCTCCAGCTCCTTGGCAAGCTGGTCAGGGGCCTGTTTAGCCAGAGCCAGCATAGTGTCCCACCTGGACTTCTGGTATCTAGCAGTATAGGCCATATAATTAGCCTACCTGAGTCCCAAAGATGCTGCCATGTATTGTTTCTTTGTCATGGCATCAATCTTCCTGGAGTCCTTGTCTGGGGGTGTGATGCCAAGGGAATATTTGCCTTATCACAGGCAGCAGCCTGCACTACCCCAACATGGCTGCATTGCTGGAAAAGGAACTCCGTGTCTGAGCTTGAGAGAGTGTACCTCTTGTCCATTTCCACCACCATCGGACAGTGGCCCATTAGCCTGCCAACTTCCTCTTCCGGTCGGACGCCTGCAATACTAACTGCCTATGGTGCCCTCTATCTCTTATAGTTACCGCAGCCAGCTGCCTACTCAAGCTGCTCGTTATATGGATATTATCTCAAAGTATGTTATAACTGAGTATCTTTATTTTTTCTTTTGGTTGTTTATTGTGCATTCTTTTACTACCTCTGTATGTATGTTGACCCTCATCCTTTGACGTGGAACCTTTGTAAACAAGCAGTTTCTGCTCAAAGGTATTTGTAATCCGAGAATTTTAATAAATAAATAAAATAAAAAAAAACTGTCTGTCCACAGGAGGTATAGAATTAGGAGACTTAAGAATTTTATGTGTCTGTTTCCCAAAGGATTTGTGGAGGGGAACAGTCTGTCTCCTGGACTCTGGGATGTCCATCATCTCAATATAATCAGGCTCTTCCTGATCCTCTACTGCTTCCTCCACAGGAAGCTGGAGGGTCTCAGCCACTTTTTTGTAAAATGTATAGTGAAAAGGGGACTCAGAAAGCCTAAGAGGAGAAACACCTGAAGGTCTGTCTGGGGAGATGTCTGGGTCAATAGGCACATCCAGACTTTCATAATCACCATAATCATCCTCATACTCTCCCTCCTCCTCATCTGGTTCATAAAATTCTTCCAAAGTATAATCCGGAACCAGATGAACCGACCGAACCAAGCCCCTGCCAGATGGTACCGGTTCAGTCGGAACCAAACTAAGCGATTGCACTATCCTTATCGCCTTGGCTATTTCATCGGCGGTTGGAGTATGAATTTCTGGGTCCGAACCTGATGATTTATCTTTTCTCTTTCTTTTCACTGGAACCGACTCCTCAGAATTGTCTCTCCTTTGGCCCGAAGAAGTATCGCCCTGGTCAGAGGGCACTCCTTCTGGTTCGGTCGGAACCAAACCGGGCTGGCCATCCGGGTCAGCAGACTTCTTGGCCTCCCTTTCCCTCGGTCTACCTAATCTCTTTTCCAGGGTAGATTTGGGAAAATTCTTGCAAATTTGGCAGTCTGAATCGAGGTGGTCAAACCCCAGACAATAAACACAGGTGGTGTGGGGATCAGCCTTGGCAAAGACTTCCCCACACACACTGCAGTGCTGAAACCCAGCGGGCCCAGTTTTTTTCTTGGGTTTCTCAGACATGGCCAATCCTATACAAAACTTACCCTTTTTTCGGCAATCCGCCAGGCAAGACTCCCCTATCGGTTCCTGACCATGTCACGGGTCTCGGAAAAAACATAATAAAATCCGGTCTTTTTAGAACCGATACGGACCGGTTACCACACTCTAAATTAAGCACAAGCTTTTTATACCTCAACTGATCGGTTCAGCCGAACCGATCCACAATTTACAAGTTCCACACAGAAACAAAACAAAAAACCTATCTAGTACTCATGGTACCACAGACAAAGTCTTGAACCGACTAAGCGGTAACAGCAATTCGGTAGAAACCGACCAAAAACCGACACTTCAACCAACTTTTTGAACCGAGCAGCAGGAGAAATCTCCGGAACGACTGTTCAATGAGGCGGAGTAAAGAAACAGACGGTTGCAGTTTAAACAACAGCAGACAGGGGCTTCAACTGAGCTCGTGGTGAACATTCCATGCTGGCCATGGAAAGTTTAACTCTTTGTTCTTCAGGGCAGTTGAAAGGCAGGACCTAACTGCTTATGTCAGAATACAGCAAGACTTTATGTTTGAAAGGCTCTTACAGCAGCCCCCCCTCCACTCGCTCCACACTACATCGGGAGCCAGAGAACAAGCTGCAGGAGCAAGAAAGGCTCCTACAGCACCCTCCTCCCTTCCACTCACTTCGCACTACATCACGAGCCAGACAACAAGCTGCAGGAGCAAGAAAGCTCCTAAAGCAGCCCCCCTGCCACTCGCTCCACACTACATCGGGAGCCGGACAACAAGCTGCAAGAGCAAGAAAGGCTCCTACAACACCCTCCTCCATTCCACTCGCTTCACACTACATTGGGAGCCAGACAACAAGCTGCAGGAGCAAGAAAGGCTCCTTCAGCACCCCCCCTTCCACTTGCTCCACTCTACATCGGGAGCTGGACAACAAGCTGCAAGAGCAAGAAAGGCTCCTACAGCATCCCCCCCCTCCACTCGCCCCACACTACATCGGGAGCTGGACAACAAGCTGCAAGAGCAAGAAAGGCTCCTATAGCACCCTCCTCCCTTCCACTCGCTTCACACTACATCAAGAGCTGGACAACAAGCTGCAAGAGCAAGAAAGGCTCCTATAGCACCCTCCTCCCTTCCACTCGCTTCACACTACATCAAGAGCTGGACAACAAGTTGCAAGAGCAAGAAAGGCTCCTACAGCACCCCCCCTCCACTCGCTCCACACTACATCGGGAGCTGGACAACAAGCTGCAGTAGCAAGAAAGGCTCCTACAGCACCCCTTCACTCCACACTACATTGGGTGCTGGACATCAAGCTGCAGGAGCAAGAAAGCATCCCCCTTCCACTTGCTCCACACTACACGGAGCTGGACAACAAGCTGCAGGAGCAAGAAAAGTATGGTGCTGGATAAGCCTGAGACTGCTGCAGCACTGCTGGGGGTGATAAAAAAAAAGGGTTATTTACCTTGATTGGACTTCCACTCTGCCGACAAGCCTGTATTTCTTATGGTTCCTTCATTTTAGAATACTCTCCGGCAGAATGTTCTTGATTGTTTTTCTGCATGACTAGCTTGGGACTCTTGATGTGTTTGTGACTAATCCTGATTGTACCTTAAGGGTCTGAGAAGTGCAATGTAGAAACTAGGGAAAAGCTGTTAAGATACTGTAAGCTGTATACCCGAAATCCAACTTTTGTACTTGTTACTGCTTCTTATTCCTCTCTAATTCGGTCGTCAATCTTATCGTATGCACAGTGCAAATGGCCAGAGACTCCCACCGTACGTTACTTGCCTTTGTTCTCTGTCTCCTTCAGGCTCCTAGAGCACTCGCTCCACACTACATGGGGAGCCAGATAAAAAGCTGCAGGAGCAAGAAAGGTACAGTGTTGGACAAGCCCTAAACTGCTTTAGCATTGCTTGTGGGGGGGGTGATAGTCCATCGACACTGCGCATCGACTGCCCCCCCACCCTGGCTCGTCCCTAGCTTTATTTGGTAGCATAGGCCATGTGATGTGTCACATGCCCACATACCAGCCCTATATTAAGTCCTCACTTTCCCATTAGCAAGTTATACACTCCTGCCTCTAGGAGGGGCTAATGAGACACCTATCTTTACCTAACCATATACTGCTTCCCCTGATACTATTATTTTATTTTATTTTATTTATCGAAGTAATCAGATTTACAACCTTTGAGTCAGCGACTCGTTTACAAAGGTACCTCGTCATTGGGGGGGGGGGAGACAACAATAAGTGAGGTTTTAGGACAGGGATTACATACAGGTGAGATACGTACACACGTGGAGTTACAGGCAGCAATTGTACAGGTACATGCATATGTTGAGATACACGCATCAGTTAAGTAGCTTATTATACATCAATATATAACATCATTGTTACAGTCAGTATCCAGTCATCAAGGGATCCAAAGGGCACAGGGCTATATGGGCAGGGTTTTGGTCAACTATCGACATTTACAACATCGACTGTCAATAATATGTTGTGAGAGGTTTGAACCGACCAATCCCAGGGATCTTAGTGATAGCCTCGGGAAGGGAGTTAAACCAAGGGGGGGCTTTATGATGACAGGATCTTTGGCAGCAAGAGGTCCTAGCCCTGGGAACTATGAAGGTGGCTGCGATGGAGTTACGGGTTGGCAGGGGCCGGACAGCCAGCTGCAGTGGTGCAGAGACCCCTAGTGGGCAAAGCCCTGACATGGATTTTTTGGCCAGCAGGCAGTTATGATATTTCAGTCTTTCCTCAAGAGTGAGTATGTTGGCGGTAGAGTATAGCAGACAGGTGTGAGTTCTGCTGTTAGCACCGGTAAGGAGCCTACAGGCTTTGTTAATAGAGGTTAATAACATTGCTTGTGGGGGGTTGATAGTCCATCGACACAGCTCCCTATTGCTATTCCTTGAGTTACATCACAGAATCTCACAATTTACATATGACCTGGTTGCTTTCCAAAGGCATGACTTGAATCACTAGCCTTCTGGTCTGGAGGCGGTGACACTAACCGCTGCGCTATTCTAGCAGCCCTACTGTGGCCTTACAACTCAGTCCACCTTAAACTGTGAGTGCCCCTCCCCAATCTGAGGAGACCTCACTATCCCCTAGCTTCCACTGTAGTCACCTCTTCTACACATGCTTTCATCCCCTCCCCTAAGCTCCTTAGTTCCACTACAACTGCTCCACCTCCACCTTTTTTATATTTTATCTTGTTCACTTACCACTACACCACTGCTCCACCTCCACCTCTCCTTATATTTTTTACCTTGTTCACTTACCTTTCCGCTGCCAACTGCTGATCACTTGCACCACTGCCCTGACACGATGTTGCCTACCAAACACCTATTAGGGCTTACCTTTCTTCTCACCCTTTTAGATCCCATCTTACCTAATGTCCCATGCCTCCCTATCTGCAACCTTGCAGCGAGTGTAAAAGAATTAACATCAGGCACTAATCCCCTAAGTACCTCCCAACTCTGCCCCCCTATATCTTCAGTAACAACTAGCTGTGGCACTAGCTATCCAATTATAGTGTATGTTAGAACGTTGTTCTTCCTTGATTTTCATCTGCACTGAAAAGCTGTTCTACCACAGTTCAAAGGGCATATAATGCTGTTCAACCTTTCTGTGGTAGAACAGCGTTGTAGCCCAGTTGACATGCGCTGGAGCCACAGTAACGGAAACTGCAGGATTTTTTTTTTTCAAGTTCAAGTTTATTGTAGGAAAACACCGTTGAGAAAGCTCATTCACAAGGAGGTCCTGAGACATTTACACATACATATCATTATTACATAGATAGGAACAATTGTATGTAGATAAACACTGTGTGTACATATAATACAGGTGATATACAACATGGTAAGTTACCAAATAGCTACAACATAGCAGCGCAGGGTTCAGTTGACTCGTATAATATGTCAAGTGGAGAGAAAAAAAGAATAGGAAAATTTATACCAGGTAGGCAGTTACATTCCAGCTTGGGGAGTAGTAGGGCAGACAGCACACAAAAGCTTGACTAAGAGTTAAAGGGAGGCCTAGTAGCAGCTGCAGGTTGTTTTATTTTAGAGACTGTTGGTGTTTTGTAGGAATTGATTGAGATAATGCTGGTTAGCTTCAGCATGGATTGTAGTTGATTCCAAATCTTGGGGAGGGCATATGAAATAGCCCGTTGGCCAAATATAGTTCGAGTCCTAGGAACGTCTAATAGAATATAGTCAGATTTCCTTAGGGAGTAAGCACTATGGGAGATGTGTAGTAGAGATATTATGTAGTCCAGCAATTTGTGCAAAAGTATCTTAAGGGTCCAGATACCAGCATGGAGCATGCATCTGGTGGCAAGTGAAGTCCAGCCAACCGCCGCATATAGATCGCAGTGGTGGGTCCTGAAAGTGGAGCAAGTAATGAATCGTAGAGCACGGTGGAAGAGAACGTCCAGCTTTGAAAGGCTAGAGGCTGGGGAGGAGATACAGATAAAAAACCCATAATCCAGTAGGGGAAGGAAAGTGGCTTGGACAAGCCGTATACAGGTCGCGAGAGAGAAGAGGGACCTATTTCTGAAAAAGAATCCCAGTTGGACTTTGAGCCTCTTAGATAGATCCTCAATAAGGTCGCTGAAAGATAGCTTGTCGTCTATCCACATGCCTTGGTATTTGAATTTGGGCACGATTTCCAATGGTTCACCCAAGGAGGTTATTATAAAGTCCTGCGGAAGGGCCGGTAAGGCACCAAATGAGTGATACTGTGTAAAAATCATTGCCTTGTTTTTTTTTTTGGCCTTTAGGAGAAGTTTGGCCTTGATGAGATTGCTTTCTAACTGATAGAAGTTGGCTTGCAACACTTCCCTTACTTCAGGTAAGGTTGACCTGAGGTATATAATACGGTGTCAGCCGCAAAGAAATGTGTGCTGGATTTTGCTATGTAGGAATTAAGATCATTGATATATAGTGAGAAAAGGATCAGGCCTAGGATGGAGCCTTGGGGGACTCCCCTGGCAATCGAGTGAGGGGCTGACAGTAGGCCATTGGCTTTCACCTTTTGTATCCTTCCGGTGAGATAACTGTTGAACCACTGAGCAGTGTATGGAGTAGCACCTATTTTGATGAGGCAGGTAATTAGGAAGTGATGGTCGACAGTACCAAAAGTTTTACTGAAGTCTAGAAAGACTGTACCAGTAACCTTTTTGGAATCCATAGCAGTGATCCAGTCATTAGAGACTTTAGCCAATGCCGAGATGATACTATGTTTAGACCTGAAACCAGATTGTGCAGGGTTTAAGAGTGAATGCACTTCAAGGTGATTTTTTAGTTGGTTGTAAACCAGTTTTTCCAGGGCTTTGGAGAGAACAGGTAAAACAGATGTAGGCCTGTAATTGTTTAAATCACAGGGGTCTTCTGATTTGAAGAGAGGAAGAATATGGGCAGATTTCCAGCAGGATGGAACTGTGGTAGAGGTGATGGAGAGGTTGAAAATATGGAGGATGTGAGCTGTGAGCTGGGCAAAGCCTAATCACAAAAAGAATGGGTCAAGGGCATCGTCCCCTGCACTTTTCCTGGTATCTAGGCTGAGTAGCAAGTCTTCAACCTCTTTATAGCTAAACAAGCGCAGCTGGAAGGGCTGAGGAGGGGAGGTAGATGCGGAGTCCGGGCTGAAATTGCTATTTGTGCAGCTAGCGTACGGTGAGGAGTCAAATGCTAATCCGGCTGTGGCAGTGTTGGTTGAATTCTTCAATGATTTGCAGTTGGTTTTCCACTACCCCTGTCCTTGGTAAGGATCTTAGTTAGTATAGAGGGAGCAGCAGGTCAGCCTTCAACGGATCTCAATGTCCTCCAGATTTTTGGGGGGTTCCCTTTGGCCTGTTCCAGGGTGGAGATGTAGTAGTTTGCTTTAGTGGTACGTATGTTTTTAACACAGACATTCCTAGCAGTTCTAAAGGCCTGCCAGTCTGTTGAGTTCTTGGTACACCTAGCTCGGGCCCAAAGCTGGTCTCTATTGGAGAGTGCTGCCTTCAGCTCTGTGGTAAACCAGGGATGTGAGGATTTACGTACCCTCACCTTAATCAGGGGGGCGTGCTTGTTTATCAGGATGGTAAGGTTGTCATTAAGGACTGTGACAGCTTCGTCAGTAGATTTGGTAAGATATAAATCTTGCCATTTGATTTTACCCAAATCAGCTAGAAAGTTTGCTGTATTGAATTTAAGAAAGGAGCGTTTAGTTCTGAGATTAGGTGGTTGGTGTGTTTTGGTTTGTGATCTTATACACACAATGACACTGTGGTCACTCATGTCATTATGAAAAACTTCAGAATGAGAGATTTTATGGGGATGCGTAGTTAAAATGACATCTAGGAGTGAGCTGTTAGTAGTGTGAGAATTGCTATTTCTTGTGGGCTCAGTGACTATCTGAGCAAGGCCCAGCTCGTCACAGATCAATTTTAGGCTGTGAGATTTTGCCATGAGCCAATCCATGTTGAGGTCCCCTAGGACTATTGTTTCCATATTGGCAGCCAAGTTTAGGGATTTCAGTGTGTTAAAGATTTCTGTGCCTCCGGACGGTGGTCTATAGTCACCTATAATAGTGATGCACCCAGTAGAAGGTGAGGCTTCAGCGACACAATCTCATATTCTTTTGGCTTAGTTATACAAGAAATATTAGTAACATCAAATTTAGTTTTGGTGTAGACGACGACCCCAACCCCCCCGGATTCCCTGTCAGCCTTAAAAAGTTTAAAACCCGGGAGTGTAATTTGCGAGTCAGTGATAGACTTTTTTAACCATGATTCGGTAATGATGATCATATCTGGATCGGTATGCGCTGCCCAAACTTGAAGTTGATAAAGTTTTTTGGCCAGGCTAAGGATGTGAATCAACATTATTTTCAGCCCAGGAGCTGCTGCAAAATCCGATGGGGAGGTGAGTTGTGTTGGAGGACCTGGATTTAGTTCTACATTGCCAGAACAGAGTAGGAGGATTAGAATCATTTTCTTAAGGGAAGTTATCAAGTAGTAAAGGGCTTTTTTTCTTTGGGTCCTCTTTTGGTATGTTGTCAGGGATGAATGTCTGGGTAAGGCATAGGTAATGCTGCCTTGACTGTTGAGGGCTACCACGAAGAGTGCTCGGATAGACATTGGGGATGGGAGGAGGGCTAAGGGGGTGGAATGAAAAATATTTTGTATATCCGATAGGTGAATAGTGGAGGAGAAGTATGAGGAGACAGTCGGGGCTAAGAAAATGGGCTGTATGGCTGATTAGGCTCCTGTCTCTTCATGGAGCAACATAGTGGGCGTTACACATTTTGCCAGGATTAGTGATAAGATGATAAAGCAAGCCATGTTGCACAAGAATGGGTCTCAAGGTGAGTGTAAATCATGTAGGACAGCTGAACAAGTGATCAATCACACTAATACCCCACTGATTTAAGAGAATTGGGGATAACCAAAGAGGGAAGATGTGCTCTTTGTAAGGAGATCCAATCAAAAGGTATATAATACAAAGGAGCGGAGTAACACTGTATTTAAAGGAGGCCTGGGAGGGGGTGGTGGGGCCGGGAGAAAATTTCAGCCAGAACAGAATAGTACTCCGAGAGGAGAGTGGCCATAAATCAAGCCAGAAGTCCCAGTTTAAGTCTATAGGAAAAGCACTCCAATCGGAATGCAGTGGTATAGCAGGCAGTCCAATCAGAATCTGCCTGCGATCATGCTGCACCAATCGGGGATTAGCCGTCCAAGGTGGTTGTGGCGAAGATCAGCGGGCATACCTTATAGCAGGATCCGTCTTCCTGGAGCAGGAGTTCAGCCACAGGAGGCACAGTGGGTAGGTCGGGGGCCGTGGAGGTGGTTCGGAGTGTCCGCCCGATTCCAGGAGCACCGCTCAGGCACAGGAGCCTAAGGGGGTAAAGAGAGATATACACACTGCATAAATACCCTTACTGGCAACTGGGAAGTCAAGGTGGGAAGCTGGCGGCGGCTACTGGCAGGGGGTGGGGTGGGGGGTCGTTAAGCTAAACGAAAGAATAAATCAAAGAGTCGGGGAAGGGCCAGCCATAGAAGATGGCCGAGTTAATAGTCATGATAACAGCAAGTTAAGTGGAGGGGGAGAGGGGGCAGGAGGAATGCAGCAAGCAGCAGAGGCAATGTCTATAGTAATATTAGGGAGCATGAGAGAGTTAGCTAGGAATGAAGAGATAGGAGGGATAAAGTAAGGTGAAAGCTGCAAGGAGCCAATTCTTATTGAATAACACTAATTTAAGCAACCAGATAACACCGTGACGTGACCAACATGCTTGTGTAACCTCCCTGGCAGATGCAAGATCAACCAGATAAGGTAAAATAAGCAGGATCAACCAGATATATTTTAAAAACACTTACGGAAATACGTTCAGGGCATCCACCTCCGCTCGCAAAGCGAGGTACATATCTGCTATGGTATTTTTGTTGTTGTTTTTTTAAAACCTCCCAAACCCACCTGACAATTAAAGACAGTGTGCACTTGAGACGCTGGGACATCCGGTCCCTAGCAACCTTCAACTCACCCTAGTAACCAGCCCTAACTCTCTGAATAAGGCACGGCAGCAACAAGTTTATTTTCTGGACCAAAACAAATACATACAAAAGTACTTAAAATGATGTAAAACTACCATGAGGGAACCATACACTATAAAAAATACTGGATGGGTAACTCAATGCCGAACCAGTGTTCGCTCTCGCTCTTCGCTCTCAAGGTCACATGAAATCAGACCCCTCTGTGGCAGAACACACTGGTTCTGCATGGTTGCCCATCCAGTATTCTCTGTGTTTTACACTACCCTTTCTTACACCTCCTTACATCTCCTCCCACAGTATCTTCATTTAACAGGCCCTCTCGACCCAAACTACATTCTCCACGTTGGTTGCGACAGTACCACCTGCACAGATTTCTCCTACTTCTCCTCCTCCTGGCTGAGAATATTCACCCCAACCCTGGCCCACCCCAGCAGGCTCCCTGCCTCAATTGGAGTACGTGTTCACTCAAGCTAACCTCCATGAATATCCACAGCATCTTTCCTAAGATAGATGATCTTCGGGTCTCGGTTGTGCTGCACAACCCTGATGTGCTAGCCATTAATGAAACCTGGCTGTCACCCAAAATCCAAGACACTGCAATCTCGTTAGCAGGTTACACACTGTTTCGATTAGAAAGGATGGGAAAAAAAGGTGGGGGATGTGCACTCTACTTAAAAGACGTGTTTATTTATTTATTTAAGAGTTTTAACAGGAAGACATACTGAGCAGAGTACTGCTCAATTCCAGATGTGTCCTGTGGACAATACAATAAACAATGTGTGGCAAACAAAAGAACAATAAGAGATGATAGGTACAGGCAATTTAACAGCAAGGATACAACACGATTCAGGGTAGGGTGCTAGTGCATTTACAATGAGAGTTATGACAGCTGAAGGCAGAGCCTGCTAAGTAATGATCCGGGGTGCTGTTGTGCAACCAATACAGCCCTGACTGTGGGACCAACAGGGAACAGAGGCATGGGGATAACTGAGTACGGGAGGTTCTGCAGTGGAGCTGAGTAAGTCAGAGGGAGGAGATGTCATAGGTCTGAGAATGTGTTAGGCACATGAGCAGGTGGTGGAGAAATGTGCAGATAGTAGACCATTTAGGTGCTGTGCAGGTGCAGAGTGTCAAATGTGCGGAGGAAGGGAGTTCCAAAGCTTGGGCATGCGGTAGCTGAAAGCCGCCTGACCCGACGAGGAGGACCTATGTGGAATATAAAGGAGTCCTGAGTAATTTGTCCTGAGTTCATAAACTGGGGATGGTTGAGCTGACAGGGTCTAGGAGAGGCAGGGATGCAAAGCATGGATCCAGTACTTGGCAGTGAAGTGTGCGCAGTGTGAAGACCTATGGTCCTGAAGGGAGAGTAGCCCTAGAGATTGGTAGAAGAAGCAGTGATGGGTGGAGTAGGGACAGTCAAGGGCATAACGACAAAAGGAGTGGAAAAGGGGGTCCAGTCTGGTCAGGGAGGACTTTGGGGCGGCACTGTACACTACGTCACTGTAATCAAAAATTGGCAGTATCATTTTCTGCACTATGGCATGACTAGCTGGCAATGGGATGCAGGCATGACTGCGATAGAGGGCACCCAGTTTTGGGTGGAGTTTTTTATGAATGTCATCCATGTGTACAGAAAAATCAAGGTGCTGGTCTAGCCAGACCCCCAGGTATCTGACGGAAGGGTAGACCTTCAGTAAAGTTCCATCCAGGGTGTGGAAAGACAGGGGAGAGTGGAGCCAAGAGAGTCTTTGCCTTGTGCTGAAGGTTGTGGAGACTGTCTTCATGGCACTGAGGTGAAGCTGGCTTGAGCGAAACCAGAGCCGGACACTGTTGAAGTCCTGCTGAAGGCTGGTCACCACATCCTCAGCAGATGGGCCTGATGTGTACAGCACAGTGTTGTCTGCATACATATGAATGGAAGTATGGGGCAGGCAGAGGGTAGGTCGCTTAGAAAGATGGAGAACAGGAGAGGCCCCAGAACAGAGCCCTGCAGAACTCCTGAGGTGACAGGGAGGGGATCAGAAGTGGCGTTACCAATTCTGACTGATTGCGTCTGGTCAGCCAGGTAGGAATGGAACCAGGCAGTGGCCGATTGTGAGACACCTGCACTGGCAAGCTTGGCCAAGAGGAGGGAGTAGGACATTCTGTCGAACACCTTCGCTAGATCAACAAAGATAGCTGAGGTGATGTGCCCTTTATCCATAGCTGAGAGGATGGAATCTGTGAGCCTCAGAAGGGAAGTGGTGGTAGAGTGTGATTTTCTGAAACCAGAACAGAAAGGAGTGTAGAAGGAGGGGGAGTCAAGGAAGGTGGAGAGTTGAGAGAGTACAAGTTTTTCTTGGAGCTTAGCTAGGATAGGTAAGAGAGAAATAGGTCTATAGTTTCCGGGGGTAGATGGATCTCCACCCTTAGGTAGGGGGATGACCGTGGTGTGTTTCCAATCTGCTGGTATCGAGGCTTGTGAGAAAGACAGGTTGAAAATCGCAGCCAGGGGGGCGCCAATGGCAGGGGCCGATAGGTTCAACATTGTAGCATCGAGGCCTGAAGGGCATCTGCCCTTGGCTGGGTTAAGAGCGATGAGGGCATCATACACCTCAAGTGGGGTGACTGGGCAGAGGGAGAAGGAGTGGGTCAGTGGGGGGTCTAGGGCAGGCATGGGGAGAGGGAGAGAGGTTAGTAAGGAAGCAGTGCAGTTAATGAAATAGGAGTTGAAAGCAGCAGCTACAGCCAGGGGGTTGTTTACTGTGGATAGGCTCAAATTTAGGGACGGCGTTGGTGGCTGGGAAGGAGAGTCGAATAGTGATTTGATGACCTTCCAGAATCTAGCAGGATGGTTTATGTTTGTATGGAATGTAGTGTTGAAGTACTTAGCCTTTGCCTGTCGGATTAACCTCGTACAAGCGTTGCGTAGAGTGCGGTACTTCAGGTGGTCTTGGGGCAAGCCAGATACCTTGAAAGCTTTCCATGCCAAGTCACAATCTTTGAGGCTGGCGATGATGTCAGCCGAGATCCAGAGGAGGTGTGCGCCACACACCCTGGCTTGTCTGATGTGGGCATGGTGGTTCCAGATAGCCAGGAACCTGGTTTTGAAATCCTCCAGAACAGTCTCTTGGGATTTTGCTTGGCTGATGAAGGAACGGTCAACGTTGGCCAGGTCCTGTAGAACGGAGACAATGTTCAAGGCTTTGTAGGATCTGGTGAGGAGGATGTGTGGTGGTGGTGCTTTAGATCTAAAGATCTTCCTGATCATATAGATCATGTGGAGATTGCTAAGGGAGTCAGGGAGCAGGCCCACTTGAAGAATCTGGTGAGGGCCCAGTCAATAAGGGAGTGGTTTAATGATTTGTGATTCAGCCAGGTGGGTTTGGAGATCATTTGGGTGAGGTTTAGGGCACTGAGTTTGTTCTCAATTTTGGAGTTGGTCCGGGAAAGCCAACTGAGATTGAAGTCCCCAAGGATGTGGAGCTCACCCCCTGCAGCTAGTGCTTTTAGGCTGCCAAGGTGGTCCATCATGGTAGACAGAGTGGCATCAGGTGCACAGTATGAACCTGTGATTTATAGTGGAGTATTATGAGGGAGGGCTAGTTTTATTAGTAACGCGTCTATGGATTGTGAGGGGTGGGGTATGGCGATGTTTGAGAACTGAGTCTCGACTGCAATATACATGGCAACTCCGCCACCTCTTTTGCAGCCTGGACGATCGTGGCGGATGACTGAGCAGTCAGGGATCATGATTTCAGAGTCCTTGTCATGTGGTTTTAGCCAGGATTTGGTTATAACCAGGATGTCATGGCGAAGGGAGAGCACGGTTGGTTGCAATAGGGGCAATTTGAGTACTAGGCTGCATATGTTCAGGTGCCTCAGTTTCAAACCTCTGGGGAGCTTGGAGAGTTTGGCGGTGGTAGGCTCGAGGGTAGAGGAAAGGCCAGGGTGTGGCTCAACATTTACAGGTAGCAGGAGGAGGAGGAGGAGAGAGATCACCAGCTTGGATAGGGGCAGTGCCCACAGGGCTTTACATGGATGTGTAGTTGAAAGCTTGGTAGGCCCAAAGTAGACCACGGTAGAGGAGTGACAGGCTATTTGTCCTGGGAAAAAGGGGGGGGAGGATACAGGGGCCCACTTAAGGTGGTTGTAGAAGCACTGTAGAGAATGTGACGGTTGGTGAAGTGCCAAGGGTAGGAGGGGATCCGGGAGGGGATTGAGGTATAGGTAGGCGCTCTTGCTCAGCTGGGTGAGAGGAGGGTGGGAGGGACAGCAGAGGGGCCCTAAGGGAGAGTATTGGCAGAGGTAGAAGCATGGTAAAGAAAGCTAAGGGGCGACACCAGTTTAGGCAGATTAGGTGTGGTGGTTTGGTTTGATTGAGGGCGTTAGCGGCCTCTTGTGGCAAGCGCAGATAACCTGCAGAAGAAGAAGAAGTAGACTGATTTAAATCAATCATGTGACCACTCCTATAAAGTTAGAGGATCACCAAGTGTGGTGGTGGGGGTCGTGGGGTAGCTGACGCAAAGTGTCGGCGGGGAAATCCAGGCTGCAGTAAACAAGCCAACATCTGTGAATCTGCACCTGCTGCTTTGGGTGGGTAGAGAGCTCCTTGCGTTGTGGGGGAGGGCCGAAGGTAAGCCCTCATGACCCCCGGAATTGGCTAAAGTTATAGCAGTAAATTACTATGATTCACAAAGCAGGCTGTCCATAAGGAAAGCAAAAAAAAATGCTGCAGAGCTGCAAGTTAATTACAGCACTGCTAGACTGTGGTACATTGCCTTAGGCTGTAAGGGATCAGAAAATCAACGGGAGCAGTGAAAAGTATAAAAACAATAAATAAATCTCTAAATTAAACCAAACTGCTGCTCCTTAAAGTACTTAATTTCCGACCGGTAAAAGGTGGCATTTTGTCCTCATTTCTATTGTATAAACCTATCTGCAGAGCTGCACCGACTTTTAAGTCCCTGCTAAGTTTGAATTTGGTATTGGTGCCAAAAACTCCAGGCTGCAGCAAACAAGCCGACGTCCGTGGCCATGTATCCATACTTGCTGCTTCGGGTGGGTACAGAGCTCCTTGAATTGGAGGGAAGGGCTGAAGGTAAACCTTCACAACCCCCGGAGTGATGGAGCTGCTGCTTCGGGTGGGTAGAGAGTTCCTTGCGTTGCGGG
This sequence comes from Neoceratodus forsteri, assembly GCA_016271365.2. NCBI lineage: Eukaryota > Metazoa > Chordata > Ceratodontiformes > Ceratodontidae > Neoceratodus > Neoceratodus forsteri. The sequence continues at coordinate 108,695,706 of CM057450.1, read as the reverse complement.
GAAGGGCTGAAGGTAAGTCCTCATGACTCCCAGAGTGGTGGAGCTGCTGCTTCGGGTGGGTAGAGAGCTCCATGTGTTGCAGGGGAAGGCTGAAGGTAAGCCCTCATGACCCCCGGAGTGGTGGAGCTGTGTACAGTGGGCAAGCCCTACCCAACCCATCAAAGACCAACAAGTCATAAATTTTACCTGTTAAGGTCATACTTGGCCACAACGGAAAATCTATAACTATACTTTCGGTTTATATCCCTCCCCGGGAACAAAGTACAGGTTTCGACCTGGTCCTTAGTTATTTAGTTGACCTGCTCTCTAACTCTGAAATTATTGTACTAGGTGATTTTAACACCAACTGGCTGGCCCCAGAAGCTGACCCCTTCAAGGATGCCATTGCAGCTGTTAACTTCACTCAACTTGTTACCACCCCCACTAGGACCAACTACAGAACTGGGAACAACTCACTCCTTGACCTTATCATTACCTCCCACCCGGACAGGATCACCCAAACAGAGGCACTATCAGACTCACTTAGCAACCACTTCCCGGTCATCTGACACTGGTCAAACAAAGCCCCTAAGGCTCCTGCCAAGGTATACATGCAGCGTGTGCTTAAGAAAGGGTACCTTCAGCATCTCCAGCACTACCTTGAGCACACCGACTGGTTCCCTTTAGACTCTGCCCATAGTGTGGATACTGCCCTTGATCATTTTATCCATTGCTTTAACAAAGGCTGTGACTTATTCGCTCCATGCCGCAAGCGCAAGGCTAAGAGAGTAACTAACCCCTGGATCACCCCTCATTTAATCCAAATGATGCATGACAGGGACAATCTCTGGCACCTTGCTCATGACACTGGGTGACCCTCTGACATGCAACATTACAAGGCAGCACGCAATTCCTGTACCAGGGAGATACGTCACACCAAAAGGGAATACTTGCATCACGAACTCACAGATTCCTGGGGTAATGGGAAGCGTTTCTGGGAAAGCATTAAAGACTTCACTGGTAAACCCTCCAAAACGCCCCCTAACATGATTTATGTCAATGGAGCTCTCTCACAGGACCCTCTAATAATTGCAGATACCCTTAATGATGCCTTCACTAACCTCTCTGGCATACTCCCCGGACGTCCTAAAGCAGCCTGCTAGTCTTCCTAGTTCCATGGGCACCCCCCTTCCCCTAAGCCCCCCTTCCCTTCTACTTCAAGAAAGTCTTCATGCAAGAAGCAAAAAAATACTTAAAAAAAGTCCCGGGGAAAACTAGGTTCAGCAATGGCACCTTAGACCTTAAACTCCTGCACCAGACCCTTGACGCCATCCTTAAGCCCCTTACCACTCTTCTTAACCTCTCCCTCTCCCAAGAACAATTCCCACAACTGTGGAAGACAGCTCTAGTTGTGCCTGTCTATAAAGTGGCAATACAGCAGAGCTCTCTAACTACCGCCCTATCTTCATCCCCCCCAGCACTCGAGTGTATCATCGCTGACCAGATAACTAAATCCCTGGCCAAATGCAATATCCAATGCAGGGAGCAGCATGGCTTTAGGAAGGGGTACAGCACAACCACTGCCTTGTTGGAATTCACTGACTTCCTGTACTGTGCACTTGACTGAGGCCAACTGGTGGGGTCAATCAACGTTACCCTCACCAAGGCTTTCGATATCGTGAACCACTCTTATTCCACTCACTCCAGACTACTGGCCTCTCCTTGGAGGTCACCAAGTGGTTCTCCAGCTATGGTAGCAGCAGAACACAGCAAGTCAAAATTAGCGACACCCTATCCAGCTCACGCCCTGTTAACTCAGGCGTCCCCCAAGGCTCCATCCTTGGACCTTTAGTGTTCAGCCTCTTCTTCAATTCACTCCCTAAAGCCTGCCCTAGCAATATTATTCTATATGCAGATGATGCTGTCCTTTTTTCCACCCACTCTGACCCCACCCTACTCACCAAAGATCTCCAGACAAGTTTTGCAGCAACTGAACGCTGGTTTGGAGATCAGCTGCTAATGAACTATAAAAAAAATGAAACTGTTGCTTTTCTCACGTCCGCGTAACCAATACAAATCCTATGTACTAACCATCCTTAACAACCAAAATCTCCCCCTTGAACAAGTCAGGGAATTTATGTATCTAGGCATAACCTTAAATAGCTCCCTGTCCTACTCCTCACATATCAACCATATATCTAGAATCTATATCTGTGAATGCTAGAATCGGCGCCTTATATAGACATCGGCACTGCTGTCTCAAGCTCTGTTGTTTCCATCATTGATTATGGCCTGATTATTTATGGGGCTGTCACTGACTCTGCTATGAAAAGAATAAATGAGGCTCTCAATAAGGCTTGCAGGCTTGTCTCTGGTGCCCCAAGGTTCACCCATACCTGCGATCTCTATGCACAAACTCTTTGGTTAAATCTGAAAGGTAGGGTCACCTACCAGACTTGCCTTTTTGCTAAAAAAATTAGCCTCAGCCAAACCCCGCCAACCACCCTGCCCCTTCTGCTGCCAGCACCAAACCCCCTCAACATGTGTAGCTCTACCCTGACAAAATACCAGGTCCCTTTCTGCAGGACCACTCAGGGCAGTGATCCTTCAAGTTTAGAGCACCTTCCTGGATCAATAATCTCCCCCCGAGATCAACAGGAACCCTACTCTTGGTCCCTTTAAAAGTAGCCTTCGTCAGCCCCTGCATTCTCTCAATAGTTGCGACTGCCCCCCTGTAACAATCTGACCCGTGTCTTCTTGTAACCCCCAAGCTTGGCTCCTTATGACCTAGACTTAAGCCTCTGTCCTGAGCACCCTCCCCCTCTTTTTACCACACTTCAGCATGCACCCCCTCAACCCCTACTTTATACTGACGTCACTTTAGACTGCACCTTAGACTGCACCAACCCTACTCTCACTCTTCTTCTCTATCTTTCGTTCCACTCCAGCCCTTTCCTTTTCCTACACACCTCCCTCTCCTTTCCAACCCCGCCCTCTTTTCCTATCTCTCCTCCCTTTCAACCCTGCCTTACACTTTAGCCCTACTGCCTACTGCCCACCCTTCTACTTCTTGCTGTACCTCCCACATATCCTTGACTTCTGCATTTATTTCTCTTCTTTCACTCTCCTCTTCCCTCATCTGCTTGTACTGCTTATGTATTTATGCTTACTCTTATGTACTCTTTTGTAAATACTCTGTACATATATATTCCACATAATTATGAACTGTAAATAGTTGTTATAATTGTACTTTTAATGTATTGTTTTGCTCATGTTATCCACTATGTTCATCTATATTACCTGTTTCTGTATTTACTCGCAACTCTGTTTGTACTTGATGTGGAACCTTTGTAAAAGAACCTCTGGTTCAAAGGTATTGTAATCCTAGTAATAAATAAATAAAATAAAAATAAATAAAAACCCGACTGGAGAACCAGCAGTTACCAGAGTTCAGTACAGGGTGACTGCTCTCTTTAGGTGGAGAAACATATCTGAGCAAGAGCCACAGTGGAGAGTGGATGCAGAGTTTGAACCTATATTCCAAATTCTACAGTTTGCATAGGTTCTATCTCCAGGGTGTCACTCTCGTCGAAGACGACTGCATCAGCTGTAAACATTAGGTGAGTAATTCCTGGGAGTAGAAGTGTATTTCACAGCCTAATGCAATATGATCTCCAGAGCCTAGGAGTCTGTCACATTTGGACCCATCTTCCATATACATGCTGAAGACATCCTCCCAGGGCCTGGAGGACAAGATGATCTGTATGGGCCTTATGGCCTTCGGCCACCCCACAGACCATAGTATGGGCCAGAGAATCCTATGCAGATAATCCGCCTCTTCGGTTGGAACCATTTAAAGGCATGCAGCAGAAAGTACCTTTGTTCTGTGGGTTGTAAACACCACAATATGTGAAAGAAGTGCAAAACAGAATGAAAATTGTCTCTGGACAAACAAAGGCAGCCGGAACCTGCCACCCAAGATGAGGAGTTAAGAGTTCTGCTGCCTCCTCAACATGCGCAGCTGACCCTCTTATCCTTCATGTCCTTAAAACCTTTTTACAGGTTTTGAACTAAATAGTATGTTATCAGGGAAGAGGACTCCATATAGATATGTTTTGGAAGCCAGATACATAGACTAGTGAGGTAACCAGACTGTTCTCGATGCCACAACGGCCTCAGGTAAACCACATGACAGCATGGTTAGACTAGTGACATAACCAGACTATTCTCAGTGCCACAACAGCCTCTGGTAAACCAAGTGACAGCATGGTTAGACTAGTGACATAACTAGACTGTCCTCAGTGCCATAACAGCCTCAGGTAAACCACATGACAGCATGGTTAGACTAGTGACATAACCAGACTGTCCTCAGTGCCATAACGGCCTCAGGTAAACCACATGACAGCATGGTTAGACTAGTGACATAACCAGACTGTCCTCAGTGCCATAACGGCCTCAGGTAAACCACATGACAGCATGGGTAAACTAGTAGCATAACCAGACTATCCTCAGTGCCACAACAGCCTCAGGTAAACCAAGTAACAGCATGATTAGACTAGTGACATAACCAGACTGTCCTCAGTGCCACAACAGCCTCAGATAAACCAAGTGACAGCACGGTTAGACTAGTGACATAACCAGACTGTCCTCAGTGCCACAACAGACTCAGGTAAACCAAGTGACAGCACGGTTAGACTAGTGACATAACCAGACTGTCCTCAGTGCCACAACAGCCTCAGGTAAACCAAGTGACAGCACGGTTAGACTAGTGACATAACCAGACTGTCCTCAGTGCCATAACGGCCTCAGGTAAACCAAGTGACAGCATGGTTAGACTAGTGGCATAACCAGACTATCCTCAGTGCCACAACAGCCTCAGGTAAACCAAGTGACAGCATGGTTAGACTAGTGACGTAACCAGACTGTCCTCAGTGCCATAACAGCCTCAGGTAAACCACATGACAGCATGGTTAGACTAGTGACATAACTAGACTGTCCTCAGTGCCATAACGGCCTCAGGTAAACCACATGACAGCATGGTTAGACTAGTGACGTAACCAGACTGTCCTCAGTGCCACAACAGCCTCAGGTAAACCAAGTGACAGCATGGTTAGACTAGTCACATAACCAGACTGTCCTCAGTGCCACAACAGCCTCAGGTAAACCAAGTTACAGCACGGTTAGACTAGTGACGTAACCAGACTGTCCTCAGTGCCACAACAGCCTCAGGTAAACCAAGTGACAGCATGGTTAGCCATTTGCAGAGGGCTTGAGTGACCACAGGTGAAGGGGAAGCTACCCTAATAACTGACCCTACAGTGAAGTGAGCTTGCCAACAAACAGCACCTAGTCTCTTATCACTCCTGTCAAAGGCAATGGCCTTAATTGGGATAGTCACAGTGGAGACTGCTGCGTCTGTTACCGGTGGAGTTTCTTAGTTTATAAGCAAACTTTCTTGATAGAGAGCATTTAACCTGCTTCTTTCAGACTTGTTCCTTTGGAGGGAATGCACGGGCAGGGCAAGACGGAGGTTGCTCTGCAACATAGCTCCCACATGGCTCCTAATTTCACTGAGGAAAAAACACCTGATCCAGTGGCTATAACCAGCAGCAAATGGAATAAAGGGGGTGCAGCTTCTTGATGGTGACTCAAATAGCAAAAAAAAAAACCCTTCAAACTTTTGAGCCCTGTGCATTGACCAGTCATCCAGCTCTAGTGGCTCCTGATGGTCGCACAAGAACAAGAGCAGTGGCAACAGGCGGGAACACACCAAGTTTAAGAGCCCAATTGCTCAAAAGCTGCAATGATTCAGAACCTGCAGCTAGAAATCAAGGTGGGATTTGAAAATGTTACAGCCCAGCTCTGGCATGTCCAAACCATCATTCCAGCCTGGACTGAAACAACAGCTTCCCACACTGTGAGGTTAGATGAAGCCGAAAAAAAGAATCAGCGAGCTAGAGGATGCAGTGGCTGATCTCATTAGAGACCAGGATAACCTTCGAAAGTCCCTGCATACAGTACAGGAGAAAGCTGATGACCACGAGAACAGAGCACGGCATTCCAACCTGCGTTTAGTGGGTTTACCAGAGGATCTTGAACGTAAATCACCAGGACCAACAGTGCAAAAATGGTTGGCTGAAAAATTTAAACTGGGACCAGAAGCAGCAAAATTTGAAACTGAGAGGGCACACTGCACTGATCCCCGTCCTAGAGCCAGTGAGCGACCACGGCATTTTCTTATTAGATATCTACACTACCCTGACAGAGAAATCATGCTCAGGGCAGCAAAAAGCAATGGTCCCATCACAGCTGAAGGCAGGAATGTGCATGTCTTTCAGGACTACAGCTGAGAGAACTTCAGTACAAGTGCCGGCAGTTCTTGGGTCTGAAACCAAGCCTCCATTTGAGAGGATGGGAATTTGCTAATTTAGACCCCTTCGTGGCTAAGAATCTCTTGTCCTTGGAGACCTCCTCGAATCTTTGATACCCCCCAAGGAGGCTGAAAATTTGTTAACATGGAGGATGCGGCCGTCGAGGGGAGAAGCTCTACATGGAATACTAGACCTACATCCTGAATAATATGTTTGCTACTCACCATCTGCAAGTAAGTTGCTGGGGTGGGGGTGTGTGTTTTGGGCCCCCCCCCATATATGTCTGCTTCATATTCCCACTTGCCCTCCCTACCCTCACAACTCCAATCACAATTGGCCCCTGTGAGCACAATAGTGCACATAGCCGCATAGCATATTCTAGGGGGTGTTCATTATCCAGCCTGTAGAACACCACCCGATCTGGCAGAATGTGATCCACACGCTCTGAATCACCGAGGCTATCCTTTGACAAGTACCTAGGGTCAAAGTTCGGGGCCAGGGTGGGATCTCTACGCTAGCAGTCAGGCTCGATGGCTGGGGCCCTAGTAGCTGCATGGTCAGATAGTGGTAGCCTATCTATGCATTCACTAAGTATTTCACTTCATAAACGATACTTAGGCCTAGTATTTGTACATATCTGTGTTCAAACGACCCACCCCACTATACAGAGGGCCATTAGCCTTGGGCAGTGACCAGCTAACTTAAGGATTACAATTGATTTGCTACTATTTTCCACTGCAACAGTTTGTTTAAGGTGGAGAACTGCCACTCTTACTATCTAACACTTTGTGGGACTCAAGTACTGTGGCAAGGTGGGTTGTATGATCACGGAAGTTATACAGTCTTTCACAGACTCATAATTAATGGACCACACATCAAGCAGTATTGAAACATGGCAAAAATGAAAGTGCTCAAATGAAGCGTTTCTATTGGTCAATTAATAGTAGCCAGCCATGCATTAATTCCCAAGTAATGCACAGTTAGTCTTGTAGTACTCTGCACAACCACTAAAAATTACAAATCCACAACAAATGCTCCATTTGACCATGTTCAGTTTTGCCATGTTAGAAATCAATGCAGGCACGATATTAATACATAAAGTAGTGGTGTTGAAATGTAGAAATCGCGACCGTGCGAGTTATTTTATAGTATGCATTTTTTATCAACATATTTTGTATCTCCCACCGACCCACCCATGGGATCATGACAATCGTCGCAAAAGCCATACTGGTAGATAGCAGAGCAATGAAAGACGCATGCCACAGTGACCGACAACAAAAGCCATAGTGTTCGTTAGCAGAGCAAAGTAAAGAAACATGCATACCACAGTGTCCCAGTATAATGCACGGGTCACCACTGAAAAAATGTACTCTCAGTGACTCCAGCCAGTTCAATTCAAATACAAAGATACTCTTCATGAACACAGGCGATAGGGACATCCCCAAACAGAGCAAATGCGCTGCTCAGACCCACAACAGGCTACTGAGGTATCTTATCTGCTAAATATGTATCTCACTTGCTTAATGTTTAGTTAGTTTCGTCTGGCAGTGTCCCTTGTATTCCATCCAGTTAAAACTCAGCTAAGTAGGTGCTCCATTGACATCAACGTATTTTTTTTTAGGAACGACCAGACTCCACTGCGGCAGTAAGGAAGCGAGTGTTCAAATAAATCCCAGCTCCTTCACGTTCGGAATACAAACAAATCTACTGAGTTGAATGTAAAAATAGCAGGTAATACCTGTTACTTTAGCACAGAACTGTTAAATAAGCGTGCTTTTGTTTTTGCACCACAACTTTATGAATAAATGTTCCCTACGTGATTACGTGGTGTACTAAAATGTTTAAGTTTTTCAACCGTTTGTGCTTATTGTTTCTAGTAACATTATTTGATTTATGTGTAACAATAGTATACATATTCCATAGCACTTGCCATGTTACAAGTGCATTAAGTCACTCCAAAGGAGTGTTCTACTGTGGAATTAGAACTCTTGAACAACAGAAGAGCAGTTGTCTCAGGATGTGTGGGACACTTATTTGACCTTTTTTTTTGGCAAATCATAATTTGTATTGAGCTTCATAATCACAGAGTTCATACATTTCCAGTAGCACATAGATGGATTGTTAAATACATTCTGTTTACAAAAAAAGAGAGTGGAAGATACAAAAAATAGCAATAAATGCAATCAGCTTTCCACTTGCAAATGAATTTCACTTATAACAGCTGAGGTAGGCTTACACCAAATTGATATTTACAGTTATTAATGTACAAAATCATCTTTGGACCTCCAATGTTCTATATTTTTATTAAATAATTTCCACACTAGTTCAAAATCCCCAAAATACTCTGAATTGTAAAGGGCAAATAAAATAACTGTCTCCATTCAAATTCTGTAAATGGGCAGCAACTGCAACACATTTCCAATTTTTTAGATTAAGTCTATTAACTGCCATCAAATGTGCTTTAAGAATTAAACTCTCATTCCTACCCAACCCTTTATTACTGAACATTTCCAAAATGGTAAATGTGGGATCTTGCCAGTGTGGAAAAGAGAATCCTATAGACTTAAGGACAGAAAATGCCTCAGACCACCAGACTGAAATTAATTTACAGTCCCAAAAGGAATGCAAAATGTCAGCATTGGGTTCCCCACAATGCCAACAGAAATCATCTTGAGAAACCTAACAGACCTAAACCTGCCTGCTCGTGTGTCATCTGGGCAGGTCTGTGCTCCTGGACTGCAGGTTTTCCATTTTCTCCCCCTCTCTATACTGTGTGCAAGAGACTACTCCCGATTTGCCCTGGCACCGTTTTTGCACCATCTGTAAACTGGTAGACTTGCTGGTATTCGAGTGGGAGGAAAGACGCACCAGCGCGTCAGAGTGAAGGAGGAGGGGCAGTGCAGTTTAAAATGCTCGCACCAGGTACAGAAGTTGAACAGACCTGAACCTGCCTGCCTGTGTGTCATCTGGGCAGGTCTGTGCTCCTGGACTGTGGGTTTTCCATTTTCTCCCCCTCTCTATACTGTGTGCAAGAGACTACTCCCGATTTGCCCAGCTACTGGTTTTGCTCCATCTGTAAACCGGTAGACTTGCTGGTATTTGAGTGGGAGGAGAGACGCACCAGCACGTTAGAGTGAAGGAGAAGGGGCAGTGCAGTTTAAAACGCTCATGCCAGGTACTGCACGAACGCCACTGGGAAGAGAAAACCTCCATGGACTATCACAGTAAAAGGCTATATATTTAGTTTATATTGCTTCTTAATTACTAGGTAGATAATCTGTGTATCTTTTTAAAGTTGTAGATCCTGTTTAATAGATTCTGAAGACTTACAGGAAAGGACCTGCATTGTGGACTTTTTCTTACATGTAGCATGTACAAATGATAACTGTTGAAAACTGAATTTTAATGGCATTTTGGAGCATAGCCATGTCCAAACCTAAAACTGTGTTTATGTTTTGCTTCCTAGGTAAATTAGAGCAATTTTAATGTCTATATAGTGTATTTGTGTGATTTCATCTATTTTGCTTTTTTACCTTCCCTGAAAGCTTATTAGTATAATGTTTTAATTAGTTTGATTTTTTTCTTTTCTGTTTTACTTTATATTTGGGCATATCTGCTTTCCTCTAGGTATAGCCCTCTGTGATATCTAAAGGAAAGCCTCCCAATCCAGTTTATTTATATCACTCTTTTTGAGTTTCAAGCAGTTTTAAAAGTATGGCTTACTTTGCTTTTTTTCTAGGAATGCTGGTCCTGGTGTTTTCAGAAAAACATATTCTTGGATTCCAGTCAGACTCAGAGATTAGAACATGTTCCTTTTCTGTAGCTATGACAAACATGACCCCCATAGAGGGGATTAGTAGAAAAAACAAATGTCATTTTTGTTGTTATATGGGTAAGATTAGGCCTACTGGACAAAAATCAAGACAAAGATTAAAATTCCCTAAGGCAAGCAAGGGTTTGATATCTCTCCTCATCATTGCTTTGGCTAGCGGGGAAATTAAAAACAAACCCAGGCCCAGTAAACCAGCCTGGCATTGTTAGGATAGCCCATGACAATGCCAGAAGTTTTGCTGGAAAACAGCCTTTATTTAATCACTGGGTACCTGAAAACTCTTATGATATTATAGGCATCACGGAGACATGGCTCTCAAAAAAGCACCCAGATTCTGAATTTCAAAAACAAAACTATGATCTTTATAGGTATGACAGGCCAACTAGAGGAGGAGGTGTAGCACTTTATATTAGAAATAATCTGGGTCAAGTAGAGATACTTTTTTCAGGAAATATCAAGGGTATTGAAATAATACTGGTACATATAACTAGGCCGAAAATGTGTCTTGGAGTGATATACTCCCACCCAAGAATAAAAACATCAGTTTTTGAGGTGCTGGCCTTAAGATTAAATGAGTTGTTGGGGCAAAGGGAAGGACTATTGATCGGAGACTTTAACGCAGCATGGGGAGCAGAAAGAGATTTTAAGCTTCAATCTGAACTTCAGTCCCTGGGCCTCAACCAAGTATTGAAAATTCCAACACGTAGAAGTACCCATGCCAGTATAGGAAATATCTTAGATTTGATATTTATAACAAATGGCATACACCTGCTAGATGATAAGGTGGGTTCTCTGAATCTGGGAGATCACAGTTATCTTGAGTGTAATATAAAACTAAATACTGGAAATACACCCCAAAATGTCGGTATGTTAGAGACTTTACCCATTTTAACAAATCCTCCTTTCAGTTTCAAATGGAACAAGTAAACTGGGCCCGTATAGATTTGATCCCAGAAGTAGATATGGCAGTTAGAGAGTTTACAAAGACCTACCTAGAAATATGTGATGAAAATGCCCCTTTTAAAAAATCTAAAGAAAGACACAAACATAATCCTTGGGTAAATGAAGCAGTCAAAAAACACATAGGATGGAAAGGAAGGATATGGAAAAAGGCAAATCGGTCCTTTAAAGTAGAAGACTGGGAATTGTTTAAAAAGATCAGGAACAAAAGCAAAAGTATGATGAAAAAGACAAGAAAACGATATTATAGAAATAAAGTAAACCAAACAAAAAATCCGGCCCAGTACTGGAATTTAATTAAAGACCTGGAAGGTAGGGAAAGGAAACATTCGAATATAACTTTTAAGGATGAGTTGGGAGGGGAGATGTCAACAAAGCAAGTAGTAAATAGTTTGAACCAATATTTTTGCTATCTCCCGGATATAAAAATGGAACAGGAAGATGGCAAACAGAAATATGCTTTTCAGCAAATTAAGCAACTGGACAGACACCATAGGGAGGACATTCCATGCTTTTATTTTCGAGTAATTAAAATTAGTGAAGTAAAGAAACAAATGAGGCAATTAAATCTACGGAAAGCAATTGGTCTGGACAAAATAGAGACAATCTTTTTAAAAGCTTCAGTAGAGCAAATAAGCCCAACTCTGTCTAAGCACTTTAATTCCAGTTTACAGCAAAAAAGTTTTCCAGACTTTTGGAAAAATTCTAAAGTGATCCCTGTATTTAAGGGAGGGGACATGAATAGTCAATCAAATTATTGTCTAATAGCCTTGCTGTCAATCATTTTGAAGGTCTTTGAGCGTCTAGTCTGTGCCCAGTTATATGAATATCTGGATAAATATAAACTATTGACAGATTGTCAAGCAGGCTTCAGACCTGGGAGGTCGACGGACACCGCCCTGATGGACTTCATGGATTCTGACAAGTGGGACTGAGGCACGGGAGTCTGTCGGCACGGTGTTCGTCGACCACTCAAAGGCCTTCGACTTGGTAAATTTCAATATACTGTTAGGGAGACTAGCTCAAATAGGCATGACTGAACCTGTTCAAACTTGGTTATTATCCTACTTGACCGAGTATACACAACAGGTTTGTAAAAACGAAACTTTGTCAGATATGAAAGGTACCTACAGGGGTGTCCCTCAAGGCTCAATTCTGGGCCACGTTATTTTTGTTTTATATAAACCCCCTCCCATCATACTTTAAAAAATGGAAATTACGTACTTACCGTAATTATTGATCTTCTTGGACGGTCTCCATCACTCATTCACACTAATGGGATAGCGCCGGAGGTGCTAGGACCAAGTGGGAGCCAACATTTTTCAGAAGGGTTGGTGTCGAGACAGGACCACGCATGCACGGCACCATGAGACTAGCTCACGCCTGTGTAGGCTATCTCAGCGTAGACCCTCCAACCGCCTCAGTACATTTTCGACTGATGAGGTGCAGCATAACTAATGAAAATAACTTATCCTGAGTTTCTGGGCCTGAGAGGGCCCAGCTGGCCCTTGTGAGAAGGGTCAAGAAACAATGTCTTCACAGCCTGAACCACAGGATCATGAAGACCAGGAATGAAAATGAGTGAACCCAGGGGTTGGTGGGTGGGCGCGTGAATGAGTGATGGAGACCGTCCAAGAAGATCAATAATTACGGTAAATACGTAATTTCCATATCTTCCTGGACTAAGTCTCCATCACTCATTCACACTAATGGGACAGCACCGAGCTAAAAGAAAAAATTACTCACCTTAGTAATGTTGTTTCTTCTAATGGAGTCTTGCTATATTATGGCATATGCAGTTTGTCCCAGCCTTAGAACTGCTCCGGAGGTGAAAGAGTTAACTTCCATGCCAGGCATGGAATCTTGAGCGCGAGCTCGGTTGAAAAAACTCTGTCTGTTGATCTTCAAACTGAAACTGTCAGATCTTTCTGAGCAAACTCACTAAGGTCTGTGTGGAAGCTGTAAACCTACACTAGCCAACTGGCTACTAAAATATTAACACATTTTCTGGTCCCAAAACCAAGACTCAAGTCAGGGATCCAAAAATAAAATAAAATAAAATAAAATACAACACCCAAACACCCCAAAAGAGGGGTGAAAACACAAGGTGGGCATCATTAAGTGCCAACACTGCACTGCCCACCCACATCCCAAGAGCAGAGGTTCTGAGAGGGGCAGGCAGGGGGGAGGTCATAATATAGCAAGACTCCATTAGAAGAAACAACATTACTAAGGTGAGTAATTTTTTTTCAAACAACATGAAGTCTTGCTATATTATGACATATGCAGACTACACAGCAGTACCTCCATGGAGGAGGGACAGAACCTACTTAGGAAATAGGCTCTGAAGCACAGCTGTGTCAAACCGAGCATCACTCCTAGCCTGGATGTCCAGGGAGTAATGCTTGGTGAAAGTGTGTACTGTTTTCCAGGTAGCTGCTTGACATATCTCTAAGATAGGGATGTCCCTGGCAGCAGCTAGGGACGCAGCTGTACCTCTGGTAGAGTGAGCCCTCAGGCCTGAAGGGGGAACCTTACCCAGTTTTTGATAGCAAAATTGGATACAAGAGACAATCCACCTGGCAATGGATCTTTTAGTGGCAGGTTTCCTTTACCAACCTCACCATAAGTGAGGAACAGTTGGAGAGTCAAACCTGTGACCCTTGATGCGCTCATATGTAGTAACTAAGGGCTCTCTTTACATCTAAACTGTGCAGCCTCCTCTCGCCAGAGGAGGAATGGTCAGTGAAGTACACTGGGAGAGATATAGATTGATTAAGGTGGAAATCTGAAACCACCTTAGGCAAGAACTTCCTGTTAGTCCTGAGAACTACCTTATCTCTGTGAAAGGAGATAAAATCAGGCTCCACTGACAAAGCTTGTAATTCACTTATGCGCCTGGCAGAAGTGATGGCTACTAGAAACACAGTTTTCCAAGTCAAGTACTTAAGCTCTGCTGAAGACAAAGGCTCAAAGGGGGGTTGCATTAGCTGAGCAATGCAAACATTAAGATCCCAGGCAGGAGCAGGGTTCCTGAATGGAGGGTTGGTGTGAAGCAATCCCTTGAAAACTTGGAAAATACAGGGTGAGCAGAAGAGAGGGCTTCCTGCTGAAATAAAAGCAGAGACAGCTGCCAAATGCACTTTCAGGGTAGCTGGCCTCAGTCCCAAAGTATTTAGATGGACCATATAGTCCAGGACTGTAGGCAAATCAGCAGATTCTGGGGAAATATGCTTTCCAGAGCACCATATGGAAAACCTTTTCCATTTAGAATTATAAGTAGCCCTGGTGGAAGGCTTCCTAGAAGCTTTCAAGATATCGAGTACACCTTGAGAAAGGTGTAGGTCAGCAAACTCTAACTCCTCAAGAGCCAGGCCTTGAGGTTGAGGGATTTGAGATTCGGATACCAAACCCTCCCCTGGGCACAGGTTAACAGATTGTGATTCCTGGGAGACACAGGGAAGGTGGACTGCTAAGGACAGAAGGAGTGGATACCAGGGCTGTCTGGCCCAATCTGGAGCAATCAGAATCATCTTGCAAGGTTGAGATCTGATTTTGACTAGCACTTGAACAAGAGAGGAAAGGGGAAAGGCAGAGGAACTTCCTTCCCAATCAAGAAGGAAGGCATCCAGAGGACTGAGCCCAACACTGGGGCCTGCAACAAAAAGCGGAAGTTGGTGATTGTCTGGGGCTGCAAAAGATCTATCTGAGGGTGCCCCACCTGGCAAATACTAACCCCAGTACTAGGGATCCAGTGACCATTAGTGATGGCCTGGGAAATCCTGCTGAGAGCATCTGCCAGGACATTGTCCTTGCCTGGGAGGTGAACTGCCATGAGGGAGGTGTTCAGGAATAAGCCAGAGACCACAACTTCATTGCCTCGGTGCACAAGGCCAAGATCGAGTGCCCGCTGTTTGTTGATGTACCACATTGTAGTGGTGTTGTCTGTTCTGACCTGTACCACTTTGTTCTGAACAGATGCAGAAAAAACCTGAAGTGCTAGAAAAACAGCTCTGAGTTCCAACAGATTGATGTGGAGCAGAGATTCCTGGGGACCACAATCCCTGGGTGGTGAGTCGCCCATGTGAGCTCCCCATCCCAAGAGGACACATCTGTAGTAAGGGTCAAGGAGTGAGATTGAGGATGAAAGGAACCCTGTCTCAGACTGCTCTGATCCTGCCACCACTGCAGGGCCTGGATCAGGGTTCGAGTTACTGGGATCAATTTGGTTAGAGGATCTCTCTTTGAGACCAGAAGGCTCTCAAATGGAACTGGATGTCCCTCATCTGAAATCTTGCTCCTTGCACTACAGCTGTGGAAGCAGCCATGTGGCCAGGAGCTGTAGAAAATGCCTTGCTGGTCGAGAGACCTGCAGAGTGAAGGAGGAGGCCAGAGCCACCAGGGTCTTTACTCTTTCTAGAGGAAGGAAAGCTCTGGCCTGCTTTGTGTCCAGTTCTGCGCCTATGAAGGTGAGTAGCTGAACAGGCTCTAGAACTGACTTTGGAAGATTGAGAAGAAAACCTAGAGATGTAAGCAGCTGCTGGGTAACCTGAAAGTGTGATTTGACTTGGTCTGGAGACTGACCCACTATGAGCCAGTCGTCCAGGTAAGGAAAGATGGCAATCTTTTGCCTTCTTAAGTGAGCAACTGCTACTGCCAGGCATTTGGTGAATACCCTTGGGGCAGAGGTGAGGCCGAAGGCATTGCTCTGAACTGGTAATGACCTGAGGGCAGTTCGAATCTGAGGTACTTCGGTGGGAGCTTCTGATGAGAACATGGAAGTAGGCATCCTTGAGGTCAGGGACGCTAGCCAGTCCCTGGCCTTAGGAGGTAAAAATAATTCCCAGAGTCACCATTTTGAATTTTGGTTTTAAAAGGTGCTTGTTTAGGTATCTTAGATCCAGGATGGGCGCCATTCTCCTGTCTTTTGGGGTAAGGAAGTACCTGGAGTACAGTCCTTTGCCCTGGTGTAGGAGGAACCCTTTCTACAGCTCTGAGAGCCAGGAGGTTGAGACTTCTGTTTCCAAAGCAAGAGCCTCTAATGGTTTGCAGGTGGAAAGGATCTGGTTCTCATCTTTGGAAATTTTTGAAGCTGAGAACCAGTCCCTGGCTTACTACTTCCAGGACCCACTTGTCTGATGTTAAAGACTTCCAGTCCTGGACAAAGTAAGCAGCCTGCCACAGGTAATGGAGAATCGGCCCTGGGCATCCCATCAGGGTGCCTGTTCGGCAGGGGCTTTAGGCTGAGGGGTGGGAGCCGGCCTGCTCGTACCCCGTCTGCCTCTCCCTCTGAAGAACCCCCTCTGGGCATAAGCTGAAGAGGAGGCCTGGGCTTGGTAAAAAGGCCTGTGAAAAGGCCTGCCCCTGCCCCTGGAAAGCTGCCTCTGAGGAGTGGCTTGCCTCTCCTTGGCCTGTGCACTCCTATAAGTGGTCCTATACTCATCCATTTTCTTCATGTAATTCTCTGTCTGCTCCCCAAACAGAGTTACCCACAACAGGAAAATCCATGGCCTTAGCCTGGGTATCCTGTGACAGGCTAGTACACCTGAGCCAAGCCATTCTCGAAAAGCCACAGATGTAGCCATGACTCTTGAAGATACATCATTAGAGTCCACTGCAGCATGGAATTGCACCTTGGATGCCTCAATACCATCAGCAGCCACCTGCTCCAGCTCCTTGGCAAGCTGGCCCTGTAATAAAGCCATAACAGTATCCCATCTGGATTTCTGGTATCTTGCAACATAGGCCATATAATTTGCCTGTCTGAGTCCCAAGGATGCTGCCATGTATTGTTTCTTTGCCATGGCATCAATCCTCCTGGAGTCCTTGTCAGGGGTATGAAGCCAAAGGAATATTTGCCTTATCACAGGCTGCAGCCTGCACTACTAACATGGCTGCATTGTTGTGAAAGGAACTCCAGTATCAGAGCCTGACAATGTGTACCTCCTGTCCATCTTTTTATCCACAGGAGGTAAAGGAATTAGGAGCTTTAAAATTTTTATTGTCTGTTTCCTAAAAGATTTATGTAAAGGAATAGACAATCTCCTGGACTCTGGGATATCCATCATTTCCACATAGTCAGGCTCCTCCTGTTCATCCACAGCTTCTTCCAAAGGAGCTGAAGGGTTTCAACAACTTTTATAAAACAGAAAATGAGAAGGGGACTCAAAAAGCCTAGGGGAGACACTCCTGAAGGTCTGTCTTGGGAGATGTCCGGTTCAATGGGCACATCCAGACTTTCAAAATCACATTCACTCTCTTCATAATCCTCCTCCCCCTCCTCCGGTTCATAAAATTCTTCTATATCATACTCTTGAACAGGTGGAACCGACCGAACCGACCGTTTACCTGATGGTGCCGGTTCGGACGGAACCGGGGAAAGCGACTGGACAATTTGGATCGCTTTGGCTATCTCTGGCAGCGGTTGGAGAAGGAAATTTTGGCTCCACACCTGCTGATTTTCTAGTCCTCTTTGCTGGAACTGGCTCCTCAGGTCAGCTCTTCGTTGCCAGTATGCGCGGTCAGAGGGCACTCCCTCCGGTTCGGTTGGCACCGAACCAGGCTGGCCATCTCGGTCAGCGGACTTTTTGGCCTCTCGTTCCCTGAGCCTACCAACTCTCTTATCCAGGGTAGCTGCAGGGAAATTCTTGCAAATCTTGCAGTCTGCATTGAGGTGGTCAAACCCCAGACAATAAACACATGTGGTGTGTGGGTCAGCCTTGGCAAAGGCTTCCCCACAGACACTACAGTGCTGAAACCCAGTGGGCCCGGTTTTTCTTTTGGGTTTCTCGGACATAATGCCAGCCTAACCAAAAACTTGCCCTTTTCCGGCAAATCGCCAAGCAAGACACCCTTATCGGTTCCCAACCGTGTCACGGGTCGTGGAAAAAAACGTAATGAAATCCGTTTTTTTTAGAACCGATGAGAACCGGGAACCGCACTCTAAATGTAATTTAATAAGTTTTAACAACAACCTGATCGGTTCAAACCGAGCCGATAACAATGTTTGCAAGTTCCACACAGAGAAATGTAAAACCTATCTATTACTTACGATACCACAGACAGAGCTTGAACCGATCGGTTGCGGTTAAAATATACCAATGCGGTTTAAAAACGAGAAATAACACTTTTTTAACCGACAAATGAACCGAGCAGTAGGAGGAATCTCCGGAGCGACTGTTCAGTGAGGCGGAGTAAAGAATCTGACAGTTTCAGTTTGAAGATCAACAGACAGAGTTTTTTCAACCGAGCTCGATTCCATGCCTGGCATGGAAGTTAACTCTTTCACCTCCGGAGCAGTTCTAAGGCTGGGACAAACTGCATATGTCATAATATAGCAAGACTTCATGTTGTTTGAACTAACAACCCTGAGTAGGGTGGAGGAGATAGGGTTCACTCAGAAAGAACGGCTAAGGACTGTCCTGCTAATAAAAAGAGGTGTCTTGGAAAGAGCATCTAGAATATAGTGCTCACGAGATAAGTGCTTGAGTTGTAACTCACCACTTTGCAGATGACTGCAATGGACACAAAATGAAACTCTGCCAGGAAGCTGCAACCACTCTAGGAGAACAGTGAAAACCCGGCCTCACAATTTGGTATAGGACCAAAATTAATAGTGTCAAAGACATGTACTAATCTAACACCAAAGGACATCAGGAGCTGCAAGAGCCGGAGGTAAAGTCTACTGGTTCAGGGTAAACTGAAAAGTGCAGATGGAAACCCCCGCTACCAAGTATGACTGACCTGTGAAGAACAGGTTCAAGATCACTTGAACCCCCTACTTGGTGAGCAAAAAGGGGGTCCAGTTGGAGTTAGCCTATCAAGGAGAATGTTTTTTACTTAGTCACTGAAAACTTCCTGATGGAAGGGCAAAGCATGATTTCGAAGCCTCTTATGGTGGTCTAGTAGAACCAGATCCTACCCACTTTATGTTCCAAAAGGAATCGTCCTGCCCCTGTGTGTACAACTATAGTAGCAGTCTCTGAACTCAGGGAAGAGAAGAAAAGTGTACAGGAGAAGGTGTCCACTACGTAAAAACATTCTGACAGAAAAAACAGGGTCTGGATTTGTAAGGTATATAGAGGCAGATGCTTGTTTATTTTTATTTATTTATTTAGTTTTTGTTGACCGGGTAAGTGCACTAGGCAGATTCTGCCTATTTCAGGCATAACCCGGGGGAGGGGGATACAGATGAATGTCAACTGACCTTGAACCAGATTAAGCTGTTGGTGGTATTTTTAGTGAATGAGGGAAATTTGGCCAGGACACTGGGGAAACTTCCCCTACTCTTTTCGAGAAGTGCCATGGGATCTTTAACATCCACATGAACTATCACCAGGACAGGCAGATGGGACCTCAGTTTAACGTCTCATCCGAAAGACAGTACCTCAGGAGTGCAGCACCCCCCTCATGCTGCACTACAGTGTCAGTATTGGGATATTAACCCAAGTGCCTGGTGTGGGGATAGAACCCGCAGCCTTCTGCTCTCCTGGCCTCAGAGGCGAGTGTGCTACCTGCTGAGCCACTGACACTTGCGTCGAGGAGGAAGGCAGCAGGACCAAGTTAGGGCTAACCATTCGCTGAAAGTGACTGAATAGTGGCAGAAGTGACTCAGTGCAGTGAGGCACTACTCACTCCGGCCTCCCTGAAGGGAGTATTTTCAGGGAGTAGGAAAAGACTCTAGTTTGTTTGCTGAAAAACAAACATCACAGTTCCGTCACACACTCAGAGACATAGTTTCGTGAGCACCTGGCACAAACCAGTGCGCAGGAACTGAAGGTGTGTATATTTGAGAAGCCATCTCAGAAAAAAGACCTACTTGACTTACGGTCAAGAAAGGAGTAAATCGTCTGTTAAGTAGAAGCAAGCAAGAAAGTAGGAACCTGAGTTCCGACTCGCTGGAGAGTCACTTCTGTTGCTGCAAGGCTCTGCTCAAGAGAAGAAGCCTGATTTTAAAAAAAGGGAATTAACAGACTGGGCAGTCGCCTAGGTGTAGGAAATGTCTCTGAATAAAGAAATCTCTCTTGGAAAAGAGATGACCCGTACTACCACTGGATCGGACTTCCTTTAGGGGTAGAAGAAGTCAGGTACTCTTTACCGTATTCTAGAGACGAGTGCCTTGGGGGCTTAGGCAGAACCTGACCAGATCCAAAGGGTGGTATCGGGTAATTTCGGCTAGGCCCTGTGCTGTGATAAATTTTTTTTTTTTTTTTTTTTTTACCATTAGTCCGAGCCTGACAAGGCTTTAAGGCTGCTATTTCGCAAGGATTGCCTGATACAAAAAGAACAAAGATGTACTCCATCTGAGGTGTCAACCACCTGTGCCAAATAAGCCACTGAAGGGGCAATATCACAAGGGGCTACATACCCCTCTCAAAGGAGCGGAAGAGCCTGAGCAGCTCCCGACCATTAAATTAGAATGTTCCACAGAGTGTAATTGTCTTGACGACTGAAAAAGTCTAGACACAGAAGTGTATGGTCCACGGACGCAGTCTGAAATACTATAGTGGACCCCATTACTGAGGAACTACTGAAAAGATCTTCCATTACGGACTCTGATGATAGAGAGGATGTGCCCTTCAGTATATAAAATGAGTCATCTGTTGTATTACTGACCAGAAGGGCAGGGAAAGACCCATGTAGATGCACTTCTACCCCAGAAGGACCTCTAAAAGAGGTCTAGGTCAGAGCCACTAAAGACTCTGCCACCAGGAAGGATGTCGAGGAGCTTGGTACCACGTAGGGAGCCGAGAAAGTGCTGAGCGGAAAGAGAGATTCTGCTGGCAGAACAGTACAGCAGAGTTCCATCAGCAGAAAACCGCTTGATGACACAAGATCCCACGTAGACTGCCACTCACTAAGATGTGTGGAAAAAATAATCTGCAGAACAGGACTTCATTCTGCGGAAAACATCCTGCCGCAAGTTCTGTGGAGAAGGAGTCCGCAAAGGAAAAATGTGTCACTAATTCTGCCAGACAGCACCCACTAGCACCTCTGTGGCACCAGCATCACTCGTGGCACAGGAGGGCACCAAGCAGTGCCTATGCCAACCTGGGCAATACCCAAGGGCACCCGCGGTAGTACCTGCAGGCACCCCTGGCACCCATGCAGCAATGGCACCTGAGGGCACTCCTGGCACACATGGTACCATGGCACCATAGTACCATGGCACCCATGACACCCATGGCAGGAATGGCACCCAAGGGCACAGTGGCACCCATGGGTGCCACTGGCACCACCCATAGAACCCATTGCACCCATAGGTGCCCCTGGTGCCACCAGCAGTGCCTGTGGGTGCCCACGGCACAACCAGTGACACCCACAGGTGCTTGGCACCACTCGCGGGTGCATGGCGCCACCTGCGGGTGCATGGCATCACCCGCGGGTGCTCGGCGCCACCTAGACACCCGTGGCACCACTAGTGGTGCCGACAACCAACGGCAGCAACAGCAGCACCCATGATGCTGCACAGAGCGATGGCGCCAACCCACAGCACTGACGATGGCGCCGACCAATGGTGCCGACCAAGGCACGGCGCCAACCAAGGCATGGTGCCAACCAAGGCACCGAGGCACAGCGCCGACCAAGGCACTGAGGCATGGCACTGACCAAGGCACCGAGCCACGGCGCCGACCAAGGCACCGAACCACGGCGCCAAAGAAAAATGCCAATGGAAATCCTGAGAAGAAGGGGAGAAGGAAAAAGGTGGTGCCCGTGCCGGCCCCTGCATGGAAAAGGGAGAGGGGTAGGCACGAGGGGTCGACACAATGGCGAAGGCACCAAGAGGGCACCGTGCTCATTCTGATCCAATCAACCTGGCTCCGGTCCAATGGCTCCGAGGCCCGGAAATCAGGAACACAGCCAGGAAAACTGGAGAAGTCAAACCCCCTGCTCCACAGGAGTGGCCCAGAGGTGAAACTGCTCACCGGAGCTCCAATGGTGACAGAGATGGAGTTCGGAGTCGATAATGCAGCCAATAGGAGCGGAGCCAAGGGGAACCCACCAAAGTCGATTCAGGCCTATCGCTCGTCCCGATGAACAGTCCTCATGCAGACATACCAAAGGCCAACCTCAAGCGGCACCGATTCTTCTTCCCCCAACGAGGAAGAAGAGCTTGAGGTTCAGCGGAGTCGGATCCTCGAACCGCTAGATTTGTGCTTCGTGGACTGTCCTCCCTCCGAGCATAGGATTGTCCATGCCGCCTTCCCCGCTTATCATGCGTGCGGCTGGACACAGCCCCTCTGCCATAAAAACGTTCAAACAAAGTCTTTCTACCATCACCGCTACCATCTAAGGATGACACCGTTGATGGCAGGAAATAATTTCTTTTTCTTCTTCTTCAGAATCTTCTTTTCTTGTTTGTAAAATAAGAAATTACTACTAAAATATTAAATTAAATGCTAAAAGCTGCTGTTGTATAGACGAAAACTTTGACGAAGATGAAGAAGAAGAAGAATCAGCATTTATACAGCGCTTTTCATACATCCAAAGCGCTTTACAAGCAATGCTAGACTGGTAGTGAAGTGACTGAATGTGTGGTGGCAGCCATATCGCATATCATCACCCACACACAGCCTGGATAACTGCATGAACCGTTTATGGGAAGGGAATGTTGGCCAGGACACGGGAATGTTCCCTACTCTTGAAGAGTGCCCTGGGTTCTTTACTTCCACCTGGACACCCACCAGGACAACACCAGGATGGGTAGAAGGGACCTCGGTTTAACGTCTCATCCGAGGGCGGCACACCCCAGCAGTACAGCACCCCCCAATACTGCACTCGGATGCCACCGATTTTTAGGTGCAAGTTCAATCCCGGTGTGGGATGAGAACCCACGACCTTCTGGTCCAGAGGCGGATGTGCTACCAACTGAGCCATGCTGACTCCGGCAGACGAGCGACGTCGACATCCAAGCACACTCGACGGCGGGAGAAAAGGAACTGAGGCAGTTGGAGGGTCGATGCTGAGATAGCCTACACAGGTGCGAGCTAGTCTCACGGTGCCGCGCATGCGATTTTATCTACCACAAATATGGAATGAGACAGATCCAGAAATTAGGATTATTGTTATGGCGATATTATGTAATTTCTGATACGACTGTTTGATTAGACTGTAGATTGTTTTCAATCTTTTTTTTCCTGTTTTATATATTTTTGGGTTTATGGGTATTTGGTAGTTATAGGGGATGAAATTACTATTTTCTTTTTTTCCTCCCCTCCTCTTCTTTCTTCGATGTCTCCTCTCCTAGATCTGAAATTCATGAAAACTGTTTTATACTATAGTATGTATACATTGTCTTGCCTATCTCATGGTTACATCCAGTTTTCAGCATAGGGATTTTTACTGAGATTTATGGTATACTGTGTGTTTACACCTTTTGTACGCATTGCTTGGAAAACCAAGCGAGTGCTGTTTTAAGATTGTTCCTGTAATATTTTATTACATGTTGATTTGTACTTGTGAAACCGTGACCTAAAACAGGGCAACTTTGATAAACAGGGCCTG
The DNA here is from genome assembly GCA_016271365.2 of Neoceratodus forsteri. NCBI lineage: Eukaryota > Metazoa > Chordata > Ceratodontiformes > Ceratodontidae > Neoceratodus > Neoceratodus forsteri. The sequence continues at coordinate 108,672,060 of CM057450.1, read as the reverse complement.
TCGGTCCTAAAAATTATCTTCCTGTCAAAAAATAAAAGTTTTTATCTATCTATCTATCTGTCTATCTACCTTCATTTTGAATAACCTATGGGAAGAATAGTAAGCTCTATTGAGTATCTTATACTGGATTGCCCCATCTCTAGTTAATTTATACTGACTAACCCCATTGCAAGCCAAATCCCATTGTTTAGCAGTACAAAATATATTTTAAGTCTTCATCCCATTTTTTAATAGTAGATCTATAAATATTCATATAAAGCTTATGTAAGTTATTTAATAACCAGGAAAATAATTTAACTTATTTATTCCCCACACACTTTAGCAAAGTCCCTTCTATACACTTATTAGGATCACGTTCCCATCTTTTGTAGTCTTTACTATAAACACTGCATAACTGATAGGAGAACAAAAACTGTTGGGGGCCCAAATTATATTTTGTACTAAAAAATGTCCAATCCATCGTGATAACCCCCCTTATATAAGTCCTTCCATTCCTTTATTCCCTTACTTTCCCACCTTGTGTTTGATAAAGTAGTACCTTTTATTTCATAGTTGGGATTTCCCCATATTGGGTTATCAGGTGATAGATGAGAGTCCCACCTAATTCTACTTGTGTATTTTAACACTTCTCCAGCTAAGTGGCTTACTATATAACTTCAGGATAGCTTATATTTCCTGGCCGTAAATAACATTAGGGATAGATCTACCTGTTCCGAATAGGAGACCGAAAGTAGTGTATTTATAAAGGCTAATGTTGTCCAGTCTTGTTCCTCATATGCTCACTTTATTACCAATTTCATTATGTAAGCTAAAAAGCTTTTTTCAGAATCTGGGCAGGCTAACCCACCTTGATCCACCGGAAGACATAGCTTGTTCCATGATACTCTCGGGACTTTACTATTCAAAATAAAATTCCTGAATAATTTGACTACCTTCAGAAACCATGTACCTGGAATGGGGGGTCATTACCATCTGAAGTCTATAAGATAAGTATGGAATGCCCATCACCTTGATTAACTGAATTTTTCCTATACGGGATAACAGTATTTTACCCCAACATTTTAGTCTGTCCCTTAGGGAATCATATAGATCCTTAAAATTCAATCTAAATAATTGCTTTATGTCATTATGACTATATATACCCAAATATCTCATACCGTCTTTTTTGGATTGTTGCATTCAGATGCTGTTTTATTTGCAATATACTGGTCATATGAAAAGTAATCATTTCAGTCTTAGCCTCATTAACCTTACATCCTGCTGCCCTAGAGAATCTGTGAATTACCAAAACCAGTTCTTTTATGCTTTGTTCAGGCTTTTGCAGCATCGACAAAACGTCGTCTGCAAATGCATTTAATTTTAATTCGTCCAGACCAATTTTTACCCCATAAATGTCGACATTAGCTCTAATTTCAGCAAGAAGGGGTTCTAATCCAACAACAAGTAAGGATAGTGACAAAGGACACACTTGGCGGACTCCTCTGTGTAGTTCAAAGAGCTCTGAAAGATTACCATTAACTTTTAGCTATGCCAAAGGTTTTGCATAGATTGTTTAAATGACTCTTATGAATTATAATGGGAAGCCAAAATATTTAAAAATATTGAACAAATAGGGCCACTCCAGCATATCGAATGCCTTGGTGGCATCTAAGGCCATCAAGACAGTTGGAATTCCAGAGTTCTGTAGATGCTCTATTATGAACTGCAATCTAAGTAGACCAGACTGAATAGTTATAGAGAAAATAAAACCTGTTTGGTTTGAATGAATTAATTTAGGGAGGTAAGGCAGCAGCTTGTTGTTAAGAATTTTTGCCAGGACTTTATAGTCCGTATTCAGAGTGGCGATTGGTCTATAGCTTTCAACCCTGTTTCCAGGCTTACCCTGTTTTAATATTAGTGAAATATAAGCCTGGGAAAAGGATTGAGGCATAGTCTTATTTTGTTGAATCTGGTTGTATAATTTGCAAAGAAGGGGAGCCACTTTATCCTCAAATGCTAAAAAGAACTCTAAAGTATATGCATCTGCCCCGGCGCATTAGATTTAGCCATCTGGTGAAGAGTATCCCTCACTTCTTTTACCGAAATGGGTTGTACCAGAGCATTAGCTTCAGACTCATTTAATTTTGAATCAATAAATTTTTCATAACAGGCTAATTCTTCCTGTGATGGTGAACAGTCCAAAGTGTATAAGTAGAAACAGAACTTATAAAATTCCAACATGATCCCCTCCTGATTTGATATGAACGGACCGTCTGATGTTTGTATAGATGGATGTTTGTATAGATGTTATTTCCATTTTCTTCTCTTCTCCTCTAATGCTTGTATTCTCTTTACTAATATTTTCCCTATAAGTTCACTATTTGTTTTCCAATTCTTATTGGATCTAGCCCGCTGCTTCTTAATATTATAATAGTTGGTAGATTCAATAACATTCCTTAACTCTTGTAATTCCTGGATTTTCGTGTTATCTCCTTTCTTCACAGATTTTTACAGGGTCAGTAACCTACCTTCTAAATATTTCTGTCTTTCTAGTCTTAATTGTTCCTTCACGAGGCTTCTGATATTATCCCCCTTCTAAGCATGGCCTTAAAGGAATCCGCCATTTAAGTATATTACTCTTTTGTACTTTATTGTCTATTTTAAACTGGTCAATCAACTGGGAATTTTTTTCCAAAAAGATTTTATCTTTAAGTAAATGATTATTTAGACCTGGATCCCATATCTAAGTAAATATCACAACTTACTGGACTATGGTCTGAAATTAATCTTGATTCAATAATGGTTTTAACCCCCAAGGTTTCTACAAGTAACACTAGATACGAAAATATAATTAAGTCTGGAATGTGATCTGTGTCTAGAAGAAAAATAAGTGAAATCTTTAATCTCCCCATGCAAATCTCTCCCGATATCTACCAAATTATTTGACAGTAAAACGTTATGCAATAGTTTAGCTTTGTATTTATCCCAACTACATCCCTTAGTTGTTTTATCAATGCTCAGCACACAGTTCAAATCTCCCCAAGTATAAAGTGCCCCCCCATTCCAAGTAAACATTAACTTATTTAACTCGGCCAGAAAATTTGCACATCCCTTAAAAGGACCATATAAAGAACCGAATATTATGTTTTCTTGGTCTTCAAATTTTATATTAACCAGAACGATTCTCCCCTGTTTGTCTGAAATGGAACCAATAACTTGCCCCTTAAGATTCCTATCCAATAATAAAGCCACCCCCGCACTTCTGTTAGTTTTGCCAAGTGAACAGAAAATATAACCTGGATATTTCTTTTTTAAATTTTCCATTTCCTTTTCATTTAAAAAAGTTTCCTACAACATGATAATATTCACTTTACTTTTTTTGATCCTGGTCAGAATTCTAGTCCATTTCTCGGGCGAGTTTATACCATTAATATTCCAGGTACATATTTTAACTAATACCATTAATGTAGGTGGAATAAATCAATCTCCCTTTAACAATTTTAGTACAATTCCATCTGTTGCTACTAAATACAGCTCTCATATCCCCCTCATATTATACCTAAGAACATAGTCTGGCATATCCCCCGCTTCAAGACTTGGTAACAAGGTCAGAGTAACAGCTAGTCACCCCAACACACACACACTAACATTTCGCTTCCATGATAACATCTAAGCCGTCTGTCTTTCCCTTAATAGTGGCCTCTGTATTAGATGCATGCAGGAAAAGATATTATTAAGGAGACCCAGGGGAGCAGGCTGAGGTACTAAATGAGTACTTCACCTCAGTTTTCACCAAGGAACATAGGGGTGCTGCATCATACATGGGAGGAGACAGTGACACTGAAGAGGGGGGGCCCTTACCGATCGGCGGGTCTGGGGAGAGGGGGAGGCATCACTGGCAGGAGGGGGGAAGGCTAAGCAGTGAGAAGAGGTAGCGGAAGTGGAAATCACAGCACAGAGAGTGAGGAAAGCCCTCAGGTCCCTTAAGATGGAGAAAGCACCAGGGCCAGATAAATTACATCCCAGAGTGCTGAAGGAACTTGCGGATGTCCTGGCGAAACCCCTGGCGGAGCTTTTCACCATCTCACTGAGGACAGGGTGGGTGCCCCAGGACTGGAAGGTGGTGCATATAGTGCCTATCCACAAGGGGGGATCAAGGGAGGTGGCAGGGACCTACAGGCCTGTCAGCCTGACATCGGTGGTGGGCAAGATGATGGAGGGCATTGTCAAGGAGAGGCTAGGGGGGGACCTGGAAAAGTCAGGGTGCCTGGATGATAGACAGCATGGATTCGTCCAAGGGAAAATCATGTCAGACAAACCTTGTGCAGTTCTATGACTGGGTGACGAGTGCCTTGGACCTGGGTAGACCAGTGGATGTCCTCTTTCTAGACTTCAGCAAGGCATTTGACTCTGTTCCTCACGTGGGCCTGTTGGATAAGCTGGGAGAAATGGGGGTGGGAAACCAGATGCTCAGATGGACAGGCAATTGGCTCCAGGACCGGACCCAGAAGGGTCGTAGTTGGCAGGATAGTCTCATCCTCAAGGAGAGTCATTAGTGGGCTCCCACAGGGATCAGTCCTTGGGCCCCTCCTGTTCAATGCCTACGTCTCTGACATAAGGACAGGTATCAGGAGTGAGATGAGTCTCTTTGCGGATGACTCAAAACTGGGGGCGGTGGTGGGTGGGGAGGAGGGGAGGGTGGCCCTACAGGGGGACCTGGAGGCTCTGGAAAGATGGCCTAGAAAGTGGAAGCTGAGGTTCAATGCAGGGAAATGCAAGGTACTGCACTTGGGGGCCAGAAACCCAGGCCAAGTGTACACCCTGGGATGCTACAAGTCTCGATGGCCGAGAGGGACCTGGGGGTGGTGGTGGATGTCAAGATGAACAACTCAGAGACTTGTAGGAGGGCAGCAGCCAAGGCCAACAGGATGCTGGGATGCATCGCTAGGGGGATCACCTCCAGAAGGAGGGAAGTGATACTCCCTCTGTATAACTGCTTGTTGAGGCCGCACCTTGAGTACTGCGTGCAGTTTTGGAGGCCACACTTGAAGAGAGACATTAAACTCCTGGAGAGGGTCCAGAGGAGGGCAACCAAAATGATTTGGGGCTTGGGGGACAGGACCTATGAGGAGAGGCTCAAAGACCTAAATATGTACACATTGGAAGAGAGAAGGGACTGGGGGACATGATAGAGGTCTTCAGATACATGAAGGGGGTAAATAGGGGAGGAACAGTCAGGGTGCTTCGAAGGAAGGAGGAGGGGCCACTAGAAGGCATGGGTGGAAGCTGGAGGGGGGAAGATTCAGGGGAGAAAGGAGGAGGTGCTACTTCACTGAGAGGGTGGTGGAACCATGGAATGCGCTGCCTAGGGAGCTGGTGGAGGCAGAGACGGTGGAGGGGTTCAAGAGGAGGTGGGACAGGTACAGGGGAAGGGTTCTGGAAGCAAAATCCAATGCAGCGAGAATATCTGGAACTGGGACAGGAGATGCCAGAGAAGGCGAGGGGGGCAGCAAGGTCAGCTCCCAGGGTGGGGGCTGACCAAACGAGCAGACACGAAAGACCGTTAGGCCTATTCTGCTGGCATTTTAGTATGTTAGTATGTTAGCTTTATGGCTGCTTTAATCTTCAAAGAGTTATACATCACAGTAAAGGACCCCCACTGTTTTATAATATAGTCGGCACTAAGTACAAAGATATATTTAGAGAAACAGTAATTAAGCTTTATCATATAAGCACAGTGTTCAGGCAGGAGACCTAGTGATTCTACTAGGTGCTGCTTATAGAAGAAACATGGTTGTTTCAGCAGGTCGGGTGCAGGAGTGATCACAAACACCGCAAGACTGTCCTTTGATCTCGTGGCGATGCATATTGCACCACGCCCGATTCCTAGCCTGGAAGGTATTTAAACAGCAAGCAGAACAGACGTGACACCTCCACACAGAGAGAACAGAAGGTCATGCCACACTCTGCCTGAAATCCGAAGTGAGTACCACTTAAAACCTAAATGGGTGAATACTTTCTTTTACTTTTGAATGGCTTTGCATTTGAATGAAATAATGAGTGCACATGCTGAGTTAAAACACTGGTCTCCATTACAGGAAAGGTTACTGAGGCAGTCAAGTCCAGTACAATTAAATACAAAGGCAAACTTGTTCATACAGATAAATTTAATGAATTTTTTCTAACAACACTATAGATTTTGAATGCACAAGGACTGTTAGTTTTGAATTGGACTATTGTACAGGTGCATAGCACTCATATGGCATTTTTATTTTATACTGACAGAGTATAAATTGTGACCAGAGAGAGGAGCTAAATATGTAAGCATTAATCACCAATGAAGGTGGCATCTAATGGGAGGTTAATGCATGGTTGGGACCGTTGTGGCACGAGGCTGGAGGCCGAGTGCGTACACCGGTCCAACCATGCATTAACCCCCCCCCCCACTAGATGCCACCTTCATCGGTGATTAATGCACTTGTAACATGGCAACTGCAACTGTACTATTTGTCAGATGGTGTTTTCTTTGCTGTACAACAGTAAATGCCAGAAACATTTATTTAATGTTTACAATTATGGGGCATGTCATTTACTTTTCCTGCCTTTCTGCTGCTGGAACTGTGCACGTGCACGTTGATCACCCCACATCGAGTACTATGGTGGCGACTACTTTTTACAGTCTTTCATCTCTGGTGTATCTATAAATATTCGCATACAACTATGTTTGCACCTCCGACTTTCGTACTTGTGCTGCTACTCCATTTCTCTACCCTCGTTTTTTCCCCACATCGCTGCTCTGGTGCATCCTGGGCAACATGTCCCTGCATATATTCATATTCTCCCAAAACTGCCAGTTCTCTTCTCCATGCCCTGCACACCTAACGATTACCACCAATAGGTGGCGCTTTCACGGCACCATGGAACTTCATCTCCATTTCGCTGTTCGTGCATTTCCCAGACGCATTCTGTTACCTTTCACATCTGCTGCCCCTATCCTTGTGTGCCTCCCGCGGCTCGCCCTACTCTGTACTCCACGGTTTCCCCTTCTGCACTAGTTTTCTCCTACACCTCCCTCTCTCCACTGTTTTCAACATCACACACTTGCCCACACAGCGATTTTTTGCCTCATCTCACCCTCATCAGTCCAACCTACAAGTGGCGCTTTCTCAGATGTTGACAGCTTCGCGTCTCCCTCGTGCCAATCTCTCATTCCCCTGTCCTTTCCTGTGGTCTTTTCCATCCATCGGCGACTTCTACGATATACCCTCACTCGCTCACTGCATATAACATTGCACACTTCCCCGTTCTGCCCTGTGTCCCGTTTTGTATGGTGCCCGCAGCGCCACAGACATTTCTGCTGTTCGGTTCAACCCCTGCCAGTTCCCTTTTCTCCTGTGTTCGTCGTGCCACCTACCGGTCCACATATTTGTTACCCATTGACTCCTTCCCTACTTCGGTGAGTGCGTTCACGCGCTCAAGAGGGTATTATTGCTCTGAGCGTTCTAAGGCAACACGGCATTATCGTGTCATAATGCCGTGTTGCTCTTGCACCACCTGACTCTTGCACCTATCCCCTTTCTTCCCTGAGCTCCTTATATTTCTGTCATGTTACAATGATATTTAACATAAGGATATATTTAAAGTTTTGAGGTATATAATTCCTCTTTTGGTTTTGTTTCAAATATGTGCTTGAAACTGATGGTACCTATACATGAGCTCTGAGCATTATATTGTCTTTTCAGCTGCCTTGTATATAATCTGAATGAGAAAAAATAAAAACAGATTACTGTTAGAAAACTAACTGGATTTCAGGCCGGTATGCAATATTATAATTCATTACAGAAAATCTTAAAACATAATAATTTCAGGATATATTATAGATATACTTTATTAGATAATGGAATGATTTTGCTGGATTTTTGATTCACAGAAAGTATACAAAAAGCACATGTGGAGATCCAAGAGTGGCTTTGTGGTCTATTGTATATAGGTGAGCGTGGATATGAATAAGGAATCTTAAACAATTTTTTTAAGTATATTTTCAGTGAAAATGACTTGGAGTTTTATTTTTATAAATTTAGATACAGTGTTCTCACTGAAGAAGGATTTTTCCAAAACATTTGTATGGACTATATCTGTATCAATAAAGAATATTTATTTGATACACATGGGTGAGTGGGCCTATGTTATCAATTTCTGCAATAGAGGTTATTAATCATATTCAGCCATTTACAAAGCCTGTAAATATAGTTGGAAGTCTTATTCTCAAATATAATAAAGCATCTGAAGGAGAATTATACAGTAGAGTTTGATTATTCAAAAACACCCTGAGTCTGGCTAGGAAAATTACAAAGGCTTTAATATTCTCCTTCCATAACCTCTGTTGAATACCTCCATATTTTTCCTTTGATCCCACAATAACTTGGAATAATAATTTCTAAAATAGGCTGATCTTGAAAGACAACATTTTTTGACTCATAAAATGCTTTCATAATTTGGTCTTTCCCATCTGATATCACCATTTTAATAATCACAGGCCTACATTTCTGGTCAGATTTTATAGACCCTAGACAGTGGGTCCTGTCTATTATTGGTACATTCACCCCCAAAACTCCCAATTCTGCAAAAATATCTAACAGAATGTTCTTGAGAGGCTTTTCCTTTTCCCACTCAGCAAGAACCCCAAAAACCTGGATATTCTTCCACCTGGCTCGATTTTCTTCATAGTCTATTTTCCATTTAAGCGATTCTTGCTGTACTTTGAACTCTTTCATTTCTTGGGTTAAAGGGGAAACAATGTCCTCCAAGTCTGACTGCCTCTTCTCTACTTCAGTAATCTGTTTGATACCTTGTTCCAAATTTATATCCAGTTTCTGAATACTGTCTGATAGAATTTTAATTGAAGCTGGTAAAGATTGCAGATTGCCCAGAGAAAGCTGTAGATCTCCCACAGTTTTAAGCAGTTGCTGGACCCAACAGGGCGGAGAATCTTGAGTAGACTCAGAAGTGCTAGGGCCCATATCAGTTAAAGTCTCCTGTGAATTGTTAGATGGGCATGCCGCAGTATCTTCTTCCAAAGGGTGAGCAGAATCCTCCACCATTTCTGTGGATGTATTTGCTTCCCCCTTGGAAACAATATTACCCATAATGTCAGAAGAATTTGTGGACTTAGCCCGCGACACGGCTGTTTTCCCCCTCCTTTCCTTTTTCTTTTCTAGATCAACTTTTGGTGCCCTTCTAAATGATTTAGGGCCAGCAGAATCACAGCAATTTTTTGAATGGCAGTTTTAATTGCTTCAGTTTTTCCCCCTTACCTCTAATTGGGCCTTTGTACTGTCCCGATCAGATGTAGTGCCAGGCTCTGAGGTAGATTTACTCTTTTTGGGCTTAGAGTTCTCTTTTGAATCCTGAAAAAGTTTAGATAGTCTCTTCTCTTTTAATTGGTCCTTGTAATTGGAATCCCACATGAGCAATTTACTGAAGAAAAGTACCTTCAGTAAGTTACAGTAGTACTAGGCCTGCAGTATAGCATGTTGATCAAATATTTTGTTCCTCCATATATTCAAGGGGATAAGTGCAAAGTTAGGAAAAGACAGTAACCTTTTTAAACATTTGGTTTAAGGCAGTTAAAGGCTCTCCATCAATGCCCTGGCACAATGTCTAAAAAACAGCAGAACAGAGAAAATAAGGAGTGCAGGTTACTTAACATCTCAGCATTCTTGACGTCCTCTCGCCGTCTCCTTCTCTTGTTGGTCACAAGATTAGGATGTTAATTGTTGATTTTTTATTTTCTCCAGAAGACTACTGCCCATACAGCTTGTCTCCAAACATTCAGGGATTGGAATTTTCTTGCAGCCTGTAGCGCTAAGCTTGAATTTTTTTTTTTTTATCAGTCGTCCAAATGGACCAATTCTGGTACTGAAAATATGGCACTGGACCGCTACCGTTGCAGCTGTTCCTCGGAAACCCGTTCCCCCACTGTTACTTACTGCTGGATGACCTAGGAGACAAAAACTCAGACAAAAGGTTCCATTTTACTGTATTCTGGTGACTGCTTCAGAGAAAAAACTTCCTGAACAACTGCGGCTTGACCACACACAGTAAAAAAACAAAATTAGAACTTGCGGTCCAATTCTTTATCTGAACCAAGATGTAAGAACTGAAGACCACTTGCTGGAAGGGAGAACACCCCAAAAAACAGTTCAAATTAAGCGTTTAGTTCCTGCCAAGAAGGATGCCATACCTATATGAAGCAAGAGGAGTTGCAGCTCCTTGTAACTGGCTAACTGCGCATCTGGAGTATTACGTCACCACGTTGCACCACCAACACTTCAATATAATGCAGGTTTTTGACAGTTTGGAGGTCATGTAGGACACTCACTTGACAGATCCTGGAGCACAGTGGACTGTGGGATAACACCATTGTAAATTAGCCTTGACGTCACTGTAAAGGAGCCTTGGTTCAATGACTTATTTCTAAAAAATTTAAACTTGAAACTTGAAAACTTGAAAAACTTGACACCCGGGGGAGTTGCTCCAAGCACCATTACTAGTCCCTGGACTAAGGGTCTGACTGCACTGCAGCTGAAACTAGATGTGGGTTTTGACTGTACAGGGGCATTGGTTGTGTTGTGTTTATTATGCCTGCAGAACCCATATCTTGACAATAACATTTAAACTCTAGACCCTGTTTTAAATCCAGCTGGGTTCCCAAACCACAGAACTAAACATATCAAATAAGAACTGAAACTCCACCACTGTACCTCAGGGTGGAGGACTCCTTTTCTAAGTTCTACCAATGAGCTGGTATTTTATACTATTTAAAAGTGTTCAGTTGGTGCTGTTCCAAAGCATCCATGATCTACCATAAATCCACCAAATGTTTGCAAGGAAAGCTGTTTCGAGCTGCTGTTAGATTGACTGGGGAGTATTTTCTTAAGGTGTGGCAGCTTACTGTTCTGGTTGTTGGGTTGGGTGATGTTACTGTTGTTGCTGTGGGAGGGAGGGGAGGGAGGAGATAAAGGCAAAAGTTTTTTTCTAACAGTGATGTACCAGTTGTCTTTTTATTCTCACCATGTGTTTGAGCTGACAGCTCAAACCTTTGACGTGATTTGGAGGTTGAATGGCTGTATTACTCAGGCTTGATCCTTTATGTCAAGGTCTACCACTTCTGGTTGACAACTTTCTCAGAATGCTGAAAAACTAAGAAACACATGTTTCTGGAGCTTAACAGGGTTGGTTTGTGGGTAACGGGGCAGCAGGAAGAACTGCCATCATCTGTAAAGTTCTGCATGTTTCTTTAGTCAGGAAAGAAGTAAAGTATGTATCATATAAAAGTGGTACTAAACGAGACTCCGGGCCCCCCTGACTATATACTTTCCTATTCATCCAACATTCCTTCCCTTCCTGCCTGCAGAACTGTGGCAGCCACAGTGGGTTTGCTGCGAGGCAGAACTGAGGACTGAAAAAATCCATAGTAGACAAATCTGAAAGAAGCATTCTTCTCATGCTCTGATACATCTGCACGTGCCTGCTGCAAGTCCAATTGGCCTGAGGGACACGCCTGAGGTTTGGGTGTTTTAGCAAGCCTGCCCTGTCATTCTTCATTTTCAAAATGATGTCAATTAGTCGAAGACTCAGGAGATGGCATAATTCAGATTTGCCACTGTTAAATAGTAAGCCAGACACAACTTCCCCTGCAGCATCAGCGGACTGAATGTTGGGAGCCAAAATGTTTATATTTGCTTTGCTAGAACAAGAAGGGCAGACCCACCAAGAGGAGACTGCCATGCTCCCGAGCAATACCTTGCACTTTTGAAAGAAAGCAGTCTGCTAAACAGCATGGTGCTGAATCAAATATATTTCTTCTATTAATGGTTCCCCCTTCTAATAAACCTAATAGAAAAGGACTCAGAAATGAGTTTGGAAGTGTGGTTGAATCCAAAACGGACTGCTCAAAAACTGCAGCAAAAGTAACGCATAAAACAGTATTTGCGTTTGTAAACCTTAGCGCCAGCATAACTTGCAGTAGATAAATGACGTATAAAGCACTAAAAAAGCTAATGATTGTAACAGCAGTAGTTCTGCAACCAAAGCCTGCAGATAAAGGCAAAATGCACATAAAACTCAGTCTGCATCAGCAAGAAAAACCGTAAATGCAGCTGCAGAAGAGAAATGATGCAAACAGCACAGCTGTGTGCACTCTAGGTAGTTAGAAAGAGTGTGACATTTCACTTGTGCTCTCAAATCACTCAGTGAGACTTTGAGGTGTGAAACAGCCAGAAAAGGATGAACATCCCCCAAACTCAGTCACTCCCACAGAAAAAAAGTAAATAACGGTAAAAATCCTGCATAAAGCTTAACATTAAATAAACACACTGAGCTGCAGGCTGATGCACAGGGGAGGAAACTAACAGCCAGAAAAGGAAAAAATGTCCCAAATTTATCTTAGGCATCAAGCTAAGAAAAGGTGGACAAATATCCTTCACCCCTAGTTTTAGTCAAGGCAGTAAGAAAGGCAACTTGTAAAGACATTTCCCAACAAAGTTATTTGTGAGAAAAAGCAGATATTGCAATTTAAATTTCAAACAGCATGATTGCATTTAGAGTATACTGCTTGTGGAAACAAACACAGGAACCTCATGCTGGGAACATTGAAACGAAACACTAAATTACACTTTTACAGCCCTCCTCAGTCTAAAAAGCACTACTTGGATGGGAATGTTTGTGTGTGTGTGGGCATGGCACCCCTGAACTCCTGCTAGAGTTACTTTTTTTGGAAAAAAAAAATTGTTAAAATTCAAACCAAACCAAGGAGTCAGTTGAAAAGTGCTGTAGTCCCTTACTCCCTTCACACAGGCACAGAAAGACTGATGACTGTTAGGTTGTGGAATACTAATGTCATCAATATTCTATGCTGGTGTTACAATTTTGAGTTGTGCCAGTGTCCCTACGAGGGGTGCATCTTACCCATTTGTTATCAGTTCCCAGAGACAATGTGGAGCGTAACTTCAAGCTCACTGGCCCACTGAGTTCTTTCCCCACCAAGTCAGTGGGAATACCGCCATACCTTCTTCTTCAAGGTACTTATCTAGTGTGAGCTTGAAGGTAGGAACCATGTCCATGGACATCACCTTTCCTGAAAGTATTACTTTAAGTGATCAGCATTTGGTTCTTAATACTTCAAAATACAGATACTGTACCACAAGTAAAAATCTTTTACTCCGATGTTCTAAAAATCAGATTTTGACATTTTGGTTACTATAAACTAGTGTCCCTGACCATGGTTTTGACTTCCTTACCAAAAGCTAACAAAAAATCTTTCTGACCCTCTATCAATGCTACCAGCAAGATTACCATACGTTAGGTCACTTGCTTTAAATAACTGGTGATCTGGCTAGGTCTCTAAATTACAATAAGCAAACTGATATGTTTACCCACAGTGAGCTAAACACTATGAAGAGGCTACGGGAACTAGTGGCAGAATACCTACACAAGATAAATGTAAGAATACCTAGGCAAGATAATTGAAAGGTGCATGCCTGTAGTTATGTGGGGAAAGAGATCATCCCCCACATCCTACTTAAATTATCAGGCTACCACCGCTCTGCCTAGAGCGAGTTGCACTCGCTTGTGGCGCTGCTGGTGCTCGGCTGCTCTTTCCTCCTTTCTGCTGGTTGCCCCCCCCCTTCACCGTGCCTCCTCTGCTCATTTGTCCATTTCCCATTTGTTTGCCTCCCCCCCTGCTCCTCTGTTGTTTTCTGTTTGTTTGTTTTTTGTCCCTTGTTCTTTTTGGGGATTCACTATTCTTCTCACCTGCTACATCTTTTGCTTTCTGCTCTCTACCCGGCTGCCTCACTGCTCTGTATTTTAATTTCTTTCCCTGCTTCTTCTTTTCCGAGCAGCCGTTGCCCATGCTATCGCAGAGTCCAGTACTGTCTCAGCCTGCTTGCTGCCCTTACCTCTGGAGCTTCAGACTACCCACTCCTTGCACAGCTGCTTTACCTCCGATGCAGCTGAATGCTGCCTCTCCACGCTGGGTTCCGTCGCCTTGTTACTTCGCTGTGGACAGCTGCACTTTCTCCACCTTGGCATCCACACCTGCTTCTTGACCCATCAGCTCATACAGCAAACCTTATGTCCCATTGGCTTCTAGCTGTCTATTGGACCAACACACAAGGACTTGGACATTGTTGACTCTGGCACAGTATGTATGTATCGAGATACCTTCTCTGCAACTAACAATCGCTGTGCATACCTTTGGCTTAAAACCACAGCATTCATTTTAAAGGGCATTTATTGAAGCACTGCTAGCTCTTTCTCTCAGACTCAGTACTTTTGCCATTTAGTCCCACCTCCTACAAGCGTACCGCCCACACAGAACATAGCCACGATGGACATGAAAGCAACTCCATATTGAAGTGCAACTACTAGGTGTTAACATATATAATGTTTGTGACATTACAAGCACACTTGAAACGTATAAGTGGCTGAAGTACTTAATATGAAAGACCATCATTCAGTAGCTACTTAGGAAAGAAAATAATTAATTGTCTGCCATTACTGGCACAAGGTCCTGATGCTTCCTTAAATGTTTTATCTTGATTTGCTCTTTTAATAAGCATCGTCTGACAAACTTTATAGTCTTTCTCTACTTTTGTGGATTGCAATTTTGGCACTTTTGACTTTTGTAGAGGTATGGGGGCACACAGACTATGTACAAGAAACTGAAAACAATTTACTGATTTTCAGTTTTAGAAGGACACTGTGCTAGTTAACTGTTCAAGTGACTGGAGTCAGGTCCTATTGCTCTATCTGCTGCATACTGCCAGCTCTTTCGGATTCGGTACTCTATCTGCACTGCTAGTCTCCCCGTGGCTTGGATGCCCCTCTACAGGCTATATTGCTCGGCGGCACAGGAGGCTTCCTTTACTTACCTACTTACTCTACAAGCTCAACTAACTTCCACTTGGCCTCAGCCCTGGGATATCTGTCCAGCTGGGCAGCCATCTGTGGTGGCACCCACGGTCATGCTAGCCTACGTGGGGTCTACCTTGACTCGCTCTCTCTTTCTGCCTGCCTACGTGGGGTCTAGCTGTACCTGCCAGCCACGTGGGAGCCTCACCTGGCACACTTCTCTGCTCCTTTATTGCCCTGTGTGAAGGTTTTGCGGCCTGCTAGCCTTTGTGGGATTTAGCTGCCACTCTCTATTCACTTCACCAGCTGACCTATGTGTGGTCCAGCCACACATCCTACCCCTCGTATGGGCCTAGCTTGCATTCAGCTCCCTTGGATGCTTCCTACCCTGCTGCTTCAATTCATTTGGGTCTACTACCACTCCATTTCCTCCTGGGATTCTCAGCAGAGTTCTATTCCATAGTGCCTTCATATATCATAGCTCAAGCCTCGAATGTTATGCATTTTAGTGCCATATGGCTTATTGACTGTGGTTCACATTGCCAGCTCATCCGCCTTCGTCTCTCCCTACATTCTGCCATCCTCAGTCATCAGGAATTCATTTCCACAGGACAATCACTGCCTTCAAATTGGAGCCTGGGATTTGACTATTATTATTGCCTTGTTCTGTGCTTCTATGTGCTGGTCCCCTTATTGACACTTGTTCCCGACCCACGTGCAGGTCCACGAGTACCTATGAAATCGTTATTCCTTGCTTCCGGAATTCATCGCTTCCTGCCTACTTTTCTCTCTGGCTTTCATCTGGAATTCTGCTAACTCTGTACTGCATTCAACCTTGCAAGGTCTGGCTCTGACTGCCTATTCAATTTCAGCACATCACTGTTCATTCAGCTGCTCGCCTGCATTTGCTCCTACTTTACCCTGCTTCGCCCCCCCATAGGGGCCTGGAGGTTCAACTATTTCTACTCCACACTTGCCTCGCCCAACATCGGGGCCTGGAGGTTCAACTACTTCTACTCCATACCTGCCTCGCCCAGCATTGGGGCCTGGAGGTTCGCATATTTCACTCTACACCTGCCTTGCTCACCATCAAGTCCTGGAGCTTTGACTATATCTACTCCCCACCTACCTCACCCAGCATCGCGGTCTGGAGGTTCCTTTAGGCTACCCTACATCTGCCTCACCCAGCGATGGTCTATACATTCAACTGGATTTTAATGACCTTGCTATCCATGAAGATTTACAATCTGCTAGCCTTCAAGAAACTCCTTGTTCTACTATGGACTTACATCTGGATTAGTTGGCCATTCACCATCAATTCGTTTGGATGCTTCTGCCTTGCCGCGTCAGTTAAGAAATAATTACTCACCTTCGTAATCTTATTTCTTCCAATGTATTCTTCTATATTCATAACTGTATGCAGTCTTCCTCCTAATTAGAACTGCCCAGAGAGAAATGGAACTATATGCAAATGATAGAACCTATCATTGCTCGAGACACATATTCAAACTGCTGCCCTCATCTACTGTAACGTTCCATCAACATCTCAGATTTTGATAACAGCCTACAAGGCAGAAATACTATGTACCAATCTATAACTACCTATACATGAATAAAGGAACTAACTCCCATAAACAAAATATGCCCCCTAGTGACTATTTAACTACAATTCAAACAGATACGTTTTATCCTGGAAACTCAGGTAACCAAAGAAGAAGTCCTACCAAAGTAAAATGTACTTTAATAGTGTGTACATACTTACAGAAATCCAAGATAACATCAGTAGGCATTCTGAGGCTCTGGTTCTGGTAGGGGAGGCAGCGAAGGAGAGTTATGAATATAGAAGTATACACAGGAAGAAATAAGATTACCGAGGTGAGTAATTTTTTCTTCAAACCCCATGTATTCTTCTATATTCATAACTGTATGCAGACTTCAAAGCAGTACCTTTGGAGGTGGGCAGAGAACCTACTTAGGAAAGAGGCTCTGCAGGACTGCTGTTCCAAATCTGGAATCACCTCTGGATAGTATGTCCAGGCTGTAATGCTTAGTGAAAGTATGTACTGTCCCCTATGTGGCAGCTTTGCATATGTTCAGTAGGGGGACATCCCTTGAAGCTGCTATGGAAGCAGCTGTTTCCCTGGTTGAATGGGCCATAAGTTCTGATGGTCCTGTCTGCCTGCTTTTTGATAGAGAATTGTATACAGCTAACTACCCAGTGAGAGACTGATCTCTTGGTAGCTGGTGTACCTTTTTTCACATCCCTGTAGGTAAGGAATTACTGTTTATCCTGCCTGTGATCCTTAGTATGAGATATGTAGTAACTAAGAGCTCTCTTCACATCCAGACTGTGAAGTCTACGCTCACCTGAAGTAGAGTGCTCAATGAAAAACACTGGTAGTGTAATGGATTGGTTTAAATGAAAATGTGACATCACCTTAAGGAGAACTTTTCTATTGGTTCTGAGTACCACTTTGTCATTATGGAAAAAACAAATAGTCCTTTTCCACAAATAGGGCCTGAAGCTCACTTATCCTTCTAGCAGAAGTCATAGCCACTAGAAATACAGTTTTCCATGTGACATACTGCAGGCGAGCTGAGGACATGGGTTCAAAAAGTGGCCTCATAAGCTTAGCAATACAAATGTTCAAAAATGGGTGGGTATGTGAGACACAGACCCTTAAAAACTTTTTAAAAATAGGATCAGATGCAATGGAGGTGGGTTTTCCCACCAAAATGTGAGCAAAGATAGCTGCTAAGTGGACCCTTAGTGAAGTATGCTTAAGGCCATGATCATGTAAGAAAGTAAGGTACTTAAATAGAGTTGGAATTCCTGCTGAGACAGGTTTGATGCTGTACAAGGTGCACCAAGACAGAAACCTTTTCCATTTGGCTGAATAGGTTTTCTTAGTGGAGGGTTTTCTATATCCCTTAAGTATGTGTAAAACTGCTTGGGAGAGATTCAGGTTTGCAAATTCTATGTCTTCAAGAGCCAAGCCTTGAGACAGTGAGAGCTGAGGCTAGGATATCCTATTTTCCCTTGGTGGGAGGTTAACAGGTTGTGCCTCCGAGGAAGATGTATTGGTCTGAATACCAACATGGATAGCAGGAGAGGGTACCAATGTTGTCTGGTCCAGTCCAGGGCAATGAGGATCATTGAGGCCGACTGTGACCTGAGCTTGATCAGGACTCTGAGAATGAGAGGGAAGGGAGAGAAAGCATATAGGCTTCTCCCTGACCAATCCAGTACCATGGCATCCACTGGGATTGTGCCCCTGGTTGGAGGCCTGCAACAAAACAGTGGTAGTTTGTGGTTCTCTGGAGAGACAAAGAGGTCCACTACTGGGGTACCCCACCTTCTGAATACAGAATTTGCCACTTGTGTGTCCAATGACCACTCGTGGTGGCCCTAACTGATTCTGCTGAGGGCATCTGCCAAAATACTGTCTTTCCTTGGGACATGGACCGCTTGCAGAGTTACTTTTAGAGAGTATGCAAGATCCAACAGTTTCATGGCCTCTGAGCATAGAGAGTCCGATCTTGTACCCCCTTGCTGTTTATATAGTACATTGCTGTGGTGTTGTCTGTCCTGACCTGTACCACCCTGCCTGGTACAAAGTGAACAAAGGCCTTTAGAGCTAGAAGTACAGCTCAGAGCTTCAAGAGATTTATTTGCAGAAGGGATTCTGCCTCAGACCAAGTCCCATGGATGGTGAGTTCCCCCATGTGGGTGCCCCATCCCAGTAGAGAAGCATCTGTTGTGAGAACAAAGGGAGGGTTCTCTTTTTGGAAAGGGACACCTTGCCTTAAGTTGTCTGAATCTTTCCATCGCTCTAAGGCTTGAATAACAGCCTCTGTTACTGGGATGAGTCTTGACATCTTGTCTCTTCTCTGTAACCAGTGGGACCTGAGATGAGACTGTAAGTCTCTCATTCTGTATCTTGCCCCTGAAACTGTACCTGTTGCTGCAGCTATATGGCCCAGAATCTGCAGATAGTGTCTTGCTGGGCATGGCTGATTTAGTTTGAAAGAGGCAGCCAGGTCAAAAATACTTTGCACCCTGTCCTGAGGGAGGAAAGCCCTTCCCTGAACAGTATCCAGCTCTGCTCCTATGAATTGAAGCACCTGAACAGGGGTAAGAATAGACTTTTCCTGATTTATCAGGAATCCCAAGAATTGCAGGAGATGCACTGTTGATTGGAGGTGCTCCGAGACCTGCTGTGGGGATTTTTCCACAACCAGCCAGTTGTCCAGATAAGGGAAGACTAGGATGCCAGACCTCCTTAGGTGTGCCTCTACCACAGCTAGGCACTTCGTAAATACACTTGGGGCTGAGGTTAGGCTGAAGGGAAGGGAAGTGAACTGATAATGACCTGAAAGGAGTCTGAACCTGAGATACTTTCTGTGAGATTGCCTTACTGGGATGTGAAAATAGACATCTTTTAAATCCAGAGATGCTAACCAATCTCCCTGCTGGATAACTGGTAGTATGGACAACAAGGTGACCATCCTGAATCTTGGTTTTACTAGAAATTTGTTGAAAGATCTGAGATCCAGAATGGGTCACCAGTCCCCATTTTTCTTTTTGGTTAGGAAGTAACGGGAGTAGAAACCCCTTCCTCTGAGATGTACTGGTACAGGTTCCACTGCTTTCATGTAGATCAATTTCTGCATCTCTTTTGCAAGAGTTTGCCCTCCATGAGAGAAGCTGGCTTGAAGACTCTCGATTTCAGAGGGGGAAGGGATTTGAAGCATAGGAACAAACCCTGACTTACCACCTCCAGAACCCACTTGTCTGTGGTGATGGAAACCCAATTCTGGTGGAAGTAAGTCAGCCTGCCCCTACTGGCACTGGGAAGGTGACCTGGACCAACTGGTCAGGGGTTTTGTTTTGGGGGTGCCTGAGCTTGGATAGTTAGGAAGCCTCTTCTCGAACCCCTCCAGTCCCTATGTCTAAAATACCCAGTCTGCTGTGGGTAGGGCTGTTGCTGAAAAGCAGCTTGGCCCTGATAGAAAGGCCTCCCATAAGTGGACCTTCCCCTGCCTCCCCTTCCATAAGGCCTATAGGAAGGGGTAGGCCTGTCCCAGAAGGAGTTACTCTTGTAGGTGGCCTTGTATTCATCCACCTTTTTCTTGTAATTCTCAGTGTGTTTGCCAAACAGGGAGTTATTCTCCACAGGAAAATCCATGGCTTTCGTCTGGGTATCCTGGGTGAGATTAGTGGCCCTGAGCCATGCCAGTCTTCGTAGGGCCACCGACAGAGCCATCCACCTGGCAGCATTATCATAAGCATCAGCTGCCATCTGGAACTGATATTTAGCAGCTTCCAGACCAAATCTAGCTGTCTCTGCCAAGTCGTCAGAGAGGGGCAAGGGAGCCTTCTCTGACATAGCCAGTACTGATTGCCACAGTATTTTCTACTACTGTGCAGCATATGCCAGGTAATTAGCCTGCTCTGACATTTAAAGAGGCAGCTAAGTACCCTTTCTTGACATACCGTCTATTTTTCTGGAGTCCTTTTCAGGAGGGTGGTAAGAGAGAGGAACCCTCGCCTTTTCACAGACTGCCTGTTGGACTATGCCTTGGTGATCAGGGTGGGAGCATAAGAACTCTGCTCCCTCCCTGTCCAATTGATATTTCTTATCAGATTTCCTATCTATAGGGGGAACAGAGTTAGGAGTCTGTAAAATCTTTAACAAGTCTTTTTTAAAGAACTTGTTAATTGGCAGATATACTTTTTTGTGGGTGTTAACCCCATCATCTCTAGGTATTCAACCTCCTCTTCATCATCGACCACTTCAGTGGTAGTGAAATCCAAAGCATCCACTATTTTTCTCACAAAAGAAGAGTGAGATGAAAAATTCTCAGGTCGAGGAGGAGAACCGAACTCCGGCTCAAGTGAGATTTCAGGCTGTATTGGTTCATCCTGTTCAGGATCCATCTCACCACAGTGATCACACTCAAGCTCCTGTGATTCAGGAACAGGAGCTGGGGCATGAGCCTTTGGAGGAGCAGGTTGAGCAGGCAGGATCCCCTATAAAGCCTTCAGAACTTTCATAGCCTGAGCTATCTCCTCTACAGATAGCAGGCTGTGAGACACAGTAGAGACCCCTTGAGGTACAGAAACCTGGGGTTCTAAGTGTTTGGTTTTCTTGGATTACTTGAAGGGGGCTGGAGAGTCAGCCGGAGCACTCCCCCTTTTCAAAGTGCCAGAAACACCCTTATCAGGGGTGGTAACAGTTATTTTTGGTGGCTGGTTAGAGCCTGAGGGACCACTGTCCACTTTTTTGCTCAGCCTTTCCATCCTTTTCTCAATAGTTTTAGGAGGGAAGGATTTACAAATGGCACAGTCTGCTGAAAAATGATCAGGTCCCAAGCAGACTAAACATAGATCGTGTTTGTCACTTCCCCACACTTAGTACAATTTTTAAAACCTGGGGGACCAGTCTTTTTCTTTGGTTTCTCTTGTAATTCCATTTCCAGGAGAAAAAACAGTAACCGCTTCTTAGTATTCAAGCTAACGTTTTTTTTTTTTTGTCAGTTCAGGAACTGGTTAAGGATCCGAAAAAAGAACCGATAATTTTAGACTTGAACCAGGTCAGCGGTTCTCAGGAACCGGAGTATCAGTTCAGAAGAACCGGCCGCTCAGTTTCAAAAAAGAAGTTTTAAACACACAAAAAATATACGAATATATATAAAATAACACTAAAACTACAGTGAAAAGTGCCAAAATTACTAAGAAAGCTCCGGTTCATCAGCGGTTATCCCGAACCGTGAGGAACTGAGAAAAAATACAATTTTAACGCTAAACTAAATAAACTTAACTTTAAAAAGTAATTAGAACTAAATTAAACAATAAATGAAGGCAGCAGCTCAAATATAGACAAAATTATACTTATTAAACTGGAATCAGCACAAACTGTCGAGAGGAAGATCTCCAGGTGTCTGACTTGTCAGGCAGAGTGAGAAATCTGAGACATTGATGGAACGTTACAGTAGATGAGGGCAGCAGTTTGAATATGTGTCTCGAGCAATAATAGGTTCAATCATTTGGCATACAGTTCCATTTTTTCTCCAGACAGTCCTACTTAGGAGGCAGACTGCATATACAAAATCACACATGCCCCCACAATGCAAAGCACCATGGGCTGCATATGCAAATCACCACAGAATGTTATGCTAGTCCAACTTAAAGCAGAATTGCATGGTGCCGAAAGGCCTCTCACACAGTTTGCAAAGGGTGCTAACAGAAGACATAGACACATAGACTGCATATAGTTATGAATATAGACGAATACATGGGGTTAGAATGGATTTACTACTACTCCACTCCTGCCAGGACTCTTAGCTGAGTCCTATCCAGAAGACCTTCTATCTCACGATTTAGGCCTCGACATTACTCTACTCTAGTGCTCTAAGGCTTATTGGATCCTATTATAATGCTACTTCATCCGACTTGGCCCTCTCCATCATTTATCACCATCCATGACTATTAGAAGCACATCAATTCAGGACTCGTCAGACCATTCTCACGAGTTTAATTCCAGCTGATGTACCATTTTGGCTTCTCTAAACGTATATATCAACATCGCTCTATACAATTATATTGATCACCAAACGAAAAGCTCTTCGATTTACATGCTTATTACATTCCCTCAGTGCTCTCCGCTGTATACCATACATAATTTATTCAATACTACTCTCCTACTACGTCTGCATCATGCAGGTTTGATTTTACTACTACTACTGCTGACCTATGTACAGGTCCACTTATTTACACTATCTGCTAATACTTACCTGCTTTATCCTTACAGGGCCTAGAGGGTCATCAAAGATGGCCTTGCCTATTCTACGACCTGCTTTGCCCCTCGGGGCCTGGAGGTCCATCTAACTTACGTCTACCTATTTGCACTACAAAAATATGTACTGCAGGGTGGCCTTGCAATTTTACTGTTTTTCAATAAATTTACAGCTATTACCTGCAGTGCCTTTGTTTTTTTGTTTTGACCTTGAATTACTTATTGGCATGTGTGTATGTGGAGCTGAGGATTTTTTGACTCTTTGCCCCTCGGGGCCTGGAGGTCCATCTAACTTACATCTACCTAGTCACACTACGAACATACAAAATTTGCCAGCAGATAAAGGCCTAGAGGTCTATCAAGTCTGCTTGAATGTGCAGCTAGCACCCCTTATTCTGCAGCTTACACCCTTCCCCTCCAATGACTTTCCCCCTTGTCCTGTCCCATCCCCCTTTTGAAGCAGTCCACTGTTCTACTGGATACCACATCTGCAGGTAACGTATTCCACCCGGCTACCACCATCTCTGTAAAAAAGTGTCTCCTCATCTCCCTCCTGAACCTTCCTCCCTCCAGTCTCATATCATGGCCCCTGGTGTCCCTCCCCTCCCTTACTTTGAACAGCCCCTCTGTACCTGTCTTGTTTATTCCTTTCATGTACTTAAAGGTTTCAATCATGTCCCCCCTGTCCCTCCTCTCCTCCTCTTCTCTCCTCCTCCAGCGAGTACATGTTCAACTCACTCAGCCTCCTCTCGTATAATATGTCCCCCATCCCCTTGATCATTTTTGTCACCCTGCACTGCACCCCCTCCAGTAACTTAATGTCCCTCTTCAGATACGGGCACCAGTACTGCATGTAGTACTCCAGGTGTGGTCTAACGAATGACCTATACAGTGGCAGAATCACCTCCTCCCTCCTCAAGGATATACCCCTTGCAATGCAACCCAGCATTTTGTTGCCCTTTGCAGCTGCCTTCCTCATTGAGCAGATTTGTTCATTGACCCTGTAATGAGCACTGCCAGATCCTTCTCCTCCTCCTCTGTCTGGGCTAGCTGCACTTCCCCCAGCTGGTAACTGCTCCTTGGGTTCTTCACCCCAAAATGCAGCACCTTGCACTTTTTGACATTAAACCCTAGTTGCCAGGTGTCTGACCAGGTTTCAAGCTTTGCCAGATCATCCTGCAACTCCTGCCATCCCCCTAGGCCATTCACCACCGCTCCCATCTTAGTATCATCAGCAAACAGATTGATCTTGCTCTTGATGTCCAATGATATGTCTACAATGAATATCCCAAACAACACTGGTCCCAACACCGAGCCCTGTGGAACACCGCTCATCACTACCCTTGGGTGTGAGAGCTCCCCACCCACCACCACCCTCTGTTGCCTTCCCTAGCCAGTTCCCTACTCATCTCACCAGCTTTGCACCCACCCCTGTGCTTTCTAACTTACCTCCCAGCCTCCCATGCGGCACTGAGTCGAATGCCTTACTGAAGTCCAGATACAGGACATCCACTGCATGGCCCCTGTCCAGCTGCCTAGTTACCAGTCATAGAACTCCACCAGGTTGGTTTGGCAGGATCTGCCACATGTGAAGCCATACTGTCTGCTGTTCTGTAGTCCTTTAGACTCTAGGAGGGCCACCAGCCTCTCCTTCAGGATAGTCTCCATCAGCTTACTCACAATGGATATGAGGCTCACCAGTCTGTAGCTCCCCGGTTCATCCTTGGGCCCACTCTTGTGGAGGGGCACCACATGAGCCATCCTCTAGTCCTGAGGTGTACACCCTGAGTGTAGTGAGGCATTAAACAGGTCTTCCAAAGATCCCGCAAGGACATCTGCCAGCTCCTTCAGTACCCAGGGGTGGATGCCATCTGGGCCTGGCGCCTTGTCTACCCTCAGTGCCTTCAAACCCTCCTGAACTCTGCCCTCCACGATTTCCCTATCTGTCACCCCTCCCCCCGTTTCTGCCATTCCTCCCTCTTGGGAATTACCCCCTCTTCTCTTTAGTAAATACCAAGCAGAAGTAATCATTTAGCGCTTCTGCCTAATCGCACCCTGTTTCCACCCAACCCCCCTCCTTCCTAATCCTTACTATGTGGTCTTTACAGCTCCTTTTCTCTCTGATGTACCTAAAGAAGTCCTTCTCCCCCTTCTTAATGCCTTGTGCCAGCCTGAGCTCCGTAGATGCCTTGGCTCCCCTTACTGCCCGTGTCACCTCCTTCGATTCTGTCAGGTACTCCTCCCTGTCCTCCCCCCTCCCTGTTTTCTTATACCTCCTAAAGGCAGCTCTTTTCCTCCTTACCTTTTCCATGACCTCCTTGCTCAACCAGCTCGGTTTCTTAGCCCTAGCCTTCTTGCTCTGGGTCTTGCAGCAGGTTTTGGTTGCCTCCACTATCCCCAGCTTCATGAGCTCCCACCACTGGTTAGTGCCCATACTAGGTTGAATTCTGGCCAGGTAGCCTTTTACCACTTCCCCCATCCTCCCAAAGTCAGCCCTCCTGAAGTCCAGCACTCTAGTGCCAGATTCCACTCCTTCCTTGACCATATCCAGTGTGAGCCATACTGAGTGGTGGTCACTCCCTGACAGCGGTTCTTCCACCGTAAGTTCTCTCACAAACTCCCCATTTGCCAGAACAAGGTCAATGGTATTCTCTAACCTGGTTGGTTCACTGACCATTTGCAGCAGGAAGCTATCCTGGAAGGCATCCAGCAGTACCTGCTCCCTTTTATTCCTGGTTGTTGGGGTACTCCA
This sequence comes from Neoceratodus forsteri, assembly GCA_016271365.2. Taxonomy (NCBI): domain Eukaryota; kingdom Metazoa; phylum Chordata; order Ceratodontiformes; family Ceratodontidae; genus Neoceratodus; species Neoceratodus forsteri. Next base: position 108,646,614 of record CM057450.1, on the reverse strand, counting down.
ATCCACTCCTGGCATGTTGAAGTCCCCCACAATCACCACACTACCCTTCTTGCAGGTCCTCTTGATCTGTCCCGCTAGTTCCCTGTCTAACTCCTCCGTCTGAGAGGGCGGCCTGTACACTGCTCCCATTCTGAGAATCCTATTCTTGGAATCATGGATTTGCATCCAAAGTGACTCTGTACTACCCTCTTCCCCTTCCTCCCTTACACACTTCAGTCCTTCCTTCACATCTAGTGCCACCTCCCCCCTTCCCAATCACCCTGACCCTACGAAATAACCTGTACCCTGGTACAGACAGGTCCCAGCCATTGTATTGGGTGGCCCATGTTTCTGTGATGGCTGCAATGTCCACCTCTCCCTCTGCCATGAGCACCTGTAACTCTGCAGTTTTCCTCCCAAGGCTCCTAGCATTAAGGGTAACCACCTTCCACCTTCCCCCCCCCCTTTACTAGTGTCACCAATAGTACTTGACATTTGTCCTTTGTCACTGTTATGGGGGTGTAAGCTCATATGATTTCCCAACCTGTGGTCTCTGCATGTCTCTTGCCCACTTGCCACCCCCCCGCTCCTAGTTTAAATTCCCAACTTCCTCTATGTACTCCTCCATCCTCTGTTTCAACACTTTCTTTCCCTCCTCACTCAAGTATAGTCTGTCCTTGGCATAGAGACTACTGTCCTTCCAGGTCCCTCTCCACCCCCCAACAGCCCATACCCTTTAGCATGACACCAGGTTCTTAGCCATCCATTAAATTCCTCTATTCTCAGCTTTCTTGTTGTGTTTGCCTTGGGCACTGTAAGTATCTCTGAAAAGTTACTGATCTTCCTGCCCCTCACATAATTGTCCTAGTTCCTCAAACCTCCTCTGGACTATATCTACTGTTTTGTCAGCCAGGTCGTTCATCCCAAGATGTATAATTAAATGAGGTTGTCCCTACCCCTTCTAGCATATTTCAGAACAGATTGTCCCACCTTTCCGCTGTCATTCTGGCATGGCCTCCACCCAAGTGCGACTATGCCTCTCCCCCTTGCTACCCCGCCTGACTCCTCTTAGCACTGAGTCCCCAAGCACTAAGATTCCACCCCTCTTACTCCCTGCTTTCTTCCATTCAACTCCATCTCTCATTCCCGGCTCCTCTTCTTCCTCCTGCACATTATTTCCCCCTTTTGCCCCTGTTGCAATTCTCCCAGCAGAACTTCCCTCGCTCTGGTTTGGTCTAGGCATTTATCAATTACTCCTTCAATTGCATCACCTCCCTCCTCCTTCTTCCCCTCTAGCAGTGCAAAACTATTTTTTGATGACCCTTCACAAATGTCTGCTTCCTCTGTTTTCTTAGTAACCTGTTCCCTCCTTTCCACTCCATGACTGTTGCCACTTCTTCTCCTCCCCTCACAAGTCTCTGTCTTCTCCTTACGTTTGTCTTTTGTCTCCTGACCTGGTTTCCCTGGCAATTGTTCTTCCTGGCTTGGGCCCCTTTGTCTCCGCTTCCCTTCTTCTGACCCTCTCCTCACTACTGTTGGCTCAAATTGCCCTCCCTCATCTCCCCTCCTCCTTCCCTCCAGTATTGGGCTAAACCCGCCTCCAGTCTGCCTTGCCTGTCTTAGTTCCTCCTGCAGACCCTCGATCTCCTTTCTAAGTTTCTCTATGTGGTTGCACACTAAACATCCCCCCACACTCCAGGCAATTTTGAGAAAGACTGGTGCACTGCAGTTGTTGCAGCCTACCACCCTGCCCATTGCTCTCACTGCCCACCAGCAACCCCCCACCTTTCCAGATGAAGGATACCAAACACTCCCCCAAGTCTCTCCTCTTCCCCCTCTATCAGTGCAAAACATTCTTCTCCTTTTCTTAATTTCCCTTACCCCTTTTGTTGTACATGTCTAGGTAGATTGAGCAACTGCTTTTTACATTCCTATCCTTCCTGTCCACACCCAAAAAGAGACTATTGCAACCTTCTTCAAACTCCTGCTTCTCCTTTTCACAATGCAAATAGCAATGCAAAAGAAGTAACAATGAAAGCTCCTTGATTTGCAGTTACTTCTCTTCCACTGAGATAGCAGTCACCTCTTCACTTGCTGCTGTTCCTTTCCTGGATGTCTGCTTCTGCTATTTCAGGTGCATGTCCTTTGCACTTTTGGGGAAGTGATGTCAGAACCCCTGGTATAAAGCAAATCATGGATTTAGGGCAGGTAGGTGAGGAAGGGGGTTTGGACCAGCCTGTGCCTTCCAGAAACAATCAGGTAGCCGAGGCCCCTGGTCAGACCATTAGAACCCTTCTCCCACTATGCACTAAACTTTGCAGCTAGTGAAGCCAGCAAAAAGCAATCACAATTCCACTCAAAGCACAAAAAAAAAGGTTTGCTACCAAAAGAAACAGGTCTCCAATTCAAACAGCCTCACCAACAACACATCAAAATAGGCTTCAAATTAGAAGATATACGTCTCCAATTCAAAGAAACAGCCCTAATTAAATCACACCAAATAGGTTTTAAATCAGAAGAAATAGGTTTCCACAAATGCAGCCTGCTACACAGTGAAATATCAAACAAATGAGCCCACTTATAGCCACCAAAACAGGTTTCAAAATTCCAACAGCCCCAAAGCAATACCCTGCTAGCCTCTTAGAAGTAGTAAGAAAGAAAAGTAATAACCTTCTACCAAGTAAAATCCACAAGAAACAATGTAAAAGCAGCAAGAAGAAGCTACTGTAATGGAACTGGTCTGATCCCTTCCCCTTCTGGTTACTTCTGAGAAGCCAAAAGCAACTGACACCACAACCTGATTCAGCTCCGCCTCCAATTAGTCAGCTGAGTGAGACCTGGCAAGACCATTAGCACCCTTCCCCTACTAAGATCCATTCCCAATTCACTTTACCTGCTTCACCCACTCCGGACCGGAGATCCCTACTGCTCCGCTTTCTCCTGATCACACAGCCTGCACCTAGCTCCTGTGCTTCATCACCAAGGCCGTCAGTTACAAAGCTTGCCAATCGGAACATGAACCACCTGTCCTCATAGTCTGGGTTTGGAGACTTAATCATTTGGTTACTGGTTCCCTCCGGAGAAGACTTCCTCGCCTTCTGGATCGCTTGACCAATGCAACTTTCAACACTTTGAATTGTTATGCTCGACTATGGATTCCAATCTACTATCAGATTCTGCCCTGGACATCGATTTCTTGGACTAGGAGTTCACTAGAAGGATGTGCTGCCATCTTCACCCGACACTTAAATATCAGTACTTTCATTCAGCTTCCCTGCTTTCACTGGATTAAGATCTACAACTCTGGATTTCAGATTAACCAACAACTTAATATCGTTAATTTAGGATTACTCTCCTTTAGTATGCCCAGAAAGACGGGCAGGTCAGTAGCCATGGGTCCTCAGAGGTTCCCCCCAAGGGTTTTTTCCTCTCCCGCGTGCTACTGGCCACACTCTCCGGAGTTGGAGGAGATAATCGTACTAATAATCATTATTTCTTTTTGAGGGGTCTCATCCTACTCGACTAAGCATCCTTCCTACAGTGGGATACAAAGAAAGGCCAAAACATCAAGTCATAACAAGTTACTCACCAGTTCAAGCATCTAAGCACCTTGCATATACTATCCAGTTCTCATGTACTATAATCACTGACTTGCTCATGTCTATGCTGAAGTATCTAAGCACTAATCATTTCATACGACTAATACCTTGTAAGAATTGCCCTACTTACTGGTCTGGCCTCTGTATCCAAGCACAACCTACATTATTCAGCTACAGTACATAACACAAGCACTGAGCTATGAACCACATATAATTGAAAGGCACATGCCTGTAGTTATGTGGGGGAAGAGCTCCTCCCCCACATCCTACTTAAACTATCAGGCTACCGCCGCTCTGCTCAGAGCGAGTTGCACTTGCCCTCCATCCTCCCCTTACACCTCCTCCGGCACTCTTATCCCACTGGTGGGGGGGTCTCATCCTACTTGACTAAGCATCCTTCCTACGGTGGGATACAGAGAAAGGCCAAAACATCAAGTCATAACACGTTACCCAGCAGTTCAAGCATCTAAGCACATTGCATATACTATTCAGTTTCCATGGACTATAATCACTGACTTGCTCATGTCTGTGCTGAAGTATCTAAGCACTAATCATTTCATACGACTAATACCTTGTAAGCATTGCCCTACTTACTGGTCTGGCCTCTGTATCCAAGCACAACCTACATTATTCAGCTACAGTATGTAGCGCAAGCACTGAGCTATGAACCACACATAAATGTAAGTTAATCACCTGGACTGCACAACTTGCAGTCAAAGGTGCTAAATGAGCGCAGAATGAGTTAGCATTATAACTTGGGGATATTTTCATAGTTATATCAAGAGGGAGAAATGTCAAATAATCAGAGGCATGCAAATGTGACTCGTCATTTAAAAAGGAGCAAAAGGAGATCCAGGAACCTTTAGGCCAGTAAGTCTAACGGGGTAGAATTTGAGAAAAAAAAAAGGAGCATTCTTGGCGGAATACCAGATTCAGAATGTTGGTATCCCGCCTGGAAATGTGGTATTCTGCCTAAATTCATTGGGTTATGTTACATGCGTGCATATAAAATTCTGAACGCCTGCATGTAACTCTGCCATTTTTAGGATTTTTTTCACCAGATTTTCAACATGGCCTTTTTGGAACCCAATCTCATGAGGAGTGCCACTGTCACTTCTTTCATTGGTCCCAAAAGGTGATTTTGTACAGCAACTGCACCATTCTGCACCACAGGTGCAAAAAACATTTCGGGCAGGATGTTAAGGATTACAGCTGTATTGTTCATGAGGGGGTGTGACAAAATGGCAATGTTGTAATCTGGAGTGAAAATATTAAAAATTCCTGAAGTTACAAGCGTGCGTAGAAAAATTTCAATGACCCTGCATTACTCAGGTGGTTTTTTGGTGTGTTTGCACTAAATTTTCAACATGGGCTTTTTGGGACCCCATCTCATGAACACTGGCACTGTCATTTTGTTACTCGGTCCCGACTGCAAAATCACCTTTCAAGACCGAGTAACGAAACACCAATGCCAGTGTTCATGAGATGGGGTGCCAAAAACCCCATATTGAAAATTTGGTGCAAAAATGTTGAAAAATGGCCGAGATATGGACATAAGTTGAAAACGCCATTGAGAGCCATTATACGGCATGTACCTTGATTCTTCAGTTCGTGATTCGGCTTTGAAGAGTGCAGACGTGTCCCGATCCACAGAAGAGGACAGTCACTGACCTCGGATGGTAAGTATAGGGCGGGGGTGTGTGTGTGGGGTGGTGGGTTGCACAGTGGGAGCGTCGGGATGAGGAGGGAGATGGGGAGATGACGAGGGACTTTTTCTTTCTTGCAGGGAAAAAAAGATGTTGGGGGACAGGTTTTTTTTTTTTATACAGAAAGGGGATTACTGGAACATCTTGGGACACTGGGAGTGGGCTCCCCAGTGTCCCACACTAATGGGAAAGGGGGGGCTAGCACCAACACAGGGATTGGGCCCTTCCTTGTTGGAAAAAATCTGGTATTTCAGGTGGAGCACCAGGGCTCGAATTTTGGTATTCCGGTATGAGATTTGGTACCTCAAATGTACTGGAATACCACTAAATTCAAGCCCTGTCTAATGTTAATACCAGTGAAGATGCTGGAGACTAGAATCAGAGAGGAACATTGCACACCTAGAAAATCAAAGGCTGATTACAGGGAGCGAGCACAAGTTCACGTCAGCTGGGACATGCCAAAGGAATCCAACTAATTTTTTTGAGGAATGATGATGCAAATTGTTGTGGACGTTATCTATCCTGATTTTAGCAAGGTATTCTACAAGGTATGACTTAGGAGAGTAAAACAGAAGGTCGCAATGCAAGGCATAGATTAAATTACTTCAACAGATCAAAAATCTATTTAGCCCCTACCATACAGCCCAGACTAAAAGGGACCTGCAGCTTATCATGGACCAACAAACTGAACATTTTTTTTTAAATCTAAAGCAATATTATTATGAAGGGGGAGCAATGGGAGCCTGCAGATTAGTCAGGCAACTTAGGACACAGAAAATCAGGCCTCCATTCTGCAACTATAGGACCTGGCAACTCACACTTTATACTGAATTGTTATCAGAAGCCATTTGGTGAGTAGATGGGGTAGAGGGGATCCCTCAGGAAGGGGCATTAATTTAAAATAGCATTATTTGCAGATGATGTGATTTTGACACTTTCTTCTCCAGAGACCTTGTTGCCACAAATATGGAATATTATCCAAGAATTTGGAGCCTTATCGGACTTTAAAGGTGACCTGCAACGTTAGCTGCAGCCTACTCCCCCAATCCCAGGTACCTTGTCATACTGGTGCGATAGTCAGTGTCTGGTATGAGCAACATTATCTGAGCTACATTTCGATTTTAAATCATTGCCAAAGTAAATCACCAAACCTGGTAGTGCCGTGCGGGTCTTAACTGAGCACGCACAAGTCTCATGGGTATTCCACACATTTAGTGACATAGATAACACCACTGATGTGAATGTAGCAGCAGTGGCTGGAGCTTAATATACTTATTTTATTGCTTTCATGGGAGTCTTGCTGCCTAAACTAATATTTACAGCAACACCTGTACAGGATGTTGCTGTAAGTATTATGTTAGGCACCAAGACCCCCCATGGAAGCAATAAAATAAATATATTAAGCTCTAGCCACTGCTGCTACATTCACAGCAGTGGTGTTATCTATGCCCCTAAATGGGTGAAAAACCCATGAAACCTTGCACACGCTGAGTCAGGACCTGCACGACACTACCGGGTTCAATGATTTACTTCGAAAATGATTTAAAATAGAAATATAGCTCAGATAATGTTGCTCATACCAGCCACTGACCTGACTCCCACAACAGTATGACAAGGTATGTGGGGTTGGGGGAGCGGGCTGTAGCTAACGTTGCAGTTCTCCTTGTTGAAAACAGAACTCTTGGCCTTTAAATTTACTCCCGTCCTAGCTTCCCTGCCCAGTGGAACAGAGGGATGCTAAAATATTTAGGGATTGCAATACCCAAAATCAATTCCATTTAGAATGATTGAATTATGAGCCTTGTAATGCAGCAAATCAGGGATGATCTTCAGCAAGGGATGCCGCTCCCACTCCCATTTGTCTAGAATAGAAACGATTTAACAAAACATTTTACCTAGATTGCTTTAATTCCTACAAACGTTAGTGCTGGAGAAGTTCATTTCAGTGTTGGAATACAATTATTTCTAGATTCCTTGGGGGGGGGAGGGCAATCCCATATCAGATACTATGTGCTCAAACTCCCCAAGAAACATGGACATCTTAATTTGCCTCATATACATCACTATGCAATAGCTGCCCAAATGTGCACAGCATGTTGCTGGATAAATCCATGCTATCAAGCGCAATAGAAGATGATATAACTTGTACTACATGATCTTGATAATACAGATAAATACTTGTTTCCTCACCCATTAGCAAGAAACACTGTTAGTCAATGTTGCTACATACATAGCCATCCCTTTGAAATACTGGAGGATCTGCTGTTGGCAGTAGCTCCCCAAAGAGGAAGTAATATGGTTTAATACTAGTATACGATGTAGTGTTTTCCCGAAATGCTATAGATCGGGCCTACAACACTGGGGTAAGAAAGGTTTAAAAGAAAAAATTACACACCTCAGAAGAGGTTAACAGATTGTGATTCCTTGGAAGAGCTAAGGGGAGATGGACTACCAGGGACAGTAACAGAGGATACTAAAGCTGTCTGGCCCAGTCTGGAGCAATCAGGATCACTTTGCAAGATTGTGACCTTATCTTGACTAGGACCTTGAATAGAAGAGGAAAAGAAGGGAAGGCATACAGAAATTTCCCTTCCCAATCCAGAATCAGAGCATCCAGAGGGACTGAACCCAAGACTGGGGGTCTTCAACAGAAGAGAGTAAGTTGGTGATTGTCCAAGGCTCCTGCCAAACAGACACCCTGATGTGTCAGCCCGGGTCGACTCCCCTATTCCAGTAGGAGGCAGGCTGGTTTACTACTTACAGGCCTGGAAGTCTGTTACCTCAGACAAGTGGGTCCTGGAGGTAGTAAGCCAGGGACTGGCCCTCAGTTTCAAAAGGTTCCCAAAAATGAGGGTCAGGTCCTTTTCACCTGCAACCATCTCAGAAACCATTGCTCTAGAGGTAGAGGTTTCTTCTCTACTGGCTCTCAGAGCTACAGAGAAAGTTCCTACTCAGCACAGGGGCCAAAGGTCTGTACTCCAGATATTTCCCTACCCTGAAAAAGACGGGAGTGGCGACTCATCCTAGGCTTAAGGTATTTGAACAAACACATCACAAAACCAAAGTTCAAAATGGTGACTCTGGGAATAATTCTTCCCTCTCTAAGGACAGGGGATTGGCTAGCATCCCTGGACCTCAAGGATGCCTATTTCTATATTCCAATCAGGTGCTCCCACAGAAAGTACCTCAGGTTCAAGTTGCATTCAGGCCATTATCTGTTCAGGGCCATGCCCTTCGGCCTAACATCAGTTTCGAGGGTATTTACAAAGTGCCTTGCAGTAGTAGTTGCCTTTCTCAGAAGGCAGGTTATATCTATCTTCCCCTACCTGGACGGCTGGTTCATTGTAGGTCAGTCCTCCGACCAGGTCAAGTCAGCTCTGCAGATCACTCAGAACTTGATCAGTTCTCTGGGGTTTCTCTTCAATCTTCCAAAGTCAGTTCTCGAACCAGTACAACTCCTTACTTTCATAGGGATAGAGTTAGACATTGTTCAGGCAAAGGCCTTCCTACTATTAGCACAGATAAAGGCACTTACAAATCTCACTTCCTCATTTCAGCCTATGGTCTCTCGTCCAGCAAGACACTTTCTTCAACTCCTAGGCCACATGCCAGCTTCCACTGCAGTGGTACAAGGAGCCAGGTTTCAGATGAGGGACATTCAGTTCCACCTAAGATCCTTTTGGTCTCAAAAAAAAAGACTCTCTCACTAAATTGGTTCCAGTGGTTCATCCATCTTTTTCATATAATTCTCTGTCTGCTCCCTAAACAGAGAATTATTGACAACAGGAAAATCCATAGCCTTAGCCTGGGTATCCTGTGATAGGCTAGTACATCTGAGCCAAACTAGTCTCCGAAGAGCCACAGATATACCCATGACTCTTGACACATTAATGAAGTCCAAAGCAGCATGAAATTGGATTTTTGATGCCTCAATCCCATCAGCAGCCACCTCCCCAAGCTCCCTGGCCAGCTAGGGGGAGGCCTGTTTAGCCAGTTCCAGTACAGTGTCCCATCTGGACGTCTGGTACCTGGCTGTATAGGCCATGTAATTAGCCTGCCTGAGTCCCAATGAAGATGCCATGTATTGTTTCTTTATCATGGCATCCAACTTCCTGGAGTCTTTATCTGGGGGATGTGAAGCTAAGGGTATGTTAGCCTTATAACAGGCTGCAGCCTGCACGGCCCCAACGTGGCTGCATTTCTGGTATGAATACTCTATACCTGAGCCTGACAAATGTACCTCTTGTCCATTCTTTTGTCCACAGGAGGTAAAGAATTTGGAGTTTTAAGCAACTTAAGAGTCTGTTTTCCAAAGAATTTGTGAAGGGGAATAGACAACCTCTTGGACTCTGGGATGTCCATCATCTCCACATAGTCAGGCTGCTCTTGCTCCTCGACAGCTTCTTCCAAAGGGAGCTGGAGGGTTTCTGCCACTTTCCTGTAAAAGATAAAGTGGGAAGTGGACTTGGAAAGCTTAGCAGGGGAAACACCAGAAGGCCTGTCTGGGGAGATGTCCAGTTCTATGGGCTCATCCAGACCTTCCATACCATCATCATCATCCCCCTCCAAATCTGGTTCGTAAAAATCTTCAAGGAATAACCCTAAACCGGAGGAACCAACCGAACTGAATGCCTGCCCAAAGGCGTTGGATCAGTCTGAACTGGACGGAGTGATTCAACTATGCTCTTCGCCCAGGCAATCTCTTTGGCGGTCAGCTGATGCAGTTCTGGATCAGAACCGGACGATTTATATTTCTTTTCCTTTTCACCGGAACCGACACCTCAGGATCGGCTCTCCTTTTTGCCGAGGGAGTATCGCCCAGGTCAGTGGGCACTCCTTCAGGTTTGGTTTATACCAAACTGGGCTGGCCATCTGGGTCAGTGGACTTCTCGGCCTCCTTCTCCCTAAGTCTGCCCAATCTTTTATCCAGGGTGGCTTTAGGGAAATTTTTACAGATTTGGCAGTTTGACTCCAGGTGGTCAAAACCCAGATAGTAAACACAGGTGGTGTGGGGATCAACCTTAGCAAAGGCCTCCCCACACTCACTGCAGTGTTGAAACCCAGTGGACCTGGTCTTTCTCTTGGGTTTCTCAGACGGAGCCATGCTAACACTTACCCTTTTTGTGGCACCAGCCAGGCAAGACCCCGTTATTGGTTTCTAACCGTGTTACGGGTATTTGAAAAAAAACAAACCGATGAAACACGTTTTAAACCGATAAACCGGTACCTCACACTAAACTTGAAAGAAAAAGACAAATACACACTAATACAGGAACCGTTCAGCTTTTAACTGGTTGAAAAGCTATTTTACAATTTCCACAAATTTTTTTCTAAGTAAGTCCACTACCTATGCACTTACTGTACCACAGATAGGGATCTGAACTGAAAAACAAAGAAAAGTATCAGTAAAACCGACATTTTTTAGACCGAACTGAACTGAAAGCGAAGGAGAAATCTCCGGAGTGACTGTTCAGTTAGGTGGAGTAAAGAATCATGACGGTTACACTTGAAGTGCAGCAGACAGAGGTTTGAAATGAGCTTGAGCTCAACGTTCTATGCTCTGGCATAGAGTTAACTCTTTCCTCTCTGGAGCAGTTCAAGTGCTAGGGCTAACTGCATATTGTCAGGATACAACAAGACTTCATGTTGTTTGAAGGGGAAGGGAGGAAATGCATAAAGAAACCTCCCTGTCCAATCCAGTGCTAGTGTGTCCAGAGAGATAGGACCCACTGCTGTAGGCCTGCAACAGAAAAGAAGGAGCTGGTGATTCTGCTCCGAGGCAAACAGCTCTGTTTCTGGGATGCCCCACCTTCTAAAGACTGATTCCAGTACCAGCTTGCTTAGGGCCCACTCATGGTGCCCTTGACTGAGCCTACTTAGGGTGTCTGCTAGAGTATTGTTCTTCCCTGCAGGTGGATTGCGGACAGCTGTATGTTCAGGGAGTCGGCCAGAGACCAGACCTTCATTGCCTCTGTGAAGAGTTTTGAGGATTTGGTTCCTCCTTGCTTGTTGATGTAGCACATGGTGGTTGTATTGTCTGTTCGAAATTAAACTGACTTACCCCTCACCTGAGGGGTGAAGGTTTGCAGGGCCAAGAGTACTGCCCTGAGTTCTAGGAGGTTTATACGCAGTTGTGACTCTTGGTGGGACCATACACCACTGAATGTCTGGTCGCCCAGATGTGCACCCCAGCCTAGGAGGGAGGCACCTGTGGTTAAGATTACAGTTGGTGCCTGCTGCTGGAATGGGACTCCTTGCAGCACGTTCTCCCCTTCCTTTCACCACTCCAGTGCTTGTGACTGGCACTAGCTTGGACAGTGGGTCCCTTCTTTGAGACCAATAAGACCTGAGGTGATGCTGTATGTCGGGGGAGGGGCAGCAAGATGGCCGCATGCTGCCCCGCTCAGCCCTGATGAGTTTTTTGTTTTTGAGTTATAGCTCTTTATTTTAATGATAACTCCTGCTTGCCCATGGCATATAAGGGCAAAAGGATAACTCTTATAATCAGGCATATGTTCTGAAAAATTTATCTCTGAACTTATAATCCTTGTGAAACGAATAGCTACTTGGCATCTCCGAGTCACAGGAGAGATGTCTAGTCCATAAACTACATGCGGCAGTGAGGAATGGTCTCATAAAGATCTTTTATTGAAATCCTATCGAAACCTGAAACTGGGATAGCCATCGAGCAGAAAGGAGGATGTATGAGATTGCGGCGGCACTGTGAGTGCTGATAGGCTTATTAAGCCTTTTCAAAAGGTAAGGTATGCTAGTGTTACCTAGGGGCTGTGGGTGCTAGTGCTTGAGCTATAAATCCCGGAGTTATTGTGCTTGGTGGAGCACTTTTTCTAATTTACTTCACAGGGGTTCCACAGGTGTTCATTGCCAGAGCTGCAGAGGGGAGTTTTCTGGAGAAGCGTCCAGGACCGTGGAAAAGTGCTTCAAAATGTGTAATGGACTCCCGGAGTAGGGAGACTGGAATAATTCACCAGAAAAAGCTGATGATAACTTGAGGGACAGTCTTTGATTGCATTTTCATCTTTGGAAAGACTCCAGTGAAGGAGAGAAAGCTATGTTTGTAGGTGCCTTCCTCCTAAGAGGTACTGGTTGCTGATGTTACACACAGGGGTTTCTGGATTCTATTCAATCTAATATCCACACCAAACTAACATACTAGAAGGTAAACTTTTCTTTCAGTCAGACTGCTTTGTAGCCACCTTTTTTTTTTTTTTGCATTATTTATTCACCCCTGCATCCGACCAGCCTCTCCTTCAGGCCTTCTGCCAAAGAACTCCTCCATTCTCCACTCTGAACCCACCCCAGTGCCAGCTTCCCGATCCCATATTGCAGCCGGCCCAGAGTAGCCCGACGTAACCCATCGTCAGGCAGGTTCCCTCCTTCCAGGGGGATCTGCCTCCCGGCATTCCTTTTCTCGGCCCTGGGTGCTGCAGAGATAGGTCCTGGCTCTCCGTGGAAGCGGGGATCCAGGTGGCCATCATCCGGTCACTCGGACGCCATTTTTTCTGTGTTTTTCTGGTACCCCTGATATTGTGTCACATCTTGTAGTGCTCCCGGTCTCTACCAAGGGCCACTACAGAATGAGGCTTCACCCTAACCCACCCCAGGAAAGGAGAGCAGTCCTCTAGATGCTCAATCCTCTCCTGCCCCTGCCGACCCCCAGTGACCCAAATCAGTTCCCGAACCCGGGTCGCTATTGTGGTGGTTTAGCCACCTTTTTTAATTACCTTGTCCAGCCCGTATAATGTAATTTTGAACTTAAAAGAATAAGCAAGACATGACATGTGCTCCCTGAACCTACTGATCCTACTCTTGGATTGTAAATGGGTTTGGACTTCTTTACATACAAGCGGATTCCTAATTATGGAGCAGATTGCTGTGGTGGCTAGAACGAGCTTGGTATGAAATATTTTTATTTGAGGCCTTTTGTGGCAAAGGGACTCCTGGTAATGGAGCTGATTGCCATGGTGACTGGATCGGCCTGGTAGGGAACATTTTACTTGAGGCCCTTTGCAGCAAGAAAGGTTTTCTGATAAATCAAGTCAAATGTATAGACTCAAAATTGTCTTGTTTAAAGGATGTGGCAATCATGGGTTACTTAAAAGACTCCTGTCTATATTTTTATGGAGCTTGTTTTGCTACTTAATGTATATATTTACTTTTTAATATTTTCTTACTACAAGAGTTAAATGTTCCTTATGGACGTCTCTATAAACTATAGCATTATAACGCTCTTTCTAGCTTGGACTTGGATATGGTTTTAGAAAGTTTACAGAAGATAACTTTTAATTAACTTTGTTTAGAACGTAATTTAGATGCATCACAATGTTGGATATGTGAATTTGACATGGGAAGCTTATCTGGCTATGCAGAAATCTCTAAGTTATAACTGATTCACTACTCTAAAAGTCTGCTTTTGAAAGGTTACCTAGGAACTGCAGCTAAAGCCAGTTTTTAAATAATTCAGGTTAGTCTGCCTCTCAATGTGTGAATCAGTCTATCATGTTCTGAGAATGCTGGGATATTTCCTGGTGTGTTCCTAAGTCTATTGCTGCTAGATGAACCTCATGTTCGGCTTTCAAAGTTAAAATTGCATATAGTAACCATTAGTTGCCCTTTTAAGCCATGTATGGCCTGTTTATGATTGGCTTATATGTGGGACTAAATTGATGTGCTTATGATTAACCTAAAGACGTGTAGCCTTACGAGGAGGATTTGCTTAGTGAATTATAGGACAAGGACTAGGGCACTCCCATTTTGGTCAGAATAAAGATAATGACTGCATAGCCAGTGGAAGGTATATAGGAAATTGCTATAACTGACGTGGGTTGTGATCCTGGAAAATAATGTGAACTTGTGAATATGTTTTAAATATCTAGATTTTATGTTTTTTAGTAACCTGGGATAAATTCTTCTTTCTCTCATGTACTTATCCTACATGTCCTGGCGATGCTATTTTTAATGTATTATGTACTTATTGTAGTTCATGTTCTTTTAGATAGTGTTGTAATGGTTTATAATCGATCAACAATAAACTTAAATTAAAGGGCACTGCACTTTGAGCACTTCTTCTTCTGTCTAGAAGGCATCAAATGGTAGGTAAATTGAAGAGAAAATTTTACTATGAGGCAAAGAAAACTTTGACAAAAAAGGCGGACGTTTGAATGCTGTTCTATCACGTGCCGGACGTATAGAGGCAACGGCGGGAAAGAACTGGTGAGCGGGTGCGGGACTGCCACTTTTATAGTTGGGCTGACATCATGTCACCTGACGTCGGGGGTGGTCCCCACTGAGGATTGCTATCTACAAGTTTGCTGTTCGAACCTGACGCAGGGGGCGCAGTCCTATATGTGAAGACCTACCGAAGGAACCCTCTCGAAGTAAGATCTCCCATTTGAAACCTTGCACCTGGTATCACGGCTGTGGTGAAGGCCATGTACCCTAGCAACCTTAGGAAGTGCCTTTCTGGCCTGGGCTGTCCCAGGCAGAATGATCCCGCCAGACTTTGCAGGTTTGCCATCCTGTCTTATGGGAGATAGGCTTTTCCCTGCAGAGTATCCAACTCTGCCCCTATGAACTCCAGAGATTGTACTGGTTGCAAGTTGGACCTTTGGTGGTTCAAAAGGAAGCACAGGGACTCCAGGGTGAGCTTTAGGTGGTCCCTGACCTGATGGGAAGACTTCCCCACAATCAGCTAGTCATCCAGGTAGGGGAAAACTGAGACCCCCTGCCTCCTTAGATGGGCTGAGACCACAGCCAGGCACTTTATGAACACCCTTGGAGTGGAGGAGAGCCTGAAGGGGGAGCTGAAAACTGGTAGTGGCCCGAAGGTAACATGAACCTGAAGTACGTCCTGTGGCTGGCCCTGATTGAGATGTGAAAGTATGCATCTTTCAGGTCCAGCGATGGCAGCCAGTCGCCCTGCTGGAGGGAGGGAATTGTCACAAATGCACTCAGCAGGTCAGGCCCTCTGCTCCCACAGTGCCAATCTCAGAGCGCAAGAGTGAGAACAGGTAACAGACAGGGTAACCCTCCTGTCTGCTTGTGGATCCAAAACACCTTTGGTCTCAAGTTCTGGGGGTTCAAACTGTGAACCTTATGCTAGCATACCCAAATGTACAGGCTCAGATAATATTCTCTTCGGGGGGATGCAATGTATCTTTCGCCTAAGGGCACCTAACCAGGTATCCAAAATGAACCCTTTAAAACTCTATAAAAGATCTCAGGTACATTCTTACCTTTTCCCAGTTTAGTAACACCATCAAGCTTTTGAACAGTTGCCAAACTTAACCACCTATACATCACATGCAAAAAGAACTTGAAACAAAGATTTTACTAAAAGATGAGAAAAATGTCAAATGTAAACACAGAACGATATATCAAAGAGCATACAATCACTTAAAAGGCAAGCGTAAAAGAACAACACAAAACGTCCTACCACAATACACCATGGGCCAGATATTCAAAACTTTGCCCCGGGGCTAAATTAGCACTACCCAGCAGGCAAACTTAGCCTGGAGCAAAAAGCAAGCTATATTCAAAAGGAATAGCCCAGTGCTAATCCTGCTGAACACAGCATGCTAGGGAAGCCGGGCAAACTGGTCTGGGAGTGCAGGGCAAAAATAGCCTGGGAATAAGACAGCACTGAATATAGCAACAGGTAAGTGCAAACTACAACTGTAGTTCATTAGACTCTGTAGCAAGCCAGTGTTGCAGGTGGAGAACATTATGTGTGACTGCACAGAGATGTCTCACAGCTACCTGCACAGAGATGTCTCATAGCTACTACAAACAACAATGTAAGCCACACACTGCAGAACTGTGCTATGCTGAAGTGAGGTTTGCCCAGGGCTAACCTGATTGCACAGTGCTAACACATTAGCCCAGTGCAAACTGGTTAGCCTGAGACAAACGGGAGCTATATTCAAAGCTCCCATGCAAATGAGCCTACTTAGGTAATGTGGGCAAACAGGCACATTTGCATCTCATCATGTGCCGCTTAGCATTCATTACCATGCAGTTTTCCGGGTGCTGCTGCATGGTGCATACAGCTCCACCTTTTGGTCGGACTGGAAGTACAGGCTGGACGTTGCAGGCCAAGGCATGCCCACAGCATCCCCTGTTGGTCGGAATGGAAGGATAGCCTGAAAGCAGCAGGAACACAGTTGGTACATACAGACCTCCCAGCACCGTGCCTCCTGAATCAGGGACAGGGCTTACAAGAACAGGGACAAAGACCCCACATCGGGGACAGATCTCACAAAGTGATTCTATTCATCCAGAAAGATGATAGAATAAGGGGATTACCATAAGACGTATTGTCTGAAGACTATACCATCTGTAACGTTAATGTTTGACATTATGCTGTGCTGACAAACTCCACTGTTCAGTCATAACAACACACATTACACGAGGGGCAGAGGACAATGTGAGGCAAATTCAGGGATGTCCCTGAACATCAGGGACAGTTGGAGGTATGGATCCCCCCTCAATGAAGTCCAACCCCGTGCAACATAATGAAACATAATATTCTCTGGTAGTCCAGTGGTCCCCCATCCCCATGAATCCTGACCCCATAAAACATTAAGAAATTATTTTTCTTTGGTAGTCTAGTGGTCCCACCACCCCTCTGCACAAATCCCAACCGATGAAATATTGAGAAAAATTTTTTCTCTGGTAGTCTAATGGTCCCCCCCCCCTGCATGAATCCTGACCAGTAGAATATTGAAAAATCATTTTCCCCAGGTAGTCTAGTGGTCCCTTCACCCCCCTGCACGAATCCTGACCGATAAAATATTGAGAAATAATTTTTCCCTGGTAGTCTAATGGTCCCATGAAAACTAAATTGGTACTTAGGGCCCACTCACCCAGAAATTATCAATTTTTTATTTTACCATATACTATATACTATTTACTATATTTTACTATATTAAGATACAATCCAAAGAACAAATGATTCAGAAACAATCCTTCTTCAGTGTTCAGACTGCATCTACATCAATAATAACATTTAATTAATATCACTTATTATCAAAATCCAGAATAGTTAATCTAGAATACACAGTGGTTGAAATTCTCACCTATATGAGCATATTAAGTGTATACATAATTAGATAGCCACAGCTACTATCATACATACGCTCTAAAAAAATATATATATATTATTTTTAGAATATTTAATCAACCAAATATGCATAAGCTTTTACATTTATTCACTCATATAACACATCGAATTAGTCACCATTCTAACTCATATAAATCACAGTAATATGCAAATAATTTTCACCTTCAATTTTCTTTTCTCCTGGTAATTAGTTTATCCCACCATAAATTACTCATATCAACCTGAGTGTCCTGGGCAAGGTTAGTAGCCAGAGCCAGGCAAACCTTCTTAAGGAGACAGCCAGGGCCATGACCCTGGAAGCAGCATTGCTGGCATCCACTGCCATGTGAAACTGGTACTTTGTAGCATCCAGTGCTGTTCTGGCAGTGTCTGCTATGTCATGCAGACACTGCCAGAACAGTGTCTGCTATGTCATGCCCTACCTCAGTGGGGATGCTGTCACACATGGCTAGGATCAAAGTCCAAAGGGCTTTTTGGTACTGAGCGGTATAAGCCATGTAAGCAGCCTCTCTCAAAAGGACAGGCTACTGTGTACCCCTTTTTTCCCATGCCATCCAGTTTCCTGGAGTCCTTGTCTGGGGGGTAGGACCACTCCCTCATAGTTAGGATGTGAGTAGAGGTACTCAGCATTGTTCCTGTCCAGCTGGTACTTCTTTTCTACCTTTTTATCCACCCCCGGGATAGAGGTGGGAGTCTGGAGGATTCTTAAGGTCACCTTCTTTAGAGACTTATGGTCAGGCAATAGTCTCTTTGTGGGGGCTAGCCCCATCATTTCTAGGAAGTCAGTTCCTCCTCTTCCTCCTGAGTTACTTGGGTGGTGAGGTTGAGTGTGTCCACCATTTGCCTGACAAAGGCATAATGTGAGGAGAAATCCTCAGGGCCTCTGGGTGGGGAACCGGACTTCAGTTCCGAGGGGACTGTCAGTTCAATCAGTTCACCATTGTCCTCCTCTCCTCTTCATCTTCTTCCCCTTTGTAAAAATGTTCTGCCCCCTGGGAAGGAGGAACTGGGACTTGGGGTAGCACCTGAGGAACCGGGGTACCACCACAGACCCCACACACTGCAGAGCCTAGAGGACCTGGACAGCCTTGGCTATGTCCTCCGTAGAGGGCAGTCTTGATTGGTCCACTGAGAGCTCCCTTGCTTCTCAGTGGGAGGTGCAGTGACATGCTTTTCTTTCTGTTTTTTCTTAGCAAGAACTGAGTCCGAACCCTACTCCACACACCTCTTGTGTTTTTCAGAGTTCCATTTTTCAGGGACCTTGGGATCTAAGGAATCCTTGGCGCCCTTCCTTGGATTTTGTGAAAGAGGGCCCTTCCTCAGACCTTTTAAGGAGCATGGAAGTTGATTGAGAGGCAATCTCTTCAAGTCTTTTGGCCCTCTTTTTAACGGTTTTTGAGCAAAACTTACTGCAGAGCTCGCAGTTTGCAGAAATATGGCTAGGACCCAAACACTTTAAGCACAGGTCATGGCCGCCTGCCCCAGCCAGTAGTTGAAAACACTTGGCACAATTTTTAAAAGCTGCTGGCCCTGTTCTCGTTTTAGGCTGAACTGACATGCCAATTTGTCAGGCGAAAAATTCGGTTCCCTGAAGAAACTTACAAAAAAATGCAGTCAGGTTCCTACAGGAATAACAACTGCTAAAGTAGCACAAAGTCAGTTAGCTTTAAACTTTAGAGAAAAAGTGTCTCGGTTCCCCAGATGCAGAACCAAGATGACAAATTCACAAACTGTCACTAATTTGACTAAGCCTTTAAAACTGTAACCACAGTAAAAAAAGACAGTAAGAAAAGAAATAACTGACAGAAAAAACAACTTAAAAACAAAGTTTCTCCTGTTCCAGGGAACCGAGATGGATCGGAGAAACAGAAAATAAAATACTAACTAGTAGTACAACAACTAAATAAAAAAAAAACACTCTAGAGGTAGAATTATGATGAAAATAAACACTTTTTCAAATGAAAACACTGAAATAAAAGACTTGCAGCAAAGTTACATACAGAGATCTTCAAAGCGTCTTGCTACTACAAGCAGAGAAATGAATCTAAAGGAAACTACCGTTAGCAGCAGCACCTAAAGGCAGAGATTTGAACAACATTCTAAGTTCCACTGCAACATTCCTTCATTTACATAAATTCCAATCTCTGGGGCAGTTGAACCTACTGGGCTAACTGCATTAGTTAAGCATAATGAGGGATTCCTGTGGTTTGAAACTAAGATTACAGCAGTTATGAAAGAAGCATACCTCCATTTACCTGCCTGCCCCATACATATTGTACATGTAGCTCTAATCCAGAATGCTTAACTAGCAAGGACAAAAAGACATCTTGACAGTGAAACAGATTATTGCCCTGAATAACATGGCAAAGATGTCAAGTACGAAAGGGCCCTGCCATGAAGTCGACGTGATTTTGAAAATGTTCCGCAACCACTGATATAAACTTTCTCTGCACGTATCAGGATATTTACTTTTTAAGAAGAAATGCAGTGATCCAGGGAAATATATGTCACCTCAACCTATGACCACTAACCCCCCCCCCAACCTAGTACCTGCTTTTTTTTAGTATGGACAAAACTGATTAGTCTTGGTCTTCCTCCTCCTCAGAAATAGTATCCTGCAGGCCAGTGTCTTTCTTTATCCTAATCAAAAGGTTCCCAGCCTCTTTTGGATTACTAAACAAATAACACTGCCCTAAAAATGTCACCTTCAGCTTTACAGGAAACTGGAGGCTGTTTGATATCCCCAGCTCCCTCAGCTTGGTATGAGATTGATCAAAAGCCTTGTGATAAGAATGTGTTGCAAAGCTTAGATCGGGACCAGTGATATGTTTATGCCATTCCTCTATTATCACCAGTGCTTGACTGTGGGTTAGGTCCACAATTCTGTCCCTGTCAAGAGATCAAGAAAGAACTATTAAGACTATTTTCAACCCCTCCAACTTCTCCAGTGCTCTGCATGCGTTATTCTTTTGGACTTTATCACACTTGGTGCAGGGGATAGTTCAAAATAATTCTCCAGCCAGCCTTGCATAAAAGTCACAGGATCGTGGTGTTCTGTGGCGCGTGGCATGCCCACCACATGTAAATCAGTTGCTCCTATATGATTTTCCACTCTCTCCAATCTATACTGGGGCACTTTATTCTCCCTGATGAGCCCCTTTGTAGCACCACTGACTTCTCCACCATGCTGACCGCCGCCTTTGCGCCACACACGGCCGTGGAAGCCTGAGACTTGCAGACCAGCAGTTTCCCCTGAAAATCAATGACCTTCTGGTCCAGTTCTATTATCCAGTGATCCCTGGCTTTAAATGCCTTGAGTATATTTCAGAGTGTCAGTTCTGTGGTAGGTTGGATCAGCGTCGCAGTTGACCTTGCTCCATTTGCTGGCGTGGAGGCCTGTTGCCCTTATCTGCTGCTTCTGTTGCCTGTTTTTTTTTTTTTTTTTGATTTCCCATATTCAGCTCTTTATTTTACAGCAAAGCATGTCACTTTAACGTTCAATCCACCAGTAAGTGTAGTTTCAGTTCAAAAATTCTGGGAAATAAATGTTTTATTTTACCAGTTAAAACTGATTTCTCTGGAGCAAAAGAGCTGAATGACTGTACTGGTGGCTAAGTAAAGCATGCCTGTTTTGACTCTACTGTGCTAACACCCAGCTTTTTGAGCTTCATGAATTCATGCCAGTAATAAGTACGATTATGAAGTAACTGCTCCCCCCCAAGCTCCCTGAGGCTAGCTTTCCATGTTCTGCATCATGAGCCAAGGCAATCCACATTATTCTAACATGTCTATGCAAAGTTCTACATGAGAAAATTCATCCAACCACCACCCAGCGGAAAAGTGATCCATCCCTGCATACCCAATGTTTCAGGAGCTGCAGAACCTACCACATTCACTGGCTGAGCCTCCCACCAGCTGGAAAAACTGCTGGGCAATCTTCAGATGGTCCCTCTGGAAATGAGACAAACATGTTGGTGCAAGAAAATCCTATTATGATCAAAGTACATAAGCTTCAACCCTCTCATTTAAGATAGCTATGACAGGAAAATGATATCACCTGTCTTGGCACTGAAATTGGAACTCAACCCAAAAGTTAAAAATAAAGACTGCTGTAGGAGAATATACTGCTAAGTAACTACTGTGTGTTCCTTTGTGAATGATTAAGCACTCAAGTTCTGTCACAGAGATGTGGGGCCCAAGAAGGTGAGACTTGAAAACCTGCTACTGTACTACCATGGCTACGTTAGAAGGCCTAACCAGTGGAGTTGGGTTCCTACAGAACTACAAACTCTCAAGTAGAAGGCTCAGTGATCGGTAGTGGGCTCTGGAGTCTTTCACCTGTCTATCTGTCACTTACAGCGCTGTTAATTTATTTATTATGGGTTTGGGGGAGATTCCTTCAAGTCTATGTACAATTTGATGGCATGTTGGTCATATGTATTCTGTTGTATTATTTGGTTGTTGGTTTATTATGTGTTTTTATTTTTCTTTTTAATTCCACTATGTGCATGAAATGTGAAATGTAAAAACTTCAACACGTTCTCACAACTGGTTGTAATTCAAGAATAAAACTGACTATGAGCTTGACTTTGAGTGATTGGGTAAAATGCAGCCAAAGCCAGAAGCAGCCAAACATCATTGTTATGTGGTGGCTCTTCAGTGACGAATGTAAAATGAGGTATAGTGGGTTTTAGTTTTTGTCACAGCAGGGAAGTGTACACATTACAAAACCGCCACACCGTTTCCCTAGTAAAAGAGAAAGTATGTGGGCATTTGTCTAACAACATGGGCTTAATACATATTCTAAAAGGCACAGCACATGGTATGTCCGGAAAAACAAGTTACTCACCTGTAACAGTAGTTCTAGGAGTGGTGTATGGTGTATATCTACACTTCTGACAGTGTTCCTTTCCCCTTAAATCCTGCCAGAACATCTTCAAGCTGGCTCCTCCCACCCACCCAGGTAGTAACTCTCCTAGCACCACCCCATGACTTCAGATCTTGCACGCTGGAAGCAAGACCGGTGTGCAACTTGCCAGGGGAGGTCAGGTGGGTCAGTGTGGATGTACATCATATACCACTCCTAGAATTACTGTTACAGGTGAGTAACCTTTTTTTCTAGGGATGTGGATATGGTGTAGCAGTTCTCTGGGAGGAGGGGGAAGGCGCACACTACAGAGATTAGAGAACTGAAGCCCCTAAAACAGCATCCCAGAGTGACTCAAGGTCGATGTGGTAGTCGTAAATGAAAGTGTGTGCTGACTTCCAGGTAGCAGTCCTGCAGATTTCCTGGAGAGGGACGTCCCTGGATGCAGCCACTGAGGCAGCGGGATGATGGGTGGAATGAGTCCTTAGCCCTACGGGAGTCCCCCTACTCACCAACCTATAGTAGAGGTCAATGTAGGATACAATCCACCTGCCAATTGTCCGCTTAGCTGCTGGTCTCCCAGGTGCAGCTTCAGCGTAGGTGACAAATAGCTGGTGAACCTCTCCCTGAACTCCAGCCATTTGTTCCTTATAATACGACAGTGCTCACCGCAGGTCCAATGTATGGAGCCTGTGCTCAGCCTCCGAGGTGTGACTGGTGAAGTACACTGGGAGATTTATCACCTGGTTAAGGTAAAAATCTGAAGCAACCTTCGGAAGGAACATCCGGTTAGGGCAAAGGACAACCTTGTCCCTTTGGAAAACCAGATAAGGAGACTCTACCAAGAGCACTTGGAGCTCACTGATTCTTTTGGTTGATGTGGTAGCCACCAAGAAGGCGGTCTTCCAAGACAGGTAAGATATCTCATACCTGTGCATCGGTTTGAATGGCTTGCCCATGAGCTTTGCCAGTACCAGCAACAAGTCCCAAGGTGGTGGTGGTGGTTCATGCACCGGAGGGGAAATGTGGTCAAGGCCTTTGAAAAGTGTGAGACCACCTTCTTCTGCACCACCAACTGCATACCGACCCGTGCCCAGTAAGCAGAGATGGCAGACAGGTGCACCTTGAGGATTGTCGACCGAAGGCCCAACTGAGAGAGGGACCACAGGTAGTCGAGAATGCTAGCCAGTGGACAGGATAATGGTTCAAGACCCTTGCCCTGGCACCAAATGGAGAACCTCTTCCACCTGAAGGCGCAGTATTTTTGGGTCGACTCCTTCCGAGAGGCCTCAACCACAGTGAGGACATCTTCGGAGAGACCCAAAGCCTGGAAATGAAAATTACGTACCTACCATAATTCTTGATCTTCTTGGATGAGTCTCCACCACTCATTCACACTAGTGGGATTAGCGCCGGAGGCACTAGGACCCATCGAGAGCAAACTTTTTGCTGGAGGGTCGGCGCGAGAGATGGCGCCGCGAGGCACGGCGCCCAGAGCAGCGCCTCGAGTGTAATGACTATCTCCGCTGACCTCCAACCGCCCAGTACCTTTTACCAAGGAGGTGCAGCGAACTAACGAAAGAGTAAATGTAACCTTAAAAACGGACATAAGATAGTCCGCATGACCCGTGAAAGAAGGGTCAACAAAGAAGTCTTCACGGCCTAAAGATTTGAGGGAGGAAGACCAACACAGCGGTGAGCTCGGGGATGGAGGGAGGGTAGAATGAGTGGTGGAGACTCGTCCAAGAAGATCAAGAATTACGGTAGGTACGTAATTTTCATATCTTCCTGGACATAAGTCTCCACCACCATTCCACACTAGTGGGAGAGTACCAAGCTGATAATCCCCCAAAAGGGCGGCAGGAGAGCCAGAGCTTACGCGACTAAGACAGAAGTCCACTGAGGATAGTTCTGCCGAATGCGGAATGACGCCTGGCATGAACATCCAGTGCATAGTGCTTAACGAAGGTATGCACTAAGCTCCAGGTGGCGGCGTTGCAGATATCTGCAATTGGAACATTGCGAATTTCCGCTAGGGATGCCGCGACCGCCCTAGTAGAGTGAGCGTACACTCTACCTTCTAATTTAACTTGAGCCATGGAATAGCAATGTCGAAGGCATGCCACTAACCATGATGAGATGCATCTGATAGCGGCAGGTTGACCCAGCCGGGTGTCGCTGAAAGAAACAAACAGTTGCTGAGTCTTGCGAACATCCTTGGTTCTATCTAAATAGAACCGCAAGGCTCTCTTAACATCCAAGGAATGAAGAGCTCGTTCCCCTTCATTTTGGAAATTAGTGAAGTAAGCGGGAAGTACCAGAGGTTGGTTTAGATGGAATTCTGACACAACCTTGGAAGAAATTTAGGATGAGTACGGAGAACTACTTTGTCTTTATGGAATACTGTATAATGGAGGGTCCATAACCAGGGCATGTATCTCAGAGACCCCTCTGGCTGAGGTAATGGCCACCAGGAAGGAAGTCTTCCAGGTAAGAAATTTTAGCTCACAGGTAGCTAGGGTTCAAAGGCTTCCGAGTGAGCATGTCCAGCACCAGGTTAATGTCCTAGGTTGCAACCGGATGCTTAACAGGGGTCTGGTATGAAGAATCCCTTAAGAAATCTCTTCACCATAGGTAACTGAGCCAGAGTCAAGGAAGAAACCGCCTCATGGAATGCTGAGATGGCACTAAGGTGAACTTTAACTGTGGAGTACTGGAGACCTGAGTTTGATAGGTCCAAAGATACTCCAGAACCTTGTCAGGGAGGACAGGAAAAGGGATTCCAAGAGGACCTCAGACACCAGAAAGAAAACGTTTCCATTTGGAAGCGTACGTTTTTCAGGTGGCTGGCTTCCGAGCAGCCAGAAGGATGTCTGAGACTCTACGAGAGACGTTGAACCGATTCACTTCTATCTCTTCAGGAGCCAAGCATGAAGGTGAAGTGATTTCAGGTTGGGATGGACCAACGAACCCTGAGTCAAAAGATTGATTTGCAAGGGAAGTGGTCTCGGAGAGGCTGCCAACATACTGTTGAGTAGAGGAAACCATAGTTGTCGAGGCCAGGAGGGAGCAATGAGAATCATCTTGGTCCCCTGAGACTCGAACTTGAGGAGTACTTCTGATTAGAGAAAGCGGTGAAAGCAGAAAGAAAGCTGCTTTGTCCACCGCAGCCTGAACGCATCCTGACAGAAAATGCCAGGCCCTGGATTTCTGGAGCAGAAGAGAGGCAGTTTTATGCTGAGTGGGATGCAAAAGGTCCTGGTCTGGAGTCCCCACTTTGAACAGAGACTGAGCTATGGCTGGATCGAGAGACCACTGTGAGGGTCTGCCTCCGTTTCTGCTGAGGTGATCTGCAAGGTCGCTTTGTATACCTGGCAGATAAACCGCTCTGAATCAGAGACTTGTGCTCCAAGCACCACTCCCACACCCTCATTGCTTCCCTGCAAAGGGGATAAGAATGAGCACCGCTTTCTTGTTGATGTAATACATCACAGCTTTGTTGTCCGCTTGAAGGAGAATGTTCTTGTGATAAAGGACATCCTCAGAGCTCGATCGCATAGAGGACCGCTCATCTCCAGGACATTTATGTGGAGATGAGTTTAACTGAGTCCATACACCTTGAGTGTGGAGGAGTGACAGTGAGCTCCCATCCCATTAGCGATGCGCCTGTGGTGATGGGAGATCTGATGATCCGGGCAAGGGGAATCCTTCCAGGAGATTGCTCTCTTGAGACCACCAGGTGAGAGCACCAAGGCGCCATCACCTTGATGGGATAAGACTGGGGTGAGAGGTCGGAGACCACTGAGTGAGAGCATCCATTGGGTGGTTCTGTGCAACCGGCCAAGGGTACAGTGAACACCGAGGACGCCATGAGACCCAACATGCGCGCGTATTGAGAGAGCTGTAACCGATTGGTTCTCCCCGATGTAACGGGCCATCCGGGATGTCAGTCTTCTGTCCTCTGGAAGGAAAGCCTCAGGAAGAGGTGTCTAGAAGCGTCCCTATGAAAGGAGCCTCTGGGAGGGCTGCAGTTGAGATTTTTTCAAATTCAGCAGAACTCCCATGGACGGAGAAGACGCAGAAGTCGATGCACGCTTCCAAAGTCCCTTTGTTGGAAGCGGGGTTTGCTAGAAGCCAATCGTCCAGGTAGGGAAACACTCGGAGTCTGATCTTTCCTGAGATGTGCCGCAAGAACTGCACAACACTTTGTAAAACCGCGCCGAGGATAGCCCAAAGGGCAGGACTCTGAACTGATAATGCTGACCCAAAGCTACAAACCTGAGGAACTGCGTGGGCCGGTGGACGGGGATATGCTGGTAAGCATCCTGCATATCCAGAGAGGCCAGCCAGTCGTGCTGATGCAGCAAGGGTAACAGGGTACCTAGGGAAATCATTTTGAATTTCTCCCTGGGGAGAAATTTGTTTAGCTTTCTGAGGTCTAGAATGGGGCGCATCCCCCCAGATTTCTTTGGAACCAGAAAGTAAAGGAAGTAGAACCCTGTGTTTCGCAGATGCGGGGGCACCAGTTCTATTGCCCTGTTGTTCAGAAGGCCCTGGATCTCGGCGGTGAGGAGGTCTGACTGAGAAGCCGACAACCTGGGTTGTCGTCTGGGAGGACAATTCGGGGGGGTTTCCAAGAAATTGAGAGAATAACCCTCGCGAATTATCCAAAGGACCCATTTGTCCGAAGCTATGGACTTCCACTGGTTGTAGAAGTACATCAGACGACCTCCCACCGGAGGAGAAAGTTCCACCTCGGGCAGAGAGGATGGAACTTGGGCCAGCAATTCATAAGGTGGCGCTGGGGGCTTTAGGCCCCTGCGCTTTCTGCTGCGCCTTCTTTTGAGGTTGGGCAGGTTGGCTTTGTGGAAGCTTCCTGCCTCTGCCCCCGAAGGGCTGACGACATCATGAAACTGACGCCTGTTCACATGCCCCGAGAGGGGTAGGCGAGGTCTGGCCAATTAATGGCCGATCTAGTCTTCTGAGTGGCCTCTAAGGCTTGCTCCACCTGAGGGCCAAAAGATAGGAGCCATCAAAAGGCAGCGCCATTACCTGCTGCTGAGCATCATTCGTGAAGCCGGAAGCACGCAGCCAGGAATGGCGCCGAGTACAAATCCTCGGGCTGCTGAGCGGTAGAAGTTGTGTCGAAGCGCCTCCATGGCAGCTTTTGACCTGTTGGTTATTGGACTCAATACTCTAATAACGGTCGGAAGAAGCTTGACTTGGAGTCCGAATCTGGAAGAGCTTCAACCATTCTTTTCATAGAGTGCCACAGGATATACTCATACTGAGAAAAATAGCCTTGATAACTGGCAATACGCATACTTAGAGTGGAGGCAGCAGACTCTCTTACCTAATGTATCAATCTTACGAGACTCTTTTGTTAATAGGTCGAGCTGTAGTAGTTTGAGGAAGAACTACCTTGTCATTCTCTGCCAGGACTACAATAGGATCCGCAGGTTTGGGATGCCAAATGGGACGATCCTTGGGAGCTGAATACTTTTATCAATGGATTTAGCCACTGAGGGAATAAGAGCAGGATTATTCCATACCATTTGAGACAGCGCCTCGAAGGAAGGCTGGATCGAGGAGTCAAACCAGGGATCTCCAGGCATGAAGATACTGGAGTCTTAATATCTTCCCAGGATCGATGTTCTGTAGTCTGGAGAAAGAGTGGATCTCTCAGGTTCTTCAACAGAGACTTAAAGGACAGGTCCTCACCACAGGCTCTGTAGCAAAGAAAGATCCTGTTTCTCCACTTCATCACCCAACCCAAGGTCTGGGTCAGGCTCAACATCATCTCCTGATGGTCCAGAAAGGACTGTTTGGACAGGAAAGGAGTGAAAATTAGAGAGGAGGAAGTAGCAGAAAACAAGGAGAGTCCCCGAGGGCTCCCCGGCGCCAGACGGCAAAACGGGTTGAAAACGGCATCGAGGAGGCGACGGCGCCAAGAGGCATCGCTGGCATCGCGACGCTTCCCGCGGTAAAGCGAACGCACCGCTGGACGGGCACCGCTGAAGCCGATGGCGCCGGGACGGCGCCGCAGACCCCGGCACCGCGAGATCACACGGCGTTGCGGACGGGCGCCCGCAAGATCTAGCGGGACCGAAAATGGCGCCGACAAGCAACAGACCCTCATGGAAGGCGCCGAAGAGCCCCAGGAACCTGGAAAGCTAGAGAAGGAAAACCAGGAGATAAAGGCATCGGTGAGGCCTCGCGCCGCAGCCATGTGAGGGGGAAACACTTAGCACGGAGTCGCTGGCATCAAGAAGACGCCACGCGACTCAGGAATGTCCAACTGCCCTACCTGATCGCTGGAGGCCCGAGGGCTCCGAGGCAACCGCCCAGGCAGAAGAACCAACCTCCGAGCCCATTGCTCCATAAGAGCGCCCACTGATGAAACTGCTCATCTGGAGTCCCACCTATAGGCGGGAGGGCTCGATGTCGAGGGACGACGACACGGAAGTTGGCGACTCCGAAGAAGGAGACCGCAACTAGCAACGATCAACCGAGCGGCCGACGCACAGACATGACACCAGAGGGCGACCTCGAGTGATGCCTTTCTTTGACCTGTGGGTCAAGAAGAGCCGAACTGTAACGTGTGCCGGAATGCGACCGCTTATTTTTATGCCGGGCGGGGACCGCCCATCCCCCGGCATCGGATCGACCGCTGTCGGAACCCCGCTGAGGAGAAGGAGGCTGACCGGACCCAGCCCGGCTGACTGAACAGCTTTCATACGAGTCTCCCTACCGCTACCTGACCTGCTCATGGTCGACCCAGTCAGTAGGCCGAGACTTCTTCAAGTAAAAATTTAAATATCTCGAAAATTTAACGAAAAATAGAATAAAATTAAGCGATACTACTATCGTGATAAAGTTACAAAAAACCAAACTGAAAACTATGCGCTAGTTTGAAGTTTTGACTCCCGACAAGCGGCGGCGTCGTTACTGAAAGCGCTTTCGGCGGCGAGAAAAAGGAACTGAAGGCGGTTGGAGGGTCGTCGGAGATAGTCATTACACGCCGAGCCGCTGCTCGCGCGCGCGCCGTGCCTCGCAACGCCATCTCTCGCGCCGACCCTCCAGCAAAAAGTTTGCTCCCGATGGGTCCTAGTGCCTCCGGCGCTAATCCCACTAGTGTGAATGAGTGGTGGAGACTTATGTCCAGGAAGATCTCTAGCCGCTCAGGAACCAGGCTGTCAGGTACAGGGATTGAAGGTCCAGATGGAATACCTTCCCCTGATGGCAAGAGAGCAGGTCCGGGTGTAGGGGGAGATGCCCTGGGAGCCAGCAGCTGAGGACGAGGAGATCGGGGTACCAGAACTGGCAGGGCCTGTCCAGAGCAACCAGGATCATCCGTGCCTTGTCCCTCCTGGCCTTGATCAGCACATTGGGGATCAGGGGAAATGGAGGGAAGGCATAGAGGAGGCCCAGGGTCCAGGGCCTTGAGAAGGCATCCCCCTGCAGCATTCCGTTGAGGGGGCTGGGCCCAATACAGCCTCAGCTTTATGTTCTCCCTGGAGGCATACAGATCCATTAAAAGGGTGCCCCACTGAGAGAACAAGCTGTGCACTACCTCCGGATGTAGTGACCACTCGTGAGACACCTCGCCCACATGGCTGAGAGTGTCCACCAGTTGTTTGGAGGTGCCAGCCACATGGACGGCCAGGAGATCAGCACCCAGGCTGAGCATGAGGGTCCAGATGTGGAGCGCTTCCTTGCACAAGGGCAGAGAGTGTGTTCTGCCCTGCTTGTTCAGGTAGTACATGGTCATGGTGTTGTCCGTCTGGACCTGAACAACCTAACCCCGAATGTGTGGAGCAAGGTTGATATGGCACTGGGACTCCTCGGGGATCCAGAGCCCATGGACTCTGTGTTTCCCCAGGTGTGCACCCCAGCCCATCAGGGAGGCATCGGTTGTCAGGATGACCGTCAGCTCGGGGTGGACAAACAGAATCTTTTCCTGCAGAAATTCCAGGACTAACCGCCACTAGAGGGCATCCCACATCAGCTGGGTCACAGTGACAGGCTGGTCCAAGTAGCCCTTTCGTTGAGACCATTAGTGGGCCAGCTCCCACTACAAAGAGCGCATTCTCCACTTGGCCCAACAGACTATGCTGGTGCAAGCCACCATGTATACCAGGAGGAGCAGTAAGTCCTGAGTAGGGTGCAACTGCCCAACCCAAAATGATTGGGCAAAGGAGGAAAGAACCTCCACCCTGTCCGCCGGAAGCCGAGCCGTGGCTCTGCAAGAGTCGAGCTCTGCCCTGATGAAATAAATCATTTGCGAGGGCATGAGTTCTGACTTAGCCTCGTTGACCAGGAGGCTAAGGGAGACGCAGGTCTGGAGGGCCAGGTCACTGGACTGTTCCACCTCCTCCCTGGAAGGACCAGTGATCAGCCAGTCATTCAGGCAGGGGTAAACCCAGATTCCTCGGCACTGCAGGTAAGTTGCCATCACTGCTATGCATTTGGTGAAGACCCTGGGAGCCAAGGAGAGGCCGAAGGGCATGGCCTGGAACTCATATAGAATCCCCTCCACAAAGAACCGGAGGAACCTGCGGTGGGGCAGACAGATTGGGATGTGAAAGAACGCGTCCTGAAAATCTAGAGAGCAAAACCACATACTGTGCTCCAGAGATGGTATGATCGGAGACAGCGTGACCATCCTGCAAGTGCATGGCTGAAGAAACTTGTTCAGGTCGTGCAGATCTAAGATGGGGCACCAGCCCCCCTATCCATTTTGGCACCAGGAAGTACCTGGAGACAAACCCTGAGTGTAGTGGAGGGTCCGAGACAGGAGCCACGACCTCCTTGTGGAGGAGCTGGGTGATGTTATCCTGAAGGGCTGACAGAATGTCGGCGGACACCATGTCCTCCTGTGGGGCACGAGCTCGCAAGCTGGGTAAGCCTCTAACTCCAGAGGCAGACCCTGACCGACTACCTCAAGGACCCATCTGTCCATGATAACAGTACACCAGGTGGAAAGGAAGTGGCAGAGCCGGCCCCCCATGGGAGGACCTAGGGGGTTCAGGATGGGACTGGGGGAGGCACCCCATCCTGTCACTGGGCAGGCTTGGAGGTGGAGGAGGGACCAGCTGAAGAGCCACTGGGACCTCGACTTCCTGGCTAGCGGACGACTGAAGCAAGAGATTTCGGCTGAGGGGGCCAAACCTGGGTCTGTCATCCAGCTGGAGGCTGGGATGGCCTGGCCACAGGAGCAGTGAGGGGCCGAAAGGGCTTCGTCTGCTGAGCCTTGGAGCCCTTAGGATCCCTCTGGGTGGAGGTCACCAAGTCCAAGGTGATGCTGGACTTCTCAATGTGGGTGAGGAGCCCTTCCACGCCAGGCCTGAACAAGTCAGTGTTCGAGAATGGGACATCCACCAGTTTGTGCTGGGTATCAGTCGTAAAGGTCAAGATCCTCAGTCAAGCCCTACGGTGAAGTCAACCGCAGCTGTCACGGACCAGGCACAAGAGTCTCTGATATCCATGGTGGTATAGAGCTGTTGCTTGGCCACCGCTTGGGCCTGATCCCCTATCTGCTTGACCATAATCTGCATGTCAGCCAGGAGATGAGAAAGCACCTCATCAAGCGTGCCCAAAAGGGCATGGTCGAAATGGGCTATCAGAAGAACTGAACTTGCCTGCAAAGACCGAGAGATGAGGCAGCATAAACATTCTTGGCCATGTGGTCCAATTTCTTGAACTCCTTGTCGGGAGGTTTGTCCACGTTCCCGACATTGCCAGTTTGCTGGAATACCGAGTTGTCCACTAGACCCTCTGCTGAGGGGTGCTCTACAAAACCTGACAAGGAACCAGTAGGCACTCCATACTTGAGGCCATCCAGGCTGAAGGCGCAGGACAAGAGGATGAATGCTGCCACAGCTCCAGAGCAGGATGAAAAATGGCCTCTGCAACCGGGAAGGCTTCCCCAGGGGCTCCATTGGAAGACCCGTGGACTCTGAGATGAGACGGAGGAGCGCCATGAAGGAGGTGGAATCATGTTCCATCGACAAATTCCCCTCGCTCACCAGGCAGGAATGCAAGGATGAGCCTTCAGGCTTGGAGGATTCGTTAAACAAAGGGTCAACTGACAAATATGGAAATTACATACCTACCGTAATTCTTGATCTTCTTGGATGAAGTCTCCGCCACTCATTCACACTAATGGGACTACACCGGAGGTGCTAGGACCCAGCGGGAGCCAAAAATCTTCAGGAGGACCAGCGCCAGTGTAGGACCGTGCATGCGCAACACTGCGAGACTGGCTCACGCCATATAGGCTACCTTGGCGTCAACCCACCAACCGCCTCAGTACCATTTTTGCCAAGGAGGTGCAGCATAAACTAACCTAATGAAACTAACCTATTCCGAACTTAAAAAGTCCATACGACCCATGTAAGAAGGGACAACTCAACAGTCTTCACAGCCCAAACAATGAGGGGGTGAAGACCAAAACAGGATGAGTGAGCTCGGGGGTACGGTGGGTGGGCATTTGAATGAGTAGTGGAGACTTCGTCCAAGAAGATCAAGAATAACAGTAGGTACGTAATTTCCATATCTTACTGGACATAAGGTCGCCACCATTCATTCACACTAATGGGAGAGTACCGAGCTAAAATAATCCCCCGAGATGAGTGGCAGGAGAGAGGAGCTCACTTAGGACAGAAGTCCATTAAGGATTGTCCTGCCAAAGGACTGATGCTGCCTGGCATGGACATCCAAAGCGTAGTGCTTTACGAAAGTGTGCATGGAGCTCCAAGTGGCCGTATTGCAGATGTCTGCAATGGGCACATTTCAGATTTCTACTAGAGATGCCGCAACTGCTCTGGTAGCATGTGCGTATACTCTGCCTTTCAGCTTAATCTGTGCCGTGGAGTAGCACTGGTGAAGCCATGCCACTAGCCATGCTGAAATGCATCTGATAGCAACAGGCTGACCCAGCCGGCTGTGCTGAAGGAGACAAACAGTTGTTTAGATGTGCGGATTTCTTTAGTTCTGTCTAAATAGAACCACACTGTTCTCTTCACATCCGTAGAATGCAGGGTACGCTCTGCCTCATTCTGGAAGTTCCCGAAGTATGTTAGAAGGACCAAGGGCTGATTCAGATGGAATTCTGAGACAACCTCGGGGAGAAACTTAGGGTGGGTCCTAAGAACCACCTTGTCTTTGTGAAATACAGTATACGGAGGGTCTGTGAACAAAGCATGTATTTCAGACACTCTTCGAGCGGAGGTGATGGCTACAAGGAAGGCGGTCTTCCAAGTCAGAAACTTCAGCTCACAAGTAGCTAGGGGCTCGAAAGGTTTACAGGTGAGCATGTCTAGCACAAAGTTAATGTCCCAGGTAGCTACCGATCATCTGACCGGTGGGCTAGTATGCAGAATGCCCTTAAGAAACCTCTTGTTCACAGGTAGCTAAGCCAGAGACATGGAATGTACAAGATCATGGTACACTGAGATCGCGCAAAGGTGAACCTTCACGGTCGAGTATTGCAGGCCTGTGTTTGAGAGATCTAGAAGATACTCCAGGACCTTGTTTGGTGGGCAGAAAAAAGGATTCCAGGAGGTTTCTGCGCACCAGATGGAGAACAGCTTTCACTTAGCCATGTAAGTTTTTCGAGTAGCTGGCTTGTGTGCAGCTAACAGGATATCCGAGACCCTACGTGAAATGGTAAACCTGTTCACCTCTATCTCTTCAGGAGCCAGGCATGGAGGTGAAGGGACTTCAGACTGGGATGGACCACAGGGACCTGGGTCAGCAGGTTCATATGAAGTGGAAGCTGTCTCGGAGAAGTTTCCGATAATCTGTTGATTAATGGAAACCAGATCTGACGAGGCCATAATGGGGCGATGAGGATCATTCTGCAACTAGGAGAACAGGAGTAAATGCGTACAGAAAGTGTCTTGTCCACCACAGTCTGAATGCATCCTGACAAAAAACACCAGGTCCTGGATTTCTGGGGCAGAAGAGAGGTAGTTTTGCGTTCAGTGGGGGACACAAAAAGGTCCAGGTCTGGAGTTCCCCACTCTTCAAACAGTGATTGCACGATGTTTGTGTCGAGAGACCACTCGTTAGGGTCTGTCTCCATTCTGCTGAGACGATCCATCAGATCGTTCTGCACTCCCAGCAGGTAGACAGCCTGGATCAGTGCTTTGTGCTCCAGACACCATTCCCACATGCTCATCGCTTCCGTGCATAAGGGGTAATAGTGTGCTCCACACTGCTTGTTGATGTAGTACATCACTGCTTTGTTCTCCGTTTGAAGGAGAATGATCTTGTGACAGAGTATGTCCTTCAAGGATCAGACTGCATACAGGACGGCTCTCATTTCTAGAACATTTATGTGAAATTGAGACTTGTCCTGACCCCATCGACCCTGGGTGTGGAGATCCTGGCAGTGAGCTCCCAATCCCAGTAGGGACGCACCTGTGGTGATGGACATCTGGGATTCTAGAGGGGCGAAGAGATATCCTTCCAGAACGTCGTCCTCCTGAGACCACTAGGTGAGTGACAGTTTCAGAGGTTCCGTCACCTTGATGTAGAAGGACTGTGGGTGCGTGGTCGGTGACCATTGAGTGCTGAGCATCCACTGAGTAGTCCTCATATGAAGACGAGCCAGAGGCACAGTGAACACTGAAGATGTCATTAGACCCAGCATCCGCTGCATCGAGAGAGCTCGAACGAGTCGTTCTCCCTGATGAAGTGGGCCATCTGAAGGATGTCATTCCTTCTCTCCTCCGGAAGAAAGGCTTTTGCACTGGAGGTATCTAGAAGGGCTCCTATGAAGAGGGCTGTAGTTGTGACTTTCCCAAATTTAGCAGGACTCCCATGGATATGAAGAATTTTGAAGCTATAGTCATGGCTTCCTGAGTCTCTTGTCTGGAGGGACTTGCTAGAAGCCAATCATCCAGATACGGGAACACCTGAAGTCCAAGCTTCCTGAGATGCACTCCGAGAACTGCAATGCACTTTGTAAAGACTTGAGGCGCCAAGTATAGCCCAAAGGGCAGGACTCTGAACTGGTAGTGTTGACCCAATGCCATGAATCTGAGGTATTTGTGGTGGTTTGGGTGTATGGGAACATGATGATAGGCGTCCTGCATGTCCAGGGAGGCCAGCCAATCATTTTGATGAATCAGAGGTAAAAGTGTACCTAATGATATCATCTTGAACTTTTTCTTGTAAAGGAATTTGCTTAACTTCCTGAGATTGAGAATAGGGCACATGCTGCCTATCTTCTTTGGAACTAGGAAGTAATGGGAGTAGAAACCTGTGTTCCGCTGATCCAGCAGGACTCCCTCTGCTGCTCTGTTGTTTGTTTAGAAGGCCTTGAATCTCGGAAGCAAGAAGGTCTGACTGAGAGACAGACAGCTTGGGCTGTCATTTGGGTGGGTGATCCGGAGGGGTTTCTGAAAAATTTAGAGAGTATCCCTCACGGATTATCCCGAGTACCCACTTGTCTGATGTGACTGACTTCCACTGGTCATAAAACTGAGTCAGACGCCCTCCTACTGGCAAGGAAGAGTCCCCGTTGGACAGCTGAGGTGGGACTTGGGCCGGAATCTCAGAGAGTGGCACTAGGCGCTTTGGGGCCCTGTGCCTTCTGCTGCGTTTTCTTCTGTGGCTCAGGGGTTTGGTTTCTGTTGAAGCCCCCTCTGCCTTTACCATGAAAGGACTAACGGTTAAGAAACTGATGCCAGTTCCTGCCCCTTTGAAGGGGCTGCGGATGGCAGTCTGGCCGATTTGATAGCCATTCTAGTTTTCTGTGTGGCCTCTAGTGCCTGCTTGACCTGAGGACCAAACAGGTATGTACCATCAAAAGGCAAAACCATAACTCTCTGCTGGGCATCATTTGTGAATCCTGACGTAGGGTGCATATATCAGCTGCTGCTGCTGCTGCTCTGGAGGCAGTGTCAAAGGCATCCATAGCAGATTTAAGCTGCTGGTTATTGGATTCAATGCCTCTAGTAATGGTTTGAAAAGCTCAACTTTCGAATCTGGGAGAGCTTCTACCATGGCCTTGAGTGAATGCCAGAGTGTATATTCATACTGAGAGAAGTAGCCCTGGTAGCTAGCAATGCACATGCCCAGGGTGGAAGCAGCAAAGACTCGCTTTCCCAAAGTGTCAATTTTGCGAGATTTCTTGTTTATTGGACATGCCGTAGATTCTTGCAGAAGAACGGCATAGTCATTCTCTGCCAGGACCAGTATGGCATCAGCAAAGGCTTGCGAGGCCAGAATGGGTTGATCCGTGATGGGGCATATTTCCTGTCTATGGATTTAGCCACAGAGGGAATAAGCACTGGATTATCCCACACTATTTGTGAGAGAGTCTCAAAAGGGGGTTGCATGGGGGGAGTCAATTCCACAGGAATGTCTGGAATGTGTAGATTCTGCAGTTGTACCAATTTCCCATGATCAATCTCTGAAGTCTGGAGCGAGACAGAGTGGTATTTACATCGCTAAGCAGAGACTTAAAAGAAAGGTCCTCGACCAAAGGCTCTGCCGTAAGAGAAGGTTTGTTCATCACACCCAAGGTGGAATAGTTGTCGAAGTCATACTCTAATTGAAGATCAGGATCAGGCTCAGTATCATCTCCTACTAGTTCCAAAGGGACTGTATAGATAGGAAAGGGAGAAAAAGTAGGAGGAGGAGCACCACGAATCGGAGTCAAAAACCCTGGTGTCGCATGCGGCACCGCAAGCGCGCCTGGCATCGGAACAGAAGGTGGCACCGAGAACAAAGGTGGCGCCACCATAGGAAGCGGAGCCGGGCGTGGCACCGGAGGAGCCAGCACCAAAGCCAGCGGCACCAAACCAGAGGATCTCAACCTCCGACTCGCTGAGGAAAGTCGAAGAAATTCTGCAGGAGACAAAGGCACCAGTATAGACCCTGCGCCACAGCCATATGAGGGGGAAAAACACCAGAGTGCGGCGTCAATGGCACTGAAGAAGGCGCCGTGTGACTAGGAAGCCCCAACCACTCTGCCCGCAGGTCCGAAATCGAAAGGCTCGAAGGCCCTGGTGACGGACTCACTGGCTCGGGCAGAAGGGACAACCACCGAACCCACTACTCCATAAGAGCAGCCCAATGGTGAAACTGCTCACTGGAGGACCCTCCCAGGGGCCGGGGAGGGACTCAGGAGTCGAGGATGCCGGTCACCAGAAACAGAAGCCGCAGAAGACCCCAGAAGGGATGGAGCAGGGCCCCTGTCGTCGGTAGGCAATGTTGGATGTGCAGATGTACCAGAAGGTGACCTGGAGTGGTGACATTTCTTTTTCGACCGGGAGGCCAAAGAACTCGAGGCTGTGTGGTGCTGAGTCCTCGACGAGGATTGAGAATGGGACAGCTTCTTTTTGTGCTTTCTCGAAGACCGCCCATCCTCCTGAGCACTGGACTGCCTGTAGTCAGACCTCCCCCTCTGTAGAGGGTGGCAGACCAGACCCAGCCCTGCTGACAACACAGCTTTCATGCAAAGTCTCCCTACTGTCACCTGCCCCGTTCATGGTCGACTCCGTCGATGGAGGTCTGAAGACTTCTTCTGATGAAAAATTTACTTACTAAAATTTATTTATGTATTTTTCTTTTAACTGATAATAAAACAAGAAAACTAATCAAAACTGAAAAAACTACAGCCACTGTCGTATAGACAGAAAGTTTGGACTCCCAGAGGGCAAGCGTCATCATCACTGAAGCGCACTCGAAAAAGGAACTGAGGCGGTTGGAGGGTTGATGCCGAGGTAGCCTATACAGTGCAAGCCAGTATCGCGACGCTGCGCATGCACGGTCCAACCCCAGCGCCGGCCCTCCTGAAGATTTTTGGCTCCCGCTGGGTCCTATTGCCTCTGGTATAGTCCCATTAGTGTGAATGAGTGGTGGAGACTTTATGTCCAGGAAGATCTCCGCTGACCCTGTGAGGACGGTTGGGAGTGATGGTGACCAACAGTCAATGCAGGAGCCCCGATGCCAAGCCGGTATCCATAGGCATCCATAGGAGAAGGGCCAAACTTCGACTGTTTCGGTGGTGGCTCCACTAAGATAGGCAGAGAAGCCTGGGGAGGCCGAACCGGTTCAGGCTGAGTCAGCTGTTGCTGAGTTGGAGAAGGTAGAGGCCTCTGCGGCGGGAGCCATGTGATAGCCGGGGTAGAGGTTGTAATCAGCTTCACCCTGTGAACATGAACTGTTGCCACATAAGCTCTTCATAGCATCGCCACATCTTGTGGCAGAGCCTCTCCTTGTCCGAGGAGGAAGAAGAGGAAGAATAGTGCTGGTGCCACTTGCCCGAGTGTTGAGAGCGAGATTGTTGAAATCGACGCGGGCTACTTGACCCAGAAGGGTTTTAAATAACTGATCAGCAGCTTCTTTCTTGGGACAATACTAACTGTACAGAAAGCATTTTTAATATATGGATATCAGATTTAATATGCTACTAAAGCATAGTTTTTTTTCGGTAATACTATCACTCCCGAATTGATAATACCACACTTCGAGAGTGATAATACTATCGTTCATGTCCTGTAATAGTATCGTTCAGGACCTGAACGATAGTATTATCAGGAAAGGTTAACAGCGCAAGTGCGTAACTCCCAAAACTATTAATCCTGCCAAGCATCAATCAAACAGTCACCGTGAAAACGTGGCTATTGATTTGCCGTTTTCTGTTTGTGGGCAGCCAAAACACCTTCGCAAACATGGCGACGGTCTCTTGCTTGGCGAGAGCGTAAAATGCCCGTGCTACTTCCCGTGTTTATGGATTTTTTTTAAATATTGGAAAAAGATTTATGTGGCTTCTCCAACATAGGACAAGGTAGGACTAAAAGAAAACTGTCCATTTGTGCCTGTGCGCGGCAGGGACAAGAGGGAGAAAGAGACCCAGGGTAACAGAAACTGCGGCGGTCAGCTAGAACTGAACAGCCGACTGCCCGTAACAAAAAGACGTGCATAAAAAAATCTAGCATCCATATACTGTATTAAAAAAAGGAAAGGATAGCTCACTGGGTATTACCGGTGAGATACCATCTTGAGGTTCTGGACACTGTAACCTCTCGAGCTTCGCTCTCGAGGTTCCTAGGTGTCCAAAACTTCTCGATGGTATTACTCAACAGTAATACCCAGTGAGCTATCCATTATTCTCTATATATAGGTTTTCTAGAAGTGTTATGTTTGTTAAACACAGTGAGGCAAGTGCTATGCATTTTTCACAATGTTTTAGAACTTTTATGAGCAAAACGCTTATCAATTTTTAGCGTTAAATAAAACCCTGCCCAGGACTGCGGGAGTGGGACTGTAATCGCAACCATTGGGGCTACCAATGGCAGATCTCAGAGGGAGTCGGTGAAAGCCAAGGCTCCTCTGGGTCCACTAGATGCTGAGTAAGAGGTGGCGAATCAGCGAACTAGTCCGTCCCTCCTTGAGAAGTCACAGACAGAACCAGAGTTCTAGAAAAAGAGGTACTGACCTCTTCTGGCGACAACAGATCGACCGGCACAAGAAAAATCTCAGCAGGAAGGTTGACCTGCATCTCGACCAACTGGCCCAATGGGGAGACCGTGGAGCCAGCGGCCTGGGCCGAGGGATCGAATGTAGTCAAAACCTCTGTGGAAGCGCGTGAATCTGAGGCCGGAGAGTGCTTGCAATTCCATGATTGATGAGACTTTTTCTTAGTCTCTTTCTTTTTGGTTTTAGTGCCTAAAGAGGGACCCTGTCCAAGAGTGGGAAGGGCCTGGCACAAGTCTCTGAATGCCCCTGAAAGCGGCAAAAAGGTTGATACTGAGGAAGCTTGAGCCGGTGCCTGGGCTGCAGCTTCTTCAAAAGCCACAAGCTGTTCGGCAGACCCCACAGCCGCAGAAACTGCCCGCCAGACGTCCCTAGATTTCACAGGGGGATCCTGTTCATCTGGGTGCCCGAGAAGACGTCATGCATGCCGGTCTTCCAAGGTAGAAGGGTGCAAGGTGTGACAGAGGAAACAAGCCTGGGGATTGTGCTGGTAGCCCAGGCAGTAGACACACATGGTATGCGGGTCCATTTGCACCATTTTCTGCCCACAGACACATTTTTTGAAACCCGGCGCCAACTTCGCATTGTCCATCACGGATAAGGAGGACAAAAAGTCACAAGTAAAATATACTTTTTTTAATAAGCGAAGGGCCTACTCAGCGCGAGAGTGATAAGGAAGGAACCTTCTCCTTCTAGCAGAAAGGAAGCTCTGATGTCATGGGGAGGTGCTAGGGAAGTTATTGCCTGGGTGGGAGGAGCCAGCTTGAAGATGTTCCAGCAGGATTTAAGGGGAAAGGAACACTGCCAGAAGTGTGGATGTACACCATATCCATGTCCCTAGAATGCTTTTTATTATTGGGTATGTGTGATTTGCTATTAACTTTAATACATTTTGCCCT
The DNA here is from genome assembly GCA_016271365.2 of Neoceratodus forsteri. NCBI lineage: Eukaryota > Metazoa > Chordata > Ceratodontiformes > Ceratodontidae > Neoceratodus > Neoceratodus forsteri. The sequence goes on along the minus strand of CM057450.1, from coordinate 108,605,926 downwards.
CATCTGTTTTTCATTGCTCCTCATTTCTTTCTCTGAGCCCTTATTACCTTTTCTTTTAGTGTCGGCAACATCCTTCATGTATTGCTTTTCCTTTGCTGGGGTGCAACAAATGCTATAGCTTTAACAATATATATATATATTGTTATAATATATATATATATACACATACATATATATATATATATATATAAATATATATAAAACAATATTGGGGCTCAGCCTATGCTTGAAGCAGGGTGGGGTGCAAAAAAATGGAGGCTCAAGATAAAAGCTTGGAGAAACCCCAAGCATAAATGCTTCATGGGAAACACTATACTATCACCCAGTGCTCCACATAAGGTGAATATAGGCCTGTTTTACTCACCAAATTGTAAGAAATACTCTTTTAATGAGTGCCGCTACTCATCCCAACTCTAGGAAATGCTCCAGTGATGCTTCAGAAGGCATTGTTTTTCCAAGTTTAAAGCACTTTTACTCATCAAAATTATATTTTACTCACCAAATGTTAAAAATGATGAGTACATTTCTCTTGACTGCAACATTATCTGGAGCACTGCTATTGCCATTCACATTAATTAGCAGTCTAACATGAGGCCAAGAATTGAATGGTCACGGAAGAAAAAATTACTCACCTTAGTGATTATATTTCTTCTAATGGAGTCTTGCTGTATTCTGACAATTGTAGTGATTCCCAACCTTTGAATGGCCCGGAGAACGAAGGGTTAACTTTCCCTGCAAGGCATGGAACGCTGAGCTCGAGCTCGGTTGAAGTCTCTGTCTGGAATGTTTTGAACCTAAACCGTCAGATTCTTACGAGCCCAACTAAACTAAAAATTCTATGTGGAAATTGTAAAAATTCTACTAGCCAACTGGCTGAAAAGTTTCGGATTCCCAAGGAAGACTCAAGTCAGGAAACCCAAAAACTAAACCCAATGTACTTAAAAAAATAACAATAATAAATAAGCACCCAAACAAAAGGGAGGAGGGTGCAAGCAACTACACCCCTGGGGTGTAACACTGCACCTGCCCACCCACTTCCCAAAAACAGGTTCTGAGAGGGGAGGCAGGGAGGGAGGTCAGAATACAGCAAGACTCCATTAGAAGAAATATAATTACTAAGGTGAATAATTTTTACCTTTGGTAAAAACTTAGGATTAGTACATAAACAGACTCTATGAAAAATCAAATAAGCAGGCCCCTTCATTAGAGTCTGAAGCTTGGAAATTCTATGGGCACAGGTCATGGCAACTAAAAACAACGTTTTTCCATTTTTCATGAAAGGAAACATAGGCCACACGTTGCAGCAGGCTGAAACGGAGCAAGATCAATTTTTCAAGTATGAAATTCAAGTCCCACGGGGGGACTGGACTATGGCTAGGAGGTTTCAGATGAAGGATACCTCTCAGAAACATATGAGACACTTCTAGTTGTGCAACTGTATGACCATCAATATGGGCATGAAGTACTGACATGGCAGCCAAATGCACCTTAATATAGGAAAACTGCAGACCTAAATTACATAATAAAAGCATGTATTCCAGAACAGAGCCCACAGGACACAAAAATAGGTCCACATTCTGGGAAGCAGACCAGAAAGTGAAACGCTTCCATTTCAAAGAAAAAGCATGTCTAGTAGAATGCTTTCTAGCCACAGGCAAGACATCAGACACCTTAGGTGACACCCCAAAATGGGCAAGGGCTACATTTTTGGGAGCCACGCATGTAAATGCAGGGACTTTAGCTCTGGGTGGACCAGAGACCCCCGATCCTGTGACAACAGACCCCAGAACAGGGGCAGAGGAACAGGATGCTCTATTACCAGATGTTGTAGTCATGGAAACCCTATCTAGCAAGGCCACAGAGGAGCTATGAGAATGAGAGTGACACTTTCCATTCTTAGCTTGAGCAGAATCCTCTGTATTAGAGGAATGGGGGAAAATGCATTCAGGAATTTCCTTTCCAAGAGACGGATAATGTGTCTCGCCAAAAGACTGCAGGCCCTGGAGCAAGAAAGCAAAAAGAAAAAAATTACTCACCTTAGTAATGTTGTTTCTTCTAATGGAGTCTTGCTGTACTCTGACATATGCAGTTAGGTCCTGCCTTTCAACTGCCCCGGAGAACAAAGTGTTAAACTTTCCATGGCCAGCATGGAATGTTCACTGCAAGCTCGGTTGAAGCCCCTGTCTGCTGTTGTTTAAACTCCAACCGTCAGATCTTTACGAGCAATACTCACTAGAAGTTCTCTGTGGAAACTGTAAAATTCAAAACTAGCCAACTGGCAACTATATCTATATAAAAGGGTTTTTTAGTTTCAAAGAAAAGACTCAAGTCAGGAAACCCAAAAAACAAAACACATCCCAAAACACAAAACTCACCCAAAATAAAGGAGGGTGAAAAAGGGACATCCCTAGGGTGCCAGCACTGCTCCTGCCCACCCACATCCCAAAAACAGGTCCTGAGAGGGGAGGCGGGGGGAGGTCAGAATACAGCAAGACTCCATTAGAAGAAACAACATTACTAAGGTGAGTAATTTTTTCTTCAAACAACATGAAGTCTTGCTGTATTCTGACAATTGCAGACTACAAGCAGTACCTCCAAGGAGGAGGACAGAACCTACTTTGGGAATAGGCTCTAAGTACTGCTGTGCTAATCCGAGCATCACTCCTAGCCTGGATATCCAGAGAGTAATGCTTGGTAAAGGTAAGGACTGTTTTCCAGGTGGCTGCTTGACAAATTTCTAACAGAGGGATGTCTCTGGCAGCAGCCAGGGAAGCAGCTGTACCTCTTGTGGAATGAGCCCTCAGGCCTGAGGGTGGAGTTTTTTCCAGTTTTTCATAGCAGAACAGTGTACAAGACACAATCCACCTGTCAATAGATCTTTTGGTGGCAGGTTTGCCCTTTCCCACTTCTCCATAAGTGAGGAACAACTGGAGGGAGTCAAACCTGTGACCCTTGGTATGCTCTATGTAGTTACTAAGGGCTCTTTTGACATCTAAACTATGTAGCCTCCTCTCTCCTGAGGAAGAATGCTCAGTGAAGAAACCGGGGAGAGACACAGACTGGTTTAAATGGAAGTCTGAAACCACTTTGGGCAAGAACCTTTTATTTGTTCTAAGGACCACTTAATCCCTATGAAAGGAGATAAAATCAGGTTCCACTGACAGGGCTTGCAATTCACTGATACGCCTGGCAGAGGTAATGGCTACCAAGAACACAGTTTTCCAAGTCAAATACTTAAGCTCTGCTGAAGACATAGGCTCAAAGTGGGGTTGCATAAGCTGAGCAATGCAAACATTCAAATCCCAGGCAGAGGCAGGGTCTCTAAAGGGGGGATTGGTGTAAAACAATCCTTTAAAAAATTTACAGAACACAGGATGGGAAGATAGTGAGGAAGGCTTCCCCACAGACAAAAATGCAGAAACAGCTGACAAATGTACCTTGAGAGTAGCTGGTCTGAGGCCTAGGCCATTAAGATGGACCATATAATCCAGAACCGTAGGCAATTCAGCAGTGTCTGGAGAAATATTCTTTTTGAACACCAAATGCTGAATCTTTTCCATTTGGAGTTGTAAGTCTTTCTGGTGGAGGGCTTTCGAGAAGCCTTGAGAATGTCCAGAACCCCTTGGGAAAGATGCAGACCTGCAAACTCTAACACTTCAAGAGCCATGCCTTGAGATTGAGGGACTGAAGATTGGAGTACCAAATCCTTCCCTGAGAGGATGTTAACAGGTTGTAATTCCTGGGAGAGACAGGGGGAGAGATGGACTGCCAGGGACAGCAACAGAGGGTACCAAGGCTGTCTGGCCCAATCTGGAGCAACCAGAATCACCTTGCAAGGTTGAAACCTTGTTTTGACTAAAACTTTGAACAGGAGTGGGAAGGGGGGATAGGCATACAGAAACTTCCCTTCCCAATTCAGAATCAGGGCATCCAGAGGGACTGAGCCCAAGACTGGAGGTCTGCAACAAAAGAGAGGAAGTTGGTGATTGTCTGGAGCTGCAAGAGATCTATCTCTGGAGTGCCCCACCTTGAAAAAATCACTTTCAACACCTGAGGGTCCAGGGACCATTCGTGATGGCCCTGAGAAATCCTGCTCAGTGCATTTGCTAGCACATTGTCCTTGACTAGAAGGTGAACTGCCACAAGAGAGGCTTGCAAGGAATAAGCCAGGGACCACAACTTCATGGCTTTTGTGCACAAGGCCATGGACCGAGTGCCTCCCTGCTTGTTGATGTACCACATGGTGGTAGTGTTGTCTGTTCTGACTTGAACCACCTTGTTCTAAAATGACTGTGAGAACGCTTTTAGAGCTAGAAAAACTGCCCTGAGCTCTAGAAGATTGATGTGTAGAAGGGATTCTTGGGGGGACCACAGGCCCTGGGCAGTAAGGGACCCCAGGTGGGCTCCCCAGCCCAGAAGAGAAGCATCCGTGGTAAGGACCACTGAACAAGGCTGAGCAACAAAAGGAACACCTTGCCTTAAGTTGTCCTGATCCTGCCACCACTGGAGGGCCTGGATCAAGGTCGGAGTCACTGGAATCAGTTTGGTAAGGAAGTCCTTTCTCTGAGACCAGTAAGCTCTTAGGTGGAACTGAATATACCTCATCTGGAATCTTGCCCCTTGGACCACTGCTGTTGAAGCTGCCATGTGGCCCAAGAGCTGGAGGAAATGCCTTGCTGGTCGAGATACCTGAAGGCTGAAGGAAGAAGGTAGTTCCATAAGAGCCCTTGCCCTTTCTAGAAGAAGAAAGGCTCTTGCTCAGATTGTGTCCAGTTCTGCCCCTATAAAGGTAAGGAGCCGGACTGGTTCGAGAACTGACTTGGGAAGGTTGAGAAGAAATCCTAGGGAACTTGAGCACTTGCTGGGTCACTTGCAGGTGAGACTTGACTTGCTCTGGAGACTGACCCACTAATAGCCAATCATCCAGATAAGGAAATATGGAAATATTTTGCTTCCAGAAAGACGCTACTACTGCCAGGCACTTTGTAGAAAACCCTTGGAGCTGAGGTTATGCCAAAGGGCATTGCTCTGAGCTGATAGTGGCCTGAGGGCAACTCGAACCTGAGGTACTTTCTGTGGGAGCACCTGATGGGAATGTGAAAACAGGCATCTTTGAGGGCCAGGGAAGCTAGCCAGTCCCCGGGCCTTAGAGATGGAAGGATTATTCCCAGAGTTATCATCCTGAACTTTGGTTTTAAAAGATGTTTGTTCAGATATCTGAGGTCTAGGATGGGTCGCCACTCCCCTGTCTTTTTGGAGGTCAGAAAGTACCTGGAGTACAGTCCTTTGCCCCAGTGTAGGGTAGGTACTCTCTCTATAGCACTTAAAGCTAAGAGAGAAGAAACCTCTGCCTCTAGGGCAAAGGTTTCCGAAAGATTTGCAGGTGGAAAAGATTTGGCTTTCATCTTTGGAAATTTTCTGAAGCCAAGAACCAGTCCCTGGCTTACTACTTCCAGGACCCACTTGTCTGTTGTAATAGATGTCCAGTCCTGGACAAAGTAAGCCAGCCTGCCCCCTACTGTAATAGGACAGTCGACCCGGGCAGACGCATCAGGGTGTCTGCTTGGCAGGGGCTTTAGGCTGAGGGGTGGATGCAAGCCTGCTCATCCCCCTTCTGCCTCTCCCTCTGAAGAACCCCCTCTGTGAAAAGGAAGAAGAGGCCTGTGCTTGGTAAAAAGGCTTTTGAAAAGGCCTGCCCCTTCCCCTAGACTGCTGCCTTTGAGGAGTTGCCTGCCTTTCCTTGGCCTGAGCACTCATGTAAATGGTCCTGTACTCGTCCATCTTCTTCATGTAATTCTCTGTCTGCTCCCCAAACAGAGAATTACCCACTACAGGAAAATCAATAGCCTTAGCCTGGGTGTCCTGCGAGAGGCTAGTACATCTGAGCCAAGCCATCCTCCGAAGAGCCACTGATGTAGCCATAACTCTTGATGAAACATCATTAGAGTCCACAGCAGCATGAAATTGCACTTTAGATGCCTCAATCCCATCTGCAGCCACCGCCTCCAGCTCCTTGGCTAGCTGAGGGGGAGGCCTGTTTAGCCAGTGCGAGTACAGTGTCCCACCTGGACTTCTGGTACCTGGCTGTATAGGCCATGTAATTTGCCTGCCTAAGTCCCAGAGAAGATGCCATATACTGCTTCTTTGCCATGGCATCAGTCTTCCTGGAGTCCTTGTCAGGGGGATGTGAAGACAAGGGAATATTTGCCTTGTCACAGGCAGCAGCCTGCACTACCCCAACATGGTTGCATTGCTGATATAAGAACTCCGTGTCTGAGCCTGAAAGTGTATACCTCTTGTCCATTCTTTTATCCACAGGAGGTATAGTGTTAGGAGACTTTAAGATTTTTTGTGTCTGTTTCCCAAAAGATTTATGGAGGGGAATAGACAGTCTCCTAGACTCTGGGATATCCATCATCTCTACATAGTCAGGCTCTTCTTGATCTTCCACAACCTCTTCCATAGGAAGCTGGAGGATTTCAACCACTTTCTTGTAAAACATAAAATGGGAAGGGGACTCAGAAAGCCTAGGAGGGGAAACACCTGATGGTCTGTCTGGGGAGATGTCCGGTTCCACAGGCACGTCCAGACCTTCACTTGCATCATAATCCTCAAATTCCCCTTCCTCTTCAAACTCCAGTTCATAAAATTCTTCAAGGGTATACTCTTGAACTGCGGGAACCAACCGAACTGAACCCCTGCCAGAAGGAGCTAGATCGGTCGGAACCGAACAGAGCGATTCCACAGTCTGAATTGCCCTGGCTATCTCTGCAGTGGTCGGAACATGAACCTCTGGATCCGAACTGGTCGATTTATCTTTACTTTTCCTTTTTGTCAGAACCGATCCCTCAGAATCGGCTCTCCTTTTGCCCGAAGAAGTATCGCCCTGGTCAGAGGGCACTCCTTCTGGTTCGGTCGAAACCGAACCGGGCTAGCCATCTGGGTCAGTGGACTTCTCGGCCTCCTTTTCCCTCAGTCTACCTAATCTCTTCTCAAGGGTAGATTTGGGAAAATTTTTACATATTTGGCAGTCTGAATCGAGGTGGTCAAACCCCAGACAATAAACACAGGTGGTGTGGGGATCGGCCTTGGCAAAGACCTCCCCACACTCACTGCAGTGTTGAAACCCAGTGGGCATGGTTTTTTTCTTGGGTTTCTCAGACATGGCCAACCTAACCAAACTTACCCTTTTCTCAGCAACCGCCAGGCAAGACTCCTTTATCGGTTCCTAACCGTGTCATGGGTACTGGAAAAAAATGGTTAAAACACTTTTTTTTAGAACCGATAAGAACCGGTGACCACACACTAAATATAGCAAAATCCAACCGAACCGACCGCACTTTTACAAGTTCCACACAGAAAAAATAGAACAGTTCCTATCTAGTACTCACGGCACCACAGACAGAGACTGAACTGACTATGCGGATACTTTTTTTCGGTTTAAACCGACGAAAAACTGAAAACTTAACCGACTTCGAACCGAGCTGAAGGAGAAATCTCCGGAGTGACCGTTCAGTGAGGCAGAGTAAAGAATCTGATGGTTTAGGTTCAAAACATTCCAGACAGAGACTTCAACCGAGCTCGAGCTCAGCGTTCCATGCCCTGCATGGAAAGTTAACCCTTAGTTCTCCGGGGCAGTTCAAAGGTTGGGAATCACTGCAATTGTCAGAGTACAGCAAGACTTCATGTTGTTTGAAAGAACAGTTACATAAGAACTTACCATGACATCTTCGAGAGAATCTCCTCCATTGGGCCACACCTTCAGAACTGTAAGCTGTCCACATCAGGACCACTCGGGAACTTTTGCTAGCTGGGGGCTGCCCTCAATGATGTGCAGTGATGCTGCCTGTATCACGTGAGTGGCCACAACACTCATCAGGTCCCCACCAGAGATAGCCTCGGAGGGCCTCTTATCATGAGAAACCAGGAGACCAAACCAGTAGCAGGTAAACGAGGAGAAGCATGGGACTGGAAATAGAATGCTTGGAATAAGGTCTTAGGCACAGCATCTGGATTACCCCTCAAAAGAAGAAGGAGGGAGGGTACACTAAGGCCCAATGGAGGAGATTCTCTTGAAGATCTACTGTTACGGTAAGTTCTTAGTAACTGAGTATATCAAAAAATGGGCAGCACTCACCCAGCTGTAGTCCACAAATACTTCAAACTGTAAAAATTGCACTAGTCGATGGTAGCGTGCCTCCAACTTCTTTTATTATTGTGCAAAACACACCATCCCAGTGATGAGGTGCAAATTATTGAAACTTCCAGTACAAGAAACAGAGGGGTATCTCGGCTAGATGGCCATAGCCATCTTTAACCTCCACGTAACGTTTTGTAAGGCTGTCCCCCTGGAGTTTGGTCAGAGGTGAACAGGCTCGTGGAGAAAAGGAATCTATGCATGGTTTCCCCTTATGTCATAGTATACATCATAAGTCTACTCGGGAGCACAAAAAAACATTCAAATAACATGAACTAAATATGAAAGTGCAAGTGTGGAACTAAAAACAGGCATAGAAAAACATACAAAAATATGTATCTTAATTTACAGTTTCAAGCATGCCGGAACAAATTTGCACTTCTTAGCAATTTAGGTGAACTGGACCAAGAGGGTTCTACTCTAAAGGAGGAACCTTGACATCTCATAAAAACTAGAGTAGAACCCACTTCATCCTGTTCACCTAATAAGCTTTATGAGCAACTGTTTGGGTTGAAAAATTGATCCTTTTGAATCCATATTATCTTCTTTATTTGCTAAGAAGTGCACATTTTGTTCTGCCATGCTTGAAACTGCAAATTAAGATACACAGGTTTGTATATTTTTCTGTTTTTAATTCTGCACTTGCGCTTTCACATTTAGTTCATGTTATTTGAATGTTTGTTGTGTTTCCAAGTAGCCTTATACTGTATGATATGACACAAGGTGAAATTGTGCATAAATTCCATCTCCGCAAAAGGCTGTTCACCTCTGATGAAGCTGCGTGGTGGGGGGAGTGGAGTGACACATTAGGTGGAGGTTAAGGATGGCTATGGCCGTCTAGCCAGAGATACTCCTGATTCTTATACTGGAAGTTTTAATGATTTGCACCTCATCACTGTGATGCTGTGTTTTGCACATTAATAAAAAGAAGTTGGAAGCACGCTACCATTGGCTAGCACAATTTTTACAGTCTGAAGCAGCTATGGACTACAACTGGGTGAGTGCTGCCAGTTTTTTCCATATACTGAGTTAAATTTTTGGCTAGACATCACTATTACTCCATTGCACGCCCTTTTCTCGAAACAGTGTTCTTACGTAACTGTTCTATCTTCATTGAGGATATTTCCTTCATTGGGCCACACCTTTGGAATGATTCCCAGGCAGTACACAGCATCCTGAAATAGCCTGATACATAATCAGGACAGAAGGCCTTGCAGTACAGCAAGCCCAAACCCAGCATACCTGTGAGGGACGATGTCGAGATGCAGTGCTTGGTGAAAGTATGTAGAGTGCTCAATCTGGCAGTGGCACAGATGTCAGCAGCAGGGACATTCTCAAATCAACCAATGGAAGTGGCCATATCCCTTGTGGAGTGACCACGAACAACACCAGGAAGCGACTTACTTTTCCTATACTAAAAAATTACACAGTTAGCCAGCCATTTGGATAGGCACTGTTTGGATATGGGGCACCCTCTTTCCCAGGGGTGAATGAAACAAAAAGCTAACAAGTCTTTCTGCAACTCTTAGTGCGAGTAACACAGTATCTTGGTGTTCTATGTGCATCTAAAGTATGCTGCAATGCCTCGCCCTTAGTGGCATGCTTAGCATAATAAACAGAAAGATGTATCATTTGGTTCAGTGTAAATTCAGATACCACCTTTGGTAAAAACTTAGGATTAGTACATAAACAGACTCTATGAAAAATCAAATAAGCAGGCCCCTTCATTAGAGTCTGAAGCTTGGAAATTCTATGAGCACAGGTCATGGCAACTAAAAACAACGTTTTTCCATTTTTCATGAAAGGAAACATAGGCCACACGTTGCAGCAGGCTGAAACGGAGCAAGATCAATTTTTCAAGTATGAAATTCGAGTCCCACGGGGGGACTGGACTATGGCTAGGAGGTTTCAGATGAAGGATACCTCTCAGAAACATATGAGACACTTCTAGTTGTGCAACTGTATGACCATCAATATGGGCATGAAGTGCTGACATGGCAGCCAAATGCACCTTAATATAGGAAAACTGCAGACCTAAATTACATAATAAAAGCATGTATTCCAGAACAGAGCCCACAGGACACAAAAACAGGTCCACATTCTGGGAAGCAGACCAGAAAGTGAAACGCTTCCATTTCAAAGAAAAAGCATGTCTAGTAGAATGCTTTCTAGCCGCAGGCAAGACATCAGACACCTTAGGTGACACCACAAAATGGGCAAGGGCTACATTTTTGGGAGCCACGCATGTAAATGCAGGGACTTTAGATCTGGGTGGACCAGAGACCCCTGATCCTGTGACAACAGACCCCAGAACAGGGGCAGAGGAACAGGATGCTCTATTACCAGATGTTATAGTCATGGAAACCCTATCTAGCAAGGCCACAGAGGAGCTATGAGAATGAGAGTGACACTTTCCATTCTTAGCTTGAGCAGAATCCTCTGTATTAGAGGAATGGGGGAAAATGCATCCAGGAATTTCCTTTCCAAGAGACGGATAAGGTGTCTCGCCAAAAGACTGCAGGCCCTGGAGCAAGAAAGCAAAAAGAAAAAATTACTCACCTTAGTAATGTTGAGTCTTGCTGTACTCTGACATATGCAGTTAGGTCCTGCCTTTCAACTGCCCCGGAGAACAAAGTGTTAAACTCTCCATGGCCAGCATGGAATGTTCACTGCAAGCTCGGTTGAAGCCCCTGTCTGCTGTTGTTTAAACTCCAACCGTCAGATCTTTACGAGCAATACTCACTAGAAGTTCTCTGTGGAAACTGTAAAATTCAAAACTAGCCAACTGGCAACTATATCTATATAAAAGGGTTTTTTAGTTTCAAAGAAAAGACTCAAGTCAGGAAACCCAAAAAACAAAACACATCCCAAAACACAAAACTCACTCAAAATAAAGGAGGGTGAAAAAGGGACACCCCTAGGGTGCCAGCACTGTTCCTGCCCACCCACATCCCAAAAACAGGTTCTGAGAGGGGAGGCAGGGGGGAGGTCAGAATACAGCAAGACTCCATTAGAAGAAACAACATTACTAAGGTGAGTAATTTTTTCTTCAAACAACATGAAGTTTTGCTGTATTGTGACATATGAAGGCTACCAAGCAGTACCTCCATGGAGGAGGGACAGAACCTACTTTGGAAACAGGCTCTGAAGTACTGCTGTGTCAAACTGAGCATCACTCCTAGCCTGGATATCCAGAGAGTAATGCTTGGTGAATGTATGGACTGTTTTCCAGGTGGCTGCTTGACAGATTTCTAAGATAGGAATATCCCTGGCAGCAGCCAGGGAAGCAGCTGTACCTCTAGTGGAGTGAGCCCTCAGGCCTGAGGGTGGAGTTTTTCCAGTTTTCATAGCAGAACAGTGTACAAGACACAATCCACCTGTCAATAGATCTTTTGGTGGCAGGTTGCCCTCACTTCTCCATAAGTGAGGAACAACTGGAGGAGTCAAACCTGTGACCCTTGGTATGCTCTATGTAGTTCTAAGGGCCTTTTGACATCTAAACTATGTAGCCTCTCCTCCAGAGGAGGAATGGTCAGTGAAGAAAACAGGAGAGACAGACTGGTTGAGGTGGAAATCTGAAACCACTTTAGGCCAAAACCTTCTGTTAGTTCTTATGACCACTTTATCTCTATGGAAAGAGATGAAATCAGGTTCCACTGACAGGGCTTGCAATTCACTGATATGCCTGGCAGAAGTAGTATACAAAACACAGTTTTCCAAGTCAAGTACTTAAGCTCTGCAGAGGACAAAGGCTCAAAGGGGGGTTGCATAAGCTGAGCAATGCAAACATTAAGGTCCTAAGCAGGAGCAGGATCCCTAAAGGGGGGATTGGTGTGCAGCAATCCCTTGAAGAACTTGCAAAACACAGGATGGGCTGACAGAGGGGATGGCTTGCCTACTGACAGGAAAGCAGAAACAGCTACCAAATGCAGTTTAAGTGTAGCTGGCCTAAGGCCTAGGCCATTGGGATGGACCATATAATCCAGAACCGTAGGCAACCCCGCAGAATCTGGAGAAATATTCTTCTTAGAACACCAAATAGTGAATCTTTTCCATTTGGAGTTGTAAGTCTTTCTGGTGGAAGGCTTTCGAGAAGCCTTAAGGATATCCAGAACCCCTTGGGAAAGATGCAGGTCAGCAAACTCTAACTCTTCAAGAGCTATGCCTTGAGATTGAGAGACCGAAGGTTCGGGTACTAAATCCTCCCCTGAGAGGATGACAATAGGTTGTAATTCCTGGGAAGAGACAGGGGAAGAAGGATTGCTAGGGACAGCAACAGGGGATACCAGGGCTGTCTGGCCCAGTCTGGAGCAATCAGAATCACTTTGCATGGTTGTGACCTTATCTTGACTAACACTTTGAACAGGAGAGGGAAGGGGGGAAAGCATACAGAAATTTCTCTTCCCAATTCAGGATCAGAGCATCCAGGGGGACTGAGCCCAAGACTGGGGGTCTGCAACAAAAGAGAGGAAGTTGGTGATTGTCTGGGGCTGCAAAAAGATCTATCTGTGGAGTGCCCCATCTCGAGAAAATCACTTTCAAAACTAGGGGATCTAGGGTCCATTCGTGATGGCCCTGGGATATTCTGCTCAAAGCATCTGCTAGGACATTGTCCTTCCTTGGGAGGTGAACTGCTATCAGAGAGGTTTGCAGGGAATAGGCCAGGGCCCACAGCTTCATTGCTTCTGTGCACAAGGCCATAGACCAAGTGCCTCCCTGCTTGTTGATGTACCACATGGTGGTGGTGGTGTCTGTTCTGACCTGGACAACCTTGTTCTGCACAGATTTGTAAAAGGCTTGCAGTGCCAAAAACACTGCTCTGAGTTCCAAGAGATTGATGTGAAGCAGAGATTCCTGAGGTGACCACAGCCCTTGGGTGGTAAGATCCCCCAGATGGGCTCCCCAGCCCAGCAGGGAAGCATCTGTGGTGAGTATCACTGAATGAGTCTGAGTGACAAAAGGAACCCCTTGTCTCAAATTGTCCTGATCCTGCCACCATTGCAAGGCCTGGATCAGGGTTCGAGTCACTGGGACTAGTTTGGTAAGGGAATCCTTTTTTTTGGGACCAGAAGGCTCTTAAGTGGAACTGAATGTCCCTCATCTGGAATCTTACTCCTTGGACCACTGCTGTGGAAGCTGCCATGTGGCCCAGAAGCTGAAGGAAATGCCTTGCTGGTCGAGACACCTGCAGGGTGAATGAAGAGGCCAGTTCCACAAGGGTCCTTGCTCTGTCCAGGGGAAGGAAGGCTCTTGCCTTTATTGTATCCAGCTCCGCCCCTATGAAGGTGAGGAGCTGTACTGGTTCGAGAACTGTCTTTGGAAGGTTGAGAAGGAATCCTAAGGAAGTGAGCACTTGCTGAGTTATTTGCAAATGTGACTTGACTTGGTCTGGAGACTGACCTACTATGAGCCAGTCGTCCAAGTATGGGAAGATGGATATCTTTTTTCTCCTTAGGAAAGCAACCACTACTGCCAGGCACTTTGTGAAAACCCTTGGGGCTGATGTTAGGCCAAAGGACATTGCTCTGAATTGATAGTGGCCCGAGGGCAACTCGAACCTGAGGTACTTTCTGTGGGAGCACGGGGCATCTGATGGGAATGTGAAAATAGGCATCTTTGAGGTCCAGGAAGGCTAGCCAGTCCCCTGGCCTTAGGGAGGGAAGGATTATTCCCAGAGTCACCATTTTGAACTTTGGTTTTAAAAGGTGTTTGTTCAGATATCTTAGGTGCAGGATGGGCTGCCATTCTCCTGTCTTTTTGGGGGTTAGGAAGTACCTGGAGTACAATCCTTTGCCCTTGTGTAGGGTGGGAACCCTCTCTATAGCTCTCAGAGCTAGGAGGGAAGAAACCTCTGCCTCTAAGGCAAGGGTCTCTGATGGATTTGCAGGTGGAAAGGATCTGGTTCTCATCTTGGGAAATGTTTTGAAGCTGAGAACCAGTCCCTGGCTTACTACTTCCAGGACCCACTTGTCTGATGTCAGAGACTTCCAGTCCTGGACAAAGTAAGCCAGCCTGTCCCCTACTGGTATTGGAGAATCGGCCCGGGCAGACCCATCAGGGTGTCTGCTTGGCAGGGGCTTTAGGCTGAGGGGCGGATGCAGGCCTGCTCATCCCCTGTTTGCCTCTCCCTCTAAAGAACCCCCTCTGAGAGTAAGAAGAGGAGGCATGAGCTTGGTAAAAAGGCCTTTGGAAAGGCCAGCCCCTGCCCCTGGACTGCTGCCTTTGAGGAGTAGCTTGCCTTTCTTTGGCCTGAGCACCTTGTATAAGTGGTCCTGTACTCGTCCATCTTTTTCATGTAGTTCTCTGTCTGCTCCCTAAACAGAGAATTACCAATAACAGGGAAATTCGTGGCCTTAGCCTGGGTATCCTGTGATAGGCTAGTACATCTGAGCCAAGCCATCCTCCGAAGAGCCACAGATTTAGCCATGACTCTTGATGAAACATCACTGGAGTCCACAGCAGCATGAAATTGCACTTTGGATGCTTCAATCCCATCTGCAGCCACCTGCTCCAGCTCCTTGGCAAGCTGCTCAGGGGCCTGTTTAGCCAGAGCCAGCACAGTGTCCCACCTGGACTTCTGGTATCTAGCTGTGTAGGCCATATAGTTAGCCTGCCTGAGTCCCAAAGATGCTGCCATGTACTGTTTCTTTGCCATGGCATCAATCCTCCTGGAGTCCTTATCTGGGGGGTGTGATGCCAAGGGGATATTTGCTTTATCACAGGCAGCAGCCTGCACTACCCCAGCATGGCCGCACTGCTGGGAAAGGAACTCCTTGTCTGAGCCTGAATGAGTATACCTCTTGTCCATTCGTCTGTCCACAGGAGGTATGGAATTAGGAGTCTTAAGAATTTTATGTGTCTGTTTCCCAAAGGATTTGTGGAGGGGAATAGACAGTCTCCTGGACTCTGGGATGTCCATCATTTCAACAAAATCAGGCTCCTCCTGATCCTCTACTGCATCCTCCATAGGAAGCTGGAGGGTCTCAGCCACTTTTTTTTGTAAAATATAAAGTGATAAGGGGACTCAGAAAGCCTAGGAGGAGAAACACCTGAAGGTCTGTCTGGGGAGATGTCCGGGTCAATAGGCACATCCAGACTTTCATAATCACCATCATCATCCTCATACTCTCCTTCCTCCTCATCCGGTTCATAAAATTCTTCCAAGGTGTAATCCGGAACCGGGGGAACCGACCAAACCGAACCCCTGCCAGATGGTGCCGGTTCGGTCGGAACCGAAGTAAGCGATTGCACTATCCTTATCGTCTTGGCTATCTCATCAGCGGTCAGAGTATGAATTTCTGGGTCCGAACTGAACGATTTATCTTTTCTTTTTCTTTTTACTGGAACCAACTCCTCAGAATCGGCTCTCCTTTTGCCCGAAGAAGTATCGCCCTGGTCAGAGGGCACTCCTTCTGGTTCGGTCGGAACCGAACCGGGCTGGCCATCCGGGTCAGCGGACTTCTCAGCCTCCCTTTTCCTCAGTCTACCTAATCTCTTTTCCAGGGTAGAGTTGGGAAAATTCTTACAAATTTTGGCAGTCTGAATCGAGGTGGTCAAACCCCAGACAATAAACACAGGTGGTGTGGGGATTAGCCTTGGCAAAGACTTCCCCATACACACTGCAGTGTTGAAACCCAGTGGGCCCGGTTTTTTTCTTGCGTTTCTCAGACATGGCCAATCCTAACCAAAACTTACCCTTTTTTCTGCAATCCGCCAGGCAAGACTCCCCTATCGGTTCCTGACTGTGTCATGGGTCTTGGAAAAAAACTGTAATAAAATCCGTTTTTTTTAGAACCGATACGGACCGGTTACCACACTCTAAGTAAATCACAAACTTTTTACCTGAAAACTGATCGGTTCAGCTGAACCGATCCACAATTTACAAGTTCCACACAGAAACTATACGGAAAACCTATCTAGTACTCACGGTACCACAGACAGAGGCTTAAACCGACAGATCAGTAGCAGAAATTCGGTAGAAACCGAGTGAAAAAACAACACTTTAACTGACTTTTTTGAACCGAGCAAAGGAGAAATCTCCAGAGTGACTGTTCAGTGAGGCGAAGTAATGAATCTGACGGTTGGAGTTTAAACAACAGCAGACAGGGGCTTCAACCGAGCTTGCAGTGAACATTCCATGCTGGCCATGGAAAGTTTAACTCTTTGTTCTCCGGGGCAGTTGAAAGGCAGGACCAAACTGCATATGTCAGACTACAGCAAGACTTCATGTTGATTGAACATGGCAGTTTTGTGTTGTGTGGAGATGCAAAACGGTCTAACTCTCAATGACCACATCTTGCGAAGAGGTCGCTTACTATGGAGGTTAGCACTTCCCATCTGTGAATTTTGGACTGAGAGCTGATTTGTCTGTCTGCCAAGAAATTCTGGAAAGCTGGGAGAAACATGGGCGATAGCTGAAGGTTGTGAGGGATCGTCCAGTGCCACACTCCTATTGCTTCCCTGTATAGGGGATAGGAGTGCCACCCTTGTTTGTTTATGTAGTGCATGACACTGACACTGTCCATCTGGATTAACAGAGGACCAGGGCAGAGACGATTCTGGAAGGCCTGGAGACATATAGGACAGATCTCATTTTCAAGACATTTATCTGCAGTTTAGTCTCAATTCTATTCCAGGATCCTTGTGTCTGAAATATTTATTTATTAGAATTTCGGATAAATACCTTTGAGCCAGTGGCTCTTTTACAAAGGTCCCACGTCAGTATACAAAGAATAGAAGTACAGTTTGTGTGAGATTAGCAGGCAAGCAGTTTGAATACAAAATTCACTACAGGGTATACATGGTCTAAAGCTACAGGTGATATAAATAACAGTTAGAACAACATAATCAGGCATACATTTAAGAATGATGAGTCACAACCAATAATATTTACATGAATTAAAGCTGCCAGAAGGGCACTGTCAAAGGGAAAGGTAGAGTGGAAAAAAACTGAGTTGCTGCCAGTTGTGCCGTGTAGCGTAGGAAAGTGGAAGAGAGAGTGGGTGTAGAGGGGTAACTGGGAGGGAGGTAGAAGGAGAAGAGGGTGGGAGGCAAGGATCGAGGAACAAGTGCAACAGTGGGTGGGGTGAGCTGATTAGAAAAGGGAGAGAGGAAGGGTGTTGAAGGAGGGTCAGAGAGGAAGGTGGTGGACCTGGGCTAGGGAGAGAGGCAGGGGTAGATATGGGGAGGGTGGTGGCAGGCAGAGGTGGTGATAGTAGACAGGTGCAAAGAACAGAAGTGACTACCTGGGAGGTTAGTAGAAACAGTCACAGGTGGCTCTGGACACAAGCGTTTGATGTAGCTTGTGTTTGAATGAGCAGAGGGTGCCTTAGTTGGTGAGTTCGCTGCCCAGGGAGTTAAACATCTTAGGGGCTCTACCTGCAAAAGACCGCTGGCCTTGCGTGGTGCGACAGAGGGGAACAGCCAGAGAATAGTTGTCAGAGCTTCTTGTGTAACGGGGGAGGTTGGCTGGGCTTAAGAGAGACTGAACCCCAGGGGGCATGAGTCCCATCAATGACTTTTTTGCTAGTAGGCAGGTTTGGAAAGTAATCCTTCCCTGAAGTTGTAGCCAGTTTCACTGTTCATAGAGGTCGCAGGTATGCATGCGGTGGCAGCACCAGTAAGCAGTCTGCAGGCCCTATTCAGCACTGTATGAATTCGCTGTAGTGCTGTAGCTGTGGCTGCTCCGTAGATAACAATCCCATAATCAATGATGGAGACAATAGAGCTGTGTACTGCTAGCTTAAGGGCGTCCGGTGTCAGGCAGTGTCTATGTTTATAGAGAAGGCCTATATGGATATTTACAGATTTTGCTACTGAATCGATATGGCTGGAGAAGGACAGAGTAGGGTTCAGGGTTATATCAAGGTATTTGAAAGTCTGCGTCTGGTCCAGGGTCACACCCGAGCTGTTTTTTGATTGCCAACTGTTGGTGTTTATGTTTGTTATGTGTGCCATGTAACAGCATAGTCTTTGTTTTCTTGTAATTTAGCACTAGTTTCTGTGAGACGAACCAGGCCTCAACTTGCCCGAAACTTTCCTGCAGTTGTTTCTCCAAGAGGGAGGGGTCAGAATTCTTAGAGAAAATCACTGCGTCATCAGCATACAGAATAATGTTTTCATCACAGACAGAAGGGAGATTGTTCAGGAAGATGCTGAAAAGAAGGGGTCCCAATATTGACCCTTGGGGAACACCAGCCCGGACAGGTAGTTTGGAGGAGAGAGGGAGTCACCAGTCTTAACTTGTTGTGACCCGTTGGAGAGATAACTGTTGAACCATTGTGAAGTGTCATGAGAAAGCCCTAAGTTGCCAAGTTGTTCCAGTAGTAATGAATGGTTGACTGTGTCAAAGGCCTTCGAGAGGTCTATAAAGGTGGCACCAGCAAGTTGTCCTTGGTCTAGTGCTAGATGAATGTGGCTAGTAAATTCAAGGAGGGCAGAGGTGGTGCTATGTCCTTTGTGAAAGCCGTGTTTCTGTGGGCATTGCAAGTTGTATTTCTCCAAGTACTCCACCAATTGGTCTGTGACGATTCTTTCAAGAGCTTTGGATAAAGGGGGTAGGATGGAGATGGGCCTGTAGTTACAGTGTAATGTCCTATCCCCAGACTTGTGTATTGGGGTCACCAGGGTGGACTTCCACTTGAGCGGGAACTGGGAGAGCATGAGGGACCGGTTAATAATCTTGGTAAGAGGGTGCAGGACATCGTCAAGGGTGAAGTCGATGAGCTTCAAATCAAGTGTGTCCCCACTTGATCTGGATTTTCCGAGCACCCTGAGGAGGTATTTTTTGGCATCCCTTTCAGTAACTGCCTTGAAATAGAAATGTGGATGATTTGTATCCTGAGTCCGTTGATACTGGGAGGCTGTGGTTTTGTTGGTGTCAAAGAAGTTAGGGGGAAGCACATGGCTGAGGTCAGTGAATGACAGATTGAAAGTATTGGCAATTGTGGTGGGATCCAGGGTGTTGCTGCCATCAACCTTTAGCCTATTAGGAGTTGCTTTGGACTTTTTCCCTGTCACTTCAGAGAGACTTTGCCAGAATTTCCTTCCATCCGACCATGAGTTTGATAGGGTGCTCCTGTAGTAGTTGGCTTTTTCAATGTGGATAGCTCTGATACAGGCATTCCTGGTGGCCCTGTATGCCTGACAGTCTGCTTGGTTGCCAGAGGCTGTAGCACAAGCCCACAGCAGTTCCTGAGCTTTTAGTTGGTCTAGGAGTTTGCCTGGATCCAAGGGTTGTCAAGGCCTTTAATTTTGCGTTTCTTAAAGGGGGCATGGATATCACACGCTGCATTGAACTTTGAGATGAAGCATTGAAGTGCAGCATCAACATCCAGAGCGGTGTCAATCGGTGACCAGTCTTGTTGTTGCAGGAGTGCCTTAAGTGGTACAAGGTGTCCCTTGATTAGCATCCAACTGTTGATAGTTTTTGCGGGGGGTTTATTGAATTAATTTGACCATATGCACTGGACTGGGGAATGGTCACTAATGGCATCAGGGAGAACTGTAGTGTGGCTAATATGGTCAGGGCGATTTGAGAGAACCCAGTCCAGTAAGGTACTGGTCCCTGGTTCTATAGTTGATCCTAGTGGGTGAGGTAACTAGATGTGTAAAATGTGCAGCTGACAAGGCATCCTTGTAGTTGCCTGCACTGGGGGCAAGCCAGTTGACATTAAAATCCCCTAGCAATATAACTTCTTAGTTAAGCTTTAGACTACTGATGCAGGTAAGGAATGGGTTCAGGCTTGTTGTTGTAAGTTTGGGTGGAATATATACAGAGGCTATTGTCAGAGCTTTGTTATGTGCCCCAATAATGACTTTAATAGCAAGGACCTGAAGCTCATCTCCATTAATGGGTAGGGTCAGGGCATGCCCTGTCACAGAATCTTTAAGATAAAGGGCACAGCCGCCCCCTTTTTTGGACAGTCGATCCTGCTAAAAGATAGTATACCCAGGTATTGCCACAGCAGTGTCAGGGATAACTGGAGACAACCAAGTTTCAACTACAGATAGTACATCTGGGCTATGTTGTACTGTCCAGGCAGTGAGGGCATCTAATTTTTTGGTAAGGCTGCAGATGTTGATGCTAGCTAGCCAGAGGGTTCCTGTTCTACATTGCTCCCTGGGAGTAGCTATGGGTGGTCAGGAGTTGGGGAGTGAGCGTTGCCCGTGCTGTGTAAGGAGTAGCAGTATTAGACTTTTGAGGAGTTCCTTAAGATATCGGCAGTGGCCGCTACGTGCACTTTTTCCCTTATACTTATTCTTAGTTGTTGTCTGTAGTGACCTGAATCCCGATAGTATGAACAGGGAGAAATAGTTTGATGGTAGGATCGACCGTGGGCACAGTAGCATGTTCATGTATCCTAGTATTTGGGAGAAGAGATGTGTTGTTGCAGCTGAGACTACCAGTAACCATTCCACTTCTGTGCAAGGAGCTATCAACCAGGCAATCAGAGGTTGGTCGCAGTGGGCATTTAAATATATTGGTAGTGTGGGATGCCAGTAGGGTCAGAAGGAGCAGGTGCAGCAGGAACAGGTTAGGTTGCATTCTTGATGTAGTAATATTAAACCATGCAGATAGTTATGTTCAGGGAAATGTAGTATCAGTATAAGTAGTAGGAATAAGCAGACATGAGCATCCCAACTGGAGTCCAAGGCTTCCATGGTGGGTATCTATAAGGGAGCTGGTACAAGGAATGGCACACCCTTGAGTAAGTTGCTGCAGTACATCCACCATTGTAGTGCTCGTAGTGGGGACATGATGAGAATCTTTTGTTCCCACTCATCTGTCAACTGATTCCACTGCACCCTGAGGGTCCATTGTGGAATTCACATGTGATGCTGAGCAAATGGCACTGTTTCTATGGCAGCAGCCATCAGGCCCTGGAGATGTAACACTGTCCTGGCAGATATATAATGACTCCTGTGTATCAAGTGTGCCTGAACAATAAGGGTATCTGCCCTGTCCTGTGGCAGGAAGGCAAACCCTTGTCTGTATCCAGTATCGCACCAATGTACTGCAGTTGCTGGCATGGGGTCAGCACTGACTTTGGGACATTCACTGTTACCCACAGTGCCTAAAACAGTTGCATCGGAAAAGGCGTGAAGAAGAGCTTCCCTGGAACTGGCCTTTAGAAGCCAATCATCCAGATAAGGGAAGATGTAAAGCCCTTCCCTGTGAAGGGCTATTGCAACCATTGCTAAGCATTTGGTAAATACTCATGGTGCTGAGAATAAACCAAACGGTAACACTCAGAATTGACAATGCTTGCCTTCTGGGTTGTGCCTGAAAATAAGCATTTGCTTGCTTAGTGCACCTACCCAGTCAACAAAAACTAAATAAAATAAATGAAGTGGAGGTATTGTCTGTAGCATTGATCTTAACCCTTAAGCTGCCAACAGAATTAGAACATATAGGAATTTTGGACTGATATATCAGTCCGTGGCCCTGCAAAGGTAAATATGAAGGTATACGTCCTTCATGTCCAGGGAACAGATTCAATCCACTTTTTGCAAGAGGGGAATCAGGGCTTGCAGAGATACCATTCGTCACTTCTTATGTTCAGTGTACAGAATGAGGTCTCTGAGATCCAACACAGAATGTACAGCAGATCTCCTGTCCACTCTGGAACTAGGAAGTATCTAGAATAGAACCTTTTGCTCCTGCTTGTGGGGCAGCAGATTTGATAGCCTTTTGCTGAAACAGGGTCTGGACTTCTTCTTTTAGAAGGGACAAGTGGCCCAGAGGGTTAGAGGAATGAGACAGAGGGTGATCTGGAGGAGTTTCTATCAGTTCCAGAGCATACCCTTTCTCTATTATTTCCAGTACCCAATTGTCTATAGTGATCTCCCTCCCCTGCTTTAGATGCAGGGAGATCCTTCCCCCCACTCTCACCTCTGGAGGCAACAGATGAGGGAGGGCGGAGGGAGATGGAAGAAAGTCAGGTGGAACCAGGGGCAGCAGGGTTGCTGGGACAAATTCCTTTGAGTGCTTTTGCATGGGCACCGGGGGGAGGAGACCCGGGAGGGCACTACCTCCTCTACCACGTGAATGCTGATGGTATATATGGTTACCTCTGGCAGCAAGTTTATGGAAGGATCCCCTACCATGCCCTCTGGTGGCTGTAGGGTAAAGGGACTTCACAGACCTTAAAGTCATTTTAGAGGACTGAAGGTGGCGAAGTGCATCTTCAACATCACTGGCAAATAATCTGGAGCCCCTGTGAGGAGCATTCATAACAGCCTGTTGCACATCAGTAGCAAAGTTAGCTACTCTGAGCCAGGAATAACATCTAATGCAGATACCAGAGGCCGCAGACCTAGCCAAGCATCCAACGCATCATACGCAGAATGTAGCAAATGTTTGCCAACTTCAGAATCAGCTGACATGGTTTTAAGCGAGTCAGTCTTGGTAGGACCATCAAGTAAAGCCTGTACTGCAGTATCTGCAGCCTTCCATAGGCTATTCTGGTATTTTATTATGTGGGCCTGGTAATTAGAAATCTGCAGGCCAAAGGATGTTGAGGTATTAGTATGTTTGCCCACTACATCCACCCTCCCAGATTCTTTATCTGGGGGTAAAGTACTCA
The DNA here is from genome assembly GCA_016271365.2 of Neoceratodus forsteri. Classification (NCBI taxonomy): domain Eukaryota; kingdom Metazoa; phylum Chordata; order Ceratodontiformes; family Ceratodontidae; genus Neoceratodus; species Neoceratodus forsteri. The sequence continues at coordinate 108,583,141 of CM057450.1, read as the reverse complement.
TGTATGGCACTGACAGTAGAAAACGATGTGCTATCTCTGAAAATGATGCCAGCACAGCCTGGGAATCGACTGCGCCCCAAAAGGGGTCCAGGACTATCTGTGTCGAAGGGTCAGAGCCTGATGACAGTAGCAACGCACCATCCATAGTAGGTACAGCAGTGCCTGAGTCAAGCCCTGACCACAGTGTCGACATGACAGTCGGAGGGGGAAGGGACTGTAGTCCACACCGCCGGAGCAGGTGCTGAGGAGGACGTGCCTGATTTTAACGACAACTTGGACTTCACCAGTGAAGCAGCCTTGTCTTTTTCCTTGTGTTTATGGCTGGAGGAAGAGGAGGAGGCCCATGATGATGACTTTTCTTTGTCTTTTGACTTTACTGACCGTTTCTTGGTCAGCAACAAGGGAGAAGCAGGAGCGGAACACTTAGCATTTTTCATGGCTTTCAACACTTTAGGGTGAGGAAGGTTACTAATGCCTTCGGTCAGCATTGCCTTGTAGCCTGGTTGAAACTCTGGCAAATCTTGCAGGCTCACCCATTGTGAGACAAGCCCAGACAACACGCACAAATAGTGTGAGAGTCGTCCTTGTAGATTTTGTAGCTGCAGGAATAATAGCGAAACAAAGGCTCTTTGTCCTTCAGTGGCATAGAGAGACAACGATGAAAAAACTACACAATAACCGGAAATAAACAAACAAACAGCTACTATATTTCAATTACATTTCTCATCAGGTCTGACAAGGAAGATTGATGGCAGAAGAAAGAACTAAGGAGTGTTGGGGCCACCCATGTTATATAGGTGGCAACGCTGCACGTCACTGTGAGCAACCACTGGCTAGCAAATGTTTTCCAGTGGTCCTGCAGTCGACGGCTTACAATTCCAAAGATGTGGCCCAATTAAGGCAATATCCTTGATGAAGATTTTGAGTTATTCTCTACCCCCCCCACTAAAAATGGTGTCTTAGGATAAGTGTGGCAAAGTTTGTTCTGTGGCTGCCCACAGTATAGCTTTTAAGTGGATAATGCGAGGCACTTTTTCAGTCAACTGGTGTATTCATGAGTACTAGAAAAAAATCAGTACAAAAGAAAAATGTTATAACAAACCAAAATGTGAGTTATCTAGAACTTTAAGCCACCTCCCCAGCGGCTCCCTGCTCGTAAGTGGTGTGGCCCTAGATTTATGGCAGGACTCCATAATGTAATAAACAGTATGTCAATTCCATCATATATGTCTGAGTGATAACCCTGACAATGTAAGAAATGGAGGTGGAAGGGAGTTATGTCTTTGAGACTAAAAAGTACAATGCAGACGCAACAATAAATAAAGCAATGTGTCCTACTGCAGTATCTGAAAGCCAGCAGTCTCCATAGTTTTCAAAAGTGGCATGCAAAAAGAAGTCAGCTCCAATAGGAGATGGTTTCCTCAAGGAACAGAGGCCATGTTCCAACACTGTAACCCTAGTAACATAGTAATGTGGTGACAGATAGGACTTGACCTGCTCCTGCCACATGGCAATAATTATACCAGATTTGATGTAACATTAATACTGTTTATGCTACCATATGTAATTCTCTTTCCTTATTCACGCTTGAAGAAATTCAGCTGTACTCACCGATCCGACTTCCTGTCCCAGAGCTGCATTTACCACACCCTTCAGAATGTACTCCTAAGAAAAAGCAAACTTGTGTAGTTATTGAACAAATGAGCATACGCAACTTTTCTCATTAACCTCTCAAGGCTGCATTATAGATGCTTAGAAAAAATGTAAATGTGCAGCTTATAAAAAACTGAGAATCAGAGGGCTTTATTTTCAAAAAGTGATGCACGACTTGCATCAAACCCTGTGCCAGACCCGTTGTTTGGTGTAGCTGTGCCAAACAACTCCGTCACAACTGCATTCGATTTCAGTACATTGGGCATAGTTACAACAGTTTCCTCAATTTACGGTAGCTTGTGCCAAATATTTGACACAAGCCCCATAAAACTGGTCTCCTGAATGCCTCAAGTTAGACCAGGGTGGGGGGGGGGTGTGCTCTAACTTGTGGCACTTGGCGCACATAGACATAGAAACATAGACTTTGATGGTGGATAAGGACCGCTTGGCCCTCCTAGTCTGCCCATTTCCCTACCTACTGGATAAGCCGCAGATTCTAGTTAACCAACAGCCTACTTCCTCCTAGCCCCACTATAATTGCCTTATGTCTGTCCCATGCGTTCTTGAATTCCCCCACTGTTTTTGACTCCACGACCTCCTCAGGAAGGTCATTCCATGCGTCCACCACCCTCTCCATGAAAAAATTTCTTCTCATGTTGCCCCTGAGCTGTCCTCCCTCTATCTTAAAATTGTGCCCTCTTGTTCTTGCACATCTCTTTTTCTGAAAGGTGCTACCCTCTTGGACTTTGTTGATTCCCTTGCGGTACTTGAAAGTTTCTATCATGTCCCCCCTCTCCCTCCTTTCCTCAAGGGTATACATATTAAGCTCTTTTAGCCTCTCTTCATATGGCTTCTGGTGCAAACCCTGAACCATTTAAGTTGCCCTCCTCTGGACTGCCTCCAACCTGTCTATGTCCTTGCAGAAATGCGGTCTCCAGAACTGCATGCAGTACTCCAGACAGGGTCTCACCAACTGTCTGTACAGGTCGATGACAACTTCCTGTTTTCTACTGGAGATGCCTTTCCCTATGCATCCCAGTATCCCCCAGCCCTCCTTACTGCCTTCTCACATTACATGCCTACCTTAAGGTTGTCTGATATGATTACCCCCCCAGTCCCTTTCCATTTTTGTTGTTGTTAGAGCCCCCCCCCCACTGTGTACTCTTCCCCTGGATTTTTGTTTCCCAGGTGCATTACGTTGCACTTCTTTGCACTGAATCTAAGTTGCCATACTTTTAGAAACATAGAAACATAGAAGATGACAGCAGAAGGGGACCTGTGGTCTATCGAGTCTACCCAAGCGAGGTATCCTGGGACCTAATGTGCACCGGTGTTCTGTCCTCATAGACACTCAACCTAGCCCTTGCCAGTGCCATGTATTTGTTCCCAATGGCACTGGCAAGGGCTAGGCTTTTGACCATTCCTCCACTCTTGCCAAGTCCCTTCTCATCCTTTCCATCCCTATTTGTGTATCAACCCTGTTGCAGACAGGGAGTGAAAATTCTGATCGGCACTGGTAAAATGCCGTAAGCCCAATGCACCATAGGATAGGCGCACCAGGAGCTTGCAGCATTTTCAGGAGCTTTGAAAATTGAGCCCAGAGTTTTATTTTATTTTTTTTCAGAACTGCTCCGCTTTACACAGTCCTTCTAACTGGTATCCAATGTAACAGCCATTGTGTGTGACAGTACACAACACTACAGCCAGGTTCCCCTTCAGCAGTTGCTGCCAATGCAATAATGGCTCTGGTAACATACTATACAGCTGCCATCAAATGTAACCTCCAGTTTCCCCCAGCACACACAAAGTCCAGAGAAACTGGAACATTCCCCACCTTTTTTTGTGACTTGAGAAACTTAGTGGCAGGGAAATGAAAATTACGTACCTACCGTAATTCTTGATCTTCTCTTGTATCTTCACCATTCATTACTGCTTGGGTTAGTGCCGGAGGCGCGCACCCACTATGGGAGATTTTTTTTTTTTGGAGTCTGCTCCAACGGTGCCGCCCCCGAGAGAGGGGCGACCATTAGGTGCCACAGACTCCTCCTCCATCTCAGTTCTGGTAGCCGCAGAGGCGAAAACAAAGGGTAAGGAAAAAGGAGAGCGAGGCAAGACAGCCGAGGGACAGAAAAAGAAAAAGATATAAACTGAAAAAGGAGAAAGCCGGTAGAGGACAGAAAGAAGAGAGAGAATGCCTACCCAAAGGGACCGCAGGACCTCCTTTCTGGGGTGGTTCCAAGGGAGGAACAGATGAACAGAAAGAGAAAAGGAAGAAGAAGAAGAAGAAAGAGAAGAAAACAAGGGATGCTGAGAGGGGAGAACACTGCCCATATATACATTGGTTGAGAGGCTTATAAGCTCGGAACCAAAAACAAGGGAGCAAGAATCCCTCCTGATAGGACTGAGAGAAGGTTCAACTGAACTGCTTGTACAGATTGAACACAAAGGGCAGATTCTCTAACCTCCCATCATCCCAACCCCCTACACTCTAGCTGAGAGCTCACAGACTGCCCCGGCAGAAAATCTGTTCCGGAAAGAGAGCGCCCAACTAGGAGGGGGAATAAGCCCCTTAGAACCCTGTTACGTGCTAACACAGAAGTGTGTGTGGAGGGGTTAAGCCCTACAGAAGGCAGCTTTGTATGAAAGGACAGAGTGGGAACTCAATCGGACTCCCTGAAGGCAAGGTAAGAACAACAGCTCAAGGTTAATGAAGTGCCAGAAGCACCAGCCAGAAGAAGCTGACAATATTAATTAATACCTGCCAGAGGGAACTTGAAAATTGGGGCCGAGCCACATAGGGACGGTCTCTTCAGCTGTGAACTGAACAACATGGCTAAGAAGCCAAGAGGTCGCCCCTAGGGGCAATCAGAAAGAGTTCCCTCAGGATAGAATAAATCCTACTCGTTCCCCTTTACCTTGAGGAAAAAGGATCCGTCCAGAGCAGAACAGAAAATCAAGATAGGGTTTTTTTTTTTTTTGCATAAAGGTCAACGAGGAAGGGAGAGGAACAAGTAGGGAGGGGGAGACGCCACAGTAGGAGGCCACTGAGGGGAAGGTGGACGGGTATAAGTAATGAATGGTGAAGATACAAGAGAAGATCAAGAATTATGGTAGGTACGTAATTTTCAAATCTTCCCTTGTCAATCTTCACCATTCATTACTGCTTGGGTGAGTACTAAGCTCCCCCCCCCAAGGGGGGGGGATAATAGAAACCCTGAGGGAACAAGACCCTCAGCCTCCTGTTGGTGGAAAACAGGAGGGGAAGACTCTGGGCTAATCAGACGAGAAGCCTATGGTGGAGGAGAGCTAGGTGGTATCCCCCGGGGACGGGGAGATGGAGGAAGCCTCTGCAGAAGCCTCTTAGCCCTGGAGGGGAAAAAGACGGGTCCCCCGGAAAGCGGAGCGAATCACCCTACGCCGGGACAGGGGTGATAACCTTGATAGATGAAGCCATGCCATCCGTCTAATACACATCGCTGTCCCTGCAAGCCTGGAAGCTACCTCATTGGCGTCGTAAGATGCCCTTGCTTGGTGTCTTGCCAGCTCCAGGCCTATAGCAGAGAGGGCAATAGCTTGTCTGGATTGTTCCATATCAGGCATTGATGCTAGGACTTGGGAGAGCATCGACTATAAATGCCTACTGTAGGCAACATGGTGAGCCTGATGTGATGCAATGCATAACATCGCACGAGAGGAAGAGAATATTTCACCCCCACCGTCAATTGTAGGAATCTGAGTCCGTGGGAGGCCAGCACAGGCGGGTACCTCTGGAGGAGTTTCTAGGTATGCTAACTCAAGATGGGTTGGGAAGAGAACTTAGAGAATCCAATGGGGCACAAGAAAAAATTACTCACCATAGTAATCTTGTTTCTTCAAAGGGATCACTCATTATGATTAAACATAATGCAGTCAGCCTCCTGTGTTGAACTGCCCGGAGAGATGGAATTTTATATAAATTATGGAACTCTCAGTTGGCTCATGCCATTTTCAAACTGCTGCCCTAGCAACTGCTGCACTCTGAATGCTTCAGATTCTTACGGAGCCTAACTGGGTAAAAGACCCACTAGCTAAAAATTAAACCTTAAAAATAATATTTTTTGCCCTTTCAGGTCAAAACATCCTTAACCAACAAACCTAAGAAAACTGAGATCACGTGGACACCAACTGGCTAAACAAAGTGAGTCTCTATCTTAACCCATATAGGAGGAAGAAAAAACCCTAATGTAGGGATGCAGAGCAACTTCTATAGGTTCTAGTAGGGGAGGTAGGGAGGGTCTTTAATCATAATGAGTGATCCCTTTGAAGAAACAAGATTACTATGGTGAGTAATTTTTTCTTCTAATCCCAGGAATAACTCATTATGATTAAACGTAATGCAGACTACCAAGCAGTACCTTTGGAGGTTGGGCAGAGAACCTATTTTGGAAACAGGCTCTGCAGTACTGCTGTACCAAACCTAGCATCACCTCTGGATTGCAAGTCCAGGCTGTAATGCTTTGTGAAGGTGTGTACTGTTTTCCATGTAGCTGCTTTACAGATTTCCAGTAGCGGAATTTCTCTTGAAGCTGCCAGTGAAGCAGCTGTGCCCCTGGTGGAGTGTGCTCTCAGGCCCAGATGTACCTGTTTACCCACCTTACTCTAACAAAACTGTATACATGCCACTATCCAGCGAGCAACTGTACATTTTGTTGCAGCTCTGCCCTTAACCAACTTCACCATATGTGAGAAAGAGCTGTGATTGACTTGTCCTGTAAGATTTGGTTCTGTCAATGTAGTGGCTGAGAGCCCTTTTGACATCAAGGGAGTGAAGTCCCCTTACTGGAGAACTGGAGTTGTCTGTAAAGAAGACAGGTAGAGTGATAGACTGATTTAAGTGAAAATCAGGTACCACCTTGGGAAGGAATTTTCTATTAGTCCTAAGGACCACCTTGTCCCTGTGGAATGAGATATAGTCCACATCTGTGCACAGGGCTTGTAATTCACTGATCCTTCTGGCTGAAGTAATGGCAACCAGGAAAACAGTTTTACAAGTGACATACTTCAAATCTGCGGTTGCCATAGGTTCAAATGGTGCATCCATGAGTTTAGCAATGCAAATATTTAGATTCCAGGCCGGAACCAGTTCCCTTACGGGAGGGTGCAGAAGATTAAGGCCTTTAAAATATTTTCTAAATACCGGATGAGAAGCCATAGAACTCTCCTTACCAACTGACAGGTAAGCAGAGACTGAAGCTAAGTGAACCTTGAGGGTGGAAGGCTTCAGGCCTAAGGAATGTAAATGTGTAAGGTAATCTAGAAGAATATCCAAATCAGCCCGGAAAGGGCTCAAGCCTTTACCTGTACACCATATTGTTAATCTTTTCCACTTAGAGGCATATGTCTTCTTAGTAGAAGGCTTCCTGGAACCCCTAAGCACTGTGAGCACCTGTTCTGATAGATTAAGGTTAGCAAACTCTAAGTCCTCAAGAGCCACGCCTTGAGCCTCAGTGATTTGAGATTGGGGTACAGGATCCTGCCCTGAGAGGAGGTTAACAGGTTGTGCCTCCTGGGCAGATGGATTGGGGAAACCACTGACAGAGACAGCAGAAGAGAGTACCAGTGCTGTCTCGCCCAATCTGGAGCCACCAGTATCATTTTTGCTGGTTGGGACCTCAATTTCAGTAGGGTCCTGAATATCATAGGGAAAGGAGGGAATGCATACAGAAATTTCCCTGTCCAATCCAGGGCCAAGGCATCCAGGGGACTGTGCCCCTTAGAGGAGGCCTGCAACAGTACATTGGAAGCTGGTGGTTTTCTGGGGAGGCGAAGAGATCCACCTCTGGAGTGTCCCATTTTCTGAAAATTGTACTGAGTACGTGAGTATTCAGGCACCACTCGTGGTGGTCCTGACTTATTCTGCTTAAAGAGTCTGCCAACACACTGTCCTTCCCTGGAAGATGTATGGCTGACAGGGATACTCCCATGGAGTATGCTAGGGACCACAGTCTCATTGCTTCTGTGCACAGTAGATGTGACCTGGTACCTCCTTGCTTGTTGATGTAATACACGGTTGGGGTGTTGTCTCTTCCGACTTGCACCACCCTGTTTTGCAGGTAAGGAGCAAATGTTTTTAAAGCCAGGTAAACAGCCCTGAGCTCCAAGAGATTTATGTGCAACAGAGACTCTTGGGGGGACCATGTGCCACTTCAACTTGCTGTGTGCTCTAACATGTGTGCCCCCCAGCCTAGAAGAGAGGCATCTGTTGTGAGGATTACTGAAGGTTGTTCCCTTATAAAAGGCACACCCACCCTGAGGTTGTGCTCATCTAGCCACCAGTGTAAGGCCTGGACTAAACTTTCTGTGACTGGAACCAGTTTGGACATAGGATCCGTCCTTTGAGACCAATACTGTCTGAGATGGAACCGAATATCTCTCATTTGAAACTTGGAGCCCATTACCACTGCCGTGGCAGATGCCATGTGGCCCAGTAGCCTGAGAAATTCTCTGGCTGTTCTGGGTCTCCCAGGGACAAAGGATTTTGCAATCTGCAGAATGCTCGTTGCCCTGTCCTGTGGCAGGAGGGCTCTGCCCTGTCTGGTATTCAGTTCTGCTCCAATAAACTCCAGCACCTGGAGTGGTACCTGTTAAGATTTTTCTTTGTTTATCAGAAATCCCAGAGACTCTAGTGCAGATTTTGTGAGTGCCAGTGATTGTACTGCATGCTGCAGAGACTGTCCTACTATTAATCAGTCATCCAGGTAGGGGAAGACTGTTATACCTTGTTTTCTCAAAAACTCTACCACCACTGATAGGCACTTTTTAAAAACCCTTGGTGCCGAAGTTAGCCCAAAGGGGAGAGTTGCAAACTGATAATGGCCTGAAACCAGTCTGAATCTCAAGAATTTTCTGTGAGAAGGTCTGATGGGAATATGGAAATAAGCATCCCTTAGATCTAGGAGGTTAGCCAGTCTCCCTTTGCAAGGAAGGAATTATTATGGAAGAGTGACCATTTTGAACTTTGGTTTCAAAATGTGCTTGTTCAGAAGTCTTAGATCCAAAATAGGCCGCCACTCCCCGTTTTTCTTCCTTATGAGGAAGTATCTGGAATGAAAACCTTTTCCCCTGCTTATTAGAGGCACTATCTCTACTGCTTTGATTGCTAGCGGATGTTTTACCTCTGCTTCCAACAAAACCCTGTGTGGAGCTGTCACTGGAGCAAAGGTTCTTGTTCTCAGCTTTGGGAATGATTTGAAACTGAGTGCCAAGCCCTGGCTCACTACCTCCAGCACCCATTTGTCTGTAGTGATGGACTGCCAAGCGTGAAGGTAATGAGCCAGTCTGCCACCTACTGGTGGATCTGTAATAGGGGATGCGACCCGCACTAGCCCGTCAGGGATTCTGTGCAGGCTGTGCCTAAACCTGTGGTGCAGGAGCTGCTCTTCTCATGGCTCTCCTGCCCCTCCCTCTAAAATAATCTCTAGCCTGCTGCTGAGGCTGGGAGGCTTGTGCCTGAAAGAAAGGTCTGGGAGAAAGAAACCCTGCCCCTACCTCCCCTACTTTGAGATCTATAAGAGGTGAAGGGCCTATCCTTGGAATTAGTCCAATAGGTGGATTTATATTCCTCCACCTTTTTCATGTATGCCTCAGTTTTATCCCCAAACAAGGAGTTGTTCTCCAGGGGGAAATCCATTGCTTTGGCCTGGGTGTCTAAGGTTAGGTTGGTGGCTCTGAGCCATGCAAACCTTCTGAGTGAAACTGACAAAGCCATTAACATGGATGCAGTATCACTGGCATCCACTGCCATATGAAATTGGTACCTAGTAGCATCAAGTGCAGCCCTTGCTGTATCTTATAAGTCTACAGCCACTTCATCTGGGACCTTATCAGCCAAAGCTAGAACAGTGTTCCATAGAGCTTTTTGGTACTGCACTGAATATGCCATGTAACTGGCCTGCCGAACTAATAAAGAGGCAGCCATGTACCCTTTCTTTCCCATAGCATCCATTTTTCTTGAATCTTTGTCTGGTGGATGGGTAGCCAATGGGATCCTGGCCTTGCCACAGGCCGCAGCTTGGACTACTCCCTCAGGATCAGGATGTGTAACTAGAAAATCAGCTGTAGTTCTGTCCAGCTGGTGTTTCTTGTCAGCTTTCTTATCCACACCAGGAACAGAGGTTGGAGTTTTAAAAATCTGCACTGCAGCCTTTTTTAAAGATTTATGCATGGGAAGAAGTAAACGTTTCATGGGGGTTAATCCCACCATTTCTAGAAAGTCTGCCTCCTCCATATCCTCCTCTGTTTCCTGAAGAGGACGGTTCAGGGTTTCCACCATGTTCTTAACAAAAGCATGTTGGGAGGAGTATTCCTCAGGACCCTTGGGAGGAGATCCAAACTCTTGATCAGGAGAAACCTCTGGATCTATGGGTTCCCCTTCAAAGTTATCCTCCTCCCCAAACACTTCCAGCACTTCTTGCCTTTCTGGGGCTGTAGGAGGAACTGGGGCAGTCGGTGTAGGAACCGGGATTGCACCCTGTAGGGCTTGTAATACTTGTAATGTCTTAGCAATGTCCTCAGCCAAGGGCATAATATGCTTTGTCTGCTGGGAGCTCCTTAGCCTTCTCGGCCGGAGGCGCAGCGACATGTTTTTCTTTACACTTTTTCTTTAATGGAACAGGTCCAGTGCCTGTTTCCACAGCCCTTTTTGTTTTACCTTGTTCAGGTTTATCTGAATTCTTGTCAGGATCCTTGGCTTTACGTCCATCCTTTTTGTGGGAGGAGGAACAAGCAGAATTATCCCTAGAAGCAGAAGCCATCTCTTCCAAAATTTTAGACCTTTTCTTTAATGTTTTTGGGCAAAAGGTCTTACAAATATCACAACTGGCAAATATGTGACTTATACCCAAACAAGAAATACACACAGAGAACGTCTATCTGCTTTTGCTATAAGTTGTCCACAAGAGTCACAACATTTAAAACCTGTGGGTCCTGTGCGTTTTTTAGGTTTACCTAAATGGACCTCTAACATTTAAGTTAGGCAAAAAAAGATTACTTCAAAACACTGTTATTTAAAGTAACTCGGAAACGGAGATTACTTTAAAATAACTACCGCTAGCGGTTCCTGGAACCGAGCGCTATTCGGTTCCTGAAGAAAAAGGAACCGAGAAAATTACTAAATTTGGACAAAACTAAAGGGGTTCAGGGAACCGATTGCTAAATCACTCTAAATAATAATAATAAACTGAGATAGGAAACCTTTAAAATAGATGCGGAACCCTCGGTTCCAAGGAACCGTGAGGGAACCGCGAATATAAATAAAAAACTACTAAAACACTAATTCTACTATATTAAACAATGTTTCTAAGGCAGCAATTTAAAATTAAACTGAAAATGAGTACTTATCTACAGATAAACTTTAGTCAGAGACAGTTCAAGGAGAGCTCTCCGGGTCATCCTTACTAGGCAGATGGAGTAAAGAATCTGAAGCACTCATAGTGCAGCAATTGCTAGGGCAGCAGTTTGAAAGTGGCATGAACCAACTGAGAGTTCCATAATTTACATAAAATTCCATCTCTCCAGGCAGTTCAACACAGGAGGCTGACTGCATTATGTTTAATCATAATGAGTGATCCCTGGGGTTAGAATACCTTCTTCTGCAGTCTGCCGGGGCTGGAACAGGGGTGGCTGGCAACTGCCAGGAACAGATAGACGCCTCCTTGAAAGGAAGAGGCCAGGATAGTACCACCAGATGCTGGGCACTGAATTCACCGAGGAATTCACGCGTCTCCCATTCGGTATTGTCTCGCCTAACAAAGGAGATACAAAGATCCCTCACCATCCTCGAAAGGAATTGCTAATATTCAGTGAAATCAGCATTGGAGGAGAGATGAGCAGTGGGTTTCTCTCCCTCCGAGGAGGGAGACGAGGATGATGGAGAGCTCAAATGTCCAGAGGACTCCTGCGGCGGTGGGGATAGGCGAAACATCCGCTCATGCATATATCTAACGTATGAGGGGAAGGCCGCGGCAGAGCCTCTGAACGTCTCCCAGGATAACGGGCCCATAGGACCGACATGGCCTGGGAGAGAGGGGTTTGGCTGCAGAGGAATGAGAGAGGGACACCTACGATGAGGCAACTATTATCTGCTGAGGCTCTGAAATCCGGAAAACAGAGCTCGAGCTGGTGGGATCCCAGACAACAAACCAGGTCGCAGAACGGAACCCTGGGGTTGCGAAGCCTGGAAGAGCCTAGTAGGGGATCCTCCCCTGTGACGAACCTGGGGCTGCATGGGTCCAGAAGGGCAGCCCACAGCAATGCCACCAGAGGGGTCCCTGGAGCTCGAGAGGGAAAGACGGGGCCTGGCGCTACGGCTCCTACCCGCACCCTGAGGGGTGGCAGATGAAAACCGAGGTGACTCAACCCAGTCTCTCAACCCCCCGGACTCTGAGAATGCCCTCCTCCTCGACCCCAGCGACACCCCACCCCGAGCAGGTGCAGCAGCACCGGGATCGTCAGCTAACGCAACCCCCTCAGGAGGATAAGCCCCTTCCCCCGCCTCTATGCCATCCCCCTCCAGGGACCCCAGACCACCCCCAGCCTGGGAGGCCTCAGGAGAGGACAGCAGAGGAGACAGAGGAATAGGCGCGCTGGGCCGCCTAGCACCTCGTCTCAATGGAGACCCTGACCCCGAAGAGTCAGGGTGTCAGGATAGGTCCACATCCGAATCATCCAACTCCAAGGAGGAAGAGACCAGCTGGACCTCAATACTAGCCACCCCAGGGATCTCCAGAGAAATGGCACCGCGAATGGTGCTGGTGCCAGCAGTGGCGCCGGACGATCTCGGACCACCTGCAATGCCCAAACCTGGCCCTGACTCCCCAACGGCGCTGGTCAGACCCTCGGCACTGCCCTTGGCGCCAGGACCCGACTCAGTGCTACTAGGAGAGCCGGCCGGGCCCACAGTGCCACAGGTGGCGCCGAGAGCCAACACGGGGCTGCAAATGGTGCCGCCCCAATCACCGAGGCCGCAAACGGCACCGGGATCCAAAGCGGCGCCGGATGGCGGGGTCTAGGGTCCACCGATGCTGGGCCCAGCAGACCTGGGCCTCGACACTGGGGGAGCCTGCACCTCCGAAGAGGTGACTGCTGAGGTGATGTCTCCACCGCGGCCCCAGGAGGGACCCCGGCATTCCTCTGACACCATGAAAGAGGCCTCCTCCTCGGCAAGAGAAGATGAGGAGGCCTCCTCCTCTCCAGACCATATAGGCCTGGGAGGGAACCCGGAGGAAGGGTCTAGAGACCTTACCTGGGAATCCCTGGAGTGGCGCCATCCCCTGAAAGTCGGTGGAGCCTTGCCGATCTTGAACGCGCGGACTTCCAGGACGCGACGGTCCATCAAGAAACAGGCATCGCACGCATCCATATTATGGTTGGGTCCCAGGCAGCGAAGGCAAACATCATGCCGGTCCGTGACATAAAAATGCCGGCCACAGGAGCACCGATGCATAGGGGCATGGCCCACCTTAGACTTGCGTTTTGCCCCCGAACTTGACATGATGCGAAACAATTAAGGAAAAAAAACAGAACAGTTCTCGTCGGCATCAAATATAATAGAAAAAACAGAATGGTCTTATCAGTTGACGACGTCGAGAAAAAATGGGATGAAGGAGAAATGTGGTCTATGAAGACGGCGTTGACGAACGACAGATAGGCCTTGTGATGCAGTAACTATACTCTCCATGCAGCAGGTTCAGCCTCGATGGCAGAAGAAACAGAACTGAGATGGAGGAGGAGTCTGCGGCACCTAATGGCTGCCCTCACGCCAGCGTCCTCGAGGCAGGCGCCGTTGGAGCCGACTCAAAAATAAAAAAAAAACATCTCCCGTAGTGGGTACGTGCCTCCGGTACTAACCCAAGCAGTAATGAATGGTGAAGATTGACAAGGGAAGATCCACCATACCCAAATGGAATCCCAGACCACACCTAAAACATCAACTCAGTTGGCACTGACTGGAGGTAAGCGGCAGACTGCCACTTCCACTGGAACTCAAGCTAGCTAGAGATTTTCAAGGTCCAGTATAGGCTCTGTAAGGACCCTGCTCTCATTTTGTAATGTTTATGATTGGCTGAAAGGAGTTAGTGCTTCATCCAGAGAGGAATATGAGGCATGGTGAATGAGACTGATCTAACAAAGAAGCTGGCATATTTTAGGAGACTGATAAAAGCACTCGGAGAGGAGTCTGCTTTTCTTTTTAATTAATTAATTAATTTATTTGAGAACCAGGTAAGTACACTGGTCCAAAGGACCGTTTTCAGGAATGACCCAGGCCATCTAGGTAGCATATCCAATAGAAGAGATGCAATACAAGGAGTTCAGCATACAGTACGTATGTAAATACACTTACAAGAAATGCAGTGAGGTTAGGCATACAATACCTAGGTAACTACAATACACATAGAGGTTATACTTGAAGTCAGACAGTTCAGAAAAATGATCGGTACAATAAGATCAACATAAAGTGGTCCAACACACAAGTGAAAGTAATACACCCAGTCTGACAATACAAACTAAATAATGGCCACTGCGGGGCAAGTGGGCTGGTTAACCTAGACAGGTAGCATGAAAGGGCAAACTGTAAGTAACTGCACCTCCTATGTCAGGAAGGGCACTTGCAAGCAGCGGTGGATAGGAAGAAATTTTTAAAATGTAATTTGAAAAGCTGGGAAGAGCCTAGAGAGTGTAGCATGGCTGGTATGCCATTTCAGAGCTTGGGGACTGCGACAGAGAAGGCTCTCTAACTCATCTCAGTTGCAGTCTGTGGATAGTCAAGGAGACATTGAGCAGAGGACCTCAGTTCACATGAGCCAGATTTAAAGCTAAGGAGTCTAGCTAGAGGGGAGCTAGCCCTGTCCCGAAGGAGTACCCATGAGGTAGTCACGGTGGGCCGGGGGGGGCAACTAACCAAGCGTCCTGTATAGGCTGCAGTGGTGGATGTGGAACGAGACAAGTGCAACAAAGCTGCAAATGTTGTTGAAGGTGGTATTGAGTCATGTGAGGTACTGATTCAAGGTCTGGGAGAAGGCAGGAAAGCAGTAATCCAGGAGGGGCAGTAGCATGCCTTGGGCAATGACCAGATGCACCACAGTGGTCATGGGGTGCTTTAGGCAGTAACAGACATCTAGTTTCTGGTTCACATGTTTGATTACTTGCTCAATGTGATCCACAAAGGTGAGAAAGAATCAAGGGTAACTCCCAGGTATTTGAAGGAAGTAACTTCTTCCAGGGCGAACCCGTCTGCGGCCAGAATGCTTAGGGAGTTATGTTGCCCTGCAGTGTAGTTGGTGAGTTTTGGTTTGGACACCAATGGCTTTGCCTTAGTTTTTTTTTTGGCATTCACGAGTACTCTGTTAGATGCCAGCCACTTCTGGACAATCCCCAAATCCCCAGAGAGGGAGAGGGATAAATACTGTGGGCTCTTATCACTCCTGTACAAAACAAGATCCTCCGCATACATAATCATGTGGCAGGCTGTACTAACTCCAAGGAGGTGGCTGACAAAAAGGGAGAATAGGATAGGCCCTATAATGGACCCTTGTGGGACTCTATTATATACCCCTAGGGTGGTGGATGTGACCCCCCCCCCCAATACGGACCCTTTGGGATCTACCTGTAATGTAGTTCCTGAACCATGCCATGGTCCCTGTTGAGAATCCATAGGAGCATTGTTTACGCAGGAGGATGTCATGATCAACCACGTTTAAGGCCTTAGATAGATTTATGAAGATGGCACCAGTGAGCTTGTCATCGTCTGAGTTCCATAAGAGATGGTCCATGAAATAGACCAGAGCAATAGTCATGCTGTGGCCCTTTCTAGAGCTATGCTGGTGGGTGATAACAGACTGTATTTAGTGACGTGGTCTGAGATTTGATGGAAGACAATTTGTTCCAGGATTTTACTCAGGTGTGAGAGAATGGACACTGGTATGTAATTTTCCATGAGTGTAGGTCACCTGATTTGAATATGGGGACAACTCTGGCCTGCTTCCATAACAAGGGGAAGGATGAGGAGGAGAGGGACATATTGAATAAGGCAGCAAGGGGCCTAGCAATGAGGTCAGCTGTCAGTTTAAGGAAAATAGGGCAGAGACCGCCACTGGAGTTAGGGAGAGTCCTGAGGAGACACCGGACCACCGCAGAGGAAGTGGTTTTAAAATGGAATGCAGGAATTCTGTTCACATCCACTCTCCCTTCCTCAGGGGCAGGTGTGGCATCCTTGGGTGGGAGTTTGGCCAGGTGTTCAGCGAGATTACTGAATTTATGGTTCAGAGCCTCAGCGACTTGAGAGGGCTTGATTATGAAGCCTGCATCAGAGAGCAGACTGACGTGGCACTGCTTGGAGCTAGGTTTAATTATGGAATTAACTGTGGCCCAGAACCTGTGAAGGTCAACCAAGCTGTGGGTTTGCTTAAGGGAAATTCCTGTCAAGGCTGTTTGCACCCTAAAGAGGTCAAACTCTGGCACTACTGCTGGGCAGGTTGGAGAGGGCTCTCACAGTGGGCTGCTCCCATCTCTCACAGGATAGGCTCCAACTGAAGCAATGCATGCACACAAACAAAGTAGAGTGACTTGGTTGGGAATGAAGAGCAGCCCAGTGGCTAGTCTGGGATATGAACTAGGAAAAAGATAGTATGACTAAAAGCATGTACTCTTTAGGAACAACAGAAGGGATTTGGGGTCCAGTATCGGGTAATTCACTGGAAAGCAGTACTGACAAGAGGGTTTGCCAGTTCTATTTTAGCTAGGATTATGAAGACACTAATACTAAAAAACAGATTTACTTTAGTTTGCAACATTACCCAGTAACTAAAGGTTTCTTTCCATAGTGTTGCAACCATACCTCTCAACGGGTTGTCACTGAAATGAGGCACAGGGACAACGAGGGACACTGACCCTCATAATGAGGGACAGATTTGCAAATGTGGAGATACAAGCTTAAAACACTGCAAAAACCATTGTGTTTACATGTACAAAGTTTATTTTAGATTCAGTATCATATAATATTAATCTCTGCTTTAAAGTTTGAATTTACAGCACATTGTTTGTGTGGGTAGCAACTTTTCATGAGGGACAGAGCAATTTTGAGCAGTAAAATGAGTGATGTCCCTCATAATCAGGGACAGTTGAGAGGTATGCATCTTGTAAAAGCACATCCAGGTCAGCCAACAAAGCTCTGAATGCAAATTAAAAAAATTATTTACCTGTGGTGTTGTGGGTTCCAAGTCCTTGATAAGATTATAGGCCTCCTGGACATCATCTAAAACATGAACAGAAATATGTCTGCAAACATTTCGGAACAACATTTTCAGATTTCTTACAGTTAGTGCAGAGTGGATTCTTGGCACTCGGTGTTTATCAGAGCTTTAATGAACGTCGAGTCTCTGGTTTCCAGCAAAATAGCTACAGTTGGCATCAGCAGGTCTCATAACATTAGGAGTGAATGCAAGTGTCAGGACGCTCCATTCTTTATTACCCAAAACATTTCCATGACAATGGGCACTTGGCTCCTTAAGCATCATCTCTTCCTCCTGCTTCTCCTGTACTGAAGTCATAATCCTCCGCTTATGACAGCACAATCATTTCCACAGCAACAGGTTGTAATGTCATAAGCAGAGGATTATGAATTAATAACAGGAATAAGCAACAAGAACAGATGAACTTGAAAGGGAAACCTTCCCGTTTTAACGAAAATGACTTTTGTAGGGCTTCCCCAATGGTCCAGTGTCAGTGCATTGCACTGCTGTGCAGGTAACCCAAGTTAGAAAGCAAACTTGGGATGCTACTTTGGAAGGCAAGGCTGACTGCAGCAGCTCCTCGACAGTATGCTGTGGTCAGAGAGATATGGCACTGAGCACCCAGGGCCGCAGCCACCACTAAGGTTTGGCAAAGGGAGCTTGTTCCCTCTGCAGGATGTCACTGCATGCAGCGGAGTCCCCATGGAGCTATGCACATGCAACTGGGGGGCGAGGAGAAAAAATACAGGTACCAGCCACTTGATGGGGGCCAAACGTAGTTGCAACACCTCTCAGGAATAGCTGGGGGTGCAGTTGAGGGCAGCCAGCCCAATAAGCACATGGAGAGAAACGAAGAAACTGCACTCAGGAAATCACACTGGAAGTCTGTTGTAATGAAAAAGTTTAGGCAAGTGTATTTGCTCAGACTGTCAGCAGAGAAACTAGCTGGAGAACAGCCTGAGCCCCAAGGGTCAAACCTTCCCATCAAAAATCCCAGCTATACTTGAAATCAGGGTCAAAACTCTCCATTGAAAACCTCCAGCTATGCTTGAAATCACAATCAAAACTTCATATTGAAAACCCAGCTATACATTAAATCAGGATCAAAACTTCCCACCAAAACCCTAACTACTGCATATTTGAAATCAGAGTCAAACTTCTTATTGAACTCCCCAGCTATACTTGAAATCATGGTCAAAACTTCCCATTGAAAACCCCAGCTATACTTGAAATCAAGGTCAAAACTTCCCATTGAAAACCCCAGCTATACTTGAAATCGAGGTCAAAACTTCCCATTGAAAACCCCAACTATACTTGAAATCAAGGTCAAAACTTCCCATTGAAAACCCTAGCTACTCTATACTTGAAATCAGGGCCAAAACTTCCTACTGAAAACCCCAACTTTACTTAACATCAGGGTCAACCCTTCCCATTGAAAATCCCAGCTACACTTAAAATCAGAGTGAAAACTCGTTCCCATTAAAAACCCAGCTATACCTGACATCAGGATCAAAACTTCCCATTGAAAATCCCAGCTGTACTTAAAATCAGGGTAAAAACTTCTTATTGAAAAGCCCAGCTATACTTGAAATCAGGGTCAAAACTTCCCAATGAGAAACCCAGCTATACATGAAATCAGAGTCAAAACTTCTTACTTTTTTTTTTTAACCAGAAGAGACACACTAAGCTGACGCTTGTTTACAGGTGAGACCTGGGAGCACAAGGAAGTTAAGTGACTTGCTCAGGGTCACACAGTATGCAAGTGGGAGCTGTGGGATTCAAACCCAGGTCTCCAGGTTTGCAGCTCAAAGCCTTAAACCACTGCACTGTACTGCCTTCTAATCTTGTCTCTTTGAATGCCTGCTATTGCTAACGCCTATGTTCCCACTTAATTTTATTTTGAGATCTCTGTACTACTGTGCTGTATTTTCATCTTACTGTTGTAAATCTATTTGTGTTTGTTGTCAAAATTTTTGTCTCCCCGTACCTGAAGCCTTGACTTGACTCTGTACTGTACTGCTTTCATGTGCTGCGTCACATACACAATTTTGTATATCTAAAATGTACTCTCCCGGGTCGTGCCTGAAAATAGGCATTTTTGTGCCTAGTGCACTTACCCGGTTACCAAAAGCAAATAAATAAATAAAACCCAGCCATACTTGAAATCAGGGCCAAAACCACCTATTGAAACCCCCTGTCATACTTGAAATCAGGGACAAAACTTCTTATTGAAATCCCCAGCTATACTTGAAATCAGGGACAAAACTTCCCATCGAAAACCCTAGCTACTGCATACTTGAAATCAGAATCAAAACTTCTTATTAAAATCCCTAGCTATACTTAAAATCAGGGCCAAATCTTCCAATAAAAAACCTCAGATATACTTGAAATCAGAGTCACAACTTCCCATTGAAAAACTCAGCTATACTTAAAATCAGAATCAAAACTTTCCATTGAAACCCCAGCTATACCTGAAATCAGGGCCAACAAGTCACACTGAAAACCCAACTATACTTAAAATCAGAATCAAAACTTCTTAGTGAAATCCCTAGCTATACTTAAAATCAGGGCCAAATCTTCCAATCAAAAACTTCAGTAATACTTAAAATCAGGATCAAAACTTCCAATCAAAAACCTCAGCTATACTTGAAATCAGAGTCAAAACTTCCCATTGGAAAACCCAGCTATACTTAAAATCAGAATCAAAACTTTCCATTGAAACCCCAGCTATACTTGAAATCAGGGCCAACACGTCACACTGAAAACCCAGCTATACTTAAAATCAGAATCAAAACTTCCAATTGAAACCCCCCAGCTATACTTGATAAGAGACAAAACTTCTCATTGAAAATCCCAGTTATATTTGAAATCAGGGTCAGAACTTCCCACTGAAAACCCCAGCTATACTTGAAATCAAAGTCAAAACTTCACATTTAAAACCCAGCTATACTTGAAATCAGGGTCAAAACTTCCCGTTAAAAACCCAGCTATACCAGAAATCAGGATCAAAACTTCCCATTGAAAACCCCAGCTGTACATAAAATCAGGGTCAAAACTTCCCAATGAGAAACCCAGCTATATGTGAAATCAGGGTCAAAACTTCTTACTTTTTTTTTTAACCAGAAGAGACACACTAAGCTGAAGCTTGTTTACAGGTGAGACCTGGGAGCACAAGGAAGTTAAGTGACTTGCTCAGAGTCACACAGTATGCAAGTGGGAGCTGTGGGATTCAAACCCAGGTCTCCAGGTTTGCAGTTCAAAGCCTTAAACCAATGCACTGTACTGCCTCCTAACCCAGCCATACTTGAAATCAGGGTCAAAACCACCTATTGAAACCCCCATTATACTTGAAATCAGGGCCAAAACTTCTTATTGAAATCCGTATTGAAATCCCCAGCTATACTTGAAATCAGGTTCAAAACTTCCCATCGAAAGCCCTAGCTACTGCAAACTTGAAATCAAAATCAAATCTTCTTATTGAAGCCAGCCTGGTGATGCTGAGGGCTGAGGCGCTGGACGCCTTACCTCACACTGCGCCGGCGACCCATGATCGAAACGAGCATGGGTCGTCGGGGGTTGGTGGGAGGAGAAGGACAGAGCGCCCGCTAGACTGTTCTCCTCCGGAAGGGGGTTCTGTCAGCCTGACTGCTCCTGGCGGAGGCTGGGGGTCAGGGCACGGGGTGACAGCATCGGGGAGGAGTCTGGGCAAGAGGCCTGGGGGAGAGGCGTGTGGACACATGCGTCCCTGCCCCTGCTGGTGTCATTGCATGCCCAGGGCTCCAGCAAGGGGTGGAGCGAACAAGGGAAAAAGGTGGCATCTCTCGCGCAGCTTGATGGCTGTCCGCGAGTGTTCGTCGGAGCTGGCACCCGTACTGGATCCATGAGGGTGGGGAGTTAGGGGGCTCCCTGCCACCCTGCTGCGGGGGGGGCAAGCCGCAGGAGTTCAGGGTGCCAGCGGAGACGAGACGGACGGTGGTCAGATCCCCGGACGGGATGCGAGAAGTACCGGGCCGGCCGAGAGGTGGCTAGGAGGATAAATGAAATAAAAAAAAAAAAAAAACTTCTTATTGAAATTCCTAGATATACTTAAAATCAGGGCCAAATCTTCCAATCAAAAACCTCAGCTATACTTGAAATCAGGGTCAAAACTTCCCATTGAAAAACCCAGCTATACTTACAATCAGAATCAAAACTTTCCATTGAAACCCCAGCTATACTTGAAATCAGGGCCAACATGTCACGCTGAAAACCCAATTATACTTAAAATCAGAATCAAAACTTCCAATTGAAACCCCCCAGCTATACTTGATATGAGACAAAACTTCTCGCTGAAAAGCCCAGTTATATTTGAAATCAGGGTCAGAACTTCCCACTGAAAACCCCAGCTATACTTGAAATCAAAGTCAAAACTTCACATTTAAAACCCAGCTATATCTGAAATCAGGGTCAAAACTTCCCGTTAAAAACCCAGCTATACCAGAAATCAGGATCAAAACTTCCCATTGAAAACCCCAGCTATACTTGAAATCAAGGTCAAAACCTCCTACCGGGGCCAGCCAGTGGATGCAGCTGTAGCCCTACTGCTAGTGATGCCAGCAACTCTGGTTCAGGAGTAAGACTGGGACATTGGGAGCTGGCCAGGGGAGGAGAAGTGAGTGTCCCAGTGGACACTCTCCTCCTTCGGGAAGGGAAGTTTGCATCGCTTCTCTCCACCACCATCTCCTGTAGCAGAACAGGCAGCAGTGCAGTAGACAGGGCAAAGAGGAGGTGGGGAATTGCAGAGTGTGCATGGTGGGGTTCGCTAATGCCTGCGTTTCTGCCGAGACAGTCATTCTTGAGCTGATGTCCCAATGGAGAGGGAAAAAGCAGCTGGGGTAAACTCAGGGGCAAATTCCCTCCACCCCAGCTCCATAACAGCCAATATATGGCCAGAAGACAGTATATCAGCCCCATAGTATGGAAGAGCAAAAACAGTCTGAAAACACAAGTTTTTAAATTGAAAAATTAAAATTATGTACTTACCGTAATTCTTGATCTTTTAGGAGTATATTCACCATTTATTCACACAAATGGGTCTGTACTGGAGGCACTAGGACCTCGCAGGAGCCATAACTTTTTAGGAGGGCTGGTGCTGAGGCAAGCCATGTGCATGCATGGCACCACGAGAGTAACTCGTAGCGCCAGGCTTACCTCAGCACCAGCCCCTGACCACCTCTGTTCTTGGTTTACCGAGGAGCGCAGAATAAGCTACCTAGTAGTCATGC
This sequence comes from Neoceratodus forsteri, assembly GCA_016271365.2. Classification (NCBI taxonomy): domain Eukaryota; kingdom Metazoa; phylum Chordata; order Ceratodontiformes; family Ceratodontidae; genus Neoceratodus; species Neoceratodus forsteri. Next base: position 108,560,958 of record CM057450.1, on the reverse strand, counting down.
ATTTCCTCGAAGAGCATGATGAGCCCTAGTGATCTGTGCAAGCGTGTTCAGTGTATGAGTAGACATTGTCTTTACAGCTCAAGCCTTGAACAAGGGAGAGAACAAAAACACAACAAAGTGAGCTCAGAGATGGTGGCTGGGCGTGTGAATGAAGATATTCCTAGAAGACCAAGAATTACGGTAAGTACGTCATTTTCATATCTTCTAGGAATGTATCTCCACCATTTATTCACACTAATGGGTCAGAGTACCAAGCTGAGAAGGAACCCCTGGGGTAAGGTGGTAGTAGTGAAAGCTCACTCAGGAGTGAAGTCCAGTCAGGATAGCCCTGCAAAGCGGCATACTGTCTGACAGTGATATGCAGGGCACAGTGAGTAAAGGAATCTCCAAAAGAGGCAGTTCAGCCAGGTAGAGGGAACCAATAGGCTCATGGCATGCAAATATAACACACAAGTGGACTTTGACTGTGGAATACTGCAAACTGGCATCAGAAGGTCTAGCATGTGCTCCAGATCCTAGTAAGCTGGACCCTGGAAGGGGTCCATGTGAGTTTTGGAGCACTGGATGGAAAATCTTTCCATTTGGTTGTGTAGGGCTTCCTAGTGGAAGGTTACGGGCAAGAAAAAGTATTACAGGAACCCTCTGAAACACCTTGTTTTTAATCACCTCCATCTCTCTAGAAGCCAGGTCTGAAGGTGAAGGAGGGTGGGTTGGGATGGAGTAGAAGACCCTGAAACATGTCCAACCTGAGAGGAAGGACCTTCCATTGGCTGACTGATAACCTGTTTAACAGAAAAACTATATCTGCAAAGGCCAACAGGGTGCAATCAGAGTGACTTTGCCCCCTTTTGCATCCAGTTTGAACAATAATCCCAGCACTAGGGAGCTTGGATGATAGGCATACAGGAGAGATTTTGCCATAGCAGTCTAAATGCATCCTAACAGTAAATGCCATGTCCTTGTTTTCTGGAGCAAACTCGAGGCAGCTCGCTCAAAAGAGTCTACATCTGTAGTGCCCCACTCACTGAATAGTGATCTCACAAAATCAGTCAAAAAGATGGGACCCTGTTTGGCCGGGGTCACCTTCCAGTCTGTACTAGACTCCTGGCAGATAATTGGCATGGAGTAGGATCCTCAGCTCCAGGCCCTCTCTTCACACTCTCATAGCTAAGGCAGTAATTAAATCATGGAGCGCACGGAATTCATGATTTCTGTGAAACCGGCAGTCATCCGTGTAATTCCCGTTTATTTACAACGTAGCATGAAATGTACAAAAAATCATTTTTCGACTTAGTTTTGTCTCTGTTTTTCTCGTGCTACCGTTCATAAAATAAAAAACGAACTGTTTAACAAATCTGAACAACTCTTCTTAATACTTCTGCTAGTTACATGCTTTCTTTCTTTCTGTTAAACTGTCAATTTGCAGTCAATTAACCGAGACCTGTCAATGGCAGCATCCGAGGAGGAGATATGCTCCAGTATCCTGATGTTTGAAGAGAACCTGCGAGCAAGAGCTGAACTGCGATCTTACATTAAGGATGTTCAGTGCAATCAACTCTGCAACGCCAAAAAAGATATTGTACAGTTCTGGATCTCTTGTAAGGACAGATTCCCGAATTTAAGTAATATTGCCCGGAGTTGTCTGTCCGTCCCAGTACACAGCGCTAGTGTGGAGCACTCATTCTCCCGTTATGGGTCCATGCTGATTGTTAACAAATGCAGCATCAAGGCGGAGAACTTAAAAGTTTATTCACTGCTGCAGCAGAACTGACTTAGCAGATTTTGCACAGTAAAAAAAATGTAGTTTCACTGTCTTAATTCTGTTTTTAATAACCCTAGCTTGTTTATTGATTTTTTAGATAATAAAAGCAATTAAAGTGTCACTTTTTTACATTTTCAATGAGTCGTTTGTAAATTCATTCATTCTAGTGAAATACTGAATTTTCACCATGCAGGCACCGTGAAATGTTGTTAAAAAAATTGTGTAAATAATACTGCCTTTCTCATAGCTTCTCAGCAAACAAGGTAAGAAGAGAGTGCTCATCGTTGTTGGTTCATGCAATATGAGGCAGATGTCGTCTATCTGGAAAAGAACTGTTTTGCAGCTGTTGAGATCCACTGGGGCTGACAGGTCATACAAGAACATTTTGCATGTACAACCCACTAAAGTGGAGATGAGACTCTGATGGGTTCCACACACCTTGCAGTTGAAGCACTCACAGTGGGATACCCAACAAGGAGGTCTCTGAAGAAATCCAGGGATCCAGATGAGAGAAGGGAAACAGTGGAGGAGATTTTCCACTGACTGGCAAGTGAGTGATCAAACCAGGAGCTTAATCAGCTGCTATAAGGCCCACCATGGCTTGCATGGAGCGGGCTTGAAGAGATCTGCTGCCCAGAATGTAGCATGCTATCTGCAGGATTATCTGTATAGTGCCCTAAAGGGAAGGTTAGGCCCCGATCGTATCCGGGAGAGCTCCTAGGAACAGCAGTTATTGTGAGGGACAGAGCTGAGACTTCTAGACTCAACAGAACCCCAAGAAGGGAGGAAACGAGAGGCCATAGCTAGAGCTTTGAGGTGAGATGAAGAAGCCATCAGCCAACTGACCGGGAAAGGGGAACTTGGAGTCCTAATATCTTGGGTGCGCTGAGAAAGTGCAGGGGGTAGGACCTAAAAGCTTGCATATCCAGAGAGCTAACCAATCCTGGAGAAATTAAAGAACTGATGACTGCTAGGATAAAGTCCTGTATATGGCAGTCATCAGAATGCGCCCCCTCCTTTTCTTAAAAACCTGTGCTAGGGCTGGGCAAGCTCCAAAGGGATAGACACAAATGAAAAATACCCTTGGAGCTAACAACCACAAGATCATGCCCTGAGGCACAGTAGAAGTACCTGGGTCTGAGGAGCCCAGGCTAAGAAGTCATTATCGCCACCCTCAGAAGAGATGAGGTGGGGTTAAGACTTATCTTCCTCGATATCCCCTCTGGGGGGAGAGAAGTAGAGAGGTTCCTGTAACTGAGAACCTCTGGCAGTGATTGGGTGCCAGACAGAAAACCAGAGAGGACGCTGGAAGTGGCACCAGGGACAGCGCCAGACCTGGTGCTGGGCACGATGCTGGACACGATGCCAGACATGGCACCAGGTACGACATCAGACACAAGGCTGGATATGATGCTGGGCACAACATCGGATACCCAGACACGGCACCAGAACCTCGGCACCAGACACAGTGTCAGGCACTGCACACATGGCGCCCGGACACAGTGCCAATAGAATAAGAGACACAGCGCTGGGAACCAGCATCATAAAAGGTGGTATCTGGAGGACCAGATGTGGTGCCAGGAGATCCCCGGCACCAACCTGGTGTCAAAAGACATCGGATCCAGTAAAGTCAGGGGGGGATGGCACCGGGGGGCCCTCTGCGTCAGGATCCCCCAGAACCAACCTGGCACCGACAAGAAATGAGTCGGCACCTGGAGCACTGGAACCAGCACCCACCCAGGCACAAGGGCCAGGGAGGGCAGAGAATGACACCAGGAGATCCTGTTGACCTGACGTGGGTATGAAGCCCACATAACATCAAAGAGGGGTTGACCCGGCACCAGGACCAGCTCTAGAAGTGGCACCAGGTCAGGTCTCATAAGACTTAACCTGGCACCGATACCAGAACCAGAGCCAGCATTGGCGACACAGCCAGCACCGAAGTGACTGGCAGTGGTACCTGGCTAGTCCCACCAAGTGGCACAAGATGGGAGTGCGGCCAGCAGGGCAGGAGTTGGCAGCGTGATCACCAGCAAGGGCAGAAGGCCGTTGTCAGAGAAAACCCCTCTACCTGGCTTGGGGGTCATCGTCCGTGGGCTCAGTGCCACCAACCTACAAGGGCCAGGGACCGGACCCACAAACAGCCACATCCCAACCTGATGCCTGACGCTACACTGGCTGCTCCAATGACCTGCCCAGGGAAAACTGGCCACTGGTGACCCCACTAAGGGACAGAGGGGGAACTCCAGGCCCGAGGTCTCAGTATCCAGGCACCAAGGCCCACGATGACGCGGATGGCGACTAAAAGACCACGGCCCCAGAACCATGGGTCTCATGGAAGACTTCCCGGAAGGTGACCTTGAGTGGTACTATTTCTTTCTTTCCCAATGAGGTGAGAGGAAGAACTTGAGGCTGATCGGCGCCAAGAACCCGACTGGAATTGGGAACTGGCCCACTCTTTCGTGCTCTAGAGGACTGCCCTTCCTCCAAGCACAGGACCGCCATTGTCAAAACCCTTCCCTCATGGGAAAGTGGACTGGACATGGCCCCGCTGCCAGAGCAGCCTGTCCGAAGGCTCCCTACCATAATCCTGTAGAGACATCTTGATGAAAATGTACATAAAATTTACATAAAATTAGTAAACTGGTACAAAAATAACAAACTCTAGCTTTAAGCAACTAAAAACTGAGAGAAATAAAAGCGGCTGTCATACAGATCCGAAGTTCTGATTCCCATAGGGTAAGCGTCGTTGTCACTGAAGTGCACTTAATGGCGGGAAAAAAGGAACTGAGGCAGTTAGGGGTCAGTATCGAGGTAAGCCTGGTGCCGTGACCCACTCTTGTGGCACCATGCATGTGCACAGCTTTCCTCTGCGCCAGCCCTCCTGAAAAGTTCTGACTCCTGCAGGGTCCTAGTGTCTTCTGCACAAACCCATTAATGTGAATAAATGTTGAAGATATATTCCTGGAAGATCACCAGCTATACTGGAATGGAGAGGAAAAACATACCATTTAATACAGCAGCACATGTTAGTGGTGAACATTTTAAGCTATACTTTTTATTTGATTTTATATTGCCCCTTAAGTCCTGTCTTGTAAGATACATTTATTTTCACATTTTGAGAGTGCATTAGCATTTCTTCCATTTTAATAATAATAAAAGAAACACTTTGAATTCAGTAAATAAATGGGCTCTGACCAAGTTTTCATCAATATTCTCTGTTGTTTTTAAACACCCAAAAAACTTACTTTCCTTGTGAATACAATGAACTAGCAAGCAGCAGGCTTGCACAGACAACCACAGCTGGCCATACCGGGTTACCACATGTTTACAAAGGGTAGAGCAGGGAGGAAAGGGGGTTGGGGGTGGTTTTATATGTAAGGGAATATAACATGAGGCTGGAGGGAGGGAAGCTTGGGGGGAATGCTAGGAAGCATTTTTTCACAGAGATTGTGGTGGATCCGTGGAATAGCCTACCAGCAGAGGTAATGGAAGTGAAAACAGTATGGGGATTCAAAAGTTCAAGTTCAAGTTTATTGCAGGAAAGACTCCATTGAGCAAGCTCATTCACAAGGAGGCCCTTAGGCACATACACATACAGTTCGCAATTACATAGACAGGAGATATAAAATATATAATACAAGAGGTATACACAATAGAAGTCCTTATGCTATATATGCAGTACATTCCAGCTTTGTCCTTGCCCTAAATTATGCAACACATTTCAGCTTAATAAGTAGAGGGCCAGTTGGTAACTAGGAAGTTGACTTGGCATTGGGGGCCTAGTAGCACCTACATATGTCTTTTAATTTAGAGATAGCTAGTGTTTTGTAGGAGTTAATTTATACGATGCTGGTTAGCTTCAGCATGGCTTGTCGTTGGTTCCAAATGTTTGGGAGGGCGTATGAGACAGCTTTTTGGCCAGCTGTGGTACGTGTCCTGGGAACATCTAGTAGGATAAGGTCAGATTTCCTTAGGGAGTAGGTGCTATGCGAGATGTGTATGAGAGACAATAAATAGACAGGCAGTTTGTGGAGTAGTAATTTGAGGGTCCAAATGCCAGCATGCAGGAGGCATCTGGTGGCAAGAGAGGTCCACCCAACTGCTGCATAAAGATACAGTGGTGGGTCCTGTACTGCAGTTAGTAATGAAGCGAAGAGCACGGTGATAGAGCACGTCCAGTTTAGATAGGCTCAAGGTTGGGAAGGAGATAAAGATAATGTCTCCGCAGTCAAGCAAGGAAGGAATGTTGCTTGGACAAGTCTTTTTGGGTCATGAGAGAGAAAGAGGTCCTATTTCTAAAGAAGAAACCCAAGCGTGCTTTAAGCCTCTTTGATAGATCCTCGATGTGGTCGTTGAAGGAAAGCTTGTTGTCTATCCACATACCTAGATATTTAAATTTGAGATCGACTTCCAAGGGTTCACCTAGGGAGGTAACTATGAAGTTTTTAGGTGGGGTAGGTACGGCACCAGACAAGGCAAGTCTCGAGAAAATCATTGTCTTGGTTTTTTTTGGCATTTAAGAGAAGCTTGGCATTGATAAGGTTGCTTTCTAACTGGATAAAGTCAGCTTGGAGTGTTTCCCTGACTTCAGTTAAGGGCAAGCCTGATGCATGCAAAACCATATCATCCGCAAAGAAATGTATGCTAGAGTTCTTTATGTGGGAGTCAAGGTTGTTGATGTACAGGGAAAAATGGACTGGTCCTAGGATGGAGCCTTGAGGGACTCCTCTGGCAATTGGAAGGGGAGCAGATAGTAGGCCATCAGCTTTGACTTTTTGTATCCTTCCCGTGAGATAACTGTTAAACCACTGTAAGGTAGGTGGAGTGGCACTTATGTAGGCAAGACAGGTGATTAGGAGGTGATGGTCTACAGTGTCAAAGGTCTTACTGAGGTCTAGAAAGACTGCGTCAGTAACCTTCTTGGTGTCCATAGCATGGATCCAGTCATTAGAGACTTTAGCCAAGGCTGAGATGGTACTGTGCTTCGACCTGAAGCCAGATTGGGTCGGGTTTAGGAGTGAGTGCGCTTCAAGGTGATTTTTTAGTTGGTTGTATATAAGTTTTTCCAGCACTTTGGAGAGACCGGGCAAGATAGAGATAGGACGGTAGTTGTTTAAGTCATAAGGATCTCCTGATTTGAAGAGAGGAAGAACATGGTCAGATATCCAGCAGGGTGGAACAGTGGCTGTGGTAATAGAGAGGTTGAAGATGTGAAGGATAGGGGCTGTGAGCTGGGCATAGCCTAACCACAAGAAAAATTATTCAAGACCATCGTCCCCTGCACTTTTCTTGGTGTCAAGGCTAAGAAATTATGTCTTCGACTTACTTGTAGCTAAACAGGCACAACTGGAAGGGATGAGGTGGAGTAGCATGTGTAGAATCTGGGCTAGTGTTGCTATTCACTCGGCTAGCGTATGGGGAGGAGTCGAATGCCAACCCGGCAGTGGCAAAGTGAAGGTTAAGTTCTTTGAGGATTCGCAGTTTATTTTCAACCATCCCGCCCTTGGCCAGAATCTTGGTGGGAAGGGAGAAAGCAGCAGGATGGCCTTCAGTGGATCTCAGTGTCTTCCAGATTTTTTGGGAGTTCCCTTTGGCCTGCTCCAGAGTGGAGATGTAGAAGTTTGCTTTAGTAGCACGTACACTTTTAACACAGGCATTTCTGGCAGTTCTAAATGCCTGCCAATCTGCCGGGTTCTTTGTGTGCCTGGCCCTAGCCCATAGCTTGTCTCTATTGGTAAGTGCAGATTTGAGCTCTTGGGTGAACCACGGATGCGAGATTTTCCACACCCTCATTTTAATAAGAGGAGCATGCTTGTTAATTAGGGTGGTGAGGTTGTCATTTAGGACAGAGATGGTGGCATCAGCAGATTTGGCAAGATATAGGTCTTGCCACCTGATCGTAGCTAGATCGGTTAGGAAGTTTACTGAGTTGAATTTATGGAACGAGCGTTTGATTCTGAATTTAGGGTGCTGCTGGGTTTTAGATTGGAATCTTGTACATGCAACGATACTGTGGTCGCTCATGTCGTTATGGAAAACTGCAGAATGCGAGATTTTATGGAGATGCGAAGTTAAGATGACATCTAAGAGTGAGCTGTTGGCAGAGTTACTGTAGAAGCATTGATTCTTGTGGGTTCAGTTACTATCTGTGTAAGACCCAGCTCATCACAGATGGCTTTTAGGGAGTGGGATTTAGCAGTGAGCCAATCCATATTGAAGTCCCCTAAGATTATTGTTTCCATGTTAGCAGCCAAAGTTATGGATTTCAACATGTTAAGAATTTCTGTGCTTCCTGACAGGGGTCTATAGCCACCAATGATTGTGATGCACTCTGAGGATGGAAGGTGAAGTTTAAGCGAGACAATCTCGTATTCCTTGGGCTTAGTTTTACAGGAAATACTGCTAACATCAAATTTTGATTTGGCATATACAACCCCACCCCCCCCGAATCCCTATCAGCCCTAAAGAGCTTGAAGCCCGGTATAGTAATTTGCGGATCAGTGTTGGTCTTTTTTAGCCATGACTCGGTAATTATAATCAGATCTGGGTCAGTGTGGGCTGCCCAAACTTGAAGATGATGAAGTTTTTTGAGCAGGCTTAGAATATTGACCATCATCAGTTTCATCTCAGGGTCAGCTGCAAACTCCGACAGAGAAGTGATTTGAGTTGGGGGACCTGGATTTAGTTCGACATTGCCTGAACAGAAAAGGAGAATTAGAAACATTTTCTTGAGGGCATTTATCAGGTAGAAGTGGGCTCTTTTCGTATGGGTTCTTGTGTGGTGTTCAGTCATTGAGGTACGTCTAGCCAGGGCATAGGAGATGCTGACATGGCCGTTCAAGGCTAGCAGGGGAAGTGCACGGAAAGACATTGGTGAAGGGAGGAGGGCCAGAGGACAGGGATGAGAATTAAAATGAAAACCCGAGCCAACAGATTAAGAGTAGGGAAGTAATATGAAGATGCAGCAGGAACTATGATTGTGGGTTCTCAGGCTGGGATGACTTCATGAGTCATACTTTTTGCCAGGATTAGAAGTAGAATGATAATGCAGGCCATATTGCCCATGATTGAGTACAGTGATTTGTGTAGAAAGACCAAGAATCCCTCTAGTGGCAGGTCTGTGTAACCTGCTAATGGAAAACTTCTATTACACACTTGAAATGTGCTTAGTTCTTTCTAAAATCTATTTGTAAAAAGTGCCAGGTGGCAGAAGCAGGGGAAAAGTCCTGGCCAATCAGAGCGGGTTTGCTGGAAGGGCCCATGTTCCGATTGACTGCGCTGTCCCGTACCTTCCAAGGAGCTGTAGGTGGGCGTCCTGGTCTCGGTCGGTGGCTGGCTGGGTGCCGTCCGACCGTGGGGGAGCTGAAGCAGCCCTGTTCAAGGGCAGGCAGCTGGAGAGAAGAAAAAAGAGCAGGTCTTAAATAGCATAGAGGTAAGGATGGGTTTAGATTTGAGCAGTTTAGCAAGACTAAAGGGAGTTAGACTTTTCGGCGCCAAGGCAGAGTGCTTGGATGGGGGGGAGGTGCAGGAGGAGCACTGAAACAGAAGAGGTGTAAGCACTTTAAAACACTAGTAGAAATTACAATCCAGCTAATACAGTTGAAAAACTTCTATTACACACTTGTTACACACTTGAAATGTGCTTAGTTCTTTCTAAAATCTATTTGTAAAAATGCCAGGTGGCAGAAGCAGGGGAAAAGTCCTGGCCAATCAGAGCGGGTTTGCTGGAAGCGCCCATGTTCCGATTGGCTGCGCTGTCCCGTACCTTCCAAGGAGCTGCAGGCGGGCGTCCTGGTCTCGGTTAGTGGCTGGCTGGGTGCCGGCCGACCGTGGAGGAGCTGAAGCAGCCCCGTTCAAGGGCAGGCAGCTTCCAAGGAGCTGCAGGCAGGCATCCTGGTCTCGGTCGGTGGCTGGCTGGGTGCTGGCCGACCGTGGGTGAGCTGAAGCAGCCCCATTCAAGGGCAGACAGCTTCCAAGGAGCTGCAGGTGGGCGTCCTGGTCACAGTCGCTGGCTGGCTGGGTGCCGGCCGACCGTGGGGGAGCTGAAGCAGCCCCGTTCAAGGGCAGGCAGCTTCCAAGGAGCTGCAGGCGGACATCCTGGTCTCAGTCGGTTGCTGGCTGGGTGCCAGCCATCTGTGGGGGAGCTGAAGCAGCCCCATTCAAATCTGCATGGGATATGCATAAAGGCACCCTGCTGTGCAGCAGAGTGGGGGAACGGCAGTCCAGATAAGCGTAGGGATTGCCAAACCAAGGAAGAAAATGAGCAGACTAGGTGGACCAGTTGGTCCCTATCTGCTGTCATAGTCTATGTTTCTATGCAGGGAAGGTATTAAGGCCAAAGAAATACAAGGATACAATGGGTAGAAGGAGGGGCTGGGGGTTCATTGGGATGGCTCTGAAAAGGGGTATGGGGTCTTTATATGCGTAGGAGTATTGTACAGGCCACCAACATGGGAAGGAATTGAATAGGGTTTGGGGAGGCCACAGACAAAATGGCAAGTAAAGGGCAAGTAATAATTATGGGTAACTTTAATCTGCCTTATGTGGACTGGAACATGCAGGCTGCTTCGACAACTAGGAGCACAGTCATCCTAAACTCCCTGCAAGGGGCATTTCTCAGGCAGATGGTTACAGATCCCCACTAGGGATGGGGCAGTGCTGGATCTGATATTTACGAAGAGAGACACCACTGCAGACATCATAGTGGGTAGCCCTCTGGGTACGAGCTATCATTGTATAGTGTGATCCAGCATACAGATTGGGCAGGAGAAAAAAAAACACACTAGGATGAGGGTCCTGGACTTCAGGAGCACAGATTTTAAAGAAACAGGAGAGTGCCTTAGTTAATGCCTTGCAAAATAAATATCGGGTTGGGGGTGCACAATGAAAAAGAATAAAAGACGGAATAGCTAAGGCAACAGAAAGTTATTTAAAGGTAATAAGCAAGGGTAAGAGAAGAAAGAGGCCACTGTGGTTCTCGAAGGAGGTGGCTAAGATGGTAAGGGAGAAAAAAAACAGCTTTCAGGAAGTACAAGGACACCCAAATGGAGGCAGACAGGGAGGTATTATCTAGAGAAACAGAAGGAGGGTAGGGACAGCAAAGGCTCTGACTGAAGAAAGGATCGCCCCAGGAGGTAAAAAATGGGGATAAGATCTTCAGGTACGTAAGCAAAATGAGGAAGGCAAGAGGTGGTATAGTGAAGATCAGCAGACCAGGAAAGGGGAGGGGACTGTACAGAGGAAGAACAAGAAAAAGCTAAGATTTTAAACAAGTAATTCTGCTCGGTCTTCACAGTGGTGGGTGGGAGACAGGTCGTCATGTATAAACAGACATGGGGGGTGGACACAGGTGCATTTACAGAAGAAAGAGTCCACCGAGGGTTGGAAACCCTTAAGGAAAACAAGGCAATGGGGCTGGATAGGATTCTGTAAGGAACTGAGCATGGTGCTAGCCGCCCCTCTGGCAACACTATTAATCACCTCTTTGGAGATGGTGGAGGCTCCAGAGGGATGGAGGAGGGCTGACTGTCGTCGAGGCACAGGTCAGGAAGCATAGAAAAACCAGAAGAAGTTATAAAATTCACAAGTAGTGCTTTATTATTATCCATAACAGTAAACTAAAAATAAACATTGTTCAGTATAACTATTTACAAAAGCAATACAAACAGAAAACAAAGTCCTGTATATGAAGATATCTATAACTCCAAGTTTCAGTCTCTCTCCAGCAAACGACTGCTGCTCTTTTTATAGTAAGTCTTTGCCTGGCAATTAACTTTTGCAATCTCAGCTTGTTAATATACATCCTGTTTCTCATAAAAAGTATTAGAACATTATCAACTTCCTTACAGGTGCAACAAAATAGAACATGGTGTCCCAGAACTGAACTCCTGTTGACAGCTCTGCAAAAGTTTGTGCTGCATCTCAAGATTAACCTCTTGAGTTCTAAATAGCTTTTGCAATCATTTCAACAGGATAGCTATATACATTTTTGAAAGAAAAAATTACTTACCATAGTAATCTTGTTTCTTCCACAGGGATCATTACTGTATTCTGACATATGCAGTTAGTTTTCACCATTTAACTGCCCCGGAGAAAAAAGAGTTAATAGAACCTATGCAAACAGTGGAATGTTGATAGGCTCGAGCTCAGTTTTCAAACCACTGTCCCTGCTGCATTCTATGCAACCATCAGATTCTTATGAAGTATATATGAGACATACTAACTATACTATCCTAAAGAAAAATAAATTAACCACAACAAATAGTCCCCCCCCTCATTTATACCAAGTGGCATTCTAAAGACTCAAGTCACAGATGCCTAAATTAACCAGTTCAAACAGGTTTCATAAACCACACGGACAGCTGGAGTGCAGTGCCCAGTAGGTTCTGGTAGGGGAGGCAGGGTGGGAGCTCAGAATATAGTAAAGATTCCCTTGGAAGAAACACGATTACTATAGTAAGTCATTTTTTCTTCAAACACCAGGAAATATTTACTGTATTCTGACATATGCAGACTACCCAAGCAGTACCTTTGGAGGCGGGCAGAGAATCTACCTAGGAAACAGGATCTGCAATACTGCTGTGCCAAATCTGGCATCACTTCTAGCCTGGGTGTCCAGGCAATAGTGCTTAGTAAATGTGTAAACGGTTTTCCAGGTAGCTGCTTTACAAATGTCTAACACAGGAATATCTCTGGTAGCTCCAATGGAAGCAGCTGTACCCCTGATAGAGTGGGCTCTGAGGCCCACAGGGTGTTCCTTGCCTAATTTGCTGTAGCAAAACTGAATACAGGCAACAATCCAGCGTGTAACAGTCCTCTTTGAAGCTGGTTTGCCCTTCACCACTTCCCCATAGGTCAGGAAGAAAACATTACTCACCTGTAGTAATCTTGTTTCTTCCAAAGGGATCCACACTAATATTATTACTCTTGCAGTGATCCCTTAAGCCAGCACTGCCCCAGAGAGAATAGTATGCTATGCTATGCTAATCATGGAATATTTAGCTTGTGCATCTGTTTTCAAACTGCCCGGTGTCAACTGCCTACATTCTACCTCAGATTTCTTAGAAGCCTGCAAAGAGGCCATAACAACATGTGAATCACTATTTAAATAATTATAGAAAATAATGCCCAACTGGGCAAATAACATTAACCAGAGGACTAATATAACATACTATTTGCCAGCAGATTAGGCCTTACGGTCTATCGAGTCTGCTCGAACTTTAGATCCTTAGTTGGGTGCCGAGACCCTCCCATCCCTTGTGCTCCAGAAACCCGTATCATCCATCCCCACCCCCCCCTGGGACAGGCCATCATCTGATACATCCACTTTCTGTGTCTGTCCCATCCTCTCTTGAAGCCCTCCACTGTGGATCTCTGAACTAGCTCACCAGGCAGTGCATTCCAAGGGTCCACCACCCTCTCAGTGAAAAACCTCCTCCTCTTTTCCCCCTCACCCTTCCACCTTCCAACTTCAAACTATGCCTCTGGTGATACCTCCTGCTTTAGTCTAAAGATCCCCTCCATGTTTACCTATTTATTCCTTGAGGTACTTGAAGACCTCAATCATGTCCCCCTGTCTCTCCTCTCCTCCAATGAAAACAGGCAGAGCTCCTTAAGTCTGTCCTCATACGTCAAATCCCCTAGCCCTCGTATCATCTTTGTTGCCCTCCTCTGTACCCTCTCCAGGAGCTGTATGTCCCTCTTCAAGTGTGGTCTCCAGTACTGTACACAGTACTCAGGGTGTGGTCTAACCAGTCCATTGTACAGCGGCAGAATCACTTCCTTGCTCCTAGAGGTGATCCCCCTTACGATGCATCCCAACATCCTGTTTGCCTTGCTAGCCGCTCTCCTGCACTGCTCAGAGTTATTCATACATGCATCCACCATGACCCCTAGGTCTTTTTCCCCTATTGAGGCCTCCAGCGCCTCCCCTCCCAGGGTGTACCTGTGTTGAGGGTTTCCCTGACCAAGATGCAACACCTTGCACTTGGTGATATTGAAATTTAATTTCCATGTGTGAGCCCAGCTTTCCAGGGTGTCCAGGTCCCCTTGCAGGGCCAACTTCCCCTCTTCTCCCTCAACTACTGCTCCCATCTTGGAGTCATCCATGAAGAGACTCATTTCACACCCTATACCCTCCCTGATGTCCGATATGTATGCATTAAACAGGATCGGACCCAGGACCGAGCCCTGCGGTACCCCACTACCAACCTCTCTAGGGTTCGAGAGCTCCCCACAGACCACTACTCTCTGGGTGCGTCCAGCTAGCCAGTTTTCAATCCATCTGACCATCAAAGGGCCTACTCCTAACCCCATCAGTTTCTCCACCAGACCATTGTGGGGACAGAGTCAAACACTTGCTGAAGTCCAAGAATAATATATCCACAGGCTTACCCTGTCCAGTTCTGATGTTACCCATTCATAGAACTCCACAAGGTTGGTTTGACATGATCTACCTGGCACAAACCCATGTTGCCGACTATCCAGACCTCCCACCTCCTCCAAGTACACCCCAATCGTTCCTTTAGTATACTCTCCATTAATTTTCCCACACGAGGTCAAACTGATGGGTCTATAGTTACCTGGTACTTCCCTCGACCCCCCTTTATGGATTGGTACCACATGTGCCTCTCGCCAATCCCTAGGTACCCTCCCTGTCTCAAGTGACCTGCTGAAAAGCTCCGCCAGGGGTGCAGCCAGTATGTCCGCCAATTCCCATAGTACTCTCGGATGAATGCCATCCGGCCCAGGAGGTTTGTCTTTCTTTAGGGCCTTGAGGGCTAACCACACCCTTTTGGCGGAGATAGCATCATCCGTCCCCTCCACCTTACTGGCCTTTTTATCCTTACCCAGATGTGACACCCCTTTGGGTACCTCTCTCTCCCTCTTGCTCCATTTCTGTTGCTCCCCTGATCCCATTTGCTGACGTTTCTATCCCCTTCGTGCCTTGCTTTGTAGATATCCCATCCCCCTCCCTAGTGAACACAGAGGCAAAGTACTCGTTAAATACCTCTGCCTGGTCCCTCGCCTCTTCCACCCACCCTCCTTCTGATCTCAATCTGCTGAGATGGCCCTTAGTTTTTCTCCGCTCCCCAATGTCACGGAAGAACCCCTTTTCCCCTCCATGTATCCCCTGTGCCAGCCGCTGCTCTTTACTGGACTTTGCTCCCCTCACCATACGGGTGACTTTTCTAGATGCAAGCTGGTACATTTCCTTATCCCTATCCCCTCTTGTTGTTTTATATTTTTGTGAGCGCCTTCTTTTCTCTGACTGCTACCTGTACCTCACTGGACCACCAGCATGGTTTATGTGACCTTGCTCCCTTACGTTTCAACTTAGCGCAGATCCTGACTGACTCATGAAGTCCCGTTTATGACCTCCATCTCCTTTCCACACTTGTCATTGAGGTAATCCCATCAAGTGATCCTTGAGAATATTTCCCATGCCCATAAAGTCTGCCCCTGAAGTCCACTGCCAGTGTCCTAGATCTCCCCCTCCCCCATGCTTATTTGAAACCAGTCAGTATTGTGGTCGCTCCCAGTCAGGGGGTCTTGTACAACCATGTCCCTTACCAGATCCCCATCTGCCAGAACCACATCCAGGACATGCCCCTCCCTTGTGGGCTCCATCACATGCTGTGTTAAGAACACATCCTGGAAGCCATCCAGCAGCCTCTGCTCCTTGGCCACCTTAGAGGACATGGTTCCCCAGTTTGTACCTGGCATATTAAGGTCCCCCATCAACACCACTCCTTCCCCTTTTGGTCCACACTGGGCAATGATGTTGTCCAGCAAACCATCCTCTAGAACATCACTCATCCCGGGGGGCCTATATGCTACACCCAGCCTGACCTTATCTCCTGCTGAGGATCGTAAGGTGACCCATAAGGCCTCCACGTTTCCCTCTGCCTCTTCTACCCTAGCAATTTCTATGTCATCTCTAATGAACACAGCCACTCCACCCCCTCTGCCCTCCTTTCTATCCTTCCTGAGCATAGTGTACCCCCGTGCGTTTAGGTCCCGTCATGGTTTTGTTGTCACGTTTCGTGACTGCCGCCACATCCCCGAACAGCATGGCCTGGAACTCTGGCAACTTGTTTCCCAAGCTCCTGGCATTTACTAACACCAACCCCACCCTTATCCCTGATCCTCTTTGTGACCCCACCCAGATTCCTTATTCTTCCATCCTCCCTCTGCTCCTCCTGAAACCTCCATCCCAATCTGTTTCCCCCTCCCCCTTGGGCGTGAGGCTACTCCCTCATCTGGAGAGGGCTTCTGGTCAGCCCTCCTTATCCCTTCCCCTCACAAGTTTAAACCCCACCTTTCTTGTATGTAGTCAGCCATCCACTGTTTAAGGACTTCCTTCCCTAAAGGGGCAAGATGAAACCTGTCCTTGGCATATAGTCCCTTATCCTCCCAAACTCCATTCCAGTTCCCTAACACCCCCAACCCACTCTCTTCACCCCACTTCCTGAGCCAGTCATTAACCTCTGTGAGCTTCACTTTTTTCTCCACTGAGGCCTTTGGTACTGGCAATATCTCCGAAAAGGAAATGTTGCATCCATTATCCCGACAGACTCTGGCAAGTTCTTGGAGCCTTGCTTGAATTTCCAAAATGCTATTTCCCTCTAGATCATTAGTTCCCAAATGCACCAGGAAATCTGGTTTCCCTCCACAATCCCTAACCATTTCATACACCATGAACTTTGCTCTGTGCACTGTCAGCCCAGAGATACTCACTACCTTCACCTGGCTATGGCATCCACCCCCCTGTCCCTCCCACTGGATACCCCTAATCATAGAGTCTCCCAATAACAGAACCTTAACACCGCCATCATCCTTATGGTTACCTCCACTATGCCCTCTCAGCCCCCTTCCCCCTTTATTCATGATCTCAATTTCGTGGGAGTCTTCCTGCCTTATTAGAGACCCCCTTGTCACCCTCCTCTTTCTGCCTCCCTTGCTATTTTGCCCACTTAACTCAAACTCCCTCTGAATAGGTGTCCCCTTTAACCCTCTCTTATCCGAACCATTTATCCTGGCCCTGATGGTTTCTCCTTCCCCCACACCGCCATCCTCCCCCCTTGTAATAGTACCCCTGCCTCCAGAGGCTCTCTGTGGGTCCCCTTTAGCTAGGGCCCCATCCTTGGTACCCCCCTGCTGAAGGGGGGCTCCTCTCCCACCTCCTTGTCTCCCAGTTTCTCTCCAATCATGCTCTCCTCTCTCATGTCTGGAATATGTTGCATCTCCCCCATTTGCTTAACATATATGTTTCCCCTTCTCCCTCTGGGACTATTTCTATCCTTTTCATAGCCGGTCTGTGATGCCCTATGGGTATCAGACTCCCTCCCCCCGGCCTCTGTATAAGTTTCCTCATTTCCACCAACCCCTTCCTCCCCCTCTAGGTTGCTTAGTAGTTCAAATTTATTGTGACACTCTATGTCAGCCTCCATCAAGTAACCCGAGTTTCCCCTGACTGCACCTCTAAACTGCCTCTCTTCTTCCCCTCTTGCTCTGTTCACCTTAGGAGCTCCCTTCCCACAGTCTGCTGTTTTAGGCTTCCGCACAACAGCCCTCCTGACTCTTCCCCTCCACTATCTTTGTATTCAGAATGTTCACCCGTCGCTTTCCCTTAGCATCAACTTCCCTATCTAAGGGTCCTCTGTCCTAATATCCCCTCCTGCTTGCTGTAACATAACGTCCTGTAATTTCAGGCGTTGTCCCAGCCTCCCTCAGCCCCACCCTTCTGCTGCCCATATCCACACCCCTTATCCTTGACACCCCAGCTCCCCAGCTTACTCCTTAACCAATATACTTCACTCCTGATACAAGATAGCTGTCTACAGAGTGGGCAGCCTCCCTCTCTCCAGGCCCAATTTAGAATTATTGCCATCCCACAGCCTGTGCAGCCTACAACCCTTCCGAAAATGCCTGCCATAGTGGAATATGGCCACCCTGTTTATCCCCCTCTGTTTATAATGGCACACCCCCTTTTCTCAGTCCCTTTCCCCTGGAATACAGTTTCTCTCTATACTGACTGTAGTTATTTACAAACCCAATTTCAACCCCACCAATAAAGTTCCAAAGTCTCACAAACACATACAGTCCAATGTGTGTTCGGTCCCACTAGCAGTATGTGTAAGCAGACATCAGGTACCGTATGATGTCACAGGCCCACCAGCTCCTGTTGCTTCAAATTTCAGTCCTAAAACAGAAATACTCAGCCCTTCAATCCCAACCCCCAGTGGTTTTCAGTATTTAAGAAGCCTACAAAACAGGGTGGGTGGGAGGAGACTCTTCCTAACACCAGGCAAACAACACATTTAAATTTCCCTCTAATTAACCCTGACAAACAACAGTCCCCAAACCTCCAAAGTTACAATATCACAGCCCAAGTAACAGTTCTAATTCAAGGTAATAATTTTTACCACATAGAACTAATTTCACTTACAAACTATTCAAATATTTCAGTTAAAACAGAATATAACCCCAGACCTCTGTCCAACCAACTTGCTGCTTTGAGTTCCCAAGTGAACAATGGAGGCCAGGGTAATTCCTGTTTAAAGACAAGGTAATTGCAGCTAATGTCCCTTCCCCCTAACACCAGGCAAACAACACATTTAAATTTCCCTCTAATTAACCCTGACAAACAACAGTCCCCAAACCTCCAAAGTTACAATATCACAGCCCAAGTAACAGTTCTAATTCAAGGTAATAATTTTTACCACATAGAGCTAATTTCACTTACAAACTATTCAAATATTTCAGTTAAAACAGAATATAACCCCAGACCTCTGTCCAACCAACCTGCTGCTTTGAGTTCCCAAGTGAACAATCTCCAACCAACCTGCTGCTTTGAGTTCCCAAGTAAACAAATGTCCCCTTTTTTCTGAAGTCAGATATGCCTTTAGAAAAGAACCTACAAGTTAAGACATTACTAGAAGGTGCCAGCAGGTGGCATGCCACACCAACTATACATCTTATCAGCTGTGGAGAGGATTTTTCTTGTTACTGATTCTGAAAGGGGAGGTAAGGGTGGGGAGTAATAATATTCGTGGATCCCTTCAGAAGAAACAAGATTACTACAGGTGAGTAATTTTTTCTTTTAACCCCAGAAATCCACTAATATTATTACTCTTGCAGACTATGCAGCAGTACCTCAAGGAGGTGGGCCAGAATCTATTTAGGAAAAAAGACTCTGCAAGACTGCTGTGCCAAATCTGGCATCACTCCTGGACTGGGTGTCCAGGCTATAATGCTTAGTGAAGGTGTGGGCTGACCTCCAGGTAGCTGCTTTACATATTTCTTTTAGAGGTACCTCTCGGGCAGCTGCAATTGTGGCAGCTGTGCCCCTTGTAGAGTGAACCCTAAGACCGGAGGGAGGAACCTTGCCTGCCTTTGAGTAGCAAAACTGAATACACTGGACTATCCATAGAGAGATAGTCCTCTTTGAAACAGGAATACCCTTACCTACTTCCCCATAGATGAGGAACAGTTGTCTGTCCTGCCTATGATTTTTAGTATGAGTCATGTAATAACTCAGTGCTCTTTTTACATCCAAGCTGTGCAATCTACGCTCACCTGAGCTAGAGTGTTCAGTAAAGGAAACTTGCAATGTTATAAACTGGTTCAAATGGAAGTCAGAAACCACCTTGGGGAGGAACTTCTTATTAGTTCTCAACACTACCTTGTACCTGTGGAAAGAAACATAGTCCTTTTCCACACCTGTAGCTCGCTTATCCTTCTGGTAGAAGTGATTGCTACCAGAGAAACTATTTTCTAGGTAAGAAATTTAAGCTCTGCAGATGCCATAGGCTCAAAGGGTAGAAGCATTGCTGAAGTGAGACCGAAGGGAAGAGCTGAGAACTGCTAGTGTCCTGATCGGAGTCTGAACCTGAGAAACTTTCTGTGAGACTCCCTTATGGGGATGTGGAAATAGGCATCTTTTAGGGTCAATGATGCCAGCCAATCCCCTTTTCGGATTGCTGGCAGAATCAGAGGCAAAGTTACCATTTTGAACTTTGGTTTTGTTAGGAACTTGTTGAGGACTCTGAGGTCCAAGATAGGCCACAGCTCTCCAGTTTTCTTTGGTGTGAGAAAATACCTTGAATAAAGTCCTTTTCCCCTTTGATGCAGAGGCACTGGTTCCACTGCCGTTAATGAAAGAAGGTGTTTCACCTCTTCTTCCAGCCTTTTGCTTTCTAGGTGGGAAGCTGGTTTGAAAGCTCTGTTTCTTTGAACAGGGGAGGACTTGAAGTTTAGAGACAGGCCATGACCCACTACCTCCAGAACCCACTTGTCTGTGGTGATGGTTTTCCAGTTGTGGAGAAAACGAGTCAGCCTGCCCCCTACTGGTAAAGGAGAGGCAGCCTGAACGATGAAGTCAGGGATCCTGCTTAGCTTGGGGCTGAGACTGGGTACCATGCCTGGCACCTCTTCTGCCCCTACCCCTAAAGTACCCTGCTGTGGGTATTGGGGTGCTTGAGGGAGTACCATGGCCTGGTAAAAAGGCCTGGTATGAAATTGTCTGCCCCTGCCTCCCCTACTGAAAGGTCTAGAGGAGGTGGAAGGTCTTTCTTTTGCAGAATTACTATGGAAGGTGGCCTTATATTGATCCACCTTCTTCATGTAGGCCTCTGTATGGCTGCCAAATAGTGAACTGCCCTCCGGAGGAAAATCCAGAGTCTTATTCTGGGTATCCTGTGTGAGGTTTGTGGCTCTTAACCAAGCAAACCTTCTCTGTGCGATGGTATTTGCCATCCACCTTGCAGCAGTCTCATTGCTGTCTGCTGCCATCTGGAACTGGTATTTGGCAACTTCCAGGCTAAACCTAGCTGTTTCAACTAGGTCTGCCGAAAGAGGAGGAGATGCTTTTTCAGCCATGTCCAGGACAGACTGCCAAAGAGCCTTCTGGTACTGTGCTGCATAGGCCAGATAATTTGCTTGTCTAATGGCCAGAGAGGCTGACAGATAACCTTTCTTGGCCGTGCTTTCAATTTTTCTAGAATCCTTCTCTGGAGGGTGAGAGGCCAGAGGGACTTTAGCCTTATCACAAGCTGCAGCTTGCACCACCTTCTGGTGGTCAGGGTGTGAAAACAAGAATTCAGCCCCTGTTCTGTCAAGCTGATACTTTTTGTCCACACTCTTGTCCAAAGGAGGGACAGACCCAGGAGCCTGGAGAGGTTTTAAGATATCCCTTTTGAAAAATTTATTGATGGGGAGTGAGATCTTTTTAGTAGGAATCAGTCTCATCATGTCCATATATTCAACCTCCTCCTCAGTGGTAGGGATGTCTAAGGCATCAGCAATTTTCCTAATGAAGGAAAAATGAGAAGAATAATCTTCAGTGGTCCTGGAAGGAGAGCCAAACTCCTGTTCAGGGGAGACCTCAGGCTCTATAGGCTCACCTTCTTCGTCTTCTTCCTCCTCCTCCTCCCCCTCACGCCGTTCAGGGAAACAGAGTGGGTTGGAGGGTGCAGAAGTCTGAACTGGAGATGTGATACCATAGGCAGCAGATCCTGCAAGGTTTGCATAATTTTTATTGCTTGTGCAATCTCAGCAGGAGAAGGCACAGTGGCAGGCACCACAGAAGTCCCCTTTTCCACAGGAGATTCAGTGTGCTTTGTCTTTTTCTGTTTTTTAACAGGAACCGGAGAGCTAGCCAGTTCAGAGGGTCTCTTTTTACCCGTATCAGGAGTAGAAGTGGCAGAAATTGTGGTGTCACCCACAGACCCTGAGGGTTTTGGCTGGTCAGAGCCAGAGGGACCCTTACATCTTTTATTGTCTGTCCAGACATTTTTCTAAAGTCTTGTCTGGAAAAGATTTACAGATAGCACAATCAGACTTCAAATTGTCAAAACTCAAGCAGAAAACCCAAGCAGAATGTTTATCTGCTTTGGCAAAGACCTCACCACACTCAGAACAGTTTTTAAAACCAGGTTCACCTGTTCTCTTTTTAGGTTTTTCTGACATTATGGAGAAAAACCACAACTGCAAATACAACAACCTTTTAAAATTCCAAAAATAAAATTTTTTATCGGTTACAGTCGGTTCAGGAACCGATCGGAGAAACCGAGCAGAACCGAAAACCAATAAAAAGTTGAACCGGGATTAGCAGTTCAGAACCAGATCGGTTCTAAAAAACAATATTAAAACACACAAAATATACACAAATGAAGGGGAAAAAAAACCAAAACTAACTAGAAATACCTCGGTTCCTCAGTAGTTATTCCGAACCGAGAGGAACCAAGAAAACAATACAAAACTAACTAAATAAAATAACGGTTATTAAAAAAACACTAATAAGTGGCAGCAATTGAAAATAAAGAAGAAATACTTAAGTATTTATGAATAATCAAGGCATTTATTTTTAATATTCATCTTATTTATCCGCCTGCTGCAGCGACTACCGGCGGGGGCATCCAGCCGCCGGCCCTGCCTGCCGGGAGAGCACCAGGATCACTCACATGACGTGGGATCCGGCATGGCTGTCGCCGATCCGCTGGAGAGTCGCCCCACACCCTATCCAGCCAGACCAGCTCCAGACCCCCCAGTGCAATTCCATGCGAGTCCTCCGCGAGGCAGGGCGCAGCAACCATGGGCTGCCGCAGTCGCGCCCAGCCATTTCCACTTTTTCTCCCATTGGGGCGCGGGCGATGCAGTGACGTTACATCACACGTGCCGACGCCTGCCGTGACCAGCCCCCAGTCACACCAGCGCAGCGGTACCTCTGGGCATCCCCAGGGTCGCTGCAGCATGGTGTGATCTCCCAGCCCACCCCCAGGACTAGGAGAGTTGTCTCCCGATGCTCAATCCTAGTCCTCCCCTGCCAACCCCCGATGACCCGGGCTCGTTCCCAAACCCAGGTCGCCTGCATAGCGCGAGGTGTGGCGTCCAGCGCCTCAACCCTCAGTGCCACCGGCCCGGCTATCAAGGCTTCTTCTGACTAGATATTGAAGAGGAAATCTCCAGGTGTCTGGTCTTGACAGGTGGAGAGAGAAATCTGAAGATTAGAATGTAGGCAGTTGACAGGTGGCAGTATTTGAAAAGTGGCTCATGCTAATGATTCCATCATTTACATAGCATTCCATCTCCGGGCAGATCTGACCTTAAAGGTATACTGCAGAAGAGTTAGGAATATCAGAGTATTCCTGGGGTGAGAAGGTCTATTTCTGGGGTTCCCCACCTTCTGAACAGAGCAGTCACCACTTGCTTGTTCAATGCCCATTCGTGATGGGCCTCGTTTATCCTGCTCAAGGCATCTGCCAAGGTGTTGTCCTTGCCTGGCAGATGAACTGACTGTACAGAGGCATTTAGAAAGTAAGCAAGGCTCCATATCTTCATTGCCTCTGTACACAGAGGAGTGGACCTTGTCCCTCCTTATTTGTTGATGTAATACATTGTTGTGGTATTGCCTGTTCTGACTTTTACCACCTTTCCCTGTATGAGATGAGAGAAACCCTGAAGGGCCAGATAAACAGCTCTTAACTCCAGCAGGTTTATGTGCAGGAGTGAGTCTGCACTCTCCTAAGTACTGTGGATGGTGTGATCCGCTAAGTCAGCACCCCAACCAAGCAGGGAAGCGTCTGTTGTGAGAACCAGGGAGGCAGGCTCCTACTGGAATGGAACACCTTCCCTTAAATTTTCCGGTTTCCTCCACGATTGGAGGACCTGTAGTAACGTCTGTGTGACTGGTACTGGCTTTGAGAGGGGGTCTCGCCTTTGGTACCAGTGTGCTCTAAGGTGGAACTGATAATCTCTCATCCGAAACCTGGCACCTATGACTGTGCTTGTTGCTGCAGCCATGTGCCCTAACAGTTGAAGAAACTGTTTTGCAGGCTTTGGCCTGCTCAGGGCAAATGAGCCTGCCAGAAGCTGAATGTTTTCTGCCCTCTCCTGAGGGAGAAAAGCTCTTCCCACTAATGTATTCAGTTCTGCACCTATGAACTGCAGAACCTGCATAGGGGTCAGGACTGACTTTTTGGTACTGAGAAGGAATCCCAGGGAGAGCAGCATATCCTGGGTTACCTGTTGGTGGGATTTCGCTATGATCAGCCAATCGTCCAGATAAGGAAAAATTGTGACATCCAGTCTTCTGACATGTGCCACTGTTACTGCTATGCACTTGGTAAAGACCCTTGGTGCAGAGGTAAGGCTGAAGGGAAGTGTTAAGAACTGGTAGTGGCCTGAGGGGAGTTTGAATTTGAGATACTTTCTGTGTGGACTCCCTTATGGGAATATGGAAATATGCGTCCTTTAGATCCAAGAAGGCTAGCCAGTCCCCTTTTTGCAGAGTTGGCAAAATCATGGCCATTGTGATCATTCTGAACCTGGGCTTTACCAGGTACCTGTTTAGCAGTCTGAGGTCTAGTATAGGCCACCACTCTCCATTCTTTTTTGTTATTAGGAAATATCTGGAATAGAACCCTTGCCCTCTTTGGTTGTGGGGGAAAGGCTCCACTGCTTTTGCCAGCAGTTGTACCTCTCCACAATTCCTATGCCACTCTGGCAAAGTGTGGTTCCTCTATGGAGGCACCCACAGTGGAGACCAAGAAGGATGCTGGGAACCTTCACAAAGGAGACCCACAGGAGGGTGGCAGGGGACCCTGCAGGGGAAGGAAACAACTCCTGGTGGGGGACTCCATTGTTAGAAAGGTAGAACTGGGGGAGGAAGGGGAGAGGGAGGTAAGGTGCCTGCCTGGCGCCATGTCTTGGAGGGACAGGGAGTGAATCCTCAGGATTGCCAGAGCAGCTGCACAGGGGAGGGAGCTGGATGTCATTGTCCACCTAGGGACAAATGACCTGGCTAAGAAAGGGATTAGAGAAGTGCAGGAAGAGTTTGTGGAATTGGGGAGGGGCCTTAGTCAAGTAGCACGCATGGTAACCTTCTCGGAGGTGCTGCCCATCTATGGCATAGGAGAGGCTAGGGTGTTCTGCACCATGGGATTCAATCAGTGGTTGAAAAACTGGTGTGGAGCTCAGGGATTTGGCTTCATTGGGGACTGGGGGTCCACCTGGAGTGATGCAAGCCTATACTGGCATGATGGGCTGCATCTGTCCAGGAGGGGAACCAGGATCCTAGGTGATAGGTTTAAATGCTTCATTGGCAAGCTTTTAAACTAGCCAAGGGGGGAGGCACTGGAAAGGAGCAGGGAAATCCTAGCCCCAAATAATCACGGTAGTAAGTGCGGCAAACACCAACACAGAGGTGTCGATAGGGAGAAGGGCAGGGGTAAATGGAGAAAGTGACAAAGGCAAGAAGGACAGGGATGGGGCAAAAGGGAGTAAGGCCATCAGGAAATGGAGGGTAATGAGTACCAATGCCCGTAGTCTGGGCAACAAGCTCCTTGAGCTGGTGGTCTTGATGGAAGAGGGATGCCTGGATATCATAGAAGTCACAGAAACATGGTACACAGAGAACCATGACTGGGATGTTAACATACCAGGGTACATAACCTACAGGAGAGACAGGCAGGGGAGAAGAGGGAGGAGTAATCTCTATGTAAAGGAAGGATAAAAGCAACTGAACAAAAGAGTACACAGGGAGGAGAGGAGGCACTGTGGGTCACCTTGGAGACTGGAAAGGGCACCACAATCCGCTCAGGGGTTGTGTATAGACCCCCATGTCAGGGGAAGGGAATGGACAAGGATATGATAGAAGGCATTCTTAGAATGGCAGAGAAAGGGGAGATACTGTTGATGGGAGACCTGAATATGCCAGATGCTAACTGGAGCACATTTGCTGCAGCCACATCCAAGAGCAGGGCCATTCTTGATGCCTTACAGGTGGCAGGACTTAGACAGCTAAAACCCACTAGTGAGGGAGCAATCTTAGACCTTGTACTCTCAAACGGGGGCAGTGAGAGGATCTCAGATCTAGAAGTGGGTTGCCATCTGGGGACAACTGACCATCAAACAGTGTGGTTCACGTTAAACTCAGCTACAGAGTCAAGCCATACAAAAGTGAGGGTACTGGACTTTAGGAGGGCTGACTTTGGCAAGATGGGAGAATGCCTCAGAAAAGCACTAGCAAACAGGCTAGAAGGAGGTGTGGAGCAACAATGGGTATCATCAAAACTGCCATCACAGAGGCATCAAGCCTTTGTGTGAAGCAAATAAACAAATCAAAACGAAAGAAAAAAGCACTATGGTTCTCAAAAGAGGTGGCTGTGAAAGTCGGGAAGAAAAAGATAGCATTCCGGAAGTATAAGGAAACACAGAAGGAGCAGGACAGACAGCTGTACCAGTAAAGGCAGAAGGAAGCAGGGAGGGAAGTCAGAATAGCAAAGGCCCAAACTGAGGAAAAGATAGCCAACTCAGTTCAGAAGGGGGATAAAACCTTTTATAGGTACATCACCGAGAGTAGAAAGACAAAGGGAGGGATAGTGAGGCTGAATAGAATGAACGGTGGGTGGGCAGAGGGGGACAGTGAAAAAGCAGGGATACTGAACTAATATTTCTGCTCAGTATTCACAAAACAGGAGGGGGAAGTGCCTAATCCAATTAACAGAAGCACTCTTGATAGGGGGGTCGATCCCAGTCCTTTCACAGAAGAAAGGGTTCTGCAAGAACTCCTAAAACTGAAGGTGGACAAAGCAATGGGTCCTGATGGAATTCACCCCAGAATTCTAAAAGAATTAAGGAAGGAACTAGTGAAACCACTGGCTACTCTTTTAATAAATCATGGGAGGATGGTGGTACCCGAGGACTGGAGGAAGGCGGATGTGATTCCCCTTCACAAAAGTGGGACCAAGACAGAGGCAGGAAACTACAGACCTGTCAGTCTGACCTCTGTGGTAGGGAAAGTGATGGAGTCACTTCTGAAGGAAATAATAGTTGAGTGCCTAGAGGCCAGTGGAGCACAGGACCCAAGGCAGCATGGGTTCACAGTGGGAAGGTCATGTCAGAGAATCTAATAGATTTCTTTGACTGGGTGACCAAAGTAGTAGACCAGGGAGGGGCTGTGGACATGGCCTACCTAGACTTTATAAGGCATTTGACACAGTCCCACACAAAAGATTAATAGTCAAATTAACCAGCCTGGGAGTGGGTCCCAGGGTGGTAGCCTGGGTAAAACATTGGCTGCACAACAGGACACAGAAGGTAATTGTAAATGGAGTCCACTCTGAAGAAAGAGGGGTTACTAGTGGGCTACCGCAGGGTTCAGTATTGGGTCCAGTACTTTTTAATGTCTTCATCAGTGACATTGCAGAGGGACTGGAAGGAAAAGTATGCCTTTTTGCAGATGACACAAAGATCTGCAACAGGGTTGATACACAAGGAGGTGTGGAAAGGATGAAAAGGGACTTGGCAAGGTTGGAGGAACGGTCAGAAGTATGGCAGCTAGGATTCAATGCAAAAGTGCAAAATAATGCACCTGGGAAACAAGAACCCAGGGGAAGAATACACAATTGGTGGGAGGTAGTAACAACAACAAAAAGGGAAAGGACCTGGGTAATCATATCAGATGACCTTAAGGTTAGCAAGCAATGTGAGAAGGCAGTAGGGAGGGCTGGGGTATACTGGGATGTATAGGAGAGGCATCAGCAGCAGAAAACAGGAAGTTGTTATCCCTCTGTACAGACAGTTGGTGAGACCCCATCTGAGTACTGTGTCCAGTTCTGAGACCCCATCTCCGAAAGACATAGACAGGATAGAGGTAGTCCAGAGGAGGGCAACTAAAATGGTGCAGGGTCTGCAAGAGAAGCCGTATGAGGAGAAACTAAAGGAGCTTAATATGTATACCCTTGAGGAAAGAAGGGAGAGGGGGGACATGATAGAAACTTTTAAGTACCTCAGTGGAATCAACAAAGTCCAACAGGGTAGCATCTTTCAGAAAAAGAGACTTGTAAGAACAAGAGGACACAATTTAAAGATAGAAGGAGGGCAGTTCAGGGGCAATGTGAGGAAGTATTATTTCACAGAGAGGGTAGTGGATGCATGGAACAGCCTTCCTGAGGAGGTTGTGGGGTCTAAAACTGTGGGAGAATTCAAGAATGCATGGGACAGACATAAGGCAATTCTTGTGGGGGGTAGGAAGAAATAGGCTGTTGGTTAACTAGGATCTGCGGCCTAACCTGTAGGTAGGGAAATGGGCAGACTAGATGGGCCAAGCGGTCCTTATCTGCCGTCAAAGTCTATGTTTCTATGTTTCTATGTACCTCCTGCTCCAGTAGTTTTCTTTCTGAGAAGGGAACTGGTGCAAAATGTTTTAACTTTGGAGGAGGAAGGGACTTGAAGCAAGGGAGAGACCCTGACTCACTATTTCCAAGACCCACTTGTCTGTGGTTATTTTTAACCATTCCTGGAAATAGTGGGGGAGTCTGCCCCCTACAGGATGTGGCGAGGCAACCTGAAGGGAAAAATCAGGGGTTCTGTTTTGCTTGCTGCTGAGGCTGAGCATACTGGGATCCTCTCAGAGAACCCCCTCTAGCTCTGTAAAATCTAGTCTGCTGTGGTTGGTACTGCTGCTGGGAAACAGCCTGTACCTGAAAGAAATGCCTCCTAAAAGAGGACCTGCCCCTGCCTCCCCTAGAATAAGATGAAGCTGAAGTAGAGGGCCTGTCTCTGATCAAGTTGCTCCTAAAAGCAACTTTATATTCATCTACTTTATCATATATGCCTCAGTCTGGGCACCAAAAAGAGAGTGGCCTTCGACAGGAAAGTCCTTTGCCTTAGTTTGGGTGTCCTGGGTGAGGTTGGTAGCCCTCAGCCAGGCAAACCTTAGAGCAATGGTACCAGCCATCCACCTTGCAGCTGTATCACTGGTGTTAGCTGCCATCTGAAATTGGTATTTGGAAGCCTCCAAGCCCAATTTTGCTGTGTCTAGCAGCTCTGACACTGTTGAAGAGGGGTTAGCCTCAGCATTGTCCAGTACTGACTGCCAGAGAGCTTTTTGATAAAGGGCTGCATAGGCCTGGTAGCTGGCTTGATGGATTGCTAGGGATGCCGAAAGGTACTCCTTTTTGGCCATGCTGTCCACCTTTCTCGAATCCTTTTCAGGGGGTTGAGAGGATAAGGGAGTTTTGGCTTTCTCACAGGCAGCCTGCTGTACAATACCCTGTTGGTCTGGGTGAATAAAAAGAAACTCAGCATCAGATCTTTCTAACGGATACTTCTTGTTACACTTTTTGTCTGTGAGTGTGACTGTATTGGGATCCTTTAGGATTTCTAAAACATCCTTCTTAAACAATGTGTAGATAGGCAGAAGGAGCCTTTTTGAGGGTGTCAGCCCCATAAGCTCCATGTATTGTGCCTCCTCTTCATCCTGGATCTCTTCAGCTGTTTGCAGATCCAGGGTCTCTACCATTTTCTTAAAAGAAAAATGGGAAGAGAAATCCTCTGAGGGTCTGGGAGGGGAGCCAAAATCCTGTTCTGGTGACACCTCAGGTTCAGTTCCCTCTTCTTCCAAGTCATCCTCCTCATATGCCACTGTAGCAGTGGGCAAAAGAGGGGCAGCAACAGTTGCTGTTTCAGCAATAGTAATCACAGGCTGCTGAGGGGCTAGTAAACCCTGCAGCACCTAGAGTAAGGCAAAAGCCTTTGTCAACTCAGCAGGAAAAAGAGCTTTAATAGCCACCTGAGGGACCCCTTGAGGCGTTTCAGCCAGGATGTCAGTGTGTTTGGTTTTCTTTAATTTTTTGGCAGGCACCAGGGACTCAGCTGGTTGATTGCCTCTCTTACCAGAATCCTCAACCGTATCAGGGGTGGATTTAGAGGCTCTGGAAGGAACTGCCACAGTCTTAGAGGGGGTGGACTGGTAAGAGCCCATGGACCCCTCCTCTAGTTTTCTTTTAAGCCTCTCCCTGCATTTTTCCACTGTCTTAACAGGGAAAGACTTACACATATCACAGTCTTCACTGAAGTGCTGTTGTCCAAGGCAGATTAAGCAAAGATCATTCTTGTCTGCCTTGGCAAACACCTCTGCACACTTCAAGCACTTCTTGAACCCAGGGGGTCCTGTTTTCTTTTTAGGCTTGTCTCACATTATAGAAAACAGGAACCAGTAACCGACCGAAAAACAGACTACATTTAAATATCTGCAGTCAGTTTCAATAGAATAACGGTCGGTTCAGGAACTGATAAATTGAAAAAAAAACCAAAAAAAAAACCTATCGGTTCTGATCGGATCCGGAACCGAGAAACTGCTGAGGAAAACTGATAAATCTCAGTTCAAAAGTGGTTAAAATTAAATAATATTAAAGAATAAGGTAACTGGAACCCTCTAAAAAGGTTCCAATTAAATAAAAAAAGAAGGTCAGTTGCCCCTCGGTTCACAGGAACCGCAGGGAACTGATAAACAAGTTTAAATTTCAAACTTATGATGTATAAAACACTAAAGAACAATGACACTAGGCAGTAATGAAAAATAAAACAAAAGTACTTGCGTTTTTTTTTTGCTCTAACCACTACAGGAATCTGTCTTGACTGAGAAAGATCTCCAGGGCATCTGAACTTTGCAGCAGAGAGAAGAAATCTGAGGTAGAATGTAGGCAGTTGACACTGGGCAGTTTGAAAATAGATGCACAAGCTAAACATTCCATGATTAGCATAGCATTCTGTTCTCTCTGGGGCAGTGCTGGCTTAAGGGAGCACTGCAAGAGTAATAATATTAGTGGATTCCAGGGGTTAGAAAGGCTGAGTATTATCCTGCCGGTAGGCTTTTGTGTGATCCAGGTAGTAGCTAATA
Source organism: Neoceratodus forsteri (assembly GCA_016271365.2). NCBI lineage: Eukaryota > Metazoa > Chordata > Ceratodontiformes > Ceratodontidae > Neoceratodus > Neoceratodus forsteri. The sequence goes on along the minus strand of CM057450.1, from coordinate 108,530,506 downwards.
GCCCTCTTGACATCAAGGCTATGTAGCTCATGTTCCCCTGAACTGGAATGATCAGTGAAGAAGACAGGCAGGGTAATGAACTGGTTAAGGTGGAAGTCAGAAATCACCTTGGGGAGGAAATTCCTATTGGTTCGGAGCACTACTTTGTCCCTATGGACTGAAATGTAGTTAGGTTCTATTGACAAGGCCTGCAGTTCACTGATCCTCCTGGCTGAAGTGACTGCTACCAAGAATACTGTTTTCCAAGTCACAGACTTGAGCTCTTCCAAAGACATGGGCTCAAGGGGGAGGAGGGGACTGCATCAGCTGTGCAATGCATATATTCAGGTCCCACGAAGGGGATGGTTCCCTGTGTGGGGGTGCAAATGCAGCAGTCCCTTAAAAAACGTCCTGAAAATTGGGTTGGAGGCCAGGGAAGAGCCCTACCCTGCTGAGAAATAGGCTGAAACAGCTGCCAAGTGTATCTTGAGCATAGATGGCTTCAGCCCAAGAGAATGGAGATGAGCCAAGTAGTCCAACAAGACTGACAGACCAGCCTGATGAGGATCTATGTCCTTCTGTTGGCATGAAATGGAGAAACTCTTCCACTTGGAAGTGTAAGTCATCCTGGTAGAGGGCTTCCTAGAGACCCTAAGAACCTCCAGAACCCCTTCACAGAGATGCAGACTAGCATATTCTTGGTCCTCAAGAGCCAAGCTCTGAGCCTGAGGAATCTGAGGTTGGGGTAAAGCATCCTCCCTTGAGAGGATGTCAGCAGGTTGTGCCTCATGGGGAGGTGAATTGGGCTGGGGATTGGCAGGATCAGGAGCAGCGGGTACCGAGTCTGCCTGGCCCAGTCTGGTACTATGAGAATCACTGTTGCTGGCTGAATCTTGAGCTTGTTCAGTACCCTGAGCAGCAAAGAGAATGGAGGGAAGGCATACAGGAACTTCCCCGTCCAATCCAGCAGAAGCGCATCCATTGGCACTGTGCCTAATGTGGGAGGCCTGCAGCAGTACTGTGCCAACTGATGATTGTCTGGGGACACAAAGAGGTCCACCTCTAGGGTGCCCCACTTTCTGAAAACAGTTTGAAATGCCTGTCTGTTCAGAGGACCACTCATGGTGGTTCTGGCTGATCTTGCTGTGGGCATCTTACAGGAAATTGTCCTTCCCTGGAAAATGAACTGCTGATAGGGAAATTCTGAGACAGTAATCCAGACTCCAAACTTTCATAGATTCCGTGCACAGCAAGGTTGACCTTGTGCCCCCTTGCTTGTTTATGTAGTACATGGTAGATGTATTGTTCGTTCTGACTTGTACTACCTTGCCCTGAAGCATTTCTGCGAAGGACTGTATGCCCAAGAGAACTGTCCTGATCTCCAACACGTTTATGTGGAACAGAGATTCCTGCTGAAGCCACATACCACGTGCAGTGTGTTCCCCCAGGTGGGTGCCCCACCCTAGGAGAGAGGTATCGGTTGTCAACACTACTGTTAGGGACTGCTGCATGAATGGCACACCTTGTCTGAGGTTGTCCCTTTCCTGCCACCACTGAAGTGCCTGAAGAAGGGTCCCTGTGACTGGCACTAGCTTTGACAGAGTCCTTTTTCTGGGACCAGTACGTTCTGAGGTGAAACTGGATGTCCCTCATTTAGAACCTGGCTCCTGGTACTGTTGCTGGTGAGGCTGCCATATGGCCCATTTGGAACCTGGCTCCTGGTACTGCTGCTGCTGAGGCTGCCACATGGCCTAACAGCTGCAAAAAATGCCTTGCTGGTCTGGGGGTGCGGAGCTGGAAGGAACCTACCAACTGCACCAAACTGTCCACCCTTCCTTGAGGGAGGAATGCCTTTCCCTGCAGTCTGTCCAGCTCTGCTCCCATGAACTCCAGGAGCTGAACTGGTTGCAAGACTGACTTTTTCAGGTTTACCAGGAACCCCAGGGACTGCAGAGTGTCCTGTATAAGGGTTAGTACATCTCCAACCTGTTGAGGAGACTGTCCCATGACTAGCCAGTCATCCAGGTAAGGGAACACTGTCACCCCATGCCTTCTCAAATGTGCCACCACCACTACCAGGCACTTTGTGAACACTCTTGGAGCAGAGGTCAAGCCAAAGGGTAGGGCTCTGAACTGATAATGGCCTGATGGCAATCTGAATCTGAGATACTTTCTGTGGGATTGCCTGATGGGAATATGGAAGTATGCATCCTTGAGGTCTAGTGATGCCAACCAGTCTCCCTGCCCGAGTGTGGGGAGAATAGCTGCCAGAGTGACCATCTTGAACTTTGGCTTTGTAAGGTGTCTGTTCAGGTGTCTGAGATCTAGTATGGTTCGCTACTCCCCAGTTTTCTTTAGTGTTAGAAAGTACCTGGAGTACAGACCTTGTCCCCTCTGATTCAGAGGGACAGGTTCCACTGCCTTCTCAAGGAGAAGGCAAGTTTTATTTTTATGGCGCCCAATCCCGGAGGCTCTGGGCGCCTTACAGACATATACAATAAATATGCAATACAATACTAAAAATGTCATTGATACAATTTAAAGTAATTAAAATATAAATCAGTTTAAAACTAATAAAATATAATCAGGGACTGAGCAATATAGGAGGCAGTATAGCGCAGTGGTTAAAGGCTCTGAGCTGCAAACCTGGAGACCTGGGTTTGAATCCCACAGCCCCCACTTGCATACTGTGTGACCCTGAGTAAGTCACTTAACTTCCTCGTTCTCCCAGGTCGCACCTGTAAACAAGCTTTCAACTTAGTGTGTCTCTCCTGGTTAAAAAAATAAATAAATAAAAAATTCAGAAATCATTAAAAGCTAGGCCAAAGAGGTGTGCCTTCAACCTCCACATAAACACCTCTATCGAGGGGGCCCCCTGGACTGCAGATAGAAGCGAGTTCCACAGGGATGGCCCAGAAATGCTAAAAGCACGATCTCCCAAAGTCTTCAGCCGAACTCTGGGAACATCCAGGAGGCCCCTCGAAAAGGCATAGAGGGAGTGAGCAGAGGTCAACGTTGTCAGGACCTCTAACAGATAGCCAGGGCCCACTGGCCTTATAGGTGAGAAGCCACACCTTGTAAAGTACCCTCTACCTGACCAGCAGCCAGTGCAGAACACGCAGAACAGGGGTCACATGATGGACCTAGAAAGACCAGTCAGTAACCAAGCTGCTGAGTTCTGCACCAGCTGCGGTCAGCAGATGGTCCTTCCTGTGACCCCGAAGTAAACAGCATTTCAGTAGTCGAGCCTGGAGGAAACAAAGCCATGCACTACTGTCGGCAGGTCCTTGGGTAGAACGAGGGGTTTAATCCGGGCAATGTTCCGTAGATGGTAAAACCCACTACTGACTACAGACAACATCTGGTCTTCAAAGGTCAGTCTGCTGCCAAGGATCATGCCCAGATTTTGAACCCTCGGGGAAGCTGTCAATGGGACTGAACCCAGTACAAGATCAAAATCAGCCCCAGACAGCAACCCATCACACCTGCGACCAGGCTCGATCACCAGCACCTCCGTCTTGGCCGGGTTGAGTCTCAGCTAGCTAGAAGCCATCCAGTCACCGATTTTAGCCGGACAGTTACTAAGCACATCCACAGCTCTGGATGTTACAGGAGCAAATGACAAATACAGTTGGGTATCATCTGCATAGCAGTGAAACTCCACACTGTATTGTCAAATGATCTCACCCGGGGTACACTGCGAACAACAACGGTGACAGGATCGAGCCCTGTGGTACTCCACAGGACAGAGGCATTGGGGAGGAGGAGAAATTCCCCATCACCACCTGCTGCACCCTATCTGAGAGATAGGAGTTGAACCACCTGATGACAGTACTGGTGAGTCCACAAAACTCACAGAGCTGATACAATAACACAACGTGGTCTACTGTGTCAAAGGCTGAAGAGAGATTGAGGAGTACAAAAAACTGACCTGTCTTCTCTATCTCTAGCCCTGAGCAGATCATTATGTATACTCACTAGAGCTGTTTCAGTACTATGTCTAGCCTGAAAACCCAACTGAAATGGCTCATAAATGTCCAAGGACACCAGGTGATCCTCGAGCTGTTGTACCACTAACTTCTCAATAACCTTGCTCAAAAAAGGCAGGTTGGAGATAGGGCAGTAATTCGCCAGGACATCAGAGTCGAGGGAAGGTTTCTTAAAGAAGGGCCTCACCAGCACCTCTTTCAATGCAGCGGGGAGAACCCCTTCCGGCATTGAGCACCTGACAATCCTGGTGAACACCGGGCCAATAGCCTCAACACATCCCATTAAGAACCGTGTCGGGGCTGGGTCTGGTTCCCAAAATGTGTGCTTCAGCTCTAAAATCACCTTAGTCACTTAGGACACCTCTACTAGTCTAAACTCTTCCCAGACAGATGGAGTGCCTCTATTCCCCTAGCCTGACCACTGCTGGAGATAGCCTACCTGGTGGAATCCCTGACCGGATGGCCGACACTCTGTCAGAGAAGAACAGAGCAAACTCTACACATAAAGTGGATGAAAAGGCTTTTTTTGGCTGCAGACAGGCAGGATGTAAAAGCCTGTCTACAATCCAAAACAGCTGAGAAGGTCTGTTCCTCCCTGCAGCAATCTCCCTGGACAGAAATTCTGCCTTCTTACAGTAGTTTACCCCCTGGTTTTCAACATAGTGAGCATGCAGGGCCAGCTTGTCAGACTGCAGCCGGGTCTTCCACCAGCGATGCTCCAACTTCCGACCCCTGATCTTCATCACACTGAGATCCCTGTCAAACCACGGGGCTCTCACGTAGAAGACCTGGGTCACAAACGAACTGGTGCGATGGCGTCCAGAGCTTCGGAGACCACACCATTATAGGTGGCAACTGCCTCTCCGGCACCAATTGCACATGCCGCATAAACCCCTAGATAAATCAGCTACTGCCAGCAGTCCCTCTGGGTGAAAGCCCCTTAAAGGGTGATAGCTGACCATTTCCGCAGAGGAGGGAGTTTTGGGGGCCCAAACATGAAATGGAAATTATGCACCTACCGTAATTCTTAATTTTCTTGGATGAAGTATCTACCACTCATTCACACTGATGGGATCTACACCAGAGGCGCTAGGACCCAGCGGGAGCAAACTTTTTGCAAGAGGGCCGGCGCCAGAGGTGGAGCAACAAGGAGCGGCACCGCGAGCCTCGGCTCGTGCGGCAATGACTATCTCAGTGTCAACCCTCCAACCGCCTCAGTACCTTTTTTTCCGAGAAGGTGCAGCGTAACTAACCTAGAAGGATAGCCTAACAAAAACTGGACATAAGATAGTCCAGACGACCCGTATAAGAAGGGTCAACAAAGAAGTCTTCACAGCCTGAAGATTGAGGAAGTGAAGACCAACAACAGAGGTGAGCTCGGGGGATGGTGGATGGGCGTGAGAATGAGTGGTGGAGACTTCGTCCAAGAAGAGCAAGAATTACGGTAGGTACGTAATTTACATATCTTCCTGGACATAAAGTCTCCATCATTCATTCACACTGATGGGAGAGTACCGAGCTAATAATCCCCAGAGAGGGCAGCAGGAGAAACCAAGAGTTCACAAATTTAGGACAGAAGTCCGTTAAGGATAGTCCTGCCAAATGAAAGATGTCATCTGGCATGGACATCCAGGGCACAGTGCTTGACGAAAGTATGCACTGAGCTCCAGGTAGCCGTATGGCAAAGGTCTGCAATGGGCACATTGTGAATTTCTGCCAGGGATGCCGCGACTGCTCTAGTAGAGTGAGTGTACACTCTGCCCTCCAGCTTAACTTGTGCCACGGAATAACAGTGGCAAAGGCATGCCACCAGCCATGCCGAAATGCATCTGATAGCGACAGGCTGACCCAGCCGGGTCTCGCTGAAGGAAACAAACAGTTGTTGAGCTTTTCGAATTTCTTTTGTTCTATCCAAATAGAAAAGCAGAGCTCTCTTGACATCCAAAGAATGAAGGGTATGCTCCAATTCATTTTGGAAGTTAGCAAAGTAAGTAGGTAAGACCAAAGGTTGGTTCAGATGGAATTCTGAAACAACCTTAGGGAGAAACTTAGGATGGGTCCTAAGAACTACTTTGTCCTTATGAAATATAGTATACGGAGGGTCTGTGACCAAGGCATGTATTTCAGAAACCATGCGGGCTGAGATAATGGCCACCAGGAAGGCCGTTTTCCAAGTGAGAAATTTCACCTCACAGGTAGCTAGAGGTTCGAAAGGCTTTCGAGTGAGCATGTCTAGCACAAGATTAATGTCCCAGGCTGCGACTGGATGTCTGATAGGAGGTCTGGTATGCAGAATACCCTTAAGAAACCTCTTAACTACAGGTAACTGAGCCAGTGACAAGGAAAGTACTGGTTCATGATAAGCTGAAATGGCACAAAGGTGAACTTTGACTGTAGAGTATTGTAGACCTGAATTTGAGAGGTCTAAAGGGTACTCTAGAACTTTATTTGGTGGGCAGGAAAAAGGATTCAAAGAGGATTTTGTACACCAAAGAGAAAAAACGCTTCCATTTGGCTGTGTAAGTTTTTCTGGTGGCTGGCTTGCGCGCAGCCAAAGGAATATCTGAAACTCTCCGAGAGACATTGAACCTGTTCATCTCTATCTCTTCAGGAGCCAAGCGTGAAGGTGAAGCAACCTCAGATTGGGATGGACCACATGCCCCTGGGTCAGAAGGTTTGTCTAAACAGGAAGCGCCTTTGGAGGGGTTTCCAACATACTGTTGAATAATGGAAACCATATCTGTCGAGGCCAGAAGGGAGCAATGAGGATCATTTTGTCACCCTGGGACTCAAATTTGAGAAGTACCCTCTGAATTAGTGGAAGAGGAGGAAAGGCGTATAGAAAGTGTTTTGTCCACTGCAGCATGAATGCATCCTGACAGAAAATGCCAGGCCCTGGATTTCTGGAGCAGAAGAGAGGCAGTTTTGTGTTGAGCAGGGATGCAAAAAGGTCCAGATCTGGAGTTCCCCCCTCTGCGAATAGTGACTGAACTACGGCTGAGTTGAGAGACCACTTGTGAGGATCCGTCTCTGTTCTGCTGAGATGGTCTGCCAGTTTGTTCTGCACTCCCGGCAGGTAGACTGCCTGAATTAGAGCCTTGTGCTCTAGGCACCATTCCCACACTCTCATCGCTTCCCTGCATAAAAGGTAAGAGTGTGCACCACCCTGCTTGTTGATGTAATACATCACTGCTTTGTTGTCTGTTTGAAGGAGAATGTTCTTGTGACAGAGAATGTCCTTCAAAGCCCGGACTGCATAAAGGATGGCTCTCATTTCTAGGACATTTATGTGAAGCTGGGACTCGTCCTGAGTCCACGTACCTTGGGTGTGGAGATTCTGACTGTGAGTTCCCAACCCCGTCAGAGATGCGTCCATGGTAATGGAAATCTGATGATTCAGGGGAGCAAAGGGATACCCTTCAGAAGGTTGTCCTCTTGTGACCACCAGGTGAGTGACCTCTTCAGAGGTTCTGTCACCTTGATGAGAAAGGACTGAGGGTGAGTGGTTGGGGACCACTGAGTACTGCTCATCCATTGAGAGATTCTCATGTGGAGACGTGCTAGGGGTACAGTGAACACCGAGGATGCCATGAGACCTAGCATTCGTTGCATCGAGATTGCTCGAACTGAGCTGTTCTCACTGATATATCGGGCCACCTGTAGGATATCGCTCCTTCTGTCCTCTGGAAGAAAAGCTGTCGCACAGGAGGTGTCCAGAAGAGTTCCTATAAAAAGGAGCTTCTGGGAGGGCTGCAACTGCAATTTCTTGAGATTTAGCAGGACTCCCATGGACATGAAAAAGTCTGAGGCCATGGCTACGGTGTCCAGAGTTCCTTGCCTGAAAGGACTGGATAGAAGCTAGTCGTCCAGATATGGGAACACTTGTATTCTGATTTTTCTGAGATGCGTTATGAGAATTGCACAACACTCTGTAAAAACTCGTGGCACCGAGGATAGCCCAAAGGGCAGGACTCTGAACTGATAATGCGGGCCCAAAGCTACAAACTGTAGGTATTTGTGATGCTTTGGGCATACAGGAATATGCTAGTAAGCGTCCTGCATGTCCAGGGAACCTAGCCAATCATGTTGATGAAGCAAGGGTAACAGGGTCCCGAGCGATATCATCTTGAACTTTTCCTTGAGAAGAAACTTGTTTAACTTTCTGAGGTCCAGAATGGGGCGCATACCACTGGTCTTTTTCGGGACCAGGAAGTAGTGGGAGTAGAAACCTGTGTTTCGTTGATCCAGCGGAACTGTTTCTACTGCCCTGTTGTTCAGAAGGCTTTGTATCTCGGAGGCAAGAAGGTCTGACTGTATTGTTGACAGCCTGGGCTGTCGTTTGGGAGAATGATCCAGAGGGGGTTTCTGAAAGGTTGAGGGAGTACCCCTAGCGGATTATCCGGAGGACCCATTTGTCTGATGTTATGGACTTCACTGGTTGTAGAACTGAGTCAGACATCCTCCCACCACTGAGGAAGAGTCCCCCTTGGACAGTTGAGGTGGGACCTGGGCCAGAAACTCAGAAGGTGGCACTGGGCACTTTGGGCCCTTGTGCCTTCTATTGCATTTTCTTTTGAGGCTGAGGGGCTTGGTTTTTGTTAAAACCTCCCCTGCCCTTGCCCCAAAAGGACTGACAGTTGTGAAACTGACGCTTGCTAAAAAAAACCCAGAGAAGCGGTGGGGTCAGGTCGAGCCATTTTAATGGCCAACCTAGTCTTCTGTGTAGCCTCCAGAGCTTGCTCTACTTGAGGTCCGAATAGATACATACTGTCAAAGGGTAACACCATGACCTGCTGTTGGGCATCATTCATGAAGCCTGAAGTGCGTAGCCAGGAGTAATGACGGGTACAAATGCCGCACGCCGCCGGAAGCAGTATCGAAACCGTCCATAGCTGCTTTAACCTGCTGGTTGTTAGACTCGATACCCCTGGTTATGGTCTGAAATAGCTCTAAACTAGTGTCCGACTTGGGCAGAGCTTCCACCATTTGTTTGAGAGAATGCCAAAGAACATACTCATATTGAGAGAAATAGCCCTAGTAGCTGGCAATACGCATACCCAGGGCGGAGGCAGCAAAGACTCTCTTACCTAAGGTGTCTATCTTATGAGATTCTTTGTTTATAGGCAGGGCTGTAGATGCCTGAGGAAGAACAGCCTTATCATTCTCTGCCAAGACTATAATAGATTCCACAAAGGCCTGGGAGGCCAAAATGGGTCAATCCTTGGGAGCAGCATACTTCCTGTCTATGGACTTAGCCACAGAAGGAATGAGAGTGGGATTATTCCATACCATCTGAGAGAGCGTCTCAAAGGATGGTGGTACCGGGGGAGTTAAATCCATAGGGATCTCCGGGACATGAAGGTACTGGAGTCTTAAGAGCTTCCCGGGATCAATATCTTTAGCCTGAAGAGAAAGAGAAGAAATTAAATTTTTCAGCAGAGACTTAAATGACAGGTCTTCAACTACAGGCTCAGTGGCAGGATTGATCCCTGCTCCTTCAACATCATCACCCAGTCGAAGATCTGGGTCAGGCTCAATATCATCTCCTGCCAGCCCCGGAGGGACTGTATGGATAGGAAAGTAGTGAAAATTAGTAGGAAATGAAGAAGAAAAAGGATTCGGAGTCGAGAACCCTTGAAGGCTGGACAGCACCGCACCAAGCCTCGGTGCTGAAGAAGAACATGGCGCCAATGGCAAGGGAGAGAACGCTGTCGGAAACAACCCAGCACACAGTGCCGTCAAAGACCACAGCACCGATAGGCGCTTTGACGCCGACAACCCCAGCGGCACCGAGGATGCCGCTGACAGGCGCATCGGTGCTGAGGACGGCGCTGACAACCCCAGCAGTGCCGAGGATAGCACCGACAGGCGCATTAGTGCCAAGGACGGAGCTGAGAACCTCAGCGGTGTTAAGGACAGCACCGACAGGCACGCCAGCATTGAGGACAGTGCCGAGAGATCCATCGATGCCGAGAGCGTCCCCAATGGCGCCGAAAGCAATCCAGGGCCAGGAAGACTTCGATTTGAAGAAAAAGAAGGAAGAATACCAGGAGATAAAGGCATCAATGTGGCCCCCTGAGCCGCAGCCCTGTGAGGGGGGAAAAACACCTGAGTGCGGAGTCAACGGCACTGAAGAGGGTGTCACACGACTAGGAAGGTCTAACCACCCTACCCGCTCCCTCGAAAAGCCCGAGGGCCTTGGAGAGACCAGGCCCGGCAACTGGACCAACCTCCAAGCCCATTGCTCCATAAGAGCAGCCCACTGATGAAACTGCTTAATGGAAGCCCTTTCAAGAGGCGGGGAAGGGCTCCGATGTCAAAAAGGTCGGTCCCCGGAGGTAGAAACCGGCGAGGAGACTGGCAGCTGACCCCAACGACCGGGCCGATGATGGCAGACATACGTGAAGGCGACCTCAAGTGATGCCTTCTTTGACCTGTGGGCCAAGGAAGAGCCTGAGTCAATGGTGCCAAGAGTGCGACTCATTTTCTTTTTATGCTTCCAGGGATCGCCCATCCCCCGGCATCGGACCATCCATTGTCAGACCTTCCCTCCGGAGAGGGTCACGGACCGGACCCAGCCCCGCTGACTGAACAGCTTTCATACGAAGTCACCCTACCGTCACTTGACCCGCTCATGGTCAACTCTGTCAATGAAGGGCTGAAGACTCCTTTTTCTTAATAAATAAAGTTTAAAAGTAAGCGGTACTTATTTCGAGATAAATTACAAAATAATAAACTGAAAACTATGCTGCTAGTTTGAAGTTTGACTCCCGTCGACCGAGCGTCGTCGTCATTGAAGCGCACTCGATGGCAGGAAAAAAAGGAACAGAGGCGGTTGGAGGGTCGATGCCGAGATTGTCATTGCCGTACGAGCTGAGGCTCGCAGCGCCGCTCCTCGTGGCTCCATCTCTGGCACCGGCCCTCTTGCAAAAAGTTTGCTCCCGCTGGGTCCTAGCGCCCCCGGCATAGATCCCATCAGTGTGAAAGAGTGGTGGAGACTTCATGTCCAGGAAGCTCTCCATGGTGTAATGATCAGACCAAATGACATGATCAATCTTGAGGTTATTAACCTCAAGACCCAGCTGGAACACCAGATCGAGTGTGTGGCCAAACTGGTGGGTAGCAGAAGCAACTGCTTATGACAGGCCCAGAGACTGCATCAACTGGAGGAGATCATAACCGAAATGCGAGGATTCATCATTAATCCAAGCACTGAAGTCCCCCAGGAATAAACATGTGGGGGACTCTAACAACTGGTCAACGATGAAGTCCGCTACCTCCTGCAGGAATTCTCCCCCCTGCAACCCGCACCCCCCATGGACAGCGACGCACTCAAAAGATCGGGTGCTACCGACTGGGTGCACCAAGAAGCCCAGGCTGGACTGAAAAACAATGGCCACTCCCCCACCCCTGCTATCCTTCCTCGGGTAGTGCACAACAGAGTACCCAGAGGGAATGGTGGCCACAAGAACTGGGCCAGCATCATCACCCAACCAGGTCTCCATGATGCAGGCCAGGTTGACAGAGGAAATCAAGTCCACAAAAACAGCGGTCTTGTTCCTCATCGATATGGCATTACATAGCTCCGCCCGAAAAGGATTAGAGGATGTGGCATGCCCTCCAGCTACCTGCCCACTTGATTTGGTGGGAACCCTTGGCACGGAAACCAAACACGTCTGGCTTTTCCCCATGCACCACTTACACCCAGGGCATCTCCTGCACTGAATGACCTCAATGCTGCTAGCCACTGCCTCCTCCACTGCCTTAAGCCCATGACCCCTCCGCTGCGAACGTTGGTTACTTCTGATTTCAGTAGTACCTTTTCTGTTGGGGTGGCAGGTCTGAATAGCCTTGCCCTCAAACTTGGCATAACCTTAAAGCTGAGAGCAAGGCCCTGGCTTACCACTTCCAGGACCCACTTGTCTGTGGTGATGTTTTGCCATGCCTGGAAGTGGTAAGCCAACCTGCCCCCTACTGGAACTGAGGAGGCAACCCTGACAAGCACATTAGGGGTACTGTTTTGCTTGTGCACTGGGCTGAGGGATGGGTTCAGCACAACTGTTGCCCCTTCTTCCTCTGCTTCTGAAATATTCTCTCTGCTGCTGGTAGGCTGGGAAAGCCTGGGCTTGGTAGAAAGGCTGGGAGTAAAGCCTTCCCCTACCTCCCCTATTCTGATGTTTCGGGTTGGGGGGTGGATGCCCTCTCTTTAGCATCCTCACTCTTATAGGCTACTTTGTACTCATCCATCTTCTTCATGTAGGCCTCTGGTCCTTTCACCAAAGAAGCTGGCTCACAGGGAAAATACAGGGCCTTAGCCTGCGTGTCCTAAGACGGGTTAGTAGCCCTGAGCCAAGGAAATCTCAGGGACACAGACGTTGCCATTACCCTGGCCACAGTGTCATTAGAATCCACTGCCATGTGGAATTGGTACTTAGAAGCTTCAATACCACACTTTGCAGCTTCCATGAGGTCATTTGCCAGTGGACAAGGGGCTGCCTTGACCATCTCCATTACTGGAATTCCACAGATTCTTCTGCTACCCAGAAACATAAGCCATGTAGGAAGCTTGGCTAATGGCCAGGAGGGTTCCTAAATAGGCCTTTTTAGCCATAGAATCCATCCTCTTGGAATTCTTTTCGGGGAGATGGGAGGACAGAAGTATGCCTGCTTTATCACAGGCAGCTGCCTGTACTACCTCTTCGTGACTGGGATGGCCTAGGTGGAATTCAGCTCCTCCTCTGGCAACCAAGTACTTTCTCTCCATCTTCTTATCCACAGGAGGGACAGAAGTGGGAGTTTGCAGATTCTTAGCTTGTCTTTTCAGAGATATATGGACAGGGAGAAGCAATCTTTTAGTTGTTGGCACATCCATCATCTCCATGTAATCCAGTTTCTCCTCCTCCTCAGTAGTTTTTTGAGTGGGGAGGTCTAAAGCCTCTGCAACCTTCTTCATGAAGGAAAAATGTGAAGAATAGTCCTCAGGATGTCTGGGAGGAGATTCAAACTCCTCTCTTTCTGGAAAAACCTCTGTTTCAATAGGTTCCCCCATAAACTTTCTCCTCTTCATAGTAAGGTTTATTTTCAATTTAACCTGGAGGAGCAGAAGAAACCGGTGTTCAAACAGATTATGGTTCCTTCAGGGGAACCGGAACTGAAATACTGGACTGCAACAGCTGAATGATTCTGAATTCATCTGCAATCTGCTCAGTGGTCGGAACCGTCTGTTCTTTCGGTTGCAGTTCTTGCACTGTATGCTTTTCTTTTCAGTGACTGGTTCAGTAGCCGGTTCTGCGATTCTCTTCGCGCTTGGGATAGTTTTGCCCTTGTCAGAAGGCTTTCCCTCTTGGTCCTTTGGTTTATCTCTGCTTTGTGAAGGAACTGTATGTCCTGAAGCCAGGTCAGCAGCTTTTTCGGACATTTTTTCTTTCAGCAAGTTTAAACGCCTATCCAGCGTAGACTGAGGAAAATTCTTGCAAATCTCACAGTCTGTTTTCAGGTGGTCAAACCCTAGACAGACTACACAAATTAAGTGTGGATCAGCCTTAGCAAATGCCTCACCACACTCAGTACAGTGTTGGAAAACAAGTAGGGCCAGTTCTCTTTTTTAGGAGTCTGTGACATAACCTAAAACAGTGAAATACGTGGGTACCTAGAAAAATGAAAGAGTTCTCTGTAATTTTTTTTTTACGCAGTCGGTTCAGCGACCGATAAACAAACCAAGAAGAAACCTCAGTTAAAAAAAAACACACTTTAATAGGGGAACCTGGCAAACAGAGAACTGAGACAAGTTATAGTAAAAATAAAAGACTTTATCTCAAAAACAAAGAAAAAGGCCAGTTCCTTTCCGGTCACGAGGAACCGACAAGGAACTGCAAAACTTACCACAATAATGCTAAACCTAGACTAGATTACCTGTAACCAAGGACAGTGCTTCGAAAACTAAATAAAATTAATCGGTAACTACAAAAACCGAGAAATAAAGTAAAATCTTCAAGAAAGCTGAAGGAGAAGTCTCCAAGGTGTCTTACTAGGCAGGCGGAGTAAAGAATCTGATGGCTGCGTAGAATGCACCAGGGACAGTGATTTGAAAACCGAGCTTAAGCCTATCAATGTTCCACTATTAGCATAGGTTCCATTAACTTTTTTTTCTACAGGGCAGTTGAATGGTGAAGGCTAAGTGCATATGTCAGAATACAGTAAAGATTTCCTGGGGTTTGAACCAAGGGTTCCCAGTTTCACAGAAAGATTATAAAATGGGTCTCAAAAATCCTGTAATCTCATTGGTCAAAACATGTCACATGACCACATGTAAATCCTGCAACAGCCAACCGGTAAAGATCCTGGTAATCAAATGTTTACTTTCTTTGAACCTAATTCATTTAAATTTTAATTTTTAATAACCGATACATTTTATAATCACAATAACGCACTTCAGGGCATGTGTAGTAGTGAGAGTTACACACTTCTTGTGTGGTTAAAGTCACTCGGCTGCACCTCATGATATACCACACAAGGCATGTGTAAATTTTACAACAACACATGCTGTCATGCATTTTTGCTTAATTCACATATATTTCTATAACTGCAGATACACAAGGGGAAAGAAAAGGTAGAAACAGCAAGTGAAGGTACAGAGATAGCGAGAGGTGGAGAATTGCGAGACCGTCAGAGTGATCAGTTCCTAGGTCTCACGAGAACATTTGGTTGTGCAACCAGACAGACAAGAGACAGAAAAGGAGAGGATAGAACAGATCCTTGTGTTTAACTCTTTCTGTATAAAAAAATGGGTCAGGGCCTTATTCAACCCTGTCACACTGCTGTCCCTCTGCACAAGTGCGGCAGCAGGAAGGCCATCAATTACAGACCAGTAAGTCTCACATCAGTGATGAGGAAGTTTGTGGAATCACTGCTGAAGGAGAGAATTATGGAGTACATGAAGACATATGGGCTGCAGGCAGCACAGCTTCATACAGGGGAGGCCATGTCAAATGAATCTTATAGATATCTTTGACTGGGTAACTAGGGAAATGGATCAAGGGAGGACAGTGGATATGATCTATCTGGACTTCAGTAAGGCCTTTGACACTGTACCACACATGGGCTGATAAAGACACTTAGCAGCTGGGGGGGTGTAGAAGGTGGTTAGGTGAGTATCTAACTGGTTGAAAAATAGGAAGCAGAGGGTGGTGGTAAACGGCAGCCACTTGGAGGATGGGAGAGTGATCAGTGGAGTATCACAGTGATCTGTTTTGGGCCCTGTCCTCTTCAGTGTCTTCATTAGTGACATTGCTGAGGAACTGAAGGGGAATGTGTGTCTCTTTGAGGATGACACAAAAATCTGCAACTGGCTGGACACCCAGGAGGGCATGGAGAGAATGCAAAGGGATCTGGAGAAATCAGAGGAGTGGTCTAGGGAGTGGTAGCTAGGTTTTAATGCCAAAAAGTGAAATGTCATGCACCTGGGGCAGGGAAACCAAGGGGATGTGCATAAGATAGGGAGAGGCTCTTACAGTTACCAAGCAAGAGAGGGACCTTAGGGTATATTTGATGATGTCATGGTGGCAGGGCAGTGCAACAGGGTAGTAGACAAGGTGAGCTGGATGCTGGGGTGCATAGGGAGGGGGATCTCTAACAGGAGAAGTGAGGTGGTGTTGCCTCTGTACCGTTCACTTGTGAGACTCCACCTGAAGTATTCTGTCCAGTTCTGGAGACCACACCTCTGCAAAGACATCAAGAGGGTGGAAGCAGTCCACAGAAAAGCTAGTAAAATGGTGTGGGGGCTGAACGAGAAACCGTAAGAGGAGAGACTGCGGCAGCTCAACATGTACTCTCTAGAGGAAAGGAGAGTGAGAGGGGACATGATTGAGACCTATAAGTACCTTACGGGGATGAACAAGGTGCAGGAGGGTAGTTTCTTTCACAGGAGGAGGAGGAGCACCACAACCTGGAAGCATGCTTTGAAGCTTGGTTGGGAAGTTTAAGAGGGATGTGAGTAAATACATCTTTCCAGAAAGGGTTGTGGACACCTGGAACAGCCTGCCAAAAGAAGTGGTAGGGGCGAAGATTGTGGAGAGCTTCAAACTTGTGGGATATGCACATGAGTATAATAAATAGAGGTAAAAGAGGAGGGTGGGAAACCTGTGGCTAAATAGAGTCCAGGATGGAATGACAGGCAAGGTAAATAGAACAGACTACATAGGCCCCACCAGTCCTTTTCTGATGACACATTCTATGTTCAGACAATTCTCCATGACCTTATGGGACAACAGGTGTATTAAAACAGCTTAGAATACTATACTAATAAAAACATGGTCCAAGCCACATCAAAAAGGAGCCATGTAAAGCAGACTCAAAATGGGTAAAGAAGAAAAAAATTACTCAATGCACTAATGCTGTTCTACGTACAGTATTAAAAATGTAAACGCATTAACCAATCACAATATGACAAAACTGTGGAAACTGCAAAGTTATAAATTGTAAAATGGTCAAGCAAGAACATAAAAACATTCGATCTGACTTGACTTAAAAAAAAAACATTTTTATGCAGGTTCTAGAAGAGGATGTAGGAGGACTTGTATAACTCACAACTACATCCCACAGAAGAAACATCATTACTACAGTAAATATTTTTTCTTCTAGCAACAAGAGTATATTTGTGATGTCATACAAACAGCAGACTCCAGGTAGTATTTTGGAGGTAGAGTCAAGAAGCTATTTCAAAAAGGTTCTTAAGCACGGAAGCACCAGAGCTGGGATCTCTTCTAACTTGGATGTTCAGACAGTAGTGGGAAAGGAATGTGTGTACTATAGACCATGTGGCTGCCTTGCACACGTCACTGAAATGTGTGTGGAACCAAAAAGGCTAGTGCCCAAATATAGTTCCTTAGTATAGCTCAAACTATACACATTGCTGCTTCTACTGTGACAGATGTAACTCTGGTGAAATTACCCTTTGGTGGTTCCTTACCAGCCTTACCATTGCAGTACAGCCATGATTGAAAAACAGCTGCCTGTTTTCAGTTCTGGACTGTTCAGTCCTCTACATGTAGAAACTTAATAGTCCTCTTGATGTTCATGTTGTGAAGTTTTTCCTTTTCTTCATTGGAGTGAGGCTTTTTAAAGAACACAGGCAATGTTATGGATTAATTCATGTGAAATGAGGAAACCTCTTCGGGTAAGAATTACACGTGTTCTAATCACCACTTTATCCTTATGAGGCACCATGACATCAGGATCTGTAAAAGTGCTTGCAACTCACTGACCCTTCTTGCAGAAGAAGTAGGTACTAAAAACATTGTTTTCAAGGTTAAATATTCGAGCTCTGATGAAAGTAAAGGCTCACAAAATAGGTTATTCACCTGTAACCATAGTTCTAGGAGTGGTATGGATATAAACCACATACCACACATAGGCAGTTCCACTGGACAGCTCTGATTCACTGGAATTACCTCTAGCTAAGTTCCTCCTACCACCAAGGCAGTATATCCTTCACCTCTGCCCCATGACATCAGATCTTGCAGGCTGGAAGAAGGGATCCCTGTGCACTTACCTGGGGAGGATGGGCGGGTGGTATGGATATAAACTATATACCATTCCTAGAACTATGGTTACAGGTGAGTAACCTATTTTTTTAGGGGTGTGGATATAGTTTACTATCCACACACAGGCAGACTTCCAGCAGTTCTCCAAAAGGACGGGGCAAGCCATGCACCCCATTTGGTGAACAGAGATTGGAGTACTGAGGTGCAGCATCCTGACAAGACTTTACATTGATGTTGTAATGAGAGATGAAGGTGTGTGATGACTTCCAGGTAGCAGCCCTGCAGATCTCCTGGATAGGGCCATCTCTGTAAGCAGCCACCGAGGTAGCAGTATGTCTGGTGGAATATGCCCTAAGCCCTACAAGAGGCTCCCTACCAGCCAAAATATAGCAGAGGTTGATGCAGGATGTTACCCACCTGCCAATCGTTCACTTTGCTGCTGGTCTGCTATGCGCAACTTCAGCGTCTGTTACAAACACCTGGCGAGTCTCACCTGAACTCCAGCCGTGCACTCCTTCTAATAAGAGATTGCCCTCCACAGGTCCATGGTATGGAGCCTGCAATCAGCCTCCAAAGAAGCATAACCGAAATATACCGGAAGGCTAATAACCTGGTTAAGGTGAGACTCTGATACTACCTTTGGGAGGAAATTCGAGTGGAGGCAAAAGACAACTTTGTTCTTGAGGAAGGCAACTACGGAGACTCCGAGAGTGCCTGAAGGCTACCAAGAAGGCTGTCTTCCACAACATGTGTGGCATCTCACACCTGTATATAGGCTCACATAGCTTGCCCATTAGCACAGTCAGCACCAGCAGTAGGTCCCAAAGTGGCTGTGATTCACACACCGGAGGGGACAGGTGGTCAAGATCATTAGAAAAAGCACCTGGCCACCTTCTCCTTAGCCACCGTTGGCATTCCAACCTTTGCCCAGTATGGCGAGATAGTTGCCAGGACGTTACACGCAGCATCAGCTGAGAGAGGGACCAATGGTACTCGAAGATACTAGCCACAGGGCAGGCAAGGGGAACAAGCTCCTTGCCCTGACACCAAATGGAAAATCTTTTCCATTTAAAGGGGTAGCACTGGCTAGTCGACTCCTTTCAGGAGGACTCCACAGTGTGGAGCACAGCCTCCGAAAGACTCAGGGACTGGAACTCTAGCTGCTCAAGAACCAGGCTGTGAGGTGCAGGGACTGAAGATCTGGGTGCAGTACCATCCCCTGTTGTCTGGTCAGCAGGTCCGGATGAAGAGGGAACTGCCACGGAGCCCTGCTGCTGAGGCTCGGGACATCAGGGTACCATACCTGCTGTGGCCAGTCTGGTGCTATTGGAATCATCCATGCCTTGTCCTTCTGGGCCTTGACCAGTGCCTTGTGGATCAAGGGGAAGGGAGAAGAGGTGTACCTGAGGCCATGGGTCCAGGGCTTCACAAAGGCATCCCTCATCAGTGTCCCAGACTGTGGGGGGTAGGCACAGAACAGCCTCAGTTCTGCGTTCTCCCAGGAGGCAAAGAGGTCCACCAGAAGTGTGCCCCACAGGAAGAAGAGGTGGTTCACCACCTCCTGATTCAGGGTCCACTCATGCGACATCTCTCCCACCTGATGGAGAGTGTCTGCTTCTGACTGTCTGCTCGGTCAACATGACTTGCCAGGAGATTTGTGCCCAGGTTGTGCATGAAGGTCCAGATGCAGAGGGCCTCCCAACACAAGGAAAGGGAAGGCATGACACCCTGCCTGTTTAGATAGAACATGGTCATGATGTTGTCCTTTTGGACGTGCATGACTTGATCCTTGACTAAAGAAGAGAATTCTGTCAGAGCTAGCCACACTGCAAAGAGCTCCAGCAGGCTGATGTGGTGACAGGACACCCTGAGTGACCAAAGCCCATGAGGTCTGTTGTACCCAAGGAAGGGGAAAGGAGAAATTGTTTAATCAGGAGAGGCACACTAAGCTGAAGCTTGTTTCCAGGTGCAACCTGGGAGCACAAGGAAGTTAAGTGACTTTCTCAGGGTCACACAGCATGCAAGAGGGGGGCTGTGGGATTCAAACCCAGGTCTCCAGGTTTGCAGCTCAGAGCCTTAAACCACTGCGCTATGCTGCCTCCCAAGGGTGCGTGCTCCACCCCACTAGAGATGCATCCATCATGATCGTGATGGTCTGTTCTGGGCAGATGAATGGGATTCCTTCCTCCAAATGTTCTGGGATCAGCCACTACTGGATGGCATCTCACATCGACTGGGTCACTGTGACCGGCTGGTCCAAGTGGCCTAGGCACTGGGATCACTGATGGCCCAACTCCCACTGCAGGTGGCGCATCCAGCAGCAGGCCCAAAAGACCACACTGGTTCAGGATGCCATGTAACCCAACAGCTGTAGGAAGTCACAGGCAGGGCTCAAGAGCCCACTCTGAAATGATTGGAAAAAGGAGATAAGATCCAGTGCCTGTTCTGCAAAGAGGAGGCCTTAACCCGCAAGAAGTATAGCTCTACCACAATGAACCAAATCACTTGTGAGGGGATCAGTTTGGAATTGGCCAGGTTGACCAACAGGCCCAGGTCTATGCAGGTCTAGAGGGCCAGATCCCTGGACCGTCCATGGGCTCCTTGGATGGTCCAGCTATCAGCCAGTCATCCAGGTAGGAATTACAGCCTGATGCCCTTTCACCTCAGGAAAGCTGCCACCACTGCTATGCACCTACAGAAGACCCTGGGTGCAGACAAGAGGGCAAAGGGCATGACCTGTAACTGATACAGAATCACTTCTGCATGGAACCAAAGGTACTGCCAGTGGGATGGATGGACTGGGATGTGAAAGAATGCATGCTGGAGTTCCAGGGAGCAGAACCACATGCCCTTCTCCAGGGATGGTATGATCTAGTTCAGGGTTACCATCTGGAACTTCTGCTTCTTCATGTACTGATTTAGATCATGCAGATCCAGTATGGAGTGCCAACCCCCAGTCTATTTTGGGACCAGAAAGTAGCTGGACATGTACTCCTGACTTGGTCAGGGCATCTGGAACATTAGCTATAGCCCCTTTAGCAAGGAGCTGAGCAACATCCTCCCTTAGGGTGGACAACGTGTCCTGCGATACTGAGGACTCCTTTGGAGTGTGGGATTCATAATGTAATAAAGTCTTGAAATCCAAAGGCTGCCCTCTACCTAGCATCTCTAGCACCCACTTGTCTGTGGTAATGACAGGCCAATGTGGTCAGAAGTGGTGCAGCTAACCCCTGACAGGGAGTTGGGTCAGGGACTGAATGGGCAGAAGTCGACACCCCCTGACCTATCACTGGGCAGCTTTGAAGGGGCATGGAGGGGGCACGACTTCCCCAATCCAGCCTCTTTTTGGCCCCCCTACCAGAAACTTGGCCTTGGGGTGCCAGGTTTGGTATCGCCCTCGCTGGGGCTGCCTTCCACCCTCAATCTTCCATTTGTGCCCTCTGGTGACTCCACCCTCCTTCAGCGGAAGGATCCCATCTAGGCTTACCTTATTAACTCCCTTGAGGTACTTGAAGACCTCAATCATATCCCCCATCCCTCCTCTACTCTAGCGAGAACAGGTTGCGCTCCTCCAGATGCTCCTCATACCTCATATCCCCCAGTCCCAGGATCATTCTAGTTGCCCTCCTCTGAATCCTTTCCAGGAGCTGGATGTTCCTCCTTAGGTGTGGCCACCAGAACTGCACATAGTACTCCAGGTGCGGTCTAACCAGGCTGTTGTACAGCGACAAAATAACCTCCCTGCTTCCTCAGGGTAATCCTCCTGGCGATGCAGCCCAGCATCCAATTTCCCCTGACCGTGGCCCTGCTGCACTGCTCTGAATTATTCATGTTGACATCCATCAGGACTCCCAGGTCTTTTTCTCCTGCCGAAGCTTGCAACTCCCCCCCCTCCCCAGGTGTACACAAATACGGGGTTCCCTCGCCCTAGGTGTAGCACCTTGAACTTGGAGGGATTAAATCGCAATATCCAGGTGTGTGACCATCTTTCCAGAGTATCCAGATCCCTTTGCAGGGCCAACCTCCCTTCCTCTCCCTCCACTACCATCCCCAGTTTAGAGTCGTCCACAAAAAGACTCACTTTGCAGCCGATATCTTCCCTGATATCGGAGATGTAGGCATTGAACAGGAGCAGCCCCAGAACCGACCCCTGTGGGACTCCACTAATGACCTCCCTAGGAGACAAGACCTCCCCCCCCACCACTACCTGCTGTGTGCGCTCGGAAAGCCAATTTCCAATCCACCTAACCATCAGTGGTCCTACCCCCATTCTCCTTAGCTTCTCCAGCAGACCCTTGTGCCGGACCAAATCAAATGCCTTGCTGAAGTCCAGGAACAGTACATCCACCGGTCTCCCCTGGTTGAGTGCTGATATTACAAACTGGTAGAACTCCACAAGGTTAGTCTGACACGACCTACATGGCACAAACCCATGCTGCCGGTCATCTATGTATCTCTTCTCATTTAAGAAACCCCCCAGCCTCTCCCCAAGTATGCCCTCCATTAGCTTTCCCACCACCAACGTCAAACTGATGAGTCTATAGTTCCCTGGCTTTTCCCTCAAACCCCCTTGATGGATGGGCACAACGTGTGCCCACCTCCAGTCTCTGGGCACCCTCCCCGTCTGCAGTGACAAGTTAAAAAGATCCACCAGTGGTGCAGCCAAAACATCAGTCAACTCCCATAGTACTCTGAGATGAATAGCGTCAGGACCCAGAGATTTGTTCTCTTTTAGGGACTTGAGGGCTTCCCACACACGGCCGATAGATATATCAGCATCTGTCTCCCCCTTCAGCAGATCCATTATGGCTCCTTGCCCCAGACCTTCTCCCTCAGCGACCCATTCACCAGCAGGTACTCTAACAGACAGGTATGCTGCCCCTTCAGTTCCCTGCAGACTCTTATACGGAGTATCCCGGGCACCCTCCTTAGTGAATACCGAGGCAAAGTACTCATTGAGTACCTCAGCCTGCTCCCCAGCCCCTTCTGCTCACCCCCCCCCCCCAGTCCACAATCTACTGAGCTGGCCCTTGACTTTCCTCCTCTCACCAATATACCTATAGAACCCTTTTTCCCCACCCCATATCCCCTACGCCAGCCTCTGTTCTTTCCTAGCCTTTGCCCCCCTCACTACTCAGGTGATCTGCCTGGCTGCAATACAATAGCCCTCCCTATCCAACTCCCCTCGCAATCTTTTGTACCTACTAAAGGCAGCCTTCTCTTTCACCACCTCCTGGATCTCCTTGGTCCACCAGCATGGTTTTTGAGACCTACCACATTTGCGCCTCACTTTCGTACAGGACCCGGTAGCCTCCCACAGCCCCCGTTTTATGACCCCCCACCAACCTTCTATGTCCATGCCTGGTTTTAACTCCTCCAAATGCCCTTTGAGAATTTCCCCCATATGCCTAAATTCTGCCCCCTAAAATCAACTGTCTCTGTCCTAGTACTATCTCTCTCTCTCCCCCCCCCACCCAGGTCGAGCTGAAACCAGACCGTGTCATGGTCACTCCCCATCAGGGGATCCTCCACAACTAGGTCTCCTACCAGGTTCCTGTCTGCCAGAACTACATCCAGGATACGACCCTCCCTCATTGGGTCCTTAACCTGCTGATTTAGGAATGCGTCCAGGAAGCCATCCAGTAGCCTCTGTTCCCTAGTCACAGTGGACGTCATAGTATCCCAATCAGTAGCCGCGATATTGAGGTCCGCCATCAACACCACCCTTTCCCCTTCCTGCCTGCACTGACTCTTAATGTTAGCCAGCAGACAATCCTTGCCACTGTAATGTACCCGTGGGATTCCAGCACTACCTTCTCCCGGCACAACACCCCTCCCCGAATCAACTCTGATTCCGAGTTGATAATCCTAAAGTCCAGGTGGTGCGGTGGGGACAGAGCCTCCCACATGGGGAGGTTTGGGGGGGATGCTCCCTGAAAAAACAGACAGTTTACCTGACAGATTTATGCCAACCGCAATTTGCGACTGACATAAATCCATCGCTGTAACGTCGATCGACAAAATTCTTGTCAAACCAGCATCATAGACCCCTCCGATATGAGTCAGAGAAAAGCCTCAAATGACACCAGTCCAGGGTCAGTAGTCAACTCCTCGACTGATCCTCAGACAAAAATATGCATCCTTGATGACAGGATGAACGAGCCATCTGAGTTGTCTAAGGACTCTTTAAAAATGGCCCTTGACTGTTTTCCACTGTGGACCACTCAAGTATCCTCATACTGGGTGATTTCCACCAACAGCCAGCCTGGCAAGCTGGCCACAGCACAGGAGTCCTTTGTGAGAGCTCCCACCAAAGGCTGCAGTAGAGAAGGCTTCCACCCATCACAAGGGTGCTGAGACAGATGCTGAGGACATCTGCCAAGGACCAGTGTGGACATTTATTTATTTATTTAACTTTGGTGACTGGGTAGGTACACTGGCATGTAGATGCCTTTCTCAGGCACAACCTGGGTGCAGCAGCACAGGCGAGAGCAGAGGTACATATTACCACAGGTGTAACAATATTTACGGTATTCATTTACATTACATTATATTTACAAGTGGGAACAGTAGTGTACCCTAAGGAAAATGTTGTACAGTCGATTACAGTGATGTAATATGAATACAGACAGGATGGAGCATTAGCTAACAGCATGGGGGGGATAGTGGGCAGAGGTTTAGAGAAGGAGGAGTGCGCAGTATAGGGGAAGGGTACTTAGGAGACAACACTAGGGTAAGGATGGAGGAGCAAAAAGGCATAGATTAGGAGTAGGTGGGTGGATTAGCAAAGGCACTGACATACAACAGATGAGGAGTAGTGAGATTTCAGCAGCCTCATGAAGATAGGTGGAGTGGTGGTTTTCTTGATGGGAGGGGGTACTGAGTTCCATAAAAAGGCAGCACGGAAACAGAAGGACCATTGACCCATGTTGGTGCGCAACAACGGGACAGCAATGTTTTTGTTAGAGGCAGGGTGAGATGTGGGAGATTTACTAGAGAGATCTGCCTGACTGGTAAGGAGGGGTGCCTGTAAGCAGCATTTTATTAATAAGGGAAGCAAGGGCTAGACTGTCTTTGAGATCTGGTGGTAGCCAAATTTAAGGTGTTCAGCACTGCACAGTGATAGGTACCATGGCTGCAGCCAGAAGCAAATTTGGCAATATTATAATACAAGGTGTGTTTTTTACGTAGAACAGATTTGCTGGCTGTGTCAATGATGATCGAACCATAGGAGAAGATTTGTCTAAGTGACTCTGACCTTAGTATCAGGTGTCAGAAAATGCTGAATTCTACATAGTGAGCCCAGCTTCTGGTGAAGAAGGGTGGTAGTGTGCTGGAGATGAGTTTCGAAAGAGAGAGAGAGGGGTCAAGGTGTACCCCAAGGTATTTAAAGGACAGGGTCTTTTCCAGGCAGGTGCCATTTCTAGTATTAACGTTAGACAATGGAGATAGCTTATTAAGGTTTTGCCTAGTCCCAAATAGCACAGATTGTGTCATCGGGAGTTTAGTGCCATTTTTTCTTGAGTGAACCATGCTTGAAGCCTGGCGAAGCAGTTGCTGAGTAACTGGTTAACGGAGGCAATGTTGTCACTGTGGGTGTAGAGGATGGCGTCGTCAGCATAAACAAGTGTGTGCACTGGCTTGCAGACTGTAGGGAGGTCATTTATGAAACTAAAAAC
This sequence comes from Neoceratodus forsteri, assembly GCA_016271365.2. Taxonomy (NCBI): domain Eukaryota; kingdom Metazoa; phylum Chordata; order Ceratodontiformes; family Ceratodontidae; genus Neoceratodus; species Neoceratodus forsteri. The sequence continues at coordinate 108,505,318 of CM057450.1, read as the reverse complement.
AGGAGCGGCCCTAGCATAGAGCCTTGGGGAACTCCACTTGAGTTATAATTTACTCCTGATGGGGTGTTACTGATTCTGACTGCCTGTTTTCAGAGACACAAGTAGTCTTCAAACCAGGAAAGAGAGGGGGCCTAAGGCCAAGTGCCAATAGCTTGGTGGTTAGTATTTTGTGGTCAACAAGGTTGAAGACCATAGTCAGATCCATGAACACAGCACCAGTAACGTGTCCCTCATCCATTGCTTTGAAGACAGCATCGGTGAAAGTGATTTGGGCAGTGTCAGTACTGTGACCTTTTCGAAAGCCATGTTGCTGCGGGCAGGTAAGGTCATGCAGCTGTAGGTATTCAACTAGTTGGCTTTGACAATGTATTCATGCAGCTTGGCCAGAGTCAAAAGAATCAAGATTGGGCGGTAGTTTTCAAGGGAGGTCTTTTTGCCCTTCTTATGAAGAGGGATAACTGTGGACATTTTCCAGAGGTCGGACACAGTGCTGGATGAGGATAAACTGAAGATTTTGGATATAGGGAGTGCTATTTGGAAGGCAGAGAGTTTTAGGAATTTAGGGATAAGTCCATCAGGTCTGGCAGATTTGTCAATTTTAAGGGTGAGGAGGAGCTTACAGACTTCATGGCATGTGACCCTTCTACATAGATACATAGACACTGTCGGCAGATAAGGGCCTATGGCCCACCCAGTCTGACCATTTAAGCATGTAAGTTCACTTTATGTTTTTCTAGAAGTCTGTTGCCCCTTATCACTAACCTCCAGAATTCCCTTATGTCTATCCCATGCATTCTTAAATCCCATGATTGTTTCAGCCCCCACCACTTCCTCTGGCAGGGTGTTCCACTTGTCCACCACCCTTTCTGTGAAGAAATTCTTCCTCATGTTTCCTCTGAATCACCCTCTCTCTAACTTCATCCCATGCCCTCTAGTCCTGGAACATCTTTTTTGCTAGAAAATAGTGTATTCCTGCACCCTGTTCCTCGCGGCAATGTACTTGTATGTCTCTATCATATCCCCTCTCTCTCTCCCTCCACTCCTCCAGGGAGTACATATTCAGGTCCTTCATCCTGTCCTCATAAGACTTGTGGTGCAATCCCAGTACCATCTTTGTTGCCCTCCTCTGAACCTTCTCTGCCCTGTCTATGTCCTTACGTAGGTAAGGTCTCCAGAACTGTACATTGTACTTCAGGAGGGGCCTGACTAGTGTCTTGTATAGTGGAATTATGACCTCCCTTTTCCTACTGGTGATGCCCCTGCCTATGCATCTAAGCATCCTATTTGCTTTACCTGCTGCCTTGTCGCACTGTTTCCCTACCTTGAGGTCATCAGAGATGATAACCCCAAGGTCCCTTTCCTGCTTTGTGCATGCTATATCCTCACCCCCCAACTGATACGTTGTACCAGAGTTTTTGTGCCCCATATGCATTATCTTGCACTTCTTTGCATTGAATTTCAACTGCCAAACCCTTGACCATTCTTCAAGCTTCTGCAGGTCCCTCCTCATTCTGTCTACACCCTCTGGCATGTCTACTCTGTTACAGAGCTTCGTGTCATCAGCGTACAGGGAAATTCTGCCTTCTAGGTCCTGTGCAATGTCGCTGTTGAAGACTTTGAATATGACTGGTCCCAGCACTGATCCCTGTGGTACCCCACTGGTCACTCTTCCCTCTGTGGAGTGACAGCCATTTACCACCACCCTCTGTGTCCTGCCGCCTAGCCAGTTACCTACCCACTGCACTACTATCCTGCCCACACCCATATTCCCCAGTTTGTTTAATAGCCTTCTATGTGGCACAGTGTCAAAGGCCTTGCTGAAGTCCAGATAGGCCACGTCCTCTGCCCTCCCCTGATCCACATCCCTTGTCACCAAGTCGAAAAATTCAATGAGGTTGGTCTGGCATGACCTCCCCCCAGTGAAACCATGCTGCCTTGGGTCCTGTAGTCCATTGGCAACCAGATGGTCCACCAATCTCTCCTTCAGTAGTGCTTCCATGATCTTCCCCACTACTGAGGTCAGGCTGACTGGTCTGTAGTTTCCGGCTTCCTCTTTGTTCCTGCTTTTGTATAAAGGGACTACATCTGCTGTCCTCCAGTCTTTGGGTACCTCCCCTGTTTCCAGTGATCGGCTAAACAGGATTGCCAGAGGTTCAGCCACCACCTTAGTTCCTTTAGGTTTTGGGATGCACCCCATCTGGCCCCATTGCTTTATTGACTCTTATTACTTCCAGTTCCTTTAGGACCCTTTCCCATGTAAAGGGACTTGTGTCCATTTCTGTGCCATTCCCACTCCTTGCACTCCCTTCAGGCCCATTACCCTCCTCTTCCTCAGTAAAGACTGAGCAGAAACATCTGTTCAGTATGTCAGCTTTATTGTTGTCATCCTCCACGCGGCCCCCATCCAACCCCCTTCAGTCTCACTATCCCTCCCTTTGCCCTTCTTTTTTCACTCATGTACCTGTGAAAGGTTTTGTCCCCTCTACCCAATGATTTTGCAATGTGTTCTTCTGTCTGAGCTTTGGTTTCCCTTACTGACCTCCCTGCCTTCCTTTGCTTCTCCTGGTACTTCTCCCTATCCCCTTCTACCTGTGTCTTTTTGTATTGCCTGAATGCAATCTTTTTGGCTTTCACTTTCTCCGCTACCTCCTTGGAAAACCATATTGGCCTCCTCTTCCTTTTCTCCTTGCTAACCTGCTTAATGCATACTTCTGTTGCTCTTGTAATCCCTGTTTTAAATATTGCCCACTGTTCCTCAACCCGATTCCCTCCCCATTCCCATTAATGCCTCTTTCAAGCATCTCCCCCATTTCCCCAAAGTCTGCTCCTTTTGATGTAGAAAAGTTGTCGCTTAAGGTCATTTGGGGGTCTTATCAGAGCCAGGATTGGTGTATCCAGTATGTCTGTATTTGGACAGGTCACAGAAAAAGTGGTTGAAGAGTGAGGCCATTTTAGAAGGGTTAGTGTAGTTGGTGCAGTCCATGTCAATGGACATTGTTGAGGGATGGGAATGGACATTTAGCAGGGTGTTGACTGACTGCCAAAACTTTTTGGGCTTGTTTAGGTTTAGTGATTGTTGGGACTTTAGGTACTGGCTTTTATTTAAGGCTGGCTAAGGTCAAAGAGGTCCTGGCCTCTCTAACCACCCTTAAAACAAGAGGCTCTGGAGGCCCGGACGGTCTCAAAGCCAGGCTACTAAAAGATGGAGCTACTGCTCTCGCACTACCACTCACCTGGCTGATCAATAGGTCATTACTTGAAGGATCTGTGCCGGAGTTATGGAAGCAGGCGCGCATGTGGTCCCAATTCATAAAGGTGGGTCAGTAGAACCAATAGAGAACTACAGGCCAATCTCCCTGCTGTGTGCCCTGGCTAAAATCCAGGAGAAGCACGTCTATGCTCAATTTAAGGAATACCTGGAGGCGCACATGCTGCTGTCCCCATCCCAACATGGCTTTCGAGTCAAACATGGGACAGACACTGCCCTAACCAAATTCTCTTCAGACGTACTCAGAAACCTAGACTCGGGCTCCATTACAGGGGCAGTTTTCATAGACCTATCTAAGGCCTTTGACCAGGTGGATCACGGACTTTTACTCCAAAACTCCACGCCTACAGGCCTCGATGCCCACGCCTCTCAAATGGGTGGAAAGCTACCTCACTGACGCCTCACAGAGGGTCAGGGTGGCTGGACACACCTCTAAAACCATTGTCCTTAAGGACGGTGTACCCCAAGGATCTATACTTGGGCCACTATTGTTCTCGTTGTATGTAAAATGAACTGCGTAATCATTGCGAAGCAGCAGCGCTACAATATGCTGACGATGCCGTCATCTACAATACCTCGGTCAACTTGATGACCTTAGCACCTCTCTCAAAAGATATTCATATCATGGAGAAGTGGCTCATCAAGAATAAAATGGTCCTTAACACCGCAAAACCAAAGCCTATGCTGTTAGGACCAAGAGCCCTTGGACTAGATAGAACACATCTACTCCAACTCTCGTCCCTTGAGGGTAGCAAGCTCGAAGTTGTCGCCTCAACTAAGTACCTTGGCCTTACTATTGACCAAGGTCTCACATTCAAACAACATGTGGACCAAGTCACGAGAACAATCCATGCAAAACTAGGATTACTGTATCGGCTCAAGGAATCGCTGGCCCCAGAAGCTAGGACTGCTATAGCAAATAGTGTTCTACTTCCAACTCTAACTTATGCTGCCCCGGTCATTCAGGGTATCGCAAAGCTTGAGCTCGGTAGACTACAGACCCTATACAACAAGGTGGCCCGCTTTGCAACCTCATCCCCCACCAGGAGCCACCACTGCGGGGCGATGGCAAAGCTTAATTGGCCAACCTTCGAATCTCGCCTCAGTTACTCTGTACTCTGCCTGGCAAAGAAGATAATTAGCTCCTCGCCTCCCCAGAGTCTTGGGGGACTCCTTACTGCAAAACTAAACCAGCGTAGCCTTAGATCCCCGGCCACACGCCACTGGATGTCCCCAAGGTCAGGACTAAGGCAGGACAAAATCATTCTCTCATACTGCTCCTTCCTTGTGGAATGACCTCCCTGTGGAGATCTGGACACCCCATCACTGCCGTTCTGCACTAGACCAAGGCCCATTTTCTATCAACAAGCATATGCCACTGCCTCTGCCCCTGACACTATTGCAGTTACCACTGCAGACTGTTCACCTAACTATAAGTGTTAGCCCCTAACAATGTATGCACTATCGCTTTCCTTCCCTAATCTGAACCTATTAATGCTTCTGAACTAGGCTTACCAAGGAAATCTACAGTACTGTCTCAATAATGTCTTTGTCAATGGATAATGTAATGAACAACATCTAACCAATGTCATGTCTGCTATGTGTAAACAGCTGAATACTGTGTACCGTGTTATTCTGTACTCCAACATGTCTTTCTACTGTATGTGTCTCTTAATGTTATTCCCGGATCGCCCCTGAAAAAGGGACCTTCGGGGCCCAGTGGACTTACCCGGTCATCAAAATTCAATAAATAAATAAATAAGTAAAAATATTTCTGTGGATTAATTGCTTACACGTGTTCCTTAGTTACTACAGGAGTTCCAGTCTGGGGTGAGGTTAGTTTCTTTATACTTAGTCTGGGAATCTTCCCCTTTTCACGAGATCAAAGATGTCACTCGGGAGTGAGGGGAATTTTTTGGATTTGACTCTATGGGTGTGCGGGGAAGGGGGGCATGCTTATCTAGTACTGTTGAGAAAGCCCTAATAAAGATCTCAAGGGCACTGCTGACATCGGAGCTGTACAGAGGTATGACCAGTTTATGTGGGACAGGTCAGATAGGAAGGAGTCATTGTTGAGATTGGAGCAATTTCTATAGGTAATAAGCCGGGGGTATTTTTGGATTTAACTCTCACGGGTGTGTGGGGGGGCATGCTTATCTAGTTCTGTCGAGAAAGCCCTAATAAAGAACTTGAGGGCACTGCTGATGTCAGGAGCTGTATCGAGATATGACTAGTCGATGTGGATGGGTCAGATAGGAAGGGGTCAGTGTTGAGATTGGAGCAATTTCTATAGGTGACAGGCTTTGGGGGGTGCTGGGAGTGCTATTATGCCATTGGTAGTAGATGGCTAGATGGTCACTGACTGAGCCACTAAGGACTCCCAAGGCCAGGATTCTTTCAGTTCTATTTATCAGAATCCAGTCTAGCAGGGTGTGGTTACCAGTTCTGTGGTTGGGCCTAGTAAGATGTTAATGGAAAGTCATTCACCCTGGATGCGGGGGGTATGGGGGGGAACACAGATTTCAACTGCTAGGTTGGTGTGAGTGTAAATCAGGATGCCACTCCCTTTTTTGGGACATCTATCCTTAAGAAAGATGTTAAAGTTCGGGAGGGATATTTCTGAATCTTTCATGGACTACATGAGCCAGCTGTCTGAGATTGCTAGTACTTGGGGTTTATACAGGACAGAGAAAGCCTCTAGGTTGTGGAATTTGGAAACCACACTTCTGGCATTTAAATGCATGATGCGTATGCCTTTGGGACCAGTCCAGATCGGAGGGGTGAGGGGAGTAGTTTCAGCAGGGCTGGGGTTTGTTTCTACATCCCCTGATAGTAGTAGAAGGATATTAATGAGTGGAGTAGCTGCTTTGGGGATGTGTGGGGAGCAGAGCATTGTGATGAGGTGCCCCAGGGCACTGGTATGCTTCCTACAGAGGAGCCCAAGAACAGGGATATTAAGAGGCTGAGGTGATATATGATAAGTTGTGGCATTTGTGCTGATAGACTCCGGGGAGACAGCTATACAACCTACCACAACATCAAGTACTAGGAACAGTCCACAGGATATAATACCAATGCAGAGCCCCATTGAAAGCTATAGTAAAGAGACACTGAGATGGGAACACATAAGGGGAGGTGAAAATTGCACAGTACCAGCAGAAAGGCGATAGTACAGGAGAGGGTGGTGGAGGTGTAAAAAGATGGGGTGGAGGTGGGTAGGATTTGAGCTGGGGGCATAACAGGGGCCTGCCAGTTGACCACGGGTATCAGGGGTAGAGCCCTTCCCTGCCCTGCAATAGTCCATTTCTGCCAGAGGAGTTCCTTGAAGTACCGCTGTATACTGCGGCAGTGCCTCTCCTTACCCAAGGACTAGGAGGTCCAGGAACATCGATGGTTGCACCTCCCAGTTGAGCGGGATCAAGAGTGTGAATGGCACTCAACCACAAGCTTGACCATCAATCCAAAGGCCAATGCCAAGGAGAAGCCACTGAAGGATCAGTACAGACCACATGCCAAGGTGACTGGACAAGCAATGGCTTTAGCAGCACAACTGCTGGTGAAGGCTGGTTCTGAGTGGAGCTGGTCAGGGATACTGACTAGTCCATGTCCTCCTGGGAGAGGACTGGAATAACTTGGAGATTGACTCCATGTTGATTTTCTCTGAAAACTGCTCTATGGGGTCGAGAAAGATCTTGACCGCCTGAACAGCCACTGTCAAGGTCGACAAGCCCGATGGGGCACCGTGGAGCTTTTGACCTGACATTCAACACATGAAAGTTCCACATGTCAGAGCTGTTGAGGGACCGGGGCACTGTATGCTTTTCGACCTGGCATTCAACTACAGAAAGTTCAATATGCGTCGAACGGTTGAGAGAGTCAAGGGACCGGAAGGACCTTAATCTCTCTCTGTCCCACGACCGGCATCGTCGGCGCTTGTGTTTCTTACCGTGGTGGGCAGGGCTCTCCCAGAAGGCCTGCAAGGCCTGCCACATCTCTTGAAAATCTTTGGAGAAGGACCTTCTGATGTTGGCTCCAGCCAGAAGTAGCACCGAGGCCGATGAAGTGCCTACCGCAGCAGTAGTTGCCACCTCTTCCATGGCCACAAGCTGAGCAGAAAACTCCGCAGCAGAGGCCTTCTTCTGGCATTTTGGAGAGAGCTTTTCTATCCATGTCAGCCAGCTGACTGAGAAGAAGCCTGGTTGCATGATCTTTCAAGGAAGAAGGAAGTATCATCTGACGCAGGCCACAGCCAGTAAATGAAAATGACGTATTTACCATAATTCTTGATTTTTCTGTGTATCTTCACCATTCATCACTGGTGGGTTATGGCCGGAGGATCAGGACCCCATGGGAGCATTTTTTTCCCCTAGTGGGAAGAGCCGGCGCCGTGTCTCGAGGCAGACACAGAGCATGGGGATGGCCAGTAAATGATGCCGACTCCTCCTTCACTTCAGTTTTGCATATGCCAGAGAGTGAGAAATTAGAGACAGTGAAAAGAAGAAGGCAGGGCAAGGGAGCCCAAGAGACAGCCAAAGGAAAGGATATAAACAGAAAAAGATATAATGCCGAGTGAGAGGACAGGATTACCCTAGGGGTCTGGAACAGGGGGCCCCATCCTCTGGGCAAGCAAGCAAGAAGAGAGAAATAAAACAGGAAAGAAAGAAGGAAAAGAAAAGGGAAGGAGATAGAAGACCCCTCTCAACTTCCCGAAGGAGGGTGCTATGAGGCCAAGGGAAGAGGAACCCAGATTAGCCATATCCCACAAGGATCCACTATCTCAATCCAAGAATGCGACTTCCGAGAGGGAAGTGTCATAGCTTAAGAAAGCGGTATAACTGAGAAGCTTGGCAAGAATTAAGGTCCCTTCCCCTGACACCTGAAGGGGAGTTGCGGGTCTCGCATTCCTGTTTCGGAGTGTTGCTAAGGTGAGGATATAACCCACCGTGGGGCAGAGATTCTCCCTCTACCCAAGAGCACTCCTGAAGGGAAAATCCCTACTCACCCCCCCACCAGAAGGGGGGGGGACTTGCAAGAGGGAGGGGCACTGCCCAGAAAATAAGCTCTGCTTGAGGCAGTGGTGTGGAGAAAGAACCCAAAGGAAGAGAGAGAATCCCCAGAGTCCTCGACTTCCTACCAACTAGAGGAGGGCCTCACTATCCCAGACTTACAGTGTGGGGAGAGATCCCGGATCGGGAGGACCTGAGCCTCCTAGGGAACACCCTCACAAGGGTCCCAGGAAGCTCTCTCTCTCTCCTAAAGGGTAAGCAGCTCTGCTTACCCTCCCTCACCCAAAAGGACCCCTACCTCCAGAGAAGAACATGGTCCTGAGGTACCCGCTGGACATAGTCCACAATGGCCTCAATTGGGGAAAAACAAGAAGGAGGGAAGGCACAGCCCAGAGTCTGAGGCCCAAGAGGGGAAGGTGGGTGGGAAGCAGTGATGAATGGTGGAGGTACATAGAAAGATCAAGAATTACGGTAGGTACGTAATTTTCATATCTGTGTCAATCTTCACCATTCATTACTGGTGGGTGATTACCAAGCCCCCCCAAAGAGGACTTGGTACCTCCCTGAGGTAGAACACCCATCAACCTCCTGTGGAGGAGACACAGGAGGAAGAGACCCTCACAGACCAAGTTAGGCCTGTGATTGGCCAGGGTGAGGCAGATTTCCCTATGCCTGGGAGATGGAAGGTGCCCCTAAAGCTCCCTTCTCACCCTGCAGGAAAAAAGGTGGGTCCCCTGGAAAGAGGAAGTAATCACCCTATGCCGGGCCAAGGGTGACAACCAGGAATGGTGACGCCATGCTGTCCGCCTGATGCAGACTGCTGTCCCCCCTAACCTGGATGCCACCTCATTCTTGGTGCCTCGCAAGCTCCAGGCCACTGTGGAGAGGGCAATGGTTGTCTCCCTATGAGGCATAGATGAAGCATAGATGCTAGGACCTGTCCTGGCAAGAATCATAAGTGCCTGCTGTAGGCAGCATGATGGGCCTGATGTGCTGTGATAGATAGCGAAAGGCGTGCCTAGGAGAAGACTCTCCTCCCACATCGGTCGAACTCTGTAGAAGTCGCCTCTGGAGGTTGGTCGTGCCTTGCGCTTCTATAGGGTTTTAAATAATTAATTAGCAGCTCTTGGGACAATACTAACTGTACAGAAAGTATTTATATAGGCTTTCTAGAAGTGTTATGTTTGTTAAACACAGTGAGGCAAGTGCTATGCATTTTCACAATGTTTTAGCACTTTTATGAGCAAAACGCTAATCAATTTTTAGAATTAAATAAAACCCTGTTCTATGCCCGGAAGGAGTGCCCAGGAGCATCACACCAGAAGGGAGGGGGAGTGAGGGAGGGTTCCTGGAGACCCTTGTGGTGCACAATACCTGCGCCAGCAGTCCACTGGGGCTGGGGAAGGAAATGATGGATGCTGCCAGATACGGTATGACGCTTACTGGAAAGGGGTAGGCCAGGCAGGCACCACCAGGTGATCCGTGCTGAACTCGCTTAAAAAAGCGTGCGTTGTACGTTCAGGATTGCGTCTTGCAATCCTGGAGACGTGGAGTTCGTTGACCCGCCTCGAAAGGAAACACTGATAAGAGGTCTGGTCAGTGTCCTAGTACAGGTGGACAGAGGGATCCTCTTCCTCGGGGTAGAAGATGAGGAGGTCGACGAGTCCGAGTCCGGCTACTGCTGAGGGGACAGGTGAAAAACTTGTTCGTCCATGGCCATTACATAATGGGGGAAAATCAGCAGCCAAGGCCCTGAACTGCTCCCAGGTCAGCAGCCCCATAGGATCTGAGTAGCCCGGGAAGGAGGGAGTGGAAGGCAGAGGTAAAGGGGATAAATTCCTCTGCGAAAGAAGGCATCCTCTGTTAGGCTAAGACACCACACAGGAGATTCGGCACCCAGGAAGGATCCGCCGATCAGAACAGTAACTGACAGCTGAACAAGACTGAAACGGTCAGGACTAATCCCTGATGAGGACTCCCCCCTGTGAGGCGACCAGGGCCATGTGGGTCCAGAAGAGTGGCCCCTAGCCTCCTGCAGTAAGGTCTTGCTTGGGGACAATGAGGGGAAGAAGGAAGGCTCAGTGCTGTGGCTCCTTCCCGAGCCCCAGAGGGCTACCACGGAAGACCGCTGCTGCTCACCTCATCCTCCAAGAAGGACCCCTTCTTTGAGCCCAGCAATAAGGGTTCAACCTCACCTACTAGCCCCCAGGCAGTGGCCGGTGAGGGAACCCTCTTCCTGGCCCCAGGCAACTGAGCGGCTCCGGGAACAGAGCCAGCCTGGTAACCGGGGGCCTGGGGACTCAATTCCTCCTTGCTCGGAGTTCATACCAACACCGGTGTCCTCTCTGGTGCTGCCAGTGGCTCCAGAGAGGCTTCCAGTGCCACTTGCGGTGACAATTAGGACAACTGGCTCCGAAGAGAGAGCAGATTGGGAAGGCGCAGTGGTGTTGGGCGGAGGAGAGCCTTGGGACTCCGAGTAGTCAGGCAGCCAGTTTGAATCTGCCTCTGTGTCATCCTCCTCCAAAGAGAAGCAGATCCAGAGGATCTCCGGCGAGGCCACCCCAAGGCTCTCCTACTTCTGGTGCCGCATGCGACACCGCGAGACAGCCCAGTACTGCCCATGGCACCACCCCGATCACCGGAGCCACGAATTACTCCAGGATCCAAGGCAGCTCCGATAGGCAGTGCCGAGGATATCACCAGGCTGGGCTTGGCAGGTGTAGGTCACAACACCAGGGGAGCCTTCACCTCCGAGGAGATGATTGCCAAGACAGTGCTCCCAGCCTGGCTGGGGTCGGACTGTGCCTCCTGTACTGTAGAAGTGGCCTCCACCATGGCGAGGCTTGAAGAGGTGGGGGCCCCCTCCTCCATGGTCCACATAGAACCAGGAGTGGACCCAGTGGAAGGGTCGAGGGACCTGTGTCTGGCGTCCCGTGTATGAGGCTGCCCTCTGAAAGTCAGTAGCATGCGGACAACCTTAAACGCGCAGCTTTCGAGCACTCTGCGGTCCATGGAGAAGCAGGCTTTGCATCGGTCCATATCATGGTCTGAGCCCAGGCAGGTCAAACAATGATCATGTCGGTCCATAACGGAGTATTGCTAGTCGCAGGGACACCAATGCATGGGGCCAGCCCACTTTGGATGATTTTTTCTTGTCCCTAGGATGAGACATGGTCGGACGGAAAAATTAACTAAAATCACAGAAAAGGTCTCGGCGCTGATAAAAAGGAAAGGTCTTACAGTCTAGATGATTCAGAGTCGACTTGGTGTCAAGAGATGGCAACGGCATGCAGAACTAAGGCTTCAGCGTCGACAAAAATGGAACTAGGCCGTAGTGTCACAGCTGAAATCTTGCTTGCCCACGAGATCACTGTTCACTTAACAGTGGGAGAAGCAGAACCGAGGTGAAGGAGGAGTTGGCTTCATTTACTGCCCATCCCTCGAGAGCCACACTGTGCATCTGCCTCGAGGGTGGTACTGTGCCGGCGCTGGCTCCTCCCCCTAGGGAAAGAAAAAAAAATGCTCCACGGGGTCCTGATCCTCTGGCCATAACCCATCAGTGATGAATGGTGAAGATTGACACAGATAAGATCATTGTGTGCTGCCCCTAAACAGTAGAGGCAAGACATATGGGGATCTGCCCACGACATCTTCTGTTGGCACATGATGCACAATTTTGCTTCCTCAGATTTCATCTTCTGTCAACAAGGCTTGAGCCAGCATGAGGGAGAGGAGAAGCAGTTGAGTAAATTAGTTGAAAGAAGAAATAAGAAGCTGAAATCACCAATGGTGCACTTGGTAGCCTACAACGCTGCACAGCTGAACATGTACTCCCTAGAGGAAAGGAGAGAGAGAGAGGGGACATGACTGAGACCTTCAAATACTTAAAAGGGATAAATAAGGTGGATAAGAAGGGTCTCTTTAAGCTGAGTGGCAACCATAACATGAGGGGGAACAGTCTTAATTAAGCTGGGGGGGGGGGTTTAGGAAGGAGGTCAGGAAGCACTTCTTCACAGAGAGGGTGGTGAACACTTGGAATGCGCTGCCAAAAGAGTTGGTCTCGTTGAAGACAGTGGGCAGCTTCAAGAGAGGCTGGGACAGACATAGGGGGAAGGTAAGGATCATGGGTAGGGAGGATGGGAGGAGTGGGTAGGGGGCAGGGACAGAAGCTCAAGCTGTGGACCCTGCAATATGAGCAGACTAGATAGACCAAATGGCCTTCTTCTGCTGGCTTCTTTGTATGTTCGTATATAACTCTTCCAGCGGAAAGGAAAATCTGATGTTACAGAGTGCAACCAAGGGATATACCACCCAGATGGTGGGAGGAGCTTAGCTAGAAGACATTCTGATGAATCAGAACTATCCAGTGGAACTACCTATGTGTGGACAATAAACTATATCCACGTCCCTAGATAGGAGGATTCACCAATTGTGGTAGATTAGTTTAAGTCCAATGGTGGGACTAGTTCCCTAATGGGAGTACAGGTGATTTAGACCTCTGAAAAGTCTCTCAAATACTGGGTGAGCTGAAAAGGATTGTTCACTGCACACAGATTTGAAAGCCGAGATAGCTGCCAAATGCACCTTAAAGGTTCTAGGTTTTAAACCTTGGGCCTTTAAGTGGATCAAATAGTCCAAAACCATTGCGATATCCACAGTTTTTGTAGTGACATAACAGGTGTCATGCAAAATACTGAATGTTTTCCAATTAGAAGTAAGAGTTCTTCTAGTTGCTGGCTCTCTAACAACTTTCAGAACTCCCAAGATCTGGTTTGGGAGGTTCATGTCAGAATACCATATTCTCACTCCTCAAGGAGCATGCTCTAGAATGAAGGAATCTGGGCTCTGGGTGAGACACCCTGCACTGGCACAGAGTTAGCAGGTCTTCTCTCAGTGGCTGGCCTATTGGTATTCTCTGCGACATTATCAGCATCAGTAAGTACCAAGACTGCCTTGCCCAGACTGAAGCTATCAGGAAGGAAAGTTATCTAATGTAACTCCAAGTCCTCAAGAATATCTTCTCCACAGAGTGCCACACTGTGGTCTTACATCCAGAGGCGACAGGACCCCACAGGAACCAGAACTTTGGCACTGAAATACATCGTCATCAGTATGTCCGCAGGGTATATAGTGGTGCCAGCCCCAACTGCCTGAGTACCTTTTTAACCAAGAAGAAGGGCTAATCTATCTATCTTATTTATTTATTGAAATTGTTTCACCAGGAAGAGCACAATGAACAACAAGATGCTCGTCTCCCGGCTATCTACAAAATTGTGACGAAAAAAGAACCAGGGCCATAATGCAGCCCTTTGGCCTTTATAAAAAAGGACAACAATAACAACAAATGTCTTTATAGCCTGCACCCTTCTGACGGTAGTGCGCAGGGCGAGAAATTCCTATACCTTAGATGCCCCAGGACAGGTACTTTTCTCTTAGGACACCTACTTCTATCCAGTGCCTTCCCATTGGGGAACCTGAGGTATATGTCTGCTTTTTTTTTTTTTAGCTTTTCATCCTTTTTCTTTTTTTGCCAGGTGACACAGGTGGGTTGAGCACACAAGATGAGCTGCCAAAAGATTGTTCCCGAACTCGCACGCAGCAACAGGAGGGAGCGCTCATGGCCCTGTACACACACCAGTGTGCATGCATCTACCTGGTTGCGTGTAAGTAAGCATGGATATCTCACGCAGGCAACCAATCAGGCGAAAGGACAGGTGGAACTGCTGAAAAGCTTGGAAGCTGGCCCCCAAGACCAGCCAGCTCGGAAACAATCTTTCAGGAGTGACAAGATGATGAGTGTCTGTGAAGCATTACATTACAGACTCGAAGATTAGAGTGACGGTCCCTGCCTCTTGATGGACAAGTCAGCAGAGCAGAAAAGTTGCTTGTTGATGAACAGAAAGTAGTTGATAAGGTGGGTTTCATACACTGACACCAATGATGAGCTTGTCTTTTTCTTACTTCTCCCACCCCTTCCTTTGCTGCTGTTTCTCTCCCTGCAAAGCGTGCCACTCTTTGTCTGTTGACTTGTGAGATGGGGACTCGTGGTGTGTTTGCAACGATCAACAATTCTTTTCATTGGGGAAGGAGTCAAGACTTGAGAGCAGTCTGAGTTAGAGGACTATTAAGTCCTGAAGTCTAGTTTAAATAAAATAAAAAAAAGCTCTTTTAAGAGCTCTCTTATGACCAACAGCAACAATGAGTGTGAGCAACGCCATAAATAGCTAGGCACAGGCCCTCAATAGGAGGAGAGAGTGGGAGAGACTCGAGGGAGCAACTAAAAGCTCTTATAAGAGCTCATTTCATTAATAGGAGTTGGAGTTTCTGAAAAATAAATACTTTTTAGAGCTAAAGTGTTCTAAATCTAAATAAAAAAGGGCTTCTGTGAGCTCAGAAGTTACCTAAAAATTAACTAGCTGCCCTTTCTGGGAAAAAATAACTTTTACAGCTCCAGGGCCTGAGGGTATAAGGCACATAGCAAGAGGCAACTTACTGTTAATGCCATTTGAAGGAAATACAGGTAACTATTTTAAAAATGGCCAGCTGGCTATTTAGGGGTACCCCCTCTGACCCTGTCTTGATCTTGGTACTGAAATAAATCACACACACTTTCTACACGTTTTCTTTATCTTGCTTTTATTAATAAGACAACAAATTCAAACATTACTACAGTAGAAGCTGCTTAATCGGGACACCCCAGTGGCAGGCTTTTCATCCCGATTAAGCAGCAGTCCCCTTTATCAGAAATTCATTGTTCTGACTTTTCTCACACGCTGAAAAACTATCCCGGTTCCCTGATTACTCTCCCTGTTCCCCACTCAACAATTAAAAGTTCTTGGGACTCTTGTGGTGGAATACATGGGCTACTACAAAATAATTGTGGGGCTTCCTCTAATTGGGTACAGTATGTGGCCAAGAGCACAGAGGAATTGGACTTACTTTCTTTCTCACATGCTGACTGACTTTCTCACATGCTGCAAAACTCTTGTCTGTAACAGTTCACATGGCACTGCACTCCAAACTGGCTTCCTGTTCTCCGGTCACTCTCCCTGTTCCCCGATCACTGTCTTGGTTCCCTGATCACTCTCCCTGTTGCCCGGTCACTCTCACGGTTCCCCCATCACTTTCACGGTTCCCTCATCATTCTCATGGTCCCCCAATCACTCTCACGGTTCCCCAATCACTCTCCTGTTCTCTGATTGCTCTTCCGGTTCCCCGGTCACTCTCCTGTTCTCCAATCACTCTTCCAGTTCCCCGGTCACTCTCCTGGTTCCCCAATCACTCTACTGCATTGTTTAAATATCGATACTGACCTTGTGAGTGGTGAACGAGTCAGCTGTCTAGTCTGTCCGGTTTGTTGGTCGGTTGGCAGGACAAAAGGAATGCCAAAGCTGAGCTGCAGAAGAGGTCGGCTGAGCTGCAGAAGACGTCGGACGTTAGCAACTCAAACTGAAGATCACATCATTCAGAGGTGAGAAAAATTCGGGGACTGCTAAACAGGGAAGAATGGAGTCGGACGTGGCTTGATGAACAGTGCAATTCACACCTACTCATGTATGAAAAAGGGATTAGTGAGGGATTGGTGTGGAGCAATACTGGCTAGTCATCCCAAATCGTCCCAATTAGATGGCAGGGGAGTCCCCATTAAGCAACAGTTCATTTCATAGGATTGCATTGTCACTTAATCGGTTCCCAGCTGGATGTCCCTATTAACCGCGTCCAGATTAAGTGGTTTGTACTGTACTATTAGGATAGGATGCCTCACTCTTGCACAAGCCACTTAGTACCAGGGAAATGATGTGTAACATAAATGGGGCAGCATGTAAATCATTTGCTGGGCATGCATTTTAACAACTTACATGCTTGAGTGGGCATGTACTTTTTTCATAAATTTCATATCCTGGTGGTGGAGAAGAAAACATATATGAGACTGAAGCGAGTCTGGTGGATGGAGGGTGGGTGAGTGAGTGGTACTCTACAGTAAGGATATTCTTGAAGATCTGAAGTTACTGTAAGTAACTTTATCTTTCAAGAAACAATCTTCTACACAGAGTCTCATACTTTGGTCTCAACTAGCAAGCTGTAAGAAATGTTCCCAATACTAGGGAGGCTGGAGATCTAGGACTCACAAGGAGAGCAGACCTTATAGTACAGCCAACTCAAAACCTAAAAGTTTCCTGAAATGTATATCCAGAGCCTAGTGTTTTGTGGAGGCATGAATGCTACTGCAGGCAGCAGCCTCCTTATTTCTGAAATAAGTATTGAACGGAGCGAAGCCACTGAGGTAGCCATCCCTCAAATGGAATGAGCTCTTACAGAGCCCTCCAACTGCTGCCCTGCTAAAGTGTAACAATTGTGAATACAACTGACAATCCAATTCGACTAGCACTGTTTAGAAACAAAAAATCCCTTTTGATTAGGGTAAAAAAAAGACAAATAGTTGAGAGGCTTGCCTACAGTCCTTGATTCTACTGAAGTAGACACTGAGGATTGTTTTTAATATTGAGATACTGCAGCACCATTTTCTCTGGGATCATTGACTTGGAGAAAGGAGGTTTTAGGCATCATAGACTGACTGAGGTGGATCTCTGATACCACTTTTGGCAGATATTTAGGATGTGTTTAGAGTAACACCGTCTTTGTGGAAAAACATTTATTTATTTAGTTTATTTATTTAGTTGTTTGTTAATCAGGCTTGTGCACTGTTACCAGGGACCGTATTCAGGCACAATCTGAGCCATCAAGATGGCACAAAAACTGAACAGTAGATTCGAAAGCAGAAGTACATATAGGACAGTACAGTTATGTAAGAACTTATGGTAACTTAAGATCTTCGAGAGGATCTCTTGCCGTAGGCCACACCGGTAGGACTTAGCCACCAGACACTAGGACCACATGAAAACTTTCTAGCTTGGAGTCTACCAGAGGGGGCCACCCACCACCGACATCACCATCTGACATCGGCCTACCCTATAAGAATGGGCGGCCCCCATAGCTTCCTCAGTTCTACGCCGGAGAGCAAAAGAAAGAGCCTGCTAGGGGAACTGAGGAGGAATCTGAGGTATCCTTACAGCAGACTAGAAAGGAAGCAGAAGATTCTCCACTATGGAAAGGGAGAGCTAGGCAGAAAGCCCGAAGGTGGGTCACGAAAGAAGAAAAAGGGTGAAAGAGGGTGGGAAAGCATGGCTTGCTGGAAGAGATCCTCTCAAAGATCTTCTGTTATGGTAAGTTCTTACATAACTGTACTATCTTACTTCAAGGGTATCTCCTGCAGCAGGTCACACTGGTAGGACGGGTCCCAAACACTTCTGGCAACAACTGTCAAACAGTCTGTGTAGCTGGCCATAAGGACCTAAGAGAAAAGGCCTTGGAGAACAACCAGGCTGAAACTGGCTCTATGCCTAGCGGCAATGTCCAGACTATAGTATTTGGTAAAGGTATGGACAGTGTTCCAAGTAGCAGCTGCACAGACCTCCGCAGCTGAAATATTTCAGAAACATGCTATGGAAGTGGCCGTGCCTCTGGTTGAATGGCCATGAACCACACCACAAAGTTCCTTACTGTACTTCCTGTAACAGAACATGATACAGCTGGCTAACAATATGGACAAACACTGTTTGGATACTGGGATGCCCTCTTTTCCAGGGGCGAAGAAAACAAACAACTGGGAGGACTTCCTATAGTCCTTTGTCTGGTGTGTATAGTACCACAAAACTGTATGCATATCCAAAGTATGGAGTAATTCTTCCCCTGGATTGGCATGCTCTGGAAAATAAACAGGTAGGTGGATGGACTAATTCAAAGTAAACTCGGACACCACCTCAGTAAGAAACTTAGGATCGGTACGCAAAGACACCCTGACTTTGTGGAAAATTAAATACGGTTGCTCACAAATGAGCACCTGACGCTTGGAAATCCTTCACGCTGAAGTAATAGCAACTATAAAAAATGCTTTCCATGACAGATACCGTAGCTTGCAACTCATGGCTGGTTCAAACAGAGGCAGAGTGAGCTTCTGTAAGATTGGAGGCTTCAAGTGCAGAATGCCTCTCAAAAACATGCAAGATATGTCAAGTTGAGCCACAGTGTGGCCATCAACAGATACATGGTAAGCAGAGATGGCTGAGAGATGTACTTTGATGGAGGAGTACTTGAGACCAGAGTCTGAGAGGGAGAGCAAGTACCAAGATCTGATTCACCAGACAGGTGAAGGGGTCTATGTGGCGCAAAGCAGCCCATATAGCAAAACGCTTCCATTTCATAGAATAGGTGCCCTGGTGGATGGTTTTCTAGCCGCCATCAAAACATCCACCTCCTTAGGGGACACCCCAAACCTCACAATGGCTACGTCCTCGGGAGCCAAGCATGAAGGTGGAGAGATTTTAGGTCCAAGTGGACCAGGGTGTCCTGCTCCTGGGACAGCAAGTCTGTGCACAGGGGCAGAAGCAATTGCGTTTCTACTGCCAACTGCTGAAGCAAGTGGAATCAGATCTGATGAGGCCAGAAGGGGGTGATTAAGATCATAGTTGCCCCTTCCATTTGAAGTTTGATCAGAACCCTCTGATGGAGTGGGAAGGGAGGGAAGGCATATAGGTATCTTCCTTTCTAAGAGAGATGGACAACATGTCTTGCCAGAAAATTCCAGGCCCTGGAGCAAGCAAGCAGAAGAGTGGCAGTTTTGCCTTGAGTGGCGACACAAAAAGGTCCAACTCTGGATGACCCCACTGGTCAAACAGATCTTCTGCCACGGAGGTCAGGAGCTCCCACTCACGAGCCCATGACTGAGACCAGCTTAGGCTGTCCACCAAGACCTTTTGGACACCGGAAACATGGACATCAGAGAGTTCCAGGCCATGCTGTATGGCCCAACCCCCATCGCTTCCTGACATAGAGGGTAAGAATGAGTCCCCCCTTGTTTGTTGATGTAATGAACCATGTTGGAGTTGTCCACCTGAATCAGCAGTGGGCCTGGGGAGAGCAGGGTCTGGAAGATCTGTAAGCATACAGAACTGCTTGCATCTCCAAGACATTTATGTGGGGTTTTGCCTCCACCTTGGGCCACATCCCTTGAGTCTAGTGGATGCCCAGGTGAATCCCCCAGCCAAGGCCCGATGCACCTGTGGCGAGGATTTGCTACGGGGGTGGAATGAATAATGACAATCCTCTGAGGAGGTTGCTGGGCTCTAGCCACCACAACAGCACCTTCTTGACTGGATCTAAGACCAGAATTGTCTGGTCCAGGTCATCCGTATGCTGGTCCCACTGGACCTGCAGCATCCACTGATGAATCCTCATATGCAGCCTGGCTAGGGGGGGTCGTAATGATAGCTGCAGCCATGAAGACCAGGAGGCACAACAAAAACCATTCTGGAATGTGGCAGTTGGAGTGGAACTGATGGGCTTGATCCTTCAAGCACTTCACCCTGTCTTGGGTTAGGAGGACCATCCCCTGAGCCATATCTAATGCCGCCCCAATATACTTAAGTCATTGAAAGGGAGACAGAAATGACTTGGGCAGGTTGATAGTGACTCCCAAATCCTGAAACAGGTGGCAGGTATGAAACAGGGTTTGGGGCAGACGCTCCCTGGACGGTGCTGCTAGCAGCCAGTCATCCAGGTAAGGGAACACAAAGAACTCCTGCCGTCTGAGGGCAGCTGCCACTACCTCCAAGCACTTGATGAACACTCGTGGGGGCTGAAGATAAGCCAAAAGGCAGAGTCCTGAACTGAAAATGGTCTCCCTGAAAATGAAATCTGAGGAAGCACCTGCTGGGAGGGGGCACATATCTTGATATGTAGACAGGCATCCTGCATGTCCAGGGAGCAAATCCAGTCCCCTTAGTGTAACAGGGGCAGAAGACCCTGAAAGATGACCATTCTGAACTGTTTGTATTGGACTGACAGGTTCAGCTCGCTGAGGTCCAGAATGGGCTGAAGGTCACCCGTACGTTTGGAAACCAGGAAAAAATGGTAGTAAAACCCCTTTCCTTGCTGGCACAGTGGAACGGGTTCTATGGCCTTTTTGTAAAGCAGGGCATGGATCTCTTCCCAGATCAGAGGGATGTGACCAGGAGGGTATGAGAAAGGAACTCGGGGTTTGTTCTGAGGTTACTCCAAAAGTTCCAGGGAGCCCCCATGCTCTATGAGCTGCAGTAACCAATTGTCTGACGTTATCTCCTGCCACATGTCCAGATGGAGGAGAAGCAACCCTCTAAGGCCACCTCCTGCACTTCTGAAGGGAGGAGGTCCGGCAAGGAGTCAGGAAAGGGGGGCAGATGCAGCTGGGGCCGCGGGACCTACCCAACAGTTCTTGCTGGCAGAGGGGACGGGGCGGACAAGGCAGCTGGCGCCGCCTGCTACTTTCCCTGAGGCTTGGCCACTGACGCTTGGGTTTGCCTGTTGGTAGCCTGATGAAAGGGTGTCCTCTGCCCATACTTGAGTTGTGTATGATACACAGATGGACCGACCATAGGGTGCATCCAGATGCTTGAAGGTGGGAGAGAATATCTTCAACATCTCCGCCAAACAACTTGTACCCTCTGAAAGGGGGGATTCATGATGGACAACTGAATGTCTTGGGTGAACCCAGACATGAAAAGCCAAGAGTTCCGGTGCATGCAAATGTCAGCTGCAGCTGCCTGGGCTGATGCATCGACTGCATCGTAGGCCACCTGGAGCAAATGGGTACTGATGTCAGAGGCTGACTTAAGAGAATCAAGGGCTTGCTTCTTGGCAGGATCATCAGAGAAGGATTGGACGATGTCCCTGGCCTGGTCCCACATGGAATTTTGGTACTGGAGCATCTGCACCAAGTAATTGAGGGCGCAGATTGCCAGGGTGGCTGAGGCAAATGCCCGCTTGCCCAGAAAGTCCAGCCGACATGATTCTTTGTCAGGTGGTAGGAAACTCAAATATTTAGGCTGTTTAGTGTGGTTGTATGCTGTCTTTATCACCATGGAGTCCGCTTGCACCTGCTGTCTGAGAAATGGTTTTCCGGCCATGGCATGGAACAACCTATCGACCTATTTGGACATGGCCAGGACCAGACTGGGCCGATGCCATGCAGCCATGGTAGGGTCCTCATAGGTGTCTATAAGAGGAGGGACCAGCAATGAAGAAGTCTCTGGCTGGTGAATGTAGGTAATGAGTTGGCACCGCTGCAGGTCCTCCTCCTCCTCCTCCTCCGTCTCAAACCCCATGGCCTCCTGAATATGTTGCATAATGGCTGTAAAGGTAGGATCATCCAGTGGGGACATGGGGACACACTTAGGGGTCCCTTCTCCTTCGGAGGAGCCTGTAGAGGGTGTGGATGAACCCCTAACATCACCTTCGTCCCCCTCATCTCCCTGATCATAATCCGCATCAGGCAAGCACAGGTCTGGATGATACTCATCCCCCTCAACTGTGGGCCATCAGGGGGTGTGAGCCGGCCTAGGTTGCAGGGTCAGTCATGGGAGCACCGGAGTGGACGGCCCTGGAGATGGCCCTTGGTAAGCAGGGGGTATGGGTCCTTGAGGAGGGGGAACCTGAGACCGCATAAAACCCCAGTGAGACGTAATTAGGCCTTGAAAATCAAGAGTGGCAGGCGTTGGTCCCATGGGTGCCAGATAAGGATGGACTGACATTTGTCCTACGGGTGCCGGCTGAGGATAAACCAGTGTGGGCCCTGTAGGCGCTGGCTGTGGATGGACTGGTGTAGGTCCGATGGTCCCCAGCTAAGTGTAAACCAGCGCAGGTTTGATGGGCGTCGGCTGAGGGTAGACAGGCGCAGGCCCGATGGGTGCTGACTGAGGCAAGACCAGTGAAGGCCCAATGGGCGCTGGTTGAAGCAAGGCCAGTGAAGGTCCCACAGGCATTGACTGAGGTAAGATGGGTGCTAGAGAAGGGGAAGCCCTTACTGACAAGATTGGTGGAGTACTAGGCCCTGGGGAGGTGCCAGTGTCCTGCACCACCAGCCTTGAGGTCGGAGGATGGGGGCGGGACCCCGAAAGGGAGACCAATGTCAGGGTTACAAGTGGCAGGCGAGAGTCAGAAGAGAGCCCGACTTCCGCCAAACTCGTACCAACTGAAGAGACACTGGCCATGCCACTGCATAAAGCCCGATACAGGCTACAGCAGGGAGCTGAGGGGCAGGGAGCGAGCCCTGACCCAAAAGTCCTCCACATGAAAGTGTAAGGGTGGCAGGAGGTGGTACCGTTGATAGCCCCATGGGTGAGAGGGCATGCGCGGCAGTCCGGGACTGATGCCCCACAGAGAAGGAAGACCCCTTCGTGGCCGAAGAATCGTGGGGAGACCGCGAACAGGAGGAGGAGGAGGACCTGGGTCTATCCTGATTCTTATCCCAAGCTTTGTGTTTCCCTCTGGCGTTGTCTTGGGACTTCAAGGACTGACAGCCCGCAGCCTGGTCTAGGGAGACAGAAGAGCTCCTGGCCTGCAGCTCCTGTTCCATGAAAGCGACCTTCTGCTGCAGGAAAAAGTTCTCCAAGGTCCGCTGGCAGCAGCATCGGATGGTCTGGTTGAATCCTTGCCAGACCTCATAGGCTTGGACACTGTGGTCCGGGCCTAGGCAGCAGACACAAGCAGAATGGCCATCCTACAGGATTTGCTTTCCATAGTCACACTTGGTTTTGGAGTGATCTAAGGCCAAAGTCAATTCAGAAGGCATAAAAAAAGGAAAAATAATTAAAAAGAACTACGTGAGAAAAGTAAAAGAAAAAATGCTGAAAGTGCATGAAAATGGCAGTCGACTGAAGATGCGTCGCTTTCCAGAGGTCCAACGTGCGTTTGGCGACAGCATGAAAAGAACTGAGGAGGCTATGGGGCTGCCCACTCTAAGAGGGTAGGCCAACATCAGAGGATGATGTCGGTGGTGGGAGGCCCCTCAGGTAGACTGCTAGCCAGAAATTTTCCGTGTGGTCCTAGTGCCTGGTGGCCAAGTCCTATCGGAGTAGCCTACTGCAAGAGATACCCTTGAAGTAAGATATGGCAAGCATGGGGCGAAACAGTGAAACTGTCCAGATTTGGAGTATACAGGTCAACAAAGGAGTAAACAAGTCAACAACCAATACATTCAGAGGTTGTTCATACGGAACAAGGACTATACAGGTCAACAAAGGAGTAAACAAGTCAACAACCAATACATTCAGAGGTTGTTCATACGGAACAAGGACTATACAGGTCAACAAAGGAGTAAACAAGTCAACAACCAATACATTCAGAGGTTGTTCATACGGAACAAGGACTATACAGGTCAACAAAGGAGTAAACAAGTCAACAACCAATACATTCAGAGGTTGTCCATACGGAACAAGGACTATACAGGTCAACAAAGGAGTAAACAAGTCAACAACCAATACATTCAGAGGTACCAGTAGAAATTGCAAATTATGTGCAAAGTTTATGAGAGTGATCCCAGCAATAATAATGATGGTGTATATAATATACAACAGCAAGTGTGCTGGAAGTGGCCCAAGAGAGGAAAAGAGAGCAGTGGGACTTGTAAGAGTCCAGACCGTGGCATTTCTGACTCTCTTATTGGGGGGATACTTGCAGACAGAGGAAGCTGGGAAGGCAGTCTTATAGTTGATTTAAAAACGGACTCTGAGACTATAGAGAGGAGGGAACTAAGCAAGCCATTCCAGTGGCTAGGATTGGCAACAGAGAAGATGCTTTTACTCATGCAGGTGTCAGCCTGGGGATAATACAGAAGATGTGAGGAGGAGGACCTGAGGCTATGGGGACCAGGCTTGGGTTTGAGGAGAAAAGTGAATGGTGAGGACTCTTTCTCCCACAGAGCTTTGTCAACAAGGCTGTCCAGTAGGTTATTATGACGAGCTTGCGGGGAGAGCCAGCCAAGGGCCAGGTACAGAGGGCAATGGTGAATGGAGTTAGCGTCTCGTAAATAAAAATTACAGATGCTGTTATAGGTTGTGTACATGTACTGAGGATAAGTCACTAGGGCCTGTAGTTCAAAAACTCTACATGCAGAGGTTGGCCATTCAAAACACAGTTTTCCTGGTTATATACTTCATGTCACAAGTAGCTGCTGGTTCGAGGCCTTATGGGTGAGCATGTCCAACACCAGACTGAGATCCCAATTGGTAACAGGTTTCTTTATTGGGGTCTTGTGTGCAGGACAACACCCAGAAATCTTCTGAAGAGAAGGAGATGAGCTAAGGGAATGGTTCGCACTAGCTCGTGATAGGTCAAGCTGGCCGACAAGAGGATTTTCTACTGAATATTACAATAGGCCAGACTCTGAAAGGTTCAAGAGATAGTCGAGAATTCTCTCTGGAGGACAGCTAAAAGCATCTTTGGAGTACTTGGAACATCAAATGGAAAAACACTTCCACTTTTTACCATAAACCTTCTTGGTGGGTGGTGGTCAGGCTGCTGACAGGACTTCAGAGACCAGTTGGGACACCTGAAACCTGCCCACTTGTGTCTCCTTGGGAGCCATACTTGGAAATGCAGGGATCGGAGGTTCAGCTGTACTAGCTGACTCTGGAACTGGGTCAGGAAATTCATCCTTAGGGGTAATGTCTGCGGCTGCTGAATCATGATTTGGAGTAGCAACGGACACCATATCTCTATCGGCCAGAATGGGGCTATCAGTATCATTTTGCCCCTCTTGGCCTTCAGCTTGAGGAGCACAGTTTGGATGATGGGGAGCGATGGGAAGGCATCAAGAAAGATCTGTCTACTTCAACCTGAATGCATCTTGACAAAAAGCACGATGCTCTATTTTTTTTTTACCGAAAAGGTACTCTGAGCTAATGAAAAGGTACTCTGAGCTAAAGTTCATTTCCAGGTGCACATTGGGAGCACAGGGATGTTATGTGACTTGCTCAGGGTCACACATATGGCAAGTGGAGGTTGTGAGAATCAACCCTAGATCTGCTGGATATACCAAGCTCATTCACAGCTCACTGCACTTACCCCTAGGCAACATTGCCAGCCCTAATGCAATAAAAATGCTCTAGAATTCTGAAACAAAAGCACGGCAATTTTGCATTGTGGTGGGATGCAAAAAGGTCAAATTCTGGCATGCTCCAGTTGTCGAATAGGGACTGAACTACCTCCTCTGCTGTGGACCATTCATGAAGGTCTGCTACTGTTTTGACTGAGACTGTCTACTACAACATTTTCTACTCTGGATAGATGGGTCACCTGGAGAAGGATCTTGTGCTCTAAGCTACTCTTTCAGACTCTCATTACTTCTCTGAACAGAGGCTAGGAGCAAGTTCCTCCCTGCTTATAGAGTTAGAAAGCAAAGGTGCTTAACTGTCTCTTCCTATCGGTGAGGGGAAAGGGTATGGCTTCTATCATAATAAACAGTCCATTCGAGGCAAAAGCAAGGGAGCTCAAATAAAGCCTCAGTCTTCTCAGCTGGAAGAGAAAGTGAATCCAAATGCACAGGCCCCAAAAGCACTTAGTGCCACTCTCTGAATCCCAGCCCCAATCTTGCCTCAGCTGCCCTCCTCTCCAGTGTGTATGTGTGGGCGTGGGCGTGGTGGTGGGGGGCTGACTCAATTTTACTGTCAATGATAATTTATCATGATGGACAAGTGGATTTTTAGGATCATCCAGGACAGATACTCGCTGAATTTTACAGAACTCCCTCTGGATTATCCACCCAGAAAGCAACCCCCTCTGTCAGCTCACATGTCAAAGCTTCTTGCAAAGGAGACTGCATGCCTTCTGCACAACAGGGCAGTGGAAGTAGTGCCGGAGACGAAGCACAACTCAAGCTTCTACTCCCAGTACTTCTTCATTCTGAAAAAGTCAGGGGCCATGTGCCCCATCCTTGATCCCAGAAATTTGAACAAGTTCATGCAGTGAGAAAAATTCAAACTGATCTCTCTAGGGAGCTTGCTATCGCTCCTCAAGCCATAGGATTGGTTGGCTTCTCTGGATATGCAGGACGCTTACCAGTATATCCTGGTCCACCCTAACCGCTACAGGTTTCTCCACATCATGGTAATGGGCCACCATTGTCTTGTCCAGGTCCTGTCTTTGGGCTATCATCGGAGCCTCAAGTCTTTACAAATTGCTTTGCCATTCTCACGACGCACCTTCAAAAACTCGGACTCCAAGTTTTTCCCACTCTGGACGACTGGTTACTTACCAGTCCTTCTAAGTAAGAGATGGAACGAGCAGTGGCCACGGCCTCTCAGTTCCTTACCTCCATGGGAGTCCTGCTGAATCTCAAGAAGTCACAACTTCTACATTCTCAGCAGCTCCTCTTCATAGGGACCCTTCTGGACACCGCCAGGGACTTTCTTCCACATTACCGAAGGAAAGCAATCCTTCAGATTGCTCATTTCATCATGGAGCACAAGTCCATTTAGGCTTACTCCATGCAACGCATGTTAGCTCTCATAGCCTCCTCTGCCTCTGGCTTGACTTCACATGAGGAAAACCCAGTGGATGCTCGGCATGCAGCAGTCTCTAGTGACACATTCTCCAGTCTTACCCCCATCAAAGTGATGAAGCCCCTGCTTCGATCGCTTGCATGGTGGACATTTCATTTTTCATTTCATTTTATTTAAACTGGTAAGCAGAATAGCAATAATGTCATTCTTCACAGCGACCAGTACATAAAAACAAATGCAATTAAAACATTACTTAAAACATATACAATTAGAATTCAACAACAACATATTGTACAATCCGGATTTAAATGAGGACAATTGTACACCACTCAAGACAGACTGAGGTAAATTGTTATAACAAATAATTGCTTTGTATTTGAAGGATCTCTGGCCAAAAGTTGAATTCAAACAGGGAATGGAAAAAACATATTTGTTTTGAGACCTGGTTAAGAACATATTGGTACATCTGGGAAATTTCTCACTCACTGAGTTTGGCATAAGACCTAAAGCAATTTTGCGCAAAAAATTAATGCTTTAAATTCAACATGTTGTTTGAATGGAATACATCCTTTTGAACTACACAACAGACAATGGTCAATGGACAATCTCCTCCAAGGTCTCCCTTTGTCTCAGCCAGAGATTCAAGTAACCCTCACCACGGATGCGCCTCTGCTGGGATGGGGAGTCCATTGTCAGGGGCACCACACTCAACCCTGCAGAGTCTCATCTCCACATCAATTTGATGGAAATGAGAGCAGTTCTTTATGCCCTGCTAGCCCTTGCGGGCTTCATCAGCCACAAGATAGTTCTTCTCCAGACGGACGAGTCTTTCATGTACTGCATCAACAAACAAGGAGGAGTGCACTCACCCTCTCTGCAGAGAGGCAATGAGAGTGGGGGAATGGTGTCTGGAACAGGATGTACTGACCCAAGCAGTTTATCTGCCAGGGGCTCAGAACACTCTGGCAGATGAGCTTAGCTGAACAGAAGTCGATCCTCACAAGTGGTCGTTGGTACCAGATGTTGTGCAATCACTGTTCGACAATGGGAAACCCCAGATGTGGACATTTTGCATCAACACTCAGTGGCAAACTGCTTCAATTCTGCTCCAGAAATCGATAACATGGCGTTTCTGTCAGGATGCGTTCAGGCTGTGGTGGACAAATCTCTTTCTGTATGCATTTCCGCCTATCCCTCTAGTTCACAGGGTACTGCTCAAACTGGAGACACATGGGGGAAAGATGATTCTGATCACCCCTTTTTGCCTTGACAGACATTGTTTCCCCTGCTCAACAGACTGTCAGTTAGTCCTCTGATGGCCCTCCCTCTCAGAACAGATCTACTGGTACAAGGGTCCCTGGTCCACACCAAGCTGCACTACTGAAGATATAGAAGTGAACAGATATACAGTACCTCAGAGGGTCTCTGAGATTCTTCTGGCTGCTCATAAGCCCTCCACCAGCAAGACCTACATAGCCAAATAAATGAAATGAATTACTTTTTGTGTGGTGCTCCAAAATCTGTATGGACTCATTCTGATGCCCACCAGACAAGGTTTTGGAGTACATGTTGGACCTTTTTTTTTTTTTTTTTGCATTATTTCTTTATCCTCCTACGTGCCCCATATCTGCCACTTCCTTCAGGCAGCCATGATCCCCGACATCCACCTACTGTCCTCTCTTGGAACCCCCTACCTCAAATCGCAGCCAACCCTGGGGTAGCTTGGCATAACCCTTCGCTGAGTGGGTTCCTCTCCTCCAAGGGGGAAGGCACCGGTAGGGCAGCAGCACACTCTTTCTCTCAGCCCCAGGGCGCTGCTGAGGTGGTCAGGCTCCTCGAGAGTTCTTCGGTGTTGTCGGCAGATCGTCTGCTGCCATCCTGGCCAATCCGGGATGTTTTTTTCCATTTTTCTGGTTCCCCTGATGGCGCGCCACATCTTGTGGTGCTCCTGATCTCTACGGGGCCACTACAGAGCGAGGCATCACCTAACCCACCCGGGAGAGAGCAGTCCTTCGGACACGCAATCCTTTCCTTGTAACAGCGACCCGAGTCCGTTCCTGAACCCGGGTCGCTGGCGTGGTTTGATGTTGGACCTTTCTGATGCAGTCTTGCAGTCCTCTACAGTTAATTTATTTATTTGCTTTTTTTAACCAGGTAAGCACACTAGACAACAAGTGCCTATTTTCAGGTGCGACCCGGGAGGTTACAGAGTATATAAGAAACATAATACAGAGTCAAGGTAACATATGGGCCCATGAACAAATGGGTGGAACAGCAAATGGTACAACTGGCTTTAAATGGTAAAGTCGGCCATATGTCAACAAGATACATAACAACATTGAGAGGTAGAATAACAACAGGTAACATCATGACAGAGAAAACATCAAAAATACATGAAAGTACGGGCATGTATTTGCATGACATGAGCGCCTATCATGAGAGAGAATGCGCATCAAAATAGTGCAGCTAGAAGCGGGTACTGATATGACAAGAGTGCCTCTCCAACAGAAGGCCGGAAAGTGCCTTATGCTGTTTATCAGCAGAGATTAACAGTGGCCAGTGTATCAGCTCACAGACTCCCATAGTGAGTCAGGGGTGAGGGAGAGACTACTCTGAGTCTATATAGTACATAGACAGGCAGAGGCGGTTTTGAGGAAGTTCCATAGGGATGTTTTGAAGCAGGGATGGGAGGGAGAGGCACGAACTAGGGCGGGAAGGGAGTTCCACAGTCTAGGTGCATGGACAGAGAAGGCCCGGTGAGGGTGCGCATCTTAGGAACCAGGCGGACCTGAGCAGCACTAGATCTTAAGTGGTAGGCAGGGGTTCCATATTTGAGGAGAAGGGCAAGTGCAGAAGGAGTGGCCGTTCTAACTGTGTTATCTACGAAGTTGCCAAGGACAAAGGCGCGGTGCTTTTCAGGGGGGAGCCACTCCAGCCGAGAGTAGAGCTCACAGTGATGCGTAAGGCGAGGAGCAGAGAGTGCAAAGCGGCATATGTTGTTATAAGCAGTATCCCATTTTGCTAGGCTAGAATTCGAGACTGGGGCAAAGGCTACGAGCTCATAACAAAGCATGGGAAGGAGTATCCCCCTGGCTATGGCGAGCCGAGCAGCCGGGGTGAGGCAATCTTTGGCTCTGTAGGCAAGTCCAAGCTTGCCGTTCGTGGCTTTACAGATATTCCGAAGATGTGCAGTGAGATCCAGTTGTAGATCAAGGGTAACTCCTAGATACTTGACGGAGTCAATGACCGGCAGGAGGGAGCCATTTGCTCCATAGATCATTAGAGGAGCAGGGCGGGAAGCGGTTTTGGCCACAGAACCAAAGAAAATGGCCTGGGTCTTATCCAGGTTGATGGTGAGCTTGTGTCCCTCAAGCCAGTTCTGGATAAGATTGAAGTCTGAGTTGAGTCGGGAGTTGATGATAGTAATATCCTGAGAACTGGACAGTCGACGAGGTCATCCGTGTATAGAGTTGGGTGCCCGTAGGTTGCAACGGAGGGCAGTTCATTTATGAAAAGTGAAAACAGAATGGGTCCAAGGAGGGATCCTGGGGACCCCGCAGTTAACAGGGGAGAGGGCAGAGAGGGCGCGGTTGAAGCAGGTATATTGCTGCCTTCCCCCAAGGTAGTTGGAGAACCAGGCAAGGGCACGGTGGGAGAATCTGAGGGAATGAAGAGTGGAGTGAAGGAGGGAATGGTCAACCCGATCAAAGGCCTTAGAGAGATCGACGAAGATGGCTCCGGTCAGTTTGCCTTGGTCAGTCGCAGACCTGATCTCAGAGGTAACCACGGCAAGCGCAGTCGATGTACTGTGCCCCTTTCTAAAGGCATGCTGAGCAGGGGAGAGAACTGCATAACCCTGAAGGTAGTGGGAGAGTTGTGAGGCAACTGCCTTTTCAAGGAGCTTACAGGTAGCAGAGACTATGGCGATGGGGCGATAGTTTTTCATATCTTTGGGGTCACCTTGTTTGTAAACAGGGACAACCTTGGCCACCTTCCATACGTCAGGTATGATCCCCGAGATAAGAGAAGAGTTAAATATATGAGCGACCAGCCAGGCATGGAGGGGATCCCCCAAGCTAAGCAGCTTTGGTTCGAGGCTGTCGTGACCTGCCCCGTGTGGTGGGAAAGACTGGCTAGGAGTTCCTGGGTCTCTCCAACTGAGATCCATTTAAGGTAGAATTGCGGTCGGGGGGTCCATCCAGGGCTTTAGGGGCAGAGAGTTGGGAAGAAGGAGGAGCAGGCAGGTCTGAAAACATGCAGTTAAATGCATTGGCAATAGTATGGGGGTTATTGCAGTTGGTCCCTCCGATATTCATGTCGGCGATCATTTCCTTGGCAGATCCTCCGACCAGGTTTTTGACGTTTTGCCAAAAGTGCCGGTGGGGGTTATTGGCCAAGACAAGCAGGGCAGATTTGCAGTACTCGCTCTTAGCAGTGTGTATGGCTCTCTTGCAGGAGTTTCTGACCTGCCGATATTCGAGGAGGTCGTTATTGTTGTGCGAAATCTTGTGTTTCACCCAGCATTTGTCTCTGCTTCATGAGGGAGAATAGGCCGGTATGAAGTCACTTCATGACTGTGCCCCTCACCCTCCTTTTTGTAAGGGGTGCATGCCTGTTCTGCAAGGGGACAAATACAGCAAGGAAATGATCAAGGGCTGCAGCAAGGTCATTTGTGGCAGTGACCCAAGACCAGTCGACACATCGTAGATCCTCAAGGTAGTCATTGAGGATGAGTTTGGAATAGTCTCACATCAGGATCACTCTGCTGGGGACTTTGGGCGAGGAGGTGCCCAAATGCAGTAGGTTGGAGAGTGATCTGAGATGATGTCCCGGAGTATTCCTAAGTGGACAATTCTGTCCAATCTGTTGCTCAGTACCCAGTCGATAAGTGACCCTTTGTCCCCCCGGGAGGAGATCCTTGTGGGTTCAGTGATATTCTGGCTCAGAGCAAGGCCTGAGAGAAGAGGCTCATATTGCTTGGTATTTGGCCCCAGTCAATTGAGGTTGAGGTCCCCCATGATTAGCAGCTCATTTGAGCCAACCTTTCTTTAAAGGCGGTCAAGTAGTGAGGAGAGTCCTTGAACACCACCCTTCGGAGGGTTGTAGGCACAGACAAGATGCACCTTTTTAGTGTTCCCAAGCAGGAAGGAGTGCAGGAGCTTGCAGGCTGGGGATTCAGGAGGTGAATGAGAGACTGTAGACACATTAAGGTGCACCCTATAGTATAGGAGCACACTCCCCCCCCATGCTTACTGCCTGCCCTGTCTTGCCAGATGAGGCTGTAGCCCGGGAGGGCACATGCAGAGCCAGGGATGTGAGGCTTCAGCCAAGTTTCCGTGATGCCCATAATGTCAGGCTTGTAGTGGGCCGCCCAGGCCATTAGTTCTGCTAGGTTTCGGAGGATGCTGCGGATATTGAGGTGCGCTATTTTTAAGCCTTTGGTGGATAGCCAGGCTGAGGGGGGCTTGAAGGAGTACGGGGTTGTCGGGGGACCTTGACAGCTGGCTAAGTTCCCAGCCTGCGCAAGTGGAGCCATGACCCCAGCCATTTGAAGCAGCGGGAGTGCGTTAGGTACCCGGTGGAGGAAGGATCCCAAAAGAAATGGCAACACAGCCAAGGTCAGCAGGTGTAGGCGCAGTGTGGGTGCTTTCGGCTGGGCGCAGGCCAGCAGAAGAACAAGGCTGCTCACTTTAGGGAGCATTTAGGCATCCCACCCTGAGCGCCAGGTCAGGGGTGGAGTGAAATGGACCTCCCAGTGAGTTCCCTGGAGGTTGGTAGTCAGGTGTAGCAGAGACCATGGGACAGGGCTAGATTTTGGATATGCGTAACTGTGCTATTAGGAGAGATCTGGGATAGCAGTTTAGGGGGTGGGGGGCAGCAGCAATTCAGCAGCGCGAAGGCTTGGATAGGAACCCAAGGGTAGCTCATTCATTAGATGTAGGCTGACTGGATTGTGCTTTAAAGGCAGTTAAAACAGAGGAGGCCTCTAGTGGTGAATAAGTATAGCCTGCAAATGGCAAAGTGGGGTGATTGGTTTTAGCACAACACATGATGTGAGGTATATAACTTGGTGATGACCATGGGTGGTGGTGGGGCAGCCGGCACAGCCGGCGGGCCAGTACTGCACACGGCAACTAGGCAGCGGAGCACCCCGCATGGCAGTTTGCTAGGCCTGAAGTTTGTAGTAGCCCTCCGGAGAATGGCGCTTACAAGCTTGTGCTTTTACAGGGTAAATTTTGTTTTTTAAAATCTGTCTTGCAGTACAGTAAGAAATTTGGCTTGCAGTACGGAACACAGAGCACCACAGGCCGACGCAGGCTCTTTCTGCGTTTTACCTCGTTGATTTGCTCTGGGGGGTGGGGGAGGGCAAGTTAGGCAGCTCTCGCGACCTCCGGGTCGGGACCCTCGCAGGATCCAGGTGTCCTTCCTGTGGAGAATAGACAGCTGAGGTAAGTCTTTTATACCGTGGCAAGAGGGAGGAGATAGGGAAGGAGTGAGAGTGGAGGGGGGGCCTGAGCGGACAGAGAAGGGTCAGAGAAGAGCTAAAATCATGCAGTTTAATTAATGCCTCTCTACTGTAGCTCAGATTGAAAAGGCTCTGACTCTAGTAATTGAATCCCCAATCACCATCTAAGTCAGCTTTTAACTGAGTGAAAAAGTATAAATGTCTTTACACAGTTTGAATGGCTCTAAATAAAGTAACTAGCCCCCAGTTAACCGAGTAAAAAGTATCAATGCCTTTCCCTTAAGGTACCCTCAAAGTGCAGTGAAAATGCAGGTAAATCGTTGTTAGAGAGAGATAAACTTGAATGCCTCTACAATACAATGCAATCTCTTAAAGTACCACAGGGAAATTGCAGGTGAATCGTTGTTAGCAGAGATAAAATAAACTATCTAAACTTCTACACCGGCAGTAACCTTTAAAAAGGCACCAAGTTCAAATACAATACTGCACACAGCTCCTAGGCAGCGGAGCACCCTGTGTGGCAGTTTGCTAGGCCTGAAGTTTGTAGTAGCCCTCCGGAGATTGGCGCTTATAAGCTTATGCTTTTACAGGGTAAATTTTGTTTTTTAAAATCTGGCTTGCAGTACAGTAAGAAATTCGGCTTGCAGTATGGAACAGAGAGATGACAGGCTGGCGCAGGCTCGTTTGGCGTTTTACCTTGTTGATTTGCTCTGGGGGATGGGGAGGGCAGGTTCAGCAGCCTTTGCGACCTCCGGGTCGGGACCCTCGCAGGATCCAGGTGTCCTTCCTCGTTGATTTGCACTGGGGGTTGGGGGAGGGCAGGTTCGGCAGCCCCCGCGACTTCCGGGTCAGGACCCTCGCAGGATCCAGGTGTCCTTCCTCGTTGATTTGCTCTGGGGGGTGGGGGAGGGCAGGTTCATCAGCCCTCGCAACCTCCGGGTCGGGACCCTTGCATGATCCAGGTGTCCTTCCTCGTTGATTTGCTCTGGGGTTGGGGGAGGGCAGGTTCAGCAGCCCTCGCGACCTCCGGGTCGGGACCCTCGCAGGATCCAGGTGTCCTTCCTCGTTGATTTGCTCTGGGGGGGGCAGGTTCGGTAGCCCTCGTGACCTCCAT
Source organism: Neoceratodus forsteri (assembly GCA_016271365.2). Classification (NCBI taxonomy): domain Eukaryota; kingdom Metazoa; phylum Chordata; order Ceratodontiformes; family Ceratodontidae; genus Neoceratodus; species Neoceratodus forsteri. The sequence goes on along the minus strand of CM057450.1, from coordinate 108,471,090 downwards.
GTCAGGACCCTCGCAGGATTCACGTGTCCTTCCTCATTAATTTGCTCTGGGGGTTGGGGGAGGGCAGGTTTGGCAGCCCTTGCGACCTCCGGGTCGGGACCCTCACAGGATCCAGGTGTCCTTAAGTGCTGTTTCTAGTAGCCATCACCTCTGCCCAGAGTTTCAGAGATTCATGGCTTGGTCACAGATCCTTCCTATACTGTTTTCCATAGAGACAAGCTGGTTCTCTGTACACATCTCAAGTTTTTACCTAAGGTGCTGGCGGAGTTTCATTTAAATCAGCCTAGTGATTCCTACATACTCTCCTAACTTCTAGAAAGAAGAGGAGTGCACCCTGCATTCTCTGGATGTTACAATAGCCTTCACATTCTACCTTGATAGAACTAAGGACTTCCGACAGTCTAAGCAGCTTTTGTGTACTCTGACCCTAATCAGAAGGAACAACCTGTTACAAACAAATGCATTTCTGCATGGATTGTCAGTTGCCTTCATCACTGCTAGTCTATGGCGCAGGTCAAACTGGAGGGCCAGGTACATGCCTACTACGTCAGAGCGGTTGCTACGTCCTTGGCAGAGATTTACTGTGTACCTATCACTGATATTTGCAGAGCTGCCACATGGAGCACAGTGCACACCTTCGTCAAGCACTATGCCGTGGATGTCCATGCCAGGCAGCATGCCTCCTTTGGCAGGACCATCCTTAATGGACTTCTGCCCTGAGTGAGCTCCAGCTCTTTCCGCCCCGCCTGGGGGACTTTCATCTGAACTTGGTACTCTAATTCACTTATGTGAATTAATGGTGAAGACCAATTCTTGGAAGATATAAAAATTACGTACTCACCGCAATTCTTGATCTTCTAGGAATATCTTCACCATTGATTCACTCACCCACCCTCTATCCCCTGGGCTCACTCTTTCTGTTTGTTGGTCTTCACCTCATGTTCCTGGCTGTGCTGTGATGACATTGTGTTCCTTGCTGTTGACCCTTCTTACACACCGAGGTAAACCCTGCAGTGCAAGTTAGTCTCGCAGTGCTGTGCACGCTCGAAGTCTACTTCGGTGCCGGACATCCTGAAAAGTTCTGGCTCTCACAGGGTCCTAGCACTTCTGGCTCAGAAACCATTGGTGTGAATCAATGGTGAAGACTGATTCCTGGAAGATACACTTGCTTCCTGAGATATGTTATGCCACTAGATAGAGGAAGAAAAGGTTTGATGGGGTCTGAACTGTATTAAAAGACACAACCTATTCCATATAGTTCCCAGCTAAACTGAGGATTGCCCATGAGAGAAAAGTATACATCTTTACAGACCCGGGAGATGCAGTGAAGTGGGCCTCAATGATGGAGGCTGCCATGAAGACCACATGGATGACTTCAGTAAAAGAACAGGACACGGAAACCTGAGTGACATGCTTTTTTTTTCTTAATCTCCTTTTTCAATATCTTCCCCTCGTAGGAAGGCAGTCCTACTATCCAGCTAACCAGTGATTAATTCTGGAGAGTATGGTTGTATTAAACTTAGAGGTTTGAGCTTATTCCTTACTATGAGCTGCTGAAATGGTTAGTAAATACATTTTGTTTGCTGCGGTAATTTTAACCCCCGATAGTGGGACCTGTTCACAGTTGCTAACACAAGGACATTGAACTTAAGCAAATCCAGGACGTACGGCTATAAGCTGCATAAAAGTAATATTTACTGCTCGGTACTGTATTTAACACCACTTGAGCAGCGGTACACTGTTTATGATTGAATAAAATATATATAGATGTATTTCGTGTTTTTTGTTAATGTTTAAATTTGGGGACTAAGCAGGGGGGAGTTAACAGGCTTAATAGTTCTATAAATTGAGATATACAGATATAGGGGGGATATGCGATGGCCAGCCATTGAATACACTATTTATCTGAACTCGTGGAGAGTGACCTTGCCTCACGAGTTGCAGAGCGGAGCCACGAGTGATGGTTCCCAAGGTCACTGTCCACGAGTTCAGCTAAACGGTGTATTCAATGGCCGGCCATCACGTATTCCATTTATACAATAGGACTGCCTACTGCGTGCGCGCACGCGTATGTGTGCATGTGTGTGTGTGTGTGTGACACGTGTCTACTATACAGACAGTGGTAACAGTGCAAAAGTTGACCGTTAGCTCGGTACAGCGTGGTGTGTGTGGTAGCGCAATACATGTTATTCAATGGCTATTGAATGGTGCTATACCACACTAATGGTCAAGTTTTGCGCGACTCATTGGACAGCATCCGTTTATTTAATGGCTGTGAAGATTTATTCAATGGCTGTGAAGATACATGGATTTATCCAATGGTTTATCTGCTCATCCCTATTATAAAAAATATATAAAATATATATATATATATATATATATACACACCCACATGTTGGGCATTATCATGGCACCTGTAGTCCATCTGGGCACAGGATGGACATAAAGGATGGACCTTAGAAAAAAATCTTTCAGGCAGACACCATGAGCTGTTGCTACAGGTCTGCAAATTATGTTACTTTAGTTAATTCAAAGTATCACACTTGGCAAACGGGTTTGGGAACGAGCCCGGGGTGGTTGGAGAGCCAGCAGGGGGTGGAGCAGGACTGAGCAACTCTCCTCTCCCGGGGTGCTATATCTCCACCACACAGTTCCCTGCCCCTGGATGGAGGTCTGAGGCAGTGCAGGTGCGTAACAAATGTAGTGGGAGGTCGTTCTGGTACTGTGAAAGCGCATGCTCCACACGTAGTAGGGTGGGATAGGGATGGGAGAAATATAGGGGAAAGAAATGGGGTAAAAAGATAAAAGAAAGAAAAAAAGTATCATATTTGAAAGTAGCCTCTCTATTTTGTAAGGTGCAAGGGATAGTGTCTTAGCCTAAATATTTATTAGATCATATATGTGTATACTTGATGTTCCTTGTATGGATGTATTTATGCTTGTATTTTACATGAAAATGAATAAAATAAAAGTTTTAAAAAAAAGATGCGGTAGATTTTAGTATGTCAGGGAGCTGGAGTGTCTCTACGTAGCTAGCAGCATTACATCTTCCCACAGTTGCAACTTAAGGTATACCACCTGGTACCTCATAACCCCAGTACAACAAGCTAAATGGGACCCTCAAAAACAACCCAGTTGCTGGAACCAGTGCAGAGAACTAAGGGTTACCTACTTTCATATATTTGGGGAATGCCCAGGGATTCAACCCTACTGGGCGGAAATAATCATAAGACTAAAACAGTTATTTACTTTAACAACCCCACTTACATTCCAACACTTGGTACTGGGTCTCCCCCTTGGGGAGATGAGAAGAAAAGAAAAAATTACTCACCTTAGTAATTGCTTTTCTTCTCATGGAGTCTTGCTATATTATGACTAATGCAGTTAGCCACTGCACTTGAACTGCCCCGGAGAGGAAAGAGTTAACTCCAGGGAGTCTGGAGTTCTATAGCGCGAGAGCGCTTATGCCAAAGCTCTATCTGGGCAGTTTCAAATGAAACTGTCAGATCTTTACTGAAGCTAATACTAAGCAACAAGTCTGTGGAAAGCTCTACACTAGCCAAATGGCTACCTACTAGTAGAAAAAAAACAATATAAACAACAATAACAATAATAACAATGAATAATAGTATTATTAGTTACCCCTGACAAGCACCATTAGGACCCCCTTCCCCAAAGACTCAAGTCCAGGAAGGGGCCAATATATACCTAAATAAAATAACCTGAGTTCCCTAACCCTAAATAAAAGAAGGTAAGGAAAAAACTACAATGGCATGACACAGTGCTTGCACTAATTTGCCACCCTACCCAAGTAGAAGTTCTGAGAGGGGCAGGAGGAGGTGGTCATAATACAGCAAGACTCCATGAGAAGAAAAGCAATTACTAAGGTGAGTAATTTTTCTTCAAACACCATGAAGTCTTGCTGTATTATGACTAATGCAGATTACACAGCAGTACCTCCATGGAGGAGGGTCAGAACCTACTTAGGAAATAGGCTCTGAAGCACAGCTGTGCCAAACGAGCATCTCTCCTGGACTGAATATCCAGGGAATAGCAGCAGTAAAGTGTGAACTGTTTCCAAGTAGCAGCTTGACAGATTTCCAGAATGGGAATATCTCTCAGCAGCCGCTAGAGATGCAGCTGTACCCTGGTGGAGGGAGCCCTCAGTCCTGAGGGGGTTCTCTACCTAGTTTTGATAACAAAATTGGATACAAGAGACAATCCACCTTGCAACTGTCCTCTTAGTGGCAGGTTTCCTTTGCCAACCTCGCCATAGGTAAGGAAGAGTTGGAGGATTCAACCTGTGACCCTTGGTGCGTTCCAAATAGTAGCTTAAGGCTCTTTTGACGTCAAGCTGTGCAGTCTCCTCTCACCTGAGGAAGAATGCCTCAGTGAAAATACTGAAGAGATATGGATTGGTTCAGGTGGAAATCTGAAACCACTTTAGGCAAAAACTTTCGGTTAGTCCTGAGGACTACCTTATCTCTGTGGAAAGAGATAAAATCTTCTTCCACTGACAGGGCCTGTAGTTCACTTATGCGTCTGGCAGAAGTGATAGCCACTAGGAAAACAGTTTTCCAAGTTAGAAACTTGAGCTCTGCTGAGGACAGAGGCTCAAAGGAGGTTGCATTAACTAAGCAATGCAAACATTCAGGTCCCAGGCGGAGCTGGTTCTCAAAAGGAGGTTAGTGTGAAGTAACCCCTTAAAAAACTTGGAAAACACAGGGTGAGAAGAAAGGGAAGCAGGCTTCCCTGCTGACACAAAAACAGAGACAGCTGCCAGATGAACCTTTAAGGTAGCTGGCCTAAGGCCTAAGGAATTTAAATGAACCAAATAGTCCAGTAAAATGGTCAGATCAGCAGATTCTGGGATAATCTGCTTCTCAGAGCACCAGATGGAAAACCTTTTCCACTTAGAATTGTAAGTGGCCCTAGCGGAAGGTTTCCTTGAAGCCTTTAAAATATCCAGAACACCTTGAGAAAAGTGTAAGTCAGCAAATTCTAACTCCTCAAGAGCCATGCCTTGAGATGGAGGCATTTGAGGTCCAGATACCACATTGTCCCCTGTGCACAGGCCAGCAAGTCGTGGACTCTGGGCAAGCTCAGAGCAGGGTGGACTGTCAAGGACAGAAGCAGTGGGTACCAGGGCTGTCTGGCCCAATCTGGGGCAATCAGAATCACTTTGCAGGGCTGAGATCTGATTTTTACTAGTACCCTGAAAAGAAGAGGAAAGGGGGGAAAGGCATACAGGAACTTCCCTTTCCAATCCAACTGAAAGGCGTCCAGGGGGACTGAGCCCAGCACTGGAGGCCTGCAACAAAACAGAGGAAGTTGGTGGTTGTCTGGGGCTGCGAAAAGATCTATCTGAGGGGTGCCCCATCTGGCAAAGACCGACCCCAGCACCTGAGGATTCAGAGCCCATTCATGATGGCCCTGAGAAATCCTGCTGAGGGCATCCACCAGGACATTGTCCTTCCCTGGAAGGTGAACTGCTATCAGGAGGTGTTCAGGAGTAAGCCAGAGACCACAACTTCATTGCTTGGTGCACAAGGCTGAAGACCGAGTGCCCCTTGTTGTTGATGTACCACATTGTTGTGGTGTTGTCTGTCCTGACTTGAACTACTTTGTTCTGGACAGAAGCTGAAAACGCCTGAAGAGCTAGAAAGACAGCTCTGAGTTCCAAAAGGTTGATGTGGAGCACAGATTCCTGAGGAGGCCACACTCCCTGAGTGGACAGGTCGCCCAAGTGAGCTCCCCACCCTAACAGGGAGGCATCCGTGGTGAGGATGAGGGAGTGGGAGACGGGAATGAAAGGAACCCCTTGTTTTAGATTGCTTTGATCCTGCCACCAGTGTAGAGCCAGGATCAGAGTTTGGGTCACTGGAACCAATTTGGAAAGGGGGTCCCTCCTTTGAGACCAATAGGCCCTCAAATGAAACTGAATGTCCCTCATCTGGAATCTTGCTCCTTGCACTACCGCTGTGGAAGCAGCCATGTGCCTAGGAGTTGCAGAAAATGCCTTGCTGGTCGAGAAACCCACGAGGTAAGGAGGATGCCAGGGCAATGGCCTGTCTACCCTTTCCGAGGAAGAAATACCCTGGCTAACTTGTGTTCAATTCTGCACCTATGAAAGTTAGTACCTGAACTGGTTCCAGAACTGACTTTGGTAAATTCATCAGGAATCCCAGGAAGTGAGAAGCTGCTGGGTGACTTGCAAGTGGGATTTTACCTGATCTGGGACTGACCCACTATGAGCCAGTCGTCCAGGTAGGGAAACACAGCAATCCCTTGCCTTCTTAAATGAGCCACTACCACAGCTAGACATTTTGTGAATACCCTTGGCGAGAGGTAGGTCAAGGGCATTGCCCTGAACTGGTAGTGGCCTGAGGGCAGTTCAACCTGAGGTACTTTGTGAGAAGGCCTGATCAGAACATGAAAATAGGCATCCTTGAGGTCCAGGGAAGCCAGCCAGTCCCCTGGCCTCAGGGAAGGCAAAATCATTGCCAGAGTTAACATTTTGAACTTTGGTTTCAAAAGATGCTTGTTCAGGTACCTTAAATCTAGGATGGACCACCATTCTCCTGTCTTTTTTGGGGTAAGAAAGTATCTTGAGTACAGCCCCTTGCCCTGATGGCAAGGAGGGACCCTTTCTACTGCTTTGCAGTCCAGAAGAGAAGAAACCTCTGCTTCCAAAGCAAGGGCTTCTGTAGGATTTGCAGGTGGAAAATGTCTGGCTCTCATCCTTGGAAACTGTTTGAAGCTGAGAACCAGACCCTGCTTATTACCTCCAGAACCCATCTGTCCGAAGTTAGGGACACCCAGTTCTGGCTGAAATAAACCAACCCGCCCCCCACTGGTACAGGAGAATGGCCCTGGGCACCCATCAGGTGCCTGCTTGGCAGTAGCCTTAGGCTGAGGGAGGGGATGGTTTACTTGTGCCGCCTCACTCTGCCTCTGAAGAAACCCTCTGTGCAAACGCAGAGGAGGCCTGAGATTGGTAAAAAGGCCTGTGGAAAGGCCTGCCCCACCTCTGGGAGGCCTCTGTGGAGTGGCATGCCTCTCCTTAGCCTGGGCACTTTTGTAGGTAGTTCTGTATTCATCCATCTTTTCATATAGTTTTCTGTTTGTTCCCCAAACAGAGAATTACCCACTACAGGAAAATCCATAGCCTTTGACTGGAGTATCTTGGGACAGATTAGTGCATCTGAGCCATGCCAACCTACGGAAAGCTACAGAAGTGGCCATGACCCTAGAGGAAACATCATTAACATCAACAGCAGTATGAAATTGAACTTTAGAGGCTTCAATGCCATCAGCAGCCACCTGTTCCAACTCACTAGCCAGCTGGCCATGTGCCTGCTTGGCTAACTGCAATACTGTGTCCCATCTAGATTTCTGATATCTAGCTACATAAGCCATATAATTTGCCTGCCTGAGTCCCAAAGAAGCTGCCATATACTGTTTTTTCGCCATAGCATCAATCTTCCTGGAATCCTTGTCAGGAGGATGTGAGGCCAGGGGAATATTAGCCTTGTCACAGGCTGTAGCTTGAACCACACCTACATGACTACACTGCTCAGTGAGGAAGTCTGTATCAGAGCCTGACAAAGTATACCTTCTGTCCATTTTTTTTTTATCTACAGGATGGACAGAATGAGGATTTTTTAAAATCTTTGTTGTTTGCTTCCTAAATGACTTATGCAAAGGAATAGACAACCTCCTAGACTCTGGTATATCCATCATTTCTACATAATCAGGCTCCTCTTGCTCATCCACAGCCTCCTCTAAAGGAAGCTGGAGGTTTCTACAACCTTTTGTAAAACATAAAATGAGAAGGGACTCAGACAGAATAGGAGGAGATTCTAAAGGTCTGTCTGGAGAAATGTCCGGTTCAATGGACGCGTCAGACCCTACCAGCCACATATATATTGATCAAATTCCTCCTCCCCTCCTGTGGTTCATAAAATTCCTCAACATCATACTCCTGAACCACTGGAACTGAAGCAGAACCAACCCTTTACCAACTGTTGGTGGTTCGACAGGACCCTGAGACAGTGACTGGACAATCTGTATGGCTTTAGCTATTTCTGCAGCAGTTGGAGAGACAATTTTGGACTCCAAACCTACTGATTTCTTTGTCTTTTTCACTGGGCCTGGTTCCTCTGAACCAGCCTTCCTTTGGCCCGAGGAAGTCTCGCCCTGGTCAGAGGGCACTCCCTCTGGTCCAGTGGGTGCTGGACCAGGCTGGCCATCCGGGTCAGCGGAGTTTTTGGCCTCTTGTTCCCTGAGCCGGCCCAATCTCTTTTCCAGGGTGGCTGCAGGGAAATTTTACACACCTGGCAGTCTGACAGAGGTGGTCAGCCCAGACAATAAACACAGTGGTGTGTGGGTCAGCCTTGGCAAAGGCTTCCCACAGACATCACAGTGTTAAACCGTGGGCCCGGTTTTTCTTTTGGGTTTCTCAGACATAATGCCAGCCTAACCAAAAACTTGCCCTTTTGATGGCAGTGCCAGGCAAGACACCCTTATCGGTTCCTAACCGTGTCACGGGTATTTGAAAAAACCTAATTTCAAAGCAAGGTTTTTTTAGAACCGATAAGAACCGGGAACCGCACTCTAAAAGCCCAACCAACACTTTAAAACGTTAATTTCAGCAAACCGATCGGTTCAAAACCGAACCGATAATTGAATTTCCACACAGACTTTAATTTTTGTACTTACGGTTTACCAGATAGAGCTTTTAACCGAAATGCGGTAAAATAAATACTTTTTGCCGGTTCAAATGAACCGAAAATACTCGCTTGAACCGAGAAATGAACCGAGCTGAAGGAGCTGATCTCCGGAGCGACTGTTCAGTGAAGCGGAGTAAAGAATCTGACAGTTTCATTTGAAACTGCCCAGATAGAGCTTTGGCATAAGCGCTCTCGCGCTGTAGAACTCCAGACTCCCTGGAGTTAACTCTTTCCTCTCCGGGGCAGTTCAAGTGCAGTGGCTAACTGCATTAGTCATAATATAGCAAGACTTCATGGTGTTTGAAGAGGCCATGTACCTCTGGAACATCTATATAGTAGTGGCTGCAAAGGCAGTTACCAGAAAATGTCTCCAGACATCCCCCCAACAGAGAGGGGAATGGGAGGAGATAATAGGTAGGATAGCTGAAATGGAAAAATTAACCTTCTCATTGCAAAATAAATTGCAGGAGTATTTGCCCAGATGGATCTGTTGGGAAATGAATTTGGCCATAGATTCAGAAGGTGAACCATAAGCAATTAGAAGGCCCTAACACGTGGAAAAGTAAAGCAAAGTAATCCGGCTAGGGAGGACAGCAATAAGCCCCATGCTCCCATAGAACTGGATATTACTCACAGGAGCCCTACCATACATAAAGAGGCAATTGAAATGAAATTATTATTTGGATTTTCTTCATGTATAGGAACTTGTTAATGATAGAGTCCAAATTCCAGCTTTTTGAATATAGTCTGAGGTAATAATACTTTAATATTGATTTAAGAAACAGTTATACAGAATGTATCAGAAAACTATGAATAATGTTTGCTAAAGGTGTCCTAGAAACATTGTACAGGATTTTTTTATTTCCAATAAAGAAAGTTTTTTAAAAAAAAACAACTTAAGAAATGTCCATGGTCTTGGACCCAATGAGTTTGCTAACGTGTTCAGTTGAAGGAAAGGAAAAACAGATACTTGCAGATTGGCATTGTGCAGTTTCAACCTTTCTTTCCCTCCAACATATGGCCCAATGTATTGATGTTTTCTGGGCCTAGAAAGGTGGCTGGGAGTGTCTTTTTCTGAACCTTGAAACCGGGGTTTCCGGTAAGTGGTTGCTCTGGATCAAATATGGGGTTTTGTCCCTAAGAGCCTGTGCAGCTGTTTGCTGAGCAATAGGAAGGTACCAATGGGTGCAGGTTTTAGGGCAAGAGGTGGCCTGCCATATGGCATCTAAGAAAAGCATTAATGTTAATACCTGCTTTGCAGCATAAATCGAGCCCCATCCTTTTCCGTTGCGGGGTGTATGGACTCCCATGCACCTGACTGGTATCTCTTTTCCACCAGAAAAACTGACTTGCATGTATAGCTAGGTAACAGAGTCTAATATCAGGCAGCTGACGGCTCCCGTGTTCCTTAAGGGGGGTTAGCTTATGGTATGCCCAACGAGGTGCTTTGTTATTCTATAGAAATGAGGTCAAGGCAGATTTCAGGTGAGTAAACCGTGGTTTTGACACTACTTGTCCTATCATACCCAGACGGTATAGTGGTCATTGGAGTAGGTTCATTTTGATAAAGTTAATATGGACCCACAGAGTTAAGAGCAGGGCAACCCAGCTATGCAGGTCCAGTTTTGTCTGGGTGAGCAGAGTTTCCAAATTCCTGGAAAGAATTAGCTTCTTGCTCCTGGTGATTAGTATTCCCAGGTATTTGTGTGCATCTGGTTTCCATGTTTCCCCATCTCATCACTTGATCTTTACTTGTGATGTGATTAAAAGGCATGTTTTAGAAAGACTGAGTTTATACCCTGAAATTTGTCTGAATTCCTGCAGAAGTTCTAAAGCAGCTGAGATTGAGTGTTCTGGATCCTCCAGATGTAGTAACACATCATCTGCACATGTTGAGATTTTATACCAGTGCTCTCCCACCTGTATGCCTTTAATTCTCTTAATGACAGCTAGAAGTCATCTGGTCAAGGGTTCCAGGTACAAGTTAAAGAGGTATGGGGAAAGGGGCACCCCAGGCTTATTCCTTTCTGCAAGGCAAAGGGCTGGAAGTGTACTCCATTACAGGTGATTTGGGCAGAAAGGTGGGAGTAGCGTAACTTGATCCATTCAATGAATGTAGTGGAGAAACAAATTTCCTCCAGCATGAGACAGACGATGGACTAGGACACTCTGCCAAAAGACTTTTTGCATCCAAAGACACCAGAAGTGCAGGCTGGCTGGAGTCACTGTATGTGGAAATGATGTGTCCAAGCTTGCGTTGGTGGTCTGTGGAGAGCATACCCAGCACAATCCCCACCTGCTCTGGGCCTGTCAAGGAGTTTCAGACTAAGTTTACTCGAAAGGCCATGATCTTTACTATTATTTTAATGTTAATACTGAGAAGGGATATTGGTCTGTAGCTGTCCAGAAGCTCAGGGTCTTTGTCTGGCTTGGGTAGGAGTGTGATAATCGCTTCCTGCAGGGTTGGGTCCAGGTCCCTTCCCCCCCTCCTCTCTAGTTGAATTGAACAGGGCAGCTAGGGGTCCCAACACCTCTTGTGTGAGGGCTTTATACAAATTCAAGGAGAATCCACCAGGGTTGGGTGCTTTATCACGAGCAAGGTTAGCAATTACTTTTCTCACTTCACTGCTAGTAATTGCAACTCCCAGTCAGTCTAGCTGCTCTGGGGCAAATTTGAGGACAGCTGCTTTTGTCAGGAAGTGTTTGATATGTGAAACAGGTAAGAACTGTTATGAACTTACCATAACAGCAGATCTTTGAGAGAATCTCTTTCATCAGGCCACACCTATGGGATATATAGCCACCAGGCTCTAGGACCACACGGAGTGTTTTGCAAGCAGTCCACCAGGGGCCACCCATGACAACGTTCTAAGTCGCTCTGCCATACATAAGTGTGGGTGGCCCCGTCCCTCCTTTGTTCCTCACCAGAGGTCATGCTCTAAGGATCTCTCCTCAGGGAATCAGGAGAGAATGTATGGTTCTGCCAAACAAGAGAGGCAAAATACCTAGCATGAAGATATTGGATATTTCTTCATAGAAAAAGAGACAGCAAAGATAATGCTGTCAAACCCGGAACCCTGTCCAGGGAACCGAATTATAAGGTAGGACCCTACCAAACAAAGAAGGCAGGGAAACCCAGGCTGAAGACACATGATAAACCTTTCTACAGAAGGAGACAGCATGTACAAAACTAGAAGTCCCTGGGGCCTTCTGTGCAGGGAACCAGATGGCAAGGCAAGGTATGATTTTGCCTGACAAAGGCTGCAAAAACCACACATGGAGATATCTGATGGCCTTTCAGACAGAAAGGAGACAGTGTATACCAAGCTGTAAATCCCCAGGGGGACTGAGGGTGGGCCGGTACGGCCAGATGAAAGAGATTTTCTTGATAATCTACTGTTACGGTAAGTATGTAACTGCTCTGTCTTCTTCAATCTCTTTCATCAGGCCACACCTATGAAACGAGTACCAAGCAGTTCCAACCACTAACAGTCTGGGTGGTTGGAGGACTACAGGCCTATGAAAGACGGCCCTGAAGACCTGCCAGACTCAAGCCTTTTGTTTTGTAGAAGTCAATGTCCAGACTGTAGGTTTTTGGTGAAAGTGTGGACAGTACTTCAGTGGTTATCTGCTCATGTCCCTGCAGCAGATACAACGTGAAACATGCACTATAAGTGGCATGTCACTAGATAAATGGGGGTGAACAATGCAAGTAGTCATTCACCATGCTGTATGTAATCAAAAGTAATGCAGGTGACCAGCTCTCTGGGCAGGCACTGTTCATAAATAAATAGCCTTATCTTCCAAAGAAGACGAAAACCAAGTTATGAGGATTTCATGGAGGCAGTTATACAGCATACAGAGCTCCCAAGGCAAACAAGAAGGCTTGTACATCAGCCTGAAGCTGTGATATCCTTTGAATGGAAGGGATGGCAATAGAACAAAGAAGCTCCATTTTCGAGAAAGAGGCATATTCCTGCAGACACAGCCAGCTCAGAGAGCAAATGTAATGTTTACAGCTCAGACCACTAGTCACCTCTGGCTCCAAAGAGAACCAAGATAACTGTTTGCATTTCAGGCCTCCAGTTAGGACTGTATTATTACAAGAGGCTTTTAAGATCAAAGGCCTCTGCTAGTTACAGTATACAGGTCCCTATTAAATGGGCAACCGTACAACCTGCAACAGACATGTGAAAAGGTGGACCAATGACCCAAGTGCATGGTAGGAGTCCGTGTCTGAGAAGAATAGTGGATACCGCAGACCGGGCTTACTGTACAAGAACAGTAACCTAAATGGGCCTGGTGGAAGATTTTCCCCGTCCCCTCCCAGAAAGCGACCACTTAGCCAGAGACTCTAAGTCTATCCATGACTACACTCTTGAGAGACAAGCAGGACCATAACTTCAGATGGAGTCCAGATGGACCACAGCATTGCCTTCTCATGATACTAGGCCTTAGCAGAAGAGCAGGGGAGGAGGAGGAGGTCCACAGCCAGTTTCACCAGTCAGTGGAACGGGTATATGCAGCTCCCTGAGGAGCAGTGGATGCCTGAGCTACCCCCTCCATTAGGAGAAAAAGGGTAACTTTCCGCCTGAAAGGAAAAGAAGGAGAGGCATGTAGGCACTTCCCTTACCAATAAAGGGAGATTGTGCCACACCAGGGTGAACTCTAGGTTCTGGAATGAGTGAATAAAAATCCATCATTCCTCTTTTTTTTTGTTTGCAGTACGAAGTGATGCCAAGAAAAGGAATACATTCTGTGTTAACCCATCTGCCACACAGGTCTGCCGCCATGGGTGTCAGCAGGGGCCTGCTGCGCTTAAGAGGCCATGACCTGCCTAACTTGATTCTGACTAGACATGTGACATCTTCTGGAATGACGCTTATCATGGGTTCTAGATTGTCAACTAGAAACCAACTCTAGAGTGTCAGTATTTCCTTACGTAAAGGAAAGGAGGGCCCTCCCCCTGACTGATGTTGCATATCTGGATCCACAGATGGCTTGATGACATCTGGTGGGGGGGGGGGGTTTGAAGGACCCCTCCCGTGTACCAAGAGGCTAATCTCTTTTGCTGCTAAAAAGACTGCTGCAGAAAGGGCCGGGAGAAAACTCTACTCTAGAGCTTCGATATGTAGGGTGCCCAATGCCATTAGGATCACCTAAAAGGCCTTAGATGTGTCCAGCCCTGTCCTGAATATCAGGACCATGGCCAATATTAGAAGTTCTAGAGACCTGTGAGATGGATCCACTAGGGCTGTGTTAGCAGACAGTCAGCCCATTCTGTGAGAGGGAGGTTGGGTTTTAAATGAGTTCCCAGATTGCCTCCATATCTTGCAAGTACTGCCAAAGGTTGATCAGCCCGGAGGCATATTGACTACAAGTTCTAGAACACGGAACACGTAGCTGGTCCATGCAGTGAATATATAAAAGCTGCACATTGGAGTGAGCTGAAATCAGGAAGTATAGGGTGGGAATCTATAACGTTTGAAAATAATAAGGCCGAGGGAAACACCTTAGACTGCCACTGTATTCTCTTGAGAACAGGAATTGTCAAGCCAGCCTGCCGGCACAGCGGTAGGGTTACCGCTCATGGCGCCAGCGACCTGGGTTCAGGAACGGACATGGGCTGATGGAGGGTCGGCTGGGGGGAGGAGGATTGAGCACCCAGAGACTGCTGTCCTCCTCCGGGGTAGGGTGGGATGCATGTCCCGTTGCTCTACCACCACCTGGGTGACCACGGGTGGAGGTGCAGCGGGACTGCAGAAAGAAGGGAGGGGGGACGTGGGCTGGAAGCTGGAGTGCTCGCACGTCTCAACGTGCGCTGTCCCTAGGCTCCCCTAACATGCCAACGTCCTCTGGGAGGGGACCGAAAGAAAAAATTACTCACCTTAGTAATGTTGTTTCTTCTAATGGAGTCTTGCTATATTATGACAATTGCAGTTTGTCCCACCATTAGAACTGCTCCGGAGGTGAAAGAGTTAACTCCCATTCTAAGAATGGAACTTGGAGAGCGAGCTCAGTTAGAGAAGCTCTGTCTGGGTTATTTCAAACCTAAACTGTCAGATCTTTACGAGCAAAACTCACTAAGGTCTGTGTGGAAGCTGTAACCTACACTAGCCAACTGGCTACCTGACTATTCAGACATACTCCTGGTCCCAACACAAAGACTCAAGTCAGGGGACCAGAAGTAATAATATAGTATAAGTAATAATATGACATAAAATAAAACATCACACCCCAAAACCCCAAGAAGGGTGGAAAACATATAATGGGCATAACTACCATACACTAGGCTGCTACCCATACCCAAGTAGAAGTTCTGAGGGGCAGGCTGGGGGAGGTCATAATATAGCAAGACTCCATTAGAAGAAACAACATTACTAAGGTGAGTAATTTTTTCTTCAAACAACATGAAGTCTTGCTATATTATGACAATTGCAGAATACACAGCAGTACCTCCATGGAGGAGGGACAGAACCTACTTAGGAAATAGGCTCTGAAGCACGGCTGTGCCAAACCGAGCATCCCTCCTGGCCTGGACATCCAGGGAGTAATGCTTGGTGAAAGTATATACCGTTTTCCAGGTAGCTGCTTGACATATCTCTAAGATAGGGATGTCTCTGGCAGCAGCTAGAGACGCAGCTGTACCTCTGGTAGAATGAGCCCTCAGGCCTGAAGGGGGAACTTTCCCCAGTTTTTGATAACAAAATTGGATACAAGAGACAATCCACCTGGCAATGGATCTCTTAGTGGCAGGTTTCCCTTTTCCGACCTCACCATAAGTGAGAAAAAGTTGGAGGGATTCGAACCTGTGACCCTTGGTACGCTTTATATAGTAACTTAGGGCCCTCTTAACATCTAAACTGTGCAATCTCCTCTCACCAGAGGAAGAATGGTCAGTGAAAAACGCTGGAAGGGAGATAGATTGATTAAGATGGAAATCTGAAAACACCTTAGGCAAAAACTTCCTGTTAGTCCTGAGGACTAACTTATCCCTGTGGAAAGAAAGAAATAAAGTCAGTTTCTACTGACAGGGCTTGCAACTCACTTATGCGCCTGGCAGAAGTGATAGCCACTAGGAAAACAGTTTTCCAAGTTAAGTACTTAAGCTCTGCAGAAGACAGAGGTTCAAAAGGAGGTTGCATTAACTGGGCAATGCAAACATTAAGGTCCCAGGCAGGGGCCGGATCCCTAAAGGGTGGATTAGAATGAAGTAATCCTTTAAAAAACTTGGAAAATACAGGTTGAGCGGAAAGAGAGGAGGGCTTTCCTGCTGAAACAAAAGCAGAGACAGCTGCCAAATGTACTTTCAGGGTAGCTGGTCTCAGTCCCAAGGAATTAAGGTGGACCATATAGTCCAAAACAATGGGCAAATCAGCAGATTCCGGGGAAATATGTTTCCCAGAACACC
This sequence comes from Neoceratodus forsteri, assembly GCA_016271365.2. NCBI lineage: Eukaryota > Metazoa > Chordata > Ceratodontiformes > Ceratodontidae > Neoceratodus > Neoceratodus forsteri. The sequence continues at coordinate 108,454,947 of CM057450.1, read as the reverse complement.
AAATGGAAAACCTTTTCCACTTAGAATTGTAAGTAGCCCTAGTGGAAGGCTCCTAGAAGCCTTGGGATTTTCAAGAACACCTGAGAAAGGTGCAGGTCAGCAAATTCTAACTCCTCAAGAGCCAGGCCTTGAGGTTGAGGGATTTGAGGTTCGGATACCAAACTCTCCCCTGTGCACAAGTTAACAGGTTGTGATTCCAGGGGAGGCACAGGGGAAGATGGACTGCTAGTGAGAAGTAGTGGGTACCAGGGCTGCCTGGCCCAATCTGGGGCAATCAGAATCATCCTGCAAGGCTGGGATCTGATTTTGACTAGCACCTTGAATAGGAGAGGGAAGGGGGGAAAGGCATAAAGAAACTTCCCTTCCCAATCTAGGAGAAAGGCATCCAGGGGGATTGAGCCCAACACTGGGGGCCTGCAACAGAACAGTGGAAGTTGGTGATTGTCTGGGGCTGAAAAAAGATCTATCTGAGGGTGCCCCATCTGGCAAAAACTATCCCCAGTACTTGAGGATCCAGAGACCATTCGTGATGGCCCTGGGAAATCCTGCTGAGAGCATCTGCTAGGACATTGTCCTTTCCTGGAAGGTGAACTGCTATGAGGGAAGTGTTCAGGAATAGGCCAGAGACCACAACTTCATTGCCTCGGTGCACAAGGCGAAGACCGAGTGCCCCCTGCTTGTTGATGTACCACATTGTTGTGGTGTTGTCTGTTCTGACTTGCACCACTTTGTTCTGAACAGACACAGAAAACACTTGAAGTGTTAAAAGACAGCTCTGAGTTCCAGCAAATTGATGTGGAGCAGAGATTCCTGAGGGGACCACACTCTTTGAGTGGAGAGGTCGCCCATGTGGGCTCCCAACCCCAGGAGGGAAGCATCTGTAGTGAGGGTCAAGGAGTGAGACAGAGGAATGAAGGGGACCTCCAGTCTTAAATTGCTCTGATCCTGCCACCACTGCAGGGCCTGGATCAGGGTTTGGGTCACTGGGACCAACTTGGAAAGGGGGTCTCTTCTCTGAGACCAAAAGGCTCTCAAGTGAAACTGAATGTCCCTCATCTGAAATCTTGCTCCTTGCACTACGGCTGTGGACGTAGCCATGTGCCCTAGGAGCTGCAAAAAGTGTCTTGCTGGTCGAGAGACCTGCAGAGTGAAGGAGGAGGCCAGAGCCACCAAGTTCCTTACCCTCTCTAAGGGTAGGAAGGCTCTGGCCTGTTTTGTGTCCAATTCTGCACCTATGAAGGTGAGCACCTGAACTGGTTCCAGAACTGATTTTGGAAGATTGAGCAAGAAGCCCAGAGAGGTGAGCAGCTGCTGGGTAACTTGCAGGTGAGATCTTCCTGTTCTGGGGACTGGCCTACAATGAGCCAGTCGTCCAGATAGGGAAAGACAGCAATCCTTTGCCTTCTTAAATGAGCCACTGCTACTGCCAGACATTTTGTGAATACCCTTGGGGCAGAGGTGAGGCGAAGGGCATTGCTCTGAACTGGTAGTGACCTGAGGGCAGTTCGAATCTGAGGTACTTCGGTGGGAGCTTCTGATTGGGACGTGAAAATAGGCATCCTTGAGGTCCAGGGAGGCTAGCCAGTCCCTGGCCTTAGAGAGGGTAAAATCATTGCCACAGAGTTACCATTTTGAACTTTGGTTTCAAAAGGTGTTTGTTCAGATATCTCAGGTCTAAAATGGGCCACCATTCTCCTGTCTTTTTGGGTAAGGAAATATCTGGAGTACAGACCCTTGCCCTGGTGTAGGGGAGAAACCCTTTCTACAGCTCTGAGAGCCAGGAGGGTTGAGACCTCTGTTTCTAAAGTAAAGGTCTCTAAAGAGTTTGCAGGTGGGAAAGACCTGATTCTCATCTTTGGGAACTTTTGAAGCTGAGAACCAGACCCTGGCTTACTACTTCCAGGACCCACTTGTCTGAAGTTCGAGACACCCAGTTCTGAACGAAGTAAGCCAACCTGCCCCTACAGGTAAAGGAGAATCGGCCCTGGGCACCTCATCAGGGTGTCTGTTTGGCAGGTGCTTAGGCTGAGGGGTGGGAGCAGGCCTGCCCACACCCCGTCTGCCTCTCCTCTGAAGAACCCCTCTGAACATAAGCAGAGGAGCCTGGGTTTGGTAAAAGGCCTGTGAAAAGCCTCACCCCTACCCCTGGGGTCTGCCTGAGGAGTGGCTTGCCGCTCCTTGGCCTGAGCACTTTATAGGTAGTCCTATATTCATCCATTTCTTCATATAATTCTCTGTCTGCTCCCCAAACAGAGAATTCCCTACCACAGGAAAATCCATAGCCTTAGTCAGGTATCCTGTGACAAGCTAGCACCTGAGCCAGGCCAATTCCGCGAAAAGCTACAGACGTAGCCATGACTCTAGAGGATACATAATTAAAATCCACAGCAGCATGAAACTGCACCTTAGATGCCTCAATGCCATCAGCAGCCACCTGTTCCAGCTCATTAGCAAGCTGGCCAGAGGCCTGTTTGGCCAAGGCCATGACAGTGTCCCATCTAGATTTCTGATACCTTGCTACATAAGCCATGTAATTTGCTTGCCTGAGTCCCAAGGACGCTGCCATGTATTGTTTTTTAGCCATGGCATCAATCTTCCTGGAATTCTTGTCAGGAGGATGAGAAGCCAAAGGAATATTAGCTTTATCACAGGCTGCAGCCTGAACCACACCAACATGGCTGCATTGCTGTGAAAGGAATTCTGTATCAGGACCTGACAGAGTGTACCTCCTGTCCATCTTTTGTCCACAGGAGGCACAGAATTAGGAGTTTTAAAATCTTTATTGTCTGTTTCCTAGTGATTTATGCAAGGAACAGACAATCTCCTAGACTCTGAATATCCATCATTTCTACAAAATCAGGTTCCTCTTGTTCATCCACAGCTTCCTCCAATGGAAGCTGGAGGGTTTCAACAACTTTTTGTAAAACATAAAGTGAGAGGGGACTCAGAAAGCAAAGGGGAGATTCTAAAGGTCTGTCTGGGGAGATGTCCGGTTCAATGGGCACACCCAGACCCTCAAAGTCACATGCATACTGTTCATAATCATCCTCCCCCTCCTCTGGTTCATAAAATTCTTCAACAACATATTCCTGAACCGGTGGAACCGACCGAACCGACCTTTTACCAGACAGTGGCGGTTCGGACGGAACTGGAGAAAGTGACTGGACAATCTGAATAGCTCTTGCTATCTCTGCAGCAGTTGGAGAAGGAATTTTGGGCTCCACAGCTGCTGATTTTCTTGTTTTCTTTACTGGAACTGGCTCCTCCGAGCCAGCTTCTACGCTTGCCCGAGGAAGTCTCAGCTAGTCAGAGGGTACCCTCCCGTTCGGGTTACAACGCAATCGGCTGGCCATCCGGTCAGCGGACTCTTGGCCTCTCGCTCCCTGAGCCTGCCAACTCTCTTATCCAGGGTGGCTGCAGGGAAATTTTACAAATCTGGCAGTCTGAATTGAGGTGGTCAAACCCCAGACAATATACACATGTGGTGTGTGGGTCAGCCTTGGCAAAGACTTCCCCACAGGCATCACAGTGTTGAAACCCAGTGGGCCCGGTTTTTCTTTTGGGTTTTCAGACATAATGCCAGCCTAACCAAAAACTTGCCCTTTTAAACGGCAGTGCCAGGCAAGACACCCTTATCGGTTCCTAACCATGTCACGGGTCTTGGAAAAAACCATAATGAAATCCGGTTTTTTTAGAACCGATAAGAACCGGGAACCGCACTCTGAAACCTTCAATTCAAGTTTTAAAACAAGCTGATCGGTTCAAAACCGAACCGATAACATTTACAAGTTCCACACAGAAAATAAACTTAAATTGCTTACGATACCACAGACAGAGCTTGAACCGAACGGTTTTGCGGTTAAAATAATAATATTCTCGGTTGATTTGAACCGAGAAAACACTGTTTAAACCGAGAAATGAACCGAGCAGTAGGAGAAATCTCCGGAGTGACTGTTCAGTGAGGCGGAGTAAAGAATCTGACAATTTAGGTTTGAAATAACCCAGACAGAGCTTCTCTAACCAAGCTCGCGCTCCAAGTTCCATTCTTAGAATGGGAGTTAACTCTTTCACCTCCGGAGCAGTTCTAATGGTGGGACAAACTGCAATTGTCATAATATAGCAAGACTTCATGTTGTTTGAAAGTGGAAAACTCCCCGCAGTGCTCCCTGTAGATGGAACTCCAGGCCCAGATCTCAGTGCCCCTGCCAGCGCCTGATGACAGCATCCCTCCGACGAAAAGACAGACACGTCGGGATGGTAAAGGGGTCCTGTCCCCTACCCGCCTGGGGGGTACAACCAAGGCTCTGTGGGGGGGGATGGACTGCACTGACGCTTGGCATGAGGAGTAGGGATGTACAAAGCCAATATGGAGTCTCCTGAAGAAAGGAAGCATGGCAGTGAGAAGGGTAAAAAAAAAAAAAGAACACAAATTGTGACATGAAGGTATATCGCCTACCTATCCCAGAGAAGGAGGCAATGCCACATACATCGTTATGGTAGCAGGAATCAAAAGGTGACTATTCTGGACTTGATGTGCTTGAAAAGAAAGGTCCAGACTCTGGTGTTTGAGGTAAGCCTCAGATCTGCTGTTTTTGTTCCTGCCAGAGTTGTTAGGGCCCAGGCCTTTGGTGTCACTACCCTGTCCTATATCCATCCGACGACCACTCTCTGAACAATGGTGCTGGAATCAACAACCATGAATCCAGCACTACTACAGCCAGTCCCCTGTTTATATGGTTATGATCTCAGGGCATGGGTGGCCAGGTGGGTCAGGGGATGGGTATGTGCCCTACTACTGGCCTGAAGGATGCCGTCTGGCAGTGGAACAGTCAGAGACACTGGCTGGATAAATAAACACCCTCTCTATCTTCACCTAAATTGGGTATGATAGAGGAAAGAAAGGGTTCCAGGCTCCACTTAAGGTCTACAGGCTAGCAGCATGGTCTGTAACCAGTGTCCCTTCTACTATCTCCCCTTTTGCAGTAGACGGCATGGAGAACGGTATTTTGCCTGTCACTAGTAAAACCAGCCACCCTGAATTAGGTGTGTCTCTTAAGACAGAAGCCAGGGGGTGGATGCCCTGGCAGCATCTGGGTGTCATAGGAGAGGGAAAATGATAAACTGGTGGCCATACCCTGATAATGGACATTCCCTGTGAGTAAGTCTCCTAGCAACCTGTGGAAGGCTGCAGTGCTAGTGTCAAAAAAGAGACCACTGGAGGACCTATGAGGGGTCCTCTTTCCCTATGAGCATACTGGTCCAGAGGGAAATTGCCACAGTCTTCCTCCTGGTCATCCTCCTAGGTGACACTGCTGGATATCATCGGCGGGGTCAACCAATTGAAAGAAATGAGCCTACAGGGGCCGTAGATGCTCAGGAAAGAGCTGATGTGATGACCTGGAAAATGTCATCAAGAGGCTGTACATCAGGTTCCTCGTCGACGGAATCTGTCTTACCAGAGGAAGAGATAAAAAGGTGTCCTAGCATATCCATGATGGGCTAGAGTACCACCTTGATGTTGGTGTCTATATCATCGACTGGAATGCCTGGGGATGTTGCCGGGGGTGTGGCAGAGGTGCCTCCGTTGACTACAGATACAGAAGAGCACCGACAAAAGATGCAGCAGTGCCACCATTGATGTAAAAGTCCTGGTAACTGTGCATGTTGATGGGGGAGTCTTAGGGCACCACTGTCAATGTGGAGTGAGCAGCCGGGGTGAAACAGCTGACTGAAGAGGCAGAGGCGTCACTGTCGATATCGCCATATGACTGAGGTACAGCTGGCAGGAGAGGCAGAGGTGTCACCGTCAATGTCGTCATATGACTGAAATACAGTAGATGGGATAGGCAGCGGCGTCACCATCGATATTACCATATGACTGAGGTACATTCGACTGGAGAGGCAGAGGCGTTGCCATCGACGATGCTGTATGGCTGTGGTACCTAGGAGAAGGTGCCCTCCCAGACCCTGACCGTTATGTCCCATTTGCCGGTCGGGATGGGGGGAGCGGTGCTGGGGCGGGCAAGCGCCAAAGAGAAACTCATCCTGGAAGAAGAGGGAAGACCTGTAGTGCACCCAGGAGGGTCTTTCCCACCCGAGTCCCAGGGCTGGAGCTCAATTTCCCCACCACCTGCAGTAACTGGCGGGCTGGTTAGTGTGGAAAAGGGCGCCATTGGTTCTGAGGGTAAATTCCTCTCTTCCCATCGTGGGTGCACACCAGCAGTCTCTTTCGCCGACATGCTGGTGCTTTTCCAAAAATACAATGAACCGAGCATTTTCAGTTCAGAAAAGAAGAAAAAACTGTGACTGAAGCAGCGACGTTTCTACCACAGTAAAACAAGCACTGATCGATGGCGGGAACAGAACTGAGGAGGGATGGGGCCACCCATGCTTATATACGGCAGGACGACATAGGACGTCGTTGTGGGTGGCCCCTGGTGGAATGCTTTCAAAAGTTTCCATGTGATCTTAGAGCCCGTGTGGCCTGATGAAAGAGATATCCTTGAAGAAGATCTGGGGGTTCCTTGGTGTAGAGTTCTTTATGAAAGGCTCAAAAGGTTGATACTGTCTCTCTGGGTTTTGTAACCAGGGGTCCTGATGTGGGAGGCGGAGTGCCTTCACTATTGTATACATTTCCTATTGTCCAAGCCTAAGAGCGAGTAATCTCCCAGCCTCCTCTCCTTGGTCCACATATCTAGTTTTGGCCCTGAAAATTGTGAATTCTGCTTGTTCCCTAAGCAACTCTCCATATTTTGCCTTGGCTGTGCTCAAGTTTAGCCAATTTTCAGGTGATACAGAGCTAGATATTCTCTTTACCCATTCTCTAATTTCTGTTAACAGCTGTAGATAATTGTTTGCAGCCATACTGGTCATTGTACAAAGATGAACAAAGTGGGTGATCGGATGCCTTTTATTGAACCAACAAAAGATTTAGGCGTAGCAGTCAGGTTCTACAGAAAACAAGCTTCTTTACTAAGGACAGAGAGATCTACTGGTAAATAAACTTTTACACCTGGGTATAACAGTTCCTTTGATAAGGCAGTAGGCAGAGATAAAAAAAACAAAAACAGCCTTTGACATTCTAGGTGGTTGTAATTCAGATTAGTGATGTAGACTCCTCTCCTGAAATGGAATGTGACACAGGAGGCCTATAAATTGTAAAATGCTTATGGTCAAAGAGCCTCCCTAAATACAGACTGTGTGTGTGTGTGCACGCGCGACAGAGAGACAGAGAGAGAGAGAGAGAGAGAGAGAGAGACACTACAGTATAAATAAAACCTTGCTAATGTATAAGACACACTAAAAATGTATCACATATAAGAGATAATGTATATAAATATATGCAGAGGAAATGCATATGCACCTGAACCAAAAAGAAGACAGCTGTCAATTAAAATTTGTAACAGGTCATGAAACCAAGGCCTGTAGTCCATTCTTCTTACAATCCAGAAGGTGGAGAAGCTTGAGTTCATAAGCTTGCCTCTTTTGAGTATTTCTGAAATGTCCTTTGAGAACCAGGACAGAGAGGTCAAAGATGGAGTAAGAAGACTGAGAGAAATCTTGTCTCTCTGGTTTTTCAGTCTTTTTTTCCTTTATGTTGTGCCTGAGTGAGTTCATTCAGGTTCAAATGGGCTGTCTCATTCCCCCACATGGCTTGTATGTGCAAACTTCTTGTAGTGTTGTCTATTACTCTAATTTTAGCATACTTTTTGTATCTTTTAGCAGACTGTGGTTTATCCTCCACATCCTTTCCCTGTCAGTGTGACTTGGCGTCATAAAGGATAGTTGGAATGGGGAGCGGTCAGACAGTACTCTTGGCAGGATCTCACAGTGTGTTTGGTACATCTCATGATATCCTGACTGACCAGGTAGTAATCCAGCCTGGATGATATGTTGTGAGCTGATGACCAAAAGAAAAAATTACTCACCTTAGTAATGCTGTTTCTTCTAATGGAGTCTTGCTGTATTCTGACATATGCAGTTAGGTCCTGCCTTTCAACTGCCCCGGAGAACAAAGAGTTAAACTTTCCATGGCCAGCATGGAATGTTCACCATGAGCTCGGTTGAAGCCCCTGTCTGCTGTTGTTTAAACTGCAACTGTCAGATCTTTACAAGCAAGGACACACTAGATGTTCTGTGTGGAAACTGTAAAATTCTTACTAGCCAACTGGCAAATATATCTAAATAAAAGGTTTTTTGGTTTCAAAAGGAAGACTCAAGTCAGGAAACCCAAAAACAAAACACATCCAAAACACAACCTGTCACCCAAACCAAAAGAGGGTGAAAAAAAGGACACCCCTAGGGTGCCAACACTGCTCCTGCCCACCCACATCCCAAAATCTGGGTTCTGAGAGGGGAGGCAGGGAGGGAGGGAGGTCAAAATACAGCAAGACTCCATTAGAAGAAATAACATTACTAAGGTGAGTAATTTTTTCTTCAAACAACATGAAGTCTTGCTGTATTCTGACTCATGCAGACTACCAAGCAGTACCTCCATGGTGGAGGGACAAAACCTACTTTGGAAACAGGCTCTGAAGTACTGCTGTGCCAAACTGAGCATCACTCCTAGCCTGGATATCCGGAGAGTAATGCTTGGTGAAAGTATGGACTGTTTTCCAGGTGGCTGCTTGACAAATTTCTAAGAGAGGAATATCCCTGGCAGCAGCCAGGGAAGCAGCTGAACCTCTAGTGGAATGAGCCCTCAGGCTTGAGGGTGGAGTTCTACCAAGTTTTTCATAGCAGAATTGTATACAAGAAACAATCCACCTGGCAATAGATCTCTTAGTGGCAGGTTTGCCCTTACCAACTTCTCCATACGTAAGGAACAACTGAAGGGATTCAAACCTGTGACCCTTGGTACGCTCTATGTAGTAGCTAAGAGCTCTTTTAACGTCTAAGCTGTGTAGCCTCCTCTCTCCCGAGGAGGAATGGTCAGTGAAGAAAACGGGGAGAGATATTGACTGGCTGAGGTGGAAATCTGAAACCACTTTAGGTAAGAACTTTCTGTTAGTTCTTAGGACCACTTTATCTATATGGAAAGAGATAAAATCAGATTCCACTGACAGGGCTTGCAATTCACTGATACGCCTGGCACAAGTAATGGCTACCAAAAACACAGTTTTCCAAGTCAAGTACTTAAGCTCTGCTGAGGACAAAGGCTCAAAGGGAGGTTGCATAAGCTGAGCAATGCAAACATTAAGGTCCCAGGCAGGAGCAGGATCCCTGAAGGGGGGATTGGTGTGAAGCAATCCCTTGAAAAACTTACAAAATACAGGATGGGATGATAGCGAGGAAGGCTTGCCTACTAAAAGAAAGCAGAAACAGCTGCCAAGTGTACTTTAAGGGTAGTTGGTCTGAGGCCTAGGCTATTAAGATGGACCATATAGTCCAAAACCGAAGACAATTCAGCAGAGTCTGGAGAAATATTCTTCTTAGAACACCAGAAGCTGAATCATTTCCATTTGGAGTTGTAAGTCTTCCTGGTGGAAGGCTTTTGAGAAGCCTTAAGGATATCCAGAACCCCTTGGGAAAGATGCAGATCTGCAAACTCTAACTCTTCAAGAGCCATGCCTTGAGATTGAGAGACTGAAGACTTGGGTACCAAATCCTCCCCTGAGAGGATGTCAACAGGTTGTAATTCCTGGGAAGAGACCGGGGAAGGTGGACTGCTAGGGACAGTAACAAGGGATACCATGGCTGCCTGGCCCAGTCTGGAGCAATCAGAATCACTTTGCATGGTTGTGACTTTATCTTGACTAACACTTTGAACAGGAAAGGGAAGGGGGGAAAGCATACAGAAATTTCCCTTCCCAGTTCAGAATCAGAGCATCCAGGGGGACTAAGCCCAAGACTGGGGTCTGCAACAAAAGACAGGAAGTTGGTGATTGTCTGGGGCTGCAAAAAGATCTATCTCTGGTGTGCCCCATCTCGAGAAAATCACTTTCAAAACTAGAGGATCTAGGGCCCATTCGTGATGGCCCTGGGATAGTCTGCTCAGTGCATCTGCTAGGACATTGTCCTTCCCTGGGAGGTGAACTGCTATCAGAGAGGTTTGCAGGGAATAGGCCAGGGACCACAACTTCATTGCTTCTGTGCACAAGGCCGTAGACCGAGTGCCTCCTTGCTTGTTGATGTACCACATGGTGGTGGTGGTGTCTGTTCTGACCTGAACCACCTTGTTCTGTACAGATCTGGAAAAAGCTTGCAGTGCCAGAAACACTGCTCTGAGTTCCAAGAGATTGATGTGAAGCAGAGATTCCTGAGGTGACCACAGTCCTTGGGTGGTAAGATCCCCCAAGTGGGCTCCCCAGCCCAGCAGGGAAGCATCTGTGGTGAGTATCACTGAATGAGACTGAGTGACAAATGGAACTCCTTGTCTCAAATTGTCCTGATCCTGCCACCACTGAAAGGCTTGGATCAGGGTTCGAGTCACTCGGATTAGCTTGGTAAGGGAATCCTTTCTTTGGGACCAGAAGGCTCTTCAGTGGAACTGAATGTCCCTCATCTGGAATCTTGCCCCTTGGACCACTGCTGTGGAAGCTGCCATGTGGCCCAGAAGCTGAAGGAAATGCCTTGTTGGTCGAGACACCTGAAGGGTGAATGAAGAGGCCAGTTCCATAAGGTTCCTTGCCCTTTCCAGGGGAAGAAAGGCTCTTGCCTTTACTGTATCCAGTTCTGCACCTATGAAGGTGAGGAGCTGTACTGGGTCGAGAACTGACTTCGGAAGGTTGAGAAGGAATCCTAAGGAAGTGAGCACTTGCTGGGTCACTTGCAGATGTGACTTGACTTGGTCTGGAGACTGACCTACTATGAGCCAGATGTCCAAGTATGGGAAGATGGAGGTCTTTTTTTCTTCTTAAGAAAGCAACAACTACTGCCAGGCACTTTGTGAAAACCCTTGGGGCTGATGTTAGGCCAAATGGCATTGCTCTGAACTGATAGTGGCCTGAGGGCAACTCGAACCTGAGGTACTTTTTGTGGGAGCACCTGATGGGAATGTGAAAGTAGGCATCTTTGAGGTCCAGGAAGGCTAGCCAGTCCCCTGGCCTTAGAGAGGGAAGGATAATTCCCAGAGTTACTATTTTGAACTTTGGCTTCAAAAGGTGTTTGTTCAGATATCTTAGGTCCAGGATGGGCCGCCATTCTCAGGTCCTTTTGGGGGTTAGGAAGTACCTGGAGTACAATCCTTTGCCCTTGTGTAGGGTGGGAACCCCCTCTATAGCTCTGAGAGCTAGAAGAGAAGAAACCTCTGCCTCTAGGCCAAGGGTCTCTGAGAGATTTGCAGGTGGAAAGGATCTGGTTCTCATCTTGGGGAATTTTTTGAAGCAGAGAACCAGTCCCTGGCTTACTACTTCCAGGACCCACTTGTCTGATGTAAGAGACTTCCAGTCCTGGACAAAGTAAGCCAGCCTGCCCCCTATTGGTATGGGAGAATTGGCCCGGGCAGACCCATCAGGGTGTCTGCTTGGCAGGGGCTTTAGGCTGAGGGGTGGATGCAGGCCTGCTCATCCCCTTCTGCCGCTCCCTCTAAAGAACGCCCTCTGTGAAAAGGAAGAAGAGGAGGCCTGAGCTTGGTAAAAAGGCCTTTGGAAAGGCCTGCCCCTGCCCCTGGACTACTGCCTTTGAGGAGTTGCTTGCCTTTCTTTGGCCTGAGCACTCCTGTAAGTGGTCCTGTACTCATCCATCTTTTTCATGTAGTTCTCTGTCTGCTCCCCAAACAGAGAATTACCAATTACAGGAAAATCCATGGCCATAGCCTGAGTATCCTGTGAGAGGCTAGTACATCTGAACCAAGCCATCCTCCGAAGAGCCACAGATGTAGCCATGACTCTTGATGAAACATCACTGGAGTCCACAGCAGCATGAAACTGTACTTTCGATGCCTCAATCCCATCTGCAGCCACCTACTCCAGCTCCTTGGCAAGCTGGTCAGGGGCCTGTTTAGCCAGAGCCAGCACAGTGTCCCACCTGGACTTCTGGTATCTGGCTGTATAGGCCATATAGTTAGCCTGCCTGAGTCCCAAAGATGCTGCCATGTATTGTTTCTTTGCCATGGCATCAATCTTCCTGGAGTCCATGTCTGGGGGGTGTGATGCCAAGGGAATATTTGCCTTATCACAGGCAGCAGCCTGCATGACCCCAACATGGCTGCATTGCTGGAAAAGGAACTCCATGTCTGAGCCTGTGAGAGTGTACCTCTTGTCCATTCGTCTGTCCACAGGAGATATAGAATTAAGAGACTTAAGAATTTTATGTGTCTGTTTCCCAAAGGATTTGTGGAGGGGGAATAGACAGTCTCCTGGACTCTGGGATGTCCATCATCTCAACATAATCAGGCTCTTCCTGATCCTCTACTGCTTCCTCCACAGGAAGCTGGAGAGTCTCAGCCACTTTTTTGTAAAACATATAGTGTGAAGGGGACTCAGAAAGCCTAGGAGGAGAAACCCCTGAAGGTCTGTCTGGGGAGATGTCCGGGTCAATAGGCACATCCAGACTTTCATAATCACCATAATCATCCTCATACTCTCCCTCCTCCTCCGGTTCATAAAATCCTTCCAAAGTATAATCCAGAACCGGGGAACTGACCGAACCGCTACCAGATGGTGCCGGTTCGGTCGGAACCGAACTAAGCGATTGCACAATCCTTATCACCTTGGCTAGCTCATCGGCGGTCGAAGTATGAATTTCTGGGTCCGAACCGGACGATTTATCTTTTCTCTTTCTTTTCACCGGAACCGACTCCTCAGAATCAGCTCTCCTTTTGCCCGAAGTAGTATCACCCTGGTCAGAGGGCACTCCTTCTGGTTCGGTCGGAACTGAACCCGGGCTGGCCATCCGGGTCAGCGACTTCTCAGCCTCCCTTTCCCTCAGTCTACCTAATCTCTTTTCCAGGGTAGATTTGGGAAAATTCTTGCAAATTTGGCAGTTTGAATCGAGGTGGTCAAACCCCAGACAATAAACACAGGTAGTATGGGGATCAGCCTTGGCAAAGACTTCCCCCCACACACTGCAGTGCTGAAACCCAGTGGGCCCGTTTTTTTTCTTGGGTTTCTCAGACATGGCCAATCCTATCCAAAAATGTACCCTTTTTTCAGCAATCCGCCTGGCAAGACTCCCCTATCGGTTCCTGACCGTGTCATGGGTCTTGGAATAAAATGTAATTAAATCCATTTTTTTTAGAACTGATACGGACCGGTTACCACACTCTAAAGTAAGCACAAGCTTTTTTATACCTCAAACTGATCGGTTCAGCCGAACCGATCCACAATTTACAAGTTCCACACAGAAACAAACCAAAAAACCTATCTAGTACTCATGGTACCACAGACAGAGACTTGAACCGACTAAGCGGTAACAGCAATTCTGTAGAAACCGACTGAGAACCGACACTTCAACCGACTTTTTGAACCGAGCAGCAGGAGAAATCTCTAGAGCAACTGTTCAGTGAGGCATAGTAAAGAATCTGACGGTTGCAGTTTAAACAACAGCAGACAGGGGCTTCAACTGAGCTCGTGGTGAACATTCCATGCTGGCCATGGAAAGTTTAACTCTTTGTTCTCCAGGGCAGTTGAAAGGCAGGACCTAACTGCATATGTCAGAATACAGCAAGACTTCATGTTGTTTGAATGTGTATTCCCTTCAACCGAGATGTAGGGCACCCCACCCCAGGGTTCTATTGGGTCTTTTGAGTCCTGGAGTTCCCGACAAGCTCTCTGGTTGGATGATAAGCCTGACCATTGACACCCAGACCTGCCCATTACTGTGTCTGACATGACATTTCAATCTCTGGCCAGGACTGTTATGAGGTTGGCCTAAGTGGCTAATTTTGTTGAATCTGTTGTTAGAAAAAGTTGGTGTTCCTCTCAGTTAGGCCCATAGATGGAGGCTAGTACCATTTCTGTTCTAAGTGTCCCCCCTAAATATGACGTGTCTGCCATCAGGGTTAGTTATCTGTTGTACCAGTTGGGAGGGCACATTCCTATGAATTATTATGGCAGTCTCACCTTTCTTATTGTTACTCTTGGCACTGAACACCTGGCCCATCCATTCCCTTCTCCATAAGTTGCACTGTTATGTTATGGTGTGAGTCTCTTGTAGAAACACTGTCCTTGCTCCAGATGTCTTGAAGTGCCTAAGGATTTTCTTTTGTTTGTGCCCCCTCAACACTGCAAGTGATGATCCCATAAGAGTTACTAGCCATCTCTATGTTTGGAGGGCAAAGGTACTCAAAGCATTTGTCCTATGGGACCTACTGCGGTGTCCCCTCAATTGCACCTCTGTTTTTCACACATGGATTAAGTTGACATTCTTGCTACCTGACTGTCTAAGGTATTACTGGATTATGGACTTCATATTCCTGTCTAGAAATTCTACATGACAATGATGTATCATAGGCTAGAGTTCAGCAGTAAGATTAACAAAGTGAAATATAAAAAATATTGTACAACTGCAACAAACTGTAACACATAAAACACAGCAACTAAGCAGAACAGTAACAGCGACTGTATGGTATAGATCGGTAAGGGTGGCACAGCAGATGCCAGCCATCAGCCTGCTGGTATGGGGGTGACTAGCTGGTAATGGCAGGGTGATCGGGGTCCATATGAGGATGATTCTCTGCCCATGAACCCTAAATAATCTATGTAAGAAAATTACCTGTTCGGATATTGTGCGGTGGTACCCCCCCCACCAGCAGCCTGGTGTGGCAAATGCAGTAGAAAGTGGCCATTTAATGCCCAACAACATTGTAAGGCAGGGTCAAGGGTGCTGGTTAAACTATATTTCTTCCCATTACTGCCAGCATCCCTCTGAAGCTTAGCACTCTTACCTAGACCTGCCGACTTAACAATCATTCTGTGCAGGATGGTGAAGTTACTGTCACAGCCTCAGAACAGGGAGTTTATTTTGTCCCTCACCAGAAGTAATATTGCAGAAGTCCCAGAAAGAGCAGCAGTCAGCTGGTGGTCACAAATGTAAATTATATACTCCCTGTTATTCTTGCTCTTCTAGGAATATCTTCACCATTGATTCACATCAGTGGGTTCTGAGCCGGAGGTGCTAGGACCCTGCAGGAGCCAGAACGTTTCAGGAGGGCCAGCGTCAAGCCAGGCTGCGTGCATGCACAGCAGCATGAGACTAGCTCGGACTGCATGGCTTACTTCGGCACGGCCCTAAACCACCTCAGTTCCTTTTTTTGCCAAGGGGTTGCAGTGAAATCAAACTAACACTAATGAACTTAACTCATTCACTCCACAGTAGCTCTTTGAGAGTTCCGCCACTTGTGTCTTGTAAATTCTTAACACTGCGTCCAGGGCCTTTCTAAGCAAACCGGGCCAGTTTTAGGACTTTGGGGGCCTCCAGCAAACTCAATGACTGGGGCCCCACAGACGCCCCAGGGATCTTTCTACATAGCCCATATTTTACCTTAAGGGCATTAACAAGGTGCATGGTGGGGGGCATCTTCCAATATAGCAGGAGTACAAGAACAAGGGGGCATGATATGAAACTGAAAGGTAGCAGGTTACGAGGAAATGTGAGGACGTCTTTCTTCATGGAGAGGATGGTGAGCACATGTAATAGTCTGTGGGGGGAGAAAGAAAAAAATTACTCACCTTAGTAATGTTGTTTCTTCTAATGGAGTCTTGCTATATTATGACAATTGCAGTATGACCGCAGGTTAGAACTGCTCCGGAGGTGAAATAGTTAACTTTCCATGCAGGAATGGAACTTAGAACGCGAGTTCGGTTGAAAACTCTGTCTGTTGTGCTTCAAACGCAAACTGTCAGATCTTTACGAGCTAAAACTCACTAAGGTTCTGTGTGGAAGCTGTAAACCTACACTAGCCAACTGGCTACTAACATAAACACTCATTTTTGGCCTAAAACAAAGACTCAAGTCAGGAGACCCAAAAATGCAAAAACACAACACCAATTCACCCAAAAGGTAGATGAAAAACAACAAGGTGGGCATCAAAAAAAAAAAGTGCCAACCCTGTACTGCCCACCCACATCCCCAAAGAAAAAATTACTCACCTAGTAATGTTGTTTCTTCTAATGGAGTCTTGCTATATTATGACATATGCAGTACAACCCCAGGTTAGAACTGCTCCGGAGGTGAAAGAGTTAACTTCCATGCAGGGCATGGAATCTTAGCGCGAGCTCGGTTGAACACTCTGTCTGTTGAAGCTCAAACTTAAACTGTCAGATCTTTATGAGCAAAAACTCACTAAGATTCTGTGTGGAAGCTGTAAACCTACACTAGCCACTGGCTACTAAGTACAAAAACACCTTTTTGTTCTTGATCCCAAAACAAAGACTCAAGTCGGGGAATTCAAGAAGGAAAAATTTTAGCATAACACCTAAGCACCCTAGAAGGGTGAATTAAAGTGGGCATCAAAGAAGTGCCAACATTGCACTGCCCACCCACATCCCAAAAACAGAGGTTCTGAGAGGGGCAGGCTGGGGGGGAGGTCATAATACAGCAAGACTCCATTAGAAGAAACAACATTACTAGGTGAGTAATTTTTTCTTCAAACAACATGAAGTCTTGCTATATTATGACATATGCAGACTACACAGCAGTACCTCCATGGAGGAGGGACAGAACCTACTTGGGAAATAGGCTCTGAAGCACAGCTGTGCCAAATCGAGCATCACTCCTAGTTTGGATATCCAAGGAGTAATGCTTAGTAAAAGTATGAACTGTTTTCCAGGTAGCTGCTTGACATATCTCTAGGATAGGAATGTCCCTGGCAGCAGCCAGAGACGCAGCTGTACCTCTGGTGGAGTGAGCCCTCAGGCCTGAGGGAGGAACCTTACCCAGTTTTTCGTAACAGAATTGGATACAAGAGACAATCCACCTGGCAATGGATCTTTTAGTGGCAGGTTTCCTTTACCAACCTCACCATAAGTGAGGAACAATTGGAGGATTCAAACCTGTGACCCTTGTACGTTCTATATAGTAACTAAGGGCTCTTTGACATCTAAACTGTGCAATCTCCTCTCACCAGAGGAGGAATGGTCAGTGAAGTACACAGGAAGAGACATGGATTGATTAAGGTGAAAGTCTGAAACCACCTTAGGCAAAAACTTCCTGTTAGTCCTGGGGACTACCTTATCTCTATGAAAGGAGATAAAATCAGGCTCCACTGACAAGACTTGTAGCTCACTTATACGCCTGGCAGAGGTGATGGCTACCAGAAACACAGTTTTCCAAGTCAAATACTTCAGCTCTGCTGAAGACAATGGCTCAAAAGGGGGTTGCATAAGCTGAGCGATGCAAATATTAAGATCCCAGGCAGGGGCAGGATCCCTGAACGGGGGATTGGTGTGAAGCAGCCCTTTAAAAAACTTGGAGAACACAGGGTGAGCTGATAAAGAAGAGGGCTTACCTGCTGACAAGAAGACAGACACAGCTGCCAAGTGCACTTTTAGGGTAGCTGGTCTCAGACCCAAGGAATTCAAATGCACCAAATAATCCAGGATTGTGGGCACACCAGCAGATTCTGGGGAAATATGTTTACCAGCACACCATATGGAAAATCTCTTCCAATTTGAATTATAGGTAGCCCTGGTGGAAGGCTTCCTAGAGGCCTTCAAGATATCCAATACACCTTGAGAAAGGTGTAGGTCAGCAAACTCTAACTCGTCAAGAGCCAAGCCTTGAGATTGAGAGATTTGAGATTCGGATACCAAACTCTCGCCTGGGCACAGGTTAACAGGTTGTGATTCCTGGGAAGGCATAGGGGAGGGTGGACTGCTAAGGACATGAGGAGTGGGTACCAGGGCTGCCTAGCCCAATCTGGAGCAATCAGGATCATCTTGCAGGATTGAGATCTGATTCTGACTAGCACTTTGAAAAGAAGGGGAAGGGGGAAAAGCACAGAGAAACTTCCCTTCCCAACTGAGAAGGAAGGCATCCAGAGGGACTGAGCCCAACACTGGGGCCTGCAGCAAAAAAGGGGAAGTTGGTGATTGTCTGGGGCTGCAAAGAGATCTATTTGCGGAGTGCCCCATCTGGCAAATATTACCTCCAATACTGGGGATCCAGTGCCCATTCGTGATGGCCCTGGGAAATCCTGCTGAGAGCATCCGCTAGGACATTGTCCTTGCCTGGGAGGTGAACTGCCGTAAGGGAGACGTTCAGAGAATAAGCCAGAGACCACAACTTCATTGCTTCTGTGCACAAGGCCGTAGACCGAGTGCCCCCTTGCTTGTTGATGTACCACATTGTAGTGGTATTGTCTGTTCTGACCTGAACTACCTTGTTCTGGACAGATGTGGAAAAAACCTGGAGTGCTAGAAAAACTGCTCTGAGCTCCAGCAAATTGATGTGGAGCAGAGATTCCTGAGGGGACCACAGCCCTTGGGTGGAAAGGTCGCCCATGTGAGCTCCCCACCCCAAGAGGGATGCATCTGTAGTAGGGTCAAGGAATGAGACTGGGAGTGAAGGGAACCCCTGTCTCAGATTGTTCTGATCCTGCCACCACTGAAGGGCCTGGATCAGGGTTCGAGTCACTGGAATCAATTTGGTTGGGAATCAGTCCTTTGAGACCAAAAGGCTCTCAAATGGAACTGAATGTCCCTCATCTGAAATCTTGCTCCCTGCACTACTGCTGTAGAAGCAGCCATGTGCCCCAGGAGCTGCAGAAAATGCCTTGCTGGTCGAGAGACCTGCAGGGTGAAAGAGGAGGCCAGAGACACCAGGATCCTTGCTCTCTCCAGAGGAAGGAAGGCTCTGGTTTCTTTTGTGTTCAGTTCTGCGCCTATAAAGGTGAGAAGCTGGACAGGCTCCAGAACTGACTTTGGAAGATTGAGAAGGAAACCTAGAGATGTAAGCAGCTGCTGGGTTACTTGTAAATGCAGTCTGACCTGTTCTGGAGACTGGCCTACAATGAGCCAGTCGTCCAGATAAGGAAAGATGGCAATCTTTTGCCTTCTTAAATGAGCAACTGCTACTGCCAGGCATTTTGTGAACACCCTTGGAGCCGAGGAGAGGCCGAAGGGCATTGCTCTGAACTGGTAATGGCCTGAGGGCAGTTCGAATCTGAGGTACTTCGATGGGAGCTTCTGATGGGAACATGGAAGTAGGCATCCTTGAGGTCAGGGAGGCTAGACAGTCCCCTGGCCTTAGAGAAGGTAAAATAATTCCCAGGGTCACCATTTTGAACTTTGGTTTTAAAAGGTGCTTGTTTAGATACCTGAGATCCAGAATGGGCAGCCATTCTCCTGTCTTTTTTGGGGTAAGGAAGTACCTGGAGTACAACCCTTTGCCCTGGTGTATGGGTAGAACCCTTTCCACGGCTCTGAGAGCCAGGAGGGAAGAAACTTCTGCTTCCAGAGCAAGTGCCTCTGATGAGTTTGCAGGTAGAAAGATCTGGCTTCATCTTCGGAAATTTTTGAAGCTGAGAACCAGTCCCTGGCTACTACTTCCAGGACCCACTTGTCTGATGTTAAAGACTTCCAGTCCTGGACAAAGTAAGCCAGCCTGCCTCATGTAGTGGAGAATCGGCCCTGGCTACCCCATCAGGGAGCCTATTTTGCAGGGGCTTTGGGTTGAGGGGTAGAAGCAGGCTTACTAGAGCCCCTTCTGCCCTTCCTCTAAAGAACCCCCTCTGGGCATAAGCAGAGGAGGCCTGGGCTTGGTAAGCGGCTATGAAAAGGCCTGCCCTGCCCCTGACATGCTGCCTCTGAGGTGACTTGCCTTTCTTTGGCCTGTGCACTCCTATAGGTGGTCCTATACTCATCCATTTTCTTCATATAATTCTCTGTCTGCTCCCAGAGAATTTCCCACAACAGGAAAATCATAGCCTTAGACTGGGTATCCTGTGACAGGGCAGTACATCTGAGCCAGGCCATTCTGCAGAGACACAGATGTAGCCATAACTCTAGATGAAACATCATTAGAGTCTACAGCAGCATGAAAGTGCACCTTGGATGCCTCAATACCATCCGCAGCCACCTGTTCCAGCTCCCTGGCAAGCTGTTCAGGGGCCTGTTTTGCTAGGAGCCAGGACAGTATCCCACCTGGATTTCTGGTACCTAGCTGCGTAAGCCATATAATTTGCCTGTCTGAGTCCCAAAGATGCTGCCATGTACTGCTTTTTTGCCATGGCATCCATCTCCTGGAATCCTTTTCAGGAGGGTGAGAGGCTAGAGGAATATTAGCCTCGTCACAGGCTGCAGCCTGCACTACCCCCACATGGCTGCACTGCTGGGATAGGAACTCCGTATCAGAGCCTGATAAAGCATACCTCTTGTCCATCCTTTATCCACAGGAGGATAGAATGAGGAGTTTTCAATTTTTACTGTCTGTTTCCTAAAGATTTATGCAAGGAATAAATAGACAGTCTCCTAGACTCTGGAATATCCATCATTTCCACAAAATCAGGCTCTTCTTGATCATCAACAGCTTCCTCCACAGGGGAGTTGCAAAGTGTCAACAACTTTCTTGTAAAACAAAAATGAGACGAGGACTCAGATAGCCTGGGAGGATACTCCTGAGGTCTGTCTGGAGAGATGTCCGGTTCAATGGGCACATCCAGACTGTCAAAATCACACTCACTCTCCTCATACCCCTCCTCCCCTTCCCTGGTTCAAAAAATCTTCAAAATCATAATCTTGAACCCGAGGAACAGGCGAACTGGCGCTTGCCCAATGGTGCCGGTTCGGAGGAACTGGGGAAAGAGACTGGACAATTTGAATAGCTTTGGCTATTTCCTCAGCGGTTGGAGAAAGAACTTTTGGCCCTAAACTAGCTGACCTTCTAGCCCTTTTAGTTGGAACCGGCTCCTCAGAGCTGGCTCTTCGTTTGCCCGAGGAAGCATCGCCCTGGTCAGAGGGCACTCCCTCAGGTTCGGTTGGAACCGAACCGGGCTGGCCATCCGGGTCAGCAGACTTTTTGGCCTCCCTTTCCCTGAGCCTACCAACTCTTTTTTCCACGGTGGCAGCAGGACAATTCTTACAAATCTGGCAGTCTGCACTGAGGTGGTCAAACCCCAGACAATATACACAAATGGTGTGTGGGTCAGCCTTGGCAAAGGCTTCCCCACAGAGGCCACAGTGCTGAAACCCAGTGGGTCCGGTTTTTCTTTTGGGTTTCCCAGACATAGTGCCAGCCTAACCAAAACTTGCCCGTTAACGGCAATCCACCAAGCAAGACTCTCTTATCGGTTCCCAACCGTGTCACGGGTCGTGGAAAAAACCGTAATAAAATCCGGTTTTTTTAGAACCGATAAGAACCGGGAACCGCACTCTAAAGGGCTAGAAAGTAATTTTAAAACCCCTCTGATCGGTTCAAACCGAACAGAAAAAGACGTTTACAAGTTCCACACAGAAGAAAAAATAATAAATAAGCCTATCTATTACTTACAATACCACAGACAGAGCTTGAACCGACAATTGCGGTAAATTTTCGGTAAAATAAACCGAGAATTACACTTTAAAACCGACAAACAATCCGAGCAGCAGGAGGAATCTCCGGAGCGACTGTTCAGTGAGGCGGAGTAAAGAATCTGACAGTTTAAGTTTGAGCTTCAACAGACATGTTCAACCGAGCTCGCGCTCAAGATTCCATGCCCTGCATGGAAGTTAACTCTTTCACCTCTGGAGCAGTTCTAACCTGGGGTTATACTGCATATGTCATAATATAGCAAGACTTCATGTTGTTTGAAACATAGGTTCTGAGAGGCGCAGGCAGGGAGGGAGGTCATAATATAGCAGTACTCCATTAGAAGAAACAACATTACTAAGGTGAGTAATTTTTTCTTCAAACAACATGAAGTCTTGCTATATTATGACAATTGCAGACTACACAGCAGTACCCCCCCTGGAGGAGGGACAGAACCTACCTAGGAAATAGGCTCTGAAGCACGGCTGTGCCAAACTGAGCATCACTCCTAGCCTTGATGTCCAGGGAGTAATGCTTGGTAAAAGTGTGAACTGTTTTCCAGGTAGCTGCTTGACATATTTCTAGAATAGGAATGTCTCTGGCAGCAGCCAGAGAAGCAGCTGTACCTCTGGTAGAGTGAGCCCTCAGGCCTGAGGGGGGAACTTTACCCAACTTCTCATAGCAGAATTGGATACAAGAGACAATCCACCTGGCAATGAATCTTTTAGTGGCTGGCTTCCCTTTACCAACTTCGCTACAGGTGAGGAACAGTTGGAGGGAGTCAAACCTATGACCCTTGGTACGCTTTATGTAGTAACTAAGGGCTCTCTTCACATCTAGGCTGTGCAGCATCCTCTCCCCAGAGGAGGAGTGGTCAGTGAAGTACACTGGAAATGAAATAGATTGATTAAGGTGGAAATCTGAAACCACCTTAGGCAGGAACTTTCTGTTAGTCCGAAGGACCACCTTATCTCTGTGAAAAGAGATAAACTCCTGCTCCACTGACAACGCTTGTAATTCACTTATGTGTCTGGCAGAGGTGATGGCTACCAAAAACACAGTTTTCCAAGTCAAGTACTTGAGCTCAGCTGAAGACAAGGGCTCAAAGGGGGGTTGCATAAGCTGAGCAATGCAAACATTAAGATCCCAGGCAGGGGCAGGATCCCTGAATGGAGGGTTGGTGTGAAACAACCCCTTAAAAACCTTGGAAAATACAGGATGAGCTGAAAGGGAAGAGGATTTACCTGCTGAAATAAAAGCAGACACAGCTGCCAAGTGCACCTTCAGGGTAGCTGGTCTCAGCCCCAAAGAATTCAGGTGGACCATATAATCCAGGACTGTGGGTAGATCAGCAGAGACTGGGGAAATATGCTTTTCCGAGCACCATATGGAAAACCTTTTCCATTTGGAATTGTAAGTAGCCCTGGTGGAAGGCTTCCTTGCGGCCTTCAATATATCCATTACACCTTAGGAAAGGTGTAAATCAGCAAACTCTAACTCTTCAAGAACCAGGCCTTGAGATTGAGAGATTTGAGATTAGGGTACCAGACCCTTCCCTGGGCACAGGTTAACAGATTGTGATTCCTGGGAAGGGACAGGGGAGGATGGACTGCTAAGGACAGCAGGAGTGGATACCAGGGCTGTCTGGCCCAATCCGGAGCTATCAGAATGACTTTGCATGATTGGGATCTGATTTTGACTAGCACTTTGAACAGGAGAGGAAAGGGAGGGAAGGCATAGAGAAACTTCCCCTCCCAACTGAGGGCTAAGGCATCCAGGGGGAGTGAGCCCAACACTGGGGGCCTGCAGCAAAAAAGAGGAAGTTGGTGATTGTCTGGGGCTGCAAAAAGATCTATCTGCGGGGTGCCCCATCTGGCAAATACTACTCCCAAGACCAGGGGATCCAGTGACCATTCGTGGTGGCCCTGGGAAATCCTGCTGAGAGCATCTGCCAGGACATTGTCCTTGCCTGGGAGGTGAACTGCCGTAAGGGAGGTGTTCAGGGAGTAAGCCAGAGACCACAACTTCATCGCTTCGGTGCACAAGGCCGTAGACTGAGTGCCCCCTTGCTTGTTGATGTACCACATTGTAGTGGTGTTGTCTGTTCTGACCTGAATACTCTTGTTCTGAACAGATTTGGAAAAAGCTTGAAGTGCTAGAAAAACTGCTCTGAGCTCCAACAGGTTGATGTGGAGCAGAGATTCCTGGGGAGACCACAGACCCTGGGTGGTGAGTCGCCCATGTGAGCTCCCCAGCCCAAGAGGGACGCATCTGTAGTAAGGATTAGAGAATGAGACTGGTGACAAAAGGAACCCTTGTCTCAGGTTGCTCTGATCCTGCCACCACTGTAGGGCTTGGATCAGGGTTCGAGTTACTGGGATCAGCTTGGTAAGAGGATCCTTTCTTTGAGACCAAAAAGCTCTCAAATGGAACTGGATGTCCCTCATCTGAAATCTTGCTCCTTGCACAACTGCTGTGGAAGCAGCCATGTGTCCTAGGAGCTGCAGAAAATGCCTTGCTGGCCGGGAGACCTGCAGGGTAAATGAGGAGGCCAGGGAGACTAGGGTCTTTGCCCTGTCCAGGGGGAGGAAGGCCCTGGCTTCCTGTGTGTTCAGTTCTGTGCCTATGAAGGTAAGAAGCTGGACCGGCTCTAGAACTGATTTTGAGAGATTCAGAAGGAAACCTAGAGAGGTAAGCAGTTGCCGCGTTATCTGAAGGTGTAAATTGACCTGGTCTGGGGACTGGTCTACTAAGAGCCAACGTCCAGGTAAGGAAAGATGGCAATCTTTTGCCTTCTTAGGTAGCAACTGCTACAGCCAGGCATTTGGTGAATACCTTGGGGCAGAAGTGAGGCCGAAGGGCATTGCTCTGAACTGGTAGTGGCCTGAGGGCAGCTCGAACCTGAGGTACTTTCGATGGGAGCTTCTGATGGGAATATGGAAGTAGGCATCCTTGAGGTCCAGGGAAGCTAGCCAGTCCCCTGGCCTTAGAGAGGGTAGGATAATTCCCAGAGTCACCATTTTGAACTTTGACTTTAAAAGGTGCTTGTTTAAATATCTGAGATCCAGGATGGGTCGCCATTCTCCTGTCTTTTTTGGGGTAAGAAAGTACCTGGAGTACAAACCTTTGCCCTGGTGTAGGGGAGGAACCCTTTCCACAGCTCTGAGAGCCAGGAGGGTAGAGACCTCTGCCTCTAGGGCGAGTACCTCTGATGGAGTTGCAGGTGGAAAAGATCTGGTTCTCAGCTTTGGAAATTTTTGAAGCTGAGAACCAGTCCCTTACTACTTCCAGGACCCACTTGTCTGATGTTAAAGACTTCCAGTCCTGGACAAAGTAAGCCAGCCTGCCCCACAGGTAGAGGAGAATCAGCCCTGGCAATCCCATCAGGGTGCCTGCTTGGCAGGGGCTTTGGGCTGAGGGGTAGAAGCAGACCTGCTTGTGCCCGTGTTCCTCTCCCCTCTAAAGAACCCCTCTGAGGCGGAGGAGGAAGCTTGGCTTGGTAAAAGGCCTATGAAAAGGCCTGCCCCTGCCTCTAGGAAGCTGCTTTTGAGGAGTGGCCTGCCTTTCCTTGGCCTGTGCACTCCTATAGGTGGTCCTATATTCATCCATTTTCTTCATGTAATTCTCTGTTTGCTCCCCAAATAGAGAATTTCCCACAACAGGAAAATCCATCCTCCGAAGTGCCACAGATGTAGCCATGACTCTTGATGAAACATCATTAGAGTCCACTGCAGCATGAAATTGCACCTTGGATGCCTCAATACCATCCATAGCCACCTGTTCCAGCTCCCTGGCAAGCTGGTCAGGGACGTGTTTCGCTAGGGCCAGCACAGTATCCCATCTGGATTTCTGGTACCTAGCAGTATAAGCCATATAATTTGCTTGTCTGAGTCCCAAAGATGCTGCCATGTACTGTTTCTTTGCCATAGCATCAATCTTCCTGGAGTCCTTCTCAGGGGGGTGTGAAGCTAGGGGAATATTAGCCTTGTCACAGGCTGTAGCCTGCACTACCCCCACATGGCTGCATTGTTGAGTGAGGAAATCAGTGTCGGAGCCTGATAAAGTATACCTCTTGCCCATCCTTTCATCCACAGGAGGTATAGTGTGAGGAGTTTTTAAAACTTTTACTGTCTGTTTTCGAAAAGATTTATGCAAAGGAATAGACAGTCTCCTAGACTCTGGAATATCCATCATTTCTACATAGTCTGGCTCCTCTTGGTCATCAACAGCTTCCTCAACAGGGAGCTGGAGAGTTTCAGCAACTTTTTTATAAAACATGAAATGAGAAGGGGACTCAGAAAGCCTTGGAGGAGAAACCCCTAGGGGTCTATCTGGAGAGATGTCCGGATCAATGGGCACATCCAGATCTTCAAAACCATATTCACTCTCCTCATATTCCTCTTCCCTCTCCCCCGGTTCATAAAAATCCTCAAAATCATAATCTTGAACCGGTGGAACCGGCCGAACCGAACGCTTACCTGAAGGTGTCGGTTCGGTCGGAACCGGAGAGAGAGACTGGACAATTTGAATTGCTTTAGCTATTTCCTCAGCAGTTGGGGAGAGAACTTTTGGCTCTACACTAGCTGACTTTCTAGTCCTTTTTGCTGGAACCGGCTCCTCAGAACCGGCTCTTCGTTTGCCCGAGGAAGTATCGCCCTGGTCAGAGGGCACTCCCTCCGGTTTGGCTGGCACCGAACCGGGCTGGCCATCCGGGTCAGCGGACTTTTTGGCCTCCCTTTCCTCAGCCTACCAACTCTCTTATCTATGGTGGCAGCAGGGAAATTGTGACAAATCTGGCAGTCTGAATTGAGGTGGTCAAACCCCAGACAATAGACACATGTGGTGTGTGGGTCAGCCTTAGCAAAAGCTTCCCCACAAACACTACAGTGTTGAAACCAGTGGGTCCGTATTTCTTTTGGTTTCTCAGACATAATGCCAGCCTAACCAACTTGCCCGTTTATGGCAATCCACCAAGCAAGACACCCTTATCGGTTTCCAACCATGTCGCAGGTCGTGGAAAAACCGTAATGAAATCCGTTTTTTTTAGAACCGATAAGAACCAGGAACCGCACTCTAAAAAAGGACTAGTAGATTTTAAATACAACCTGATCGGTTCAAACCGAACCGATAAAGAATTACAAGTTCCACACAGAAAAATAAATGTAAAACCTATCTATTACTTACATTACTACAGACAGAGCTTGAACTGACCGGTTATGTGTTTAATTTCGCTAAAAACCGAAAAATAATACTTTTAAACCGACAAAATGAACCGAGCAGAAGGAGAAATCTCCGGAGCGGCTGTTCAGTGAGGCGGAGTAAAGAATCTGACAGTTTGCGTTTGAAGCACAACAGACAGAGTTTTCAACCGAGCTCGCGCTCTAAGTTCCATGCCTGCATGGAAAGTTAACTATTTCACCTCCGGAGCAGTTCTAACCTGCGGTCATACTGCAATTGTCATACTATAGCAAGACTTCATGTTGTTTGAAGCACAATGAAGGAATTTAAACATGCCTGGGACAGGCATAAGGGAACCTTAGAGGTGGGAAGGAGGGATGAAAAGTCATTGACCAGGAAGGGTCAGAGGCTGCAAGCTAGTGTAGGGCTTACATGCAGATTGGATGGGCCTGGCAGCCCTTATCTGTCGACAATTCCTATGTTTCTATAGGAAAATAAAGCAATCCTGCTCTATTGGGTTGGATAGAGAGTAATAGTGCATGCTTGATTAAAAAAAAGTCAGCCAGCATTTATCATGGGGGAAGGGGGTTCTTTCACCGAGACTGAAAATGGAAGAAACTACCTGTATCAGTTTTCATATTTAAACAGTTACATCTGAATACCTAGAGAAACCCTAAAAATTGCCACAGTTCACAACTGGAACATTTGTGCGAAAATGTCATCATACAGTGTGCATTATTAGTGCCAGTAGCATCTGTAAATTCAGTGTCTGTGCTAGCACTCAAAATGAAGTTTACATCATTAACACAAATTCAAGGCATGTCACCATAAAACAAATCTGAGCTGCCATGTAGAATTTTTACCACTTTCAAATCACATGTAAAGAATAATGTGCATTTTAGACATTTTATCACAAATGTTCCAAGTCTAACATAGTAAAAATTATCACTGTGAAGTGAGCAATTTTCAGGCTTTCTGTAAGTATGCAGATGTGAGTGTTGACATATAAAAATTGCTACTCTGAGTCCAGCTGCTCCAGCTACTGCTACTGTACAATTTGTTACAGGAGACAGTGTGACCTATAGAGCAACACTATAAATGCTGCATTTATATTTAAATAATTTAGAATATAATACATTGCAAAAAAACTTTTGTTAACTGCTCCTACAGCTGCTGCACAATTTCTCACAGCCTGCACAATGACCTGAAGAGCAACACTAAATGCTGCATTTTCAGCACAATAACTGCTCCTCCAGCACAATTTGTCATCACAAAACAGACACAATTACATGAAAAGCAAGAAGTACACTATATTCATAATAAAAAAGTAATCTATACTATAATTGTAAAAAATGCTGGACCTCCTTCTGCTAGTTACTGTTTTTTCTAGCTCTGCACTGCTGCTCTCTACCTATGGTGCTGTCTCCTCTCCCCTACTACTATATGTAAAGTAACTGTCTGCATCTGTTGTCAGAGTAAACTAGTCCAAAATAGAAAATAGACAAAAAACAGAATAGTCCAAATAAATCGTGGTCCAGACTGACCATATTATAATCTCCCCTCCCATCTATTTACCTACCTAAAAGAAGTGAAGGCAGGTAGGCATTGGACTGGTCTCCCTCATCCTCTAGTTCTCTCCTCTGCTCTGGACTGGGTGGGCAAACCGGCAGTCTCATGGTCTTGCGCTGGATTTCAGTGAATTGCTGCTGCTAACTGCTTAGCTTTTTTTTTTTTTTTTAAATAAAAATGAATTACGCAGTTCTAGCAGCACAGCACTAGGAGGGCAGGTAGCAGGTCTTTCTCGGTGGGTCTGGAAGGTCTGGCTCGCTTCTGGCTATGGCCAGCAGTGGTACTCTCTCTTCCACTGGCTGGCTGTCTCAAGTCAGGAGGCTAGTGGCTGCAATGCCAAATTTCTGTCCAGCGTTATGGAACTGGTCCTCGGCTATATGTTCCAAGAGCGCCAGAGAGGCCGTTTTTATGCTGCAGCTATGGACCTGAGTGGGGGCATAAATTTTCAGGACCGAGTGGAAGGAGGTGCGATAACAGCAACGGACTGAGTGGAGTCCTGTGATTGGTTCCACACGGCACCTCCAACGTCAGCATGTATCTACTATGCAGCGCAATAGGTGAACCATGTGAAACAGCAAACAAAGATGTTGAAGATGGTGTGGTGGACAGCGTGGTCTGGCGATCGGGGAAATCGGGCAGCATGCAGCCACCGGCAAACTGCAATGAAATGGCAAGTCAAGAAGAGCCAAAATCGTCCGGGGCCAGCATTGCATTGGCGACGGAAAATTTGGGAGTGGGGAAGGACAAGAAAGAATTAATTAAAGGTATGCTACAATGATCAGGGACAGGGAGCTATGCTGGTTTAGTTTGATGTAGATTGTGCTGGGGCCCACCGCTGGACCCGATACATATGCTGAGTGCTGACTGTGCAGGCAGGCCATGCCCCATGGGCTACATAACATTTATTGGGTTTACTGTTGACTGCTCTGCTGGGGCACACCGCCAGACCTGCTACACAGTGCAGAGTGTGCCTCCACCCGCTATATCTGAGGGCCTCCCGCGGCTGCGGGGTTGGTGAGTGCCTAACGCCGGCCCTGTAAGCAAAATCAAGCCAAAGTCAACATGCCACAAACAAATGCAAATACTTCATGAACCGTAAGTGCTACACATAAAGTATGAGTGGCAAAGTTGTTCAGCACAAAATTACCATTCCAGAGGTGCTATGCAATTAATTATAAGCAAATATTTTTTTTATACTAGTTGAAATAGCAAATAAGTGTTTTTTTGCAATAAAAAAGGCAACAGAAACCATTTTTGGTAGAAAATATGTAACATATCAACACCAAATTAAGCATGTATACATTAGATGTAGGTACAAAAGTAGTTTTTGTAATATAAAATATTGTATTTTTTCCCATTTTTTCAAGGTGCTTATGTGAGGCTTGAGGGACAAATGTCAGCCATACACACCATACCATGAACAAATGTGAATAACTCCTAAAGTATATGTGATACACACAAAGTATCAGTGGCAAAGCTGTTCAGCACAAAATTACCTTTCTAACGATGCTATGCAGTCAATTCTAATCCATTCGGTTCTCAAGTAATAAGGAGAAATAGTGCTGATGACCTGAGAAATACCCAGAGCAAACAGGAGGTCTTTGGCTGCCGACTGGAGTCTTTGTGGGAGACAAAGGAGATGATTTAGCTGCCACCTACAGACATTCCCTGGAGGTAATGAGTTAACCTAGGGGCATAAGATAACCAATGTGACCCATGTAAGAAGGATCAACAACAAAGAAAGCAATGTCTTCACAACCCAAATCAAAAACAAGGGGTGAAGACCAACGAGCAGAAAGAGTGAGCCCGGGGGATAGAGGGTGGGTGTGTGAATCAGTGGTGAAGATATTCCTAGAAGATCAAGAATTACAGTGAGTACGTACTTTTAAGATCTTCTGTGAATCAATCTTCACCACTGATTCACGTCAATGGGTTAGAGAGGACCGAGACAAAAGTCCTCTGGGCAGGGCAGTAGAAGCCGTAGCTCACTCCGGACAGAAGTCCATTAAGGATTGTCCTGCCAAAGGAGGCATACTGCCTGGCATGGACATGCAGGGCATACTGCTTGATAAAAGTGTGCATTGTGCTCCAAGTGGCAGCTCTGCAAATATCAGAAATACAGTAAGTACACAATAAATCTCTGCCAAGGACATTGCAACTGCTCTGGTGAGTAGGCATGAAGCTGGCCCTTCAGTTTGACCTGCAGCATAGAATAGTAGTGACAGAGGCAACTGACAATCCATGCAGAAATACATTTGATTGTAACAGGCTGACTCAACTGATTAGGGTGGAAGGAAACAAAGTGCTGTTTGGAGTGTTGAAAGTCCTTAGTTCTAAAGCATCAAACAACAGCCTGGTTGGGACAAGAGCTGCAGGATCTGGTCCCTGGTGTGGACTTTCAATAGTCAGTCATCTAGATAAGGGAAAACATACAGGCTTTTTCTTTGTGAAAAGCTGCTGCCATCACATGCCAAACATCTGGTAAAAAAACCTGTGGCAAATAAGACATGCCAAAGGGTAACACACTGAATTGGTAATGGTACCCATAGACTAGACCCTGCTGCGATTACCTGCGAGGTGTCTAGATGGTGGATATGGAGATATATGTCCTGCATATCAATCCTTTGGTCTAGTGACACTGAATCCAATCCTGGTCCACCTGCTCCACTTCACAGCTAGCGACGTAACAAAGCTGGCCAGGAAAGGTATTCTCATTGCACACATGAATATTTGAAGCCTTACATGCCACAAGGATGAACTCGGCGCATGGATGAAGGATTACAATCTTGACATTCTTTGTGTCACGGAGATGTGGCTGAAACCCAAGATACCTGACTCAACATGCTCAATTGCTAACTACTCCCTCATCCGCAGGGATAGGCCTACTGCTAAACAGGGAGGTGGTGTTGTGATCTATTATAAAGATCATCTTAACATAACTGTCATCTGTGACCAAATCTGGCCCATGTTATATGAACCATTACATGTTACTGTCACACTTTGGTCAAAAAAACTACACGTAATTTGTGGATACAACACCCCCTCTGGGGGTGTCGCTGGGTTACAAGAATTGCTTGACTTAACCCTGGCGAATGCCAACCAAAATGAGGCCATAATCCTTGGAGACATAAACCTAAACTGGCTAGGACCCACCCATAGTTCGCTAATATCGGTGGCCAACAACTATAACCTGCACCAGGTAATAAATGAAGCTACAAGGACTCCTAATCCTGGACAGACGGGTACCCTGATAGATTGGTTACTCACAAACCGTCTGGAGCATCTATCCATATCTGGAATCCTTTCCGATGCCA
Organism: Neoceratodus forsteri; assembly: GCA_016271365.2. NCBI lineage: Eukaryota > Metazoa > Chordata > Ceratodontiformes > Ceratodontidae > Neoceratodus > Neoceratodus forsteri. Next base: position 108,423,499 of record CM057450.1, on the reverse strand, counting down.
TAACTGACCATGCTCCAATTTTTGGTATTTGGGCCTCTGGTGCTCCCCCATCTCCCCTGCCACGCTACATCACATTTACTAATTTTGCTAATCTGAATGTAAGGGCCTTCCTTCATGACATTTCCACCATGGATTGGTCCAAGATTTATCATTTGAACTGCGTCGAACATGCGCTAGACATCTTTCTTATCAAGTTTAACGACGTACAGACTAGACATGCTCCCAAGGTCACCAGAAGAGTCAGAGGTAACCGAACTAGATGGCTACCTAAGGACCTGCTAGCCGAGCTACGCTTAAGGGACAAACTCTGGAAGCAGTTTAAACAATCTGGACAGATGTCTGACTACCTCACCTACAGAACCCGTAGAAATATCTGCAGGAAACTAATAACAATAGTGAAAAGCAAGTACTGTAAGGATCTGCTTACTAGCTCTGCATGCGACCCCAAAACATTCTGGGCGCATATCAAATCCTTCCTTGGGACCTCCAAGCATAACACTCCAACTGACATGTTTTTGAATGGGGCAAACTGTAATGACCCTAACACCATTGCTAATGCTTTTAATATGATGTTCTCTGATCTGTCTCCATATACCTCCTCCTTCAAACCTCTGGCAAATCCGCCCCACCCTGGGGGTTTGATCAAAGTGCCTGATGCCTTCACCCTCTCCCCGGAATCTGGACGAAGTCTGCCCTTCTATTTCAAAGCTATAACAGCACCCGAGGTCCTCAAGCTTTTTCACTTGATGTCTGAGAATACCTGTGTTGGGTTGGACTACCTTGAGCCTCGCCTCCTTAGACTTGCAGCCTCCTATACTGCCTCACCTCTGGCTAAAATATTTACCTTGTCCCTCTCTTGCAGCACTGTCCCTGATATCTGGAAAATAACTCAGATTACACTGGTTTTTAAAAAAGGTGACAAAAAGGACATAAATAACTACAGACATATTACCATTCTCGCAGCCCTGTCTAAACTTCTTGAAAAGGCTGTTGCCTCCCAAACACTTGACTATCTCTCAAAGTATAACCTACTCTCGGATGCTCAAAATGGTTTTAGAAAGAACCATAGCACGTCTACAGCCCTGTTGAAACTTACCTCTGACATTCTCTCAAATATGGATGCAGGGCACCTTACCGGAGCTGTTTTTATCGATCTCACTAAGGCCTTTGACCTGGTAGACCATCCTTTGCTCCTAAGTGGCCTCACAAACCTGGGTTTCTGTATGCCAGTTGTAAAATGGTTTAATAGCTACCTTTCCAACAGGTATCAGATGGTGAAATTTGACTCGGCTATATCAGACCCTGCAGTTATTAGCGTGGGGGTACCTCAAGGATCCATCTTGGGACCGCTCCTATTCTCACTCTTTATCAATAAGGTTCCTAGTGCCCTTAGGAACTGCTCATCTGTCCTACATGCTGACGATCTTGTCATCTATAACAGCGCTAGCAAGACTGGTGACCTAAACACTGCCCTCTCCTATGATTTCAATAACATCCAAAACTGGCTCAATGATCATAAACTGGTTCTAAATGCAAAGAACACAATGTCTATGCTTTTTGGCTCTGTCCTAAACTCATGACTGGTCCTTCATCACTTGCGTTCCTCGACATGGATGGATCTCAATTACAATCTGTCTCATCCTATAACTATCTTGGGGTCCTGCTGGACCAATCCCTGGATCTCAACCTGCATATTCAAACTACCTGCAAGGCAGTAAACAACAAATTGGGTGCTGCGTACAAGTCATGCTATATGCTAACACCATCAGCTAAACTGGCCATTGCTAGGGGAATTTTGCTGCCTACCCTCAACTATTGTGCTCCTATCTTTGGCGCTGCCCATAAAACCTCCCTACTGAAATGGGACGTTACTTACAATAATATATGCCGCTATGCATTCTTTTCCCCTCGACTTAGGCACTGTTGCCAACTTTATGAGGACCTGAGCTGGCTCTCCCCCATGGCTTCTAGACAATACTACCTGGGCTCTCTTGTTGATTCTATTATCAGGCTGGAAACCCCAATAACACTGGTGGGGATGTTACTTCCTCTCACGAACTGAGATCAGTTGAAAAATCCTTGCTGAAAGTTCCCAGATGTCTTACCTTTAAAGGTGCAGGTGCTTTTCAACTTGTTCTGGAATACTCTCCCCCTGGAAGCCCGACAGACTGGGTCCCAACCTACACTTCAAAACTATGCTCCGTCGCTATCTTATACAAGCTGACCGCTGTACCTGTTTTGATCCTCCCTAATACCTGCCTGTCAGGGGCCCCTATCTCAATGCCCATGTTTCATGCCCTAAGCACTTGTCCAAGTCCCTACTAATCTTCGGACCTGGGTAGACAGCATCTCTCCTTGGCTGCTCCGTCTACCCTCACTTATACTCTATCCTCAACTGTTAGTCTCCACCTGGATCTCCTACTTACTGCACTATCTATGTTAATTAATACTTTTCCTGTAAACTTAGTTCGTTAGCAATGCTTGTTCTATGTTGTTTATTTCCTCCACAGGATGTACCTACTATTCAATTCCCTGTTAATTTTATTGTTGCCCTTGTATTTCATGCTCAAATTCCCTACATTCTATGTATAAGGATTTGTCTTCCCTAAGATGTAAGGTCTAATTTCTCATTGTTGGATTTGTTCTGTACTTATTTTCATGATGTTATGTACTCTCCCGGGTCGTGCCTGAAAATAGTCACACTGTTGGTTAGTGCACCAACCCGGTAAACAAAAACTAACTAACTAAATAAATAAATATCAAGGAGCATATGCAATTCCCCATTTACAGTAGGGGAGGAAGCCTTGCGAAGAAAGCATCTGACACTCATTTTATTCCATACAGAAGTAAGGGTCTCCTAGTAACAGGTCTAGGACACTCCAAACAAAGCTCCTAACTTTTCGGGGACAATGAAGCATCTGGAGGAAAAAACCCATAGGCCTCAATCTGATGGAACAGGGTCTAAATGTGCCTTTGTAGTGCTGTAAGACCCATATATTAGCATAGTACAAGCGGATATGACCTCTACCCTGTGGGTCATTAAAAGGGACACATGGAAGCAGCTTTGGTGTTCCTGAAGGCTGTCAACATGACAAGCCACAAGCCAAGTGGCTGGTTGTGGCATAAGGCAAAAAAAAAAAAAAACTCTGCCCCATGGGGAAGAGGAAGTGCAAGCAGATCATTGCCCATAACTCTTTGGCTTGGCAAAGGCAGAGGAACCTCATTCACTGAGTGGTGAGATACAAGTCTTCCCAGTGTGCAGAAAGAGATATGACCCACCTGTAAGAGGAGGCAATTTGAGGCCTGTCACCCTTGTAAGTATGGGTGAGTGCTGGCAGGACTCATAGCGTCTCCGCCCCTGGAGTCACTGCCAGGGGATAAGAGAAAGTAATGGTAGATGCCCCACTGATTAGTGGGCAGTCCTAAAAGACCCAGTGTAATGGTCTGGCACAGCTCACCTCCTAGAGTTTTTAGTAGGAGGGAGTAAATTCCGGGGCCTAAGTGCCCTAAGTTTGTGGAGGGCAGCTGAGAGTCCAACTGTATGTCTAAAGCTGACAGCCTAACAAGAGCTGGGACACAGAATAACTGACCAGACTGTCTGGCCACAGCAGGTATGTCTTCTGAGCCCTGACAGGCATCAAATGCACAGTGGAAATGGCTGGAGGGAGAGGTTTTCTGCTCCCTGAACCTCGACTGGGTCCTGTTAGTAGAACCCTGCACCATCACAGCAAAGCTCATGACAGCTGGCATGTGCTGCAGCATGGCATAAAAACAGGTTACTCACCTGTAACAGTATTTCTAGGAGTGGTATATGTTGTTCATCCACACAGTCTGGCAGTGTCCTTTCCCCTTTAAGATGTGCTGGAAAGTCTTCAAGCTGGCTCCTCCCACCCACTCGGATGGTAACTCCCCCAGCACCGCCCCGTGCCACCAGTCCTTGCCCACTGGAAGCATACTTGTGTACCACTGCCAGAGGAGTTTGGGTGGGTCTGTGTGGATGAACAACATACACCACTCTTAGAACTACTGTTACAGATGAGTAACCTGTTTTTCTAGGGACGTGGATATGTTGTTCTGTCCACACAATCTGGCAGACTCCTAGCAGTTCTCTGGGAGGAGGGAGGCAAGGGGCACATCCCCTACTTAGGGAAGAGCGACTGGAGAACTGAGGCCCCAAAACCAGCATCCCGGCTTGACTCGAGGTCAATGTTGTAATGGAAAATTAAGGTGTGTGCTGTGCTAACCTCCAGACAGCAGCCCTACAGATTTCCTGGATAGGGACGGCCCTGGAAGCAGCCACCAATGCAGCAATATGGCAGGTGGAATGAGCCCTCAGACCTCCGGGAGGCTTCCTACCCACCAACCTACAGCAGAGATCAATGCAGGATACACTCCACCTGCCAATTGTCCACTTGGCTGCAGGTCTGCCAGGTGCAGCTTCAGTGTAGGTGACAAACAGCTGACGAACTTCTCCCCAAGCTCCAGCCTTGCGCTCTTTGTAATATGGGAGTGCTCGCCTCAGGTCCAGAGTATGGAGTCTGTGCTTGGCCTCCGAGGTGTGGTTGGTGAAATACACCAGGAGATTAATCACCTGGTTAAAGTGGAAATCCGACACAACCTTCGGAAGGAACTTCAGGTTGGGGCATAGGACAACCTTGTCCCTGTGGAAGACCAGATAACGAGACTCCAACGAGAGCGCCTGGAGCTCGCTGATCCTTCTGGCTGATATGATAGCCACCAGGAAGGCAGTCTTCCATGACAGGTGTGACATCTCACACCTGTGCATCAGTTCGAATGGCTTGCCCATGAGCTTTGCCAAAACCAGCAGTAGCTCCCAAGGTGGCGGTGGTTCATGCGCCAAAGGGGCAATGTGGTCCAGGCCCTTGAAGAAGTGCCAGACCACCTTCTCCTGCACCACTGACTGCTGACTAACCCACGCCCGGTAAGCAGAGATGGCTGCCAGGTGCACCTTGAGGGTCATCAACCGGGGGTCCCCCTTACAGAAGGACCAAAGGTAATTGAGAATGTCAGTCACGGGACAAGCCAAAGGGTCCAGCCCTTTGCCCTGACACCAAATGGAGAATCTCTTACATTTGAAGGCATAACATTTTCGAGTCGACTACTTCTAAGATGCCTCAACAACTTTGAGTACATCATCGGAGAGACTCAAAACCTGGAACTCTAGCCGCTCAAGTACCAGGCTGTTAGGTGCAGGGATAGAAGGTCCAGGTGGAGTACCTTCCCCTGACTGACTGACTGACAGCAGGTCCAGGCATAGTGGGAGATGCCATGGGAACCTATAGCTCAGGCTGAGGAGATCTGTGTACCAGAACTGGCATGGCCAGTCTATAGCCACAAGGATCACCTGTGCCTTGTCCTTCCTGACCTTGAGTAGAACTTTGTGGATCAGGCAAAATGGAGGGAAGGCATAGAGAAGGCCCTGGGTCCAGGGCCTCAAGAAGGCATCCCCTTGCAGCGTTCCCTGCTGAGGGGGGGTGGGCACAATACAGCCTCACCTTGGCAGGTTCTGCATAACCTCAGGATGAAGAGACCACTCGTGTGATACCTCGCTCACTTGACTGAGGGCATCTGCAAGCTGATTGGAGGCACCGGCCACATGAACGGCCAGAAGGTCTGCCTCCAGACTGTGCATGAGTGTCCAGATGCAGAGGGCTTCACTGCACAGTGGATGGGAGTGCGTACCACCCTGTTTGTTGAGGAAGTACATAGTTGTGGTGTTGTCCGTCTGGACCTGCACCACTTGACCCCTTAGATGCAGAGTGAAAGTGGTCAGCACCAGCCGAACCGCCCTGAGCAGTAGCACATTGATGTGACATCAGGACTCCTCGGAGGAACCAGAGCCCGTGGACTCTCTGATCCCCCAGGTGGGCTCCCCAGCCCATGAGAGAGGTGTCAGTCATCAGGATGACTGTCGGCTCTGGGCAGACAAACAGGATACCCTCCTGAAGATGTTCGGGGATTAAACACCACTGGAGTGCATCCCGCATCTGCTGGGTCACCGTGACCAGTTGGTGGAAGTGACCCTTGCACTGAGACCACTGTCCGGCCAGCTCCCATTGCAGGGGGCGAATTCTCCAGTGGGCCCATTAGACCACTCTGGTGCAGGCCACCATGCAGCCCAAGAGATGTAGGAGGTCCCGAGCAGGGCGCGATTGCCCAACCTGAAATGATTGGGCAAAGGAGTTAAGAGCCTCTGCCCAGTCTGCCGAAAGCTGAGCCCTGGCTCTGCAAGAGTCAAGCTCTGCTCCGATGATGAAGTGAATTACCTGTGAAGGCACGAGTTCTGTTTTGGCCTCATTAACCAAGAGGCCCTGAGAGATGCAGGTCTGGAGGGCCAGGTTCCTGGACCGCTCCACCTCCCTGGCTGGAGGGAGTCGCAATGAACCAATAATCCAGGTAGAGGTATACCCGGACTCACCGGCACCTCAGATGGGTAGCCACCACTGGGATACACTTGGTGAAGACCCTGGGCACCAAGGACAGGCCAAATGGCATGGCCTGGCACTCGTAAAAGGTGTCCACCACTCAAAAGCGGAGGACCCATCGGTGGGATGGATGGATTGGGATGTGGAAAAATGTGTCCTGAAGATCCAGAGAGCAGAACCTGACCTGCTCCAGAGATGGTATGATCTGAGACAGAGTGACCATCCTGAAAGTGTGGGACCTAAGGAATTTGTTCAGGTCGTGCAGATGTAGAATGGGGTGCCAGCCCCCTGTCCGTTTGGGGACCAGAAGTACCTGGACATGAACCTTGGATGCTGTAGAGGGTCTGGGACTGGAGCTACCACCTCCTTGAGCAGGAGCTGGGCAATGTCATCCTGAAGGGGTGACTGGACGTCGACTGACAGCATATCTTCCCATGGGGTGTGGGCTTGGCTGGGAGGGTACTGCTTGAATTCCAGAGGCAGACCATGGCTGGCCAGCTCAAGAACTTACCTGTCCGTTGTGACAGCGGACCAGGCAGAAACAAAGTGATGGAGCCGGCCTCCCATGGGAGGACCCAGGGGGTTCAGGATGGGAGAGGAGTAGGGCACTCCCATCCCTTCACTGGGCAGGCTTGGAATCAGAGAAGGGTCTAGTTGAGGGACCACTGGATCCCTGACCCCTTGGCTTCCAGACAATCGATGCCACAGATTTGGGTCTTGGATGCCAGGCCTGCTGCTGACCAGCTTGAGGCTGTGCAGATTTAGCCGCAAGGGCCAAGGTGGGCCGAAAGGGCTTTTTCTTGGTGGACTTGGAGCCTTTCTGGTCCTTTTGAGCAGACATCACCGAGTCCAGGGTGGCACTGAAATTTTCAATCCTGGTGAGATGCCCCTCCATACCAGGACCAAAAAAGTCAGTCCCCAAGAAGGGCATGTTTGCTAACTTGTGCTGTGTATCAGTGGTGAAAGCAGAAATGCACAGCCAAGCCCAGTGCCACATGACAACTGCTGCAGCCATGGACTGGGCGCAGGAATCACCAATGTCCATGGCCTTCTGGAACTGTTGCTTCGCTACGACACGGCCTTGGTCTTGGACTTGCTTGACAGCAGTCTGAAAGTCTACAGGGAGGTGGGGAAGCACCTCTTCCAAGGACCCCAGATGGGCATGCGTAAAATGAGCCATTAGAAAAGATGAACTGGCTTGCCTGAGGCAGAGCGAAGAGGTGGTATACACCTTCTTTGCCGAGTTGTCCAATTTTCTCTACTCCTTATCAGAGGGATTGTCCACATCCCCCACATTGCCTGTGTGCTGAAAGACAGTCAGCCACCAGCCCCTTGGCTGAGGGGTGCTCAGTAAATCCTGAGAGGGAACCGGTAGGGACTGCGTACTTGCGGGTCATATGGGCTGAAGGTGCCGGGCAAGAGGCCGGGTGTTATCACAGATCCAGAGCAGGACCGGGGATAGCATTCTGGACTGGGAAGGCTGACATTGGAGTGCCACCCCAGTCCAAGATCTTGGTCGAGGAGTACCTTTCCCTCATCTGAATGAGCTCCAGTTGGAGGCCTGTGGACTCGGGGATCAAGTGGAGAAGGCCCATGAACGAAGTGGGGCACTGCTCCATAGAGAGAGAGCCTCAGCCGACTCCATGTACACTGGGCGGGAATGAAGATAGGGACCCTCCGATTCCGAGGACTCATGAAACAGAGGCCTACCGCCCATGTCACTGCTCACCCGGCAGGAGTGGTCGGGGGTGAGAGTAACTTTGAGCCAATTGGGAAGCCCTTTCTTGGGCCAACCATCCTTAGTTGGGACACCGTCCTTCAGCACAGAGGGTGGCGACTCCAACACTATCGAAGGAGAAGCCAGAGTAGGCCACGCTGGGACTGTCCAATGGCAGGTTCTGCTGTGGCTCCAGTGATAGCAGTGCAGTTATGGCCAGGTTGGATGCCAGGGGCAGCTTTGCCAGGGAAAACAGAAGCTGCTGCCACATGAACTCCTCGTAGTGCTGATGCAGCTTGTGCTGGTGCCTCTCTTCGCTCAAGGAGGACAAGGAGGAATAGCAGTGGTGCCACTTGCCCGAGCACTGACAGCGCGAATGCTGAGAATGGCATGGGCTGCTCGAGTCCGGGCTACCAGAGAGGGACCTCGGCCAACACCGGGAGGACTGGTGGGGTCGATCAGAGGTAGTCGGTGACTGCCGACCCACCCCTTTGTCAGGAAACTCTGGAATGGGAGGCAGCAGGACAGTGGCCTGCCCTGTCCTCACCGAGAGAACCAGAGTCCTCGATAGAGAGGTGTCAATCTCCTCTGAAAAAGGGTCGGCTCGACTGGCTTGAGAAAAGTCTCGGATGAAGAGTTGGTCCGATCCTTGGCCAACTGGCCCGATGGGGGTACTGTGGAGCCAGCAGCCAAAATCAAAGTCTTGGCCAAAGCCGGGAGCTCTGAAGAAATGTGGGAATCAAAGGCCTGAGAGCACTCCCAATCCCACAAGCGTCAACGATACCATTTCTTCATCTCTTTCTCCTTGGAATCCTTTGACTTTTTGACTTCTTAGAGCTCGAGAGACCTTTTCCAAAAGTAGGAAGAGACTGTCCTGGAACGCACCAGAGAATGACGTGCCCAGCCAAAGCGGCATTAAGACTGAAGCCAAGGAGGACTGTGCTGCGACCCAAGCCGCATCCTCCTCCATGGCTGCTAACTGCTCAGCGGAACCCACAGCCTTGGAAACAGCCTTCCGTGCCTCCTATGAGTGGACAGGCGGATCATGTTCGCTTGGTCACACAAGGAGCAAGCAGGTGACGCGATTCTCCAGAGTTGACAACAAAAAGGCACGAGAAAAATCGCAGGCCTGGATATCATGCTTGTGGCCCAGGCAGTATACGCACGAGGAGTGTGGGTCGGATCGTGACATCTTCAGCCCACAACCACAGACCCAGAAAACTGGAGCGAACTTCGTGTCATCCATCAGAGCGGTGAGAAGTAGAATAGACAAATATTTACTGAAAAAACTCTTGCACGGTTTTTAGAAGGTTTTAGGGCCTCAGTAATGCAGAGCGGTAAGGAGGGAACCTATTCTTCCAAGCGGAAAGGAAGAACAGGTGTCATGGCGTGGTTCTGGGGAAGTGACCACCTGGGTGGGTGGGAGGAGCCAGCTTGAAGACTTTCCGGGACATCTTAAAGGGGAAAGGACACTGCCAGATTGTGTGGATAGAACAACATATCCACATCCCTAGAAATGAGGGATCTCCTGTTATAATAGGAGAGAAGTTGGCTAGTGGCCTACACAGACTGGGCATCCTGAGCCAGTATGAGGACATGATGATATGTGCCCTCCACAATGTCATCCCCATCAATGACAGGGATGAGAGACCCTGCTGGCGATGGCGGTGGCTGAATAGGGCCATTAGGCAATATGGCTAATTATAAAAAGGGTCTGAGAAATATAGCTTTCTGATTAGCTGTAAGCATTTTATCAGCTTTATATTAATCTTTTATTAACATACATGTAGAACCTAATCATATGCTGAACAAGGATCAACACTGTTAAAAAAAATGTTTTTATTATAATAGCAATAAGGCACTCCCAGGGGTTATGTTAAAGGTCAGTTAATTATTCTCCAGGGGCATGTAGCACTTGGCTACACCTCGTGCAACATTACACCCCCAGAGGGTGATTAACAGACCATTAACATAACCTCTGGTCATGCCTTATTGCTTAATCGTGGCGTTGATGGGGAGAAGTAAAAACGTGTCCCGACAACAGTAAATGCAGGTTTACAGAGGGGACAACAGCACAGGAAGGGAGTGGTCATGAGCGCACTAGGTGACGTTGGGGGAGTGGAGCCCCAATGACATGGTGATGGTATCCTGTGATGTAGGCAAGCAGCAAGTGGGCGCCTGCTGAAACGGCGACCCACTTGTGGCTACTCACTGTTTCAAGTGTGGGGTTGGCGACCAGATAGGAGGGTGCAAGAGTGACATGATGTTGCGTATATACACATGTGGGGGAGCGAGCCCGCCAAACGAGGGGTGGGAAGGTTTGTGAGGGTGGTGCCACAGGTTGCCGCGAGCTGGCATCATAGCGTGGTGGGATAGGTGCTGGCCGGGAGTGGTGGGGATTCAGGGTTCGGGACTGGGCGCAGGTAGTTTTTGTTGCGCCCAGCCTGAGACAGTGTTTTTTTGGGGGGTTTTATGCGATATGCACCCCCCCTGACATGCACCCCACTGGACTTGGGAATCTTAATTTAGGGGGGTGCGGGGGGGTGCAACCCCCAGCATAAATGCAAAAAACCTATTTGTTTTGCACGGCTTTCACTGGCACCAGGATTCCACATTGCCGAAATTCAATTTCGGTGATGTGGAGTTGCGATAAGAGCATTCAGCATTCCGAATTCGCCCTTATCACATGGAATCCACGGCGATACATCACCATGCCAGGCCTCACAGTGCCTAGACAAGCCTTGACTGTATTGTCTGATGACGGTCATAGGGCTCAAAGTTGGTAGTGGGGGGAATCCTGTGACTACAAGCAGCAGACTTGCTGCATGGGTCCAGTAGTGCAAAAGCGAAGCCCTGACCTGGTTATCTGAGTGACGGTTGGAAACGCTACAAGATGACAGGAGGCTTGACCTGGCAACGACTGTGGCTGTCTGTATTGCGATGCCACTGTAAGAGAGTGGTTTTGGTCCTGTTAATCTACATTGGGGAAGTGAAGCCCCGATGATGTGGTGATGTATCACCATGCTAGGTCTAACAGAGCCTAGACAAGCTTTGACCGTATTGTCTGACAATGGTCAGAGGACTCGAAGGCCATATAGGTCCAGTAGTGCAAAGCCAAGTCCCAACCTGGCTGTCTGAATGATGGCCAGGGAGGCTACAAGTCAAAGGCGGGGTTACACCAGTGACGACTGTGACAGACCGTCTGTATAGGCATGGTGTATCAGGATCCAAGCCCTGACCTTGATGTATGGTTGGGGGATGCTGTTAGCTGACACTGGGCCAACAACCCGGTGGCCACAACAAGATACCCTCCGTATTGGCCCAGTATTGCTGAGGCCAAGCCCTGTCCTTGACGTTCAAGAGATGGTCAGGGTGGCAGGCATCACAGACACTGAAGCAGCCAGATCAACAATCGCAACTCAGTCGGCAGTAAAACAGTGCAGCATCATCAGACAGTGAAAAGACAATGCCGGTGACCTCCCAGGCAATCCTAGTGTGAGAGGCCTGGGTAACTGGGTGGTGAGAAAAATGGCACTCTGTACCACCTTTAAGACCAGAAAAGGGCGACAAGGCTGCTGATGACATATATATACTTTAAATACACTAAACGTTATTAGGTATAAAAATAATAAAGTGAAACTGTAGCTACTTAAAGCGGTGCTTCCAATAGCAGATCCAACCAGTATGGCTGTCAGCATGAAAAGAACTGAGGCGAGGAGGGGACGCCCATGTTTATCAATGCACGCTGACACCGGACGTCGTTGTTGGAGACCCCTGGTAGACTGCTTGCAAATGTTTCCATGTAGTTCTAGCACCTGGCAGCTATAAGTTGCATAGATGTGGCTGATGAAAGAGATACCCTCAAAGAAGATCTTTCAAAACAGTAATCTGGGTCCAAAGAATTAAAACAAAGGTTGAGTCCATCTGCTTACGTTAACCATTACTTACTGGATATACACTATTTAAATCCTGTAGACCCTGTGTTCCTATTTAGGCCTTTCTGTCCTGCCAATTCAACAGGAAGCAAAAGAAAAATTTGTTTCAGGGTTGTACTGGTAAAATAATGTACAACTATTTTAAAAATGCATACTAGTTTACACAACATTTATTCATTCTTGTTTAATTTAGAAACTGGCAACCTGAACCTCGAACCAGTGAAAACTGTGGTTCTCCTGGTTCCGGAAGCTGCAGTAAAAAAAAAAAAAATTATATAAAACTGATGCAGAGAATCAAATAAATGCAAACATTTTACAAAATAAAAACACGGGAGTCAAAACTAAGAACACTTAGCTTCACGGGAACTGGAACAGGACTCCAGGGTGACTGATCTCTTCAGCGGAGAAATAAATCTGTTGTTGGAATGTCAGTGGGAGCATGACCACACTGCAGAATTTAAAATGCAACATTTAAAAGTTCTGTGTCTGGGGAAATACAGGGCTGAGATGCAGCTTTTTATATGACATCTCAAATACACTATTATTACCAGAAGGGTATCGTACAAGACAGCAGGTCAGGGGCACTCTAAATGGAATAAGAAAAAATTAACTGGTCAAACTTTTCACATCATGCTCTGTTGCTTTAAAGCAGCAGTACTACGAAATCAGGAAGTAACCAATCAAAATTCTGTTTTTCAGCTGTAAGCATGTGGCCAAAGTTCCAGTTTCCATACCTGTAAATATTTTTTCCAGTCGTCTTTAGTTTTTTAGATATTTGCAATTTATTTGAAGTGTTGTAGCGCTACAACAAATATGGCGGCTGATTAATTTCAGCTGCGCTTTTTCTTCAGGTCGCATCACATCTTTTGACAACAGCACAGGGACCCTCTGCTGACCATTCCCGATGCCCCTGCAAGTCATTCACATGTGCAGTTGGCAGCAGAGGGGGTTCCAGTGCAACATGCTGGGTGGCAGACATGTAAACAAAAGCAGAGAATAACTGAGCAAATTACTCGGCGATAGTACAATGCCGGCGAGAAAGAGTACCAGGTATTTGATTAGCAGGGCACAGGGAATAAACTGTCAAAAAAGCGCAAATTTTTTTTTCGTACTACTGCTGCTTTAAAACCACAACTATAAGGTTAGAACTTGCAACTGAAGAACCCAGCTGTACTTAAAATCAGAGCAAAACTTCCCATTTAAAATATGGAGTGACTCAATGATCTAGTAAAATAACACACATGACTGGGGTTTGAAACAGTAACCTCCTAACCTATGGACTTTCCTGTTCCCAAGGTGTGACCCTACTACATGACACAGCTATTGGTTAATTCAAGGTGGTATGCCACACGGTCTTTGTCAAAGAGTCCCTTGCATATTAGGTGTCTGAAACCTGTAAACAGTGTCTTATATAAATATTTATTGTTTGAAAACTGTAAACAGTGTCATTTATAAATATTTATTGTGCAAAACCTGTAAACAGTGTAATATATTAAAAACTCCTTATCAAGTGCTCCAGTGCATTTTTGTATAGTTGTTTTTGCCCTGTTGCCCAACCACTGATGGTGTCATTAAACTGCTTCAGCACCCCCTCCCCCCACATGTGACATGCTCCTGTGCCTTGCTGTGTGCCCATCCCTCCCAGGGTGGCCAGTAGCTTTAACTGTGCTTCCTGTTTTCTCCACCCTTTCCTTCTCCATACACCCACACGGTTTATTTATTATGGTCAGTGGCCTGAAGCCACCACTTACCAAACACATGACTCCCCTACCCAGTAACTTATCAGGGAAAAAGTGGCGGGACAGTGGAAGTGAGTGCACCTGTCTGGTACACCAAGCTGCCAAGGGACTTGTGTATGCGTGCATGATTGCGGCAGGTGGTTCTAGTCAGTGGTGGAAGCACAACAGCTTGTGTGGCACAGTAAAGGCAGGAAGTACTGCAACAGAGTCAGGAAGCAGTTGGACAAAGTCAGGCTGCAGCTGGAGGAGACCGTGCAGACGGCAATGCTACTGCTGAACTTCAGAAAAAGAACATGAACCACCGACAGGAGAAGCTGGAGAGTGGAGCAGTGGGGTCAGCTTTTCAAGGCTCAGTGTACACAGGTGAGGGCAGGGAGGCAGTGACGTGATATAAGTGATGGGGGTGGGGAAGTGGCACAGCTGGTAATGGAAGAAAAAATTACTCACCATAGTAATCTTGTTTCTTTCAAGGTATTCTTCAATATTCATAACTCTTTGCAGTCAGCCTTTAAAGTAGAACTGCCCAGAGATATAACGTTATGCTAATGATGGAACAATCATTGGCTCGTGCCACTTAATCAAATGCTGCCCTTATCAACTGCTGCATTCTAATAACGCCTCAGATTTCATGCAGAGCCTGCAAGGAAAGACACAATGAAACAAAAACAAAACATATCTACTAACAATTTTAACTAACTAACTAACTAACTAGCTAACTAACCAACCTCCTAAGGGGGAACAAGCCCTTCTTTAATGTCACAGTAACTTGAAGAAGGGAAACCTTGCCCAATGGTGCTCAGGAAAAACTCAGACAATGTCAATGTTTGGCACATTTTCACATATTTATTCAGTTTGGAGTGCAGAGGCCACTGGCTCTAGAAGGGGAGTCAGGGTGGGGGAGTTATGAATACTGAAGAATACCTTGGAAGAAACAAGATTACTATGGACATTTTTTGTTTTAACCCCAGGAATTCTTCAATATTCCTAACTCTTTGCAGATTAAGAAGCAGTACCTTTGGAGGTGGGTCAGAACCTACTTAGGGAATAGGCTCTGCAGGACTGCTGTGCAAAACCTGGCATCACTTCTAGACTGGGTGTCCAGACTGTAATGCTTCATAAAGGTGTGGACTGTCTTCCAAGTAGCTGCTTTACAGATTTCCAACAATGGGACATCCCTGACAGCTGCTATAGTAGCAGCTATACCTCTTGTGGAATGGGTCCTTAGTCCTACTGGGGGCTCCTCTCCAGCTTTCAAGTAACAGAATTGGATGCACCGAACAATCCAGCAAGAGACAGTCCTTTTAAATGCTGGTTTTCCTTTTCCCACATCCCCATAAGTCAGGAACAGTTGGTGTATGTCCTGTCTGTGGTCCTTGGTGTGAGTCATGTAGTAGCTCAAGGCTCTCTTGACATCAAGACTATGGAGTCTGCGTTCACCTGAGCTAGAGTGCTCAGTGAAAAGGACTGGTAGAGTAATGGACTGATTCAAGTGGACATCAGAAACCACTTTAGGAAGGAATTTCCTATTGGTTCTGGTTCTACCTTGTCCCTGAGGAAGGAAATGTAGTCATGCTCAATGCATAAGGCCTGAAGCTCACTATTCCTTCTGGCTGAAGTGACAGCTACCAGGAACACTGTTTTCCAGGTAACATATTTCAGAGGGGCTGAGACCATTGGCTCAAATGGGCCCCCCATGAGCTTGGCAATGCACACAGTAAGGTCCCAAGCCGCACTAGTTCCTGGGGGGTAGGTGGGCCAGACTTTTAAGAACTTTATGAAAATAGGGTTGGATGCCATGGAGAAACCCTTCCCGGCTGAAATGTAAGCAGATACTGAAGCCAGATGGACCTTCAAAGTAGTGGGCTTCAAGCCCAGGGAATGCAAATGGGTAAGATAGTCCAGCAAAGCTGGAATTCCTGCCTGTGCAGGTACTACATCATTGGTAGAACACCAAATAGAAAATCTCTTCCATTTAGAAGCATAGGTTTTCTTAGTTGAAGGTTTCCTGTAACCCCTTGAAACATTCAGGACACTTTCTGAGAGATGCCAGCCGGCATACTCTTAAGTCTTCAAGAGTCATGCTTTGAGTCTGAGGGATCTGAGGGTCGAGTACAGGATCCTTCCCTGGTTGGAGGTTAACAGGTTGTGTCTCTGAGGGTGGTGTACTGGTTTGGCCATAGACATGGAGAGCAGCAGGGAGTACCAAGGCTGTCTGCCCCAATCTGGTGCTATCAAAATCATTGATGCTGGCTGGGATCTGAGTTTGATCAGGACTCTGACAACCAGAAAAGGAGGAAAGGTGTACAACTGCTTCCCTGACTAATCCAGAGTCTGAGCATCCACGGGTATTGTACCCCTGGCTGGTGGTCTGCAACAGTACTGTGGCAGGTGGTGGTTTTCATGAGACGCAAAGAGATCTATCTCCGGAGTGCCCTACCTTTTGAACACTACCTCCAACACCTGCCTGTTGTGGGTCCACTCGTGATGGCCCTAGGTTGATCTGGCTCAGGGCATCTGCCAGGGTATTGTCCTTCCCTGGAAGATTATTAGCCCGCAGTGAAGCTTGAAGTGAATAAGTCAGGCTCCACACCTTCACTGCTTCTGTGCACAGGGGGTTTGACCTTGTTCCTCCCTGCTTGATTATGTAGTACATTGTTGTGGTATTTTCTGTTCTGACTTGTACCACCTTGCCCTGTACCACGGGTGCAAAAGCCTGCAAGGCCAGAAATACTGCTCTCAGTTCCATCAGGTTTATGTGCTGGAGTGACTCTGCACTTGACCAAGTACCATGGGTGACGTGATCCCCCAAATGAGCACCCCACCCAAGTAGAGATGTATCTGTTGTGAGAATCAACAATGGGGGCTTTTGCTGGAAAGGTAGCCCTTCCCTCAGATTGTCTCTTACCTTCCACCACTCCAGAGCCTGCAGTAATGTCTTTGTTACTGGAACCAACTTTGAGAGACAGTCTCTTCTTTGGCACTAATGTGCCCTGAGATGAAACTGTATGTCTCTCATTTGGAATTTGGATCCCAGGACTGTGCTTGTGGCAGCCACCATATGGCACAGGAACTGCCTTGCTGGTTTTGGCTTGTTTAGCCTAAAAGAGTCAGCAATCTGTAGAACGCTGCTTACTCTGTCCTGAGGCAGTTAAGCCCTCCCTTTCAGTGTATTCAATTCAGCTCCTATGAAGTTTAGCACTGGACTGGTACCAGGACAGAATATTGATGTTTATTAAAAACCCCAGGGACTCCGAGAGTTTCTGGGCTACCTGCAGGTGGTCCTTTACCTGTTGTAGAGAATTTCCCACTACCAGCCAATCGCCCTGGTAGGGAAACACTGTGACTCCTGACCTTATGAGGTGAGCCATCACCACAGACAGGCACTTTGTGAACACTCTTGTAGATTAAGTGAGGCCAAAAGGTAGTGCTGAGAACTGGTAGTGGCCTGATGGGAATCTGAACCTGAGGTATTTTCTGTGAGACTCGATTGTGGGGATGTGGAAGTAAACATCCTTTAGATCCAGGGATGCCTGATGCTCCTTTCTGGAGGGCTGGCAGAATCACGGCCAGAGTTATCATTTTGAACTTTAGTTTTGTCAGATGCCTGTTTAGTAATCTTAGGTCTAGAACAGGCTGCCACTCTCCATTTTTCTTTGTGGTGAGGAAGTATCTTGAGTAAAAACCCTTTCCCTTTTGCTTTGGAGGAACAGGTTCCACTGTTCTCGACAGCAGCAGGCTTTGAACCTCCTTTTCCAGCAGCTTCCTTTCTGAATTGGAAGCTGGTCTGAATACCCTTGCTCTTAGAGATGGGAAAGATTTGAAACTGAGGGACAAACCCTGACTCACTACTTCCAGGACCCACTTGTCTGTGGTAATGTTTTGCCAAGCCTGGAAGTAGTAAACCAATCTGCCCCCTACTGGAATTTGGGAGGTGGCCTTAGCAACTAAGTCAGGGATTCTGCTTGGGTTGGGGCTGGGCCTGTGCAGCCTGGGAGCCACGCCTGGACCCCCTCCTGCCCCTACCCCTGAAGCACACTGTCTGCTGGGGGTACTGCTGGTACTGGAGAACAGTCTGAACCTGGTAATAAGGTCTGATGTAAGAAGCCCTACCCCTACCTCCCCTTCCATAATTCTAGTGGAAGGTGAAGGTTTTTCCTTAGCTGAATTGCTATTATAGGTGGACTTATACTCATCCACCTTTTTCTTGTAAGCCTTTGTTTGCTCCCCATACAGTGAATTGTTTTCGACAGGGAAATCCATGGCCTTTGCCTGGGTATCCTGCCTGAGGTTGGTGGTTCTAAGCCATGCAAATCTCCGGAAACCAAATGAGAGGGCCATCCACCTGGCAGCAGTGTCACTGGCATCTGCTGCCATTTGAAACTGATATTTAGCAGCCTCCACACCAAATCTGGCAGTCTCAGCCAGATCAGCTGAAAGGCCAGAGGGAGCCTTATCAGCCATAGCCAGTACTGATTGCCACAGTGACTTCTGGTACTGGGCAGCGTACACCTGATAGTTGGTCTGTCTGATAGCCAAGGAAGCTGACTGGTAGCACTTTTTGGCCATGCTGTCACTCCTTCTGGAATCTCTGTCAGGTGGATGAGAGGCCAAGGGTACCATTGCCCTGTTACAGGCTGCAGTCTGCATGACACCTTGGTGGTCAGGGTGAGTGAATAAAAACTCAGCACCTTCCCTGTCTATTTGATACTTTTTGTCAACCCTCTTATTTAAGGGTGGCACAGTACTAGGTGTCTGCAGTATTTTCGGAATGTCTTTTTTAAATAATTTATTCATGGGAAGCAACAGCTTTTTAGATGGGGTAAGCCCCATAAGTTTGAAGTATTCAACCTCCTCTTCATCCTCTACCACTTCATTAGTGGCATTATTTAGGGCATCCACCATTTTCCTCACAAAAGAAAACTGGTGAGGAAAAATCTTCATTTGTTCTAGTTGGTGACCCAAATTCCTGATCAGAGGATACCTTAGGTTCTGTGGGTTCCCCATCATCTGCCTCATATTCTTTGTACTCCTCATACTCCACAATCTCTTGGAGAGAGGGATGAACTGAAGGTGTCAGTTGCTGAACTGGGGTTTGAACTGGTGTCTGGGGAACCAGAACTGGTACAACTCCCCGGAGAGCCTGAATAACTTAAATTGCCTGAGCAACAGCCTCAGGTGTAGGCATCCCACTTGGTATAACAGAAGTCCCTTTAGGCGTTCCAGCCGGGGGCTCTGTGTGTTTTATTTTCTTCAATTTTTTAGCCGGAACCAGGGTTCAGATCAGTTCATTGGTTCGTGTCCTGGTTGAAGGTTCACCCTTGTCTGGGGCAGTTGGCTTTGGATCTGTGGGTTCATCCGTGGTTTTTGAAGGAGTAGGCTGGTCAGAGCCATTATCTCCTTGTCCAGATGAAGCCAACTTCTTTTTAAGTCTTTCCATACATTTGTGAATAGTTTTTTGTGGAAAGGACTTGTAAATTTCACAGATGTGACGTGGGGTTCACCAAGACAGACAACACACTGATAACGTTTGTCTGCCTTGGCAAACACCTCTCCATACAGAGAGCAGTTTTTGAACCCCGGAGGCCCAGTTTTTTTCTTTGGTTTCTCTGACATATTTAAAATAAACCAAAAAGAAGAAACTGCTACACGAGAAAGTCTGTTAAACTTTAAGCCGTTAAAACTCAGTTTCTAAACTGAAAAGATTCCAAAGAGAACCAGGATCCGAGGAAAGAGAACCGAAAATATTGGTTCCAACAATATAAAATAAATGGAAAGTTTATAAAACTATTACTAAAACTAAAATGGCGAAAACCCTCTGGTTCCCCAACGGTTATACCAAACTGAGAGGAACTGCTAAAATAGACTTTTTTCTATCTACTACTAGTGCTATTTACTATAAAGTAGAAGATAAAGGCAGCAAATAAAAAAAATTAAAAGATGCATTTTCTTAAGTAAACACTAAGGAACAACTGTAAGGAGACGTCTCCAAGGCATCTTGACTTGGCAGGCGGAGAATGAAATCTGAGGTATTATTAGAATACAGCAGTTGATAAGGTCAGCATTTGAATAAGTGGCACGAGCCAATGATGGTTCCAACAATAGCATAACAGTCTATCTCTGAGGAGTTCTACTTTAAAGGCTGACTGCAAAGAGTTAGGAATATTGAAGAATTCCTGGGTTTAGAAGGTGGTAGTTTCACAGCTCATACTGGGGCAGTGACAGCTGGTAAGGGAGGGGAGTAACATAGCTGTTAACGGGGGCAAAGATATAACTTGTAAGGGAGCAGTGACACAGCTGGTAATGAGGGGGCAGTAAAACTGCTGGGAATGAGATGGTACAGTGACACAGTTGGTAATGAGGGGGCAATGACAAAGCTGACAATGCAGGGGTAGTGCCCCAGATGGCAATGAGGTTAACAGTGACATAGCTGGCAGCAAGAACAGCAGTGACACTGCTGACAACAAGTGAGTGGCGACACAGCTGGTAATGGAGGAAGTGACAGCTAGCAAAGAGGGGGCTGGGCAGTGATACAGATAGTAACAAAGGGGGACAGTGGCCACTGGCAACAAGGGAGGAATGACGCAGGAGGTAATTGTGGCAGCAACTCAGCTGACAATGTGGGGGCAATGACACCACTGCCAATGAGAGGGACTGTGGCAACACTGGCAATGAGGGGACAGTGACACCAATGGCAATGAGAAGGATTGCGGCAACACTGGCAATGAGGGGGCAGTAACACCACTGGCAATGAGAGGGATGTGGCAACACTGGCAATGAGGGGCCAGTGACACCAATGGCAATGAGAAGGATTGCGGTAACACTGGCAAATGAGGGGCAGTGACACTGCTAGCAACGAGTTGGCAGTGACACCGCTGACAATGGGGGCAATGAACCAGCTGGTACTGGGGCAATGACAGCTGGTAGAAGGGCAGTGACACAGTTGGTAATGGGGGCAGGGATGCAGCTAATAATAGGGGCAGTGACATAGCAGGAAATCAGAGAGGCAGTGACAAAGCTGGTAATGAGGTGTGGTGACAGCTGGTAATACAGGGGGCAATTAAGAGCGACGAGAAGAGGTGTGACCAAGCTGATGACAGTAAGGGGCAGTGACACAACTGGCAATGGGGGGGGGACACAGCTGGCAATGGGGCCATAAGTGACTTGGAGCTACCTCACCTTGATCCCCAGTGAACTGGTGTCCAATACCACTACATACATAACCACTTCACTACACCATTTTCACAAACACAGGACCAGCTACCACTGGTGCCAGCCAACTCTAGTGGTATTTACTTTTCTAACATATTTCCTAGGGGAATCTTTTTGGAGCTGCCAGTTCAGTGCCATTCCTGAACAGGGAATAATTCTGGATCTAATAGCATTTTTAAACCCCAAACCTATGGGGGGGGGGGGTCAATTCAGAGCCACACGTATTCTTAGAAGTTCCACTGAAAGGGGGAAGACCTGGATAATGGCAGTCAGGGGCAGCCTGGTGCTATTAGTGCAACTCAAATCTCACATTCCTTTTGTTAGAATTTGGTTTGTTAAAGCCACATGGAGGGAGCAACCTAAACAAATCTAAAATCTCCTACTAGCACGGGATTCAAAATGGCACTGGTAGCATATTATGGGGCCAATATTCAAAGATTAGCGTACCCGCCAACAGGGTTAGCAGGTGCGCTAATCTGGATTTGTACTAATCTAGATTTGCACTGGTGCTCCCATCTGGCCCATATTTGGACGCTCCGAAGCACCAGCAGAAACCCACAGCGCCAAAGAAGAAATTAACTTCATACTTACTATCATTTCCTTTTCTGTTAGCTCCAACACTGTCAATGGGTAATCGTAACAACTGGGTATAGTGCACCCCTACCAGCAGAATGGCACAGCCCAAGCTTTAGAATGTGGGCATATGAGGATTCCATGTTGCAACAACTCCCCAGTTACTACTTACCTTGCAGTGCCATGAGAGACACACATTTTATACCTTATAAGCTACCATTATAATAAACACACGGCCACATGTAAATAAAAAACGGTTTTACCTTCCAGGCAGACATCCGAGGAAGAGAAGACTCTCCATTGGACTCAAGATTTGGACAATTCGATGCACCATGCCTAAAGAACCATCCTATATGAATGGCAGGTTCTTATCTTTTGCACATCTGGAAACTGAGGCTGATTGACCCATAAGACAGAACTACCAGGCAACAACTGGATGCAGTTAAGCCATCTGTAACAAGAAAAAAATGCCTCAAGCGTTACTAGTAAAACTGTTAACCTGTGAAGGAGGATGCAGGGCATCATGAAGAGGACCATAGGACTACTAAAGAGGCAGTTCTGGTGCCTTGACCATACCAGAGGAACAATCATGCTGGCCCTGGCATGTGCCTGCCAGGTGGTCATGGCATGTGCTATGCTACATAATATGGCAAAGCGTGCCAACGTACCCCTGCCACACGTGCCACCCACTGAACCCCCTGATGATGTTTCTGAGGAGGTCCCGCACGGCGAGCAGTGGACTGTGGGTAGCCGTGCAGCCAGGCAGGTGCTGATCGAGGGGTTGTTCCAACGGTAATGCCTGTGACATGCACACCTGCGAGGTGTGGTGACGTGCGTTTCCCAGATGCGCCACAGACCGTGCTGTGCTTGCAGGCATGGGCAGCCTAGTGGTCACCCTGCCGGTATAGCCACCTGGATTATGCAGTGTGTGCTCCTGACTGTGCGTGAAGCGGGTGCACAGTGAAGCAACCTCATACTGAGTGCACCCGTGTCATAGGGCGTGGGGGATGTTGTGTTGCTCATACCCAGCCGCTGCTGCGTGCTGGCCACTTGTGGCCTGTGGCAGTGGTCCTGGGTGTGAGTGTATGCCTGTGACCTGCCACGGGCTGTGGTGCGTGGTGTGTGGGCACCAGCGGTGTGGCTGCAGTGTGATACAGTCCAGCGGTGTGGTCCATGCAGCAGTCCAGTGCTGCATGACACTGTGTGGTGCGGTGGAGTGTGCCAGTGCATGAGGTGTGGCAGATGGTGGGGAGGCCTCCATGTGCTGCATGTCATGGGCATCCCTATGTGGTGTGGCGGCCACACCCTGTGGTGTCTGTCTGTGTGCCTACCTGGCCGTCATGGTACTGATAGTCAGTGAGGTGGCCATCAGGCTTTCCCTGGAGCTGTGCTGAGATCCTAGTACCAGTGCACCTGCTCGTGGCATGGAGACGTGCAGCACCGCATGGCCGTTGTCCGCCCTGGAATAGGTTGGAGATACGTGACATCTACCGCATGCATGCCGGGCGTATCCTGGCTGCCGGTGTCCACTGCCGTGTCTTCCTGTGTGGCCCCATCCTCCACTGCAGACACCTGTGAGCCATGCACCTCTGTGTCGCCATCAGCGTGCAGGGGCGAACATGCAGGTGGGGTGTACTGTGGGCGTCGCAGTGCCTCCCAGATTGTGCCAGGGACTGGGGGGGCTCTGCATATCCATCACTGCTGTGGCTTGGGTGGCATGTGCCTCGGGGGTTGCCTGTGCTGGGGGGCCCTGTAGGTGCTGCACAATCTGCTCCAGTGCATCGGCGCGATGGTCTATGCTGCCCTGCATGCCTCTGGCCTCCGCCATCAGGGTAATGATCATGGCCGTGTTCATGTGCTGTGCTTCCAGCTTGTCCTGCTCGAGCTGCTGGAGCACACGGTACTGTGCCTTCATATAGGCCTGTGCACATCCAGCCCTGCTGTGTTTGGGCGGCTGTGACAGTGTCCCCTTGTCCCCACTGTCATCCTGGCATGACTGTGTTGGCTCCACACTGGTTCCATGTCTCATGGGCAGCGCAGGTGTGATGCTGGTGCCGCATGACCCACTCAGTGCATCGCATGTCGCTGTGCCGGATGCGGGGAGGGGGGAGCTGGTCCACAACATTGCTGGGCACCCTCCCGTCTGGGGCAACATGCACCAACATGGTTTCATCATCCTGCTGTGTCCTCCTCTTTGGTGTTGCTGTACAGCTGTTTCTCTGTCTCCACCACCATGCCTGTTGGTATGAGAGTCATATGTTAGTACGCTGTGTGGTAGTGCCTCACCCCCCTCACCCTATGGAGCCATTGTGAAGCGTGCCTACCTGAGGCACCCACCTGCTGGCATCCGCTCCCTTGTATCGGCTGGGTGACCACTGTGGCTGTTGGCTGCAGTGTTGCCACTGCTGCCGGCTGTGATCCGTTGGCTGTGCCTGTGGGTACAAGGCATAACCATTAATACCTCCTTACATCCCCCAATTGGCAGGTCCTACCTGCCATGCTATCTACCCCGTCCACCTCTCTGTGGATGACTATGTCAGTCAACATCTCCACCACCATCTTCTCCAGTGGGGTCAGCTGTGTGTCAATGCTTGGGGGGCCTCCTCCTGTTCCTAGGCGTGCTCATGGTCACCTTTTTTTTGACCGCAGCAAGCAGGTCCCGCCACTAATACTTTGTGGCAGTCAGGGTCCGTGTCTCCAGTTTGGCGGCATTTATACCAGCCTGAATGTCAAGCCACAGCCTGGCCTTGAGGCTGGGGGCGGTGGACAGTGCCTGTGCCCTGTACAGATGGCCTTAGTGCTGGTGGATGTCACTCACCATTACCGCGACCTGGCCCCTGGTGAAGTTGGGGGCTCCTTGGCTTGCCCTGATGCATGTGCAGGCACAGCTGTGGCGTAGCTCACCGCTCCTGGCTGCCCATTCCTCCTGTCCCAGTTGTGGCGGACCTTCCTCCGCACCACCATCTGGATCCACCATTGTCTCTGAAGGGTTGTGCTGTGCGGCATTCACTTCTGTGCTGCTACAATGCATGTTTGCGCTGACCATATATGGCAGGGTCAAGGGGCGGTCCCACACACCCTGGTGCCACCTCGGAGGGGTGCACACAGTGCTATGCAGTCTGTGCAGTCATGCCCCCTGGCTGTGCACACCACGCTGTGCCATTGGTGTATGCCGCGTACCGTGGGAGCCTTGCGCACCGCAAAGCTGAGCGCCGCAGATACTACCCATAACTGTGTATATTGTGCCCCTTCATGCATAGCCACCTTAAATAGTATCCAGGGCAGAATCAAACTACAGGCCTCCTTCAAAGGAATGATAAACAGGTTAGCTTATGAAGCTTAACTAGACCCAATGACAAGCCACATGGTGCTCATGGTCAAAACAAAGAAGTAGGCCGAGCAGTCTAGACCTAAATTCTCCAATAAATAACCACCTGGAAGATGGAACCATGGCCATGAATTGCAAGAGAGGCTCGCCCCTTCAGAAAAGGCAGAACAAAACTGGCCAGGGTAGTGACCCATATGCTGAAGGCTCTGGCCAATAAAATACGCACAAGACCATTCCACTTGTGTGCTAATAGAGGAAAAACTCCTCTGCATGGGGTGTTCACCTGTTTAACATTAAAAACTGATAGGGCCAGAGCCATCTATAAGCGGGGCAGTGCCTTTTCTGAAATACAAATGGCCTTGTCTTCCAGTGGAGGAGCTTCCCACCCACGAGACATTTTCCTAAAAGGAAAAACCATGACATGGTTGGGAAGACACTTTTCTGAGCCACACCTGCCCAGTGTTGCTCTCACATAGTAGCCAGAGAAGATGTAGACAGAGACAGACAGACATTTGCCATATCCACAGACTGAACCTTCTGAGCTAAAAGGGAATACATGCCTTAGCTATCCAAAAAGACAAGACCTTACTAGGAATCAGGGGAGAAAAACATCCCTGATTCGGATTTTTTTTTTTTTTTACGTTAAGGTCAGGAACTTCCCCAAGATCCCTGTAATAGTCATCCTGGCCTTCAAAAAGGTCAGGGTCTGGCTGCAAATCAGTTATTGCAGCCTAAGCTCACTGCACCGCACCACAGCGTGCCTGGATGGGCCCCCGACCTGAGGGGCCCTAGTGGAGTCGGGTGTATCTGCAGTGATGCCATGCGGGAAACTGGAGCTCAAGCTCACTCCAGAGCCACAAAGGTAATATTTTGCAATTCTGCTGCCACTGCCTTTAAGAACCAGGTACTCCCCCCCCCCGACCGGAAAACTGGCTGGAGGGTGCTGAGCAACACAATAAGGCAAGGAACCCTTGTTGCAGGACTTACATTCTTTCTTAATTAATGGTCTCTGATAAGTCATGGTATCAAAGAGAAATATAATTATACCAAATAACAATTGTGAGGTAAAAATTAATAATTAGCCCCAATATCTTTTATGAGCTAAAATTATTTTCCACAGCGTTGTCTCAAAACACCTTGCTCAGTGTCGCACATCATGTAAGTGGAGGTTGTGGGAATCAAACCCAGAACCGCTGAATGTATAAAACATAATGTAGTAATTATAATCCCTACTACATGTTGGGCTACAAAAGAGGGTCGTGGGAATCAAACCCAAGACTGCTGGATTTCTGTAGCCATAGTAATATAATACTTATTAACCCTATTGTAGTTGGGCTAAAATCAGCAAGGCAAGAGTAATCCTGAGAAAACGTGCTAAAAATCCTCAGGTTTTAAAAGTATTAGTATTTGTAAGCCATACTGACAGGAAAAACAAACAAACAGGTTTTTACTTAATTATACTTGTTTGCTTTTAAATCTGCCAAGCCAACTGCCAAAGTGCATCCCCGCCCAGAAACGCTTGTACTGAGCATGCAGGAGAGTCAGTGAACTTGGCAAGTGGGTCCGCACTTGCACGATGGGCTTCCATGAGAACTAGTGTTGCACAATGCGTTTAGCGCTGCGCATGTGTGCACAATGGGCACGCGCTCAGGGCACTGGCAGGAAGCCCAACTGATGAAGTAGCGCATGCCCAGCCCTAATGGTGGTTGCGCAAACGGAAAAAATGGAGGTTGAGGTGGAAAATCACCGAAACACCTCAGAATTACCTAAAAATCACCAATTTACTGTCAACCACAGAGAAACACAAAACCTCAAGCTTGTGGGGGGGGCAGAACCAACGCCAAAGACGAGGGTTCCCCCAGAGACCCTACACTCCCAATAATTAAATCTGTACCTGCCTGTAGCACCTTTTTTCTTTCCTTTTACATTTTAAAAGGAAACCATTAAAAAACACTCTAGCAAGGCAAAAGTGGCTCCCAGTCCACACAGGGAATGAGAAAAAAGGCATGGTATTCAATTGGAAAGCCACAGCTTAACAGGCAGCCACAGCCTGCAGAGCAGAACTGCAGTCCCAGCTGAAGTCTTGAAATCTTGAAACTTGAAATTCTTGCGAGAAAGGTATCTCTGTCCCCTTTGAATACGGAGTTGCTGCAGCATGGAATCCTCATGTGCCCAACATTCTAAAGCTTGGGTTGTGCCATTCTCCCGTTAGGGGTGCATTATACCCAATTGTTATGATTACCCATTGACAATGTGGAGCGCTAAAGAAAGCACTATAATACTGCTGCCCCAATGCAAGTGAGAGGGTCTCCCCATGCATAGTGGTGCAGCAGTATCTTCAAAGGTTTGCGGCAGCAGTAACATGGGCCCTGTGCCGCACTCACGCCACCAAAAGCACATCTTAATGGGGAACCTCCAGCCCCCCCAAAGGCAGGACGGCTGTACTGCATCTGCTCACTCCTGATCACCCATTATGGTTTAATGGAGTTATCCCTGGTGTCTATTGGCACCCCCTGACCACCTCTTGTGGTTCAATACAGCTATCCCTGGGGTCTTGTGGCATCCCCTACCCCCATCACCGAATCCATAATTTTGATGTCCCCAGTGTCTAGTGGTACCCGCCCCCAGTGCATGACCTATGCATGCATGCCGTCCCTGGCGTCCAGTGGTTTCTCCACCCCGATCATCCATTTACAAATGGACAAGGAATCAATGGTGGTAACAGTGTCCTCCACCTGTCCTGTCCGCTCACATACCACCATCCTGCACCCCTCTCCTTACCTGGGTGCCCATCAATCAGGGAAGCCCAATACAGTGACACAGCCATCCTCTCACCTCCTTGGCTGGCCACCATATAAACTGTCAATGAAAGCGTGCACAGCATTTATGCTGTACATGTACTCACTGACAGCTCATATGACAGCCAGCAGAGGAGGTGAGAGGAGGGCTGTGCTGGTCACTGTATCAGTATTTATACTGTACACGCGCTCACTGAAAGCTTATACGGTGGCTGTCCGAGAAGGTGAGAGGAGGGGTGTGCCAGTTGTTGTATCAGGCTTCCTTGATCAGTGACACCCAGGTAAGAGGAAGGAGGTGCAAGGTGGTGGTATGTGAGCTGGCAGGGTGGGTGGGAAACAATGGACCTCACTGATTCCTTATCCTATTGTAAATGGGTGATTGGGGGGAACCACTGGACTCTTGGGATGGCTTTACATGTATAGATCAGGTGCATGAGGTGGGCGGGTACCGCTAGACACCAGGGACATCTTTCCATGCATGGATTGGGTAATGGGGGAGTAGGGGGTGAATCTAGATACCAGCAGAGCAGGGGTTGGGGAGTGCCACTAGACACCAAGGATAGCTGTACTGACCATAAAGGGAGACTGGGGGTGGAGGGGATGCCACTAGACACCAGGGAATTCACTGATCACACTGCAGAATGGGTGCTGCTGTGCACCATGCAAATGAGCCCATAATGGGCATGCAAATGACCTCTTAGCATCTTGCATTCCCAGTGGGTTAATCTGCATGCTGCTGCTGAAAATAGCCCACTGGGGTCTTAGCACTATCCATTTCTGGCAGCACTATTCCATGTGGACTATAAAGAGCCCAGGTTCGAGTCAGGGGTTGCACAGTTTTTTTTTTTGGTTTTTTTTTTTTTAGTTGTTTAACCAGGTATAGCACACTAAGCTGAAAGCTTTTTTACAGGAGCAACCTGGGAGCACAAGGAGGTTAAGTGACTTGCTCAGGGTCACACAGTATGCAAGTGGAACCTGTGGGATTCAAACCCAGGTCTGGTCTGCTGGATGTCACCAGATTTGCAGCTCAGAGCCTTAGACCACTGCACTATACTGCCTCCTTACACTCCTTTCACTTAGCACTGTGCCAAAATTATCTCAAATTCAGTTGGATAGCGCCACCCACTATCTAACTGAATATAGCAGCTGCCAGGTAAGGCACTAGTGCAAGTGTAATCCAAATATTTGTGCCGTGTTTGCACTCCTTTTTGAATATCGGCCCCCTTATGTTTTAAAACGGTGCTGATGGACTGGGTTTTTTTCTTTACGCCAATTGCTGGTCTGTTGGACAGTCATTTGCAGTGTCTTGTAGCCCAGAGACTTTTATTCCACAATGGTGCCTCTACAGGGCTGTACACAATCAGTAGCTGGCATAGAGAGCTATTTGTGATGTTCTGTGCTCTTTAGATTAATGCTGTTATTTCGAGTTATCCTTTTGTTGAATACCAGCTATTTAACTTTACTCCTTTCTAGAATTTTGCGAAGGTTCAGTACAGCACTTTCATACAAAGAGGGTTTCCTACCTTGCCTGAGGTAATAAATAACTAGATTCAGCCTTGCTTCAGGTATGACATCCACCAGTGGAGGGAGAACCTGCAAAGCCCCCTCTCCCCCACGAAACACTACCTACAACAAGAAAAACAAGTGTTTTAAACTTCCTTTGGCTTTTAAACATGGGGGTCATCACACAGCAACTGACCACAATTTGTCTGCCTGAAAGAGAAAGCTGCACAAGAAAAGAACAGTTGCATACTCACCATAACAGCAGATCTTCAAGAGAATCTCTTTCATCAGGCCACACCTATGGAACTATAAGCCACCAGCCACTAGGACCACACAGAAATTTTTGCAAGCAGTCCAACAGTGGTCACCCAGGACGACATCAGATGTTGGCTTCCCCATATAAACATGGGCGACACCTTCTCTCAGTTCCCCACCGGAGATCATGCTTGGAGGACCTCCCTGTAGGGAACCAGGAGAGAACCTAGGGCTCTGCTGACAAGGTGAGGTAGAGAACAGAAAGAGAGCCTCATGAAGAAGGAGACAACTCTCACCAGAGTCTCAGGATCCTAAAGGGGAAGGAGGGTTGAACGGCATGGCCTGAAGGAAGAGATTCTCTCAAAGATATACTGTCATGTGAGTACGTAAAGTACAGTTACGCAAGAACTTACCGTAACAGTAGCTCTTAGAGAGGAGCTCTTGCAGCAGGCAACACTGGTAGGACTAAGCTGCCAGGTGCTAGGACCACACAGAAAACTTCTAGATAGCACTCTACAGCAGGGGACTGCCCCTGACATCGGCCCACCGACGGCTGTCTTATAGTATAAAAGGGGTGGTCCCCCAGACCAACCTCAGTTCTGCCTGAAAAAAGCGAACTGAGGTGGTTCCTCAGAACTGAGGAAAACAGCTCCTGCTGCAAGAGTGCCTCTTGAAGAGCTGCTGTTACGGTAAGTTCTTATGCAACTATACTATCTTTCTTCGAGGGGGCTCTTACAGCAGGTAACACCGGTAGGACTGAGTCCCAAGCAGTAACGGAACTGACCCAGTCAGTAGGGAGGAGGAAGGAAACGGGCAGAGGACATTCAAGAAAGAAGGCCCTGAAGGACTGCAAGTCCGAAGCCAGCCTACATCTAGAGGCAATGTCCAGACTATAATACCTGATACAGGTATGGCCAGAACTCCTAGTGGTGGCTGGGCAAACGTCTGCAGCAGACACATTTCTGAAAGAAGCAACTGAAGCAGCCATACACTGGTAGTGTGGCCTTTGACTGGTCCAGGCAAAGGCTTGTCATACTTGCGGTAGCAGTACACAATACAATTAGCTAACCACTTAGACAAACACTGTTTGGAAATAGGAGCCCCTTCTTTCCTAGGGGCAAACAAAACAAACAACTGATCAGTTTTTCAAATAGGGCGGGTGCAATCCAAAAAGTATCAGAACACCCAGTGAACATCCAGAGTATGAAGTAAGGCCTCCCCCTTATTAGAATGCTCAGAGTAATAAACAGGTAGGTGAATGGATTGATTTAGCGTAAACTCAGACACCTCCTTAGGCAAAAACGTAGGATTAATACACCCTGTCTTTGTGAAAAACCAAATAAGGCTCTTTACACATCAGAACTTGAAGCTCGGAAATCCTCCGAGTGGAAGTAACAGCAACCAAAAAATGAAAATTACGTACCTACCATAATTGTTGATCTTTTTGTACATCTTCACCAGTCAGTCATCGCTAGTGGGTCTATGCCGGAGGCACTAGGATCCCGCAGGAGACTCTAAGAAAGGTTTTGAAAAACCTGAGGAAGGAGCCAACATCGGGGACGGTGCTGCCCACGAGGCTGACGTACAACGTGACGCTCGCAGGTTGGCCAGTAACTGACGCCGACTCTCCCATACCGGTTCTGCTTGCCAGAGAGTGAGACTAAGAAATAGAGAAAAGAAGTGGGGGGGGGGGGGGCCCAAGAGATAGACAAAGGAAAGGAAAGGAAAAGGAATCAGGCTGACAGAGAGAACAGAGGTAGAGTCTGGACCTAAGGGGTAGGGAGAAGGGACCCAACCACTAGGCAAGAGAAGAAAGAATGAGAATGAAGAAAGGAAAGAAAAGTAGACAGGCAGAAAGAGAAGTGGTGTGTAGGGAGGGGGCAAGAGTCACTCTCGGCAGGAGAGAGACATAGAAGGAGAAAGGAGGACAGACATGGAGGGGAAAGCAAAGCACCCCTCCAAACAGCTACATACCCTTTGGCTAGGCTCTGAGGCACTCACAGGAGTACCCTCACCCCCTTCTCCATGAAGGAACTTCCTACCTGTTGTTTTTTTCCAAAAAGTTTTCATTTTCTTGGAAAGAGAAGAACAAAAACAGATGGTGAGAAGGGGGAGAGAGAGCTGAACAGAAGAGTAGAGGTAGAGGGGATGTGTCCATTCTCCTGAGGACCCCCTCCCCACACACCCAGTTGAGAGAGAGAAGCAATATCTCGCAATAGAGAAGTGGGGAAGGTGCCCCACACCAAAAGATTAGCCCCTCTCTGATGTCCCCCCCCCTTTTTTTTTTTGAAGGTCCCAGTGACAGGAATCTGAAACACAGGGACATAGATAGCAGACACTCCAGTGTCTGTGGAAATAGAAGTCCTGCACAAGGCAGAAGAGGCACTAGGAGAATCCCTACACAAGGAATGTGGAAAATGAGAATGTGAAGGAGTCTTTGGGCACCCCCTCCTGAACTTGGGGGGGGGGGGGAACCTGAGGATGTTCCACAAGACCAGAGTGGAATATAGAAAATGCACAAGTGGGAGAGGGCTCAGGAGACTCCAGGAATAGAGGGCAAGAGGTCCTGCTTGCTCTCCCCCCAGAGGTGGGGCCCCAGCACTTCAGAGAAGGATTGGGAACCCAGGAGGTGCCAGTGCAACTATGCCAACAATTGGTCTCGTTGGGGGAAAGGCAAACAGGGAGGTGGCTCTGCCCAGAAGCTGAGACCCAAGAGGGCATGAAGGGCGGGAAGCAGTGATGAACGGTGAAGAATGGCGAATGGTGAAGATATACAGAAAGATCATCAATTACAGTAGGTACGTAATTTTTATATCTTATCTATATCAAAGGGGACCTGGCACCTCCCTGAGGGAAAGGGTTTCCCACAGCCCCCTGTGGGGGATACACAGGGATAGGATACTCTTCACAAGCCAGGCAAGGCCTGTGACTGGTCAGGGTGAGGCAGGGTCTCCTGTGGCCTGGGAGAAGGGAAGCTGCCCCTGAAGCTCCTGCCTCACCCTGCAGGAGAAAAGGTGGGTCCTCCGGAAAGTGGAGACAATCACCCTATATCGGACTAGGGATAACAACTAGGAAAGGCGAAGCCACGCCATCCACTGGATGCAGATTGCTGTCCCCGCCAGCATGGACGCCACCTCACTGGTATCGTACAATGCCCTTGCTTGGTGCCTCGCATGCTCCAGGCCATGTGCAGAGAGGGCAATAGCTTGCCTGGTTGCCTTTGAATCAGGCATTGATGCTAGCAACTGGCCTAGCATCGACCATAAGAGCCTGTTGTAGGCAGCATGATGGGCCTAATGTGATGCAACAGGCAGCATGAGGCACGCTGAGGAGAAAACTCTCCTCTCCCAGCGATCATACTCTGTGGAGTCAACCTCTGGAGGTCAGTCATGCCTCAGGCTTCTATGCCCAGTAGGGGTATCCAAGAGCCTCACTCCAGAAAAAGGATGAGTCAAATCTCCTGGAGACCTCTGGGGTGCGTAATACCTGCACCTTCAGTCCCTCGGGGCTGGAAAAGGGTCTGAGGGACGCTGCCAGGTATGGTACGATGCTTCCCGAAAGGGCACCTGCCAGGCAGGCACCACCAGGTAGGTGGTCTGCACTGTATTCACCCAAGAAGGCACATGTCACCCACTCAGGATTGCATCCTGTCACACGGGAGATATGGAGTTTGGTGACCAACCTCAACAGGAAATGCTGATACAAGGTCTGATCAGCGTCAGAGGAAAGGTGGACAGAAGGATCATCTTCCTCAGGGGAGGAAGACGAGGAGGCCGATGAGTCCAAGGATCCAGAATCCGGCTGCTCCTGGGAGGACAGTGGAAGATCTGTTTGTCCATGGCCCTAACGTACCCGAGAAGGGCAGCAGCCATGGCCCTGAACTGCTCCAAAGTCAAGGGCCCCAAAGGACCCACATGGCCTGGGGAAAGAAGGTGGAGGAGGCAGAGGAAGGGGGGGAAGCATGCTCACTGGGAGAGAAGGCCTTCTGCTAGGGCTGCAAGACCTGGCAGATGATCCAACCCTAGGGAGGGATCTGCTGGTCTCCTCCATCAACGGCTGCTCAACCAAACTGAAGCAGTTGGGACTGAGTCCAGTAGGGGAACCCCCCGCTTGGGGCAACCAGAGCCGCATAAGTCCAGAAGGGTGGCTCCTAGCACCACCCACAGGGGTTCCCCCCAAAGGAGAGGAAGGACAGAAGGAAGGCTCAGCACTGCGGCTCCACCCCAAGCCCCATAAGGCTCCAGAGGAAGGCTGCGGCACATCACTCCAGCCCCTCACCCTTCCAACTCCGAGAGGGACCTGGTCCTCACTACTATTCTTAAGGGTATAACCACATCCGCTGCACTCACTGGAGAAAAAGCAGACATGACAGTCCCCTCTCCGGTGCTGGGGGTCAGAGCAGTGCCAGAATCGGTGCTGGCTCCGGTCTCAGAGCCGGAGGACTCAATTTCTATAGGAATGGTGCTGCTCTCGATATGAGGCTCCCCCTCAGTGCCACGGCCTGCGTAGATAGTGATCACCTCTCCCGAAGAAAGAGTGAAAGACTGGGGGAGAGCACTAGTGCCAGGTGAAGGAGAGCCTTGGAACCCCAGAGAGTCAGGTAGCCAGTCTAGGTCTGTGTCCCGATCATCCTCCTCCGAAGAGGAGATCAGTAAGATCACCAGAGTGGCTACCCCCAAGGCTCTCCCTCCCTCGGCGCAGTGAGTGGCACCACGGGGAGGCCTGGCACTGACTGCGGGCGGTGCCAAGGAAACCACTGGGCCAGGCCTAGCAAACATAGGTCATGACACCGGGGGAGCCTGCACGTGGCTTGAAGTGGTGGAGGCCCCCTCCTCCGCAGTACGTGTAGTACCGGAAGGGGACCCGGAGGAAGGGTCAAGAGACCTGGACCTAGTGTCCCGCATGTGACACTACCCCTGAAGGTCGGCGGAGAGCGGCTGACCTTAAACGAGCGGTACTCCAACACACGGTGGTCCATCAAGAAGCAGGCAATGCACTGGTCCATGTCATGGCCTGGACCCAGGCAGGTCAAGCATTGCTCATGCTGGTCCATCACAGTCATACTCCAGCCACAGGGACGATAACGCATGGGGGCTGGCCTGCTCTGGAAGAGTTCTTGTCCTTTTTTTTCTTCTTGTGCCCTGAACCTGGCATAACTGTCGCTGAAAATAATACAAATCACAAGAAAAAGACTCGGCGCCAAATGAAGAATAAAAGGGTAGATCTTACTGGTATTGAAGCTACGGAGTCAGAAATAGTGCCTAGTAAAGCGGCAGTGGCAGAACTCAAGGCTTCGATGAGAGGTAGGCTGCAATGGTGCATTAGAATTTTTCGGCTCCGCAAGAGGTCGATGTGCACTTCATTGTGGGAGAAGCAGAACTGAGGTATGGCAGGAGTCAGCATTGGTTACTGGCCAACCCACAAGTGCCACACAGTATGTCGGCCTTGTGGGTGGCGCCATCCCACACATCAGCTCCTCCTCCAGGTTTTTCAAAACCTTTCTTAGAGGCTCCCATGGGGACCTAGTGCCTCCGGCACAGACCCACCAGTGATGAATGGTGAAGACTGATACAGCTAAGATCAACACTTTCCACGACAGGAAGCATAGCGCGCAGCTGGCTCAAAGGGAGGCAAAGTAAGCTTTTCCAACATAAACAGAAGAGCCCATGGCGGGACAGGATCCCTAATGGGAGGTTTCAAGTGCAACATACCCTGCAAGAAAGTTCAGGATATATCCAGTTGGGCAACAGCTTTGCCTTCAACAGCTGCATGGTATGCAGACATGGCAGAAAGGTGCACCTTAACTGAGGAGTACACCAGGCCCGAGTCCAAGAGTGACAGAAGGTACTCCAGGATGAGATTCACTGGACAAGTGAATGGATCCAAATGCCGAGCAGTGGCCCAAATGGAGAAGCGCTTCCACTTCATGGCATAAGTGGCCCCTGTGGAAGGTTTCCTAGCAGCTACTAAAACATCTGCCACCCGGGAAGAAACTTCGAAGTGGGCAATAGCTAAGCAAGCAGAAGCCAAGAATGGAGATGCAGAGACTTGTGGTTTGGATGGACCAGAGTGCCCTGCTCCTGGGAGAGCAAGTTGGAGCACAGCGGCAAGGGGACTGGGGGCTCTGCTGCCAGTTATTGCAGTGGTGGAAACCATATCTGATGCGGTCAGTAGGGAACTATGAAAATCATCTCTAAATTCACTAAAAATACCACCAATGGCTTAATCTGGTTCAAGGTCAGCTGGCATTCATCTGTATCCCCCTCCCCTGGTTTGTGCCTGAAAATAAGCAGAATTTGTCTACTGCACTTACCTGGTCAACAAAAACTAAATAAAAAAAAAATAAATAAACCTCTGCCCCCTGACTGTAGTTTGAAAAGAACCATCTGCAAAGGTGGAAAGGGAGGGAAGGTGCACAGAAACCTCCCTGGATCTGCTTAAGCTGTCAGCCAGGACGTTTTGGATGCCTGGAACTTGTATGGCAGCTAGTTCCAGGTTGTGCCCTATGGCCCAGTACCAGGCTCTCATGGCCTCTCTGCAAAAGAGGTAGGAGTAAGTCCCTCCCTGCTTGTTGAGGTAGTAGACAACAGACATGTTGTCTGTCTGTACCAGGAGCGGGCCTGGAAGAAGATGGGTCTGGAAGGCCTGCATAGCATAGGTGACTGTCCGCATCTTCAGAACACTGATGTGGAGATGCTGTTCGCTCTCCAGCCAAACCCCCTGAGTCTGCTGGTTGACCAAATGGGTGCCCCAGACCAAGCCCGAGGCGTCCGTCATAAGAATCTACTGTAGAGAGTCTGCCCAAGGGAACCCCTTTGAGGAGATTGGTGGGGTTCTGCCGACATTCCGGGGTCTGCCTCATCAGGATGGAGACTAGAACCGGCTGATCTAGGTCGTTGGTGCATTGGTCCCATTGAACTCGGAGAGTCCACAGAGGTACTCTCATATGCAGGTGGGTAAGGGGAAGCGTGGCTATAGCCGCTGCCATGTGCCCCGGTAGCAGGAAGGATCTGGATGGGACCTGACGGGAGGAAGATACCAGCTGGGCCTGCACTATCAGACATTCCGCCCTGTCCTGTGGCAGGAAGGCACTGCCCTGTGAGGAGTCTAGGACCCATCCTATGTATTGGAGGCACTGGCTCAGCCAGAGACAAGACTTGGGACGGTTGAGAGTAATCCCCAGCAGCTGGAACAACCAAAGGTTGGACTCCAGGGTCTGAATTAACTGAGCTCTGGAGGGGGCTGTCAACAGCCAGTCATCCAGATAGGGGAATACATAACACCTTTGTCTCCGAAGAGCCACGGCCACCATTGTTAGGCATCTGGTGAAGACTCAGGGAGCCAAGGAAAGGACAAAGGGGAGGGCCGGAAACTGAAAGTGGTCCCACTAGGAACAAAAGCGGAGGAACTGCTGGTGGGGTGGGAAAACTAGGATATGGAGACAGACATCCTGCATGTCCAGTGAACTGAGCCAGTCCCCTGTGGTGAAGAAGGGGCAGTAACCCTTAGAGGGTGACCATCCTGAAATGGCTGTATTCTATGTAAAAGTTCAGGCTACTGAGATCCAGAATTGGTTACAAGCCCCATGTCTTTCTGGGGATTATAAAGTAGTGAGACTAGAACTTCATCACTCTTTGCCAAACTGATCGATCTAGTGAGACTCCTTGTCAGGGGGGTGGGTACTGAGGTGTCTGGGTTTCTTGGATAGGGCTTGCTGACCAGCGCATGATACAGGCAGTCAGATTATTTGGCTAGGACCAGACTAGAAGAAGGATGATTCTAGGTGGCCTTAGTGATGTCCTTGTATGAATCAATGGGGGCGGCACTTACAGAGGGAGAATCTCCTTTTTGTGGAGGTAGATCACCAGACAGTGGCATTCGGAGTCTAGCTCCTCCGTTTCCCACCCCAAGAGGGACTGTATGTTCCTCATGATGTCCAGAAAGGTAAGATTGTCAGGGGGCGACCTAGAGGTCTCCTTGGAGGGCTCTGTATCATCACAGGGGCCCCTGGAATCCTCCGAGTTTTCCGAGGAGGAAAAGGAGGAATCCCTACCAGACGGATCACTCTCAGGGACTGGCATCGAAGGTCGACGATCCCCCTTACGATGGCCCATATGACCATGAGATGGTCCTGGAGACTAGGGACAGCTAGGGCCTGCATGTTCATCTTGGGGAGGAGGGTCCCGAGAAGGCGGAGGAGAGGCAGGCCTTTTGGGGTATCCTTATCCTTCACAAAGGCCCATCAGCCTGAAAAAAGAGTGTTATAATCCACTGGAGGAGGTGGATTATATGGTGGGTAAGGGTACTGGGGAGGTGGCAGTGGATACTCTGATGCTGGTCCCTGGGGTGTCGGGTACCCCGGCATCGGACCTTGAGGTGCAGGGTAGCCAGGCATCAGCTCCTGAGGCGTCAGGTATCCTGGCGTCGCCCCCCCGAGGTGGTGGGAACCCAGGTGCTGGTCCCCCAGGTGTTGACTGGGGATTGCACGAAGGGCCAGATGGCTGAGATGTCATCTGGGTAGATGTTGGCAGAGCAGGCATCTGCTGGACAGGCGAAGACTGATGCCAGTCCACTGAGACAGCTGCCGCAGGCCCCAAAGGGGATGCGGGCATCTGTGAAGGGGAGTTTGCTCCCGACAGAAGCAGAGGCGTCGCCTGTGTGGATGAAGAGGCGAGCGCTTGCTCCGGGCAATGCTTAGAGATGCCGGTCCCAGAGACAGGAACTGACGTCGGCAACACCAGGACCAGGGAAGTGCCGGGAAAGGACCCGCCACCCAAGGAGGAAGCACCAGTTGAGCCACCTGAGGACCCACAGGGAGTAAGAGCCTGAGTATCAGAGGCTGGGAGGCAGGGGACGAAGTCTGATGCACAGAGGAGCCACCGCCCGAGACAGAGATGAGGGTGGGTGGCCAAAAAAAATGGTAGCCCTGAAGGGGTAACGGCTGCCATAGGAGGAGGGGCCGACCTCCTGCAGGAGGAAGGCCCGGAGGCAGCCACCAGCTTATGCGGTGACTGAGAGTGCGGAGCTGACCAGGGCCGGTCCCAGTGCTTGTCCTGGTGTTTATGCTTCCCACTAGACTTCTCCTTCTGGGCAGAAGAAGAAGTCGATGCCCCAGAGGCCGGGGAAGAAGAGGAACTTTTGCCCTGAAGCTCCTTCTCCATCGGGGCTAACTTCTGTTGCAGCAAGAAACTTTGGAGGGTCTTCAAACAGTATCTATGTGTGGCCTGGTTGAAGTCCTGGCAGTACTGGCAGACCTTGGTGTTGTGTTCAGGGAGTAAGCACAGCAGGCAAGAAGAGTGGCCATCCTTGGAGGGAAGCTTCTTGCTGAAAGCACACTTTGTAGGCAGGCCTGAAGACGAAGCTGGAGAAGAAGACATAAAATCAGAATAACATCAAAGAAACTACGGTTTCGAACAAATAAAATAAGAAATTGTGGGTAAAAGCGCAAGTAACACGGCGGTCGACAGAAGCAGGCATCTGTGGAGGTCCAACGTGCGCGGGTCAATAGTGGGAAAAGAACTGGGGTTGGTCTAGGGGACTGCCCCTTTTATACTATGGGATGGACGCTGGTGTGCCGACGTCGGGGGTGGTGCCCCGATGTACACTGCTAGCTAGAAGTTTTCTGTGTGGTTCTAGCACCTGGCAGCTTAGTCCTACTGGTGTTGTCTGCTGCAAGAGCCCCCTCGAAGAAAGATCACAGGGTTACAGAAAAATAAACTAAAACACTAACAACTGTTAAAAATAAAATAAGAAACTGAAACCTTGCCAGAATTGAGACAATGACTTCGGGATGACTGCTATCTACAGTGCAGAAATAAATCTGATGGTGGGAAGCAGGAATGAGTGTGACCACACAGCAGGGTTTGAACTTCATTCTAAAGTTCCATCATTAGCATGAAATTTCAGACCTCTGGGGCTGTTCATTCCAGGGGAATGGCTGCTGTTGTTAAACATTTGAGGGATTCCTGGGGTTAGAAGGTTGTGGGTTCTAGTCTCACACTGTGATTGGGCTCATACCATAAACACTGGCACATGAGTACAGTACTAAGGGGATGCTGTACTGGTGGTCCCTGTCACACAGCACTTCTCAAAAACAGTTGGGGAATTTTATTGGGGGAAGAAGGGAAGTAAAATTCAAAACAAAAGCCACTTCTTATTTACAAATATGTACAAATAATCTCATAACTGTATATACAATAGGAGACTTGAGTCATAACTTCAAACTTTCAGCAATGGTTAGTCCTATTAATAACATATATTTCTAGCATGTC
Source organism: Neoceratodus forsteri (assembly GCA_016271365.2). Lineage (NCBI taxonomy): Eukaryota > Metazoa > Chordata > Ceratodontiformes > Ceratodontidae > Neoceratodus > Neoceratodus forsteri. The sequence continues at coordinate 108,383,725 of CM057450.1, read as the reverse complement.
TACAATGAAGTTAACATACTCTCACAGATTTCCACAAATTTTTTAGTTTGCTTGGTATTTTTCTTACTATCTGTTTCATAAACCTGATGCACGGAAATACACACATTTTTCCGTAGGACATCAGGAGATACTACCTGCTGTTGTAATACCCACTTACAACGAGCTTGCCATATATAATATTTCAATAAGGCTAGAATAACTTGTAGAGTGTCTTTGTGGAAATTGTTCCATTTTTGAGAATAGATTGCAAAAATTAATTCTGAATACATAAGGCTATTAAACAATTTAGAATTCCATTTGTTCACCACCACCTCGCAGAATTCCCTCACAATGGCTACAAGAATAAATGTTCCTGGGTTTCCAATACTTGTTGGCAACTGGGTCTTGGACAGTACCTTTCTGTGACCTGCTTATGTTCATTGTTATTTCTGACACTTAGTCATCCATGTGTACTGAGCCACAATAGGTCCCATGCAAAGGCTGATATTCTTGTATTTGTCAATTGGAACAATGCAAGTTTATTATGTATTGCGGGACAGTTAGAGATCACTAATTCACCTTGCCCTAGGGTTCTTATTACAGTATCGTAAATACCCTGTCTAGTGCTTGCCACTGCCATTTAGAATGGTACCTTCCATTTAATTAATTTCTGGAACATAGCCCTTACATATATAGTCGTAGCCAAAAATATTGGCTCCCTTGCAGTTTTTTCTAATAATGCACCATTCCTTCCAGAAAATTGTTGAAATTAAAAAATATTTTGGTATCCACATATGTATTTCTTTGGTTTGCAGTGGAATAAAACACAAAAAGCAGAAAAATTTACTAAGTCTTAGCTTATTCCCCACAGAAATCCTTAAATGGCATGGACAAAATTATTGGCACCTTTTAGAAGTAGTTAGAAATAATTAGATTTCAAGCAGGTGATTCTCCTTCACTTTGGAATTGAACTCACCTGTGGTGAGTCGCAGGTGCCTGCAATATAAAAATCACTCACTCAACCAGTTTGAATAGAGAAAAGGACTCATTCTCCTGTTTTGTGTCACTGTGTGTACCGCAATGAGCATGGAGAAAAGAAGACAGCCAGAGAATTGTCTGAGGAGGTCAGACAGAAGATTGTAGCCAAGCATGGACAATCTCAAGGCTCCAAATCAATCTCCAGAGACCTTGATGTTCCTGTTTCCACCGTACGTAATGTTATCAGGATGTTTAAGGCCCATGGCACTGTAGCCAACCTCCCTGGACGTGGCCGCAAGAGAAAACTTGATCGAAGATTGCAGCGCAGGATTGTTCGAATGGTGGAGAAAGCACCTCGATCAACTGCCAAACAGATTCAAGCTGACCTTCAGACACAAGGTACGACAGTTTCAACTCGCACCATCCGTCGCCAACTCAATGAAAGGGGGTTATATGGTAGGAGGCCCAGGAGGACCCCACTGCTGAGAGAGAGAGAGAGACATAAGAAAGCCTGACGGGGTTTGCCAAAACATACCTGAACAAGCCAAAATCCTTCTGGGAGAATGTCCTGTGGACAGATGAGACCAAATTAGAGCTTTTTGGTAAAGCACATCATCTCTATGTTTACAGAAAACAAAATGAAGCCTTCAAAGAAAAGAACACCTTCCCTACAGTCAAACATAGAGAAGGTTCAGTGATGTTTTGGGGTTGCTGTGCTGCCTCTGGCACTGGGTGCCTTGAACGTGTGCATGGCATCATGAAATCTGGAGATTACCAGGCCATTTTGGAGCGCAATGTTGAACCCAGTGTCAGAAAGCTGGGTCTCCGTCGAAGGTCATGGGTCTTCCAGTAGGACAATGACCCCAAACACACTTCAAAAAGCACCCAGGAATGGTTCAAGACAAGACGCTGGACTGTTCTGAAGTGGCCAGCAATGAGCCCAGATCTAAATCCTATTGAAAACCTGTGGAGAGATCTGAAAACAGCAGTTGGGAGAAGGCACCCTTCAAATCTGGGAGAACTGGAGCAGTTTGCACAAGAAGAGTGGGTCAAACTGCCAGTAGAGAGGTGCAGGAAGCTCATCCATGGCTATAGGAAGCGGTTGATTGCAGTTATTTTGACCAAAGGCTGTGCTACCAAATATTAAGTCTAGGGTGTCAATAATTTTGTTAATGCCATTTCTTTTCATTTTCTGATTTAAAAGGATATATTCAATTCTGAATCAAAAACAAAGGTTCTGTAATATTAACAGATAAAGAATTGTGGAGCCAAATACTGTACTGTTGTTAATTTCAACTTATGTTTAGAGGAAATTGTGAGTTATTTGAAAAAGTGCAAGGGCGCCAATATTTTTGGCCACGACTGTATTGGTACTATCTGTGTTCTAGATAGTATTCTACTGTTCTTCTATAACTAAGCCTGTTTACAAATCCCTAGCCATTTTGTAATCACTTCTCTTCACAGTTTAAAATCAGGGATACTAGGTGTAAGAATATTATAGAACAGAACATACTATAACAGAATGCCAAGGGATTTATCATTCCTAAGCCTCCTTCTTGTATAGGGCTATATGTGGTTTCTCTCTTGATGGGATTCAGCTGGCTCCCCAACAGAGCCTGGAAAAATATGCTAAATAGCTTGGTTTCCAACTGCAGGGGAGGCAGAAACAAGTAACTAACATATAAAAAATGGGCAACAACAAGTTTTTTATTAGTAATACCCGTTTCCTTTTAGAAACGTATTTATTTTTCCAACTAGCTGATATACCCTCTGCTTTTTTGATTTTCTTTTCCCAGTTGATCAGGGCTAAATCCCCTTTTCCGAACATACCCCCCCCCCAAATTGGAATGGGTTCTTGTGTAAATGTTATTGTTGCATATGTGTTTTTTGTGCCTAGTGTGCTCTCCCATAACGTGACTCCTATACTTTTTTCAGTATTAACCTTGGAGCCTGATATCCTAAAAAAATGTTTTTAAATGTTCCTGAATCACCTCTTCCTTTGTATTTACATACATACATACAAACAAACATACGAAGAAATAAGCAGAAGAAGGCCATTTTTGGTCTATCAAGTCTGCCCGTACTGCAGGGTCCACAGCTTGAGCTAATGTCCCTGCCCTCCCTTCCCACTACTCCCATGATCTTTACCTTTCCCCTATGCCTATCCCAGCCTCTCTTAAAGCTGCCCACTGTCTTCAATGAGATTACCTCTTCCGGCAGCGCATTCCAAGTGTCCATCACCCTCTCTGTGAAGAAGTGCTTCCTGACCTCCCTCTTAAACCTCCCACCCTCCAGCTTAAGGCTGTGCCTCCTTGTGATATGGTTGCCACTCAGCTTAAAGAGACTCTCCTTATCAACCTTATTTATCCCTTTCAAGTACTTGAATGTCCCAATCATGTCCCCCCTCTCTCTCCTGTCTTCCAGGGAGTACATGTTCCGTGCCCTCAACCTCTCCTCGTATGTCTTGCCCTGCTGACTGGCTATCATCTTTGTAGCCCTCCTCTGTACCTTCTCCAGCAGGTTAATGTCCTTTTTGAGGTGTGGGCACCAGTACTGAACTCCATACTCTAGATGCAGCCTTACCAGTGACCTGTAAAAGGGCAGTATAACCTCCTCTCTCCTACTACTGATCCCCCTAGCTATGCATCCCAGCATTTTGTTTGCCTTTGCTGCTGCTTTCTTGCACTGCATGGAGTGCATCAGGTCACTAGTGTTCATCGCTCCCGGGTCCTTCTCCTCCTCTGATGCAGATACTTGGACTCCATCCCAGTAATACTCTGTCCTGGGATTCTTGGCTCCAATATGCATAACTTTGCATTTCTTGTCATTGAAGCCAAGCTGTCAGATCCTGGACCACCTCCCCAGCTTTTCCAGATCTTCCTGTAGGTCCCATATCCCTTCAGCTGTGTTAAGTCTCCCACAGAGCTTGGTGTCATCTGCGAATAGGCACATTTTGCCTTTAATGCCATCCCCAATGTCACTGATGAAGACATTGAACAACACCGGCCCAAGCACAGAGCCCTGTGGGACCCCACTGGTTACCTCTCTGGTGCCAGATAGCTCTCCCCCACCACCACCCTCTGGATTCTGTCCCTCAGCCAGTTTTCCACCCATCTGGCCTTCTTTTCCCCAACTCCAAGATCCACCAACTTCCTGATCAACCTTTTGTGGGGCACAGAGTCAAAGGCCTTGCTGAAATCAAGATAGAGGATGTCTACTACTTGGCCCCTGTCTACTGTCTTAGTGACACAGTCAAAGAAGACAATCAGATTTGTTTGACATGATCTCTCCCCCATGAACCCATGCTGCCTCTCATCATGGAGACCATGTTCCTCTAGATATTCCACCAACCGTTCCTTTAGTATGGTCTCCATGAACTTGCCCACAATGGAGGTCAGACTAACTGATCTGCAATTCCCTGGATCATCCCTACAAAAAGCACCATGGCATCTGCATAAGCCAATGCTTTGAACTGTGACCATGTTCTGTTAGAGAAATTCCTTCTGTCAGATCTGGAAAGTTTTATTTTCCATAAGAAAGGATCTATGCAATATATGTACAATAAGGGGTAAGTGGACCCCTGTCTGACTCCCTACATAATCTTATAGTTCTCCTGCCCCCCATTAATTCTTGGTGTCACTGTAGCTGTCATATACATACACCTGATCCACTGTATAAATGTCTCTGGCAGTCCATATTTTTTTAAACTATAAACAGATACTCATGTGAGATTTAGTCTAAGGCCCTTTGTTGATCCAAACTTAACAAAAAACCTTCTTCAGCTCCTTCTTTGCTTCTTTGGAATAGTTTCCTTGGTATGATTACATTACCTTGAATACATCTTTTAGGTATAGAGCATGTTTGTGACTTACTGATTACAACATTCAATATGTTTGCCAACCTTTTTGCCAAAATCTTCCCAAGAATTTTAAAGTCCATATTCAAGACTAGGCCTAAAATTGTTGAAACTACTTTTGTTGCCTTTTTTATATAAGAATATTAAATCAGCTTTAGCCATGGTTTTTGGAAGTACCTTGGAGTCTAGAATTTAAACAAATGTGTTAATTCTGGCATCAAAACATCTGAGAATTTTTCATAAAATTTTGAAGTAATCCCATCCCTCCCAGGTGGCATATTCTTTTTTAAAGTTCCAATTGCCATTTTAACTTCTGTTTCTGTAATAGGTTGTATTAAGGAGTCTTGTTGTTTAGTTAAATCAGGAACTTGTAACTGTTCTAGGTACTGGAACTTCACATTTACTTTGGGGGGTTGCCAAAAGATCCTTTAACATAAGTGTTTACTATTTTCATCATGGCCTGCTGGTTTGTGTGCTGTTGACCTGTCTCATCCTCCAACTTTAAGATAATTTTCTTTCCTGTTCTTTTTCTGGCAATCCTTAAATGGATCAAATGTTTGTTTTTTACTTTCCATCCCAAATCTGACTTCCCGTTGTAAGGTTTTCGCCCTATTATATTGTTTTTGGTACATTTCTTTCTTGATTTTGGTTATTTGTTGGCTATAATCAATCTTTTAGTGTTTCTGTTTTTAAAATGAGTGTATGTAATTGTTTTCTTAAGAGTGCAGGTAGTCCAAATACGTATTCAGAGCTTGCTTGTCTGCTAGTCTCTGGAATAGAGATCTGAAATATTGCTTAGAGTCCTCCCACCACTCTGCCAAAGTATTGGACATGCAATGTATTGGTATACGTGCCACCCATAATTTTCCCCATTCTCTAGTGATATGTTCAGACTGTAATAGGGCCGCATTTAAGCGCCATGGGCTCTTCTTGCATGTAGGAAGATCCCCCTATGCAAGCTCCATTTCAAAAGCCCTGTGATCTGAAAATGCCATGTCATTAGTTCTTATCTGTCTAACTGTTAGAAAGCTGGATATTAAAAAAAAATAGTCAATTCTGGTGGAGTGGGATCCTCTAAAGTAGGTATTTCCTCCTGAACTATGCTTTGATCTATATGCAGCTTGTAATTGTGTGGTGGCTAAAATATCTCTCAAAGCATTAGAATCACAGAAAAGTTTGTTGGTTCTGAATCCTCTCTATCTGTTTGGTGAACAGCACAATTAAAATCACCTCCCCATATTATCATCCTCGCCATGTGTAAATATGGTGGTATTTTTTTAAACAAATCTATCATATGTGTTTTAACTTGTGGGGCATATGTGTTCATCTGAATCTTGATCTGCCCTATTGTATGTCAAGAATTAGAGTTCTTCCTGGTTCTACAGTAGTAGGTAGCACACTCGCCTCTGAGGCCGGGAGATCAGAGGGCTGTGGGTTCAGTTCCCACATCTGGCACTTGGGTTAATATCCCATTACTGACACTGTAGTGCAGCATGAGAGGGGTGCTGCACTTCTGAGGTGCCGTCTTTCGGATGAGATGTTAAACCGAGGTCCCACATGCCTGGATTGGTGGTAGTTCAGGTGGATGTTAAAGATCCCATGGCACTTATCGAAAAGAGTAGGGGAATTTCCCCGGTGTCCTGGCCAAATTTCCCTCATTCACTAAAAAATACCACCAACAGCTTAATCTGGTTCAAGGTCAGTTGGCATTCATCTGTATCCCCCTCCCCCGGGTCGTGCCTGAAAATAGGCAGGATTTGTCTAGTACACTTACCCGGTCAACAAAAACTAAATTAAAAAAAAAAGATCTATTAACCTGTTTACTTTTAGTTGGTTATTTCTGGAAAGAATTCCTAAACCATCACATGTACCATTTCCCTGAGACCAGAAGGTGGCCCCCTTGGACCACAGTTTTGTAGCTTGTGCTATTTCATAAAAGGTCTTCAGCCTTGTGTCTTGAATACATATTATATCCACATTATACAATGGCAAATAAGAATGCTGGGCTCTGATTGGTCAGTCTGGGAATGGACCCGTGATGTTATCCCGGCATAACATCACGGATCTAGTCCCAGCACACACAAGACCTTATTAAATGTGATAAGAAACATTCCTCAGTCCATTTCCAAGTCGCCCACACTTGGCATGGCTGCTGTATGGCTTTTGCCACTACTTGCTCGATTTTTTTAAAATAAATCACTCCTTCCAACAGCCACTAAAAAGTCAAACACACCCTCCATGAATTAAGACGATCCACATTAACAGTACCACAGTATACCTTTCCTTTCTAGCTTCGCATTTCAAGACACATTTTAAACAAACTAACCTGCCGTTACTGCCATCGTCCTCAACAGTCCCCACTTGCTTCCCGACCAAAAGACAGTAAGCGCGTGACACAGCGGTTCAGTAAAATTGAAAAAACAGAAATAATTTCTTCACTTTTTTCCTCTCCCGGCACTACAACAAGCAGCCACCAAATAAAGCGGGAGCAGTGTGGGGGTGGGGGTCGGCAGCTAGAAAATTTCATCTGCAGCACTGGACAGTGTAACAATGGCACCCGCGCTTCCAGTACAGAACTGACATCTGCGGGGGTGGGTGATGAAATTCCTCTCCCTGCAATAAAACAAGCAGCCAGCAAATAAACAGTAACAGCGCTGCGTTCGGCTGCTAGACAATTCATCTGCAGCACAGCACACTGATACAACGGCACCCGCGCTTGCAGTACATAAGTGACTTAACAACAACACAACTGAATACCACAAAAAATGACAAGGCACAGGTTACTTACAATGCTACAGCTCCACCCACTGGCCAAAGCAATGCATTTGCAATACTTTTTTTTAAAGTAACCCTACACAATAAATAAATGGTAAATAATCTAGTTTTAAATGTACTTTTTCCATCTTTTTTTTTTAAACACAAAACCATTGTATAATAGGAATAATGCACTCCAGGGTGTGTAGTCGTGCTGGGATAACGTTCACTTCTAGGTTGATTAGTACTTTCGGCCTGCGGCCTTGTGCCTAATCACCCCAGGCGTGACGTTATCCCAGCACGACACACACCCTGTCGTGCATTATTCCTTTATTGCATGACGCTAATGCCAAAAGGATAGTAAGGCGCCTTTTCCCTTTCTTAATACTGTTGGTATTTAGAGTTAACACTCGGAGAAACATCATACATAGAAAAATTAGTGTAAATGTATTCAAGAACATGACACTTTATTTTGATCTAGTGTTCCATTTTTTTCTTAACTGTATCCCCTTTCCCTCCATCCTCTAAGCCTGAAGAGTGGTCAATTGTGGATGTGGAGTCTGATTCCTCCTCCTCCTCAGTATCCCCCCAGTTCTTCTCAGCTGACAATACTTTGTACTTATTTGTAGTTACTAGCTTACTTCCTCCTTTCAACACTTTCCTTTCTTTCCCTTTAAGTTCTGTTTTGTTACCTACTTTGGCGCTAGGCCTTTTTTTGTATGTTACTTGTTTAAAAATAGCCTCATGTGATTTGGGGAGGCATTGTGTCCTGGTCTTGTGATGGTCTGTCTCCCTCCATCACCTCTTCTATAGCTTGGGGAGTTGAATCCATTTCTTCTAGTCCTTCCACACTTTTCTCTGCATGTTCTTGAGTGTCAAGTAGGGGATGGGAATCCTCTAATGCTGCTGAGAAAGGATTACTTTCTTTCCCTATTACCTTAATTGCTTTCCTCAGAGGGAATTTCTTCTCCTTGTAAACTGATGGTTTCTTGAACCTTTTCTTGCTCTTTCTCCATAACTTGCTCCATTTGTTTTTCTTCTTTCTCTTTTTCCTTTTATTTCTCTTTCAGTACGGCTTGCATCCTAGCTTCAGAGGCCTGGGCACACCCTTTTTTCTGGGCCTTTGTAATTAACGCCTCATGTGATGACCCTTCGTCACAGTTATGTAGCCACCTCACATATGAAGGTCCCTTTTTCTCGCATAAATTGCACCTAAACAAGTTTACACAGTTTGCAGCTACATGCCCCAACTCTGAACAATGTGTACACCTTGGTGTGTCGTAAGCATTACTTAAATGCAAGTGACAGACACATTTATAGCATGATTTGGGTTGCCCCAGGTATAAAAGGGACCCTCTATACCAACTTAGGTATAAACAACTAGGCAAATGTATAATTCCATTATTGGACATGATCGATTTACATTTCACCCTCCACCCTCCAGTCCACATTTGTTCTGAGTCTATTATAGGAGTAGTGTGTTTCAGAACCTCACTTATTTTCCTTAGCCAGAACAAGATGTCTGACACATTGACACTTTCGTTTTTAAAAAGTATATTCAAAGTTCTGATGGCTGGTTTAGTTATTGGAACTGCCAAGAAGGGTGTCCATAATGGAATGTCTTTTAAGGCACTGTACTTAATCCAAAAGCAGTCAAGGCCTTCCACTGTTTTAAAGCTCACATCACAATTATGCTCATCTATGTGGATCAAGGCAAAAACTTCTGAAGCATAAAATTTAAGGGAGTTCTTTAACAAAGTTTTTCCTTTGTATACCCTGTCTGGTGGATTCTCCAGGCCTCCTCTCCTCTATACAATAGACAAACCGCAATTTTTCTTGGGGCTGGTTCCCCTTTGTTTTTAAACAAGTCTGACATTCTGAGCATGGGTGTATGAAATTTCTTCTGAGTTAGATCTTGTAATTTTTGTATCCCAATTCCTATTGGTAGGTTAGATTAATTTGACTGTTCAATTATCACTGTACTAGATGCAGTTAGTTGTTTTACATGGCTATTCAGATTCAAAGAAACAGAGGGCCCATCTGTAAAACTAGAGTTCCCTGAAGCTGCAGCAACAACAGTATCTTTTGGCCAAGCAGTAATATCAGGCTCTGTATTTTTTTGCTCTACTTGATATCCCATAATATTCTGCTGTAAGCCAGATTTCACAGTACATGACAAGTCCTCCCTTTTATCTACATCCTCTTCCCCCATCAAGCCTTTGTCATTATTTTGTTCAAGCATTCTTTTACTTGGGGAAGGAATTATTTTACCTGCAGCTGTGACTTCAAGACTGTCAAACTTAGTGACATCAAGATCTGTCGGGTTCGGTTTCCAGACGCCTGCCGAATCCTCTATTCTGCTTGCATTTCTTAGCGTCGCAACTGCTGACCTACCTGATTCATTTTGTTTTACTCCTTCTGTTTCCTTATTTTTTACCTCGCTGCTTCGTCTCACTGTAGCACCAAGCATTTTCCTTGGCTGCAAGACCTCCGTTTTGTGCACTGTCTCTGCTGCAGACACCGCAGAGCTTGTTGCGGCAGTGCTTTGCTTGAGTGTGGTCTTCAAGACTGCTGTTGGCCGCAGTTGTCCCACATCAAGTTTACTCGCCAAAGGCAGAATCTCGGTGACAATTCTGAATTTCTCCTCCTCATCAGCGATCTGTTGTAGAAGCTGCCTTTTCTTTCCCTCCAGTGCTTTCCTTAACATGTCCTCAGCATTCGCGGAATCCTCCTCCACCTCGAGTGGTAAACTGAAGTCCTTCTGCGGTAAGATGCTCTGTCCATTGCTTTGTTTGTTCTGAGGTTCACTGTCATCTGTGGCAACATTTTCTGCCCTCACATCCAATGACATTCCGATTGCCAAATCTGACTGTATTTCTAGACCTTTTTCTGTATGTCCCAGGTTCAAACCTGAGCTAGAACCTGAATCAGTTCTGGGTGAAAATCTAATTTTTTTCTCCTTCTTCAGTCTCTAAAAATAACGAGGCCGAGGAGGAGACCTGCTCTCCAGCCTCTGACATGTCCATTTCCTCCTCAGGAACACAGCAAGTGGCCAGCATGCCGACAATGAATTTCCCTGGTGTCCTGGCCAAAATTCCCCCATTCACTTATATACTGCATACCACCAGCAGCTTAAGCTGGTTCAATTTTTATTGATTTACATCTGTATCCCTTCCCCCGAAGACAAGGCTGAAAATAGTTAGTGTTGCATAGCCCTCCTTTCCTAGTCAACAAAAACTTAAATAACAATAAACATACAAAAATAAGGCTTCTGAACTCTCCAAAGATTCCTTAGTCTCTATCTCAGATTCTGAAATGTTTTTCAAAATTGATAAATTTTGAAAGTATATGATTTTTTTTTCTATAAAGTTTTTTCTCTCTTGGGTGAGCAGACCGCTATCGGCCCTGCCCCTGCCTCACTCGACCAGTCATCATCTCCCCCGGGACTTACGTGGGTTTCATAGCATTCCCCTTCAGATTTCCCCTCAATGGGGCCAGAAGGGGGGAGAGCTGTCTCCTCCAACCAGATACACATATTCAGAAGTTGAGGCCAGGGTCCCGGCTAATAGCATGGGCAGGAGGCAGACAGGAAGCGCTCCATTAAACCTACTCACCTATTTTCTTCCCTTGTTCCTGCAACTGTACGGCTGTCAGCATGTGCCATGTGAAGGCACAATCGCATTATGTCCAGCAGCCGCCCCTCCCTTTGTGCCACTCCCACTTACACAACCACCAGACCTCCACCTGGTAGCAGTTGTAAAGCGGAGCATCAAGCCCCCCTCCCCTACACCCAGGAGAGCAGAGCAGGCCCTTGAATGCTCAATCCTCTCCCTTCCCAGCCAACCCCAGCCTGTTCCTAGAATATATGATTTCTTGACTGATTTTTAAAAGATTATAAATAGTTTTGATTTTCATTCCAGTACTTTTATTTTGTCTTATCTAGATTGTTAATACAAAATATATAATTTTTTATCTATTATAAATATTTGCTAAATTAATTTTAATGTTATCTTAATGGACTGCAGCCAGTACTAAAATGCATTGTGCTAAAGCTAATCTAAATAAGTGCTATCCCTTAGCCCTCTTGTCTGACTGGACTAGGGATTGCTTCATTATAATAAGTGGTGATGCCCAATAGCAACTTGCTTTCAGCCACTTTCAAAAGTCGTATCAACCCGCAGGGTGATACGAAAAAACTCGGATCAACCTGCGAGTTGATACAACTTTTACATCCTCGCGCCGAAAAAAACAAAACAAAACAAATGAGACAGTCACTGGCAGCACAAGATGGTTCTCCAATGGCAAACACACACACAGGCAATTTTCACATCACTAAAAAGCAAACAAAGAAATCTGGGAATCCTAATCAAAAACGTTAGCATAATGGAGAATCGTTTCATTAAAATGCATTCACGATGTTCAAAAATGTTTCCTTAAAAACATACTTTCACCACCATCCCGTACTATTTCCCCAGGCTGGATGACCTTTCACCTTGGAGCTGAGGCAGCAAGCTGGAGGATTTCTAAAAACGAATAACTCTCAGTGAATTTACATTTAATTTACATAGAGAATAATGGATGGGGAAGGGTTTGATATGAGAATTTAATGCACACCCAAGTTGTGGGATGCTACATAAACCCCGAGGGCGAAGCCCAAGGGGTTTATCAAAGCATCCCACAACGAGGGTGTGCATTAAATTTCATATGAAACACCCTCCCCATATTTTATTTTTTATAATAACAGGCCAGCAATTTTCTCCAGCAGTTTGTGAGACTGTTTGGCCCCGCCCACATACGTAATGTTGGCCAGTGAGGCAGCACCATAGTTTGACTGGCATGGCTCATGAATGTCATAACAACCAGCTGGTTGTTATGGAAAATATCAACCTGGTCAGTATATTGAGAGAAATTGCTGACCAGTTATTATTAAGTAATGCTATAATTATTTATTGGAAAGTAAGTTCTCTCCTGTTGATCTTATCAGAGAGAGTTTAGTTTAAGTGTCATGAACTTTCCCCTCAGACTGAAATTATCCTGAGACATCATGGATTTTAACTTTTCCTCGACACGAACATATGATAAGAAGGTACCATTCAACTGTAATTGAAGTCTGTTCTGTCCTCTGAATGTTAAATATGTAGTTATGTCTGCTTTGTATTACAAAAAATTAAATGTGTAGGTGCTTAATACGGAGTGATGTCGGCTTTGTACAAATGAGAAATAAAAATGTTTTTGCACCAGTTATTATAAAAAATAAAACATATGTAAATTGCTGATATGGAGTTTTTTTTACACACCCTCGATGTGTGATAATATTTAAATCTCTCGAGCTTCGCTCTTGAGGTTTACATATTATCACACATCTTGGGTGTGTAAAAAAACTCTATATCAACCACCTACATATGCATTATTCTCTGTTTTTCTCTACTACGTATTTTCTTGCTTTCTCCCTTTTCTTAAGGACTTCCCATGTCTTCTGGACTAGTAAACTGAAATTAAATTATGTAATATCATTATAGTTACTGGTTAGGAATGATTACAACCTAAAATCAGCATGTGCAAATCTCCGTTACAACCCCAATCATACATGTACGTGTGTAATGGAGAGTACCTTGTGCACCACCTCAGCTGTTTTGAGGTATGCTATAAGTCATTCATGCTTCACTGCATGTGGAAACACAAAACTATTAATTACCGGGTATATAAAAAAAATATTAGCAACAGTACAACTTTTTTTAACACATCCTTTGGTCTTATGGTTTATATGGTATCACACACCTCAGGTGTGTAACAAAAAAAATGTTACACACTGTTGCCAAAAGGTTGGCCATCAGGAAATATAAGGGAATGCAGTGGGATGAAGATAGGGAGGCATACCAAACTTCCCTAAGGGAAGCAGGGAAGGCAGTAAGGCAGGCAAAGGCCCAAACCAAGGAAACACTAGCACGATCAGTAAAATAAGGGGACAAGAGGTTCTATAGATACATTAGTGAAAGAAGAAAGTCCAGAGAGGGTATTGCTAAGATCAAAGAGGATAAGGGGGAGTGTGCGGAGGAGGACCAAGGAAAAGCAGCTATCCTAAATAGATACTTCTGCTCAGTATTTACTGAGGAGAAGGTAGGGTAGGGCCCACAGCTCAGTACCATGGACACAGGGGGGACGGAGGTGTTCACAAGTCCCTTCACAAAACGAAACATGAATTTAAGTGGAGTAAAATATTTGGACAAAGTATATGGCCTGAGATGTAATAATAGGCAAATCAAAATACCAAAGGCAATCACCAACAAGCGGAAATACTATTTTACCGTGAGAGCTGCGGTACTTTGGAATTCCCTGCCACAGTACATAGTTAAGCAAACATCATGCAACCAGTTTAAATTGGAACTAGATAGGTTACTGTTGGGTAGCTATACCTGATATCCCCAATTTTTGTGGGGAAAATGGTCTCGATGGGCCTAGCGCCTGCTTCCACTTTAATAACCGAGAGTAATACCGAGAGTAAAAGGGTCCTACAAGAGGTAGCTAAGCTCATGGTGGACAAGGCAATAGGACCTGATGGCATACATCCCAGGGTACTAAAGGAGCTAAGGGTGGAACTAGCAGAGCCATTATCAGAACTGTTTAGTGAGTCTCTGAGCACAGGAGAGGTCCCAGAAGACTGGAGAAGAGCTCATGTGATCCTGCTCCACAAGAGAGGTAGCAGGGAGGAGGCAGGTAACTACAGACCAGTCAGTCTTACCTCAGTAGTGGGCAAGATTATGGAGGTACTCCTTAAGGAAAGGATAGTGCAACACCTGGCATCCATAGGAATACAGGATTCAAGACAGCATGGGTTTACAACAAGAAGGTCCTGTCAAACTAATCTCACAGATTTCTTTGACTGGGTAACCAAAGTGGTGGAACATGGGGGTGCAGTTGATGTCACCTACCTTTGACTTCAGCAAAATTTTCAATACTATTCCACATAGAAGATTGATTAATGAGCTGGGCAGCCTCGGGGTGGGTCAGAAGTTGGTCAGCTGAGTGGCAAACTGGTTGGCAGGCAGAAAACAGAGAGTGGTGGTAAATGGTATACAGTCAGAAGAGATGCACGTCACAAGTGGGGTACCTCAGGGATCAGTCCTGGGGCCAGTCCTCTTTAATATCGTCATCAGTGACATTGCAGATGGACTGAAGGGTAAGGTTTGTCTGTTTGCAGATGACACCAAGATCTGCAACAGAGTAGATGATCCAGGTGGGGTGGGCAGAATGAGAAGAGATCTGGATAAATTGGCAAAATGGTTGGAAGAGTGGCAACTGGGGTTTAACGCAAAGAAGTGCAAGATCATGCACATAAGGAAGAGAAACCCTGAAGCCACCTATAGGTTGCAAAGGGAGTTGCTGGCAATCACAAGGGAAGAAAGAGACTTGGGCATCATCATCACAGATGACCTGAAATCATCCAAGCAGACCACTAAAGCAGTAAGTAAGGCTAGAGGGATGTTGGGGAGTATTAGTAGGGGTATTGCAAGTCGTAAGAGGGAGGTAATAATCCCTCTTTACAAGACACTGGTTAGGCCCCATCTGGAGTACTGCATGCAGTAGTGGAGGCCACACCTGCATAAGGACATTAACAAAATAGAGGCAGTCCAGAGAAGAGCAACCAAAATGGTGCAGGGACTACATCAGAAAACATATGAGGACAGATTAACAAAGCCCAATATGTATACCCCAGAGCAAAGAAGGAAGAGAGGTGATATGATCGAAACATTCAAACATATTAAGGGCATTAGCAAGGTGAAAGAGTCTAACATGTTTCAATATAAGACAAATAGCAGGACACGAGGACACAGCATGAGATTAGAGGGGGGCCGATTAAGGGGTAATGTGAGGAAGTTCTTTTTCACAGAAATGGTGGTGGATGCATGGTACGGCCTACCTCAGGAAGTGGTGAATATGAATACAGTGCAGGGCTTCAGACAGGCATGGGATAGGCATAAGGGAGCAATACAGATGAGTATGACTAGATAGGTCATTGACAGAGTACAGGCCTATGGCACGTTCATAAGGTAGAAAAAATGGGCAGACTGGATGGGCCTTGCAGTCCTTATCTGCTGTCAACTTCTATGTTTCTATGTTGCCCATATATTATTCATTATCTAATATACAGGATAAAAACTTAAATGTAACTTGATACTGCAAGATGGATATATTTACTGTTTAAAGCACTTTTATTTACTGTTAATGAGATATGAGGCAGTTATTACAGAACTGATGGAACATGCAGCCTAATAAGCCACAGCTTGAAGAGGTCTTTCTATCTCGAAATCCCTATGACAGCTTCCTATTTCATGTCAGTGGAAGGCAGTCAGAGATTGGCATAATTCAGCAAGCAATAAAAGGCACCCTGTAGAAGCAGAAGTGGCCCCCAGAACATTTTGTGTTTCACCGGCTAACTGCAGGCAGACTCACAGTTACCTGTGAAATAAATTGTTTTGGCATATTTGCCTTTATAAATGTAAATTCTTACCTTGAATATGTTTGGAAGCAATAAAAGGCACACCTGCCTGGGGCTCTTCTTGCCCCACAGAAGCAACCCTGTAAACATACGGTATCCATATGCAAGACATCTGGTAATGTGTCAAAAGCTTTTCCCCATTTGGGTACCTGGAGTGTAAAGTCATGCCTGATTGAATGCTCTGTTTTTCTGGACTTTGCAGAAACAAAGTGTTTTAACAACAAATTATGTATGAGCAAAGATGCAAATTATATGATTAATAGCTGCCATTTTGGTGAACTGCTAAAGGAAAAAATTACTTACCTTAGTAATGTTTCTTCTAATGGAGTCTTGCTGTATTCTGACTATATGCAGTTAGCCCCAGCACTTGAACTGCTCTGGAGTGGAAAGGGTTAACTCTGTGCCAGAGCATAGAACGTTGAGCTCGAGCTTGGTTTTCAACCCTTTGTCTCTGGTACATCTCAAGCAACCGTCAGATTCTTTCGAGCACTAGACTAATAGCTATAGAAATTGTGTAAAATTTAAGCCATAAGCAACAAATACTTGGGTCCATAAGACTCAAGTCAAGAACCCAAGAAGAATCTTAAAGGGGCACTGTCAGCTTTATCCCCTCATTTTTGTTAATATCCATGCAGTGTGCCTTTTGACACACACCTAAGTAATTTGTAATGCAGAATGACCCCATAAACATAGAACTGCAGTAAAAATGCCTGTTTTATAAATATTTAGCACAGTTTGTCTTTTATCCGGGCCGTCCATAACTCCACCGACACCAGAGGCATAACCCCATTGAGGACACGCACCTGGACCGAATGCAGTCACAAAGTGGCATTTTACACTAAGCCTACTTTGCTAACATGCTGCCCATACAAACGACTAAATCGCGAATGGCTCCTGGTACTTCAGACTTAAAACCGAGCCATGTGGCTCGCAATTCACTTCCTAAAACCAGTGCTGCTTTACAAATTTCCACCAAAGAAATATCCCTAGCAGCTGCCAGGGAGGCAGTTGTACCCCTGGTCGAATGAGCCCTCAGGCCTGAGGGAGGCTCTTTCCCTACCTTTGAATAGCAGAATTGAATACAAGAGACAATCCACCTGGCAATAGTTCTTTTGGTAGCAGGGCTACCTTTTCCCACTTCTCCATAAGTGAGAAATAACTGAAGACAATCATTCCTATGGGCCTTAGTATGCTCTATATAATAGCTAAGTGCACATCCAGACTGTGCAATCTTCTCTCCCCAGAAGAGGAATGGTCAGTGAAAAACACAGGCAGATACATGGATTGGTTCAGATGAAGATCTGAAACCAGTTTAGGAAGAAATTTTCTATTCATCCGAAGGACCACCTTATCCCTATGGAAGAAAATGAAGTCAGATTCCACTGACAGGCCTGCAACTCACGGATTCTCTGGGCAGAAGTGTTAGCTACCAGGAACACAGTCTTCCAAGTCAAGTACTTAAGCTCAGCTGAGGACAAGGGTTCGAAGGGGGGAGGGGCTTGCATAAGCTGTGCAATACAGATATTCAAGTTCCAAGCAGGAGTAGGCTCCCTGAAAGGAGGACTGATATGAACCAGATCTTTGAAAAACTTACTGAAAACAGGATGAGATGCAAGAAGATCCCTTCCCTGCAGAAAGAAAGGCAGAGATAGCTGCCAGATGAACTTTAAGGGTAGCAGGCCTAAGGCCTAGACCATTAAGATAAACCAGATAATCCAGGGCTGTGGAGATGCCCGCAGAATCTGGCTGTATGTCCCTCTGAGAACACCAAATAGTGAATCTTCTCCATTTAGAATTGTAAGTTTTTCAAGTGGAAGGTTTCATAGAAACCTTAAGGTTATCCATTACCCTTTGAGAAAGGGGTGCAGACCTGCATACTCTAACTCTTCAAGAGCCAGGTCTTGAGTCTGAGAGACTGGAGATTGGGGTACCAAATCCTCCCCTGAGAGGAGGTCAGGAGGTTGTGCCTTCTGGGTAGAAAAAGGGGGACTGACACTGCTAGAGACAGCAACAGAGGATACCATGGTTGTCTGGCCCAATCCGGAGCCACCAGGATCCCTGTGCAGGCTTGAGACCTGATCTTGATCAGTACTATGAATATCAGAGGAACAGGAAGAAAGGCATAAAGAAACCTGTTTGTCCAATCTAACAGGAGAGCATCAAGAGGAACAGTTCTGAGGACTGGGGGTCTGCAGCAGAACAATGGAAGTGGATGATTATCTGGGGCTGCAAAGAGGTCTATCTCTGGAGTGCTCCATCTCTTGAACATTACCTGAAGAACATGAGAGTTCAGGGACTACTTGTGGTGGCCCTGGGATATCCTGCTTAAGGCATCTGCCAACACATTGTCCTTCCCTGGAAGATGTACTGCTGTCAGAGAAATCTGAAGAGAATAAGCTAGTGACCATACCTTCATGGCTTCCATGCACTAGGCTGTGGACCGAGTGCCCCCTGCTTGTTTATGTACCACATAGTGGTGGTGCTGGCTGTCCTGATCTGTACCACCTTCCCTTTGACTGATTCTGAAAAGGCCTGAAGGGCCAGGTACACAGCTCTGAGTTCCAGAAGACTGATGTGAAGGAGAGACTCCTGCTGTGACCACGTACCCTATGCAGTGAGCTCCCTCAGGTGGGTTCCCCACCCCAGAAGGGAAGCATCTGTGGTAAGGACCACTGAGGGTGTTTGACTGAGAAATGGAACACCCTGTCTGAGATTGTCCTCCTCCAGCCACCACTGGAGAGCCTGGACAAGAGTCTGGAATCAGCTTTGTGAGAGAATCCTTTCTATAAGACCAAAAGGACCTTAAGTGGAACTGAATGTCCCTCATCTGAAAGTTGGCTCCCTGCACCACCGCAGTGGAGGCTGTCATGTGGCCCAGAAGCTGAAAAAAATGTCTGGCTGGACGAGATACTAGTAGTCGAAAAGAGGAAGCCAGATCTGTAAGGGCCTTAACCCTTGAGCAAGGAAGAAAGGCCTTTGCCTGAATAGTATCCAGCTCCACGCCTATAAAAGTAAGGAGCTGCAATGTTTCTAGAACTGACTTGGTTAAATTGAGAAGGAATCCTAGGGAACCCAGAAGCCTCTGGGTGACCTCTAGAGCTGACTTGACTTGGTCCGAGGGCTGGCCTACAATGAGCCAATCGTCTAGGTAAGGAAACACTGAGATTCCCTGCCTTCTGAGAGGAAGGCTACTACTACTGTAGACATTTTGTGAATACCCTTGGAGCAGATGTTAGACCAAAGGGCATTGCTCTGAACTGGTAGTGACCTGAGGGCAACTTGAACCTGAGGTACTTTCTGTGGGAGCATCTGATAGGAATGTAGAAATAGGCATCCTTGCAGTCCAGGGAAGCTAACCAGTCTCCTGGCCTTAGAGAGGGTAGTATTATTCCCAGAGTCACCATTTTGAATTTGGGCTTTGTGATATGTTTGTTCAGATATCTCAGGTCTAGGATGGGTTGCCACTCCCCTGTCTTTTTTGGGGTAAGGAAGTATCTTGAATACTGACCTTTCCCTCTGTGCTGTAGAGGAACTTTCTCCACAGCTTTTAGAGACAGCAGGGAAGAAACCTCTGCCTCTAAAGCAATTGTTTCCAGAGGTCTTGCAGGTGTAAAGGACCTGGCTCTCACACTAGGGAATCTTTTGAAGCTGAGAGCAAGTCCCTAGCTTACTACTTCCAGGACCCATTTGTCTGAAGTGATAGACTTCCAGGCCTGGAAGAAGTAAGCCAGCCTGCCCCCTACTGGAATTGAGGAGGCGACCTGGTCTGACACATCAGGGTGTCTGTTTGGCAGGAGCCGTAGACTGAGAAGAGGATGCAGCCCTGCTCATCCCACTTCTGCCTCTCCCTCTGAAGAACCCCCTCTGCTGGAAAGAAGAGGAAGCCTGGGCTTGTTAAAAAGGCATGTGAAAAGGCCTGCCTCTGCCAGCCCTAGACTGCTGCTTTTGTGGAGTGGCTTGCCTTTCCTTGGCCACTGCACTCCTCTAGGTGGTCCTGTATTCATCCATCTTTTTCATGTATGTCTCTGTTTGCTCCCCAAACAGAGAATTGTCAGTGACAGGAAAATCCATGGCCTTAGCCTGGGTATCCTGTGAAAGGCTAGTACATCTGAGCCAAGCAAACCTCCGCAAGGAGACAGATGTAGCCATGACTCTTGATGCTACACCACAGCAGCATTGAATTGTACTTTGGATGCCTCTATACCATGGGCTAGCAGTATAACCTAGTGGTTAGAGGAACGAGGTGTGAACGAGGTGTGAATGAGCTTGATACATCCAGCAGACCAGACCTGAGTTTGATTCTCACAACCTCCACTAGCATACTGTGTGACTCTGAGCAAGTCACTTAACTGCCCAGTGCTCCCAGGTCACCCCTGAAAAGAGGCACTTGTGCCTAGTGGACCTTACCCAGTTACCAAAGACTAAAATAAAAAAAAAATCTGCAGCTACCTGTTCCATCTCCTTGGCCAGCTGGGGAGGGGCATTCTCAGCTAGCTCCAGAACCATATCCCACCTGGATTTCTGGTACCTAGCAACATAAGACATATAAGAAGCCTGCCTGAGTCCCAAGGAAGATGCCAAGTACTGTTTCTTTGCCATGGCATCCACCTTCCTGGAATCCTTATCTGGGGTGTGTGAAGCCAAGGGGATGTTAACCTTGTCACAGGCTGCAGCCTGCACTACCCCAACATGGCTGCAATGAAAACAAAGAAAATCCATTCCAGAACCTGACAACATATACCTCTTGTCCATACTCATATCCACAGGAGGTATGGAAGATGGCATCTGTAGAATTTTTTGAGTTTGTTTCCCCAAAGATTTATGCAGGAAAATAGACATCATCTCTACAAAGTCAGGTTCTTCTGCCTCCTCAACAGCTTCCACTGCTGGTAGCTGGAGGGTTTCTGCCACCCTTTTTTATAAAATAAAAAGTGTGAAGGAAACTCAGAAAGTCTGGGAGGGGAAACACTGGAAGGCCTGTCTGGGGAGACGTCAGGCTCTACTGGCTCATCCAGACCTCCAAAATCAACTTCATCTTTGTAGTCCCCCTCGGGATCCCCCTCCCAATCCAACTCATAATACTCCTCCGGTTCATATTCTGAAGGGGCTGGAACTGACCGAACCGATCACCTGCCATTCGGTTCCCAACCAGACCGACAGGAAAGAAACCGAAGAAAACAATTTCTATCACTGTCTACCAAAACTATACTACCTGTACCATAGACAGAGATTTGAGACCGAAAAAATAAAGAAACGGTTGTAATAAACCGATCTGGGAACTATACCGAACCGAAGCAGCGAGGAGAAATTCTCCGGAGCTTCTTCACAGTTAGGCAGAGTAAAGAATCTGATGGTTGCTTGAGATGTACCAGAGACAGAGGTTTGAAAACTGAGCTCGTGCTCGACGTTCTGTGCTCTGGCATAGAGTTAAACCTTTCCTCTCCTGAGCAGTTCAAGTGCTGGGGCTAACTGCATATAGTCAGAATACAGCAGGACTTCATGTTGTTTGAATCAATAACTACCATTACCTGCACTTAAGCAGATTTTCATCACTGGGTTTTTGCAGTAGCAGTAACTTTGTAGGAGAATAACATTTTTTGGGGAAAAAAAGCCCAGTAGTAGATTATTTATTAAATGTATGTGATGGTTTGAAAAGGCTTTTTTATGTTGGAAGGTTGAATGGACAACAAGTGAGTGCAAATAAGAAACCAACTTACCAGGTTGTGTCTGATGAGCTCCTTAGCAAACTGAAATGAGGAAGAGGCATTGTCCATCAAGCTCTTGAGCTCAGCCTGCAGAAATCACATGAGATGAGATGCTTTTAAATAAAACAGGACATTTTCACCTGGCATTACAGCATGTTTCCTGATGTTCTTAGCTGTCCTGTAAAACATCATTGGGGAGTTTCTAAAATACAGCATACTGATCATGTCCCCCTGCCCCACTTGGACTGCAACAGCAGTCTTTGTAAATCCCAGGTATGGATGAGCACTGAAATAGGATGAGTATAACAGGACAATGTTGCACTATAATCCGGCTAACATGTCCATGAGCACCTACTACAAACCCTTAAAAACTCTATCGGAGCCAGCCCAGTGGTGCAGAGGGTTGAGGCACTTCAAGCGCCTTACCTCTCCCATGCTGGCAACCTGGATAAACAAGCTCAGGCTGCCAGGGGTCAGACGAGGTGGTGGGGGCTGAGAGGGGATTGAGCGGCTGATAGGCAGCTCTTCTCTTCCAGATTGTGAGGTACGGTCTTCCCAGCTGTTGGCTGCCACCAAGTAGATGCTCGGTGGTAGTGTTGGGTAGATGGAAGGTGCTGGCGCGAGGCCGGGTGGGTGGATGGGGTCACCAGTTCCAGGGTGCATGTGTGCCTCCATGAGGAGACTTGTTCATGTTGCTGAGGTCCTGGGACTTAAAGGGGAGAAAATGGAAACAATGGTGGTCACAAGCTCCAAGAAGCCCTGCCTGGCTGCCTGCCTGCTCTTGTTCCGTGCTGCCAACCCACAAATCTCGAAGCTGGGTCTGCAGATGGGGGGAGGATGGCCCTCTCCTTCACAGCCCCGCCATGGGGGCCAATCTGTGGGGGATATGGGGCTTGGTGGCCCGAGGAAGCAAGTCGCCAAGCTGGGAGGCTGTGACATGCCCGGGGATAAAAACCTTGATGGGAAAAAAAAACAAAACTCTACTATCAGAACTTGCTTTCTTATCATTTGTGTCCAGTTTTAAGACATTCTGTAAACAGGCAAACTACTGTTTGCATCCTTACATAGCTACACACACACACGCACACATACTTGTGCCAAAACTCATGGATAAGTACACAGTTGCTCACTCACTCACGCACGATCGTTTATATGTATTGAGAGAATTTTCAATGAATTCAATGAAGAGTATATTTCTTATTCTGTATTCCTCATGGTCCAGGATCGCTTCTCAAGTTTCCAAAAGGGTAAATAAAGATTTCACTTTAAGTGTTAATTAAGGACATGATGAGAAACTTACCAAAGCTACATAAAATATTTGAGGGAGCTGCTGAGGGTATTTGCAGCACAACTGAAATCCCTAGCAGACTAGTTACTGAACAACTGGGCAAGCTGAAGGTGAATGAGTTGCAGTGGCTAAATGGAATGCTTCTAAGTATGCCCAGACATGGAGATATTAGACCCACTCACAAGTGCAGACTTTAAAAGTATTATTCACTACAAAGTACAATCAGTCCACCAAAAACAATCTACATTTTGCAGTGGGACCACTACTTCTTCAGGATCTGTGGCCATATATACACCAAATAATATTAATATATTATTTTCTGTACAGAGCTCTCCTAACTATATACTTTCCACATTTGAATATTAAAATAAAAATTTCCTTAGTACACTATATAAATTGTAACAAACCTACATTGGTATTCAGTGTCCCACTAGTGAGCTGTTCATAAGTCAATATTTAATACCTTTTATTTAGAAGTTAAAAAAAAAAATTGACCCACTTTTGGAGGGAGATGGAGGAGGATATGCAGGAGATTATCTCCCCACAACTACACTTAACAAGAGAGATGGTGCTCTTCCACATTTATCCACCAAAGACTAAAGATCCAGTAATTGAATACCCACTAGGAATAGGTATAGTGGCAATGAAAAAATGTATCACCCAGAAATAGCTTACAAATCAAATCCCAAATGGGGGTAGAGTGGTTGATAACAGTATCTAATATTTACCAGTCTGAAGTTATGCCTTACAGGATGGGGAACCAGCTGGAGAAGGGGAGAAACAGGTGGAACCACCGGGTCTTATATGCCATAGCAAGGGACCCAGTATTTGTACCGTAAGTACCCTACCTGACTGGTAATCTCAGCTGGGCTATTTAGCAATAAAGACAGGTAAGACACCTCTAGCCTGTAAACCATATCTGGAAACTGTTTATTTAATCAAGCAAGAACAAGAATGGATAGAATAATAAGACATCTAAATACACCTTTACTGTTGTATGTATGCACCCAGGCTGTTGACTGGTTTGTCTTGATCTAGTCATGTCACGCCTATGCTGCCTGATTTGCACTGGCTGCCTGTTCAGTGGCGGATCACCTTCAAGGTTGGCTTGCTGACCTATAAAGCTGTACACGGATAGGGACCATGTTACCTGCAAGAGCTTCTGCACCTCTACTGCCCCCTCCACTCCACTGCCGAGGGATTACTGGAGGTTCCCAGGGTGTGTTTGAAGACCTCTGAGTCCCGAGCATTTATATTTGTGGCCCCAACCCTGTGGATCTCTCTACCTCGTCGGATAAAGGAGTGCTGGACCGTGGAGAGCTATAAATCTGCATTGAAAATGCATCTTTTCCATCTGGCTTTTCCGCAGTTTGAATGAACTGAAGAATGTTACTGTATTTATATATTTATGATCGTTTCAATCTGTTGTAATTTAGTATTGTACAAGCGCTATGATACTATGAATAGTGCTTTTTTATAAACAAATTTGGATTGGATTGGATGTACCATGTTTGCATATGAAATGTTGAAAACTGAATAAAAATGTTGCTTATAAAAAAAGAAGTTAAAAAAAATTCTTCAAAACAAATCCAAATGTTACACTTTCTGATAAATGTGCAAAAGGTGAGGCTTTAAACACATTTAATAAGGGGAGTAAAATAAAAAAATACTTACCATAGTAATCTTGTTTCTTCCCAGTGATACTCAGGTATTCATAACTTTATGCAGTAAGCCTTCTAAGCAGAAGTGCCCGGAGAGATGGAACATATGCAAATGGTGGAATCTTTTGCATGAGCCGCTTTTCAAATGCTGCATTCTACTAACTGCCTTTGCTCTAAACCCCTTAGACTTCCTAGAAGCCTGGAAAGACAGGCCCATGAGGACTAAGTGTAACAATGATAATTACAATATTGAACATAATAATAATAATACAAATAATAATAATTATAGTAGGAACTCCTTTAACACCCAGAAAAGGCCTCCAAGAGGAGGGCATTGCATATGAAAAAAACCCTGAATGTCAGAATCACCCGACAAGGGGGAACAACAATAGTGAACTCAATCACAACATATGTGCCAGAAATGGCATTTATACCCCTCAGAGCACAGTATACATGAGTGTTGAGGCTAAAAAGTTCTAGAAGGGAAGGCAGGGTGGGAAGTTATGAATACCTGAGTATCACTGGGAAGACACAAGATTATTATGGTAAGTTTTTCTTCTAAACCCAGTAATACTCAGGTAATTCATAACTTTATACAGACTACAAAGCAGTACCACTGGAGGTAGGCATAGAACTTTATTTTGGAATCAGATTCAGCAGGACTGCTGTGCCAAACCTAGCATCACCCCTGGATTGAACATCCAGGTTATAGTGCTTTGTAAAGGTGTGTACTGCTCTTAGATAGTTGCTTTACAGATGCCCGCCATAGGAACATCCCCCGCAGCTGCTATGGCAGCAGCTGTGTCCCTTGTAGAATGGGCTCTCAACCCTGTTGAGGGCTCCTTTCCAGCCTTAGAGTAACAGAAAAAATGATACTATCCAGTAAAAAATGGACCTTTTGATGCTGGGTTACCCGTTCCCACATTTCATAGGTCAGGAAGAAAAAATTACTAACCTTAGTAATGTTGTTTCTTCTAATGGAGTCTTGCTATATTATAGACATTAGCAGTTTGTTCCAGCTCTAGAACTGCCCCGGAGTGAAATGGTTAAAACCATTCCAAAATAGAATTTTGGCACGAGAGCAGCTCTACCTGTGTCATTTCAAACTTGAACTGTCAGATCTTTACGAGCCAAACTCACTAAGGTCTGTGTGGAAGCTGTAACCTACACTAGCCAAATGGCTACCTAAATAATAACAACCATTGATGGTCCCAACACCCAAGACTCAAGTCAGGGGACCAGAAATACTAACACCATTCTAATAATATGAAAATGGAACATAAGTATAATAAAACACACACGCTGCATACACACACACCCCAAAGTCCCAAAGGGACAAAATGCTAACAGGACATAAGTAGTGCCCACACTAAGTTGCCGCACCCCACCAAGTAGAGGTTCTGAGAGGGCAGGTTGGGAAGTCTATAATATAGCAAGACTCCATTAGAAGAAACAACATTACTAAGGTGAGTAATTTTTCTTCAAACAACATGAAGTCTTGCTATATTATAGACATTAGCAGAATACACAGCAGTACCTCCATGGAGGAGGGGCAGAACCTACTTAGGGAATAGGCTCTGAAGAACAGCTGTGCCAAAGCGAGCATCTCTCCTGGCCTGGACATCCAGGGAGTAATGCTTGGTAAAAGTGTGTACCGTTTTCCAAGTAGCAGCCTGGCAGATCTCTAATAAAGGGATATCTCTGGCAGCAGCTAGAGACGCAGCTGTAACCCTGGTAGAATGAGCCCTCAAACCGGGGGGGGGGGGGCTCTGCCCACTTTCTGATAACAAAATTGGATACAAGAGACAATCCACCTGGCTATTGATCTCTTAGTGGCAGGTTTGCCTTTCCCAACTTCACCATAGGTAAGGAAAAGTTGGAGGGATTCGAACCTGTGACCTTTGGTATGCTCTACATAATAACTAAGAGCTCTCTTAACATCCTGGCTGTGCAACCTTCTCTCACCCAAAGAGGAGTGATCAGTGAAAAATACTGGAAGGGAGACAGATTGATTAAGATGGAAATCTGAAACCACCTTGGGCAAAAACGTCCTATTAGTCCTAAGGACTACCTTATCCCTGTGGAAAGAAATAAAGTCAGTCTCCACTGACAAGGCTTGCAATTCACTTATGCGTCTGGCAGAAGAGATAGCCACTAGAAAAACAGTTTTCCAAGTTAGGTACTTAAGCTCTGCAGAAGACAGAGGTTCAAAAGGGTTGCATTAACTGGGCAATGCAAACATTAAGGTCCCAAGCAGGGGCCGGTTCCGAAAGGAGGATTAGTATGGAGTAATCCCTAAAAAACTTGGAAAACACAGGATGAGAGAGGAAAGAGGGATGACTTTCCTGCTGACACAAAAGCAGACACAGCTGCCAAATGAACTCTCAGGGTAGCTGGTCTGAGACCCAAGGAATTAAGATGTACCATGTAATCTAACAAAATGGGCAATTCAGCAGATTCTGGGAAATATTTTTCCCAGCACACAAATGGAAAACCTTTTCCATTTAGAACTATAAGTAGCCCTAGTGGAAGGCTTTCTGGAAGCCTTTAGGATCTCAAGAACACCCTGAGAGGTGTAAATCAGCAAACTCTAACTCCTCAAGAGCTAGGCCTTGAGGTTGAGGATTTGAGGTCCGGATACCAAACCCTTCCCTGGGCACAAGTCAACAGATTGTGATTCCTGGAGAGGCACAGGGAAGATGGACTGTCAGAGACAGAAGGAGGGTACCAGGGCTGCCTGGCCCAATCCGGGGCAATCAGAATCACCCTGCAAGGCCGAGATCTGATTTTGACTAGTACTTGAATAGGAGAGGAAAGGGAAAGCATGAGGAACTTCCTCCCAATCCAGAAGAAGGGCATCCCGGGAACTGAGCCCAGCACTGGAGGCCTGCAACAGAACAGAGGAAGTTTGTGATTGTCTGGGGCTGCAAAAGATCTATCTGAGGATGCCCCACCTGGCAAAACTATCCCCAGCACTTGAGGATCCAGGGACCATTCGTGATGGCCCTGGGAAATCCTGCTGAGGGCATCCGCTAGGACATTGTCCTTCCCTGGAAGATGAACTGCTATGAGGAAGTGTTCAGGGAATAGGCCAGAGACCACAACTTCATTGCCTCGGTGCACAAGGCCGAAGATCGACTGCCCCTGTCTGTTGATGTACCACATTGTTGTGGTGTTGTCTGTTCTGACTTGTATCACCTTGTCATGGACAGATGCAGAAAAAGCTTGAAAAGCAAAAGACAGCTCTGAGTTCCAGCAAATTGATGTGGAGCAGAGATTCCTGGGGACCAAACTCCCAGTGGAAAGGTCGCCCATGTGGGCTCCCAACCCAGAAGGGAAGTATCTGTAGTGAGAGTCAAGTCGTGAGAAGGGGAAATGAAGGGACCCCACTCTTAAATTGCTCTGATCCTGCCACCACTGGAGAGCTAGGATCAAGGTTCGAGTCACTGGGACCAACTTGGAAAGGGGTCTCTTCTCTGAGACCAAAAGGTTCTCAAGTGAAACTGAATGTCTCTCATCTGAAATCTGGCTCCCTGCACAACAGCTGTGGATGCAGCCATGTGCCCCAGGAGCTGCAGAAAGTGTCTTGCTGGTCGAGACCTGCAGAGTGAAGGAAGAGGCCAGAGCCACTAAATTCCTTACCCTTTCTGGGAAGAAAGGCTCTGGCTAGCTTTGTGTCCAATTCTGCCCCTATAAAGGTGAGTACCTGGACTGGTTCCAGAACCGACTTTAGTAGGTTTAGCAGAAAACCCAGGAGGTGAGAAGCTGCTGGGTGACCTGCAGGTGAGATTTTACCTGTTCTGGGGACTGGCCTACAATGAGCCAGTCATCTAGATAGGGAAAACAGCAATCCTCTGCCTCCTTAAGTGGGCCACTGCCACTGCTAGACACTTTGTGAATACCCTTGGAGCAGAGGTAAGGCGAAGGGCATTGCTCTGAACTGGTAATGACCTGAGGGCAGTCGAATCTGAGGTACTTTCGATGGGATCTTCTGATTAGACATGGAAATAGGCATCCTTGAGGTCCAGGGAGGCTAGCCAGTCCCCTGGCCTTAGGGAAGGTAAAATCATTGCCAGAGTTACCATTTTGAACTTTGGTTTCAAAAGATGCTTGTTCAGATATCTGAGATCTAAAATGGGCCGCCATTCTCCTGTCTTTTTGGGGTAAGAAGTATCTGAATACAGACCCTGCCCTGATGCAGGGAGGAACCCTTCTACTGCTTTGAGAGCTAACAGGGATGAGACCTCTGTTTCCAGAGCGAGGGTCTCTGAAGCACTTGTAGAGAAAAGTCTGCTTCTCAACTTGGAAACTTTTTAAGCTGAGAACCAGACCCTGGCTTACTACTTCCAGAACCCACTTGTCTGAGGTTAAAGAAGCCCAATTCTGACTGAAGTAAGCCAGCCTGCCCCCACTGGTACAGGAGACTGGCCCTGGGCACCCCATCAGGGTGCCTGTTTTGCAGGAGCTTTAGGCTGGGGTGGAGCAGGTCTGCCCACCCCTCGCCTGCCCCTGCTCTCTGAAGAAGCCCCTCTGAGCATGGCAGAGGAGGCCTGAGTCTGGTAGAGCCTGTGAAAAGGCCTACCCTACCCCTGGGGCATGCCTTTGAGGAGTGGCTTGCTGCCTCAGCCTGGGCACTCTTGTAAGTAGTCCCATATTCACCCATCTTCTTCATGTAATTCTCTGTCTGCTCTCCAAACAGAGAATTTCCCACCACAGGAAAAACCATAACCTTAGTCTGGGTATCCTGTGACAAACTAGTACACCTGAGCCAGGCCAACCTATGAAAAGCTACAGATGTGGCCATGACCCTAGAGGAAACATCATTAACATTCACAGCAGCATGAAACTGAACCTTAGAGGCTTCAATGCCATCAGCAGCCACCTGTTCTAGTTCACTAGCCAGCTGGCCATGGGCCTGCTTGGCCAATTGCATAACAGTATCCCATCTAGATTTCTGATACCTAGCTACATAAGCCATATAATTTGCTTGCCTGAGTCCCAGAGAGGCTGCCATATACTGTTTTTTTTTTTTTTTGCCATGGCATCAATCTTCCTGGAATCCTTGTCAGGAGGATGTGAAGCAAGGGAATATTAGCTTTATCACAGGCAGCAGCCTAAACTACCCAACATGACTGCATTGCTGAGAAAGGAATTCTGTATCAGGGCCTGACAATGTATACCTTCTGTCCATCTTTTTATCTACAGGAGGCACAGAATTAGAGCTTTTAAAATTTTAATTGTTTGTTTCCTAAAAGACTTATGTAAAGGAATAGACAATCTCCTAGACTCTGGAATATCCATCATTTCTACAAAATCAGGCTCCTCTTGCTCATCCACAGCCTCTTCTAAAGGAAGCTGGAGGGTTTCAGCAACTTTTTTATAAAACATAAAATGAGATGGGGACTCAGACAGCATGGGGGAGATTCTAAAGGTCTGTCTGGGGAGATGTCCGGTTCAATGGGCACACCCAGACCGTCCCAGCCACATTCATACTGTTCATAATCCTCCTCCCCCTCCTCTGGTTCATAAAATTCCTCAATATCATAATCCTGAACCACTGGGACGGACGAACCGACCTTTACCAGATAGTGGTGGTCTGGACGGACCCTGAGACAGTGACTGGACAATTTGTATGGCTTTTGTTATCTCTGCAGCAGTTGGAGAAGGAATTTTGGACTCAGACCTGCTGATTTTCTTGTTTTCTTTACTGGAATTGGTTCCTCAGAACCAGCTTTTCTTTGCCTGAGGAAGTCTGGCCTGGTCAGAGGGCACTCCTCTGATTCGGTGGCATCAACCGGCTGGGCCATCCGGTCAGCAGACTTTTTGCCCTCTCGCTCCTGAGCCTGCCCAATCTTTTTCCAGGGTGGCTGCAGGGAAATTCTTACATACCTGGCAGTCTGACTGGAGGTGGTCAAACCCCAGACAATAAACACATGTGGTGTGTGGGTCAGCCTTGGCAAAGACTTCCCCACAAACATCACAGTGTTGAAACCCAGTGGGCCCGTTTTTCTTTTGGGTTTCTCAGACATAATGCCAGCTTAACTAAAAATCTTGCTCCTTTTAACGGCAGTGTTAGGAGACACCCTTTATCGGTTCCTAATCATATACGGTATTGGAAAAAACGAATAAATCTGTTTTTTAGAACCGATAAGAACCGGAACCGCACTTAAAACAGTAACTTTTAGTTTTAAATGAGTTTTAAACTCACTGATCGGTTCAAACCGAACCGATAACTTACAAGTTCCACACAGACAAAACCTTCATTTACTTACGGTTATACACAGATGGAGCTTGAACCGAACGGTTTTTATGTTAAATAGAAACTATTCTCGGTTAAATCCAACCGAGAAAACACTTTTAAACAGAGAAATGAACCGAGCAGAAGGAGAAATCTCAGGAGCGACTGTTCACTGAGGCAGAGTAAAGAATCTGACAGTTCAAGTTTGAAATGACACAGATAGAGCTGCTCTCGTGCCAAAATTCTATTTTGGAATGGTTTTAACCATTTCACTCCGGGGCAGTTCTAGAGCTGGAACAAACTGCTAATGTCTATAATATAGCAAGACTTCATGTTGTTTGAACAGCTGTTTCCTGTCCTGCCTATGGACTGTAGTGGCTGTCAAGCAGTAGCTTAGAGCTCTTTGACATCCAAACCATGAAGACTCCTTTCACTTGAACCAAAGTGTTCAGTGAAAAGACAGGTAAGGTAATGGTTTGGTTCAAATGGAAATCAAAAACCATTTTAGGAAGAAACTTTCCGTTTGTTTTCAGGACCACTTTGTGTCTGTGGAATGAAATGTAGTCATGTTCAATGCAGTGAGACTGATTTCTCTGACAGAAGTTATTACCATAAGGGAAAAAAAAACAATTTTCATGTGACATATCTCAAGTAAACTGAAAACATAGGCTGAAAAGGGGAACCCATGAGCCTAACCATACACACATTTAGGTACCATGCTGGTACCAGTTCCCTGAGAAGGTGTGTGCAAATGTGTCTTTAAAGAACCTTTTGAAGACAGGGTCTGAGGCCAGAGAAACAGAGAAGCATTCTGTCCACTGAAATATAAGTATATGCTTTTAAGGTACTGGACTGCAAGCCCAGTAAATGCAATAGGTAAGACAGTCCAGCACAGCTGGGACACCATCCTGTACTGTTATGGGTGAAGCCCTTAAAGAGCCTTTTGGAGATAGGATCTGGAGAGACTTGAAACATTTTGTCTAGCTGATATGCAGGCTGATGCTACAGCTAGGTGGACCTTAAGGGTGCTGGACTGCAAGTCCAATGAATATAAATAGGAAAATAATCAAGCACAGCTGGGACCCCAGCATGTGCTGGTACCAGTTACTAGTTGAATACCAAATAGAAAAAAACTTTTCCATTTGAAGCATAGATTCTCTTAATAGAGGGCTTCCTGTAAGCACTTAAAATGTCCAAGACATTTTCAGAAAAATACAAGCCTACATATTGTAGGCCCTCAAGAGCCATGCCTCGAGCCTGAGTTTTGGGTACAGGAGCCTCCCTTGGTTGAAGATTAGCAGACTGTGCCTCCGAAGAAGGTGTACTGGTTCGGACCGAGACATAGAGAGTAGCAGAGAGTACCATGGCTGCCTGGCCCAGTCTGGTGCTATCAAGAGCACTGATGCGGACTGGCACCTGAGCTTAAGAAATACTCTGTACACCAGCGGGAAGGAGGAAGAGCATGTAGGTGCTTCCCTGACTAATCCAGAGCCAGAGCAACCAGGGGGATTGTTCCATATACGGTGGTCTGCCATAGTACAATGGCAGGTGGTGCTTCTGGTGGGACACAAACAAAGCTACCTCTGGGGTATCCCACCTCCTAAAGATTACTTGCACCACCTGACTGTCCAAGTCCCACTCATGATGGGACTAGTTGATTTAAGTCAGGGTATCTGCCAAAGTATTGTCCTTGCCTGACAGATGAATAACCTGCAGTAACCTGCAATACCCCCCCCATGGAGCATCCTAGACTGACTCCATATTATAATGAGTCCTGTGCAAGGAGGGCTTGACCTTATCCATCCCTGCTTGTTTGTGTAATACATTGTGGTGGTATAGTCTGTTCTGACCTGTACCACCTTCCCCTGTACTAGTTGTGTGAAAGCCTTTAGTGCCAGTAACACCAATCTTGGCTCCAGCAGGTCTGTGTGCAGAAGTGACTCTGTGCTGGGATGGTGTGAACCCCCAGGTGGGAGCCCCACACTAGTAGAGATGCATCTGTTGACTGAACAACTGATGGGGACTCTTGCTGAAAAAAGGAACCCCTTTCCTCAGATTGTTTTCTTCTTTCTACCCTTGGGTGACCTGTAACAATGTTTTTTGTTACTACAATTAGTTTTGAAAGAGGGACCTTTCTCCCAGCGAACCCTGAGGTGAAACTAAATGTTCCTCATCTATAACCTGGATTCCAGGATTATGACAGTGGCAGGTGCCATAGGGGCCAGTAGCTGAAGAAAACTGTCTTTAAGCTTTTAAGTTTGTTCAGACCAAATGAGCCCGCTATTAGTGGAATACATCTCCCCCCCCCCGACTTTCTTTTCAGGCCCTCCAGATCAGAACTCTCTCAGGTCATTGCTCTCGCCGACTCACTCTACCGCACCCTGTGTTGCCCCGCCATCTTCATGTTTGTCACAGTTCCCCGGGTCGGAGGAGGGCAACCCGGAGAGACCGCAGGGGGCAGTGACGGGGAACCAGCGTTAAGAGTGTGGCGGTGGCACTGGCAGGGCTGTTGCCTATCCAATCTGTAGGGGTATTTCTCTCCTTCTCCTCCTATGGTGTCCGAAGGCCCCCTCCCCATGCGTATCGCACATCTGTCGCTTGGCGCACGGCAACCCTGCCTGCATCATCCATGCTCCCTTACATGCAGTTCTGGCACTCTGTGGCACCCCTGGTCTCCACCAGGGGCTGCCAGAGTGCCGAGCAATCCCGTGCCCTCCCCCGGGACAGGAGAGCAGCTCTGCGGGTGCTCGATCCATCCCCCTCCCTGCCGACCCCTGACACCCGAGCTCGCTCCCAAACTCGGGTCGTCGGTATGGCGTGAGGTGTGGCATCCAGTGCCTCAACCCTCAGTGCCACCGGGCCGGCAGTGGAATACATCTTGCCCTGCTGAGAGGCAGGGAGGCCCTGCCTTGCTAGGTATCTAGCTCTGCTCCTATGAACCGTAGTGCCTAAGCAGGCTGAAGGACAGAACTTCTTTAGATTTATCAGGAACCCTAGAAACTCTAGGAGCCCCTGGGTGAGTTGCAGATGTTCCCACTTGCTGGGTTGATTTTACAACCCCCAGCCAGTCATCTAGGTATGGGAAAACTGTGACACCTTGTCTTCGAAGGTGTGCCACAACCCCTGCCAAGCACTTTGTGCACACTCTTGGGGAGTGACCTGATGGGAGTATGACCTGAGGTACTTTCTGTGAGACTCCCTTATGGGGGAGTGGAAGTAAGCACCCTTTAAGTCCAGGGATTCCAACCATTCCCTTGTCTGGAGTGTAGGCAGAATCAGTGACAAAGTTATCATTTTGAACTTTGGCCTTATTAAACGTCTGTTTAGTACCCTGAAGTCTAAGACAGGCCAGCACTCCCCATTTTCTTTGTGGTACCTTCTGCTGTACTAGGACAGGCTGCACTGTCTGACAGTAACAGGTTTTGAACCTCTTTTTCCAGGAGTTTTATCCTTACATCTATAGATGGGTTTAACCCCCCCCCTTTTTGTACTGCTGGAAGGGATCTGAATTCTGAGACAATCCCTAACTCACTGTGATGCGTGAAGTACCCCTGCTGTGGGTACTGCTGATACTGAGGCACAACTCTGGCCTGATAAAAGAAAGGCTTGGCTCAAATGCTCTGTGAGTATAGCCCAACTCCTGATCAGAGAAAACCTCAGTTTAATTGGGTCCCCTTTCTCTATTTAATCATAAACACATATCCTTTCTCTTAATAATAGGAAGACTGAGCAGAGGAGACAGACTGCTTTCCAGGGGTCTGCTGCTGAGAAACAGACAGGCTTTGCAAGCCTAAAAGTTTTTTCTTTAGCCATTCTAGACATTTTTCCACACTTTCTCATTGAAAGTTTTATAATGTCTGCAGGAGTTGTTAGGCTTTATAACAGGTACAGCAGCCCACAAATGCTGTCTAGCAGGAAGTTCTGTGTTTGATTTCTTTGAAGAAACCGGGGAGTCAGCCGGTTCAGCAAGTCTCTTAGGAACTGCTTGTATACCCGTCTCAGGGTAGCAGTTACAATAATTGTTGTGGTTTCAGCCACACTAATTTAGGTATCAGCTGGTCAGAGCTAGAGGGACCCTTAGGTGGTGACAGTTTTCTGTTTAGCCTTATCCAGGCATTTTCAATAGTTTTCTCAGGACATGTAATGCAGATTTTACTCTGCTTGGAAATGTTCATACCCAGAGAGGCAAAACAAAGACTGTTTGCCTTACCAAATTTTCACCACTCTTAACATATGATTCGAAACCGGGATCATCAGCTTTCTTTCTTGTTTTTTCTGGCATTTTCCATATAAAACTGATAAAAGTTGTAACAGCTAAAAAAGTATTTATTTAAACTTTAGTTAACATTTGCAGTCGGTTCTGGAACCGATGAGAAACCGATCAGAAACCAAGAACCAAAGTAAATGAACAGAGGCTATCATTTCCGGAACCGGTATTAGCGGTTCTTAAAACAAGCTAAATTAGATAAAATTAAACATAACTATTGGAGTTTTTTAGTCAGAAAACTCCGATAAATGTAAATAAACCTTGATTTTCCCCCGGTTATACCGAACCGGAAGAAACCGAGAAAACTTACAATTTAAACACTAAAACTACGGGTTTACTTAAAATTACAAAAGTAAAAGGTAGCAAATGAAACATAAAGAATACTTATATATGTTTTATATGTTTTCTCACGTCAGAACAAGATGATGAGGAGAGGATCTCTGAGTGTGTAGTCTTGACAGGCGAAGAGGGAAATATGAGGGGTTTAGAGCAAAGGCAGTTAGTAGAATGCAGCATTTTAAAAGTGGCTTGTGTAAAAGATTCCATCATTTGCATATGTTCCGTCTCTCCAGGCAGTTCTACTTAGAAGGCTTACTGCATAAAGTTATGATTTACCGGAGTATTACTGGGGTTAGAAATACAGTTACAGGAATAACATGAATGACCACTTATTGAAACATTTTTTTACTCTGTAACAGCACTGAACTGTTCACATTACTCAAGGAGATACCTGGTCTACCAAACGGTGGGGTTTTGTTAAATGTAATTTGTACATTAATCAGAAAGTGTAAGGACTATGTTAAAATGTATATAATTGACTAAGAACATTTTTATTTTAATATAAAATATAACATGTGCAAAGTATACAATTAGGAGAGATCTGTATAGAAAACAATATTATATTATTATCTGATGTACGTGTCCACAGATCCTGAAGAAGTACCTGTGAGTGGATCTAATGTCTTCATGTCTGGACTAGTTTTTACTGAGGTTTTGGAGCACGATCCCTCCCGGTGATTTATCTTTCAGGTATTAGGTGGGTCACACTGCCCTCGTGTGGTTGACTGATGCTTCTAAGTATGCTCAAGAGGCTAAAGGATATGCTGGCATAGATTTTAGAGCAGTTCCTGGGTATCAGTAAGGTGCTAGGGACTGACTGCAAACGGCATAATTTTGCCCTTACTTTTAAAAAGGCAAGCAGAAGTGACCCAACTGTAGACTGGTGAGCCTGACCTCTGTTGGTAAAATTACAGGAGCCGATTATCAACAATAAGATTACATAACATCTGGACAAGTTGTGTCTGTTAAAGGTAAGCTAACATGGGTCACGAAGAGGATGTCATACAGTCAAGCTCTTTGGTCTTTTTTGAAAAAGTGATAAAGGACCTGGACAAGGGAAAAGCAAACAGAGTTACATACATACCTAACTTTAGTAAAGTGCTGACATACTGTATAACCCCTTATTTCCGCATACTTTTCTTTCTTCGCAGTCAGGGTTGATCAGCAGTCTGGTGCAAACTTTTATTAGTGGATTTAGTATGGCTGCAACCACTAAGCTGCAGAGGGGAGGCTCAAATGTTATAAGAGGAAAAAAGGTGGCTAAAAGGAGTGGAGCAAAACCGGTGGATCAAGAGCAGACTCTAGAACTTGGAAGAGTGTCAAAGGGGTGAACAGGATGCAGCCCGAATCGAACCATTGGTACTTTTATTTTTATTTTCCCTGGTCTGTCTTCTGCTATTTTATTTCAGTAGCAGAGCTGCCAGAAGGACCTTGGAGTGAGCATATAGTCATAAACTGTGGGTCTGATATACTGAAGAGGCTTTTTTGGGGAGCTGGTTAATAGTTCTAAAGTGTCCCTAATTTTGAGTAATTTAGTTTTCTCACACTGGGTTTAGGTAGAGGCAGGAAAGACGACAGTGGAAAATGGCAAGAGGGAAGGGAGGTGTGCGCTGTCAAGCTCCGAGAGGAGAATGTGTGCAGAGTAAGTGGCTTGGCAGTTTGTGTCTCCCATCCTCTTCTCATAGTGATTGAGAGCAGCACTAGTGTAACAAGGGACCATCAGCTGTTTAATGTCATTGTGCTGCACTCATGATCCACAAAGGTATGGTGTCACCTACTAATGTGAGTGGAAGAAAAAATTACTCACCTTAGTAATCTCGTTTCTTCCAAGGTATTACTCAATATTTTTAACTCTTGCAGTCAGCCCACAGCATTGAACTGCCCAGAGAATGGAACATATGTAAATGATGGGACATCCATTGGCTCGTGCCACAATCCAAACTGCTGCCCTTACCAACTGCTGCATTCTATAACGCTCAGATTTCATGAACAGCCTATGGACTAAGACCACCTAGCTAAGCTATTTAAAACATTTAAATTTAACAAACAAAATCTCCAGAACAGAGTCCCTAACAGACAGGACTAAAAGGAGAAACAAAACCTATCTGGATTCAAAAACCTTTTACAACTCAACATGGTATGAACCCATCAAACTTAGAGACCCAGCTGTTATGCAGAGGCCATTGGTTCTAGGAGGGGAGGTAGAGAGGATGAGTTAATAATATTGAAGAATACCTTAGCAGAAACAAGATTACTATGGTGAGCAGTTTTTTCTTCTAACCCCAGGAATCCTTCAGTATTCTTAACTCTTGCAAACTACAAAGCAGTACCTTTGGAGATGGGCACAGAACCTTTGTAGAACTGCTGTGTCAAACCCGGCATCCCTCCTGGACTGAGTGTCCAGGTGATAGTGCTTTGTGAAAGTGTTCTCCAGGCAGCTACTTTACATATTTCCAGTAGGGGAATATCTCTGCAGCTGCAACTGTGGCAGCTGTGCCGCTTGTGGAGTGTGCCCTCAGTCCTGCTGGGGTCTCTCTGTTAGCCTTACTGTAACAAAACTGAAAACACTGCACTATTCAGCTTGAAATAGTCATTTTAGTTGCTGGTTTTCTTTTTCCAACATCCCCACAGGTGAGGAACAGTTGCTGTCTATCCTGCCTGTGGGGCTTGGTATTATTTCATTTATTTAATTATTGAAATGTTTCACCAGGAAGGCACACTGAGCAACAGGTTGCTCGTCTCCCGGTGTTACCTGGGGGAAGGGGTATGAGTGATGTAATAGCCCAATGTTCTTTTACATCCAGGCTATGGAGCCTACGCTCTCCTGAACTGGAATGCTCAGTAAGGAAAATTGGTAAAGTGACTGCTTCAGATGGAAGTCAGAAACCACCTTTGGCAAAAACTTCCTATTTGTTCTTAACATCACCTTATCCCTGTGGAATGAGATGTAGTTCAGCTCTGTGCACAATGCCTGAAGCTCACTAATGCATCTGGCTGAGGTCATAGCCACCAGAAAAACAGTTTTCCAAGTCACATATTTCAGATGTGCTGTAGCCATAGGCTCGAATGGGGGCACCATGAGCTAGGCAATGCATACATTAAGGTCCCATGATGGCATCCATTTCCTATGTGGAGGGTGCAAATGTGCCAATCCCTTTGTGCCATACAGACACCCTTGCCAGCCAAGATATAGGCTGAAACTGAGGCTAAATGGACTTTAAGGGTAGTGGGCTGCAGGCCCAATGAATATGAATGTTGGAGATAATCCAATAGAGCTGGCAATCCTGACTGAGCAAGTGTTATGCTGTGATTGCTACACCACACATAAAACCTCTTCCATTTGGAGGCTTAAATTTCCTTGGTTGAAGGTTTTCTAGAGCCCCTCAAAACCTGGACTACACTCTCAGAAAGTTGTAGACCAGCATATCCTAGGTTTTCAAGAGCCAGGCCTTGAGCCTGAGTGACCTAAGGTTCAGATACAGGATCCTCCCCTGGGAGGAGGTCAGAAGATTGTGCCTCTGAGGGAGGTGAGTGGGAGGGGACACTGACATTGACAGCAGTCTTGAGTACCATGGCTACCTGGCCCAATCTGGAGCTATCAGGATCATTGTAGCGGGATGGGACCCAAATTTGATCAGGACCCTGAGGATCAAAGGGAATGGAGGAAAGGCATATAGCTTCCTCCATGACCAGTTCAGCACTAATGCATCCAGTGGCACTGTTCCTTTTGCTGGAGGCCTGTAGCAGAACTTTGGCAACTGATAGTTGTCCTGTGAAGCAAACAGCTCTATCTCTTGAATCCCCCACCTGTGGAACACCACCCTTAACACTTGTCTGTTTACAGACCACTCGTGGTAGTTTTGGTTGATTCTGCTGAGGGCATCTGCCAATGTATTGTCTTCTCATGGCAGATAGATTGCCACTAGTAAGGCCTGTAGCGAGTAAACCAGACTCCAAAGATTCACTGCTTCTGAGCATAGGGGGCTGGACCTTGTCCCCCCTTGCTTGTTGATGTAGTACATGGTGGTGGCATTGTCTGTTCTGACCTTGTACCATTTTCCACTGTACCATGGATGCAAAAGACTGCAGTGCTAGCAGGACTGCTCTCAACTCCAGCAGATTTATATGCAGGAGAGATGCTGCAGGGTACCAAAGTCCTGTTTTCATGGTCAGTTCTGCATTGCAGTAACCTGATCACTTGGGTTGCTCCAGTGCAAAAGCTTCCATGTAGACACTTACCCAATCGAGGTAATCTGTTCAGTAAGTTGCTCCCGCAGTCTCTGGAAACCAGAACACCGAGCGGAGTGAATGACTTACAGTGGATTAAACCACTGTGTGGACAGTCTGCATCACAACACCCGTCCGCTGTGGCATGTGCACAGCTGATGTGATATGGACTTGTGCATGATGAGTCTCCGTTTTTTGGCAAGTGCACAGAGCCAAATACTGTCCCCACAAAAGGAGACTCTCCTGAGTGCAGCAAAGTAGCTGACATTTAAAACCAAGGGCTGTAACAGCTGGAAATCTGCAGCTGAAATTTACAGCCACGAGTTCGGGCATGTGCATTCAAATGCGTGTTTACGCCACTCCCTACATGATGAGTAAATGTCCAGCTCCCCGGGTGACACGGTCCCTCACCAGCACAAATAGTAGCGGTGTGAAGAGGGGCCTTGTAGACAGTGATGATCCGTTGCAGAATGTCGGACCGCACTGTTGCAGTCCCAAGTCTGCATCGCTACTGCCATGCAAACACAGCTCAAGTGCCATGCACTCTGTGTTCTTGCAGATGTGCACCCCAACCCAGCAGGGACGCATCTGTTGTGAGAATCAGGGAAGGTGGTTCCTGTTGGAAAGGAACTCCTTCTCTTAGGCTGTGTCTGTCTTGCCACCACTGCAAGGCCTGCAGTAGTGTTCTGGTTACTGGTACTAACTTTGAGAGAGGGTCCCTTCTCTGCCACCAATGTGCTCTGAGATGGAACTGGATAACCTT
The DNA here is from genome assembly GCA_016271365.2 of Neoceratodus forsteri. Lineage (NCBI taxonomy): Eukaryota > Metazoa > Chordata > Ceratodontiformes > Ceratodontidae > Neoceratodus > Neoceratodus forsteri. The sequence goes on along the minus strand of CM057450.1, from coordinate 108,343,173 downwards.
CATCTGGAACCTGGACCCCATGACTGTGTCTGTTGCTGCAGCTATGTGACCTAAACGTTGCAGAAAATGTCTTGCTGACCTTGGTGAGTTTACCCTGAAAGTCCCAGCAAGTTGTATTATGTTGTCCACTCTTTCCTGGGAGGAAGGCTCTTCTTTTTAAGGTATCCAACTCCGCACCTATGAATTTCAATCAATCAATCAATCATCTTTATTTAACCAGGTGGAACTCATTTACAAAGGGGGCCTGGGTAATACACAGAAGGAGAATTAAAAAAACACAATAACAACATAAATACACATGTAGGGAATGAGGAAACATTAAATACATCCAAACAGTACAAATAATGTGCAGTATAAACAGAGACTACAAGATACCAGGATCCAAGATTCTAGAAACATTAGATACATCCAACCAATACACGTAATGTGCAGTATATACACTGTCTACAAGATTGCAAGAATCCAGGATGGTGGTAGAATACCTGCTGATTAGCACACATAGGGGATACAGATATTTAGCCGATGCGATAACAATGACCGTAAAGCAATAGTGGTGAAAACATACCCAAGTTGGTTACAACCAGTTGGATAGAGTTGTTCAGCAACATAATTAGAAAAGTTGGGGATAAGGGGCGTCAAGAGGGATAGGGGAGGAGACCTAGAGAGGAGGTAGGAGAAAGGAAGGAGCAAGAGGGAGGTAGGTGAATGTCTGAATGGATTTGGATTTTAGACCGAATGATGACACTTCTCCTGATAAACGGATAGGGGTTTGGCACCATAGATGACCTGGCAGGACAGGCTTAGAAGTAGCAATTGCAGGGTTCAATAAGATGTCTTACGAATGATTTGAAGGAAGACATTTTAATTAGGGAAGAGAGTTTTAGAGATTTCTGTAGATTATTCCATAGAGTGGGTAGGTGGTAGCTTACAGAGCTTACAGAGGTGGCCCCATATCGCGTTCTGTAGTGGGGGATGTCTAGGCACAGATAAGAATATCTCATAAGAAAACAGTTTCCAGAGGAGTATGTTAGAAGGCTAGAGATATATGATGGTAGCATGCCAGATAGGGCTCTGCAGGTCCAGGTGACCGCATTTTTGAGTCTTCTGGTTCCTAAAGACTGCCAGCCCAGCATAGCATATAGAGCACAATGGTGCGTTCTGAAGGGGGCGCCGGTGATAAATCTTAGTGCCCTATTGTACAATATGTCAATATTTACCAGAGCTGAACAGAGGCCGTGCTTGTATAGAATGTCTGCATAATCCAATGGGGGAGGAATGTTGATTGTACTAGTCCTAGTCTGGCTTCCTGTGTTAGAAGATGCTTGATTCTGAAGAACAAACCCAGGCGTTGTTTTAGCTTCTTGCACAGTTCTTCTATATGGACCATGTAAGAAAGTTTATGATCTAACCAGAAGCCAAGATACTTGAACTTTATTACAGCTGCGATGGGCTCACTTAGGAGGGATGTTATTTGTGGTTAAATACATGATGGGGGGAGGGAATTTATAGAAACTTAGAACTTGAAGTTGACAACAGATAAGGACCTCAAGGCCCATCCAGTCTGCCAATTTTTAGACCTTATGAATGTGCCATAGGCCTGTACTCCGTCAATGGCCTAGCTATTCATACTCATCTTTATTGCTCCCTTATGCCTATCCCATGCCTGTCTGAAGCCCTGCACTGTATTCATATCCACCACTTCCTAATGTAGGCCATTCCATGTATCCACCACCCTTTCTGTGAAAAAGAACTTCCTCACATTACCCATCAATCGGCCTCCCTCTAATCTCATGCTGTGTCCTCTTGTCCTGCTATTTTTCTTATACTGAAACATGTTAGAATCTTTCACCTTGTTAATGCCCTTAAGATGTTTGAATGTTTCAATCACATCACCTCTCTCCCTCCTTTGCTCTAGAGTATACATATTGAACTCAGTTAATCTGTCCTCATACGTTTTCTGATGCAGTCCCTGCACCATTTCTCTGGACTGCCTCCATTTTGTTAATGTCCTTGTGTAGGTGCGGCCTCCAGTACTGCACACAGTACTCCAGATGGAGCCTAACCAGTGTCTTGTAAAGAGGGATTATTACCTCCCTCTTGCGACTTGTGATACCCTTACTAATACACCCCAACATCCCTCTAGGTTTACCTACTGCTTTAATGGTCTGCTTGGATGATTTCAGGTCATCTGTGATGATGATGCCCAAGTCTCTGTCTTCCCTTGTGATTGCCAACAACTCCCCTCTCAACCTATAAGTCGCTTTAGGGTTTCTCTTTCCTATGTGCATGATCTTGCACTTCTTTGCCTTAAACCCCAGTTGCCACTCTTCCGGCACTTTTGCCAGTTTATCCAGATCTCTTCTCATTCTGCCCACCCCATCTGGATCATGTACTCTGTTGCAGATCTTGGTGTCATCTGCAAACAGACAAATCTTACCTTCCAGTCCATCTGTAATGTCACTGATGAAGACACTGAAAAGGACTGGCCCCAGGACTGATCCCTGAGGTACCCCACTTGTGACTTGCATTTCATCTGACTGTATACCGTTTATCACCACTCTCTGTTTTCTGCCCGCCAACCAATTTGCCACCCAGTTGACCAACCTCTGACCCACGCAAAGCCTACCCAACTTATTAATCAATCTTCTATGTGGAACAGTATTGAAAAGTTTGCTGAAGTCAAGATTGGTGACATCAACTGCACCCCCTTGGCCCACCACTCTGGTTACCCAGTCAAAGAAATCTATGAGATTAGTTTGACAGGACCTTCCTGTTGTAAACCCATGCTGTCTTGGATCCTGTGCTCCTATGGATTCCAGGTGCTGCACTATCCTTTCCTTAAGGAGTGTCTCCATAATCTTGCCCACTACTGAGATAAGACTGAGTGGTCTGTAGTTCCCTGCCTCCTCCCTGCTACCACTCTTGTGGTGCGGGATCACATGAGCCCTTCTCCTGTCTTCTGGGACCTCTCCTGTGCTCAGAGACTCACTAAACAGTTCTGATAATGGCTCTGCTAGTTCCACCCTTAGCTTCTTTTGTACCCTGGGATGTATGCCATCAGGTCCCATTGCCTTGTCCGCCCTGAGCTTATCGAGCTCTTGTAGGACCCTTTCTTTTGCGAAGGGACTAGTGCTCACCTTCCTCCCCCGTGTTCATGGTGCTGAGCTGTGGGTACTGCCCTATCTTCTACTCAGTAAATACTGAGCAGAAGTATCTATTTAGGATAGATGCTTTTCCTTGGTCCTCCTCCACACACTCCCCCTTATCCCCTTTTATATTAGCAATACCCCTTTGGACTTTCTCCTTTCACTAATGTAGCTATAGAAAGTTTTGTCCCCTTCCTTTACTGTTTGTGATAGTGTTTCCTCAGTTTGGGCCGTTGCCTGCCATACTGCCTTCCCTGCTTCCGTCAGCGACATTTGGTATGCCTCCCTATCTTCATCCCAAGCATTCCCTTATATCTCCTGAAGGCCAGCCTTTTGGCTCTGACCTTTTCTGCTGTTTTTGAGAACCAAAGTGGTTTCCTCCATCTTTTGCTCTTGCTTTTCTCCCTAACACAATGGGATGTTGCTTCAAGTACTGCATCCTTAATGCTTGCCCATTTGCCTGTACTCCCTCACTTGTATTTCTTCTTGCCAGGGCTAGCTTAACTCTGTTGGCCATCTTATCAAAGTCAGCTCCTCTGAAGTCCCATATTTTTGCCTTGCAATGGGATGATTTAGTTCTAGTGGCCAAACTGAACCATACCATGTGATGGTCTTTGGCCCCCAGGTGACCTTCTACCTGTAGATCTGTGATCCTTTCCCCGTTAGTCAGTACTAGATCTAGGATAGCCCTGTCTCTTGTGGGTTGTTGTACCAATTGTTTGAGGCCCTCCCCCTGCAGGGAATCCACTGTGTGTCTAGTTCTGGCTGACGTTCCTGCTGGTATTGACCAATCTGTATCTGGCATGTTGAAGTCTCCCATTATCAGATCCTCCCCCTTTAGCTGTCATGTTTTGTATATCTTCTAACAGTAATGTGTCTATGTCCTCCCCCTAGTCTGGAGGCCTGTAGATAATCCCAGTTCATATGGCTGTCCCATTTCCTGTTTCCAGGGTGACCCACAGTTCTTCTGGTTCCTTATGTGTATTCTGAATTTCTGTAGCTTTGATATTTTCATTGAAATAAAGAGTCACCCCCCTTTTTGCACCTCGGTCTCCTCTGAACAGTACATAGCCGGGTACTGAAGTCTTCCAAGTGTGGTTAGTGGTGAACCGTGTCTCACTAATGGCTACTATGTCCAGTTTAGCCTCTGTCATTGTTGTCTGCAACGTCTGGGATCTTGTCTCCCAGACTGCTGGCATTTGTGTACATGATTTTCCATTGGACAAATTTCGATGTCTTTGTTGTTGGGCGAGGTCCGGCATTTCCTCTGTGCATCGTATGGGGAGCCGGACCTTTTTTCTTACCTGGTGGTACGAATGAACTACAAACATGCTGAACTCCTGTTTGATCACTAGCTGAGGGGGGAGGGGTGTCTTTCCCGTTCGAAGTATCGGGTGCTATACCTCTTTCCCCATTTGCTAGTTTAAATATTCTGCAAAGACGTCAAACTTCTGCTCCAATGCACTGACTCCCTCCTTAGTCAGATGCAGTCCATCAATTTTAAAGACACAGACTAAGGCCATGGACATGCCCTGTGAAAACAATTTGCTTTTTGGGAACAAGACAGAGGCATATATGAAAAAAGTGGATGATACAAAACCACTTACAAAAGTAATTCAGCTAAAGAGAAGCCTCTACATCTTACAGGGGAAGGGGAGCAGATGGGTGATAAGAGTCATGGCCTTTGTTTTTTTTGTATTCAATAAGAGTTTAAGACTCAAAAGATTATGCTGAAGTACTTGAGCCATCTTCAGGACAGACTTGTTGATGTTTACCAAGAATCCCAGTGGTTCTAGTAGCTCTTGGGTTGCCTGTAAGGACACCCTCACCTGTGGAGGTGACTTTCCTACTACCAACCAGTCATCCAGTTATGGGAATACTGTGATGCCCTGCCTTCTGAGGTATGCAACCATGACAGTCAGGCATGCATATTGTGAAAGCCCTGGGTGCTGAGATTAGGCCGAAAGGCAGAGCGAGAACTGGTAGTGCTCTTTCCGTGGGACTCCCTTATGGGGATGTGGAAATAAGCATCCTTTAAATCTAAGGAAGCCAGTCAATCTCCCTTTTGCAGAGTTGGGAGGATCATTGCCAAAGTTACCATCAGAAACTTTGGCTTTATGAGATGCTTATTCAGAGCTCTTAGGTCTAAAATGGGTTGCCACTCCCAATTTTTCTTCAAAGTTAGGAAGTACCTGGAATAGAACCCTTTCCCTCTTTGTGATGGTGGAACTTGTTCTACTGCATTTGCTCACAGAAGGTTTGTAACCTCTGCCTCCAGAAGTTTTCTTTCTGAGGTGGTAGCTGGTCTTAAAACCCTGGATCTTACTTTTGGGAATGATTTGAAGTTGAGGACTAGGCTTTGACTCACTACCTCCAGTATCCACTTGTCTGCGGTAATGTCTTTCCAAGCCTGGAAGTAGTGAGTTAGCCTGCCCCCTACTGGAAGTGGGAAGGCAACCCTTGCAACCACATCAGGGATTTTGTTTTTGCTGGTGTGGTGCTTGGGTAGCTTGGCCCCCACATCTGGAACCCTTTCTGCCCCTGCTCCTAAAGTAACCAGTTTGCTACTGCTGCTGGTACTGGGGCATGGCTTGAGCCTGAAAGAAAGGCTTGCCATAAGTCGCTCTCCCCCTACCTCCTCTTCCCCTGTAAGTGGTAGGAGCCTTCTCTTTAGCTGAATTACTTTTGTAAGTGGTTTTGTATTCATCCACTTTTTTCATTTATGCTTCTGTCTTGTTCCCAAAGAGCAAACTCTTTTCACAGGGGAAGTCCATGACCTTAGTTTGAGTGTCTTGTGATAAATTTGTGGCCCTTAGCCATGCAAACTGCGTAAGTGCCACAGTAGGTGCCATCCACTGAACGGCTGCATCATTGGCATCTACTGCCATGTGGAACTGGTACTTAGTAGCCTCAAGTCCACACTTAGCTGTCTCTGCCAAATCAGCTGCTAGTCCTGATGATGCATTATACACTATGGAGATGTCTGACTGCCACAAGGATTTATGGTATTGGGCTGCATAAGCCATATAGTTGGCTTACCTTATGCTCAATGATGCTGCTAGATAGCCTTTTTTTTCCCATACTAACTAGTTTCCTAGAATCCTTGTGTGGGGCATGTGATGTCATGGGCACTCTGGCTCTGTCACAGGCTGCAGTCTGTACCATCCCTTCATGGCCATCCCTTTCCTAACTAACTGATATTTTTTTATCAGCCTTCTTTTCAATTGGATGGAAAGAATGTGAAGTCTGAATCACCTTTAGCACCTATGTTTTCAGTGATTTATTGATTGGCAGTAGTAGCCTTTTTGTTAGTGCCAGGCCTATCATCTCCAAAAAGTTTGCCTCCTCATTGTCCTCAACTGTCTCATTTGCAACCAGATCTAGGGCATCCACTAGCTGCCTAACAAATGTATAATGTAAGGAGTAATCCTCGGTTAATCAAGGAGGGGAATTGAACTCCGAATCAGGGGACACCTCTGGTTCAATAGGCTCTCCTTCACTCTCTTCCTCCTCCTCGTCATAATGTTCAAGGCATGGGTCCTGGGATAGCAGAACCGGACCATGGTTCGATGGTGGTACCGACTGCAGAACCGTATTTGGAACGGAACTGGTGGTAAAAGTTGAGGATTTGCAGCCTGAATTGCCTGCAAAACTTGCAAGGCCTGTGCTATCGCTTAGGCGGTAAACACTACAGGGTTCAACACTGGGGGCTCCTTAGGCTCATCAGCAGGAGGTTCAGTGTGTTTTGTTTTAGTTTTCTTTTTAGCCGGAGCCGGATCAGTGGCTTTATCCCTTGTTCTTTTTGTTTTAGAGGGTTCCCCTCTTTTTTTGGTGGTCGGTTAGGTATCCGTATTTTTATCTTTTTTAGAGATAGTCGGAGTACTGGGTTGTTCAGACCCCTCTGGAACTGACATGGATAACATCCTCTTTTTAAATCTTTCTACTTTTTTTTCTTAATTTTTTCAGGGAAGGTTTTGCAGATTTCACAATCTGCTGTAAAGTGTGATTCGCCCAAACAACACAAGCACAAGTCGTGCTTGTCGCCTTTTGCAAATACTTCACTGCACTCCAAACAGTTCCTGAAACCAGTGGGTCCTGTTTTTTTCTTAGGTTTCTCTGACATAGTTAGAAAAACCCAAAATATGGTTTTCATTCAGTTCAAACCACAGAAAAATGAACTTTTTTAAACCAGTGATGGTTTAAAAGAAAAAATTACTCACCATAGTAATCTTGTTTCTTCAAAGGGATCACTTATTATGATTAAACTGATGCAGTCAGCCTCCTGTGTTGGACTGCCTGGAGAGATGGAATTATATGCAAATGATGGAACTCTCAATTGGCTCATGCCAGTTTCAAACTGCTGCCCTAGCAACTGCTGCACTCTGAGTGCTTCAGATTTTTATGGAGCCTAAACTGGGTGTAAGACCCTACTATCTAGAATAATATTTCTATAAACTACTTTTTTGTCCTCTCAGGTCAAAAAACATCACAAGAAGTACACCTAGAAAACTTGAGGCCACAAGAGAACCAACTGGTTAACAAAAGGTGAGTCTCTAACCTGACCTATACAGAAAAATATCCTAAACAGGGATGCAGAACAACTTTCCTAGGTTTTAGTAGGGGAGGCAGGGTGGGTGCTTTAATCATAACGAGTGATCCCTTTGAAGAAACAAGATTACTACGGTGAGTAATTTTTACTTCTAACCCCAGGAATCACTCATTATGATTAAACTGATGCAGACTACCAAGCAGTGCCTTTGGAGGTTAAGCAGAAAACCTATTTAGGAAACAGGTACTGCAGCACCGCTGTACCAAACTTGGCATCACTTCTGGATTGCAGATCCAGGCTGTAATGCTTTGTGAAGGTGTGTACTGTTTTCCATGTAGCTGCTTTGCAGATTTCCAATAGTGGAATTTCCCTTGAAGCTGCCACTAAAGCAGCCATGCCCCTGGTGGAATGTGCTCTGAGGCCCAGGGGAGCCGGTTTACCCACTTTACTACAGCAAAACTGAATACATGCCACTATCCAGCGAGCAATTGTACATTGTGTGGCAGGTCTGCCCTTACTTATCTCTCTATAGGTAAGAAAGAGCTGTGCCTGACCTGGTCTGTAAGATTTAGTTCTGTCAATATAGTGGCTAAGTGCCCTTTTGACGTCAAGGGAGTGAATCCTCCTTTCTGGAGAACTGGAGTTCTCTGTAAAAAAGACAGGAAAACTGATGGACTGATTTAAATGGAAATCAGAGACCACTTTGGGAAGGAATTTTCTATTGGTCCTGAGGACCACCTCATCCCTGTGGAATGAGATGTAGTCTGCATCTATGCACAGGGCTTATAACTCACTGATTCTTCTGGCTGAAGTAATATCAACCAGAAACACAGTTTTCCAAGTGATATGCTTCAAATCTGCTGTTGCCATCGGTTCAAATGGGGCATCCATGAACTTGGCAATGCAGATATTCAGATTCCAAGCCGAAACTGGTCCCCTCAAAGGGGGGTACAAGAGGTTAAGGCCTTTAAAATATTTCCTGAAGACTGGATGAGAGGCCATTGATCTCTCTTTACCAGCTGACAAATAAGCTGAAACTGAAGCCAAATGAATGTTGAGTGTCGAAGACTTCAGACCTAAAGAATACAAATGTGTCAGGTAATCCAGGAGAATGGCTAGGTCAGCCCTGGATGGGTCAACACCCTTACCTGTACACCACACAGAAAACCTCTTCCACTTAGCAGAGTATGTCTTTTTAGTGGAAGGTTTCCTGGAACCCCTAAATACTGTCAGCACCTGTTCTGACAGATTAAGATTAGCATACTCTAAGTCCTCAAGAGCCAGGCCTTGAGCCTTAGTGATCTGAGTTTTTTTTGAGGTTGGGGTACAGTATCCTGCCCTGAGAGGATGTCAGTAGGTTGTGCCTCCTGGGCAGAGGAATTGGAGGTACCACTGATAGAGTCAACAGGAGTGAATGCCAGTGTTGCCTTGCCCAATCTGGTGTCACCAGTATCACTGTCACCGACTGGCACCTCAATTTCAGCAGGATCCTGAATATCAGTGGAAAAGGAGGGAAGGCATACAGAAACTTCCCCATCCAATCCAGTGCCGACGCATCCAGGGGTAATGTGCCCCTGAGAGGAGGCCTGCAACAGTATACTGGTAACTGGTGATTTTCTACAGAGGTGAAGAGCTCTATCTCCGAAGTGCCCCATCGTCTGAAAATTGAACTGAGTATTTGAGGATTCAGGCACCACTCGTGGTGGTCCTGACTTATCCTGCTGAGGGAGTCTGCCAGCACATTGTCCTTTCCTGGAAGATGTATGGCTGGTAGGGATACCTTCATGGAGTGAGCCAGGGACCACAGCCTCATTGCTTCTGTGCACAGTGGGGCTGACCTGGTTCCTCCCTGTTTGTTGATGTAATACATAGTAGTGGTGTTGTCTGTTCTGACCTGCACCACTTTGTTTTGAAGATGTGGAGCAAATGCCTGCGGGGCTAGGTACACTGCTCTGAGCTCCAGCAGATTTATGTGCAACAGGGATTCTTGAAGAGACCATGTGCCACTTGCTGTATAATCCAACATGTGTGCTCCCAAACCCAGAAGGGATGCATCTGTTGTAAGAACTAAGGAAGGTTGTTCCCTTGTGAAAGGCACATCTATCCGAAGGTTGTGCTTGTCCAGCCACCACTGCGGTGCCTGTAGCAGACTGGGGGTGACTGGGACCAGTTTGGACAAAGGATCTGTCCTCTGCGACCAATACTGTCTCAGGTGGAACAGGGTGTCTCTCATTTGGAATCTGGAACCTAGTACCACTGTGGTGGCAGCTGCCATGTGGCCCAAGAGCCTGAGGAATTCTCTGGCTGGTTTGGGTTTTCCTGGCACAAATGAGCTTGCAATCTGCAGAATGCCGTTTACCCTGTCCTGTGGCAGGAAAGCTCTGCCCAGACTGGTGTTTAGTTCTGCACCAATGAACTTGAGTACCTGAAATGGAGTTTGCTGAGACTTCTGTTCATTTATGAGGAAACCCAGGGATTCCAGAGTAGACTTTGTTAGTGCTAAGGACTGCTCTGCAAGTTGTAGAGATGGACCCACTACTAACCAGTCGTCCAGGTAGGGAAAGACTGACACCCCTTGTTTTCTCAGAAACTTCACTACCACAGCCAAACACTTTGTGAAGGCCCTTGGGGCAGAAGTCAGACCAAAAGGAAGGGCTGCAAACTGATAATGGCTTGAGGCCTACCTGAATCTCAGGTACTTTCTGTGAGAAGGTCTGATGGGGATGTGAAAATAAGCATCCTTTAAATCTAGGGAAGCTATCCAGTCTCCCTTTTGTAAAGTGGGAATGATTAGTGCAAGAGTGACCATTTTGAATTTTGGTTTCAGAATGTGTCTGTTTAGAAGACTTAAATCCAGGATAGGTTGCCAATCTCCATTTTTCTTTCTTGTAAGGAAGTATCTGAAGTAGAAGCTTTTGCCCCGCTAGATTGGGGGCAACGGCTCCACTGCCTTGATTGCTAGGAGATGTTTTACTTCTACATCCAGTAAAATTCTGTCTGCAGATGTAACTGGTGCAAATGTTCTTGCTCTCAGCATGGGGAGAGATGTGAAGCTGAGTGCCAGACCCTGGCTCACCACCTACAGGACCCACTTGTCTGTGGTGATGGTATACCAGTCCTGGAGGTAATGAGCCAGTCTGCCACCCACTGGTGGATTTATGACAGAGAATGCAACCTGTACTTGCTCATCAGGGGTTCTGAGTGGGCTGTGCTTGAATCACAGGGGAGGGAGAAGCTCTCCTCATGGCTCTCCTGCAAATTCCTCGAAAATATCCTCTAGGCTGCTGTTGCAGCTGAGAGGCCTGAGCCTGGAAAAATGGTCTGGAATAGGATCCCCTACCTCTGCCTCCCCTAGTTTGGGACCTATAGGATGTGGAAGGCCTATCCTTAGAATTACTTCTATAGGTGGCCTTATATAATTCTACCTTCTTCATATAGGCCTCTGTTTTGTCACCAAATAGCAAATTTTTCTCAAATGGAAAGTCCAACGCCTTGGCCTGGGTGTCCAACGTCAGGTTTGTGGCCCTGAGCCAGGCAAATCTCCTAAGAGAGACAAATAGTGCCATCATCCTGGCTGCAGAATTGTTAGTGTCCACAGCCATGTGGAACTGGTATTTTGTGGCATCTAGAGCAGCTCTTGCTGTATCCTGTAGGTCCACTGCCACCTCACCTGGCACTCTGTCAGCCAGGGTTAACACTGCATTCCAGAGTGCCTTCTGGTATTGCACTGCATAAGCCAAATAGTTGGCCTGTCTAAGTATTAGAGAAGCAGCCATATACCCTTTTTTCCCCACTGCATCCATCTTCCGAAAATCCTTATCTGGAGGATTGGTAGCCAAGGGAATTCTGGCTTTGTCGTAGGCAGCAGCCTGCACAACTCCTTTAGGGTCAGGGTGGCTGAACAGAAAATCAGCTGTTGTCCTATCAAGCTGATATTTCTTATCAGCTTTTTTTTGTCAACTCCTGGAATAGAATTAGGAGTTTGGAAAATTTGTAATGCTACCTTTTTTAAGGACTTATGCATAGGCAGTAATAAATGTTTTGTGGGGGCTAGCCCCATCATATCCAAAAATTCTGCTTCCTCCACATCCTCCTCTGTCTCCTGCATGGGGAGGTTGAGTGTTTCCACCAAGCTTTTAACAAAAGCATAATGTGAGGTATAATCCTTGGGACCCTTGGGGGCAGGAACCGAACTCCTGTTCTGGAGAAACCTCTGGATCTATCAGTTCCTCCTCAAAATCATCATCATTGTAATCTGATGGAGACGGATCTGACCAAACCGAGCGCCTAACCGGTGGCACTGGTTCGAACAGAACCGGTTGAAGCGATTGCACAATACTTATCGCTTTGGCTACCTCATCAGCGGTTGAAATATGCGGTTCTGGATCCGAACCGGCTGATTTCTTTTTTGTTTTCATCGGAACCGACTCCTCCGAGTCAGATCTCCTTTGGCCCGAGGAGGTATCACCCAGGTCAGTGGGCACCCCCTCAGGTTCGGCCGCAACCAAACCAGGCTGGCCATCTGGGTTAGCGGACTTCTCGGCCTCCCTTTCCTTCAGCCTACTCAACCATTTTTCCACAGTGGCTTTAGGAAAGTTTTTACAAATTTGGCAGTCTGTTTTGAGGCGGTCAAACCCCAGACAATAAACACAGATGAGGTGGGGCTCAGCCTTGGCAAAGGCCTCCCTACACTCTGAACAGTGTTGAGACCCAGTGGGCCAATTTTTTTTCTTGGGTTTCTCAGACATATGAGGGCGCTTCAAACAAATATATATCCGCAGACAGTCTTCTTTTATGTTTTCAAACTTCCTTTTTATTGCTTTGACATGTGGCAATCCTCAACGTTTCACCAAGTATCTTGGCTTTATCAAGAGATGCCCTTATAAAAATATATATAAATACACAAAGTTAAATAATGCTAGTCCGAGTACAAACATCACGCTAGCCAAATTTGTCTGAAAGTAAATGGAAGAACTTCACTGTTGCTGAAGGCTTTAAAAGATTTAAAGACCAAAGATGGTTATGAATTAGTACAAATTTTTTCCAAGATGGAACAATATTAGCGATGGGGTTCAGAAAGGTTTCTAATAAATATCAAAAAGTAGAAGGCAGTTTGTTAATGTTAACAGAAGTTTTAAAAGGTTTTCTAGGGGTTTTAAAAGGTCATGGAAATGAATAATCCGTGGTAATATATAGAAAAATAAAAAAGTATGAGGATTTTTATTTGTGAAATAAAGACATATTGGTTTAAATGAATTAAGAATCCATTAGACATAAATATAGTTAAGTAAAAACTTTGATAAGAAGAGGTAGTGTGGAATAAAATTGAGATGCCGCCTCACTTTAGTTTGAATTAAACTTATTAAAAGGCTATACTGATTATAGAATAAGGTTGAAAGGGATGTTCTTCTTTTGTTTTTGTTTTAGCTGGGAAGATATATGAAGAGACAGACAATGATGAGGCCACATTTGATGGCACATATTAGAGTTTAGGATATTGTTGGGACTGAACAGGTATTAAACAAGCACCTGTTTGAAATATTGGTAACATAGTGCATCACGACTTGGTGTTTTGGTGTTGGGTTCCATTCTTTATAATCGATATAAGAGACATGGGTACAACATATATGGAGGTTTGTCTCGTTTTGTTTTGCATAGGATCAGAAATCCATGCAAATGGGAAAGAAAATATTATTGAAATGATAAGACCTCATGAAGTAAGTGGCATCAGTGGATATTTATTTTTATTTTTATACATTTGTACAAGTTAGAAGATTATATGTATAGGTGGAGACAGTCTTTTTAACTTTGTGTATTTATATATATTTTTATAAGGGCATCTCTTGATAAAGCCAAGATACTTGGTGAAACGTTGAGGATTGCCACATGTCAAAGCAATAAAAAGGAAGTTTGAAAACATAAAAGAAGACTGTCTGCAGATATATATTTGTTTGAAGCGCCCTCATAATTCTTTTACTCTGTTTTGGGAGATGACATCTACAGCATTCACACATCGGGAGAGGCAGCTTCTAAACGTATAAAAAGGATTTTATCCATTTCCTGTGGAACTGTTTTTTCTTGATTAAGATTTTCTCAGACATAGCCAGGCTATCAAAATTACCCTTTACAGCTTTACACCAGGAAATACTCTCCTATCAGTTACCAACTGTGCTACGGGTTGCGGAAAGAAACCGGTAAAAGTATGTTTTTTATTAAACCGATAGGAACCATCACACCACTACTAAAATTCCAGATTCTGAAATAAACAGGAAAGGGTCGATTCCCAACTGGACCGACCGCTAGGGAACCGGGTATTTACAATTTCCACAGTAACAGAAAAATAACAGTTCACTACCTATCTACACTACTTACTGTACCGTAGACAGAGACTTGAAACCGAAAATAAACAAATTGGTTAAAAAACAACACTTTTTTTAAACTTTACCAAACCAAGCGAAGGAGCACTCTCCGGAGCGACTTCACAGTTTGGCGGAGTAAAGAATCTGACGGTTACACTCTGAAGCACCACAGACAGAGGTTTGAAAACCGAGCTCGAGCTCAACGTTCTATGCTTCTGCATAGAGTTAACCCTATACTCTCCGGGGCAGTTCAAGTGCTGGGGTTAACTGCATATTGTCAGAATACAGCAAGACTTCATGTTGTTTGAAATTGTAACTACATTCACTGATGACACAGCATGTAGGAGAGTAGTAGATTCCTGGAAAAAGCCAATAGAAAGACCTAAACATTCTAGGAATTCAATGTGCACAAGTGCAATGCTCCACACTTAAGTCTGAGGGAAAAAACACTCACCATAGTAACAGATTTTCTTCTAAAGAATTAGAACAGCCAGTCAAAGTTGTGCATCATCTCCATGACAGATATGGTGCCATGGAACTCTGAATCTTTCTCAAAGTTGCTCTCTCTCATAGTGCTTCCTCTCACAGTGCTTGTCTCACATTCCAGTGGTACATCTTTGAGCTGAAAAGGCCAGGGGACTCAAAACAAATTTGAAAAAGATATTCCAACTATAAATTTAAGATAAAAAATTTACAGAACCAGCAACAGCAATCATTAAGAGCTCAGACCATAAAGAAGGATAACTGATAATAAAGACCGTAATTACTCTATCCTAAAACGTGGAGATATGGAGAGGTTACTTTGACTGGCTGCTCTAATCCTTTAGAAGAAAATATGTCACTACAGTGAGTAACTTTTCCTTCTAGTTACAAGAATCAGAACAGCCCAGTCAAACTTGAGCAGACTTCGAGTATACTACTGTGGTGGAAGGTTTTAGGATTACCTGAGGACTAGGTTCTCAAGTACAGAAATCCTAAATCTAGCATCTGCTCTTGTCTGCGTGTACGGGCAATAATGAGATGTAAATGCGTGGACTGTGGACCAGGTAGCAGCTGTACACATATATGCCAGTGACACATTCCTTCCTGCTGTCACTGACATTGCTGTACTCCTAGTAGAGTGTGCTTTAATGTCATCGGGGGGGGAGGGGGGTTGGCTCTTACCCTACCTTGAGTTAGTAGAGATGTATTGTGGATATTATCCATCTCTATATCAACTGTTTATTAGCTAGATGTCCCTGTGACACCTCGCCATATGTGACAAACAACTGTTTGTTGTTATTCCAAATGTCATCTGTTCCAAACCAAGGATACTTCTAATATCTTAAGGTTTTTCCTCCCCCTTTATTGGCACATGGTCTTGGGAAATACGCTGACAAAGTAATAGTCTGATTTAAGTGGAATTCTGACAGTACCTTAGGTCTGTGCAACACAGAATGACCCAGAGATGAATACTCTAAGGGAACACTTTTTAATAACCCACAACAAAAATCCAGAAACTTTCTGCTACAGGACATTTAAACATGTGACACTACTTCCAAAGGCAGGTGACAGACAGAAACAATTATTAAGAAGAGAATCCTGATGGGTTCACCATTTAAATAGCCTGCACCCTAATGGGTTAAACAGTGTACTGGACTTTACTCCATTTTTGTAAGACTGTATCATACAAACAATCTCTTTTTCTGTATTTTTAATTGTATTATAGCAAACAATCTTTTTCTATATTTTTAACTTTTGTGCCTTTTTTCTGTGGATGGTTTAACTACCTCCCCCGCCCAGTTCTCTATCTTTCTGCCTAATTTGTTTAGATATCCTTTGTGACACACGTGTAATATTTACTGTTCACACTTTGGAATAGGGTCCTGTAATCCTATGGTTGTACATGACAAGATATTTTTTTACATAATTTCTTGGCATTTTATTTTAATTTTTTTTTTGTTTTTAAATAAATCTCCCTTTCTAAATTACAGAGGAAATTTGGTTATAGTCAGTTAGCACTGTGGGATTTTAGTGAAATTAACAACAATGTAAAAACTACATTGCTACATTTCATTTTGCTCTGCTTTTTGATCCTATAAATTCTATGCCTTGGAACTCTTGGAAGCTCATGTTTTGGCTTGTGGCATGCCAGCATGAACAGCAATCATGTGCTCTTCTTCTGCACCATTTAAAGACATTTTGGGACTTATGATATACATTTTGTATTTATTTCAGTATTCAAAATCTTTTTAGTCTCATGTTCCCTTGTACATTATGCCTTATTGTACTGCATTGCTTTTAGGTATTTTCAAGAGGTTACTATCATAAATTATGTATTCAAATGCCTATTTGGCTTAATTTATTTGGATTTTGTTGACCGGGTTGTCTCACTGAAACTTGCATCCCTTTTTCAGGAATGATTCCAAACAGGCTACATACAGAATATGTCCTGAACTCACATGGTACAGGATCAAATACAAATGAATTACATAGATGACATAGTGGCAATGATAGTTCCAACAGGTAGGCATTGAGGGTCAACAAGACAAAATTACTCACCTTAATAATCTTGTTTCTTCTAAGGCATTCTTCAACATTATTAAATCTTGCAGTCAGCCTACAGTGTTGAACTACCTGGAGAACGGAATGTATGTAAATGATGGAACACTCATTGGCTCGTGCCACCATTCAAACTGCTGTCCTTACCAACTGCTGCATTCTATAACACTCAGATTTCATGAACAGCCTATGGGGTAAGACCCCCTAGCTAATATACTGAAAACATGTAAAAAAAAAAAATCCCCCAAAAGAAAGTCCCTAATAGTCAGACAGGACCAAAGAGGGAAACAAAACCTATCTGGGTTGCAAAACCTTTTATAACACAACACAGTATGAATCCATTAAACTCAGACACCCAGCTGTTATGCAGAGGCCACTGGGTCTGGAAGGGGAGGTAGGGAGAGTGAGTTAATAATATTGAAGAATACCTTGGAAGAAACAAGATTACTAAGGTATTTTTTTCTTTCTAACCCCAGGAATTCTTCAATATTCTTAATTCTTGCAGGCTACAAAGCAGTACCTTTGGAGGTAGGCACAGAACCTATTTTGGAAATAGGCTTTGCAGAACTGCTGTGTCAAACCTGGCATCACTCCTAGCCTGAGTATCCAGGTAACAGTGCTTTGTGAAAGTGTACACTGTGCTCCAGGTAAATGCTTTACACATTTCAAGTAGGGGAATGACTTGGCAGCTGCAGTTGTTGCAACTGTGCCTCTTGTGGAGTGTACCCTCCATCCTACGGGGTGCTCTTTGTTAGCCTTACTGTAATAAAACTGAATACATTGCAATATCCAGCGTGAAATAGTCCTTTTAGTTGTTGACTTTCCTTTTCCCACATCCCCGTAAGTGAGAAACAGCAGCTGTCTGTCCTGCCTGTGGGGCTAGATATGAGCGATGTTATAGCTCAATGCTCTTTTTACAACAAGGCTGTGGAGCCTACGCTCCACTAAACTGGAGTGTTCAGTGAAGAAAATTGGTAAAGTGATAGACTGGTTCAGATGGAAGTCGGAAACCACCTGTGGCAAAAACTTCCTATTTGTCCTCAACACCACCTTATTCCTGTGGAATGAGATGTAGTTCAGCTCTGTGCACAATGCCTGAAGCTCACTAATGCATCTGGCTGAGGTCATAGCCACCAGAAAAACAGTTTTCCAAGTCACATATTTCAGATGTGATGTAGTCATAGGCTTGAACGCAGGCTCCATGAGTTTGGCATGCAATCGTTAAGATCCCATGTTGGCACTGGTTCCCTATGTGCAGGGCCCCGTGTTTACTGCGGCAAAGTGGGCCTACATTCTGCGTCAGGACCTCATACTTTCTGTGGCAGATCAACTGCTGATTCTGCGGCCAATCTGCGGCAGATAAACTGTGGCTAAACAGCATACCTTCAAAGGGATTAAGTCTTAGTTAACCCTTTGACTGCCTTCGTGCAACCACTCTGCTACACTGAAAGTGGAACAGCAGGCCATTTAACACTATGTAATCTTCTCTTCACAAATATTAAACTGCAATAACCCAAACCTGGCATAGCCATGGGCATCAGTGTTCTCTTTTAATGAATCTTCCCTCCCACCCCAAATTTGAAGGCTCATCTGTTCTACTTCTGGAAATGTGTGGCCTTTGCTGTTCTCCTAGGTTATAATCAGAGGAGGTCATACACACTTAGCTAAAACTATACGAAAGGCAAAGCCTGCTTGGATTTCTTCTGGTTTATATTTACAGTTAGCAGATATAAAGAGAGACACCAACTTGAAAGACATTTTTTTTTTCTGATTTTGATCAGTGTCCTTTTAGATTATCATTTTTTTAAACTAGGAATACCCCAACAGCCATGCAACAAATATGTTGAGTGCAATGTGCAAATCTGTGTGTGTGTGTGTGTGGGGGGGGGGGATTGGGGGATTGTCTTCCTATAGCAGTGAAGGAGGGTATAACTTGTAGTGTCTGTAGGATTTGTTGACTCCTGATATTTCTTTTGAGGGACACACTAAAAAAAGCAAGCAAGTCATTCTTAAGCTGGAGTAACTTTGGTTAGCATGTTCTCGTCTCGCCACTCAGGGGGCTATGGTGTTCTTCAGGCAGTGACCCTCATTTACTTATGTATAGCAGCAATCAAACTCTCCATTCCAATTTTTTTCTATACCTCCAGTTCTAGTATACCCTGGTCCCCAACTCTACTGCAGCTGGGCAACATGACCGGCCATAGGAATTGAGCTTGATGCCACCACTTAGGCTGCAGGTTCAAATCTACCAAGAAATTACTCTCACACTTGCAGGTACAGAACTGCAGCCCACAAATCAAAACTGTGCTCGATGTCCACCAGTGTGGACCAAGTCCTCAGTCTGGTGCCAGCCCTGTGTTTCTGCAATTAGCTTCTCCTCCGATACCTGTCACCACACTGAGATAGACTGCACCTCCATGGGCACCACTGAATCTTCTCACTTCTTGACTACAGCTCACCTTTCAGTTCTTCTTTCCAAATTCATCTTCCAAGGATTCAGCATGCACCAAGAGCAGCCTCACAATCAAAAATTAACATGGCTGAGCTACCTACACCTACACAGCAGCAAATCATAACTGCCATGGACCTACTCAAGCTTTGACACTCTTGCGTCAGTCCCACCACCTCCCACCCCCACAATACTGGCTAGACGGAGTTATGTAACATGAGCCAGCATGAGTCAAAATGCCAAGCGGCCACTAGTTTTTCAGCTTTGTAGCAGATGGCATCAGTTTGCTGCCCCTTCTAATGAGCATGTATGCCATGGCATACTTAACATCTCAATAACTATGCCCTTGCCTTGTGTGAACGCATAGCATAGCTAACATTTCTTCGGCTATGTGACTGGTTTTCCTGATTTCTGCAGCGAGCACTGATTTCTGCAGTCAGCCCTGATTTCTGTGGCCACTGCTGCAACCGCAGAATTGCAGAAAACACGGGGTCCTGCCTATGTGGAAGATGCAAATGTGCCACCCCCTTAAAGAATTTCATGAAAATAGGATTTGATGCCATAGAAACACCCTTGTCAGCCAACATATAGGCCGAGACGGAAGCTAAACGGACTTTAAGGGTAGTGGGCTGTAGGCCCAAAGAATGTAAATGTGTGAGATAATCCAGCAGAGCTGGTAACCATGCCTGGGCAGGTGCTATGCTGTGATTGGTACACCACATGGAAGACGTCTTCTACTTGGAAGCGTAGGTTTTCCTGGTTGAAGGTTTTCTAGATCCCCTCAAGACACTGAGAACACTCTCAGACAGCTGTAGACCAGCATGCTCTAGGTCTTCAAGAGCCAGGCCTTGAGCCTGAGTTGCCTGAGGTTCGGGTACAGGATCCTCCCCTAGGAAGAGGTCGGGAGATTGTGTCTCTGAGGGAGGTGTATGGGAGGGGACACTGACATTGACAGTAGCACTGAGTACCATGGCTGCCTGGCCCAATCTGGAGCTACTAAGATCATTGTAGCAGGTTGGAACTTGAGCTTGATCAGGACCCTGAGGATCAGAGGGAATGGGGGAAATGCGTATAGCTTCCTCCCTGACCAGTTCAGCACCAACACATCCAGCAGGACTGTTCCCTTTGCTGGAGGCCTGCAACAGAAATTTTGGCAACTGATGGTTGTCCTGTGAGGTGAATAGATGTATTTCTGGGGTGCTCCACCTGTGGAACACCACTTATAACATTTGTGTTTGAGACCACTTGTGGTGGTTTTGGTTGATTCTGCTGAGGGCATCTCCCAATGTATTGTCTTCTCCTGACAAATGGATTGCCACTAGTGTGGCCTGTAGCGTGAAAGCCAGACTCCAAAGTTTCATTGCTTCTGTGCACAGGGGTCTGGACCTTGCTTGCTGATGTAGCACATGGTGGTGGTGGTATTGTCTGTTCTGACCTGTACCACTTTTTCCTGTACCATGGGTGCGAAAGACTGCAGTGCTAGCAGGACTGCTCTTAACTCCAGCAGGTTTATATGCAGCAGAGATTCTGCGAGGGACCAAGTGCCATGCACAGTGTGTTCTTGCAGCTGTGCACTCCAACCTAGCAGGGACACATCTGTTGTAAGAGTCAGGGAAGGTGGTTCCTGTTGTAAGGTAACTCCTTCTCTTAGGTTGTGCCTGCCTTGCCACCACTGCAAGGCCTGCAGCAGTGTTCTGGTTACTGGCACCAACTTTGAAAGCGGGTCCCTTCTCTGGCACCGATGTGCTCTGAGATGGAACTGGATATCCTTCATCTGGAACCAGGTCCCCATAACTGTGTCTGTTGTTGCAGCCATGTGACCTAAAAGTTGCAGAAAGTGTCTTGCTGACCTTGGTGAGTTTACCCTGTAAGTTCCACAAGTTGTACTATGTTGTACGCTCTTTCCTGTGGGAGGAAGGCTCTTCATTTTAAGGTGTCTAACTCTGCACCTATGATGTTCAGTACTTGAACTGGTTCCAGGACAGACTTTTTGATGTTACCAAGAATCCCAGTGATTCTAGTAGCTCCTGGGTTGCCTGCAAGGTCACCTTCACCTGTTGAGGTGACTTTCCTATGACTAGCCAGTCATCCAGGTATGGGAATACTATGATGCCCTGCCTTCTGAGGTATGCAACCACGACTGCCAGACACTTTTTGAAGGCCCTGGGTGTTGAGGTTAGGCTGAAAGGCATAGCTGAGAATTGGTAGTAACCTGATTGTAGTCTGAACCTAAGGTACTTTCTGTGGGACTCCATTATGGGGATGTGGAAATAAGCATCCTTTAAATCTAAGGAAGCCAGCCAATCTCCCTTGTGTACAGTTGGGAGGATCACTGCCAAAGTTTCCATCCGGAACTTTGGCTTTGTGAGATGCTTGATCAGAACTCTTAGGTCTAAAATGGGTTGCCGCTCCCCATTTTTCTTCAAAGTTAGGAAGTACCTAGAAATGGAAATTACGTACTTACCGTAATTATTGATCTTCTTGGACAGTCTCCATCACTCATTCACACTAGTGGGATAGCACCGGAGGCGCTAGGACCAAGTGGGAGCCAAAAATTTTCTGAAGGGCCGGTGCCGAGGTAGGACCACGCATGCGCGGCACCGCGAGACTGACTCACACCTGTATAGGCTATCTCGGCGTTGACCCTCCAACCGCCTCAGTACCTTTTCAACCAAGGAGGTGCAGCATAACTAATGAGAATAACTCATTCTGAGTGTCTGGGCCTGAGAGGGCCCAGATGGCCTTTGTAAGAAAGGTCAAAGAACAATGTATTCACAGTCCGAACCATAGGCGATGAAGACCAGGAAAGAAAAACGAGTGAACCCAGGGGATGGTGGGTGGGCGTGTGAATGAGTGATCGAGACTGTCCAAGAAGATCAATAATTACGGTAAGTACATAATTTCCATATCTTCCTGGACTAAGTCTCCATCGCTCATTCACACTAGTGGGAGAGTACCAAGCTAAAATCAACAACCCTGAGTAGGGTGGTAGGAGATAGGGTTCACTTGGAAAGGACAGCCAAGGACTGTCCTGTTAATAAAAAGAGCTGTCTTGTAAGAGCATCTATAACATAGTGCCTACAAGATAAATGCTCGAGTTGTAACTCGTCACCTTGCCGACAACTACAATGGGCAAAAAATTAAAGTCTGCCAGGCAGCCGCAACTACTCTAGGAGAGTGGCAAGAACCTGGCCTCACAATTTGATCTAGGACCAAAATTAATAGTGTCAAAGACATGCACTAATCTAATGTAAAGGACCTCAGGAACTGCAAGGGCCGGAGGTAAAGTGTACAGGTTCAGGGTAGTCAGGGTAGTATGACTGTATGTGAATATTTGCGAAGCTACCTTAGAAAGAACCTACTTGACCAATGGTCAAGAAGAAAAAATTACTCGCCTTAGTAATGTTGTTTCTTCTAATGGAGTCTTGCTATATTATGACAATTGTAGTTTGTCCCACCATTAGAACTGCTCCGGAGGTGAAAGAGTTAACTCCATTCTAAGAATGGAACTTAGAGCACGAGCTCTATTAGAGAAGCTCTGTCTGGGTTATTTCAAACACAAACTGTCAGATCTTTACGAGCAAAAACTCACTAAGGTCTGTGTGGAAGCTGTAACCTACACTAGCCAACTGGCTACCTAAATATTAACACTCAATGCTGGTCCCAACACAAAGACTCAAGTCAGGGGACCAAAAGTAATAGTATAATATAATAATTGAGAAGTAATACAAGATAAAATAAAAACACCACATCCCAACACCCCAAGAAGGGTTAGAAAACATATAATGGGCATAACTAGTGCCCACACACTAGCTACCACCCATACCAAGTAGAAGTTCGGAGAGGGGCAGGCTGGGGGGGAGGTCATAATATAGCAAGACTCCATTAGAAGAAACAACATTACTAAGGTGAGTAATTTTTTCTTCAAACAACATGAAGTCTTGCTATATTATGACAATTGCAGACTACACAGCAGTACCTCCATGGAGGAGGGACAGAACCTACTTAGGGAATAGGCTCTGAAGCACAGCTGTGCCAAACCGAGCATCTCTCCTGGCCTGGACATCCAGGGAGTAATGCTTGGTGAAAGTGTGTACTGTTTTCCAGGTAGCAGCTTGACATATCTCTAAGACAGGGATGTCTCTGGCAGCAGCTAGAGACGCGGCTGTACCTCTGGTAGAATGAGCCCTCAGGCCAGAGGGGGAACTCTCCCAGTTTCTGATAACAAAGTGGATACAAGAGACAATCCACCTGGCAACTGATCTCTTAGTGGCAGGTCTCCCTTTCCGACCTCACCATAAGTGAGAAAATGTTGGAGGATTCGAACCTGTGACCCTTAGTGCGTTCTATATAGTAACAGGGCCCTCTTAACGTCTAAACTGTGCAATCTCCTCTCACCAGAAGAGGAATGTTCAGTGAAAAACACTGGAAGGGAGATAGATTGGTTAAGATGGAAATCTGAAACCACCTTAGGCAAAACTTCCTGTTAGTCCTGAGGACTACCTTATCCTGTGGAAAGAAATAAAGTCAGTTTCTACTGACAAAGGCTTGCAACTCACTTATGCGTCTGGCAGAAGTGATAGCCACTAGGAAAACAGTTTTCCAAGTTAAGTACTTAAGCTCTGCAGAAGACAGAGGTTCAAAAGGGGGTTGCATCAACTGGGCAATGCAAACATTAAGGTCCCAGGCAGGGGCCGGATCCCTAAAAGGTGGATTAGCATGAAGTAATCCTTTAAAAAACTTGGAAAATACAGGGTGAGCAGAAAGAGAGGAGGGCTTTCCTGCTGAAACAAAAGCAGAGACAGCTGCCAAATGTACTTTCAGGGTAGCTGGTCTCAGGCCCAGCGAATTAAGATGGACCATACAGTCCAAAACAATGGGCAAATCAGCAGATTCCGGGGAAATATGTTTCCCAGCACACCAAATGGAAAACCTTTTCCACTTAGAATTATAAGTAACCCTAGTGGAAGGCTTCCTAGAAGCCTTTAGAATTTCAAGAACACCCTGAGAAGGTGTAGGTCAGC
Organism: Neoceratodus forsteri; assembly: GCA_016271365.2. NCBI lineage: Eukaryota > Metazoa > Chordata > Ceratodontiformes > Ceratodontidae > Neoceratodus > Neoceratodus forsteri. The sequence continues at coordinate 108,319,105 of CM057450.1, read as the reverse complement.
AAATTCTATCCTCAAGAGCCAGGCCTTGAGGTTGAGGGACTTGAGGTTGGATACCAAACTCTCCCCTGGGCACAGGTTAACAGGTTGTGATTCCTGGGGAGACACAAGGGAAGATGGACTGTTAGGGACAGAAGGAGTGGGTACCAGGGCTGCCTGGCCCAATCTGGGGCAATCAGAATCACCCTGCAAAGCTGGGATCTGATTTTGACTAGCACCTTGAAAAGGAGAGGGAAGGGGGGGAAAGGCATAAAGAAACTTCTCTTCCCAATCTAGGAGAAAGGCATCCAGAGGGACTGAGCCCAACACTGGGGGCCTGCAACAGAACAGTGGAAGTTGGTGATTGTCTGGGGCTGCAAAGAGATCTATCTGAGGGGAGCCCCATCTGGCAAAACTATCCCAGTACTTGAGGATCCAGAGACCATTGTGATGGCCCTGGGAAATCCTGCTGAGAGCATCTGCTAGGACATTGTCCTTTCCTGGAAGATAAACTGCTATGAGGAAGTGTTCAGGAATAGGCCAGAGACCACAACTTCATTGCCTCGGTGCACAAGGCCGAAGACAGAGTGCCCTCCGTGATTGATGTACCACATTGTTGTGGTGTTGTCTGTTCTGACTTGTACCACTTTGTTCTGAACAGGCGCATGAAAACACTTGAAGTGCTAAAAGACAGCTCTGAGTTCCAGCAAATTGATGTGGAGCAGAGATTCCTGGGGACCACACTCCTGAGTGGAGAGATCGGCCATGTGGGCCCCCACCCCAGGAGGGAAGCATCTGTAGTGAGGGTCAAGGAGTGAGACAGAGGAATGAGGGGACCCCAGTCTCAAATTGCTCTGATCCTGCCACCACTGGAGGTCTGGATCAGGGTTGGGTCACTGGGACCAACTTGGAAAGGAGGTCTCTTTTCTGAGACCAAAAGGCTCTCAAGTGAAACTGAATGTCCCTCATCTGAAATCTTGCTCCTTGCACTACGGCTGTGGACGCAGCCATGTGCCCCAGGAGCTGCAAAAAGTGTCTTGCTGGTCGAGAGACCTGCAGGGTGAAGGAGGAGGCCAGAGCCACCAAGTTCCTTACCCTCTCTAAGGGTAGGAAGGCTCTAGCCTGCTTTGTGTCCAATTCTGCACCTATGAAGGTGAGCACCTGAACTGGTTCCAGAACTGACTTTGGAAGATTTAGCAAGAAGCCCAGGGAGGTGAGCAGCTGCTGGGTAACTTGCAGGTGAGATTTTACCTGTTCTGGGGACTGACCTACAATGAGCCAGTCGTCCAGATAGGGAAAAACAACAATCCTTTGCCTCCTTAAATGAGCAACTGCTACTGCCAGACATTTTGTTAATACCCTTGGGGCAGAGGTGAGGCCGAAGGGCATTGCTCTGAACTGGTAGTGACCTGAGGGCAGTTCGAATCTAAGGTACTTTCGGTGGGAGCTTCTGATTAGGACGTGAAAATAGGCATCCTTGAGGTCCAGGGAGGCTAGCCAGTCCCTGGCCTTAGAGAGGGTAAAATCATTGCCAGAGTCACCATTCTGAACTTTGGTTTCAAAAGGTGTTTGTTCAGATATCTGAGGTCTAAAATGGGCGCCATTCTCCTGTCTTTTGGGGTAAGGAAATATCTGGAGTACAGACCCTTGCCCTGATGTGAGGAGAGACCCTTCACAGCTCTGAGAGCCAGGAGGGTTGAGACTTCTGTTTCTAGAAAAAAGTCTCTAAAGAGTTTGCAGGTGGGAAAGATCTGATTCTCATCTTTGGGAACTTTTTGAAGCTGAGAACCAGACCCTGGCTTACTACTTCCAGGACCCACTTGTCTGAGTTAGAGACACCCAGTTCTGAATGAAGTAAGCCAACCTGCCCCCTACGGGTAAGGAGAATCGGCCCTGGGCACCCCATCAGGGTGTGTCTGTTTGGCAGGCGCTTTAGGCTGAGAGGTGGAGCAGGCCTGCCCACACCCGTCTGCCTCTGCCTCTGAAGAACCCCTCTGAGCATAAGCAGAGGAGGCCTGGGTTTGGTAAAGGCCTGTGAAAGGCCTACCCTACCCCTGGGGTCTGCCTCTGAGGTGGCTTGCGCTCCTTGGCTTGAGCACTCTTATAGGTAGTCCTATATTCATCCATTTCTTCATATAATTCTCTGTCTGCTCCCCAAACAGAGAATTTGCCACCACAGGAAAATCCATAGCCTTAGTCTGGGTATCCTGTGACAAGCTAGTACACCTGAGCCAGGCCAACCTACAGCTACAGGACGTAGCCATGACTCTAGAGGATACATCATTAAAATCCACAGCAGCATGAAACTGCACCTTGGATGCCTCAATGCCATCAGCAGCCACCTGTTCCAGCTCATCAGCAAGCTGGCCAGAGGCCTGTTTGGCCAAAGCCATGACAGTGTCCCATCTAGATTTTTGATACCTTGCTACATAAGCCATGTAATTTGCTTGCCTGAGTCCCAAGGACGCTGCCATGTATTGTTTTTTAGCCATGGCATCAATCTTCCTGGAATCCTTGTCAGGAGGATGTGAAGCCAGGGGAATATTAGCTTTATCACAGGCTGCAGCCTAAACCACCCCAACATGACTGCATTGCTGTGACAGGAATTCTGTATCAGGACCTGACAGTGTGTACACCTCCTGTCCAACTTTTTATCCACAGGAGGCACAGAATTAGGAGTTTTTAAAATCTTCATTGTTTTTTTCCTGAAAGATTTATGCAAAGGAATAGACAATCTCCTAGACTCTGGTATATCCATCATTTCTACAAAATCAGGTTCCTCTTGCTCATCCACAGCTTCCTCTAATGGGAGCTGGAGGGTTTCAGCAACAAACATTTGTAAAACATAAAGTGAGAGGGGACTCAGAAAGCATGGGGAGATTCTAAAGGTCTGTCTGGGAGATGTCGGTTCAATGGGCACACCCAGACCTCCAAGTCACATTCATACTGTTCATAATCATCCTCCCCTCCTCTGGTTCATAAAACTCCTCAACATCATATTCCTGAACCGATGGAACCGACCGAACCGACCTTTTACCAGACAGTGGCGGTTCGGACGGAACTCGGAAAAGTGACTGGACAATCTGAATAGCTCTTGCTATCTCTGCAGCAGTTGGAGAAGAATTTTGGGCTCCACACCTGCTGATTTTCTTGTTTTCTTTACTGGAATTGGCTCATCCGAAGCCAGCTTTGCGTTGCCGAGGAAGTCTCGCCCTGGTCAGAGGGCACTCCCTCCGGTTTGGTTGGCACCGAACCGGGCTGGCCATCCGGGTCAGCGGACTTTTTGGCCTCTCGTTCCCTGAGCCTGCCAACTCTCTTATCCAGGGTGGCTGCAGGAAATTTTTACAAATCTGGCAGTCTGAATTGAGGTGTTCAAACCCCAGACAATATACACATGTGGTGTGTGGGTCAGCCTTGGCAAAGACTTCCCCACAAGCATCACAGTGTTGAAACCCAGTGGGCCCGGTTTTTCTTTTGGGTTTCTCAGACATAATGCCAGCCTAACCAAAAACTTGCCCTTTTAAACGGCAGTGCCAGGCAAGACACCCTTATCGGTTCCTAACCGTGTCACGGGTCTTGGAAAAAAACGTAATAAATTCCGTTTTTTTTTTAGAACCGATAAGAACCGGGAACCGCACTCTAAAACCTCTAATTCTGTAAACTTCAAGTTTTAAAGCAAGCTAATCGATTCAAAACCGAACCGATAACATTTACAAGTTCCACACAGAATTTAAACATAAATTACTTACGATACCACAGACAGAGCTTGAACCGATCGGTTTTGCGGTTAAAATAAAAATATTCTCGGTTAAATTGAACCGAGAAAACACTGTTTAAACCGAGAATGAACGAGCAGTAGGAGAAATCTCCGGAGCGACTGTTCAGTGAGGCGGAGTAAAGAATCTGACAGTTTGTGTTTGAAATAACCCAGACAGAGCTTCTCTAATAGAGCTTGTGCTCTAAGTTCCATTCTTAGAATGGAGTTAACTCTTTCACCTCCGGAGCAGTTCTAATGGTGGGATAAACTGCAATTGTCATAATATAGCAAGACTTCATGTTGTTTGAAAGAAGCATGTCATCTGTTAAGTTGGAGCAAACATGGAAGTAGGAATCTAAGTTCCGACTTGCTGAAGAGTCACTTCTGTTGCTGCAAGGCTCTGATCAGGAGAAGAAAGCCTGATTAAAAAACAAAAAGGGGACTAACAGACTGGTTAGATGCCTAGGTTTTGGAAATATCTCGGAATAAGAGAAATTCTCTGGAGAAAAGAGGTGAGCTATACCACCGCTGGATCGGACTTACCCCTAGGGTTAGAAGAAAACAGGTACTCTTTACTGAGGTTTAGAGACGACTGCCTCAGGGTTGAGGCGGAACCTGATCAGATCCAAGCGTGGTATCAGGAAATTCCAACCAGGCCCTGTGCTGTGATAATTCTGCCCCCCTTTTTTTTTTAAATATCATTAGTCCGAGCCTGACAAGGTTGCTGGCTGCTATTTGGCAAGTGTTGCCTGATACAGAAATGACAAGGATGTCATCCTCTGAGGAGCAGGAGGGCCTGAAGATCCATAACTGAATCCCTGACTGGACTAATAATAGCTAGACAGATGTTAACTACTTGTGGCGAAGCAGCCACCAGAGGGCAGCATCAAAAGCGGGCTGTATACCCCTATCAAAGGAGGCGGGACAGTCTGTGCAGCTCCGACCATAGAATTAAAATGTTCCAAAGAGTGTAATTGTCTTGACCACTGAAAAGTCTAGGCATGAGGTTTATAGTCCACAGATCCAGTCTGAACACTATGGTGGACCCCATAAATGAGGAACTACTAAAGAGCTTGCATCACAGACTCTGATGATAGAGAGGCGTGTTGTTCAGTATATAAAATGAGTCATCCGCTGTATCACTGACCAGAAGGACAGGAAAGACTCATCAGATGCCTTTCTAGCACAGAAGGACCCCAAAAGAGGTCTCAGTTAGAGCCACTAGAGACTCCACCACCAGGAAGGGTGTCGAGGAGCTTGGCACCACGTGGGGGCTGAGAAAATGCTGAGCGGAATGAGAGATTCGCTGACAGAAACAGAAGAGTCCCATCAGCGGAAAATCGCTGGATGAGGAGATCCGATGCAGACCGCCACCCACTAAAATGTGTGGAAATAATCCATGAGATAGAATTCATTCTATGGAAACATCCCAACACAAGTCCTCGGAAGAGAGGTCTGCAAACACAGATCTTTCCCTAGTTCTGTCAGACAGCACCAACTGGCACCCCTGCGGCACTAGCATCACTCCTGGCACAGGAAGGCACCAAGCAGTAACCATGCCAACCTGAGAGACACCAGAGGGCACCCACGGCAGAACCCGCAGGTATCCTTGGTACCAACGGCAGCAATGGCACGCAAGGGCACCCCTGACGCCCATGGCACCCATGGTAATATGGCACCCATGGTACCACCCGCGGATGCACGGCCTCACCCGCGGGTGCCCGGCGCCACCCACGGGTGCTTGGTGGTGCCCGCAGCACCACCCGCGGGTGCACAGCATCGCGCACGCCACCCACGGGTGCGGCACCACCGTGGGTGCCCGGTGCCGCCCGCGGCACCCACAGGTGTCCGCACCGCCCAGGCACCACGGTGCCCACAGGCATCAGTGGCACTGTGAGACACCCACAGCACTGCTAGCAGTGCTGACAAAAGCACACCCGTCGCCAAACGCGAGCGCCGCGCTGGAAGCGTGAACTATGGAGCCAAACACGGCATCGCGAAGCATCAGCTGCTGAGCCACGGCGCCCGACTGCAGCACAGAGCATGGTGCCAACCACAGCACCAAGCATGACGCCGAGCCATGGAGCCGACCATGGCACCAAGCACAGTGCCGAGCAACATCACTGATCAGAAAGACAGAGCATCGGTGCCACCGCACCGAGCACAGCACCGAGCCATGGAGCCGACCACAGCACCGAGCCACGGCGCCGACTGCAGCACTTAGTATGGTGCCAAGCACGGCACCGAGCCACAGCGCCGAGTCCCGGCACCAACCCAAACACCAGCGGTGCCGCCTATGGCACCCATGCCAAACCAGAGGCACGGCACCAGACCTGCGGCGCCACCAAGGTGTTGGGCACAATGCCAGGAAAACACCATGGAAAGCCAATGGAAAAGAAGAGAAAGGTGGTGCCCGTGCCGGCCCCTGCATGGAAAAGGAAGAGGGGGGTAGGCACGAGGGGCTGATAGGGTGGCGAAGACACCAAGAGGGCACCGCGCTCATTCAGATCCAATTGACCCGGCTCCGGGCCAACGGCTCCGAGGCCCAGAAACCAGGAACACAACCAGGAAAATTGGAGTCAAACCCCCTGCTCCACAGGACCGGCCCAGAGGTGAAACTGCTCACTGGAACTCCAACGAGGACAGAGATGGAGTCCGGAGTCGAGAATGCAGCCGTTAGGAGCGGGGCCAAGGAGGAACCCACGAAAGTCGGTTCAGGCCTATCGCCCCAACCAACGAACAATCCTCGTGCAGACATACCAACAGGCAACCTCGAGCGGCACCGATTCTTCTTCCCCAAAGCGAAGAAGAGCTCAACTAGCGGAGCTGGATCCCACAGCACTGCAGATTCGGCTTCGGTGGACTGTCCTCACGAGCACAGGACTGTCCATAGTCAGATCCACCCCCCATTACTTAAGGGTGTCGGACCAGGCACAGTCCCTCTGCCATAACAACTTTCAAACGAAGTCTTCCTACCGTCACCGCTACTGTCTAAGGATGACTCCGTGGATGGCAGGAAAGAATTTCTTCATAATCTTCTTATTCATAAAATAAAAAATTACTACTAAATAGTTAAATTAAAATGTTTAAATTAAACACTAAAAGCTGCTGTTGTATAGACAAAACTTTGACTCCGGCAGATGAGGCGGCGTCGACATCCAAGTGCACTTTCGGCGGTGGGAGAGAAAAGAGAACTATGAGGCGGTTGGAGGTCGAGCACACAGAGATAGCCTATACAGGCGCAAAGTCAGTCTCGCAGTGCACGCGGCGTCGTGGTCCTACTCGGCGCCGGCCCTTCAGAAAATTTTTGGCTCCCGCTAGGTCCTAGCGCCTCCGGCGCTATCCCACTAGTGTGAATGAGTGATGGAGACTTAGTCCAGGAAGATCAGAACCCTTTCCCTCTTTGTGATGGTGAAACTTGTTCTACTGCATCTGCTTGCAAAACGATTGTTACCTCTGCCTCCAGAAGTTTTCTTTCTGAGGTGGTAGTTGGTCTGAAAACCCTGGATCTTAGCTTTGGAAATTATTTGAAGTTGAGGACTAGGCCTTGACTCACTACCTCCAGGACCCACTTGTCTGTTGTGATGTTTTTCCACGCCTGGAGGTAGTGAGTTAGCTTGTCCCTACTGAAAATGGGGAGGCAACCCTGGCAACCACATCAGAGGTTCTGCTTTTGCTGGGGTGGAGCATGTGTAGGTTGGATCCCACGTCTGGAATCTCTTCTGCCCCTGCCCCTAAAGCAACCAGTGTGCTGCTGCTGATACTGGGGCATGGCTTCAGCCTGAAAGAAAGGCCTGTCATAAGTCACTGTCCTCCTACCGCCCCTTCCACTGTAAGAGGTACAGGGCTTCTCATTAGCTCAATTACTTTTGTAAGTGATTTTATAATCATCCCCTTTTTTTATGTATGCCTTTGTCTTGTCCCCAAATAATGAACTGTTTTCACAGGGAAGTCCATGGTCTTAGTCTGTGTGTCTTGTGACAAATTTGTGGCCCTTAGCCATGCAAATCGCCTTACACGCCATCCATCGAGTGGCTGCATCATTGGCATCTACTGCAATGTGGAACTGGTACTTAGTAGCCTCATTTCCACACTTAGCTATCTCTGCCAAGTCATCTGCTAGTCCTGGTGGTGCTTTATCCACCATGGACATGACTGACTGCCACAAGGATTTCTGATACTGGACTGCATAAGCCATATAATTGGCTTGCCTTGTGCCCAGTGATGTTGCAAGATAGCGTTTTTTTGCCCATACTATCTAGTTTCCTAGAATCCTTGTCTGGAGGATGTGATGCTGGGGCACTCTGGCTCTATCACTAGTCTGTACAACCCCTCTGTGGTCAGGATGTGAAAAAAGAAATTCAGCCCCTGTCCTGTCCTGTCTAACTGATTTTATCAGCCTTCTTTTCAACTGGTGGGATAGAATTTGATTTGGGGCCTGAAGCACCTTTAACACCTGTTTTTTCAAGGACTTATTAATTGCCAATAGCAACCTTTTTGTTGGTGCCAAGCCCATCATTTCCAAAAAGTCTGCTTCCTCTTAAGAATCACATTCAGGTCCCAAGCAGTAAAGATTTCGGTATAGAGGGATACATGCGTGACAGGCCCTTAAAGCACCTCTTAAACATTGGATGTGCACATAAAATTCCTGCTGAGGAATTAGACCTGAATGCAGAAACAGCAGACATATGCATCTTTAAGGATGCTGACTTTAGGCCAAGGACTGTAAATGCAACGTACACTCTAAAACTGATGCAATTTATGCTTTCTCAGCTGAATGGAACAGTCCCCACACCAGATTAAGGAGCTTTTCCATGTTTACCCCAAATGACCTCCAAAACCTAGGCAGAGAGATTTAAGTCAGAAAACTCTATCCCTTTCATGCTCTCGGTGAAGGGATTCCAGGTTGGGATGGTTCACTAGTCTTTTTGAGACTGTTAGAAGATATGGACACAGTGAAGAGTGCGAGGAGTGTTTTGGGACACTTGTATTAACAGAGTGAGACATGGCAGTCTAGGCCAATCTAATACCATTAAGATCATGGCTACATATTTCTAGGGATGGGCCAAATCCCTGCCCTCTAAACTAAGCACTGCTGAACACCGCTGACTCTCAGCTTGGAACTCACATTTTTTTTTCCTCCCCCAGCCTCCGTGCTTGCATGACTGTCATGTGACATGCATGGAAGGCTGACAAAGGAACTGACAGTATGTGTGTGCGAGCCTTTATACCCCAGTATGCACATGCGTGAAACAGGATAGGCCTGTGCACATTGCTTGGCGCCATTGCAGACAGGAGTGAGCTGGAGTGAAAGTGCAGAAGAAGAGCACTTTAACCGCGTGGACGGACTCAGATTGGCAAAGGTTTTTTTTTGTTTTTCAGAGTGAAGAGGAGGAGGAGGAGGAGGAGGAGACGGATTACAGACTTCAGAGAGTGGGATTCGAAGTCCACGTTAAATAAAAAACCTTGGGGTTTGGGAGAGCTGGGTGGGTGGTGGGCTACTGCGGTGCACGTGGGGCTCAAGGACTTGTCAGGCTCAGCCAGGTAAGATGAAGTGTAGACCATTCCTCCAATCCAGAGTCAGCAAATTAAAAAGTAAAAAAAAATAAAAATAAAAAAATAAAATAAGACACACACACACACAAAAAAAAAACCCGGGGAAATGGGTGGGTGGTTGTGTGGGGTGGACTGGTGGTACATGAGGACAGGCCTTAGCACTCCTAGTCGTGGCCTGCTGCCCTCCTGTTGTTTTTTGCAGCTGAAGCATGAAAGAAAAGAACAAAAAACAAAGCAGCCAAAGACTGAACGTGCACTCTGTGACTGTGTGTGCGCTGGGGAGGATTAGTAACATCACTGTGATTGAGGGATGGGGAGTCAGAGGAAGGATTACCAGAGGACTCCTCAGTTAAACAAAAAGGGTATGGGAGAGCTAGGTGGGCTGCTGCAGTACACATGGGGCTTAAGGACTTGTCTTCAGCTAGGTCACTGGTCAGATGTAGTGCTTAATTTGTGCCGGGGCTTGCAGAGGCACAGCCCTGGTGCCTCTTTTCATGCCAGGGCGCTGCCCCAGCACCTCTTCCATCATGCAAGTACTTTAATTTTGGCTGCCCTGCCCTTTAAATAATTGTGCACTCACTGGCACGCCGTGAGTTGATCTCGGCCACTTGTACCCGAGTCAGTTCATTGGTTGACTTGGGAACCGTCTGTCCCTCTCACAGGCTGGAGTTGGCTCCTCCTCCCAGCTGCTGCTGCTTCCCAATCCCACTGCTTGCTTACTCCCTTGCGGCTCCTCGATGTTTGGAATGGGGGGCAGCCAGCAAGCCTGCATGAGCTACTGCATCTGCACCATTTGCCGACCGTGACGGAGTCACCTGAGCTGTTGCTATGTGGTCAGGTGGTGAGTGGTAGAAGATTGGACTGAGTCTGGTAAGGAGACGAGGAGTCAGATGTCCTTGCTGTGTATCGACTGAGTGTTTGGCTGTGCCTGCTTGACTTGTTGCTATGTTGTCTCTCTCTCTCTCTCCAGTTGTGTTAAAAGTGTTAAACTGCATTGAATAAAAAAAACTGTTTACTGTCTGTCGTCTACTGGCTGTGAGGGGCATAAACTGCAGCAAAAAAAAAAAGGGAAAAAAGTTGGGCAGGCGCCCAACGGCCACTGGGGAAACAACGGAAAAGAACAAGAGGGAGATTCTTGGTTAGGGAAGAGGGGGAAGGCAAGGGAAGGGGCTGTAATCTAAAATAAGTTACCAAAAAAAAAAAAAACTAAGGCTAAACAACAAAGCAGAGGTTAGAGTAACAAGCTATGTGAGCTTGGTACATCCAGCAGCAGTGGACCTGGGTTTGATTCCCACAACCTCCACGTGCATACTTGTGTGATTGACTGTCTCTGAGCAAGTCACTTAACCTCCCCAGTGCTCCTGGGTCACCCCTGACAACAGACACCTACCAGATGGACTGTGACCAGTAGCAACAGTGGTACTGTTAGCTAAATAAGACACTGATATAATAGATTAGGTCAAGGGTATCAAACGGAGGTAGACTGCAGCAAATATAAATGACCCCAGAACAACTGTGAGATACCAATTCTTGCAACATAAAAAGTCCTGGTTCCCTGAAAACGGACCCAAGTGTAAATAATATTAAAACCATAAAAGTGGTTACTCAAAACAAAATTTTTATAAAGGTTTAAAGGCAAACATTGTATTTCCCTAAAAGCAGGAACCGCGCCAATGAATGGCTTTTTCTGGTTCCTGGGAATCAATTGGGAACTACAGAATTAGCTGAAAACACACTATTTACAATAAATAACAATGTAACTAATGCAGAGTTATAAAAAAAAAAACTAAAACACTTTAACAACTGTTAAAAGTAAAATAAGAAACCGTAAACCAGCCAAAAGAAAAAATTGCTTACCGTAGTAATCTTGTTTCTTCCAAGGGAATCTTTACTGTATTCTGACATATGCAGTTAGCCTTCACCATTCAACTGCTACGAAGAAGATGGAGTTAAAGAACCTATGCAAATAGTGGAACGTTGACAGGCTCGAGTTAGGTTTTCAAAACACAGTCTCTGGTGCATTCTATGCAACTGTCAGATTCTTATGAAGCATGTTCAACAACAATTCTATCTAAACTATCCTAAAATAAAAAGAACTAACTCTCCCACCAATAAACAATCCCCTTCTTCATAAGGTGGTATCTTAAAAGACTCAAGTCACAGATGCTCAAAGACAACCAACTCAAACAAGTTTAAACAACAACAATATGGACAGCTGGAGTGCAGTGCTCAGTAGGTTCTAATAGGGGAGGTAGGGTGGGATCCCAGAATACAGTAAAGATTCCCTTGGAAGAAACAAGATTACAGCTGACCCGGTGGTGCCAAGGGTTGAGATGCCAGATGCCACACCTCGTGCCATGCCAGAGACCCGTGTTCGGGAATGAGCACGGGTCGCTGTGGGTCGGCAGGGAGGAGATGGATTGAGCATCCAACAGACTGCTTTCATGTCCAAGGAGGGAGGATTCCAGCGGCTGGTGCATGCCTGACCCCTAGCGAGGCTGGGGCTGGCGGCAGGAGCCACACAAATGTTAGGTGGGGACGCGGCAGATGCGCGAACCCTGTTGCAGGTGTCATTGCATGCCACACTCCCACAGGAGGAGAAAAGCGGTAACAGTGGCTCCTGGTCGTGCGGCTTGATGGCTGTGCACAGTCTCCTTGGGCACCACCTGGTCCAGATCCATGCTAGGTGGGAGATTAAGGGGTCCCTCACCTCCCCACCATGGGGGATAAGCCATGGGAGAGCATAAGGTGGTGGCCACGAGGAGTTTGGTGTGGGCGGATGGTGGTCTCAGACAGGAGAGGTGGAGTGCCGACCAGGGCTATGGCAGGAAAAAAAGTACAAGGTAAAAAAAAAAAAAAAAGGAAACAAGATTACTATGGGAAGTAATTTTTTTCTTCAAATTCCAGGAAATCTTTACTGTATTCTAACATATGCAGACTACCGAAGCTGTACCTTTAGTGGTGGGCATAGAACCCACTTAGGAAGCAGGCTCTGCAGTACCACTGTACAAAATCTGGCATCGCTTCTAGCCTGAGTGTCCAGGCAATAGTGTTTGGTAAATGTGTAAACATTTTCCAAGTAGCTGATTTGCAAATTTCTAATAAGGGAATGTTTCTGGCAGCTGCTATAGAAGCAGCAGTACCCATGGTCTAATGGGCCCTGAGACCCACAGGGGGTTCCTTGCTCACCTTGCTGTAGCAAAACTGAATGCAGGCAACGATCCAGCGTGCAATATTCCTTTTTGCAGCTGGTTTTCCTTTCTCCACTTCTCCGTAGGTCAGGAAGAGCTGTGTATTCCGTTGCCTATGGTCCTTTGTGTGATCTAAATAATAGCTAATGGCCCTCTTGACATCAAGGCTATGTAGCCTACGTTCCCCTAAATTGGAATGGTCAGTGAAGAAAACAGGTAGGGTAACAGACTGGTTGAGATGGAAGTCAGATACCACTTTGGGGAGAAACTTTATATTGGTCCTGAGTACTATCTTGTCCCTATGGACTGAAATGTAGTTAGGCTCTGTGGACAAAGCATGGAGCTCACTGATCCTCCTGGCTGAAGTGACTGCTACCAGGAACACTGTTTTCCAGATCACATACTTGAGCTCTGCCAAGGACATGGGCTCAAAAGGGAGCTGCATTAGCTGGGCACTGCATACATTGAAATCCCATGAGGGAGTTGGTTCCCTGTGTGGGGGATGCACATGCAGTAGCCCCTTGAAAAACTTCCTGAAAATCAGATATGAGGCCAGGGAAGAGCCCTTACCTGCTGAGAAGTAAGCAGAGACAGCTGCCAGGTGTACCTTAAGGCCAGATGGTTTCAGACCAAGGGAATGGTGATGTGCCAAATAGTCCAAAAGGACTGACAAACCAGCCTGGTGCAGCTCTATGTCCTTTTGCTGACACCAAATGGAGAACCTTTTCCAGTTGGAAGTGTAAGTCTTCCTAGTAGAGGGTTTTCTAGAGACTCCAAGAACCTCCAAGACCACTTCAGAGAGGTGCAAGTTAGCATACTGTAGGTCCTCAAGAGTCAGGTCCTGAGTTTGAGGGACTTGAGGTTGGGGTAAAGGATCCTGCCCTGGGAAGATGTCAGTAGATTGTGCCTCCTGGGAAGGCAATTTGAACTGGAAAATTGAGAGGGACAGGAACAGTGAGTACCAGGGCTGCCTGGCTCAGTCTTGAGCTATGAGGATCATTGTCGTTGGCTGAGTCCTGAGTTTGTTCAACACTCTGGGCAGCAGAGGGAAGGCGTACAGGAATTTCCCTGTCCAATCCAGCAATAGTGCATCCAATGGCACTGTGCCCACTGCAGGAGTTCTGCAACAAAACTGAGGCAACTAGTGATTGTCTGGGTTTGCAAAGAGGTCCACCTCTGGGGTGCCCCACCTCCTGAAAACAGCTTGCAGGACCTGCCTGTTCAGGGACCACTCGTGGTGGTTTTGGTTGATCCTGCTCAGGGCGTCTGCCAGGACATTGTCCTTTCCTGGAAGATGAACTGCTGAGAGGGAGATTCTGAGTGAGTAGGCCCGAGTCCAGATTTTCATGGCCTCTGTGCATAGCAAGGTCGACCTTGTGCCCCCTTGTTATGTAGTACATGGTGGTTGTATTGTCTATTCTGACTTGAACCACCTTGCCCTGAAGCATTTTAGCAAAGGACTGCAGGCCCAGAAGAACTGCCCTGAGTTCCAGCAGATTTATGTGTAGCAATGACTTCAACAGGAGCCATGTACCGTGAGCAGTGTGCTCCCCTAGGTGGACACCCCATCCTAGGAGGGAGATATCAGTTGTCAACACCACTATTGAGGACTGCTACAGGAATGGTACACCTTCTCCAAGGTTGTCATTTTCCTGCCACCACTGGAGTACTTGAAGGAGAGTTCCTGTGACTGGTATTAGTTTTGACAGGGAGTCCTTTTTCTGAGAGCAGTGAGACCGTAGGGGAAACTGGATGTCTCTCATTTGGAACCTGGCTCCTTGCACTGTTGCTGTAGAGGCTGCCATGTGACCCAAGAGTTGCAATGTCTTGCTGGCCTGGGGGTGTGTAGTTGGAAGGAGCTTGCCAGCTACACCAGATTGTCCACCCTTCCCTGAGGGAGGAATGCTTTTCCCTGCTGTGTGTCCAGCTCTTCTCCTATGAACTCCAGGAGCTTAACTGGCTGCAAGACTGACTTTTTCAGGCTTATCAGGAATCCAAGAGACTCCCCTGTGTGAATTACAGCATCTCTGACTTGCTGAGGGGACTGTCCCACAACTAGCCAGTCATCTATGTAAGGGAATACTGTCACCCCTGCCATCTCAAATGTGCCACTACTACTGCCAGGCACTTTGGGAACACTCTTGGGGCAGAGGTCAAGCTGAAGGGCAGGGCTCTGAACTGGTAATGACCTGATGGCAATCAGAACCTGAGATACTTTCTGTGGGATTGCCTGACAGAATGTGAAAGTATGCATCTTTGAGTCTAGTGATGACAACCAGTCTCCTTGTCTGAATGTGGGGAGAATGGTTGCCAGAGTGACCATCTTAAACCTTGGATTTATAAGGTGTCTGTTCAAGTGTCTGAGATCTAGTATGGGTCACCACTCCCCAGTTTTTTTTAGTGTGAGGAAGCACCTGGAGTACAGACCTTTTCCCTTTTGGGCCAAGGGAACAGGTTCTACTGCGTTCTCCAGCAGGAGGTTGGCTACTTCTGCCTCCAGTAATACTTTTTCTGTTGGGGTGGCAGTCCTTAACAGCCTTGCCCTCAACCTTGTTATGATCCTGAAGCTGAGTGCAAGACTCTGACTTACTACCTCCAAGTCCCACTTGTCTGTGGTAATGGCGTACCACATCTGGAAGTAGTAAGCCAGCCTGCCCCCTACTGGGACTGGGGAGGCAACCCCGACAAGCATATCAGGGGTTCTGTTTTACTTGTGCACCGGGCTGGGACCAACACGACTGCTGTCCCTTCTACCCCTGCCCCTGAAGTATACTCTTTGCTGCTGGTAGGGTGGGAAAGCCTGGGTCTGGTAGAAAGATATGGCAGAGGACCTTCGCCTACCATCCCTTCTCTGGTACTTCTGGGGAGTGGATGCCTTTTTCTTTGGCAGTAGCACTCTTATAAGTCACCTTGCACTCATTCATCTATCTATAAGCCTATGTCTGCTCACCAAACAGAAAAGTGGGCTCACTTGGGAAATCCAGGGCCTTAGTCTGAGTGTCCTGAGTCAGATTAGTGGCCCTAAGCCAAGTAAACCTCCTCAAAGACACTGAGGTTGCCATTAGCCTAGCAGCAGTGTCATTAGCATTCACTGCCATGTGGAACTGGCATGTGGATGCTTCGATGCAATGCTTTGCAGCTTCCCTGAGATCAGTTCTCATAGATGGAAGAGCTGCCTTCTCTATCTCCATGACTGAATTCCAAAGGTTCTTCTGATATCTGGAGACATAGGCCATATAAGAGGCCTGCCTGATAGTAAAGGAGGCCCCCAAATAAGTTGTCTTGGCCGTGGAATCCATCTTCTTAGAGTCCTTTTCAGGAGGATGGGATGACAGGGGAATGCCTGCTTTATCACAAGCAGCAGCCTGAACCACCCTCTCATGACTGGGATGGTCCAAGAGAAATTCAGTTCCCCCTTTGGCCACCAGGTATTTCCTGTCTATCTTCTTGTCCACAGGAGAGACAGAGGTAGGAGTCTGTAAAATTTTAGTGGCTTGCCTTTCAGAGACTTGTGGACAGGCAGAAGCAACTTTTTTCTGGCTGGTACATCCATCATCTCCATATAATTTGGCTCCTCCTCCTCCTCCTCTTCATTAGCCTCTTGAGTGGGGAGGACCAGAGTCTCTGCCACTTGCGTCATAAAAGTGAAGTGGGAGGTATAATCCTCAGGACATCTAACGGGGATTCGAACCACTGGTGTGCTGGAGAAATCTCAGGTTCAATAGGTTCCCCAAAATCCTCTTCTTCCTCTTCATCATCATCATCATCATAAGAGTCCTGTTCAAATGAACCAGGAACCAATGGAGCACCCGGTGTTTTAACCAGGGGCTGCTGAGGCACTTGCTGTGGAACTGGAACCTGTGCGATGGACTGCAGCAACTGAATCATTTTAATCACATTTGCAATCTCCTCAGCGGTTGGAACCGACGGTACCATTGGTTGCGGTTCCTGCGCTGTATGCTTCTCGTTCTTTTTTCTTTTTGTAACAGTACCTGGTTCAGCAGCTGGTTCTGCGGTCCATCTGGATCCTGAAGAGGTTTTGCCCTTGTCAGAGAGCTTTCCCTCCGGTTCCTTCAGTTTATCTTTGCTTTGAGGAGGAACCACTAGTCCTGAGGCCGGGTCAGCATCCTTATTGGACATTTTTTCTTTCAGTTGGTTCACTCGCCTATCAAGCATTGACTAAGGAACATTTTTTACAAATTTTACGCTCTGTGTTCAGATGGTCAAACCCTAGACAGAGGACATAGACTGAATGTGGATCCACTTTAGCAAACATCTTGCCACACTTAGTGCAGTGCTGGAAACCAGTAGGGCCGGTTCTCTTTTTAGGCTTCTGTGACATAATCCATAAACACTTTAAAATCGCAGGTTCTGAGAGCAAAACACTTAAAAACCAATAACACAAAGTTTTCTGTTTCTCATTTATTTATTTTTTTTGTGGTCAATTCAGCGACCAGTAAAACAACCAAGAAATTCCTGGTTTAAAACCACCAAACTGTGAGAAGAAACTGGCCCACAGAGAACTAAGGCAAATCTAGTAAAAACGAACAACCTTTACCTCAAAAAAACAAAGAAAGTCCAGTTCCTTCTTGGTTGCGAGGAACTGAAATGGAATCGCAAAACTTACCAAAATAACACCAAATCCAGACTAGTCTACCTGTAAACCAAGGACAGTGCTTCAAAAAGTAAAAGAAATTAATCAGTAGCTTCGAAACCGAGAAAAAAATAAATATATTCGAGAAAGCTGAAGGAGAAGTCTACAAGGAGTCTTACTAGGCAGGCGGAGTAAAGAATCTGACGGTTGCATAGAAAAACCGAGCTTGAGCCTATCAATGTTCTGCTATTTGCATAGGTTCTATTAACTCATTTCTCTCCAGGGCAGTTGAATGGTGAAGGCTAACTGCAAATGACACAATACAGTAAAGATTTCCTGGGGTTTGAAGTGAGGAGACGACTTCGGGACAACCGCTCACTTTAGCAGAGAAATAAATCTGTTGTTGGGAAGCTGGGGTGAGCATGACCACAGAGTAGGGTTTGAACTTCATTCCAAAGTTCCATCATTAGCATAAAGTTCCAGATCTCAAGGGCTGCTCATTCCTGGGAATGACTGCTGTTGTTAAACAATGAGAGATTACTAGGGTTAGAAACGAGCGTAGATAAACGCCAGACAGGAGCAATGATCCAGAGTGATGACTTTCTTCAGCAGAAATTAAAGATCTGGGGTTGAAACGCTGGGAGGCCAAATACCTGTACAGCACATAGTGTATCCTATGAAAAACATTCCAAGTTTTGGGGCATCACGCATCAGCAGAAGATGTTGCATAAGTTGGATAGAGCTGTTCTAATCATGTAATTAGAATGTATCAGTACAGCTGAAGCATTATGGTAACTATCCTGGCAAGTGCATTCAAATACACTGCAGTTCAGTGTGTTAACTTATGTGAGAGGGTGCACATTGTGGTGGGCACAACTACATATAACAAATTCTGGCCAGAGCCAGTACGGCTGCAGCTGAGGTCATGGAGGAACACGGCACTGCCCGCCATCTCCAAGATGTCTGCCCAAGGTCTCTGCAGATGCGTGAAAAAAGTGCATATGCACTGAACTCCAAGGGCACGGCAGCACAATCTGCTGTGTCCAAGATGGCTGCTGGAGTTCTCTGTGCATGTGCGACGGCTCGCACATGTGCACTGGGCTTCAGCGGCCATCTTGAACACAGCGGACTGTGCTGCTATGCTCCTGGAGTTCAGTACACATGAGCGAGTCATCACGCATGCGCAAAGAACTCTGGCAGCCATCTTGGACATGGCAGACAGTGTTGTGTTCCACCGATGGACAAAATAGTGCAATGGACGCACAGTGGTTACCTTTCACCTCCACTATTTGAAAGTCCATTCAGTATCCGGTAAGCAAACTTTTTTCTACTGTGATCACAAGACGTCTGCAGGGCTATGCCCACTGTAGCTGTAAAAAGCACATACATCATTTCTTCCAAACATACAACTAAAGAAGCAAGGAGTTTAAATGTAAGGGTAAGATCAGTACCTCGGCCGCCTTTCCATTGTATAGCCGGAAATGGTTGCAGGCCTTTAGGTTCAGTGCAATAGTGCTGTCCGGAACATGCTGAAGGTAAACCGCTAAAACCTCTTGGGAGACATCATAATAATCCAGCTTGTAGTAGCACAGAGCTACATAGACATTCAGGGCCAGGTACTCTCTACCAAGGGGGAAAAACAGATGTCAATATCAGTCGAATGAAACAAGGCAACATTATATGCTGAGATAACAGGAAAATTACAGTCAATGCTTGCTTACTAAAATGAAAAAAAAGATGACTTGTACAGTTCCCAGTCCCGACGCTCCTTCACTCTCTGTCTCGTCCACTTAGCCTTACTGCAAGCAACAAAACAGACCCCCCCCCCCCAAATAAAAAAACATTCACTTACACAGTCCCCGGTCCCAGACTGCTGCAAGTTGTGCCTTTGTAATTAGCTACCGCTTTTTTGCTTGGAGTGCACCTCCACTGCTTTTGTGTGTGTGTGTGTGTGTGTGTTATAACTAATTAGCCCACTCAATAACATCCTGTCACAAAATGTGTGTGTGTGTGTGTGTGTGTGTGTGCGTGTTTTACTGTCTTCACAACCATTATTTAAATGTGTGTGTGTGTGTTTTACTGTCTTCACAACCATTATTTAAATGGCAGTGCGTCTCCGCTGCACATCTACTGCTTTCCTCCCACCTGTCGGTCACTCGCCCTCTCGTACCTACAACTGTAAAAAAACAATATGCTTATTTTTTCATTCCCTCAAGTCTGGATACAGTGTCACCCAGTGTAAACTGTGGTTTTGTTTATTTCTACCCTAATCAGTTACCAGTATTTGTTGTCTCCCCCCCCCAATAAAAGTTACTTGAACTATTTTAAGCAGCGCATGCATAATTTTTTTTAAATACATTTTATTTATGCAGTTTATGGATATTTTCTGTATTTCCTTTTTATGCAGACATAGGGGACAATTTTATAAGCACAATAAGACACTCCGGGGTGTGCATGGCACACATTTTACCACACAGCCAGGGGTAGAAGGCACTCGACCACCCTTGGCTGTGCAGTAAAATCTGTACCATGCATAACCCGTCATGTCTTATTGCTTACAAGGAAAACAGGTGGACCTTAATGAATGAGCACTGCAGATCAGACTCTGAAAGGTCAAGCAGGTATTCTAGGGCCCTTTCTGGAGGGAAATTTCAAAGTGACAGTAGAGTTCTTGGAGCATCAAATGGAAAAACTGTTCCATTCTGTGCCATAAGCCTTTCTAGTAGAGGGCTTGAATGCTGACAACAGAATGAGAAACCCTTTGAGAGACCTGGAACCTACTGACCTCCATATTCTCAAGGGCCAGACCTGCAGATGAAGGGAATGAAAGTTCAGATGCACTAGTTTACCCTGGAACTGGGTCAGAAAGTTTATACTCACGGGTAAAGTCCATGGCTGATGATATGCTAGGTGTGCCACTTGATTCCTTCCTCTAGATGTTCTGGGATGAGCTACAACTAGATGGTATCTCACATCGGCTGGGTTACTGTGATCAGCTGGTCTAGGTAACCTAGGTGCTGAGACAACTGGCCTCCCAGCTCCTACTGCAGGTGGTGCCTCTGCCAGCAGGTCCATCTGACTGTGCTGGTGCAGGATGTCATGTACCCCAGCAGCCGCTGGAAGTCCCAGGAAGGGCGCGAGCGTCCAACTGGACATGATCAGGCAAATGAGGTAAGATCCAGTGCCCGGTTCACAGGGAGTCGGGCCCGGGCCTGAACAGTGTCTAGCTCTGCCCTGATGAAGTGAATCACTTGCAAGGAGTTGAATTCGGATTTGGCCGGGTTGAACAGAAGGCCCAAGTCTCTGCAGCTCTGGAGGGCCAGGTCCCTGAACCATTCCACAGATGCCTTGGATGTCCTGCCTATCAGCCAGGCACCCAGATAGGGGTAGAGTTTGACACCTCAGCCCATCAGAAGTGCAGCCACCATTGCTATGTACTTGGTGAAACCCTGGGAGCCAATGAGAGGCCGAAAGGCATGACCTGGAACTGGTGCAGCACCCCTTCTGCATGGAATCAGAGGTTCCACCAGTGGGACAGAGAGACTGGAATGTGGAAGGTGTCCTGGAGGTCCAGGGAGTAGAACCAGATGCCCTGCTCCAGAGATGGCATAATCAGGTTCAGAGTGACCATCCTGAACTTATGCTTCCTTAGAAACTGGTTCAGCTGGCTCCGTGGCGCTAGGCGACAGGGGTCCGCCTTCACATCCTGAGCCCGGGGCGGCAGAAGGGAGCCGGGTAGGGAGGGCTCAGCAACCACTGGATGCTCTCTCCGGGGCAGGAATGCATCAACCTTGGCAACTTCTGGCGGCCGGACTTGACATTGCACACTAGTGGGTGACCACACGATGCATGCACAGGCAGTCAGTCCACAAGGGGGAAACAAGAAAAAGCAGGAAAATGGCCACTTCGCAGTCAGATGATGGCGGCCCCTATCCTCCCGATGTCGCGATAGCCGGGACAGCTCCCGATGCTGCGTCCCTCGCTGCCCCAGCCCAGATGATGAAAGTCTCCCCTCCCGATTGCCCCTGTGGGTAGGGGGGCCCCTACACCAAAGAGATGCAGTGGAACAACCAAGGCAGCAAGATGAGGGGGTAGTGGATGGCAATGGAACGCAGGATCAGGGTGGCGAATGACGAGACTAGCTGCCTGAAGGAGTGGTCAGCAAAGTGAGTCACCGGAGGAGGCAAAGAGATAATGCCAGAAAAAAAAAGAAACTGGTTCAGATCATGAAGATCCAGTATAGGGGGCAGCCCCCCCCCCAATCTATTTCGGAACCAGGAAGTACCTGAACATGAAATCCTGACCTGCTATGGAGTCTGGGACGTGGGCTATAGCTCCCTTCTCGAAGTGCTGAGCAACATCCTCTCTGACAACAGACAGCATGTCCTGCAGCACTACAGACTCCCTTGATGCATGTGGTCGGTAAGGCGGGACAGCCCTGAAGTCAAGAGGCAACCCTCTGCCCACAGCGTCAAGCACCCATCTGTCTGAGGTAATGACGGACCAGTTATGCCAGAAGAAAAAATTACTCACCTTAGTAATGTTGTTTCTTCTAATGGAGTCTTGCTATATTATGACAATTGCAGTTTGTCCCACCATTAGAACTGATCCGGAGGTGAAAGAGTTAACTCCCATTCTAAGAATGGAACTTGGAGCGCGAGCTCGGTTAGAGAAGCTCTGTCTGGATTATTTCAAACCCAAACTGTCAGATCTTTATGAGCAAAACTCACTAAGGTCTGTGTGGAAGCTGTAACCTACACTAGCCAACTGGCTACCTGACTATTAACACATATTCCTGGTCCCAACACAAAGACTCAAGTCAGGGGACCAGAAGTAATAATATAATATAAGCAATAATATGAGATAAAATAAAACATCACACCCAAAACCCCAAGAAGGGGTGGAAAACATATAATGGGCATAACTAACGCTCATACTAGGCTGCCCACCCATACCCAAGTCAGAAGTTCTGAGAGGCAGGTTGGGAGAATGCAATATAGCAAGACTCCATTAGAAGAAACAACATTACTAAGGTGAGTAATTTTTCTTCAAACAACATGAAGTCTTGCTATATTATGACAATTGCAGACTACACAGCAGTACCTCCATGGAGGAGGGACAGAACCTACTTAGGGAATAGGCTCTGAAGCACAGCTGTGCCAAACCGAGCATCTCTCCTGGCCTGGACATCCAGGGAGTAATGCTTGGTGAAAGTGTGTACCGTTTTCCAGGTAGCTGCTTGACATATCTCTAAGATAGGGATGTCTCTGGCAGCAGCTAGAGACGCGGCTGTACCTCTGGTAGAATGAGCCCTCAGGCCAGAAGGGGGAACTTTCCCCAGTTTCTGATAACAAAATTGGATACAAGAGACAATCCACCTGGCAATTGATCTCTTAGTGGCAGGTCTCCCTTTTCCGACCTCACCATAAGTGAGAAAAAGTTGGAGGGATTCGAACCTGTGACCCTTGGTACGTTCTATATAGTAACTTAGGGCCCTCTTAACATCTAAACTGTGCAATCTCCTCTCGCCAGAGGAGGAATGTTCAGTGAAAAACACTGGAAGGGAGATAGATTGATTAAGATGGAAATCTGAAACCACCTTAGGCAAAAACTTCCTGTTAGTCCTGAGGACTACCTTATCCCTGTGGAAAGAAATAAAGTCAGTTTCTACTGACAGGCTTGCAACTCACTTATGCGCCTGGCAGAAGTGATAGCCACTAGGAAAACAGTTTTCCAAGTTAAGTACTTAAGCTCTGCAGAAGACAGAGGTTCAAAAGGAGGTTGCATTAACTGGGCAATGCAAACATTAAGGTCCCAGGCAGGGGCCGGATCCCTAAAGGGTGGATTAGAATGAAGTAATCCTTTAAAAAACTTGGAAAATACAGGGTGAGCGGAAAGAGAGGAGGGCTTTCCTGCTGAAACAAAAGCAGAGACAGCTGCCAAATGTACTTTCAGGGTAGCTGGTCTCAGTCCCAAGGAATTAAGATGGACCATATAGTCCAAAACAATGGGCAAATCAGCAGATTCCGGGGAAATATGTTTCCCAGAACACCAAATGGAAAACCTTTTCCACTTTAGAATTGTAAGTAGCCCTAGTGGAAGGCTTCCTAGAAGCCTTTAGGATTTCAAGAACACCCTGAGAAAGGTGTAGGTCAGCAATTCTAACTCCTCAAGAGCCAGGCCTTGAGGTTGAGGGATTTGAGGTTCGATACAAACTCTCCCTGTGCACAGGTTAACAGGTTGTGATTTCTGGGGAGACACAGGGGAAGATGGACTGCTAGTGACAGAAGGAGTGGGTACCAGGGCTGCCTGGCCCAATCTGGGGCAATCAGAATCACCCTGCAAGGCTGGGATCTGATTTTGACTAGCACCTTGAATAGGAGAGGGAAGGGGGGAAGGGCATAAAGAAACTTCCCTTCCCAATCTAGGAGAAAGGCATCCAGGGGGATTGAGCCCAACACTGGGGGCCTGCAACAGAACAGTGGAAGTTGGTGATTGTCTGGGGCTGAAAAAGATCTATCTGAGGGGTGCCCCATCTGGCAAAAACTATCCCCAGTACTTGAGGATCCAGAGACCATTCGTGATGGCCCTGGGAAATCCTGCTGAGAGCATCTGCTAGGACATTGTCCTTTCCTGGAAGGTGAACTGCTATGAGGGAAGTGTTCAGGGAATAGGCCAGAGACCACAACTTCATTGCCTCGGTGCACAAGGCCGAGACCAGTGCCCCTGCTGTTGATGACCACATTTTTGTGGTGTTGTCTGTTCTGACTTGTACCACTTTGTTCTGAACAGACGAGAAACACTTGAAGTGCTAAAACGACAGCTCTGAGTTCCAGCAAATTGATGTGGAGCAGAGATTCCTGAGGGGACCACACTCCCTGAGTGGAGAGGTCGCCATGTGGGCTCCCACCCCAGGAGGGAAGCATCCGTAGTGAGGGTCAAGGAGTGAGACAGAGGAATGAAGGGGACCCCAGTCTTAAATTGCTCTGATCCTGCCACCACTGGAGGGCCTGGATCAGGGTTCAGGTCACTGGGACCAACTTGGAAAGGGGGTCTCTTCTCTGAGACCAAAAGGCTCTCAAGTGAAACTGAATGTCCCTCCTCTGAAATCTTGCTCCTTGCACTACAGCTGTGGATGCAGCCATGTGCCCCAGGAGCTGCAAAAAGTGTCTTGCTGGTCGAGAGACCTGCAGAGTGAAGGAGGAGGCCAGAGCCACCAAGTTCCTTACCCTCTCTAAGGGTAGGAAGGCTCTGGCCTGCTTTGTGTCCAATTCTGCACCTATGAAGGTGAGCACCTGAACTGGTTCCAGAACTGATTTTGGAAGATTGAGCAAGAAGCCCAGGGAGGTGAGGCAGCTGCTGGGTAACTTGCAGGTGAGATCTTACCTGTTCAGGGGACTGGCCTACAATAGACCAGTCGTCCAGATATGGAAAGACAGCAATCCTTTGCCTTCTTAAATGAGCCACTGCTACTGCCAGACATTTTGTGAATACCCTTGGGGCAGAGGTGAGGCCGAAGAACATTGCTCTGAACTGGTAGTGACCTGAGGGCAGTTCGAATCTGAGGTACTTTCGGTGGGAGCTTCTGATTAGGACGTGAAAATAGGCATCCTTGAGGTCCAGGGAGGCTAGCCAGTCCCCTGGCCTTAGAGAGGGTAAAATCATTGCCAGAGTTACCATTCTGAACTTTGGTTTCAAAAGGTGTTTGTTCAGATATCTCAGGTCTAAAATGGGCCGCCATTCTCCTGTCTTTTTTGGGGTAAGGAAATATCTGGAGTACAGACCCTTGCCCTGGTGTAGGGGAGAAACCCTTTCTACAGCTCTGAGAGCCAGGAGGGTTGAGACTTCTGTTTCTAAAGTAAAGGTCTCTAAAGAGTTTGCATGTGGGAAAGATCTGATTCTCATCTTTGGGAACTTTTTGAAGCTGAGAACCAAACCCTGGCTTACTACTTCCAGGACCCACTTGTCTGAAGTTAGAGACGCAGTTCTGAACAAGTAGTAACCTGCCCCCCTACAGGTAAAGGAGAATCGGCCCTGGGCACCCCATCAGGGTGTCTGTTTGGCAGGTGCTTTAGGCTGAGGGGTGGGAGCAGGCCTGCCCACACCCCGTCTGCCTCTCCCTCTGAAGAACCCCCTCTGAGCATAAGCAGAGGAGGCCTGGGTTTGGTAAAAAGGCCTGTGAAAAGGCCTACCTCGACCCCTGGGGGCCTGCCTCTGAGGAGTGGCTTACCGCTCCTTAGCCTGAGCACTCTTATAGGTAGTCCTATATTCATTCATTTTCTTCATATAATTCTCTGTCTGCTCCCCAAACAGAGAATTTCCAACCACAGGAAAATCCATAGCCTTAGTCTGGGTATCCTGTGACAAGCTAGTACACCTGAGCCAGGCCAACCTGCGAAAAGCTACAGACGTAGCCATGACTCTAGAGGATACATCATTAAAATCCACAGCAGTGTGAAACTGCACCTTAGATGCCTCAATGCCATCAGCAGCCACCTGTTCCAGCTCATTAGCAAGCTGGCCAGAGGCCTGTTTGGCCAAGGCCATGACAGTGTCCCATCTAGACTTTTGATACCTTGCTACATAAGCCATGTAATTTGCTTGCCTGAGTCCCAAGGACGCTGCCATGTATTGTTTTTTAGCCATGGCATCCATCTTCCTGGAATCCTTGTCAGGAGGATGTGAAGCCAAAGGAATATTAGCTTTATCACAGGCTGCAGCCTGAACCACACCAATGTGACTGCATTGCTGTGAAAGGAATTCTGTATCAGGACCTGACACAGTGTACCTCCTGTCCATCTTTTTGTCCACAGGAGGCACAGAATTAGGAGTTTTTAAAATTTTTATTGTCTGTTTCCTAAATGATTTATGCAAGGGAATAGACAATCTCCTAGACTCTGGAATATCCATCATTTCTACAAAATCAGGTTCCTCTTGTTCATCCACAGCTTCCTCCAATGGAAGCTGGAGGGTTTCAGCAACTTTTTTGTAAAACATAAAGTGAGAGGGGGACTCAGAAAGCAAAGGGGGAGATTCTAAAGGTCTGTCTGGGGAGATGTCCGGTTCAATGGGCACACCCAGACCCTCAAAGTCACATTCATACTGTTCATAATCATCCTCCCCCTCCTCTGGTTCATAAAACTCTTCAACAACATATTCCTGAACCGGTGGAACCGACCGAACCGACCTTTTACCAGACAGTGGCGGTTCGGACGGAACCGGAGAAAGTGACTGGACAATCTGAATAGCTCTTGCTATCTCTGCAGCAGTTGGAGAAGGAATTTTGGGCTCCACACCTGCTGATTTTCTTGTTTTCTTTACTGGAACTGGCTCCTCCGAGCCAGCTTTACGTTTGCCCGAGGAAGTCTCGCCCTGGTCAGAGGGCACTCCCTCCGGTTCGGTTGGCACCGAACCGGGCTGGCCATCCGGGTCAGCGGACTTTTTGGCCTCTCGTTCCCTGAGCCTGCCAACTCTCTTATCCAGGGTGGCTGCAGGGAAATTTTTACAAATCTGGCAGTCTGAATTGAGGTGGTCAAACCCAGACAATATACACATGTGGTGTGTGGGTCAGCCTTGGCAAGGCTTCCCACAGCATCACAGTGTTGAAACCCAGTGGGCCGGTTTTTCTTTTGGGTTTTCAGACATAATGCCAGCCTAACCAAAAACTTGCCCTTTTAATGGCAGTGCCAGGCAAGACACCCTTATTGGTTCCCTATGCGCCATCACGGGTCTTAAGAAAAAAGCGTAATGAAATCCGTTTTTTTAGAACCGATAAGAACCGGAACCGCATCAAAACCTTCAATCTAAGTTTTAAAACAAGCTGATCGGTTCAAAACCGAACCGATAACATTTACAGGTTCCACACAGAAAATAAACTGAACATTTACGATATCACAGACAGAGCTTGAACCGAATGGTTTTATGTTAAATAATAATATATCAGGTTGATTTGAACCAAGAAAACACTGTTTAAACCGAGAAATGAACCGAGCAGTAGGATAAATCTCCGGGCGACTGTTCAGTGAGGCGGAGAAAGAATCTGACAGTTTGGCTTGAAATAACCCAGACAGCTTCTAACTGTAGCCTCGCTGCCTCCAAGTTCCATTCTTAGAATGAGAGTTAACTCTTTCACCTCCGGAGCAGTTCTAATGGTGGGACAAACTGCAATTGTCATAATATAGCAAGACTTCATGTTGTTTGAAATGGTGAAGCTGACCCACAAAGGCAGCTGCGGCAGGGACTGGATGGGCGGGAGGTAGACAACCCCATCCCCTTACTGAGCAGCTTTGGTGGTGCACTGGCTCTTGCTGCTGGAGGGGCATCACCACCTCTGCCACTGCCCTTTTTGAGGCCCTGGACCCTGGTCTTAGGGCGCCAAACCTGAGACTGCAGCTGCTGGGGGCAGCTGCTGTTTGCACTACCCTGAATGAAAGGGCCAAAACTGAGAGGGCTTATTTTTCTGTTTCTGCCCTTCCTGGTCCTTCTGCAAGGAAGTCACAGAATCCTGGGTAGCAATGGACTCCTCAGCCCTTATAAGATGCCTCTCCATTCTAAGTCAAAGAGTTCAGTGCCCAAGAAGAGAACATCAGCCAACTTATGCTGGGTATCTGCCGTGAAGGTGGAGATCTGCAGCCAGGCCCTGCAACACATCACGATGGTCACTGCCATGAAATGGGCACAAGAGTTGCCAATATCCAAGGCAGTCTGGAGCTGCTATTTAGCCAGTGCTTGACCCTGGTCTCTGACAATTTTCAGCAGCAACTGAAATTCAGCAGGTAGGTGAGGGAGGACATGGTCTAGCACTCCCATTAGGGAGTGACCGAAACTGGCCATCATCAGGGTGTAGCTCACCAGATGGAGACCCAAGAAGGATGCAGCATACACTTCTTTCACTTCTTGGACACCTTGTCCGGGGAGGCTTGGCCACATCCCCAACATTACCAGTTTTCAGGAAAATGGAGTCAGCTACCAGACTCTCAGCTGAGTGGTGGTCTGAGAAACCGGACAAATGTCCATGGGAACCACATACGTGTGGACATAAGTGCTGAGGGTGCTGCACAGGATGCTGGATGCTGCCAAAGCTCCAGAGCTGGTTCCAGAATGGCCTCAGCCATCGGGAAGGCAACCTCCGGGGATCCATCCCTATCCAGGATCTCAGTAAGGGGATACTTAGTCCTTTTTTGAACTGGTTCCAGAGGGACATCCATGGATGCAGAGATTAGTCTGAGTAGAGCTCCAAAAGACATTGACCTGTGATCGGTAGCCAAGTCTTCAACTGAGTCACGGTTGAACCCATGGTTCCTTGAGGACTATATAGAGGACCCATCAGTGTCGCATGAAGATTGTTCAAATACTTCCCAAGGCCATTTCTCGCATGCACTAACTAAGATTAAGCCAAGTGGGTGATCTCCACTGACAACTGACTTGGCAAGCCAGTGGCCAGACAGAAGTCCTTGGTGGGAACTCCCTGCAACAGCTGTCATGGTGGCAATTCCACCTGAATAGGTGTGGAGACAGGTGCCAGAGACACTTGTCTTGGTAGAACTAGAATGGACTGGACTGGAGGTAACCAAGGAAGCACCAAAGTCAAAGGTAGAGCCGTACCTTGCCCAACCAAGGCCCACTGCTGCCACAGCATCTCCCCCTTAGCACTGTCACAGACTGCGATGGAGCCTCTCATCATCCAAAGACAAAAAGGATGAAGAACGCCTATGGCGGAGACTTCCAGACACTCCAGATCAGGAGTACAAGGAGCCCCTCAACTGAGAACTTGACCAAGACCAGGACCTCGAAAGACAACATGGCCGTCAATGGTGAGGGAAGGCAGGTGGAGGGGCCATGTACATTACATGGGCCATCTCCTGCTGCACAACTCCATAGGGAGGCAGCTCCTGGGAGGAGACAGCGAAGTAATTCAACTGCTCCTGACCCTTCTTAATGAGGGCCAAAAGGACCGGGATCTAAGAGATCGAGTAACTGTTGATCCCTTCTGACAATGGGTCGACTGGGTCAAGAAAAATCTCAGCCACTTGGTCGGCCTGTGTTGAGGCCAGAAGTTCAATGGTGGTACCATAGAGCTAATGACCTGACCCTCGACTAAAGTGGGCTCAGCCAAAGCCAAGCACTCAATAACAGCCGAGTGGTCAAGGGAATAGTGGGAGCAGGAAGAGCACGCTCTTTCATGGCCTCATGACTGACTACAGAACTTCTTTGATTTTTTCTTCTTGCTATGGTGGGTGGGGCTCTCCATGAAGGTCTACAGGGACTTGCACATCTCACAGAAGGCTCCTACGAATGATGATCCAACAATGACCCCTGGGGGACAGTGCTAAGACCGATAAGGCACCCCTGCTGCAGCTTTAGCTGCTGCCTCTTCCATTGCCACAAGCTGGGCCGCAGAACCCGCAGCCCCAGAAACCGACTGCATCTGAGGGTCCTGTTTGGCTGGCCGGCTGAGAAGAAGATGAGCACAGCGGTCTTAGAGGGATAAGGGGACCAAGGACTTGAAAAAGCCACAGGTGGCAATATCGTGCTCTGCCCCAAGCAGTAAATGCACGAGGAGTGTGGATCCATTTCAGACATCTTCTGGTTGCACTGGATGCAATGTTTGAAGCTGGAACCTGACTTAGATTCCTCACGTTCCACTGCAAAGGCTGACTGATCAGAGTGGAATCCAGAAACACACACACTAAGTTTGAAAAGGTTTTTAAAGTTTGTTAGTGGTGCACTAAGAAAAGGTCTACAGTGCACACATAGCTATGAAGGAGGAGACCTGACACTTCCAGCGGGAATGAAAATCTGATGCCACAGGGTGGAGCCGGAGTAGTATACCACCCAGGTGGGTAGGAGGAGCTTAGCTTGAAGACATCTGGCAGATTTAAAGGGGATTGTAAGACTGCCAGAGTGGGAACAGTCCACCATATCCATGCCCCTAGAAGGTTCACTTATCCACACTTGGGCAGACTTTCAACAGTTCTCCGGGAGGAGGGGGCAAGGTGCACACCCCTATTTGGCAAACAGAGACTGCAGAACCAAAGTCCCAACAGCAGCATCCCGGCATGACTCAAGGACGATGTTGTGCTGGCCCACCGGCACAGCTGAAAGAATTATCACTGTGATGCGGGTGACCCAGGTTCGGCAATGAACTCGAGTCCAGCCGGGGGTAGGGGTAGATTGAGTGGCATCAGCACACTCTCCACCTCCAAGGGGGAGGAAGGGGGTAGAGTGACTCTGGTCTGGTGCTCCCAGGTGACCACAAAACATGCCATTACCAAAGCACCAGCGAGTGCTGCTGAAAGGGGGATGTGTAGGAGGCATGATGCAGGTTGTGTCATGGCATCTGCTCAACACCTCCCCACAAGGACAAAAATACCTCCAGTGTGTCCAATGATCTAGCAGATCTGGGTACCCGTCTCATTTGATACGAAGCACTGATGGGGTCACGCTGGGGGACTGCAGAGGTTCTGCCCTGGGGGGTAATCCAGGAGGCACTGAGTATGTGGATTTCTGGGGGCCGCTTTCAGTGGCAGGAGGCCAATGGGGATTCACTGCTGGATGCCTGATAAAGCACAGCAAGTATAAAAAAGATTGATGTTGTAATGGGAGATGAAGGTGTGAGCCGACTTCCAGGTAGCCACCCTACAGCTCTCCTGCATGGGGATATCCCTGGAAGCAGCCATTTTGGCAGCGGTATGTTGGGCGAAATGAGCCCTAAGCCCTACGGGAGGCTCCCTACCAGCCAGCCCACAGCAGAGGTTGATGCAGGAGACAATCCACCTACCAACTGTCCTCTTAGCTGCCGGTCTTCCCAGTGTGGCTTCAGCATATGTTACAAAGAGCTGGCGAGCCTCACCCCATACTCCAGCCGTATGTTCCTTATAATAAGAGAACACCCACTGCAGGTCAAAGATATGGAGCCTGTGGTTGGCTTCCAAGCAAGAGTTGGTAAAGTATACCTGGAGGTTAGTCACTCCGATACCACATTCAGGAGGAACTTTGGGTGCGGGCGAAGGACAAAATTCACCCTGTGGAAGGCCATTAAAGAGACTCCACCAAGAGCGTCTAGAGCTCATTGATCCTTCTGGCAGAGAGGATAGCCACCAAGAAGGTGGTTTTCCGTGACAGATATGACATCTCACACCTGTGCATAGACTCAGAAGACTTGCCCATGAGCTCTGTCATAACCAGCAACAGATCCCAAAGTGGTGGCAGTTCACGCACCAGCAGGTTTAAGTGGTCAAGGCCCTTGAATAAGCACCAGATCACCTTCTCCTGCACTACCATTTGCATACCAACCTGTGCCCTGTGTGCAGAGATGGCTACCAGGTGCACCTTGAGGGTGGCTGACCTCAGCCCCGGCTGGGAGAGGAACCACAGATAGTCCAGGATGCTAGCCAAAAGGCAGGCACTGGGATCAAGCTCCTTGTCCCGGCACCAATTGGAAAATCTTTTTCATTTGAAGGCATAGCACTGATGGGTCGACTCTTTTCGAGATGCCTCCACAATGTGGAGCACATCATCCAAAAGTCCCAGAGCCTGAAACTCTAGCCGCTCAGGAACTAGGCTGTAACATGCAAAGACTGAAGATCCAGGTGCAGGATCTTCTCCCAATGACAGGAAAGTAGATCCAGGCACAGAGACAACTACTACAGAGGTCTGCTGCTGAGGCTGAGGAGATCCCGGTATCAGAACTGGCAAGCCACTCTGGGGCTATCAGGATCATTCACATCTTGTCCCTCTGAACCTTGACCACCACCTTGTGGATCAGGGGAAAGAGAGAGAAGGTGTACTGGAGGCCTGGGGCCCAAGGCCTCGTGAAGGTATCCCCCAGCAGTGTTTCAGACTGAGGGAGATGGGCACAAAACAGCCTCAGCTCTACGTTCTCCCTGGAGGCAAACGGATCCAGCAGAGGAGTACCCAACTAGGAGAACAGGTGGCTTACCACCACCTGATGCAGAGACCACTCGAGCGACATCTTGCCCCCCCCGGTTGAGCTGGCTGTCACCTCTCACAACATGAATTGCTAGGAGATCTGCATCAAAGCTGCGCACAAGGGTCCAAGTGTGGAATGCTTCCCAACATAAGGGAAGGGAGTGCGTGCCCCCGTTTGCTCAGGTTTAACATGGTCATGGTGTTGTCTGTCTGGACTTGCATGACTCAACTCCGGAAAAAAGGAGCAAATTCTGACACAGCTAGGTGCACTGCATGGAGCTCTAGCAAGCTAGTGTGGTGACGGCACTGTCTGGGAATTCAAAGCCCATGGGCTGGCATCTGCTGTCACAGTGACAGATGGCTCTGGGCAGGCAAATGGGGCTCCATCCAAGAGATGTTCTGGGGATCAGCCACCACTAGATGACATCCCACATCAACTGAGTCACAGAGACTGGCTGGTCCAAGTTTCCCAGGTGAAGGGATCACTGATGGCCCAGCTCCCACTGTAGGAGACATATCCACTAGCAGGCCCATCAAACCTCACTGATACAGGACACTACGTACCCCAGCAGCCTCAGGAAGTCCCAGTCAGGGCACGAGCGACCAACCTGAAAAGATTAGGCAACGGAGGCAAGATCCAGTGTCCAGTTCACAGGGAGTCACTTTGAAGTGGATCACCTGCAGTGGGCGCAGTTCAGACTTGGCCAGATTGACCAGAATGCACTGCAGTTCTAGAGGGTCAGGTCCTTAGACTGCTCCACTGCCTCTGTGAATGGCCCAGCTATCAGATAGTCATCCAGGTGGGGGTGTACCCTGACCGCCTGGCACCACAGGATTGCTGCCACCACTGCCGTGTACTTGGTGAAGACACTGGGTGCCGAGGAAAGGCTGAATGGCATGACCAGGCACTGATTAGAGAACCCCTTCTGCGCAGAACCAAAGGTAACACCAGTGGGATGGACAGACTGAAATGCTGAAGAACGTGTCCTGGAGGTCCAGGGAGCAGAAGCACATGCCCTGCTCCAGAGCTGGAATTATCTGGCTCGGCGTGACTATCCTGAACTTGCGCTTCCCGAGATACTGATTTAGATCATCAAGATCCAGTATGGGGTGCCAACCCCGTGTCCATTTCGGGACCAGGAGCTACCTGGACATGAAGCCCTGACCTGCCATGGAGTCCAGGACATGGGCTTTGGCTCCTTTCTTGAAGAGCTGAGCAGTGCCGTCCCTGAGGGTGGACAACATGTTCTGTGACACCAGGAACTCCCATCCCGTAGCACATGGGGACAGTAAGGGGGGAGCCTCAAAGTTGGTGAGCAACAAACTGCCCACCACCTCCAGGACCCACTTGTCCAAGCCAATTATGGACCAAGTGTGCCAGATGTGGCACAGCTGACCCCCCCAAAAGGGATCTGGAGCAGGGACTGGACGGGTGGGAGGTGGACACCCCCAACCTGTCAAGGGGCAGCTTTGGAGAGGGCACTGGCACCTGCTGCTGGAGAGGTACCACTACCCACTACCCCCACATTTTATGGGGCCATGACCAGGGAATTTGGTCTTGGGACACCAAGCTTGCAAAGGCCCCTGTTGGGGCCCTTACTGCCTAGGCTGCTGTGCCAGAAACTGTCAAAACTGAGAAGTCTTTTTCTTCCATTTCTGCCCTTTCAGATCCTTCTGCAAGGAGGTCACAGACTCCAGGGTGGCACTGAACTTCTCAGTCCTGATGAGGTGGTCCTCCACCCCAGGGCCTGTCTGCCGTAAAGATGGAAATCCGCAGCCAGGCCCTGCGACACATCACGATAGCCACGGCCATGGCATGGGTGCAAGAATCGGCAACACTCAAAGCCATCTGAAGCTGGTGTTTAGCCAGCACTTGACCCCGGTCTCAGACCACTGTCACTGCCAGCTGCTTATCAGCTGGGAGGTGTGGGAGGACATGATTGAGGACTCACAATAAGGAAGGACCAAAAATGGGCCATCATCAGGGCATAGCTCGCCTGATGGAGACCAAGCAAAGAAGCTGCGTAGAACTTCTTTGTTGCATGGTCAAGCTTCTTGGACTCCTTATTAGGGAGGGGGTGCTTGTCCATGTCCCCAGTGTTCCCAGATTTGTGGAAGACAGAGCTGGCAACCACACCCTCAGTGAAGGGTTGGTCCGAAAATCTGGGCAAGGTGCCGGAAGGTAGGGACTGCATATTTGTGAACCATATGGTCAAAGGGTGCCAGGCAGGAAGCTGACTGCTGCCAAAGCTCCAGCGCCTCTCCAACGATGGCCTCAGAAATGGGAAGGAAACCCCAGGGGATTCCTTCCTGTCCAGTATTTTATTTCACCCCTTTCTGGACTGGCTCCAAGGGAATGTTCATGGACTCAGACATGAGCCTGAGGAGCATCCTGAAGGACACCAGCCAGTGGTCGATAGTCAGTTCATTGGCCAAATCACGGTTGAAGGCATGGGCCCTTAAAGATTGCACTGAGGACTCACTGGAGTCATCTGAGGAATCCTCAAATACGGACCTCGGCCAATTGCCAACAAGCACCACTCGGGACTTGTCCAAGTGGGTGATCTCCACCGACAACCAGCCTGGCAAGCCGGTAGTCAAACGGGAGTCCTTTGAGGGGGTTCCCTGCACAGGCTGTCACGGAGGCAGCTCCACCTGTATCAGTGATGAGATTCAAGTCTAAGACACCTGTGTTGGCAGGACCGGCACAGGATGAACTGGCAACGACCAGGTAACTGTAGGGGTCAAGGGCAGAGCCCCACACTGCCCGAATAAGACCCACTGCTGCCACAGGAGCTCCTCATAATGCCAGCAAATATGGCGAAAGAACCTCTCATTGTCTAAGGAGAAAGAGAAGCGCCTATGGAGAAGGAAAGCGCCTATGGCGATGCTTCCCAGTCAAGTAAGACTGACAGTGTGAGGAATACTTCGACCTCTGCTTCGGCCTTGACCATCAACAAGGTTGATGATGCCGAGGGGAAATGGTCAGAGGGACAGTACAGACTACCTGCATCGGTTCCAACCATTCAAGCCCGGGGGGGGGCATCTCCTGAGAGGAGACAGCCAGGTTCACCAACTGCTCCTGGACCTCCTGAGTGAGGCCAGACAAGACCAGGGTCTTGGAGAGTGAATCGTCATTGATCCCGTCTCACAGTGGGTCAAAAGTGTCAAGAAAAATCTCGACCATCTGCTCAACCTGTGGTGAGACCAACAAGCTTGATGAGAGCACCGTGGAGCTAGTGACCTGTCCCTCGACCAAAGTCAGTCCGACTGAAGCCGAACGCTCGATAGCCGTCAAGCAGTCGGGGGAGTCAAGGAAGCGGGAAAAGCACGCCCTTTTTTGGGTCCCATGACTGACAGCAGGATTTCTTCAGCTTCTTAGATTTGCCATGGCAGGCAAGGCTCTCCCCAAAGGTCTGGAGGGTCCTACACATCTCATGAAAGTTACCCATGATGGACGCTCTGATGTTATTCCTCAATGGGAGCAGCGCTGAGCCTGATGAGTTGCTTGCTGTGGTCCTAGCTGCTGCTGCCTCTTCCATGGCTGCCCTCTGGGCTGCAGACACCGCAGCTCAGGGGGCTACCTTACAAGCCTGCTTTGAAGTTGCCAGAGGGTCCTGTCCGGAGAACTGACTGAGCAGAAGACTGGAGTAGAGGTCTTCAAGGATCTTTGGAAGCATGGCCTGGCAAAGGCTGCAGGTGGCAACATTGTGCTCTTCCCCAAGGCAAAAATGCAGAACATGCAGATCCGTACAAGACATTTTCGGGTTGCACCGGATGGACCACTTGAAGCTGGGAACCATCTTAGAATCTCCACGAAAGTCAACATCGAAGACAAAGATGGAACTAAGGAAACTACAAGAAAAAGGACCGTTTTCAAAGTTAAGCCAAGTTATGTATTTAGTAAGATTTTGGGCCTACACACATGCAGAGCTCTGAAGGAAGGGACGTGACCCTTCCAGCGGAAAGAAAGATTTGACGTCATGGGGCAGAGACAAGGGATATACCACCCAGGTAGTGGGAGGAACTTAGTTTACAGACATCCGGCAATTTGGCCTCTTAAAGGAAGACTGCTCAAGTGTAGGTCAGTGAACTATGCTGTTTATTCTGATGCATCTCCAGGCTCAGTCTTGACATTAGTATGTGCAAATAGTTTCATTTTAGTTTATTTATTTGTTAAGAGGGCTCTGTCTCATTGTGACTCTAGGCGTTTTACAAAATGCCCTAATAATATAAACAAATTGCAGTAGAATATATGTAAAAACATAAAACTGAGCATAATGAATTAAAAAGAAGGGAAAGCTTTACTAAACAGAAAGGTCTCAAGATCCCTTTTGAAGGCACCAAGACCACTAGACCACACAGAAGGTAGTGCAATACAAATGGAACAGTTACGTATGCAATAACAACTTCAGCACTCTTCTGCTAAGTGCTGTGTTGTCTGAAATGGAAATGTCTGCGCAATAATCTTGAGTAATGAAGAAATGTCATCACACTCCAAAGCTGTGACATCTTATGATATCTTGCTTAATCCTGTGTAAACCTTGTCTTTTGCCTGCATATTCCATATAACCTCCTGGGTCGCACCTGAAAATAGGCATATATTTGTCTAATGTGCTTACCTGGTCAACAAAAGCTAAATAAATAAATCATCATTGAACCCTGGCACCTGCCTGTTCTGAGGCAGCTGACTTTAAATTCTCAGTCCTAAATCTTTCAGAGCCAAACAAAATGAACATTACCCACTTACACAGTCCCTGTAAGCGAGGGATTCCTGGAGTTCGAAAAGATGACATTAAATCACAATCCTACCTTAGAGATGTGTGGCAGCACCAAACTCGCTGTAATTTTTTGTGTCTCAATAAAATAATCTGGGTCATCCAGTGTGTGGTCAACGTAACTGTGTCAATCATAATTTGTGCAATAACAGCTCACATAAATAAACTCACTTCAGAGAATCTCTGACTATATGAACAATGCACTGCTGAAATAAGTGCCCCTGAAAAAATAACATCAAATTTAACTGATAGACAGTAACTAAATTTAATCTTAATGCCAGCTGCAGAATAGTCTATTTAGAGTAACATACTCTAGGGTGGAAAAAAGCTTTACTTTGCAATTGCTAAGTTAAACAGTCTATGGGCCCTATTTTCAAAAGGTTAGCGCCCCACAAACTGGGTGTATGCCGTGCTAACCAGAAATAGTACCAGTGGTCGGAGGTGTGGCCATATCTAAAGGCCATCTATGCACAGCACACCCCTGACAGCGCTGTAGCACACTTTTATTTATTTATACAATTGGATTTGCAACCTGTGAGCCAAAGGCTTGTTTACAAAGGTACCTCGTTACAGAGAGGACAACAGTGTTACAATATTACAGTAGGCTGACATACAGATTTACACAGATTTTACACAGTAGTATATAGACATTGTTACATATGTTTTGTACATTTCATAAAACAGTAGTTACATAAATACAGATATCTGGCAAGGGAAGAAGAAGGAAACCAGGTTGGGGGGGCGGAGGAGGCAGTTCGGGAGGACTTTGTTGAAGTGCACTCAGTGATATGCAAGCAACCTGTTAGTGACAGGAACAGCAGCGTGTGTTGAACAGGTGGTTCCGAAGAGCAGTTTTGAAGGAGGAAATTTTGGGAGTGTTAGTGGTGGTTACAGGGAGAGTGTTAAAATAGGAAGGGGCCCTGTAGCAAAAGGATCTCTGAGCAAGGGAGGTCCTAGTTCTGGGTACCAGTAGAGTGGCCTTGTCTGAGTTGCGGGTGGAGACTGTAGGGGAGGTATGTTGGAGGGAGGCAGATACCCTGGAAGGTGACAGCCCGAGCAGAATTTTCTTGGCTAGCAGGCAGGTTTGGTAGTGGAGACATTCTTCCAGGTTGAGGAGATTAGCAGTGGAATAGAGATGACAAGTGTAGGTGAGCCTGGGGGCACTGGTCAGCAGTCTACAGGCCTTGTTCAGAGTGAGACAGATCCTATTGAGTGCCATGTAATCCATATACTGGTAGGCCATAGTCCACTAGGGACAGTACTGAGAATGTGATAGCCAGTCGGAGAGCATCGGGTGGAAGGCAGTCCCTATGGCGGTAGAGGAGGCCAATCCGGGTGTTGGTGGCAGACGGCATTAATGTGGGCGTGAAAATTGAGGGCAGTGCCTAAAGTAATCCCAAGATATTTTTAGGTGTGCACTTGCTCGAGTGGGTGTTGAGTGCTTGGGAGGATAAGGAGGGGGTTATTTCCTGCTTTGTTTTGATGACGGAAGAAGAGCATCAACTTGGTCTTTTTGAGATTAATGACAAGGCTGTGCTCCTTGAACCAGCTTTCTGCTTGGTTGTAGGTGTGTCGGAGAGAGTCCTGGAGGGAGGCAGAATTTCAGTGAGAGGCATAAAGAACGGCATCATCTGCATACAGAAGAATTTTGCCAGAGCAGGTATTAGGCAGGGTGTTTAGGTAGAGACTAAAAGGTAGGGAGCCCAGGATGGAGCCCTGGGGGACCCCGGAGCAGACAGGGTGGGTCTCTGAGTGTTCCATTGATTCTGATGCACTGGGAATGGGCTGATAGGTAGCTAGAGCACAAGGCGAGGGGACCAGTAGAGAAACCGATATGGTAGAGGGCGTCAAGTAGGAGAGGATGGCAGACAGTGTCAAAGGCCTTTGAGAGGTCAATGAACACTTCTCCAGTAAGGTTGCCAGAGTCAAGAGAGGAGTGCAGAAAGTTGGAGAATTCCAGTAAGGCTGTACCAGTGCTATGGCCTGCACAGAAACTATGCTGCTCTGGGCATAGAACAGCATATTTAGTCAGATACTCAGTGAGCTGTGTAGCCACCACTTTTTCTATGGTTTTGGAGAGTAGGGGAAGGATGGAAATTGGCCGACAGTTGCTGGGGTTGGACCTGTCCCCTCCTTTATGAATAGGTGTGACAACAGCCATATTCCAAACACTGGGAAATTGACCCAGGCAGAGGGATTGGTTTAGTAAGCTCGTAAATGGGACTAGGATGTCATCCAGGATCAGTAATAGTATTTTGGGATCCAAGGAGTCGTTGCTTGGGCTGTTGCTGCCTAATGCTTTTAGAAGGAACGGTCTAGCTTCAGGGGTAGATATTTTGCGCAAGTAGAACCGGGGACGTTGAAGAACAGGGGGCTGTGAATCAGGAGCTGGGTCAAAGAAATTACTGGGAAGGACAGAGCTAAGGTCCATGAGGGAGGTGTTAAGGCATTTAGCTATGTTAAGGGGGTCAGTGGCAATAGAACCATCAATAGTAAGCTGGGACGGGGGAAGGGAGAGAGATTTCCCATTCACTTCTTTAATATTGTCCCAAAAGGTCTGGGCAGACCCCCATGAGGAGGTGAGGGTGGCCTGGTAGTGAGCAGCCTTGGCCTTATGGATGGCCCACGTGCACCTATTCCATGCAGCATTGTAGGCTTGTCTGTCTGTCTGCCTGTCATCCTGCCGGCCTCAGTGGCTAGGTGCCAGAGGTTATCCCTTTCCCTGAGTTTCTGGAGTAGGTTGGGGGTGACCCATGATGCATTTTGCTTTTTGGTGCAGAGTCTGGTAACCGGTGCACAGAGATCACAGGCCTTGTTAAAAGCCTGTGTGAAAAGGTTGAGGGCAGAGTCAATGCTGGGTGCCTGGTTGATGGCGGACCAGTCATTTTGGGCGAGGAACTGCTTGAGTTTAATCAGGCCACCCGGGCAGAGGCGCCTGCGGAGGGCAGTTTGGGTTACTGGTTTGGGGGTAGAGGTGGACCAGAAGAATAGGATAGGGGAGTTGTCACTTAAAGAGTCAGGGAGGATTTGTATGTCCTGGATTTTGCGGGGGCAGTTGGTGGTTATGACATCCAGGAGAGATTGAGTCTAGTGGGCTGGGAAACTAGTTGGGTCAGGTCAAGGGCAGCGAAGGTGTCCCTTGCTTGGGAGGCGGAGGGACTGAGCCAACTGACACTGAGGTCCCCAACAAGGACTTGTTCTGCTTTGTGGGGGAGGGTGGTGAGATAATCGGTAAGAGACGAAATTGCCAGGTTCTGGTTCCTTGAGGGAACATAGGAGACTGTGAGGTAGAGCGGTCCTCTAGAAGGATTGGGAATGAGTTTGAGGGTGAGGGCCTGGGCACCATTATCGAGCTTGGGGGCAGGGAGCGCATGACCACCAATAGTGTCACGTATGAAGACAGCACAGCCAC
This sequence comes from Neoceratodus forsteri, assembly GCA_016271365.2. Classification (NCBI taxonomy): domain Eukaryota; kingdom Metazoa; phylum Chordata; order Ceratodontiformes; family Ceratodontidae; genus Neoceratodus; species Neoceratodus forsteri. The sequence continues at coordinate 108,278,910 of CM057450.1, read as the reverse complement.
CCCTGCATTTGCCTACTTGATCCTCCCAGTAGAGGGTGTACCCAGGGAGTGAGACAAAGGAGTCGGGAGTGGATTTGGAAAGCCAGGTCTCCACAAGGGCAATGATGTCAGGCTGGTATAGAATGACCCAGCACTGGCGTGCAGCAGATTTTTTCTGCAAGCCGCAGATATTCATGGAGGCAATGCGAAGTCCTGAGGACAATGTCTTGGGTGGGCTGGTGGGAGTAGGGCCTGGGTTGGGGTGGACATTTCCAGAGAGTAGCAGTATCAGAGTAAGAATTCTAACCAGGGGGTGGTAGCCAGACATCCTTAGCTGGATGTCCAGAAAGGGTGAGGCCGCAGGGGTACAGGGAATGGGTAGGGGCAATTAAGGGCAGGAATGGTGGTGAGGAGGTGGGTCCAGGGAGGGCCCGGGTAGGCAGAGGGGTTGGGAGGGCTGCCAGGAGGTAGGTGCTGGGGCCCAGGGTGTGAGGCAGGAGGGGGGGTCGAAATAAGATAGGTTGGTCTAGGGTTGCTGCCCTCTGAGGGCTGGGATTGTGATCTGGCTGGAGATAGGCGAGCACCAGGATGGCTAAAATAGTGAGGCACTGTAGAAGGGGATGCGCATGCATGATGCCTATATTTATAATAGTGGTGGATATCACACTGCGCGTATGCAAATAAGGGATCTCCCATGCATATTGCAGTGCAGCGTGATACTGAAAGTTTTCAGAAGCGTTAAATGGTGCAAGAGCGGCACAGTTTAACGTTTCTGAAACCAAGCCCTTAACAGTATGCAGAAGGGGAGGGTGCGCCGCACCACCTCCATACACTGCCAAGAGCTGAGTGACCTGGTAGTCCAACAGCCACTTCTATGCCCCAATCCCCATATATGTAAATTAACAAGAAAGATCTGGTGGCCCAGCGGTCCCTCCCATGCTCCAATCCCCACATATGTAAATTAAAAAGGAATCCCTGGTGGTCCAGTGGTCCTTCTCTAGCTCCGATCCACGTCCACTTAATAAAACAGAAATCCCCTGGTGATCTAGCCCAGCCCCAATTCCAGTCTAATTCAGAAAATAGACATCCCTGGGGGTCTAATGGTCCCTCCCAAGCTCTGATCCTCTCTCTGTAGAAGTAACTATAATTTCTGGTGGTCTAGTGGTCCCTCCCTAGCCCTGATCCCCTCTCCATAGAAGTAACTACAATTTCTGGTGGTCTAGTGGTCCCTCCCTAGCCCAGATCCTCTCTCTGTAGAAATAACTGTAATCCCTAGTGGTCTAAGGGTTCCACACTAGCCCTGATCCCCTCTCCATAGAAATAAAAGTAATCCCTGGTGGTCTAGTGATCCCCCACCCCAGCAGGTACTGTCCCACAACCCCACACCTCCCCCGCATCCAAACCCCGAGAGACAGCACCGTCACAGCCCTCCGCTCAACACCAAAGCCGGACACAGACTGAGCTCTTATGAAACGTGCACTGTACAAGAATGCACAGTATGCTGGCCAAGAGAGCTCAGTCTGTGGCTGGCATGGTGGTGAGCAAAGGGCTGTGCCATTGCTGGCTCTCGCAGAGATGGTGGGTTGTTGTGGGGGGGTACCTGCCACAAGTGGGGGTGGGGGGGTCACTAGACCAACAGAGATTACATTTATTTCTATGGAGAGGGGATTGGGGCTAGGGAGAGATCACCAGGAATTACAGTTATAAACAGGGAGGGAGGATCGGGGCTAGGGAGCAACCAGTAGACCACCAGGGATGTCTATTTTCTGAAACAGACAAGGATGGGGCTGGGCTAAATCACCAGGGATTTCTGTTTTATGAAAGGGATGGGGATCAGGGCTGAGGAGGGGCCATTGGACCACCAGGGCTTTCTTTTTAATTTACAAATGTGGGTATTGGGGCAGGGGAGGGACCACTGGACCACCAGGGCTTTCTTTTTAATTTACATACATTGGGATTGGGGCATGGGAGGGATCACTGGACCACCAGGGCATTCATTTGTTTTCACATGGTCCAGGAACAGAGCATAAGGGGGGACCAGGCACTGCGTACTCAGCTGCTGCGGTAGCATGCAGATGAGCCCATAATGGGCACACAAATGGCCCGCTAGTGCTGTGTATGCCCAATGGGCTCATCAGCATGTGTGGACTGAATATCGCCCATAGCAGCCACAGCACTAACCAGTGTATGCAGCCCTTTACCCCAAGGACGGTCTTCAGCCTGGCACTCTGGTAGCATGGCACATAGCATGGCAACTGCTGGCTGTGTGCCACGCTGCCATGGTCCAATATTCAGACAGTTAGAGTGGTAATTTCAGATCACGCTATCTATATGAATACAGTGCCAGAACCAGCTGGCCCTATTTTTTGCGTGGCACCCCCATGTGCGCATGCAGCTAGCCAGCTCTGAATATGGGGCCCTATGTGCACTGCAACTCGTAAAAGAAACAGCCTTGAGACTTTAAATTTATCTTACCAGACCATGGTTTTACTTCCATGAAGATGTTTACCAGTACAAAGTGCAGTGCGAAAATACAGGTTACTCACCTGTAACAGGAGTTCTAGGAATGGTATATGTTGTTCATCCACACTGTCTGGCAGGTATCCTTGCCGCTTTAAATCTTGCCGGAAGGTCTTCAAACTGGCTCCTCCCACCCACCCGGGTGGTAAAACTCTCGGCTCTGCCCCATGACGCCAGATCTGGCCGGCTGGAAGCTCAGGTTGTGCGTCGAAGCCCGGAAGGTCGGGTGGGTCGTGTGGATGAACAACATATACCATTCCTAGAACTCCTGTTACAGGTGAGTAACCTGTATTTCCAGGGCATACCTCTCAACTGTCCTTGATTTTCAGGGACGTCCCTGATTTTGACTCAAAATTTTTACCCTGTCCCTCTTAAAAATTGTGTTTCCGTGACCAAACAGCAGGGGTTGTAAGCACAAAATAATGTCACACATTAATGTTACAGACCTGTTCTTCATTAGAAAAAGGCATTTTACATCAAGCTCCTTATTCTACCACCTTCCTGAGTGGATATCACTAACCTTGAAGATGTGTCCCTGATTTTGGTCCTTTGCCCCTGATTTTTTTAAGCATTGTCCCTGATTCATGAGGTAGGAGGTTGAGAGGTATGTTCCAGGGACATGGATATGTTGTTCATCCACGCTGTCTGGCAGACTCCTAGCAGTTCTCCGGGAGGAGGGAGGCAAGGCGCACACCCCCTACTTAGGGAATAGAGACTGGAGAACCGAGGCCCCAAAACCAGCATCCCGGCGTGACTCAAGGTCGATGTGGTAATGGGTGATGAAGGTGTGTGCTGACTTCCAGGTAGCAGCCCTGCAGATTTCCTGGATAGGGACGTCCCTGGAAGCAGCCACCGATGCAGCAGTATGGTGGGTAGAATGAGCTCTTATCCCTCTGGGAGGCTCCATGCCCGCCAACTTATAGCAGAGATCTATGCAGGAGGTGACCCACCTGCCTATCGTCTGCTTAGCTGCAGGTCTGCCAGGTGCGGCTTCAGCGTAGGTGACAAACAGCTGGCGAACCTCTCCCCGAATTTCAGCCATGCGCTCCTTATAGTAAGCGAGCGCCCTTCTAGGGTCCAGAGTATGGAGCCTATATTCGGCCTCCGAGGTGTGATTGGGGTAGAACACCAGCAGAGTCAACACCTGATTAAGGTGAAACTCCAACACCACCTTCGGAAGGAATTTCGGGTGGTGGTGCAGGACAACATTTGTCCCTGTGGAAGACCAGGTAAGGAGACTCAATGTAGAGCGCCTGGAGCTCTCCCATCCTTCTGGCTGACGTAATAGCCACCAAGAAGGCGGTTCTTCCACGACAGGTGAGAGAGTCCACACCTGTGCATTGGTTGAATGGCTTGCCCATGAGCCGCCAGTACCAGCAGTAGATCCCATGGAGGTGGAGGTTCTCGCACCGGAGGGGAAATGTGATCAAGGCCTTTGAAAAAGCGCCAGATCACCTTCTCCTGCGCCACCGACTGCTTCCCGGCCCGCGCCCGGTAAGCAGAGATGGCTGCCAGGTGCGCCTTAAGGGTCATCGACCTAAGCCCTTGCTGAGAAAGGGACCAAAGGTAGTCCAATATGCTCGCCAAGGAACAGGAGGAAGGGTCCAGGCCCTTGCCCTGACGCCAAATGGAAAATCTTGTCCATTTGAAGGCGTAGCATTTTCTGGTCGACTCCTTACGGGACGCCTCAACTACGTTGAGGACCTCGTCGGAAAGACCCAACGCCTGGAACTCTGGCCGCTCAGGAACCAGGCTGTCAGGTGCAGGGATTGAAGGTCCGGATGGAATACCTTCCCCTGATTGACTGAGAGCAGGTCCGGGCGAGCTGGAAGCTGCCTCGGGAGCCTGGAGCTGAGGCTGAGGAGATCTGGTACCAGCATCATGGGGCCAGTCTGGGGCTATCAGAATCACCCGCGCCTTGTCCCTCCTTGCTTTGAGAAGCACCCTGTGCATCAAGGGAAACGGGGAAAGGCGAGAAGAGGCCCGGGTCCACGGCCTCAAGAAGGCATCCCCTGCAGCGATCCTGCTGAGGGGGCGGCATGGAACAGCCTCTAGCTTCGCATTCTCCCTGGAGGCAAACAGGTCCACCTGAGGTGTGCCCAATGGGAGAATAGATCTTGGTACTACTCTCGAGCAGGAGAGACCACTCGTGGGACGCAGCCCCCATCCGCTTAGGGCATCGGCCAGGGTGTTAAAGGCTCCTGCCACATGAATGGCCAGAGATCCGCCTCCAGGCTGCGCACGAGTGACCAGATGCGGAGAGCTTCGCATAGAAGCATGGAGCGGCCCCGCCTGGGCGGTTTAGATAGTACATGGTCGGGTGTGTCCGCCTGACCCGACCACTTGACCAAGAAACGGAGCAAAGGCGGTGAGAGCTAGGCGGACCGCCTCGAGCTCCAGCAGGTTGATGGGGCATCGACTCCCACGGGGACCAGAGGCCGCAAGCTCGATGTTCCCCAGATGGGCACCCCAACCCATCAGAGAGGCATCGGTCGCTAGAGAGACCATCGGCTCGGGGTGGACAAACGGGATGCCCTCCTGCAGATGAACTGGAACGGTCCACCACTGGAGAACGCTCCACATCCCCTGGGTCACCGCCACTAGCTGGTCCAATGGATCGCAGCGCTGGGACCACTGGCTGGCCAGCCCCCACTGAAGGGGGCGATGTTCCAGCGGGCCCAATGGACCACGCTGGTACAGGCCGCCATGAGACCCAGGAGGCGCGAGGAAGTCCCGGAGATGCGCACTGCCCAACCAGAAAGGATTGGGCAAAGGAGGAAAGAACCTCGACCCTGTCCGCCGGGAGCCGTGCCCTGGCTCGAAGAGAGTCGAGCTCTGCCCTGATGAAAAGAATCACCTGCTCCGGCTCGAGTTCCGACTTGGCCTTGTTGATGAGGAGGCCAACCTGAGAGCAAACCTGGAGGGCCAGATCTTTGGACCGCTCCACCTCCTGTCTGGAGGGGGCTGCAATCAGCCAATCGACCAGGTAAGGGTAGACTCGGACCCCTCGGCGCCGCAGGAATGCTGTCACCACTGCCATGCATTTGGTGAAGACCCTGGGAGCTGGAGATAAGCCGAAGGGCATGGCTTGGAACTTGAAAAGGGATCCCTCCGCTCGAAAGCGAAGGAACCTTTGATGGGACAGATGGATAGGGACATGAAAGAACGCATCCTGTAGGTCCAGAGAGCAGAACCACATGCCGTGTTCCAAGGATGGTATTATCTGAGCCAGAGTGACCATCCTGAAGGTTCGAGACCTTAGGAACTTGTTTAGGTCGTGTAGGTCGAGAATGGGGCGCCAGCCCTGTCCGTTTAGAACCAGGAAGTACCTGGACATGAACCCCGGGTTTGAGGGAGGGTCCGCCACCTCTCTTATCACCTCCTTCTTGAGGAGGAGAGCGATGTCGGCTCGGCGAGCTGACAGCGAGGCTTCGGACCCCGAGGCCCCCCGAGGTGTGACGGTTTCTCAAGGGTGGGGCCTGCTCAACCCAGAGGCAGGCCCTTTCCTACCACTCCAACACCCACCGGTCTGTGGTAATAGCAGACCAGGTGGAAAGGAAGAACCGGAGCCGTCCCCACACGGGGGGAACCTGGGGTGAGGTGACGAGGTTGGGGGCGACACCCCTCAACCCGTCACTGTGCAGGCTTGGAGGAGGGACCGGCCGAGGGACCTCCTGGGCCTTTACCTCCCTGCTTCCTGGAAGAGGAAGCCGCGGGCTTGGGTTTGGGATGCCAAGAGCGAGCCTGCTGGCCCTGGTGTTGCTGGGCCGGACGTGCCGGGGGCGCAGACGGACGAAAGGGCTTGGGTTGCAGTCTGCGGCCCTTGTCCCTCTGAGCGGATGAGACCAAGTCCAAGGTGGCATTGGACTTTTCGATCCTCTGGAGGTGGCCTTCCACTCCAGGGCTGAAGAGGTCGGTCCCCAGGAAAGGGACATCCGCCAATTTGTGCTGGGTATCCGCCGTGAAGGTGGATATCCTCAGCCATGCCCGATGGCGCATAGCCACTGCGGCCACGACTGACCTAGCGCATGAGTCTCCAATGTCCAGAGCAGTCTGAAGTTGCTGCTTGGCCATTGCCCTGCCCTGGTCCCGCACCTGCCTAACCGTGGTCTGCAGGTCAGCCGGGAGATGAAGGACTACCTCGTCCAGGGAGCCCAACAGGGCATGGGAGAAATGTGCCATAAGCACGGCTGAGCCTGCCTGACGAAGGCCAAGGGAGGACGCAGTGTAGACTTTTCGCCCGGCATAGTCCAATTTCTTGAACTCCTTGTCGGGAGGTTTGTCCACGTCCCTAGCATTTCCGGCACGCTGGAAAACGCTGTCGGTAACTAACCCCTCGGCTGAGGGATGTTCCGAAAAACCGGACAGGGAACTGGTAGGGACCGCATACTTCCTGGCCATCCTGGCCGAAGGCGCAGGCAGGAAGCAGGGTGCTGCCAGAGCTCCAAGGCCGGGCCCACAATGGCCTCAGCCACAGGAAAGGCCTCCGTAGGGGAATCCCCTCAGTCCAATATCTCCATGAGGGGATACTTGGCCCGCTTGGATATGGGCTCGAGCTGCATCCCGGTGGACTCCGAGATGAGCCTGAGCAAACCCAGGAAGGACGAAGGGCTGTCGTCCAGCGACTGACCTCCAGAGGACTCCAAGTCCACTCGCTTGGAGAAAAGGGAGGAATCGTTGTCGGACTCAGAAGAGTCCACAAAGAGCTGCCTCGGGCCTGAGCCACCCTCCACCTGCCGAGGACGATCGTGAGTGAGGGTGACCGACAGCCTATGGGGCAGACCCTGAGCTGACCGAGAGTTCTTGGTCGGAGCCCCAAACAGCAGCTGTGGAGGCGGAGGTTCCACCGGAATCGGTGGGGCAGCTGGTTTTGGCCGAACAACCGGCCTGGGAACAGGCACCTCGGGTAAAATGAGGGGTTGTTTTGGCAGCTCCGTGACAGCCACTTAATGGCCTGGAGGCGATACCGCCGGCTTTGTTCCCAGTCAGAAGGAGCTGTTGTTGCATGAGGTCCTCGTGATCGCCGACGTAACTTACGTCAAGCCTCCCTCATCTGAGGAGGAGGATGAGGACGAGCGGCGGCGCCATCATGTGCCGAGACCGAGACTGCCTATGACGGCGGATTGGCTGGACCGAAGAAGTCCAAGATCGAGAACTCGCCTTCTCCGGAGGACGGTGCAGGGAGGGACGGTGAACCGGCCTCCCTCGGCTCGGAGGGTTCGCCTGAGGGCCCGGAACCGAGGCACTGGCAAGTCCGCTGATCCTCAACCCCACCGGGGAACCGGGAGAGGGATTCAGCCGCTGGTCAACGCCCGTCCAACGGTCGAGAAAGATCTCGACTGTGTCGACGGAGTCTCGGTCAACTGACCTGACGGGGACACTGTGAGACCAGTGGCCGAAGCCGAACGATCGACCGAAGTCGATGGCCGACAACTCGGAGAGAGGGACCTTTCCTGCTCCCAAGAGCATCGACGGAGGGACTTACCCTTGTCTTTCTTCTTGGACCGAGAAGAAGGTCCAGCAGACGTTGGTCCCTCTCCTCTAGTGGAGAGGGACAGACAAAGCTCCTTAAAGGAAGCTGTGTAAGAGGAACCCAGGGAGAGCGGGATAAATGCTGCAGTCGAGGAAGATGCGTCCGCGCCTCCTCTTCGAGGGCTTATCATCTGTTCTAGCCGATCCACGAGCTCCACCACGCAGAAACTGCTGACCGGGCCTCTTTGACTTCTTACCAGAGGAAACGCTCGGGCGCCCAGTTGTAAACGGTAGCACGGTCTTCGAGGGACGAGGCTGAGAAGGAAGAGCACAGGTCACAAGCCCGCGGCTCTAAGCCAAGGCCCAAACAGTAGACATATGTGAGTGCGGATCCGTCCGAGACATCTTCTGCCCGCAAGGGCACCGATGAAAACCGGGAGTCGATTTGTCCATCGCAGCCACGAGGGATAGAAGACCGAAGTCTATAATGCAAAAAATGTTTAAATTCGGAAAACCGAAGAATTAGGAATCAGTCTTATACGCAGAGCGTTAAGGAGGGAACCTGAGCTTCCAAGCGGTACGGAAGATCTGGTGTCATGGGGTGAAGCCGAGAGTTTTACCACATGGGTGGGTGGGAGGAACCAGCTTGAAGACCTTTCGGCAAGATTTAAAGCAGCAAGGATACCTGCCAGACGGTGTGGATGAACGACATATCCATGTCCCTAGAAAAGTTACATATAGTCCCAGATCAAAATCTCCATCCTCTGGCAAATCCAAAAAATAGAATTAAATTATGGCTAAGGATAAGATTTGCTGAAAATAAAAAGCTATATTTGCAGTTCCAGACTTTGCAACATATTTGAGGATATCTAGGCAACTGAGCCAGGAAGAAATCTTTTTTTTTTGCACTTGCCAGAAAACAAGATTTGGGTCTGGGACTATAAGTATACAGTACTATGTAACTTTTCCGCACTGCACTTTGCACTGGTGAACATTTTCCTGCAAGTAAAACCACAAACTGGTAAGGTAGTTTCCTGACTGTCTCTTTGAGAGTTGTAGTCCACATGGACTGTTTACTGAGCAACTGCAAAGTAAAGCTTTTTTTCTATGAAATATCCCTGCTTTGGGGCACCCTCAGTGCCACCCTGTCAAACCTTAAAATGAGTTTTTTGAATGAGCACAATTTCTACATATCGATGCTCTAAGGTGGGTCCCAGTGACAATGTTGGAACTAACAGAAAAAAAATTAGAGTAAGTCCGATAAAATGTCTCCTTTTTGTGTTATTCTATGTTGTCACGGGGCAATCATTTTACTGCTGGGATTTAATAAGCAATACCCACCAAATGTACTCAGGAGGAAATGTTCTTTAAATTTGAATTGTCTATTGCCCTACAGTTTACTCAAGCAATCTTCATCCGAAAGCCATATTTGAGAAACTCTGTCCAATCTATAATGTTTTGTGATAGGTGTGCAGTAATGACCATGTACTTGCCTTATACAAGTCAGCCACTGAGGCTTCTGTCATTTCACTCAGGAAGCTGCCACAGCCCTGGTCGAATGCACTTTGATCCATACAATTAACGGGAATAAAATGGAAGTCTGTCCACCATATACACTCACAGACGTAGCTCACGCCACCCTGGCACACATGGTCCTTGACTGTGTATGAGGCAATGAAAGTAAAAATACATCTGCCAGGTTATTCAGACGTCTGCAGACGCCAAAACTGTACTTTTGTCAGTCCATTGAAATAACAGGAGCTTCCATTCTACTCCTTTTGTTTATTTATTGAAATGTTTCAATAATTTTATGCTTTGTTCAAAGCTGGCAGCTTCAATTTTGCCACCACACAGTCCTCTGCTATGCATGTTCTGACCTACCTAGCCAAGGTCACCACGGAAGTGTTCTGGTCCTTTTTAGCCATGCCGAAAAGTACAGACAGACTTCTCATTTCTGGACAGACTGTGTTCATATAACACCTTAACCACTCTGCAAATATATAGTTTGTGCAACTTCTTTTCCCTATCATTCACTGACTTCAAACAAAAGGAAGGAAGCTTTACTTATCTCTATGTTAACATGGAATTCTGTAGGCACCTTTGTAAGGAAATTTCTTCTGAGTTTGGAGGCAACATATACCTACAAACCTGTGGTACTGTGATGGTGACCTGCAAGAAGACATTACTTGCATAGTAATCTTGTTTCTTCCAAGGGAATCTTATTGTATTCTGACATATGCAGTATGGTCCCACCATAGTACTGCCACGGAGCTGAAAAGGTTAATAGAACCTATGCAAATGACAGAATGCTAGGCTCGACCTCGGTTTTCAAACCACTGTCTCTGGTAAACAACCTTTTAACTGTCAGATTCTAATGAAGCATGCATAGGAAACTATCTATACTATCTAGTAACTAACACTAATAAGAAAAAACAACAATTCACTCCTTCTGTAAACATCCCCCATCTGAGAAGCAATAGGCGTTCTTTTCTAAGACTCAAGTCACAGATGGCCCAAGGAAAAACCAGCCCAGGAGTCCACCACAGTAATCAGAATTGTAGTGCAGTGTCCCCAGGTTCTAGTAGGGAAGGAAGGGCGGGAGCTCAGAATACAGTAAGATTCCCTTGGAAGAAACAAGATTATTATGTTAAGTACTGTCTTCTTCTAACCCCAGGAAATCTTACTGTATTCTGACATGTGCAGACTACTCAAGCAGTGCCTTTGGAGGTGGGTACATACCCAATTTAGGGAACTGCATCTGCAGTACTGCTGTCCCAAATCTTGCATCACTCCTGGCCTGGGTATCCAGGTTATAATGTTTGACAAATGTGTGAACAGTTTTCCAGGTAGCTGCTTTACAGATTTCCAGTAAAGGTATATCCCTTGTAGCTGCTATGGTGGCAGCTGTGCCCCTAGTGGAATGGGTCCTGAGGCCAACAGGGGGTTCCTTGCCCACTTTGCTGTAACAAAACTGAATAAAGGCAACAGTCCATTGGGCAATGGTTCTCTTTGAGGCAGGTTTTCCTTTTCCTACCTCTCCATATGTCAGGAACAACTGTGTCCTTTCCTGTCTATGACCTTTAGTATGGTCAAGGTAATAGCTAATAGCTGTCTTGACATCCAAGCTATGTAACCTGCGTTCCCCTGCACTGGAATGGTCAGTGAAAAAGACTGGTAAGGCGATAGACTGATTTAAATGGAAATCAGGCACCACTTTGGGAAGAAGCTTTCTGTTTGTCCTCACGACTACCTTGTCACTGTGAAAAGAGATGTAATTCAGTTCTGTACATAGGGCCTGTAACTCACTGATCCTTCTGGCTGAAGTGACAGCTATCAAGAACACAGTTTTCCATATCCCGTACTTCAATTCTGATGAACACATGGGCTCTAAAGGTGGCTGCATCAGCTGTCCAATACAGATGTTAAGATCCCATGCAGGAATGGGCTTCCTGTGTGGAGGGTGCAAGTACACAAGCCCTTTGAAGAATTTTCTAAACACTGGATTGGAAGCCAGAGAAGATTTCTTATCAGATGAGAGATAAGCTAAGACACCTGCTAGATGTACCTTTAGGGTAGAGGGCTTGAGGCCAAGCGAGTGAAGGTGCACCAGGTAATCCAGTACTACTGAGAAACTAGGTTGAGTACTGACCACCTCCTACTGCTGGCACCAGATTGAGAATCTCTTCCATTCTGAAGAGTAAGTTTGCTTTGTGGAAGGCTTTCTGGAGCCTCTGAGCACCTGAAGAACTCTCTCTGACAACCTAAGGTCAGTATATTCTATGTCCTCAAGAGCTAGGGCTTGAGTCTGAGGGACTGAAGGTTGGGGTAAAGGATTCTGCCCTGTGAAGACATCAGGAGGTTGTGCCTCCTGGGTAGGGATACTGGTCTGCTCACCAACAGAACTAGAAGTAGGGAGTACCATGGTTGCCTGGCCCAGAATGGATAATGGTTGCTGGCTGCATCCTGAGTTGGTTCAGAACTCTGAGAAGTAGAGGAAGGGGAGGAAATGCATACAGGAACTTCCCCATCCAATTCATAAGCAGTGCATTCACTGGCACTGTGCCACTGCAGGAGGCCAGCAACAAAAATGTGGCAGCTGGTGGTTGTCTGGGGCTGCGAAGAGGTCCACCTCTAGGACTCTCCACCACCTGAACACTGTTAGGAGAACCTGTTTGTTCAGTGACCATTCGTGGTGGTTCTGATTGATTCTGCTCAGGGTATCTGCTAGGACATTGTCCTTTCCTGGAAGATAGACAGCTACCAGAGAGAGATTCAGAGAATAAGCCAACTTTCATATCAGCATGGCCTCCGTGCACAGGGGGAAGGACCTTGTGCCCCTTGCTTGTTTATGTAGTACACTGTGGTTGTGTTGTCTGTTCTGACCTGCACGACCTTACCTCTTAGCACTGAGGCAAAGGACAGAATCTCCAAACGTACTGTTCTGAGCAGGTTTATGTGGCGCAGACTTCTTTCTGAGCCAAGTCCTGTGGGCTGTCTGGTCTCCTATGTGTGCTCCCCACCGTAGGAAGTAGGCATCTGTAGTCAATACCACTGAATGTAACTGGTGCAGGAAAGGTACCCCTTGCCTTAGGTTCCCTTTTTCCTGCCACCACTGAAGAGCTAGGAGTAGAGACTTGGTGACTGGTACCAATTAGGGCAAATGGCCTCTTTTCTGTGACCAATAAAACCTGAGGTGGAACTGAATGTCCCTCATTTGGAACCTGGCCCATGGAACTGTTGCTGTTGTAGCCATCATGTGGCCTAGTAGCTGGAGGAAGTGTCTTGCTGGTCTGGGGTTGGACAGTTGGAAAGAACTGGCCAGCTAAATCAGTGTTTCCCCTCTCCCTTGGGGAAGGAAAAACCTTTCCTGACACCGTGTCTAGCTCTGCCCCTATGAAATCCAGGAGCTGGACTAGAGTCAACACTGATGTTTTGGGATTTAACAGGAACCCTAGAGACTGCAGGACCCCCTGAACTATGGTCAGGGACTTTGAAACCTGTTGGGGAGACTGGCCCACTATCAGCCAGTCATCCAGGTAGGTAAAAACTGTGACACCTTACCTTCTGAGGTGTGCCACCACTACTGCTAGGCACTTTGTGAACACCCTTGGTGCTGAGGAAAGGCCGAAGGGCATTGCTCTAAATTGGTAGTAGCCTGATGTCAGCCTGAACCTGAGGTATTTTCGGTGTGATGGTCTAATGGGAATATGGAAATAGTTATCTTTCAAATCTACTGATGCCGGCCAATCCCCTTGTCTGAGTGTGGGTAGAATGGCTGACAGGGTGACCATCTTGAATCTGGGTTTTGTCAGGTATTTGTTTAGTTGTCTGAGATCCAGAATGGGTCACCACTTCCCTGTTTTCTTTACTGTGAGGAAGTAGATGGAATAGAACCTGTTCCCCTTTGAAGTAGGGGTACAGGTTCTACTGCCTTTTCCTGCAGCAGTTTTCTTACCTCCTCCTCCAGTCGTTGGGCTTCTGATGGGGAGGAAGGACTGAAGGCTCTTGTCTTCAGGTTGGGTATACATTTGAAGCTGAGGTTAAGGCCTTGGTCCACTACCTCCAGGACCCACTTGTCTGTAGTTACTGACTGCAAGACCTGGAGGAAGTGGACAAGCCTTCTCCCTACTGGAAGAGGGGACCCTAACAGACTCTTCAGGGAGTCTGCTTCACTTGTGGGGCTGGCGGAGGACTGGGCCCAGCCCTACCAGTACCCTTTCTACCCCTGCCTCTGAAATAGCCCCTCTGAGATTGACAGGTCGGAAGGGCTTGGGTTTGGAGGAAGGGCCTATAATGAGGCCTTGCTCTCCCACTTCTGTTCTGCTGTTTCTGGGAAGTAGCTGCTCTTTCCTTGGCAGTCGCACTCCTGTAGGCCATCTTGTATTCATATTCATCCATCTTTTTCATATAGGCCTCGATCTGCTGGCCAAAAAGAGCTGAAGGTTTGCAGGGAAAATCCAGTGATTTTGTCTGTGTATCCTGAGAGAGACTGGTAGTCCTAAACCATGCAAATCTCCTTAGGGACACAGAAGTAGCCATTAACCTGGCTGTAGTATCACTGGCATCCACAGCCATTCTAAATTGAAATTTGGATGCCTCAATGCCCCTCTTAGCAGCCTCTGCCAAGTCAGATGCCATGGGTGCTGGACAGGCCTTAGAAATTTTTGATACTGTGCTCCACAGGCTCTTTTGAAATCTGGCTACATAAGCCATGCAGGTGGCTTGTCTAATGGCCAAGGAAGAACCTAAATAAGCCTTTCTGGCCAATGAATCTATCTTTCTGGAATCTTTATCTGGGGGTGGAAAGTCAGGTGTATACCAGCCTTGTCACAGGCAGCAGCCTGTACCACCCCTTCATGGCTGGGATGCCGAAAAAGAAATTCAGCACCAGGCTTGGCCACCCAATACTTTCTGTCCAGTTTTCTGTCTACTGGAGGAATAGATGTGGGTGTCTGTAGGATTTTTAGCACATGTTTTCTCAGAGATTTATGGATGGGAAACAAAAGCTTTTTAGCTGAAGCCACATCCATCATCTCAACATAGTCTGGTTCTTCCTCCTCTTTGGTTGCCTCTTGAGTGGGAAGGTCCAGTGTTTGAACTACCTGCTGCATAAAAGCAAACAGGGTAGTAAAGTCATCTGATCCCTTGTCAAGGGAGTCAGGGTATTGGGAATCAGGGGAAACATCTGGTTCCAGAGGCTCCCCTGGCTCCTCATCCTCATCTTCATCATAATCCTCATCCTCATCATCCCTAAAGCCCTCCATGTCAAAATCATGAGGACTGGGAACCAGGGTAGAACCTGGGGGAAGAACCATGGGACTCTGAACCAAGGACCACAGAACCGAACCGGCAGGAGACTGAAGGGATTGAATAATCCGTATAGCATTAGCTATCTCCTCTGCTGTTGGAACTGTTGGGTTTAACGATTGTGGTACCTTTCCCACATGTTTCTCCTTTCTCTTTTTCTTAGCCACATTTGCCGGTTCAGTGGTTCGTTTCTTTCCCTGCAAACAGGTACCCATGTCAGAGGGTGTCTTCTCCGGTTCGTTGGTTTCTTTTGAAGAAGGAGATTTGTCCGTAACTGGGTCAGCAGTTTTTTCGGACAACCTTTCCTTCAGTCAGTTAATTTGCCAGTCCAGTGTTGACTGAGGAATGTTTTTGCATACCTCGCAGTCTGTCTTCAAGTGGTCAAACCCAAGACAGAACACACATATTAATTCAGCAGTATTTGTTAGTCAGTGAAAAAAATCATCATTTCGTTTTTTTTAGCATAAATGTATTTCTGACAACCTAAGATTCATGCTCAGCATATTTTTTGTTTTCTCAGGTGTGTTACGATTTTTTTATAGCTGATCTTGTAATTAATGACTCCCGTCATTAAAGATGGCCACCATTCACCATTGTTTAAAAATCTCTTCCCCTGGTGTTACTTGTTGAATGCGCATGCTAGATTCATGTTGTAGTTGCATTAGGATGATTCTTCCACATGTTTCTGATAGTAAGAAGCAAGAAATATATATTATTTTACATGGTGGGCATGGCAAGGGTGTGGCATGGGCGTGGCAACTTTTAAAAACTTCAAGACCCCATGTATTGGTTCAGGAATTAAGGAAAATGAAAAGAAAAACATGTATCTTGATATTTTTGCCAGACAAACCTTATTACTGAACAAGCATTTGTCAATGCCGAATGTTTGCTTGCTGGCATTGGCAGTGGTAGTGTAGAAGTTACAGAGCTGCGTAATAGGAATGGCAGTGAAGTATTGAACTGAAGCCAACCCCACCCTGCAGAGAGTGACAGGCATTGGGGTGTGCCTTTGGGTCGTTAGGCATAACGGCCACGCCATTTCACCACACCCCACCCTACAGACACTGACAAGTGTCACGGTGTTCCTTGGGGTCTTTGGCCCTTATGCGCATCCCATTCCATTAGGAAATACAGTGAGATGGGTGCGATATAGGAGAATAGGGTGAACTTTGGGGCTGAAGAGTCCAAGGTATACCTCAATGCCTCTCACTGGCTGCAGGGTGTAGAATGGTATGAGCATTACAGGCAAGGATCCCAAGTCACACCCCTGATGCCTGTCATTCTCTACAGGGTTGGGCGTTATGGTTGGAAACCCTAATACCTCAGGCATTCGTTGGTATTTTCACTCCAAATGTTCAACATGGTTTTTTTGTGACCCCACCTCATGAACAGTGGCAATATCAGTTTGTTAGCCGAAAGCTGCTTATGCACAGCGACTACGGCATTTAGCACCACAGGTGCAAAAACATTCCGAACAGGATGTAAAAAATGACAGCTGTACTGTTCATGGGGAGGTGTAAAAAATGGCAATGTTGCAAATCTGCAGTAAAAATATTAAAAAACTGGTGAAGTCATGAGCGTACATAGAAACTGTGCAACGCACACCTGTAATATAATTAGGTTGGGGATTTTTTACAGCAGATTGTCAACTCAGGCATTTTGGTGCCTCCGATCATGAACAATGTCACTGTGATTTTCTTTATCTGTCCCGAACAATGATTTCCCACAGCGACCACACATCTCTCGCTGAAAGTGTGGCTTACACTTGACCATGTTGTGAAAAATGACAGCTTCTTTGTTCATAAGAAGTGTGGAAAATGCCACTGGTGAAAATCTGGACTGAAAATATTACAAAGTCATGAACTTACGAGGGTGCGTGGAAACTGCGCAATGCTCACTCGTAACACAGTCACTTTATGGACTTTTGTCACCAAATTTTCAACATAGCCATTTTAAAACCTCTGCTCATGAACAATATAACTGTGATTTTCGTAATCTGTCCCAAACATTGCTTTTGCACACCAAAGCACCATTGCGCGCTACATGTGCGAAAACACATTTTGGGCGACATATGAAAAATGGCAGCTGTACTGTTCATAAGGAAGTGTAATAAAATGGCAATGTTGAAAATCTGGAGTGAAAATATTAAATTCGCAAACTTACGAGCATGCATAGAACTGCGCAACGCACGCCAGAAACAGTCATTTTTAGATTTTTTTTTCACTAATTTCAACATAGCCATTTTAAGACCTCTGCCCTGCTGAACAGTGTCACTGTGATTTTCTTAATGTGTCCCATACATTGATTTTGCACATCGACTGCGCCATTGTGCGCTATATGGGCGGAAACACATTTTGGGCAAGATGTGAAAAATGACAGCTGTACTGCTCATAAGAAGGTGGGTAAAATGGCAATGTTGGAAAATCTGGAGTGAAAATATTGAAAATTATTTGATGAGCCGCATGTGAGGGAACGCGCAACGCATGCCAGAAAGTCGCTTTTGAATGCCGCACCAAATTTCAAAATAAGCTTTTGAGAGCCCATCTTATGAATACTGGCAGTGTAGTTTTGCATTCTGGTCCCGAAGGTGATTTCACGCAGTGATCTGCGTAAATCACCCTTCGGCCCAAATAACACCATGATAGTGACAGTATTCATGAGAAGGGGTCCAAAACCCATGCGTTGAAAATTTGCAGCAAAATTCCAAAAATGCCTGAGATATGCAACAAAGTTGAAAACCCTATCTATCCCATTATACAGCTTACCGGCATTTCTCATTTCATGGTCAGCTTTGAAGAGTGCAGACGTGTTCCCGGCCCTCCGAGCCCCGACTCAGACCGAAAGTATGGGGTGGGGGTGTGTGGGAGGCAGGTGCGAGGGTGAGTGCGGCTGTGGGGGGTAGGGAGACCGCGGGACCGCTTTTTTTCTTTACAGGTTGTTTTTTTTCAAATGATGACGCTGGACGCTTGCCACGCTGGGTGGGGCTCAGCATGGCACAAGGACTTAAAGTGAGCCGACAACAAATCTCTGCTGGCTATAGTAAGATCTACTGCCACGCCTGGGGTGGCTCCCAGCGTGGCACCCTGTACTTGGGTGGGGGACAGGGAGCAGACGGGGATTGGGCACTCACGGCTATAACAGTGTGTGCGCGAGGAGGCAGCACACAGTATGCGTGCATGTGTTTGTGTGTGTGTGGGGAGCTGCGCATGAGCAGGCAATATTCGATCGCTGCTCACTGAAGCGTAGCTCCCCCTTTCAACTGTACGCCACTGCATTTTGGAGCTGTCATAGACAGCTCCAGCATGCATTGGAGGACTGGGGCCGTGCCTGCCAACACACTGACTGAATTGGAAGAGGGGGTGACACCCTTCCGAAAACTCGGATGATGGCACTATGTTTCTTGCACATGTGTGCAAGCAAACATAAAAATGTGTATGTTTATTAACAAGCACTGCTGCTTTAAATGGGGATCAGCTTTAGCAAATGTTTCCCCACATTCAGTACAGTGCTGGAAGCATGTTGGACCGCTTCTTTTCTTAGGAGTCTGAGACATAGCCAACAGAAAAATGCTAATCCCCTTAGACTAAACTTTTTTTTTTAGCTTGGTTTAATGACCTAAGAATGAACCGAGGTTTAGCCCAGTAACATTCCTACAAAATAAACAAACTTAAATAAAGATTACCTTACAACAATAGGAAAAAGGGTTCGGTTCCCAACCAGTGGGAAAAAATGGACAGAAACTGAGAATTTAACAAATATCTGCTAATCTACTAACCGACTTACGCACACTTGTGACCTGTACACTCGGGCAGGATGGCTTCCTCTCATCAGCCGGATATAGTATCAAACCTGCCTCTTAGCCAAAAAAGTCCTCCTCGGGGTCATGCCCCCGGGCATTGAAAAGCTCCTCATTGACCACCACAGCACCCAGCAAACTAGAAGTTCACAACAACTAACCTTCCTTGTCCCCAGATGCCGGACTACCATGGGCCAGAGGGCCTTTGCCCACAGAGCACCACAGTGGTACAATACTCTCAACAAAGAAACTTTTACTGCTGCTGCTCTTGGCCCTTTTAAGAGACAACTTCGACTTCATCTCATTTCAACTAGTCGCTAGGACTGCCTCGCTAAACAGGGCCCACCGCCACTGCCTCCACTTCAAATTCTTGACAGCTACCTCTCCTCGCCTTGCCCCTTCTACCTGCTCTACCCCTTGCCCTCTCCTTTTCCTCCCCGGCATTTCCTGACTTTTATCCTCCCTCCCTCCCTTAGAGCTCTTACCTCACCCTCACCCTCCGACAATGGCCTTCCTGCCTGCATACCCCCTTCCCCCTCACCTGCAGTGCTTATTTCAAAAATTGCCCTTGGCTGTTGTGTCATGCTACCTAACATTTGGCACATTTTGAATTACTGGACTTTCCTAAGCCTCAGTCTCTTACTTCTTTTTATTGTGTAACTATGTATTATTATGTTGACCTTTGTATGTATGCATACCCCCCATTCCTTCAATGTGGAACCTTTGTAAATGAGCAGTTACTGCTCAAAGGTATTTGTAATCCTAGATTTCAATAAAATAAATACAAATAAAATTAAAAATCTTAACTAGTCTACCTGTAAACCAGAGACTGTGGTTAAAAATGAATAAATTTAAATAGTAAAAACAGAGAAAATAAAACGATCTTGAGTGAAGATGCAGAGGATTCTCTGAGGCATCTGACTAGGCAAGCGGAGTGAAGCATCTAATGGTTAGAAGCGTGTTTACTAGAGACAGTAGTTTGAAAACCGAGCTCGAGCCTAGCATTTTATCATTGGCATAGGTTCTATTAACCTTTTCAGCTCTGGGGCAATACTATGGTGGGACCATACTGCATATGTCAGAAAACAGTAAGATTTCCTGGGGTTAGAAGGCCCCATCATACAGTATGCAGGGCTCTTTATGAGACTGTTGGAGGAAGAAACCATCTTTGCAGAGGACTTTCCATACACAGATGACATCACCACCTGGTTTAGGTATACTGAGGATGTCATCTGCTTATGGAAAGGAAGCTTAGTTAGGGCTGAGGACTTTATTCGGTGGTTGAATGTAAATGAGAGGAATCTAAATTTTACAGCCAAAATTGAACATACAAATACCAACTTTCTTGATGCCTCTTGACTGGCATTTATGAGCAAACAGTAATATGTAAGGGTTATAGGAAACTGACAGCGACAAATGCACCTTTGCATTTTAATAGTGCCCATTCAGCTTTATTGAAACAGTCAGTTCCTTTCAGCCAATATCTCCATTTGACAAGAAACTGTAGTGAAGTAAAAAAGATTTCGATCTACAATCAGATGAGCTGACCAACAGATTTGTTGCAAGAGGTCATGATAGGGAACTACTGAGGGTAGCCAGAGAGGCAGTACGTGAAATTGTCATGAACACACTGTTGTTAACAAAGGATAAGAGTACCCTAAATGAACAACCGATAACATTCTACATGGAATATAACAAGGTTTCAAGCCAAATGGGAGCCATTATGCATAAAAACAGATCTGTCCTTACAAATAATCTATCAATACTGAAAGACATGAGCCCAAAACCAAGAATCAACTTCAGAAGGGCACCAAATCTATCAGGCCTTTCGGTACAGAGTCACAAACAAACTCAAAAAACAGTTACATTCAAGAATTGGCTGTCTCTCCAAACCTGGCTTTCAGCCTTGTAAGCACTGCAATGTTTGCAAATTTGCCAAAACAGACTCTGAATTTGTATATCCTGTAACTTAGTTTTAACATACAGGAATTCATGACTTGTGATGCAAACTTTGTAGTTTATGTTATTGCCTGTATCTGTAAAAAACGTTATACTGGAAGGACAATTCATCCAGTCAAAATTAAAATACAGGAACATGTGAGAGATGTCCTCACTTTCTGAGCCAAGTTGAAAAGGTATTGAATTTGTAAAAGCATTCCTTGGGGATTGCTTTAAAAATTGCTATTGAGGAAGGCACAGTGAATCCATAGGCCAAAGTGTTTGAACCCAAATGGACATAATGACGAAAGAAGGCATTTCTTCATACTTATCATAAGAAAAAAATACTTACTACAGTGATGCTGTTTCTTCCACGGAATCCCTCATTATGCCTTTTTTTTCCCATATCACTTTATGCTCCCCCCTGCGACTGGCCCCCATCCACCAGTCCCCCCAGCCCCATCACTCCGGCGCCTACTGGGACTTAACTCATGCAACTCAGATGTGCCCAGCTGGCCAGGTGCAGAGCCTGTGAAGAACTGGTGTCACCCTACTGGTCAGCAATGCTTTCCCCCTAGTTTTTCTTCCCTGGCATGGAGGAAAGGTGTACAATGATGCCAATGGCGGTGTCACACATTCTCCCTTGCACGGCATGCTGGGTGTCTGCCCCACCTCTGCTCCCATGTTGGCAGCATCAGTGTGACAACCCCCAGCTTCAGCTCACACCACGGGAGAGAAGGGCAGTCCTCTGGATGTTTGATCTTCTCCCACCCTGGCCGGACCCCAGCAACCCGCTCGTACCTCGAATATGGGTTGCCAGCATGGCAGGAGGTAAGGCATCGATGCCTCAGTCCTTCACGCCACTGGGCCGGCCTCCCTCATTATGCTTAACTAATGCAGTTAGCCCAGTAAGTTCAACTGCCCCAGAGACTGGGACTTCTGTAAATTAAGGAACGTTACAATGTAACTTAGTACGCAGTTCAAATCTCTGCCTATGGGTGCTGCTGCTAACAGCAGCCTTATCTCAAATTCATTTCAAGCTATTTAAGATTTTGTTTACTGGGTAAGTGCACTAGACAAATCAAATTGCCTATTTTCAGGCACGACCTAGGAGGGCTACAACACAATATTGAACAGCAATGACAGCTGAGTACAGCGATTAACACATCAACATAGTGTATAAATACAGGAGTGACAAGTAACAATGCACAGCACAAAACTATTTTAAAGTGTTGGAGCAAAAATCATTTAAGTGCAAAGAGGACTAGAGATGCAGAAGATAAAACCACTTAAGTTAGACATACAATGGATCAGTTACATGAGCATTTATCCTTTACCAGGAGGAACCTACTAAGTTCATTTTTGAAAATCTGGTGAGACTTGGCATTTCTTATCTGTACTGGAAAAGAGTTCCACAGCTTGGGAACAAATGTCAAGAAAGCATATCATCCTTCTTTGTGGTGCATTTAGGTACATCAAGAAGTGACTGTATCGCAGATCTCAGTGGGTAAGCCTGTGAAACATGGGTGAACATGTAGGCCAGAACTGCTGGTGAACCAGATCTAATAATATAACAGCCTACAATATATATTTGATAGGAGGTAGGGGAGAGCCACCCAATGCTCGAATAGAGGATGCAGTGATTGGTATGCCTGGGCACGGATAAGGCAAACTGACATATTATTATAACATGTGTTCCATTTACTACAGACCCCTTTATTTGCCTCCAAAAAAGATTACAGCTCATAGGTAAGGGACGGCCTTAATATACCCTGTGCGACAGCCAGCCTGGTGGCTGCGGATAGATTGTATCTAATCTTGAAGGCAACACCAAGCTTCACATTTACAGTCTTATAAATGGTTGTAAGATGTAGATTAAAATCAAGATCAGGGTCTAGAGTGACTCCTGAGTATTTGAAAGAGTCAACAATCTCGAGTAGGGAGCTGCTGTCTGTACAGCAGACATCTAGGGTGGAGGGACAAGCCCTGATTTTGCTGAGAAAGAGCGAGAGAGAGAGAGAGAGAGAGAGAGAGAGAGATGGATAGAGAAAGCAGCCAAAAGCTTCCTTAAATCAAGGAGGTAATTTAATAGATTACACTGAATTGAATTATTAATTTTTGGGCCTGTGTAAGTAAGTAGTTTTGATTCTCAGTTTTGGGGTTGACTTTTCTTAGTTTAACTTTTATTTCCCAGGGAGGAGCTCTAGCTGGGAGATATTTGCAGTCATTTGTGACTAGACCTGTTACTCAACCTCTGTGAAATAGGTGTCTGAAAGGAATGAGGGCACTCCCCAGGGTGGACGTTCAGAGTTGTAGTTGATTGTTTCTGGAGGATACAGGTTTCCTCCCACCCACCCTACCCCTCACCCCACCCACCACAAGCACATAAACTCCCTTTATATCAGGGTTCTGACGCCACTTCTGCAAAATTGCTAACAACATACACCTGTTCATATCTTTAAAGGCACAGCCCACTGAATATGGGGTAGAGACACTCACAGCTTGCACACACTAAAACAAGAACAAAAAAAAAACACAAAAAAAACCCATCTGAAACAGGAAGGGAGACAGACATGCGGGGAGTGGTGCAATGCATTGGCTGTGGAGCAGCAGTCTTTCAGGAGACATTCTGGAGACTGCACTGCTACCCTATTTGCAGGCACCTCTCTGGTCTGAGGGAGGAGGTTGCTCGTCTTCATGCTGACCTGGCAAGGATTCAGGAAACCTGCTCCCCCACCCAGGGACCACCCAGACTATCAGCACTACCTCAGAGGTTGCCAAGAAAGAGGAGTGGTTGGACCACAGTGGGCTCAGGGGGGGTGAGGGTGGTGGAACAGAGTCGCATCACTCCAGTTGTGCCTCTTCACAATTCATTCACCACTCTGGCAGAGCATGGTTCCTCTATGGAGGCACCTGCACTGGAGACCAAGAAGGATGCTGGGAACCTCCACAATGGAGACCCACAGGAGGGTGGCACAGGACCCCACAGGGGAAGGAAACAACTCCTGGTGGAGGACTCAATTGTTAGGGGGGTAGAACTGGGGGAGGGAGGAGAAAGGGAGGTAAGGTGCCTGCCCGGTGCCATGGCTTGAAGGGGCAGGAAACGAATCCTCAGGATCGTGGGAGCAGCTGCAAGGGGGAGTGAGCTGGATGTCATTATTCACCTAGGGACAAATGACCTTGCTGAGAATGGGATCAGAGCAGTGCAACAGGAGTTTGTGGAGTTGGGGAGGGGCCTTAGACAAGTAGCACACATGGTAACTTTCTCAGATGTGCTACCTGTCTATGGCATGGATGAGGCTCGGATACTCCGCACCACTGGGTTCAATGACTGTTTGAAAAACTGGTGCAGAGCTCAGGGATTTGGTTTCATTGGGGACTGGGGCTCCACCTGGAGGGATGCAGGCCTATACTGGCTCGATGGTCTGCATCTGTCCAGGAGGGGAACCATGATCCTAGGTGATAGGTTTAAATTCTTCATTGGCAAGCATTTAAACTAGCCAAGGGGGAGACACTGAAAAGGAGAAAGGAAATCCTAGCTCCCCCCAAAAAAATTAGAGCAGTCGATAGGGAGAAGGGCAGGGGTAAATGGAGAAAAAGACAAAGGCAGTAAGGACAGGGATGGGGCAAAAAGAAATAAGGCCATTAAAAAGTGGAGGGTAATGAGTACCAATGCCCGTAGTCTAGGTAACAAGCTCCCTGAAATGGTGGCTTCAATGGAAGAGGGGTGCCTGGATATCGTGGCAGTCACAGAAACATGGTACACAGAGAACCACGACTGGGATGTCAACATACCAGGGTACACAACCTACAGGAGAGACAGGGAGGGTAGAAGAGGGGGAGGAGTAGCTCTCTATGTAAAGGGAGGGATCAAAGCAATGGAACAAAAGAGTAAACAGGGAGGAGGGGGGGAGGAGGAGAAGAGGCACTGTGAGTCATCCTGGAGCCTGGAAATGGCACCACATTCCACTCAGGGGTTAATTACAGACCCCCATCTCAGGGGGAGGAAATGGACAAGAAAAAGATAGAAGGCACCCTTAGGATGGCAAAGAAAGGGGAGATAGTGCTGATGAGGGACCTGAATATGCCAGAAGTTAACTGGAGCACCTTTGTTGCAGCCACATTCAAGAGCAGGGCCATTCGCGATGCCCTACAGAGGGCATGCTTCAGACAGCTACTTTTGGAACCCACTCAGAAGGGAGCAATCTTAGACTTGGTACTCTCAAATGGGGATGGAGAGAGGATCTCAGATCTAGAAATGCGTAGCCATCTGGGAACAAGTGACCACCAAACAGTGTGGTTCATGATAAACTTAGCTGTAGAATCAAGCCATACAAAAGTGAAGGTACTGGACTTCAGGAGGGCTGATTTTGTCAAAATGGGAGAGTGCCTCAGCAAAGCACTAGCAAACAGGCAAGAAGGTTGGGTGGAGCAACAATGGAGAAACATCAAAACGGCCATCACACAGGCAACACGCCTTTGTGTGAAACAAATAAACAAATCAAAATGAAAGAAAAAAAACACTATGGTCCTCAAAAAAAGGGGTGGGGAAGGTTAGGGAGAAAAAGATAGCATTCGGGAAGTATAAGGAAACACAGAAGGAGCAGGACGGAGAACTGTACCAGTTAAAGCAGAAGGAAGTGGTGAAAGCAGCCAGAATAGCAAAGGCCCAAACCAAGGAAAAAATAGCCAACTTGGTTAAGACGGGGGATAAAACCTTTTATAGGTACATTAGGGAGCAAAGAAAGACTAAGGCAGGGATACTGAGGCTGAATAAAGAGGAGGGTGGTTGGGCAGAGAGTGACAGTGAAAAAGCAGCGATACTGAACAAACACTTCTGCTCAGTATTCACAATGGAAGAGCAGGGGGAGACACCTAATCCAGTCAATAGAAGCACTCTGGATATGGGGGATGATATTAGTCCTTTCACAGAAGAAAGGGTTCTGAAAGAACTCCTAAAACTGAAGGTGGATAAAGCAATGGGGCCGGATGGGATTCATCCCAGAATTCTAAAAGAACTAAGGGAAGAACTAGTCACACCACTGACTACCCTTTTTAATAAATCATGGGAGGATGGTGTGGTACCTGAGGACAGGAAGAGGGCAGATGTGATTCCCCTTCACAAAAGTGGGAGCAAGACAGAGGCAAGAAACTACAGACCTGTCAGTTCGACCTCACTGGTAAGGAAAATGATGGAATCACTTCTGAAGGAAAGAACTGTTGAGTACCTAGACGCCAGTGGGGCACAGGATCCAAGGCAGCATGGATTCACAGCAGGAAGGTCATGTCAGACAAATCTAATTGATTTCTTTGACTGGGTGACCAAAGTAGTAGACCAGGGAGGGGCTGTGGACATGGCCTACCTAGACTTCAGCAAGGCATTTGACACAGTCCCGCACAAAAGATTAATAAACAAATTAGCCAGCCTAGGAGTGGGTCCCAGGGTGGTAGCCTGGGTAAAACACTAACTGGACAAAAGGACACAGAAGGTAATAGTAAATGGAGTCCACAGTGAAGAAAGGGGGGTTACTAGTGGGGTACTGCAGGGTTCAGTACTGGGGCTTGTCCTTTTTAATGTCTTTATAAGTGACATTGCAGAGGGACTGGAAGGAAAAGTATGTCTCTTTGCAGATGACACAAAGATCTGCAACAGGGTTGATACGCAAGATGGGGTGGAAAGGATGAAAAGGAACTTGGCAAGGCTGGAGGAATGGTCAAATGTATGGCAGCTTAGATTCAATGCTAAGAAGTGCAAAATAATGCACCTGGGAAACAAAAACCCAGGGGAAGACTACACAATGGAGAGTGAGATACTGACAACAAAAATGGAAATGGGCCTGGGGGTAGTCATATCAGAGGACCTAAAGGTGGGAAAGCAATGTGAGAAGGCAGTAAGGAGGACTGCGGGGGGGGGGAGGGATACTGGGATGCAGAGGGAGAGGCATCACCAGTAGAAAACAGGAAGTTGTTGGCCCTCTGTACAGATAGTTGGTAAAACCACATCTGGAGTACTGCGTACAACTCTGGAGACCCCATCTCTGCAAATACATAGACAGGGTGGAGGCTGTCCAGAGGAGGGCAAAATGGTGCAGGGTCTGCACCAGAAGACATATGAAGAAAGACTAAAGGAGCTTAAGATGTACAGCCTCGAGGAAAGGAGGGAGAGGGGGGACACGACCGAAACTTTCAAATACCTCAAGGGAATCGACAAAGTCCAAGAGGGTAGCATCTTTCAGAAAAAAAAATGTGCAAGAACAAGGGGGCACAATTTGAAGATAGAGGGAGGACAGCTCAGAGGTAATGTGAGGAAGCATTTCTTCACAGAGAGGGTTGTAGATGCATGGAACAGCCTTCCTGAGGAAGTTGTAGAGTCAAAAACAGTGGGGGAATTCAAGGATGTATGGGAGAGACATAAGGCAATTCTAGTGGTGGGTAGGAGGAAATAGGCTGTTGGTTAACTAGGATCTGCAGCTTATCTGTTAGGTAGGGAAATGGGCAGATAGGAGGGCCAAGCAGTCCTTATCTTCCACCAGATTCTATGTTTCTATGACTGTCTTTTTAGTGTTCATTAGGAGTCTGTTTTCCTTTAGCCAGTGCTGGATTTTATTAAAATACTCATTCAACTTAGTAATAATGACAGGCATTTCTGCAGCGCTGGTATATAGGACCATATCATCTACATACAGAAGGGAGGAGCAAGAACCAGTCATTTTGGGGAGGTTGTTCAGAAACAGAGAGAACAGTAAAGGACCATGTATGGATCCTTGCGGGACCCCGACATTGGTAGGAGATGGAATAGATTTAGCTCTGTTTATGTCAATGAATTGCTGCGGACCAGTCAGATATCCAGCAAACCAGTTAGACGAAACTGAGGAGAAACCAAAGGTATTCAATTCAGACAGCAGCAGGGGGTGATCAATAAGGTCAAAAACCTTGGTGAGGTAAATGAAAACTACCCCCAGAAAGTATGCCTTTATCCATGGACATTCTGATAGCACTGGCAAATTTTAAGAAGGCAGTAGTTGTCGGGATTTGATGATCACATTGGGTAGAATAAGGAGACAGCTTTGGGGTGAGGGGAATAAAAGGCTATATACTAAGAGATGGGCATCTTTAGAAGCAATTTACTTATCTCAGAAATCGCTGCAGGTCCGTCTGTCTTGCTTTGCCTAGCATGGGCTCAGTTAATTTCTTTTTTCAGAATGGGAATTTGCTGATTAGTATTTTGCCTTCTTTTTTTTTCTTCTTTTCTTTTCATTGACTTGATCGAGTAAGGTGGTTAGTATATGAATAACTTGAGATTCTGGCAAGGGTTGGGGGATTGAGTGTAAGCCTTCCAGATGTCAGGTGGATGGGGACTCTCTCTCTCTCTCTCTCTCTAGGGAGGCGGCAGGACTCCACCTCTGGTTTATTTCAGAGGTTGTTTATGATCTTCACTACCGGAATAGTACTGTGGACAGGTATGTTTATGTATGGTGGAGTTGACTCCTGTTTTGGCTCTTTCTATCTTCTTTTTCTCTCAGGTTGATTGTGAGTTGTTCTTATTTGTTTATCTGACCTATATCTCTTGATAATACTTTATTATTTGGCAATGTGGGTTGTAATTTTTTACAGGGTCTTTATTGGACACATGTACTGCTTTAAGATGGATT
The DNA here is from genome assembly GCA_016271365.2 of Neoceratodus forsteri. NCBI lineage: Eukaryota > Metazoa > Chordata > Ceratodontiformes > Ceratodontidae > Neoceratodus > Neoceratodus forsteri. Next base: position 108,250,746 of record CM057450.1, on the reverse strand, counting down.
CCTGCTTGTATGTATATATGGGATTGTATATAGTTCATACAGCCAGTTTGTGGGCTGTATACCCTGGTTATGCCAGGTCTTTATCTTTTTTTTTTTTTCTAGTTGTAAGGAATGATGATTGTTAATCAAAATTCAATAAAGATATGTTGAACAAAAAAAAAGAAGGCAGTAGTTGTACTGTGACCATGACAAAGAAACCATGTTGAGCAGCGGATAAGTTGTTCAACTAACGGTGTTCTGTTATGTGGGAGGCAACTAGTTTCTCGAGTAGTTTGTCTAGCACCAACAAAATGGCGATGGGAAGGTAGTTATCCATGTTCTTGGTGTCACCCTTTTTATGTAAGGGGACCACTCTGGCAATCTTCCATAGTGTAATGATCCCACCAGTGGAAAACGACAGGTTGAACAGTCTAGTAAACTATATGGCCAAGTATGGAGTGGCTGTTTTGAGGAAATGGGGCACCAGTCCAGCAGAGCCAGCAGAACCACAGGCAGGGATGTTCCTCAACAGAAGTAGTACCTCAGATTTAGTAGCAAGCCTTAGGTTAAAAGGCAGGGTGTCAGAGTCCAACAATTCTGAGTTTTGAACAAGGCCTTGAGGAGTCATCTGTGTGTACTTACAGTAGGTCAGACAAATGGTCGTTTAAGGCATTCACAATTGTGCAAGTATTGTTACAGTTTATGCCATCCAATGTCATGTCAGCAATAGGCTGATCTGTGCCCTGACCCATTGAAAACTTTATATGGCTCCACAATCTTCTGGAGTCAGTAAAAGACGCCTGGAGAAGGTGTTTGCAGCAGTCCCTTTGTGAAGCTCTTATTCCTTTTTTGCATTCATTTCGTAGACGCTTGTAATCTTCCCAGTCAGAAAGAGACTTAGTGAGTTTAGAGTGGGTCCAGGTTTTATCCCTCAGTTTCATGGATGCAAGTAAGTCGCTATGCATCCATCTAGTGGCTGAGCCTCTAATTCTGTGCTTTTTAAGGGGGACATGTTTATCTTGGACAGCGAGAAGAGTGGATAGAAACATAGAAGTTGACGGCAGATAAGGACCTCAAGGCCATCCACTCTGCCCATTTCCTTTATTACCTTATAAATGTGCCATCGGTCTTTGCTCTGTCAAAGGCCTATCTATTGATACTCGTCTGTATTGCTCCCTTATGCCTATTCCAAGCCTGTTTGAAGCCCTGCACTGTATTCATAGCCACCACTTCCTGAGGTAGGCCGTTCCATGCATCCACCACATTTTCTGTGAAAAAGAACTTCCTCACATTACCCCTTAATCGGCCTCCCTCTAATCTCATGTTGTGTCCTCTTGTCTTGCTATTTTATATTGAAACATGTTGGACTCTTTCACCTTGTTAATGCCCTTAAGGTGTTTGAATGTTTCGATCATATCAGCTCTCTCCCTCCTTTGCTCTAGGGTATACATATTGAGCTCCGTTAATCTGTCCTCATATGTTTTCTGATGCAGTCCCTGCACCATTTTGGTTGCAATTCTCTGAACTGCCTCAATTTGGTTAACGTTCTTGTGAAGATGTGGCCTCCAGTACTGCACACAGTACTCCAGATGGAGCCTAACCAGTGTCTTGTAAAGAGGGATTATTACCTCCCTCTTCCAACTTGTGATACTCCTACTAACACACCCTAACATCCCTCTTGCCTTACCTACTGCTTTAATGATCTGCTTGGATGATTCCAGGTCACTGGTGATGATGACGCCCAAGTCTCTTTCTTCCCTTGTGACTGCTAGCAACTCCCCTCCCAGCCTATAAGTGGCTTCAGGGTTTCTCTTCCCTATGTGCATGATCTTGCACTTCTTTGCATTAAACCCCAGTTGCCACTCTTCCGACCATTTTGCCAGTTTATCCAGATCTCTTCTCATTCTGCCCACCTCATCTGGATCACCTACTCTGTTGCAGATCTTGGTGTCTTCAGCAAACAGACAAACGTTACCCTCCAGTCAATCTGCAGTGTCACTGATGAAGATACTGAAGAGGACTGGCCCCAGGACTGAACTCTGAGGTACCCTACTTGTGACTTGCATCTTTTCTGACTGTATACTGTTTACCACCACTCTCTGTTTTCTGCCCGTCAACCAGTTTGCTACCCAGTTGACCAACTTCTGACCCACCATGAGCCTACCCAGCTTATTAATAAATTTTCTATATAGAACAGTATCGAAAGCTTTGCTGAAGTCAAGGTAGGTGACAACAACTGCTCCCCCTTGGTCCACCACTCTGGTTACCCAGTCAAAGAAATCTATGAGACTAGTTTGACTGGACCTTCCAGCTGTAAACCCATGCTGTCTTGGATCCTGTGCTCCTATGGATTCCAGGTGTTGCACTATCCTTTTCTTAAGGAATGCCTCCATAATCTTGCCCACTACTGGGGTAATACTGACTGGTCTGTAGTTCCCTAGCACCACTCCTGTGGAGCTGGATCACATGAGCCCTTCTCCAGTCTTCTGGAACCTCTCCTGTGCTCAGAGACTCACTAAACAGTTCTGATAATGGCTCTGCTAGTTCCACCCTTAGCTTCTTTAGTACCCTGGGACGTATGCCATCAGGTCCCATTGCTTTGTCCACCCTGAGCTTATCGAGCTCTTGTAGGACCCTTTCTTTTGTGAAGGGACTAGTGCTCACCTCCCTCCCCCCGTGTCCATGGTGCTGAGCTGTGTGCCCTGCCCTGCCTTCTCTTCAGTAAATACTGAGCAGAAGTATCTATTTAGAATACATGCTTTTACATGGTCTTCCTCCTCACATGCCACCTTATCTCCTCTGATCTTAGCAATATCCCTCTGGACTTTCTCCTTTCACTAATGTATCTACAGAAAGTCTTGTCCCCTTCTTTTTACTGTTTGTGCTAGTGTTTCCTCGGTTTGGGCCTTTGCCTGCCTTACTGCCTTCCCTGCTTCCCTTAGAGAAGTTTGGTATGCCTCCCTATCTTCATCCCACTATGTTCCCTTATATTTCCGGAAGGCCAGCCTTTTGGCTCTGACCTTTTCTGCTACTGTTTTTGAGAACCAAAATGGTTTCCTTCTTCTTTTGCACTTCCTTTTCTCTCTAACACAATGGGATGTTGCTTCAAGTATTGCATCCTTAATGCTTGCCCACTTTGCCTGTATCCCCTCACCTGTATTTCTTTTTGCCAGAGCTAGCTTAACTCTGTTGGCCATCTTATTAAAGTCAGTTCCTCTGAAGTCCCATATTTTTGCCTTGGAATGAGATGATTTAGTTGTACTGGCCAAATTGAACCATACCGTGTGATGGTCACTGGCCCCCAGGTGACCTTCTACCTGGAGATCTGTGATCCTTCCCCTGTTAGTCAGTACTAGATCTAGGGTAGCCCTGTCTCTTGTGGATTGTTGTACCAGTTGTTTGAGGCCCTCCCTCTGCAGGGAATCCACCATGTTTCTAGTTCTGGCAGATGTTCCTGCTGGTATTGACCAATCTGTATCTGGCATGTTTGAAGTCTCCCATTATCAGAACCTCCCCTTTAGCTGTTATGTTTTGTATATCTTCCAACAGTAATGTGTCTGTGTCCTCCCCCTGGTCTGGAAGCCTGTAGACAACCCCAGTTCTTATGGCTGTCCCATTTCCTGTTTCCAGGGTGACACACAGTTCTTCTGGCTCCGTATGTGTATTCTGAATTTTTGTAGCTTTGATATTGATGAGAAAAAGGTGAAAACCTTCTCAAAATCAGATGTCTGATACAGTGGGGACCAGTCTATTTGGTGGAAATCCGTTTTTAGGGCCCGTGTATTCGGTCTGGAGAAATACCTAAATTCAATTTCTTTGGGAGTGGGCTGCTGGGTGCATGCTTTCCAGGTGCAAAAAAGAGGCGAGTGGTCACTGACGGAATCTGGCAGTGTACCAACATTTTGGACCCACTCTTTTCTGTCTGTAAGGATTAAATCAATGAGGGACTGGTGATTGGTATTTGCTGCAGTTCTAGTAGGAAAGGCAACTAGCTGTGGTAAATGGTGCTTTCCTAATATCTCAGCATACATAGCAGAGTTTTTCCCTGAGCCCTTTACCACTATCCTAAGTAAATGATTGCAACAGAGAAAGGAAAAAGCAAGAACAAATGGCCCAACTGGCCAGATATGGCAGATAAAAAAAACTTAACAAGTGTGAGTGAACAGTAAGGAATGCTTAGTAGCAAGAGATAGGCCAGCACTGCAGGTACAGAACCTTTACAGGTCCTGAAAGGGGAGGCTGGGTAGGAAATTTAAAAATAATGAGGGATTCCCTGGAAGAAACAACATTACTATGTTAAGTACTTTTTTCTTCAAACCCCAGGAATCCTTCATTATGCTTAACTAATGCAGACTATGAAACATTACCTTGGGAAGCTGGGTACAGAACCTACTTGGGAAAAAGGTTCTACAAAACTGCAGTGCCAAGCTTAGAACCACTTCTGGATTGAATGTCAAAACAGTAGTGTTTTGTGAAAGTGTGCACTGTCCTCCAGGTAGCTGCTTTACAAATCTCCAGCAGGGGTATCCCTTGCAGCTGCCACAGAGGCAGCTGTGCTACCTGTTGAATGGGCCCTGAGGCCCTGTGGTGGCGGCTTGTCTGCTTTGCCATAGCAAAACTGAATGCTGGAGACTATCCAATGAGCGATAATTCTCTTTGAAGCTGGTCTGCACTTATCCACCTCACCATAGGTGAGAAATGGAAATTACGTACCTACCGTAATTCTTGGTCTTCTTGGATGAAGTCTCCACCACTCATTCACACTAATGGGATCTACACCAGAGGTGCTAGGACCTAGCGGGAGCAAACTTTTCAAGAGGGTCAGCACCAGAGATGAAGCCGCGAGGAGGTGGCACCGCGAGCCATGGCTCGTGCAGTAAAGACTACCTCGGCGTCGACTCTCCAACCGCCTCAGTACCTTTTATCCCTGAGGAGGTACAGCGTAACTAACCTAAAGGTCTAAACTAACAAAATCAGACATAAGATAGTCCGAATGACCCGTGTAAGAAGGGACAACAATAGTGTCTTCACAGCCCAGCCATTCAGGGAGTGAAGACAAAAACAGAGACATAAGCTCAGGGGATGGCAGGTGGGCATGTGAATGAGTGGTGGAGACTTCATCCAAGAAGATCAAGAATTACGGTAGGTACGTAATTTCCATATCTTCCTGGACATAAAGTCTCCACCACTCATTCACACTAATGGGAGAGTACCGAGCTAATAAACCCCAGAGACGGGCGGCAGGAGAAACTAAAAGCTCACATACTTAGGACAGAAGTCCATTAAGAATAGTCCTACCAAACGACAGATGCCGTCTGGCATTGCCATCTAAAGCACACTGCTTAACGAAAGTATGCACTGAGCTCCATGTAGCCGCATTGCAAATATCTGCAATGGGCACGTTGCGGATTTCCGCCAGAGATGACGCAACTGCTCTAGTAGAGTGAGCGTACACTCTGCCTTCTAGCATAACCTGTGCCATAGAATAGCAATGGTGGAGGCATGCTACCAGCCCTGTTGAAATGCACCTAATAGCGACAGGTTGACCCAGCCAGGTCTCACTGAAGGAAACAAACAGTTGCTGAGCCTTGCAAATTTCTTTTGTTCTATCCAGATAGAATTGCAGTACTTGCTTAACATCCAAAGAATTAAGGGTATGTTCCCCTTCATTCTGAAAGTTAGCAAAGTAGGTATGTAGGACTAAAGGTTGGTTTAGATGAAATTCTCAGACAACCTTAGGAAGAAACTTAGGGTGAGTCCTAAGAACTACTTTGTCCTTGTGAAATACAGTGTACGGTGGGGGGGTGGGTCTGTGACCAGAGCATGTATTTCAGAAACTCTACGGGCCGAAGTGATGGCCACCAGAAAGGCCGTTTTCCAAATGAGGAACTTCAACTCGTAGGTAGCTAGAGGCTCAAAAGGTTTCCAAGTGAGCATGTCTAGCACAAGGTTAATGTCCCAGGCTGCGACTGGACGTCTGATAGGAGGTCTGGTATGCAGAATACCCTTAAGAAACCTCTTAACAACATGTAACTCAGCCAGAGACAAGGAATGTACTGGCTCATGATAAGCTGAAATGGCACAGAGATGAACTCTGACAGTATGGTACTGCAGACCTGAATTTGAGAGGTCTAAAAGGTACTCCAAGATTTTATTTGGTGGGCAGGAAAAAGGGTTCAAAGAGGATTTTGCACACCAGAGAGAGAGAAACGCTTCCATTTAGCTGTGTAGATCTTTCTAGTGGCTGGTTTACATGCAGCCAAGAGAATATCTGAAACCCTATGGAAAACATTGAACCTATTCACCTCTATCACTTCAGGAGCCAAGTGTGAAGGTGAAGCGCCTTCAGATTGGGATGGACCATGGGCCCCTGGGTCAGAGGGTTCGTCTGAAGGGGAAGTGCCTTCGGGAAGGTTGCCGACAGACTGTTGAGCAGCGGGAACCATACCTGTCGAGGTCAGAAGGGAGAAATGAGAATCATTCTGTCTCCCTGAGACTTGAATTTGAGAAGTACCCTCTGAATTAGAGGAAGAGGAGGAAAGACATATAGAAAGCGTTTTGTCCACTGCAGCCTGAATGCATCCTGACAGAACATGCCAGGTCCTGGATTTCTGGAGCAGAAGAGAGGCAGTTTTGCGTTGAGTTGGGATGTAAAAAGGTCCAGGTCTGGAGTTCCCACTCTTTGAAGAGTGACTGAGCGATGGTTGAGTCGAGAGACCACTCATGAGGATCTGTTTCCGTTCTGATGAGACTCTCTGCCAGTTCGTTCTGCACACCTGGCAGGTAAACTGGATGGATTAGAGCCTTGTGCTCCAGGCACCATTCCCACACTCTCATAGCTTCCCTGCATAATGGGTAAGAGTGTGCGCCTCCCTGCTTGTTGATGTAATACATCACTGCTTTGTTTGTCCATTTGAAGGAGAATGTTCTTGTGACAGAGTATGTCCTTCAAGGCCCGGCTGCATAGAGGACGGCTCTCATTTCCAGGACATTTATGTGAAGCCGGGACTCATCCTGAGTCTACGTATCTTGGGTGTGGAGATTCTGGCAGTGAGCTCCCCACCCCATCAGGGATGCATCAGTGGTAATGGAGATCTGATGATCCAGAGGAGCAAAGGGATACCCTTCCAGAAGGTTTTCCTCCTGTGTCCACCAGGTGAGTGACCTCTTTAGAGGTTCTGTCACCTTGATGGGAAAGGACTGAGAGTGAGTGGTTGGGGACCACTGAGCACTGAGCATCCACTGAGAGGTTCTCATGTGAAGATGTACTAGGGGTACAGTGAACACCGAGGATGCCATGAGACCCAGCATCCGTTGCATCGAGATAGCTCGAACTGAGCTGTTTTCTCTTACGTAATGGGCCATCTGTAGGATATCGCTCCTTCTGTCCTCTGGGAGAAAGGCTTTCGCACAGGAGGTACCCAGAAGAGTTCCTATGAAAAGGAGTTTCTGGAAGGGCTGCAACTGCGATTTGTTGCGATATCGCAGGACTCCCATGGACATGAGGAAGTCTGAACCCTTGGCTACGGTGTCTACAGTTCCCTACCTGGAAGGGCTTGCTAGAAGCCAGTTGTCCAGATATGGAAACACTTGAATTCCGATTTTCCTTAGATATGCTGCGAGAATTGCACAACACTTTGTAAAAACTCATGGCGCCAAGGATAGCCCAAAGGGCAGGACTCTGAACTGATAATGTTGACCCGACGCCTCAAACCTTTCATTGGTCCAGCGGAACTACTTCTACTGCCCTGTTGTTCAGAAGGCCTTGCACCTCGGAAGCAAGAAGGTCTGACTGTACTGCCAACAGCCTGGGCTGTCATTTGGGGAGAAGATCCACGGGAGCTTCTGAAAGATTGAGCGAATACCCCTCGCGGATTATCCGGTGGACCCATTTGTCTGATGTTACAGACTTCCACCGGTCATAGAACTGAGTCAGACTTCCTCCTACCGCTGAGGAAGAGTCCCCTCAGGCAGCGGAGGTGGGACCTGGGCCAAGAACTCAGAAGGTTGCACTGGGCACTTTGGGGCCTTGTGCCTTCTGCTGCATTTCCTTTTGTGGCTGCAGGATGTGGCTTTTGTTAAAGCCCCCCCTGCCTTTGCCCCAAAAGACTGACAGTTGTGAAATTGACGCGTATTAGCACCCCCCCAAGAGGGGGCGGGTCAAGTTGTCTTAATGGCTGACAAAGTCTTCTGTGTGGCCTCCAGAGCTTGTTCCACCTGGGGTCCGAACAGATACAAACCGTCAAAGGGCAAGGCCATGACCTGCTGCTGGGCATCATTCGTGAAGCCCGAAAGTACGTAGCCAAGAGTGGCGACGGGTACAAATGCCCGCCGCTGCTGCTCAAGAAGCAGTATCGAAAGCATCCATTGCAGCTTTAACTTGTTGGTTACCGGACTCGATGCCCCTGGTTATGGTGTGAAGTAGCTCTGAATTAGTTTCTGACTCAGGCAGAGCTTCTACCATTTGCTTGAGCAAATGCCAAAGGACATACTCATATTGAGAAAAATATCCCTGGTAGCTGGCAATATGCATACCCAGGGTGGAGGCACTAAAGACTCTCTTACCTAAGGTTTCTATCTTACGAGATTCTTTATTGATAGGCCAGGCTGTAGATGCCTGAGGAAGGAAGGCCTTGTTATTCTCTGCTAAGACTACAACGGGATCAGCAAAAGCTTGTGAGGCCAATATGGCTCGATCCTTGGGAGCAGCATACTTCCTATCTATGGACTTAGCCATGGAAGGGATGAGAGCAGGATTGTTCCATACCTTCTGAGAAAGGGTCTCAACAGATGGTTGTACCGGAAGAGTTAAATCCATAGGGATCTCAGGGACATGAAGGTAATGGAGTCTTAAAAGCTTCCCAGGATCGATTTCTGTAGTCTGGAAAGAAAGAGTGGAATTTAAATTTTTTAGCAGAGACTTAAAGGAAAGGTCTTTGACCACAGGCTCTGCAGCAGGATTAATTCCTGCTCCTTCACCATCATCACCCAGACGAAGATCTGGGTCAGGCTCAAAATCATCTCCTGACAGTCCGGGGGGAGTGTATGGACAGGAAAGGAATGGAAATTAGAAGAGGAAAGAATTGGAGTCAAAAAGCCCTGGAGGCTGGACGGTTCCGCAACAAGCATTGGCACTGACGAAGAACACGGCCCCGAACCCAAGGAAGTTGGCGCCATCGGAAACAGCCCAGCACATGGTGCCAACAAAGGTCACAGTGCCGACAGAGCCCTCAGGGCCATGGATGGCACCAACAGAGCCCTCAGCACCAAGAGCCCCTGGCACCCCGGATGGCACAGACAGAGCCCCCGGCGATGCGGACAGCGCCGACAGAGCCCCCGTCACTGTGGATGGCTTTGAGAGTGTCCCAAGGTTCCAAAAACTGCAATTTGAAGGAAAAGAAGGAAAATTAACAGGCAATAGAGGCATCGGTGTGGGCCCCTGTGTCACAGCCATGTGAGGGGGGAAAACACCTAAGGACGGAATCGACAGCACTGAAGAAGGCGCTGCATGACTAGGAAGGTCCAACCGCCCTACCCGGTCCCTTGAGCAGCCCGAAGGCCCCAGAGTGACCGGTCCAGGCAGCTGGTCCAACCTCCGAGCCCACTGCTCCATAAGAGCAGCCCACTGGTGAAACTGCTCATCGGAGGCCCATCCAATAGGCGGGGACAGGCTCTGATGTCAAAGAGATTAGACGCCGGAGCCAGAAATCGGCAACTCTGTAAGAGGTGGAGACCAGTGCCTAGCCCCAATGACCGACCGTCGATGCGCAGACATACCAGAAGGCGACCTCGAGTGATGCCTTCTCTTTCTCGACTTGTGCGCCGAAGAAGAACTCGAGGTAGAACGGTGCCATGAATGGGACCATTTCCTTTTATACTTTCAGGGGACCGCCCATCTCCCTGAGCACTGGACCATCCATTGTCAGACCCACCCTCCGGGAAGGGCGGTGGACCGGACCCAGCCTGGCTGACTAAACAGCTTTCATACGAAGTCTCCCTACCGTCACCTGACCCGCTGATGGTCGACTCCGTCAATGGAGGGCTGAAGACTTCTTTTATTAATCAATAAATTAAATGTACTCAGTACTTTCGAAGATAAATTACAAAACAATAAACTGAAAACTATTCTGCTAGTTTGAATTTTGACTCCCAGCAGGCGAGCGACATCCTCACTGAAGAGCACTCAACGGCGGGAAAAAAGGAACTGAGGAGGTTGGAGGGTCAATGCCGAGGTAGTCTTTAATGTACGAGCCATGGCTCGCAGTGCCACTGCGTCTTGGCTCCATCTCTGACGCCAACCCTCTTGAAAAGTTTGCTCCCGCTGGGTCCTAGCACCTCCGGCGTAGATCCCATTAGTGGGAATGAGTGGTGGAGACTTTATGCCCAGGAAGATATAGCTGTGAGTAGGATGACTTGATGTCCTTGGTGCACTCCCGATAGTACACCAACGCCCTCTTAACATCCAGACTGTGCGAACTGGATTTTGCTGTGAAAAACACAGGGAGGGTAATGGACTGGTTTAAGTGAAACTCGGAGTCACCTTGGGCAGGAATTTCCTGTTGGTCCTAAGGACTGCCTAATCATTGTAAAAGATAATATAATTAGGATCTATGCAGAGGATTTGGAGCTCTGACACCCTTCTTGCAGAGGTGATAGCCAACATGAAGACTGTTTTCTAGGTGACATACTTTAGGGCAGCAGTATCCATATGCTCAAATGGAGGCTCCATGAGCTTGGCTATGCACAGGTTGAGGTCCCAAGAGGGAACAAGCTCTCTGAGATAGGGGCACAAGTGAAGGAGACCATTGAAGAATTTCTTGAAAGTGGGGTGAGAAGCCACAGTTTTTTCTCTACCTGCTGAGATGTAAGAAGAGACCGCCGCCAGGTGCACCTTGAGGGTGGAAGGTTGGAGGCCTTGGGCCTGTAGGTGATTTCAGATAGTCCAAGAGTGGTGGCAGTTCCACCTTAGAGGGCTTGATCTGTCTAGGTTTGCACCATAGTGTGACACTCTTCCACTCAGAAATACAAGTCTTCCTAGTGGCAGGCTTCCTGTAAACCCTGAGTATCCTCTGTACCTCCTCAGAGAGCTGTAGACCTGAGAACTCAAGCTGCTCAAGAACCAGGCCTTGAGGTGCAAAGGCCTGATACTGGAGTAGGTTATCCTGCCCTGAGACCTGGTTAGCAAGTTGTATCTCAGGAGAAGAGGGATGGGTTGGTGTTGGACAGTGCTAGAAGCAGGGGATACCAAGGATGTCTGGCCCAATCTGGTGTATCCAGGATCATGAATGCTGGCTGGCTCTTTAACTTCAGAAGAGTCTTGAGCATCAGAGGGAAGGGAGAAAACACACAGAGGAATTTCCCTACCTAAACTAGTGTCATGGCATCCAGAGGAATGGGCCCCACCACTGGAAGCCTGCATTAAAGCAGAGGAAGCTGAGACTCTCCTCTGAGGCGAACTGGTCTATTTCTGGGGTGCCCCACTTTCTGAAGACTGTTGACAGCACTTACTTGATTAGGGCCCACTCATGGTGCTCTTGGATGATTCTGCTGAGGGTGTCTGCCAGGGTATTGTCCTTACATGGTAAGTGGATTGCTGACAGATTCATGTCCAAGGAATAGGCCAGAGACTAGATCTTCATTGCTCTGATGATGACCACAATGGTCGATACGTAAGCATGCCTTCTGGGTCTGTACTCTTGAACTCTCGGCTGTTTTTGCAGCATTTTGTATGTAGCATGTAGCAATTTGGTGCGTTTAATTTGAAATAAGTTTCCTCATGAATGTGCACTAGCACTTTAGTGTAAATATTAGCCTTATCAGCACATTTTGCACTTTGAGTCGCGATACTGTAGCACCGAGGGGAAACCTGTTTGTTGTTTCTGCCAGCACCAGCACTGCCTACAGACTCTAACCTGTTGAATTACAAGGACTGCTGAGAGATTGAGTGCTTTGAGAGAGGAGTTGTTCTCCTCAGTGTTTTTTGGCTATTTTTTCAATAAATGGTTCTACGGTTTACCCTGTGCCATTTTTTGCTTAGAGTGCTGATCTCAGACAGTGGTTTTGCCGCTTTTGTTGTTCTGATACCAGAGTTTGGAGGATCTAGCTCCCCCCCATTTGCTGATGTAGTACACAGTGGTAGTGTTGTCTATTCTTACTTGGACCAACTGACTTCTCAGCTGAGGGGAAAAGGCTTGCAAGGTCAGGAAGACTGCCCTGAGCTCCAGAAGGTTGATGTGCAACCTGGATTCCTGGGAAGACCATATACCACTGATTGTCTGGCTGTCCAGGTGCAGCCCCCAACCCAGGAGGGAAGCATCTGTACTAATGACCACAGTAGGAGCCTACTACTGAAAATCAACTCCCTGCTCCTAGTGCTTGTAACAGGGTTCTTGTGACTGGCACTTGTTTAGAGAGCGAGTCCCTTCTTTGGGACCAGTGGGTTCTAAGATGATACTGTATATCTCTCACCTGGAATCTGGCACCTGGGACCACAGCTCTGGTGGAAGCCATGTGCCCTAGTAACCTGAGGATGTACCTTGCCAGCCGGGACTGTCCTAGGATGTAAGTTTCTGCCAGGTTGTAAAGGTTTAGCATTCTTTCCTGCTGGAGAAAAGCTTTTCCCTGCAGAGCATCCAAATGTGCCCTATGAACTCTAAGGAATGCATTGGTTGCTATTGAGATTTTTATTGATTTAACAGGAAGCCCCTGGATTCCAGCATTCCCTGGGTAAGACATAGATGGTCTCATCCAGGAAGGGGAAGACAGAGACTCCCTGCCTCCTTAGGTGAGATGCTACCAGAGCCAAACACTTTGTAAACACCCTTGGAGCAGAGGAGAGTCCAAAGGGGACAGCTGAGAACTGGTAGTGGCCTGAGGGCAGCTGAAACCTCAGGTACTTCCTGGGACTGGGCCTAATTGGGATGTAGAAATAAGCATCCTTCAGGTCTAGAGAGGCCATTCAGTTGCCCAGCTGTAGGGAGGGGGGATCACTATTGACAGGGTGACCATTCTGAACTTGGGCTTTGCCAGGTGCTTGTTCAGATACCTGAGATCCAAAATTGGTCGCCATTCCCCATTTTTCTTCAGAGTAAGAAAATACCTTGAGTAAAGGCCTTTTCTGCATTGAGAGTGGGGAACTGCTTCTGCAACATTTGCTTACAGCAGCTTTCTGACCTCCAGCTCCAGCAGGATCCTTTCTGTTGAGGTTGGAGTTGCAAAGTGCCTGTGGACCTGCAGTTTTGGGAAGATCTTGAATGGCAGAGAGAGGCCATGGCTCACCACGTCCAAATCCCACTTGTTTGTGGTAATGTCTTGCCAAGCTTGGAAGAAGTGAGCCAACCTCCCTCCTACTGGTAGTGGGTTGGCGACCAGGACAGAGCAGTCAGGGATTCTGCTTGGGCTGGCCTCTAGTGGCTAGAGTGGGGTCAGCCTTTCTGGCAGCTCTTCTGCTCCTACACCTGAGATAACCTCTAATTGGAGAGTATTTTAAGGGCATGGGTAGCTAGTAGAAGGCCCTGGGGCAGTGCCCCCTACCCCTGCCTCCCCTTCCCTGAGGTCTATAGGAAGTTAAGGCCTTTTCCTTGGCCCGAGTTGCTCTTGTAGGTGGTTTTGTACTCTTCCATCTTCTTCATGTAAGCTTCAGTTTTGCTCCCAGAGAGAGAGAGAGAGAGACAGAGAGACAGAGAGAAAGAGAAAGAGAGAGAGAGAGAATTATTTTCAAAGGGAAAATCTGTAGCCTTGGCCTGTATTTGCTGAGTCAGATTTGTGGCTCATAACCAGGCAAACCATCTTAGAGAAACAGCCAAAGCCATGACTCTGGAAGCAGAGTCATTGGCATCCACTGCCATATAAAACTGGTACTTGGTAAGATCCAGTACTGTCCTAGCAGTATCAGCTATACTGTGACCTTCCTCAGTAAAAATTCTATCACACATGGCCATGACTGAGCTCCAGAGGGCCTTCTGGTACTGGGCAGTGTAAGTCATGTAGGTAGCCTGTCTCAAAAGAAGGGAAGCTTCTGTGTACCCTTTCTTGTCCATGCCATATAGTTTTCAGGAGTCCTTATCTAGAGGGTGGGAGGATAAGGGAACCCTGGCCTTGTCACAGGCGGCTGCCTGAACCACCCCCTTGTGGCTGGGTGGGAACAGAGGTACTCAGCATTGCTTCTGTCCAGGTGGTACTTCTTTTCCACTTTTTTTGTCAACCCCTGGAGTTAAGGTAGGGGCCTGCAAAATTAAGAGTTGCCTTCCTGAGGGACTTGTGTACAGGCAATAAAAGCATTCTGGTGGGGGCTAACCCCATCATCTCCAAGAAGTCAGTTTCCTCCTCCACCATCTCTTACGCAGTGAGGTCAAGAGTGTCGACCATCTGCCTAACAAAAGCATAATGGAAGTAGAAGTCCTCTGGACCCCTTGGTGGGGAACTGAACCCCTGTTCAGGGAAAGTCTACGGTTCTTTTGGTTCCCCGTCATACTCCTCTTCCTCGTCCTCCCCCACACAGAAGTACTCCTGGCCCTGGCTAGGGGGAAACGGGACCTGAAGTGGCACTGGAGGAACCAGGGGTGCCAAAAGAGGCCTTATGGACTATAGGGCCTGGAGGACCTGGAGGGCTTTAGCTATGTCCTCCACAGAGGGCAATGTTGCCTTATCAACTGAGAGTTCCCTTGCTTCCTCAGCAGGAGGTGCTGTGACATATTTTTATTTTTGTTTCTTTTTCAAAGGAACCATGTCAGAGCCCTTCTCCGCAGGCTTCTTGTGATTTTCTGAGTCCTATTTTTCAGAGAGCTTGGGGTCAGATGACTCTTTAAAGGCCTTAGATTTACTGTGAGAAGGAGCTTCATCAGACCATTTAGGAGACGAGCAGGCAGACTGAGAGGCCATCTCTTCAAGTTTCTTAGCTCTTTTCTTGACTGTTTTAAAGCAAAACTTACTGGAAAGCTCTCAGTCGGTGAAAATGTGACTGGGACCCAGGCACATTAAGCACAAATCATGGCTGTCTGCCCCAGCCAGTAATTGAAAGCACCTGGCACAATTTTTAAAGCTTATGGGTCCTGTTTTCTTTTTTGGCCGAACTGACATACCAGTTCTCCAAAAACATGTTTTCTCTTATCCAAAAAGAGATTGGGGGCTACCTTTATATCTAATATAACTGAGCTAGTGCATCTATACCTCAGAGCCCATCTGTAGTATCATAACAACACAAGCGGCAAAACCACTGTTTGAGGTCAGCACTCTAAGCAAAAAATGGCACAGGGTAAACCATTTATTGAAAGAAATAGCAGCCAAAAAACACTGAGGAGAACAACTCCTCTCTCACCACACTCAATCTCTCAGCAGTCCTTGTAATTCAACAGGCTAGCGTCTGTAGGCAGTGCTGGTGCTGGCAGAAACAACAAACAGGTTTCCCTCTGTGCTAGTTGTTTTGCCGCTTGTGTTGTTCTGACATGCCAGTTCGTCAGAAGGGCTAAGTATTCGGTTCCCTGACAGGAAATCAACAATACTGCTAAATATTAGGGAAAAAAACAGCTATTTAAACTATACTGAGAAAAAAAGAGACTCAGTTCCCATGACGAGGAACCAAGCCGATAAACCACACCAATAGCACTATTTAACAAATAAAGTTTTAAGGTTTACCCAGTAAAAACTACAAACAACACAGCATAAAAACACTAATAAAATGCTAAATAAATGAAGTTTCTCTGGTTCCAGGGAACCAATATAGATAGATAGATAAAACTTTTATTTTTACACAGGAACAAATAGATTAGGACCGAAGGTCCTGTTTTCAACTTAAGTACAGATGTAAATATAATAAAAACGACAAGTTACCGTACAAAACAACCTTGGTTACAAACTTTAACATATAATATACATACTACAGGTCTACACATTAATACCGTCAGCATACTTAACATATACATTCAGTCTGCAAGTATTCCTTCAATGCAATTTTAAAAATAGACATTGTTTATATTCCTTAAATGTATTGGTAATTTATTCCAATGTCTGGCTATTTTATTTTGCAACTTTGTCTCTCCAAGTTTATTATGGTATTTTAACATTGGAACTTTAACATTCAGTTCCCTTATTGGATATCTCAAATCATTTGATTGGTGGAACATAACACATTTTGCTAGGGGATGATCATTTTTGGTGTTTATGATTTTATGACAAATGATTAACCATATATAATTTCTTTGTGCTTCTGGATTTAGCCAATGTAACTGATTATAAACTATACAATGATGTGTTCTGTTTTTAGCCCGTTATAAGTTTACCCAGTCTATAGTATACTTGATTTACCTTATTTAATAATAAATGGTCAGAGTTCATGTAAAGAGGTGCTCCATATTCTAAAACTAGTAACAACATCTGCTTAACAAGCTTCACTCTGACTTCTATTGAAAATACTCCCGCCACTCTTCTTAGGGCCCCCAACCTTTGATTTACCTTCCTAACGTGGCTATTAATATGTTCTTTAAAAGTCAAGTGAGAATCCATTTGCACACCCAAGTATCCATCAACCTCTTTCACTTTATTACCATTTGATGGTTGGATGTGTAGTTGTAATCCACTCTCTTCTCGACCCGAGTAAAAAGTCATACACTGGGTTTTTTTAGAACTTAGAAGCAATCCAGAATCATTCATCCATTTTTTCAACTGGTACAAATCCCCCTTTAACTTCTGTTCCAATTCCCCTATATTATTAGCTGAGACTAGTAACACTGTATCATCTGCATATATCCTAATTTCCTCATATTTAATGGTTTGCACCAGATTGTTGACGTAAACATTGAACATCAGGGGGCCCAAAATCGATCCCTGAGGAACCCCCCCGATTTACTTCCCCAAAGCCCGACATTTCTGCTCCATTGGCCACACATTGCATACGGCCAGCCAAATAAGATGCAAACCACTGCAATTAGTCTTTTTGTACCCCTACCTGCCAAAGCCCTTCTAAAAGCTTCCTGTGCTGTACTAGATCAAATGCATTACTAAGGTCCACGAACACCACCCCCATGCTCTCCCCGGTCCAAAGAAGTAACAACCAGGTTGTGGAAGTCTAATAGGGTGGTGTTTGTGGATCTATTAGGTCTAAACCCATGCTAGTTATCAAATAATATAGCATTTTGTTCTAAGTGTTGACTTAGTTGAAAATGGATTCTACGTTCCATATTTTCGAGAGCACAGGAAGAATTGTGATGGGTCTGTAGTTAGAAGGTACAGTGCTGTCTCCTCCCTTAAAAAGAGGTATTATTTTTCCCTTTTTCCAAACTTTGGGGACTGTAGAGCTTTTTATGCTCCAGTTTAACAAATCAGTTATGATGGGTGCAAGAGTCTTTGTTCCTATTTTCAAAAATCTTGCCTCTATTTGATCCAGCCCACTAGCTTTACTAACATTTAAGTTTTGCAACTCCAGCTGCACTTCCTTTAGGGTTAGCAGCCTAATATTACATTTAATTTCTTGTTGAGTTACTTGCTTTGTTTTTAGTTCCTCTGTTATTGTATATATAGACAGGTTAGCTGTACATTCTTTCGGTGGAGGAATATTTAGATCTCCTAACTCAATAGTTCTCAGACTTTGTCACAGTGAGCCTCCCCAAATCCATGGAAAAGATTTTGAGCCTCCCCCAAAAATTGAAATAATCTTGGGCCTCCCCAAAGAAAAATAACACACTGTACTTTGCGCAGTACACCATGAATAAATTGAAACCCCTTTGAATACTTGGCTCACATTCAGTTCTTTGTCTTATTCTGACTTGGAACTTTTGAAAAAGAGCTCCTGTGCTTAAAGGTATTATCTGAATAACAAATAAATAAAATAAACAAGTATTATTATTCAGCTTATTGTAACCCCCCACACACACACAAAGGCCAATCTACTTGCTCTGCCATTTTCATTTTTGAACCATTGTTACCCCTTGTTGCAGTACTTTCATGGGTCAGACTACTTTTCTCTGTTTCCTCTCTATATGAAATAACCTTCCTACATACTTTGCCTTCCCTTCCTTCCTTCTAAGCAACTTCTCAGGGATTACTCTGCTCCTTCCTGCTATTGCTCTTAGCACTTCTATGCTCAACCCTTTGTATTTGGCTGTTCTTGCTGTCAGTTTACAAATTGATCAAGTACCACCACTCATTATTAATTTATTGTTCATATTTATTTGCAGTATTGCTCATTGTATATTTCTAGATTGTTTTGCAGTTACCTTTTGAAATGTATTCACTCCCTACCCTTTCCCGTTTACACCTGAAATTAGCCTTTGCTCATTCACCTTTCCTTGTCACCTATTAGTAAATAAATGCATAAAATTCACCTACTGTTATTATCCTCTTTCAGTTTGCTTCATCTCTTCACACAAAATATATAAAACCCAAAATTTAAATACAGTACTTTTTCAGACTTGCTTGAGCCTCCCCTGGAACAGGTTGGGGCCTCCCCAGGGAGGCTGGCCTCACCATTTGAGAACGCCTGTCAGACCTAACTCAATAAAATAGGAGTTTAGCACCGAAGTCACTTCCTTTGGTTCATCAATCAACATATCCCTTTACAATAAACTAATTTGATTTGTAGTTCTATTGGTACAGTATGTCTAATTTCTGAAATATAATTCCAGAAATTTTTTTGGTCTTTTACCTTATTTAATTTGTTTGAATAATACCTTTTCTTAGCATTCCGGTTTAACAGCATTTATTTCTCCATTGTTTAAAAGTTCCCCAATCATTCAAAGATTTTGTTTTCCTAGCTTTTTTCCACATTCCGTCTCTAATCCTAAATAATTTCTTAATTTTATCTGTTATCCATGGATCTTCTCCAACTCTCCTAACTCTCTTAACTTTTGGTGCATGTTTTTGGATCACATATATTAAAGAATCATTAACTTCCTATACAGCTAGGTTAATGTGTGGAATCAAAAACAATCTGTCCTATTTAAATTCTCTAAGCAGTTGTCTAAAATTGGCTTCATTAAAATTCCCATAGTCTCTTACCCAATATTCATCCTTTTGCTGTACCAGAGATTTGGGAAGGTTAATAGTGCAGGTTATGGGACAGTGGTCCCCCAAATTTATTGGCAGCACTACCCCTTTTTGTAATTTTCAAGTCCTGGGAAACAAACAAAAGGTCAAGAATAGCCCCCCTACCCCAACCAGCAATAATTCTAGTTGGCACTTCAATCTTCTGTTTTAATCCCAGTACCTCAAAATTATTTCTAAGCCTAAATCCTCTTTCCTTATTCCAATTTGCATTAAAATCTCTCGAAATAACCACATTTCTATCCTGTATTACCTCTGTATACTAGTTTTGTTTTAAGTAGTTCAATCATTATACAATCAATTCCTTCGTGAGTAACAGTTAGTAAATTCCAGTAAGGGCCTAAGTTATCTTTTATATAAATTAAAACTCCCCCACCCCTTTTATTTATTCTATCAGGTCTCTCTACTCTGTACCCATCAAGGTATACTTCCTGATTACTTATCTCAGGGTGGAGCCAGGTTTCAGATAAGGCCAAAAGTTCGACATTTTTATTAGTCAACCAGGCTCTATAATCATCGATTTTATGGATTATACTCCTGACATTCTCATGAACTAGAGTGATCTCCCTGTCTAAGCCTGGGCCTGGATTTGCTTCTATGTTTCCACTTTGCATTAACAAGCATAAACAAAGGAAACATCCAGGACCCAAGTTTTTTATCTGATGTGAAATAACTAAAGGACCCTGTTGTTTTACAATCCTCCTTCTTTCATTTGTGAATGTGTTTCTTCTAAGAACAAATCTTGTATTTTTTAAATGAAACATCTCCCCCAGGGCTACCAGTCCTATTCCCTTACTAACACTATTACATCCAGTCTCTTTCACATTATAGCTCACTTTAAAAAAAAAAACACATTATCCACACTCCCATAATGAATATCATACCCATTTTCTTATATGAAATTCAACTTCTATGCGATCTTCAAAGCAAACAATTTTTTCTCCCGAGTGGCGCTTGCGCCATGGCACTCACACCTGTGTGCAGCGCGAGACTTTATAGAGCCAGCCCCGGCCCCTATCAATTACATGTTCTTTGATCCACCGCCGGATCCCCTCAACAGTTAATTGCACCAGTCCCAAAATTAGCAGTAATAAAGCAGCAGACAGTCTATGTAGCAAGAGTCTCAGAGGTAATAATAATAAAACAGCAGGCAGTCTTCTACATCAAAAATTACATCAGGCTAATGTCAGGCAAGCTCTCCCATGCAGTTCAAAATAAATCTTCAGCTGAAAGTCAGTCAGCAGCTCTCACCTGCAGCCGAGATGTTTCGTTTCAAGCTGGTGTTTGAAAAGTTAGGTGTGCAGCACGAATGTGGATCATGGATCGGAAAAACCACAAATACAATAAATTGAACTAATGCAGTTAAACCAAAATAAAAACACTCTATAGGCAGAAATATGAGGAAAACAGTTTTTGAAGTAAAACACTGAAGTAAAAGACTAGCAGACACCCTGACTCTACTTAACTTTTCCCCAGATGCTGTAGTATGGTTCAGATGCTACCTGGGAACCAGAGTACAGAAGAAAAACATCCACAACGCCCTCTCTGACCCGGTTAAGGTCACCTGTGGAGTGCCCCAGAGATCAATCCTCAGGCCTCTCTTATTCTCGCTATTTATCAACTCTATACCAGCAGCCTGCCCCCACATAAGTATGGTCCTCTACACTGATGATGCCATCATCTTCTGGAGGGCAAAGATATTAGTAGTATTAACAAAATCCTACAATCACACCTCTCCTCCACAGAGAGCTGGTTTCATCAACACAAACTGGTCCTCAACACAAAGAAAACTAAGGCAATGCTATTTTCAGGACCTCATAAACCACATTCTGTCACCCTAACCTTGACCAACTCCTCAGGTGAGCAAATAGAAATACAGATTACTCACCTGTAACAGGAGTTCTAGGAGTGGTATATGTTGTTCATCCACACTGTCTGGCAGGTTCCTTGCTGCTTTAATTCTTGCCAGAAGGTCTTCAAGCTGGCTCCTCCCACCCACTCTGGTGGTAAAACCCTCGACTCGGCCCCATGACATCAGATCTAGCCCGCTGGAAGCCAGGTTGCATGTCGAAGCCGGGGAGGTCGACTGGATTGTGTGGATGAACAACATATACCACTCCTAGAACTCCTGTTACAGGTGAATAACCTGTATTTCTAGGGACGTGGATAAGTTGTTCAATCCAAACTGTCTGGCAGACTCCTAGCAGTTCTCTGGGAGGAGGGAGGCAAGGCATGCACCCCCTACTTAGGGAATAAGGACTGGAGAAACAAAGTCCCAAAACCAGCATCCCGCATGACTCTAGATCAATGTGGTAATGGGAAATAAAGGTGTGTGCTGACTTGCAGGTAGCAGCCCTGCAGATTTCCTGGATAGGGACGTCCCTCGAAGCAGCGGTATGGCAGACAGAATGAGCTCTTATCCCTTTGGGAGGCTCCATGCCTGCCAACCTACAGCAGAGATCTATGCAAGAGGTGACCCACCTGCTTATCGTCCACTTGGCTGCAGGTCTGCCAGGTGTGCCTTCAGCGTAGATGACAAACAGCTAGCGAACCTCTCCCCGAACTTCAGCCATTTGCTCCTTATAACAAACAAGCGCTCTTCTAGGGTCCAAAGTATGGCGCCTATATTTGGCCTCCGAGGTGTGATTCGCATAGAACACCGGCAGAGTCAACACCTGGTTAAGGTGAAACTCCGACACCACCTTCGGAAGGAATTTCGGGTGGAGGCAAAGGACATCCTTGTCCCTGTAGAAGACCAGATAAGGAGACTCGATGGAAAGCACCTGGAGCTCTCCCATATTTCTGGCTGACGTTATAGCCACCAAGAAGGCGGTCCTCCATGACAGGTGGGAGACATCGCACCTGTGCATCGGTTCGAATGGCTTGCCCATGAGCTTAGCCAATACCAGCAGTAGATCCCACGGAGGTGGAGGTTCTCGCACCGGAGGGAATATGTGATCAAGGCCTTTGAAAAAGCACCCAACCATTTTCTCCTGCATCACCGACTACTTTGCCGGCCTGGGCCCGGTAAGCAGAGATGGCTGCCAGGTGCACCATGAGGGTCGTCGACCAAAGCCCTAGCTGAGAAAGAGACCACAGGTTGTCCAAAATACTAGCCAAGGGGCAGGAAGAGGGGTCCAACCCCTTGTCCTGACACCAAATGGAGAATCTCTTCCATTTGAAGGCATAGCATTTTCTGGTCGGCTCCTTACAGGACGCCTCAACGATGTTGAGGACCTCGAAGGAAAGACCCAAGGCCTGGAACTCTAGCCGCACAGGAACCAGAAAATCAGGTGCAGGGATTGAAGGTCCAGATGGAGAACCTTCCCCTTGTCTACTGAGATCAGGTCCAGGCGGGCTGAAAGCCACCTTGGGAGCCTGGAGCTGAGGCTGAGGAGATCTGGGTACCAGAACTGGTGAGGCCAGTCTGGGGCTACCAGAATCACCTGTGCCTTGTCCCTCTTCGCCTTGAGAAGCACCTTGTGGATCAAAGGAAATGGAGGGAAGGCATAGAAGAGGCCTGGGGTCCATGGCCTCGAGGAGGCATCCCCCTGCAGCGAGCCCTACTGAGGGGGGCGAGCGTGAAACAGCCTCAGCTTCGCATTCTCCCTGGAGGCAAATAGGTCCACCTGAGGGGTGCCCCAGTGGGAGAACAGTTCTTGTACTACCTCCAGCAGGAATGACCACTCGTGAAATGCAGCACCTATCCGGCTGAGGGCATTGGCCAGACTGTTGGAGGTTCCTGTCACATGGATGACTAGGAGATCCACCTCCAGGCTGATCACGAGAGACCAGATGCAGAGATCTTCCTTGCACAGAGGCAAGAAGTGCATCCCGCCCTGACGGTTGAGCTAGTACATGATTGTGGTGTTGTCCATCTGAACCTGAACCACCTAACCCCGTACAAATGGAGCAAAGGCGGTGAGGGCTAGTCGAACCACTTGAAGCTCCAGCAGGTTGATGTGGCATCGAGACTCCTGAGGGGTCCAGAGGCCGTGGGCCCGGAGATCCCTCAGATGGGTACCCCAACCCATCAGAGAGGCGTCAGTCATTAGTGTGACTGTCGGCTCGGGGCGGACAAATGAGATACCCTATTGCAGATGAGCTGGGATGAGCCACAACTGCAGGCCGTCCCACATCTCCTGGGTCACTGTCACCGGCTGGTTCACAGGACCGGAGCGCTATGACCACTGGCTGGCCAGCCCCCACTGCAGGGTCGCATATGCCAGCGGGCCCAATGGACCACACTGGTGCAGGCTGCCATGAGGCCCAGAAGGCGCAGGAAGTCCCAGGCAGGGCACAACTGCCCAACCAGAAATGATTGGGCAAAATAGGAAAGAACCTCGGCCCTGTCCGCTGGGAGATGAACTCTGGCTCGAAGAGAGTCGAGCTCTGCCCCGATGAACTGAATCACCTGCAATGGCACGAGTTCCAATTTGGCCTTGCTGATGAGGAGGCCAATCTGAGAGCAGACCTGGAGGGCCAGATCCCTGGACCGCTCCACCTCCAACCTGGAGGGTCTGCAATCAGCCAGTCATCCAGGTAAGGGTACACCCAGACCCCTTGGCACCGCAGGAATGCTGTCACCACTGCCATGCATTTGGTGAAGACCCTGGGAGCTGGAGAGAGACCGAAGGGCATGGCCCAGAACTCGTAAAGAGATCCCTCTGCTCTGAAGTGGAGGAATCTCTGAGAAGACGGATGGATTGGGAAGTGAAAGAACGCATACTGGCGATCCAGAGAGCAGCACCACATGCCTAATTCCAAGGATGGAATGATCTGAGCCAGAGTAACCATCCTGAAGGTGCGTGGCCTTAGGAACTTGTTCAGGTCGTGCATGTCGAGAATGGGGCGCTAGCCCCCCGTCCATTTTGGGACCAGGAAGTACCTGGACACAAACCTTGGGTCTGGAGGAGGGTCCATCACCTCGCTGATCACCTCCTTCTGGAGGAGCACACAATGTCAGCTCAACGAGCCGACAGAGAGGCTGCGGACTCCATTGCGCCCCCCCCCCCCCGTAGGGCGACAGCTTGATAGGCAGGGAACTGTTCGAACTCCAGAGGCAGACCCCGCCAACCACTTCTAGCACCCAGCGGTCCATGGTGATAGTGGAACAAACGGAAAGGAAGTAACGGAGCCACCCCCCCACAGAGGGGGGGGACCCGGGGAGGAATGACGAGGCTGGGGGCGACACCCCTCAACCCATCACTGGGCAGGCTTGGAGGAAGGGCCGGCCGTGGGACCTCCTGGACCCTTCCCTCCAGGCTTCCTACTGAAGGAAGCATCAGATTTGGCCTTAGGGTGCCAAGTGTGAGCCTGCTGGCCCGGTTGCTGGTATTTCTGGGCCGGACGTGCCACAGGAGCGGAAGGACAAAAGGGCTTACATTGCTGCTGGCGGCCTTTGTCCTTCTGGGCAGGCATTACCAAGTCCAAGGTGGCATTGGACTTCTCAATCCTCTGGAGATGGCATTCCACCCCTGGCCCAAACAAGTCAGTGCCCAGGAAGGGAACTTTCTGCCAGCTTGTGCTTGGTGTCCGCCATGAAGGTGGAGATCCGCAGCCAAGCTCTGCGGCGCATGGATACTGCGGCCGCTACTGACTGGGCACAAGAGTCACCGATGTCCAAAGAAGTTTGGAGCTGTTGTTTAGCCACTGC
This sequence comes from Neoceratodus forsteri, assembly GCA_016271365.2. Taxonomy (NCBI): domain Eukaryota; kingdom Metazoa; phylum Chordata; order Ceratodontiformes; family Ceratodontidae; genus Neoceratodus; species Neoceratodus forsteri. The sequence continues at coordinate 108,226,076 of CM057450.1, read as the reverse complement.
CCCTCCCTGATCCCGCACCTGTTTGACCGTCGTCTGAAGGTCAGCCGGGAGATGAGGAATCTCCTCATCCAGGGAACCCATAAGGGCGTGAGAGAAATGTGCCATCAGTACAGCCGAGCTAGCCTGTTGAAGGCCTAGGGAGGAAGCAGCATAAACCTTCCACCCTGAGTAATCCAGCTTTTTGGATTCTTTATCAGGCGGTTTGTCCACGTCCCTAGCGTTCCCGGAACGCTGGAAAACACTGTCGGTCTCCAGCCCCTCTGCAGAGGGGTGCTCCGAGAAATCGGAGAGTGAACACGTGGAGACCGCATACTTACGAGCCATCCTGGCCAAAAGTGCGGGAAAAGATGCAGGCTGCTGCCACAACTGCAGGACTGGGCCAACAAATGGCTTCAGCCACAGGGAAAGCCTCCGTAGGGGAATCTCCTCGGTTCAGTATCTCCATGAGGGATACCTGGTCCATTTCTGAATGGGTTCGAGCTGCATCCCAGTGGACTCTGAGATGAGTGGAAGTATACCCAAGAACGAGGATGGGCATTCGTCCACGAACTGACCCCCAGCAGATTCCAGGTCAATGAGCCTAGAATACCGGAAGGAGTCATCGTCAGACTCAGAGGAGTCTGCAAACAGCTGCTGAGTGCCTGAGCCACCCTCCACCTGCCGAGGTCGATCGGGAGTGAGGGTGACTGACAACCTGTGGGGCAAGCCCTGACCTGACCAAGAATCCTTGGTCCGGGCCCCAGTCTTCGGTTGAGGAGGCGGTGGTTCCACCACAATGGGCGGAGCAGCCGGTTTCAGCCGAACAACCGGCACCGGGTCAGCCTCGATAACTACAAGGGGTTGCTTCAGTCGCTCCGGTGGCAGCCACTTAATTGCCGGAGAAGGCGACGGAATCAGCTTGTTACCAGTCAACAAAAGTTGCTGCCACATCATGTCCTCGTAGTGCCGGTGTAACTTATGTCAGAGCCTATCTCCGAAGAGGACGAAAGCGGCAACGCTGCTTTCATGGCGCTTGAGACAGAGACCGCTGTGTCATGGGACCTAGTTGACCTGGAAGAGAACCAAGACCGAGTCCTTTGGGGTTGTCGAGGGTCGGTCAAAGAGGGGCCGGGGGAACCCCCTCATCCCCTGGTTCAGGGTCCTTTACCGGGGACTTTGGCACAGGAGGCATGGGCAAGTCCTCGGTTACCACCGGGGGAACCGGTGAAGAAGGGTTGTCGGCTTCTTGAGTCGACAAACCATCCAACGGGTCAAGAAAAATCTCGACCGCGTTGATGGATGTCTCGGCCAGCTGACCTGACGGGGACACCATAAAGCCAGCAGCCTTAGCCGCAACTTCAACCAAAGTCGAGAGCCGACGGTCCAGTGAAGGGGATCTCTCCCGCTCCCATGAACATCGATGGTGGGACTTACCTTTTGGTTCTTTTTTCTTCGACCTACTGGAATGTCCTGATGGCCCTTCTCCCTTGGTGGAGAGGGACTGGCAAAGCTCCTTAAAGGAAGCTGTGTAGGAGGAGCCGAAGGAGAGTGGGATAAATGCCACACCTGAGGAGGAAGATGAAGCGACCTGGGCCACCTCCTCCTTGAGGGCGATCAACTGCTCCAGCTGTTCGAGGAAACACAGAGTTGCAGACACCGCCCAACGGGCCTCCTCGACTTCACCCCGCGAGCACCGCTTCTTCGTCACCCAACTTGTAGTCTGGCAGGTGATCCTCTAAGACCAAAGCCAAGAAGGACTTGCAGAGATCGCAGGCCTGTGGATCGTGGGCAAGGCCCAGTTAGTAAACGCACATGGAGCGCGGATCAGTCCAGGACATCTTCTGCCCACAAGGGCACCAACGGAAGCTGGGAGCGGATTTGTCCATCGCAGCTGCAAGGGAAGATGAAGACAGTAGTCTAGAAAACTTTAAAATAATTTTCAGAAAACCCGAAGAGTTTGGATCCAGGCCTAAAATGCAGAGCGCCAAGGAGGTAACCTGAGCTTCCAAGCGGTAAGGAAGATCTGGCGTCATGGGGTGGAGCCGAGGGTTTTACCACCTGAGTGGGTGGGAGGAACCAGCTTGAAGACCTTCCGGCAAGAATTAAAGCGGCAAGGAATCTGCCAGACAGTGTGGATTGAACAACATATCCACATCCCTAGAACTTGTCATTACAAGGGACTGTGGAGGTCGGCGAGAGGTGGTGAGCACTCAGTCTGTCTGGACGGACTTTAGCCAGCCGGAATTCATAGACATTGTGAAGACTGTCCAGACTTTAATCCCAACCAGTTGTGGTTTGGATCCGGGCCCTACAACCCTATTAATGGGTTGTGTAGATGTCATCTGCCCAATCCTAGCTGAAATTGTCTGGACTTCCTTGGAGAGGGAGGTCTTTCCTGATCCCCTCAAGGAGGTGGTCATATGACTACTCCTAAAAAGACCCTCCTTGGATCAAGACTGTCCAGCTAACTACTGGCCTGTCTCTAACCTGCCTTTTTTTGGTAAGGTTAGTGAGAAGGTGGACAATCACCTTGTAACCCACTATGTTTATGATGCTCTCCAGTCTGGATTTAGGAAAGAGACATAGCACCGAGACTGCATTTGTCCGGGTACTGAATGACCTCCTAATAGCTAGAGATCGAAAGGCTCATACCATCTTGGTCCGTCTTGATCTCTCTGCAGCATTTGACACTGGGGACCATGGTGTGCTGTTGGAATGCCTGCAGTCCTCGAATGGTTTTGATCTTTCCTCGCGGACAGGTCTCAGAGGGTGGTCACTGGAATTTATTCCTCTGAAGCCCTTCCTCTGTCCTGCGGGTTGCTGCAGGGCTGCACATTGGCACCCATGTTGTTTGCAGTGTATATGCTGCCATTAGGAGATATCATCAGGCGATACGGTTTGAGTTTTCACTGTTATGCAGATGATGCTCAACTGTACATGTCCTTTCTACCTGGGCAGGTTGATGCAGTCCCTGTGCTAAACAACTATCTCACCGAGATCAAGGACTGGATGAGCACCAGCTGGCTGAGACTGAATCCGGACAAGACTGAAGTGCTGCTAGTGGACCCGGGTCATCCGGGGGCGGGTTTTGGGACTGGACAGGTGTCAGGCTTATGGCTTGATGGTGTTCAGCTCTCTACCTCAGACTGGGTGCATAACCTGGGCATTATTTTTGATGACAGCTTTACCCTGAAATCTCAGGTGACGGCCGATGTTAAATCCTCATTTTACCATCTGAGGAATATCACCTAGGTGAAACACCTGGTTCCTCCGAATGACCTGACAACATTGGTCCATGCCTTCATCACCACCTGCCTTGACTATTGCAATGCTCTCTACCAAGGGCTTCCAGGGTTTGATATGTGCAGCTTGCAGCTAATGCAGAATGCTGTGGCCATCTAGGGCCAGTCGTATTACGCCTGTGTTGTGCGGACTGCACTGGCTGCCTGTTCAGTGGCAGATTACCTTTAAGGTTGGCTTGCTAACCTTTAAAGCCCTACATGAACAGGGACCCAGCTACCTGCAAGATCTCCTGATTCCCTATTGTCCCCTCCGTCCTCTCCAATCCACCGACGAGGGATTGCTAGAGATTCCCAGGGTTCATTTAAAAACATCTGGTGCCCGTGCTTTTTCCTTTTCGGCCCCTACCCTGTGGAATTCTCTACATCGTTGTTTAAGAGAATGCCTGTCGGTTGATAGATTTAAAACTGAGCTTAAAACATATCTTTTTAATTTAGCCTTCTCAGATGAATTTTAATGTATTGATGTATTTATTGTTAGTGTAACTTTTATATTTGTATGTTGTATTTTAACTGTGAAGCATCTTGGTTCTGGAAAGGCGCTATATAAATAAAGTTTTACTTACTTTTTACTTACTTATGCATGACAAGAAAAAATTGCTCACCTTAGTAATGTTGTTTCTTCTAATGGAGTCTTGCCATATTATGACATATGCAGTTTGTCCCAACCTTAGAACTGTTCCGGAGGTGAAAGAGTTAAATTCCATGCCAGGCATGGAACTTAGAGCTCAAGCTCGGTTGAAAATTCTATCTGTTGTTCTTCAAACTTAAACTGTCAGATCTTTACGAGCAAAAACTCAATAAGACTCTGTGTGGAAGCTGTAAACCTACACTAGCCAACTGACTACTTAATTAAATAAACACATTTTTTTGGTGCCACAATGAAGACTCAAGTCAGGAGACCCAAAAAATGACAAACACAACAAAGATCACCCCAAAAAGAGGGGTGAAAACAAGGTGGGCATCTAAAAAGTGCCAACGCTGCCCTGCCCACCCACATCCCCAAGAGTAAGGTTCTGAGAGGGGCAGGCAGGGGGGGAGGTCATAATATAGCAAGACTCCATTAGAAGAAACAACATTACTAAGGTGAGTAATTTTTTCTTCAAACAACATGAAGTCTTGCTATATTATGACATATGCAGACTACACAGCAGTACCTCCATGGAGGAGGGACAGAACCTACTTAGGAAATGGGCTCTGAAGCACAGCTGTGCCAAAACGAGCATCACTCCTAGCTTGGATGTCCAGGGAGTAATGCTTAGTAAAAGCGTGCACCGTTTTCCAGGTAGCTGCTTGACATATCTCTAGGATAGGGATGTCCCTGGCAGCAGCCAGAGACACAGCTGTACCTCTTGTGGAGTGAGAGCCCTCAGGCCTGAGGGAGGAACTTTACCCAGTTTTTCATAGCAGAATTGGATACAAGAGACGATCCACCTGGCAATGGATCTTTTAGTGGCAGGTTTCCCTTTGCCAACCTCACCATAAGTGAGGAACAGTTGGAGGGAGTTAAACCTGTGACCTTTGGTACGATCTATGTAGTAGCTAAGTGATCTTTTTGACATCTAAACTGTGCAACCTCCTCTCACCAGAAGAGGAATGGTCAGTGAAGTACACAGGGAGATATATAGATTGATTAAGGTGGAAATCTAAAACCACCTTAGGCAAGAACTTTCGGTTAGTCCTGAGGACTACCTTATCTCTGTGAAAGGAGATAAAATCAGGCTCCACTGACAATGCTTGTAACTCACTTATGCGCCTGGCAGAAGTGATGGCTACCAAAAACACAGTTGTCCAAGTCAAGTACTTGAGCTCTGCTGAAGACAAGGGCTCAAAAGGGGGTTGCATAAGCTGGGCAATGCAAATATTAAGATCCCAGGCAGGGGAAGGATCCCTGAATGGGGGGTTGGTGTTAAGCAACCCTTTGAAAAACTTGGAGAATACAGGATGAGCTGAAAGAGAAGAGGGCTTACCTGCTGACAAGAAAGCAGACACGGCTGCCAAGTGCACTTTTAGGGTAGCTGGTCTCAGCCCTAAAGTATTTAAATGAACCATATAATCTAGGACTGTGGGTAAGTCAGCAGATTCTGGGGAAATATGCTTCCCAGAGCACCATATGGAAAATCTCTTCAATTTGGAATTATAAGTAGCCCTGGTGGAAGGCTTCCTGGAAGCCTTCAGAATATCCAATACACATTGGGAAAGGTGTAGGTCAGCAAACTAACTCTTCAAGAGCCAGGCCTTGAGATTGAGAGATTTGAGATTCGGGTACCAAACCTTCCCCTGAGCACAGGATAACAGATTGTGATTCCTGGGAAGACACAGGGGAAGGTGGACTGCTAAGGACATAAGGAGTGGGTACCAGGGCTGTCTGGGCCAGTCTGGAGCAATCAGAATCATCTTGCAGGATTGACACCTGATTTTTACTAGCACTTTGAACAGGAGAGGGAAGGGTGGAAAGGCATAGAGAAACTTCCCTTCCCAACTGAGAAGGAAGGCATCCAGGGGGACTGAGCCCAACACTGGGGGCCTGCAACAAAAAAGGGGAAGTTGGTGATTGTCTGGGGCTGCAAAAAGATCTATCTGGGGTGTGCCCCATCTGGCAAATACCACCTCCAGAACTAGGGGATCCAGAGCCCATTCGTGATGGCCTTGGGAAATCCTGCTGAGAGCATCTGCCAGGACATTGTCCTTGCCTGGGAGGTGAACTGCTACAAGGTAGGTGTTCAGGGAGTAAGCCAGAGACCACAACTTCATTGCTTCGGTGCACATGGCCGAAGACCGAGTGCCCCCTTGCTTGTTGATGTACCACATTGTGGTGGTATTGTCTGTTCTGACTTGAATAACCTTGTTCTGAACAGATTTGGAAAAAGCTTGAAGTGCTAGGAAAACTGCTCTGAGTTCCAACAGATTGATGTGGAGCAGAGATTCCTGAGGGGACCACAATCCCTGGGTGGTGAGGTCGCCCATGTGAGCTCCCCACCCCAATAGGGATGCATCTGTAGTAAGGATTAAGGAGTGAGACTGAGGGGTAAAGGGGACCCCCTGTCTCAAATTGCCCTGGTCCTGCCACCACTGAAGGGCCTGGATCAGGGTTCGAGTCACTGGAATTAATTTGGTTAGAGGGTCCTTTCTTTGAGACCAAAAGGCTCTCAAATGGAACTGGATGTCCCTCATCTGAAATCTGGCTCCCTGCACTACTGCTGTCGAAGCAGCCATGTGTCCCAGGAGCTGTAGAAAGTGCCTTGCTCGTCGAGAGACCTGCAGGGTGAAGGAGGAAGCCAGAGAAATCAGGGTATTTGCCCTTTCCAGAGGAAGGAAGGCTCTGGCTTCTTTTGTCTTCAGTTCTGCACCTATGAACGTGAGAAGCTGGACAGGCTCTAGGACTGACTTTGGAAGATTGAGAAGGAAACCTAGAGAAGTTAGCAGTTGCTGAGTTACTTGAAGGTGTAACCTGACTTGGTCTGGGGACTGGCCTACTATAAGCCAGTCGTCCAAGTAAGGAAAGATGGTAATTTTTTGCCTTCTTAAGTGGGCAACTGCTACTGCCAGGCATTTTGTGAATACCCTTGGAGCAGATGTAAGGCCGAAGGGCATTGCTCTGAACTGGTAATGACCTGAGGGCAGTTCGGAATCTGAGGTACTGTCGATGGGAGCTTCTGATGAGAACATGAAAACAGGCATCCTTGAGGTCCAGGGACAGTAGCCAGTCCCCTGGCCTTAAAGAGGGTAAAATAATTCCCAGAGTCACCATTTTGAATTTTAGTTTTAAAAGGTGCTTGTTTAGATACCCGAGATCCAGGATGGGCTGCCATTCTCCTGTCTTTTTTGGGGTAAGAAAGTACCTGGAGTACAACCCTTTGCCTTGGTGTAGGGGTGAAACCCTTTCCACAGCTCTGAGAGCCAGGAGGGTAGAGACTTCTGCCTCCAGGGCAAGAGCCTCTGAAGGATTTGCAGGTGGACAGAATCTGATTCTCATCTTTGGAAATTTTTTGAAGCTGAGAACCAGTCCCTGGCTTACTACTTCCAGGACCCACTTGTCTGACGTTAGAGACTCCCAGTCCTGGACAAAGTAAGCCAGCCTGCCCCCTACAGGTAGTGGAGAATCGGCCCTGGTCGCCCCATCAGGGTGCCTGTTTGGCAGGGGCTTTAGGCTGAGGGGTGAAGCAGGCCTGCCTGCACCCCGCCTGCCTCCCTCTAAAGAACCCCTGTGTGCAAAAGCTGAAGAGGAAGCCTGGCTTGGTAAAGGCCTATGAAAAGGCCTACACCTGCCCCTGGGAGGTTGCCTTTGGGGAGTGACTTGCCTTCCTTGGCCTGTGCACCCTATAGGTGGTCCTATATTCATCCATTTTCTTCATGTAATTCTCTGTTTGCTCCCCAAACAGAGAGTTGCCCACAACAGGAAATCCATGGCCTTAGTCTGGGTATCCTGTGACAGGCTAGTACATCTGAGCCAAGCCATTCTACTGGAGAGCCACAGATGTAGCCATGACTCTGGATGATACATCATTAGAGTCCACTGCAGCATGGAATTGCACCTTGGATGCCTCAATACCATCAGCAGCCACCTGCTCCAGCTCTTTTGCCAGCTGGCCAGGAACCTGCTTTGCTTGAGCTAAAACCATATCCCATCTGGATTTTTGATATCTAGCAACATAAGTCATATAATTAGCCTGTCTGAGTCCTAAGGAAGCTGCCATGTACTGTTTCTTTGCCATGGCATCTATCTTTCTGGAGTCCTTGTCAGGGGGGTGAGAGGCTAAGGGAACATTTGCCTTGTCACAGGCTGCAGCCTGCACCACCCCCACGTGGCTGCATTGTTGTGAAAGGAACTCCATATCAGAGCCTGATAATGCATACCTTTTGTCCATTCTTTTATCAACAGGAGGTATGGTGTGAGGAGCTTTTAAAATCTTTACTGTCTGTTTCCAAAAATATTTATGCAGAGGAATAGACAGTCTCCTAGACTCTGGGATATCCATCATTTCTACAAAATCAGACTCTTCCTGATCATCCACAGCTTCCTCCATAGGGAGCTGGAGGGTTTCAGCCACTTTTTTATAAAGCATGAAATGAGAAGGGGACTCAGAAAGCCTGGGGGGAGACACTCCTGAAGGTCTGTCTGGAGAGATGTCCGGTTCAATGGGCACATCCAAACTTTCAAAACCACATTCACTCTCCTCATACTCCTCTTCCCCCTCCTCTGGTTCATAAAATTCTCTAAATAATACTCTTGAACTGGAGGAACCGATCGAACCAGCGCCTACTTGATGATGCCGGTTCGGTCGGAACCGGGGAGAGTGACTGAACAATTTTTATTGCTTTAGCTATTTCTTCAGCGGTTGGAGAGGGAAGTTTTCTAGATTTCTTTGTTGGAACTGACTCCTCAGAGTCGGCTCTCCTTTGCCCGAGGAAGTATCGCCTGGTCAGAGGAGCCAGTCTGTTCGGTTGACACCGAACCGGCTGGCCATCCGGTCAGCGGACTTTTGGCCTCCCGCTCCCCTGAGTCTACCAACCTCTTATGCAGGGTAGCTGCAGGAAAACCCTTGCAAATCTGGCAGTCTGAATTGAGGTGGTCAAACCCCAGACAATAAACACATGTGGTGTGGGGGTCAGCCTTGGCAAAGGCTTCCCCACATACAACACAGTGTTGAAACCCAGTGGGCCGGTTTTTCTTTTGGGTTTCTCAGACATAGTGCCAGCCCTAACCAAAAACTTGCCTGCTCACGGCAACCTGCAACAAGACTCCTTATCGGTTCCCAACCGTGTCATGGGTCGTGGAAAAAGGTAATTAATTCTGTTTTTTTAGAACCGATAAGAACCGGAACCACACTTCTAAAAGACTGTAATGTAATAGAATTAACTTGATCGGTTCAAACCGAACCGATGAAAATGTTTACAAGTTCCATACAGAAATAAAATGTAAAACCTATCTAGTACTTACAATACCAGAGATAGAGCTTGAACCGACCGGTTGCGGTTTAATTTCGGTTAAAAAACCGAAAACTTTTATACTTTAACCGACAAAATGAACCGAGCAGAAGGAGGAATCTCCAGAGCGACTGTTCAGTGAGGCGGAGTAAAGAATCTGACAGTTTAAGTTTGAAGGACAACAGATAGAATTTTCAACCGAGCTCGAGCTCTAAGTTCCATGCCTGGCATGGACTTTAACTCTTTCACCTCCGGAGCAGTTCTAAGGTTGGGACAAACTGCATATGTCATAATATAGCAAGACTTCATGTTGTTTGAAGGTATGGTTATTTGTAGGACAGAGCCTGGAGCTCACCAATCCCCCTGGCTGAGCACACAGCAACTAAGAAACGCACCTTGTAAGACAGCACGTACAACGCTACCGACGAAAACAGTTCAAAAAGTTCCTTACGAAGAAGATTCAGAACCAGACTCAGATCCCATGGGGGAGCAGGGGATCAGAACAAAGGTCGACTCCTGTTGGTAGCCCGCAGAAAATGAATAACCTCCCGGCTAGACCCTAGGGACGAACCCAAGGAGGCTCCAAGGGCTGACATGCAAAAATTACTCACTGTAGTAATCTTGTTTCTTCCAAGATATTCTTCAATATGATTAACTCCAGCAGTCAGCCTCCTGAGTTGCACTGCCTCAAAGAGAAATGGAACTTATGCAAATGATGGAACATCCATTGGCTCGTGCCACCATTCAAACTGCTGCCCTTACCAGCTGCTGCATTCTATAATGCTCAGATTCATTGTAGCCTGCAGGGTAAGCCCCCTAAACTAAGCTATTCTTAATCCTAATAATAAAGAGAACAATAATTCAAAAACAAATCCTGTTAACTTGTCCCATGTTAACATCAGATAGAACCGACAAGAGAAAACAGTAAGCCATCCGGTTTAAAAAACTTAAACATAGCCAGGATGTGACAAATGTTAACAGTCAGATGATCCAGCTGTGATGCAGAGGCCAACTGGTTCCGGAAGGGAATGTAGGATGGAAGAGTTAATCATATTGAAGAATACCTTGGAAGAAACAAGATTACTATACCGAGTAATTTTTTTCTTCTAACCCCAGGAATTTTTCAATGGGATTAACTGTACCAGACTATGAAGCAGTACGTTTAGAGGAGGGCAAGAACCTTATTTAGGAAACAGGATCTGCAGCACTGCTGTACCAAACCTGGCATCACTTCTGAACCGAGTGTCCAGACTGTAGTGCTTTGTAAAAGTGTGTACTGACCTCAATGTAGCTGCTTTACAGTTTTCAGCACGGAAACAGTCCTGGCAGCTGCTATTGCAGCAACCGTACCCCTTGTAGAATGTGCCCTCGGGCCTACTGGGGGCTCCTTACCAGCTTTACTGTAGTAAAACTGGATACACGCTACCATCCAACGGGAAATGGTTCGTTTAGAAGCTGGTTTTCCTTCTCCCACATCCCCACAGGTCAGAAACAGCTGCTGTCTGTTCAGCCTGTGGATCTTGGTGTGGTCAAAAAAGTAGCGGAGCGCTCTCTTTAACATCCAGGCTATGCAGCCTGCGTTCCCCTGAACTTGAATGTTCAGTGAAGTAGACTGGCGAAGTGATTGACTAGTTCAGGTGGAAATCAGAGACTACTTTTGGAAGGAATTTCCTATTAGTCCTGAGGACCACTTTATCTCTGTGGAATGAGATGTAGTTTTGCTCTATACACAAGGCTTGTAACTCGCTAATCCGTCTGGCTGAGATGATAGCCACCAGAAAGATAGCTTTCCAAGTTACAAACTTCAGATGTGCTGAAGCCACGGGCTCAAATGGGGTATCCGTGAGGTTGGCAGTGCAGACACTGAGGTCCCAAGATGGCACTGGTTCCCTGTTGGAAGGGTGAAAATGAGCTAACCTTTTGAAGAATGTTTTGAAAATAGGGTTAGCAGCCAAAGAGACACCCCTGCCCACTGAGAGATAGGCTGAGACTGATGCCAGATGGACCTTAAGGGTAGTGGGCTGTAAGCCCAATGAGTGTAGGTGGGTGAGGTAGTCCAATAAGACTGGCAACCCTGTCTGGGACGGTACCATGCTGTTAGTATTACACCACATGGAAAACCTCTTTCATTTGGAAGCATAGGTTTTCTTGGTTGAGAACTTCCTGGAGCCCCTGAGAACTCTTAAGGACACCTTCAGAAAGGTGTAGGCCAGCATATTCTAGGTCTTCAAGAGTCATGCTCTGAGAGACCTGAGGTTCAGGTACAGGATCCTCCCCTGAGAGAAGGTCAGGAGATTGTGCCTCTAAAGGAAGGTGTATGGGTTGGGCTACAGGCAGGGAGAGCAGCAGTGAGTATCATGGCTGCCAGGCCCAATCTGGAGCTATCAGAATCACAGTAGCCATCTGGGACCTGAATTTGATCATTACACAGAGCAAGAGGGGAAATGGAGGAAATGTGTACAGGCTCCTCCCTGACCAATCCAGTACCAATGCATGCATGCATGGGCACTGTGCCCTTTGCTGGTGGCCTGCAACAGAACAGGGGCATTTGATGGTTCTCTTCTAAGACGAAGAGGTCTATCTCTGGCATGTCCCACCTTCAAAACATCACCTCTAGTACTTGTCTGTTTAGAGACCACGCGTGGTGGTTTTGATTGATTCAGCTGAGTGCATCTGCCAGGGTATTGTCTTTCCCTGGGAAGTGGATGGCTAACAGACACACTTGTAGGGAGTACGCTAGGCTCCATATTTTTATTGCCTCTGTACACAGCAGGGTGGACACTGTCCATCTGTGCTTGTTGCTGCAGTACTTCGTGGTAGTATTGTCTGTCCTGACCTGTACCATCCTGTCCCTCACCAGGGTTGCGAAGGACTGCAGTCCAGAATCACCACCCTGAGCTCTAACAGATTTATGTGCAGGAAGAAAAAATTACTCACCTTAGTAATTGCTTTTCTTCTCATGGAGTCTTGCTGTATTAGGACTTAATGCAGTTAGCCACTGCACTCGAACTGCCCCGGAGAGGATAGGGTTAACTCCAGAGCAGTCTGGAGTTCCACAGCGCGAGGGCGCTGTTCAAAGCTCTATCTGGCTAGTTTCAAATGAAACTGCCAGGTTCTTTACAAAGCTAAACTAATATAGCAAGTCTGTGTGGAAAAGCTCTACACTAGCCATTGGCTACCTACCAGTAGTAGGACAACAAAAACACAACAACAATCATAGAATAATAACAAAATCACCTGTTATTGTTAGAATCACCCATGACAAGCACTAATAGGCCCCCTCTCCCCAAAAGACTCAAGTCCAGAGAGGGAGCTACCTATCACTTAACAAAAACAGAATCACCTAGTTCCTAACCCAAATGAACAAAAGGGGGGGAACTAGAGAAATTGAAATGGCATGACAGTGCTTGCACTAATTTGACAACCCCATACTCAAGTAGGAGTTCTGAGCGGGTAGGAGGGAGGGTTGTCCTAATACAGCAAGACTCATGAGAAGAAAAGCAATTACTAAGGGAGTAATTTTTCTTCAAACACCATGAAGTCTTGCTGCTATTAGGACTTAATGCAGATTATACAGCAGTACCTCCATGGAGGAGGGTCAGAACCTACTTGGGGAATAGGCTCTGAAGCACAGCTGTGCCAAACCGAGCATCTCTCCTGGACTGGACATCCAGGGAATAATGCTTGGTAAAGGTGTGGACTGATTTCCAGGTAGCAGCTTGGCAAATTTCCAAAATGGGAATATCTCTAGCAGCTGCTAGAGATGCAGCTGTACCCCTGGTGGAATAAGCCCTCAGTCCTGAGAGAGGTTCTCTACCTAGTTTTTGGTAACAGAACTGGATACAAGAGACAATCCACCTCGCAATTGTCCTCTTAGTGGCAGGTCTCCCTATGCCAACTTCTCCATAGGTAAGGAAGAGTTGGAGGATCTGAACCTGTGACCCTGGGGTGTTCCAAATAGCAGCTTAGGGCTCTTTTGACTCCAGACTGTGCAATCTCCTCTCCCTGAGGAGGAATGCTCAGTGAAAAATACTGGAAGAGCGATGGATTGGTTGAGATGAAAATCTGAAACCACTTTAGGTAAAACTTTCTGTTAGTCCTAAGGACTACCTTATCTCTGTGAAAAGAAATAAAATCTTCTTCTACTGACAAGGCCTGTAATTCACTTATACGCCTAGCAGAAGTGATAGCCACTAGAAAAACAGTCTTCCAAGTCAAAACTTGAGGTCTGCCGAGGACAGAGGCTCAAAGGGGTTGCATTAGCTGAGCAATGCAAATATTCAGGTCCCATGCAGGAGCTGGTTCCTAAAGGGGGTTATGTGAAGTAACCCTTAAAAACTTGGAAAATACAGGGTGAGAAGAAAGGAAGCAGGCTTCCCGCTGACACAAAAGCAGAGACAGCTGCCAGATGAACCTTTAAGGTAGCTGGCCTAAGGCCTAAGGAATTTAAATGGACCAAATAGTCCAGTAAAATGGGCAGATTAGCAGATTCTGGGATAATTTGCTTCTCAGAACACCAAATGGAAAACCTCTTCCACTTAGAATTGTAAGTGGCTCTAGTGGAAGGTTTCTAGAAGCCTTTAAAATATCCAGGACACCTAGAAAGGTGTAAATCAAATTCTAGCTCCTCAAGAACCAGGCCTTGAGGTGGAGGGAATTGAGGTTCGGATACCACACTCTCCCTGTGCATAGGTCAACAGGTCGTGGGTCCTGGGCAAGCTCAGGGAGGATGGAATGTCAGGGACAGGAGGAGAGGTACCAGGGCTGTCTGGCCCAGTCTGAGCAATCAGAATCACTCTGCAGGGCTGAGTTCTGATTTTACTAGTACCCTAAAGAGGAGAGGAAGGGGAAAAGCATACAAGAACTTCCCTTTCCAATCCAACTGAAAGGCGTCCAGTGGGACTGATCCCAGAACTGGAGGCCTGCAACAAAACAGGGGAAGTTGGTGGTTGTCTGGGGCTGCGAAAAGATCTATCTGAGGGGTGCCCCATCTGGCAAAGACTGACCCCAGCACCAGAGAATTCAAGCCCATTCGTGATGGCCCTGAGAAATTCTGCTGAGGGCATCCGCCAGGACATTGTCCTTCCCTGGAAGGTGAACTGCTATCAGGGAGGTGTTCAGGGAGTAAGCCAGAGACCACAACTTCATTGCTTCAGTGCACAAGGCTGATGACCGAGTGCCCCTTGTTTGTTGATGTACCACATTGTTGTGGTGTTGTCTGTCCTGACTTGGACTACCTTGTTCTGGACAGTAGTCTAAAAAACCTGGAGAGCTAAGAGAACAGTTCTGAGTTCCAAAAGGTTGATGTGGAGCAGAGATTCCTGAGGGACCACACTCCTGAGTGGAAAGGTCGCCAAATGTGCCCCCACCCAACAGGGAGGCATCCGTGGTGAGGGTGAGGGAATGAAGAACGGGTAAGAAGGGGACCCCCTGAGTTAAACTGCTTCAATCCTGCCACCACTGAAGGGCTAGGATCAGGGTTTTGGTCACTGGGATTAACTTGGATAGGGGGTCCTTCCTTTGAGACCAGTAGGACCTCAAGTGGAACTGGATGTCTCTCATCTGAAATCTTGCTCACTGCACGACAGCTGTGGAAGCAGCCATGTGCCCTAGGAGTTGCAAAAAGTGCCTTGCTGGTCGAGAGACCCGCAGGGTAAAGGAGGATGCCAGGGCAATGAGTCTGTCCACTCTTTCGAGGGAAGAAATGCCCTGGCTGACTTTGTGTTCAATTCTGCACCTATGAAAGTTAGTACCTGAACTGGTTCCAGAACTGACTTTGAAAATTCAACAGGAATCCAGAGAAGTGAGAAGTTGCTGGGAGACTTGCAAGTGGGATTTTACCTGATCTGGAGACTGGCCCACTATGAGCCAGTCGTCCAGGTAGGGAAACACAGCAACCCCTTGCCTTCTTAAATGAGCCACTACTACAGCTAAACATTTTGTGAAAACCCTTGGAGCAGAGGTAAGGCCGAAGGGCATTGCTCTGAACTGGTAGTGGCCAGAGGGTAGTTCGAACCTGAGGTACTTTCGGTGAGAAGGCCTGATCAAAATATGAAAATAAGTGTCCTTGAGGTCCAGGGAAGCTAGCCAGTCCCCTGGCCTTAGGGAAGGCAGAATCATTGCCAGAGTTAACATTTTGAACTTTGGTTTCAAAAGATGCTTGTTCAGGAACCTTAAATCTAAGATGGGCCGCCACTCTCCTGTCTTTTTTGGGGTAAGGAAATACCTCGAGTACAGACCCTTGCCCTGATGGCAAGGAGGAACTCTTTCCACTGCCTTGCAGCCCAGCAGAGAAGAAACCTCTGCTTCCAAAGCAAGGGCTTCTGAAGGATTTGCAGGTGGAAAATGTCTGGCTCTCATCTTTGGGAACCAGACCTTGGCTTACCACCTCCAGAACCCATTTGTCTGAAGTTAGGGACAACCAGTTCTGGCTGAAATAAGCCAACCTGCCCCCCACCGGTACAGGAGAATCGGCCCTGGGCACCCCATCAGGGTGCCTGCTTGGCAGCAGCTTTAGGCTGAGGAGAGGGAGATGGTCTGCCTGTGCCCCGTCTACCCCTGCCTCTGAAAAAAAACCTCTGTGCAAAGGCTGAAGAGGCCTGAACTTGATAAAAGGGCCTGTGGTAAGGCCTGCCCCTACCCCTGGGGGCATGCCTTTGTGGAGTGGCATGCCTCTCCTTAGCTTGGGCACTTTTGTAGGTAGTTCTGTATTCATCCATTTTCTTCATGTAATTTTCTGTTTGATCCCCAAACAGAGAGTTTCCTACTACAGGAAAATCTATAGCCTTTGCCTGAGTATCTTGGGACAGATTAGTGCATCTAAGCCATGCCAACCTCACGGAGAGCTACAGAAGTGGCCATGACCCTAGAGGAAACATCATTAACATCAACGGCAGTGTGAAATTGAACTTTAGAGGCTTCAATGCCATCAGCAGCCACTTGTTCCAACTCACTAGCCAGCTGGCCCTGGGCCTGCTTGGCTAACTGCAATATAGTGTCCCATCTAGATTTCTGATATCTAGCCACATAAGCCATATAATTAGCCTGCCTGAGTCCCAATGAAGCTGCCATATATTGCTTTTTCGCCATGGCATCAATCTTCCTGGAATCCTTATCAGGAGGATGTGATGCCAGGGAATATTACTTGTCACAGGCTGCAGCTTGAACAACACCTACATGACTACACTGCTCGGTGAGGAAGTCTGTATCAGGGCCTGATAAAGTATACCTTCTGTCCATTTTCTTATCTACAGGAGGAACGAATGAGGATTTTTAAAATCTTTGTTGTTTGCTTCCTAAATGACTTATGCAAAGGAATAGACAACCTTCTAGACTCTGGAATATCCATCATTTCTACATAATCAGGCTCCTCTTGCTCATCCACAGCCTCCTCTAAAGGGAGCTGGAGGGTTTCTGCCACCTTTTTATAAAACATAAAATGAGAAGGGGACTCAGACAGCAAAGGGGGAGATTCTAAGGGTCTATCTGGAGAAATGCCCGGTTCAATGGGCACGTCCAGACCTTCCCAGTCACAAATACACTGATCAAATTCCTCCTCCCCCTCCTGTGGTTCATAAAACTCCTCAACATCATAATCCTGAACCACTGGACCTGAACGAGCCACCCTTTTCCCAATTGTAGGGGGCTCGACAAGTCCCCGAGACAAAGACTGAACAATCTGAATGGCTTTTGCTATTTCTGCAGCAGTTGGAGGGACAATTTTGGACTCCAGACCTGCTGATTTCTTTGTCTTTTTTGCTGGAGCTGGTTTCTCTGAACCAGCTTTTCTTTGGCCCGAGGAAGTCTCGCCTGGTCAGAGGGCATCCCTCTGGGTCCAGTGGGTACTGGACCGGGCTGGCCATCCGGGTCAGCTGACTTTCTGGCCTCTCGCTCCCCTGAGCCGCCCAATCTCTTTCCAGGGTGGCTGCAGGAAATTTTACACCTGGCAGTCTGACAGAGGTGGTCAGCCCTCAGACAATAGACACAGTGGTGTGTGGATCAGCCTGGCAAAGGTTTCCACAGACATCACAGTGTTGAAACCCAGTGGGCCCGGTTTTTCTTTGGGTTTCTCAGACATAATGCCAGCCTAACCAACAAACTTGCCCTTTAAACGGCCGTACAGGCAAGACACCTTATCAGTTCCTAACCGAAATACGGGTATTGGAAAACCCCAAATAAAATTAAGGCTTTTAGAACCGATAAGAACTGGCACCGTGACTCTAAAGCCCAAAAAATCAGAAATAAGTTAACCGATCGGTTCAGACTGAACCGATAATGTATTTCCACACAGACTTTATTTTTAGTACTTACTGTTACCAGATAGAGCTTTGCGAAACGCTGTATTTTAACACTTGTTGGTTCAATGAACCAAGTAAACCGCTTGAACTGCCGAAATGAACCGAGCTGAAGGAGCTGATCTCGGAGCGACTGTTCAGTGAAAGCGGAGTAAAGAATCTGGCAGTTTCATTTGAAACTAGCCAAATAGAGCTTTGAACAGCGCCTTCGCGCTGTGGAACTCCAGACTGCTCTGGAGTTAACCCTATCCTCTCCGGGGCAGTTCGAGTGCAGTGGCTAACTGCATTAAGTCCTAATAGCAGCAAGACTTCATGGTGTTTGAATGACTCTGCAGGTGACCAAGTGCCATGCACTGTGTGTGGCTCCAGACATGCCCCCCACCCTAGGAGTAAGTACCAACATGGGGCACTCCTTTTTGAATGCGACCCTGTCATTGAGGCACAGATCAGGAAGCATAGGAAAACCAGGAACAGTTTCAAAATTCGCAAATAGCATTTTATCTTTTCCAATAACAGCCAAATAAAAATTATTCAGTATAACTATTTACAAAGGCAGTACAAACAGAGAAAGAGAAAACAAAGTCCTTCTTCTGAAGGCATCTCTTAATTCCAAGTTTCAGTCTCGCTCGCTCGCTCTCGCTCTCTCTCTCTCTCTCTCTCTAGCAGAAGCATTGCTGCTGTTTTTAGAAGTTTTTGTCTGGGAACTAGTTCAGAGAGCCTGCTTCTCACAGAATATTCTTGTCAGTTTCATTCCTTGACGGTGCATCAAAAAGAACATAATAACCCAGAAATTACCTCTTGTTGAAGCTCTGCAAAAAGTTTGCAAACCGGCATCTTAGGTTAACCCCTTGAGTTCCAAATAGTTTTTTACAGTCATTTCAACATTATAACTATAGTTTTAAACAGAGGGATCCTAGTTTCACATACAGTTTCACACAGAGATTCACATATATTTTTTATAACTGCAGATAAGCAAGGGGAAGAAAATACAGAAATAGCAAAGGAAGGCAGAAAGACAGTGAGAGGTGGAGAATCGCGAGACTGTCGGAATAATCAGTTCCTAGGTCTCATAAGAAAATTTGGTTGCGCAACCAGACAGGCAAGAGACAGAAAAGGAGCAGATAGAACAGATCCTTGCATTTAAACTCTTTCTGCATAACAAATGGGGCAGGGCCTTATTCAACCCTCTCACATACCCCCCTCTTTAAAAGGGAACCTGTTTTACAAAAACTGGTTTCCAAACGTTCTGTTAAATTCCAATCTAACATTAGCATCTAATCTTTACAGTTCAGTGCATATGCAGCCTAGCAAACAGAGAAGTTTCAACTCACATTTTTCGACTTTCGGAATGCTCAGTTCCTGATCCATATCTTGATAGAAAATCAGCATTGACATTCTCTTTCCCAGATTTGTGCATCACTTTAAATTTAAATGGCTGTAGTGCCAGGTATCACTGTGTTATTCTAAAACGTTTATCCTTCGTTTGGTTAAGCCAACAGAGAGGATTGTGATCTGTTACAAGTACAAAGTCAGTTCCTAGTAAATAAAACTTAAGGGACTCCATGGCCTACTTTGCCGCAAGGCATTCCTTTTCAATGGCACAGTACCTTTTCTCTCTGCCGTGCAATTTCTTACTTATGTATAGAATAGGATGTTCTTTCCCACCTATATGTTGACTCAAGACTGTACCTAAGCCTACCTCTGATGCACATCTGTAACAGAAATTGCTTCTCAAAGTCTGGGCTTCTTAAAACAGGTGCTGAACATAATGCAGCCTTAATGGCCGGAAAAACCTTGTCACACTCTGGGGTCCATTTCACATTGTTCAGGAACTGTTTCTTTGTGAGTTCAGTAAGGGGAGTGGCTAACTCGGTAAAGCTGGGAATAAATCTCCGATAATAACCAGCCAGCCCTAAAAGTGACCCGATACGTTTCTTGATTTTGGGGAAAGGGCTGTTAGCTACAGCTTCTATCTTGGAAACCTCTGGCTTGACGTCTCTATTTCCCAAAACACAGCCCAAATATCTGGTTTCCTGCATGTCCAATGCACACCTGGTAGGATTAATTGTCAGACCTGCCTTTTTGATCGATTTTGTAACTGCTTGTAGGTGTTCCAGGTGGCTTTTCCAGTCTGGACTGTACACCATGACATCATCCAGGTATGCAGCACAATAACCAGTATGAGGGGATAAAACTACATCCATGTCCCGCTGGAATGTAGCGGGTGTGCCATGTAAACCAAATGGCATGGTGGTGAACTGATAGAATCTTACAGGAGTTGGGATTCTTTAGCTAGTGGGATCTGCCGGGCCATCAGCACAGGGCACCTGACTGCGACACCAATGGCCCAGGTTCGGGAACGGACCTGGAGATGTCAGAGGGTCGGCTGGTGGGAGTAAGGAATGCTCTCCTTCTCTGGGAGGGAGGGGGATACAGTGTCTGGCACAATGGGTACCCCTGGGGGTACCCCCGTGCAGGCACCATTATTTGTGGGGGGGGGCAGACGTGGGACATCACTGCACATCCTCACCTCTTGGGGGAAAAAACTACAAAACAGCAGCTGCCACCTATGATGCCCACTGACTCTGGCTCTGATTGCACACTGCATCACTGCCGGGCATCCCGACCTATCTTGTCGTCTGCTATGGCCAGTAGGACTCTGCACCCTGCCTTGGGGGGCAAGCCAAGGAGGCAATGCCGGTGGGCTCTCCCGCCGGCACTCTTGTCCCATTGTCATGGGAGTTCTATTGGTGTGGTTGCCCTACCCTGGGGGGGTCAATCCAGAGGGTATCGGGGAACTAGAAGGTAAGTCCCACGGTGCGAGGAGGGTGCAGAGGGCTGGTGAGGGCTGAACCACAAAGGCGGCTTGCACTAAAACATAAAAAAATTAAAAAAGCTAGGGGGATTTGCCAGTAACCTTTGGTGAGATCGGGGGTACTGATATACTTGGCACTCCCCAGTCTGTCCACCAAATCATCTGTTCTGGGCATAGGATAACTGTCAAATTCTGACACTTGATTACGTTTCCTAAAATTAAGGCAGATTCTTACACCCCCTTCTTTTTTGTTTTCAATCACCACTGGTGATGACCAAGCACTACTTGACTCTTCTATGATACCCAATTCTTTCATTTTTCGTATTTCTTTAACCACGTCTGCTCTTAACCGCTCTGGTAATCTGTATGTCTTTTGTCTAATATGGCAAGCATTCCTTCTCACTATTACATGCTCAGCCCCTTTTGCTCTGCCTGGTACTGTGGTAAAAGTACTGTTATATGCCTTTAGCAAGTTATGAATTTCTGTGGTTTGTTCAGAGGTTAAGGAAACATTCACTTTTACAGCATCAGCAGTTACAGTGTGTTCTAGTTTGTCATAAGTGTGACAGGATGTCAGAAGTTAGAGTGGATTAAAATATTTTTTTGTTCTATGCTTCTCTCACCATCTTCTTTCTTTTTATCTTGTTCTGACTATTCTTATATTTTGTGTCAGGGTGGCCAATCTGACATCTTATTAACCTCTGTACTATCCCTATACATTAGTTTTTGTTGCTTTAATAAATAATAGAGAACCTTCTTAGAAACAGTTTGTGGTCCACTGAGTTACAATGTCCAGCAGTCATAATATTTTTATAAGAGTGCCCTGTTTGGTAAAAGAAAGAAAATTGCTAATAAATAGCAAAGAGTGCTTTGTGATGTTGTCCCGGGCTCAGCTAGCCTCATAATGGACATCCTTATGGAATGTGTGCACTTTCGTGAAGGAATGTGTGTGCACATTCATTAAGGATGCTGCGCACGTTTGTGCAGGAAAACTCCCCGAAATTGCAGCCACTGAGTGCTAAAAGTTGAAACCGCTTGCTGTGGTAGAAATAGGAGTGGCTGTTCTTCAAGGGAATACAGTACTGTACTGTTGCCAGGGAGTGGTGTTATGCCCCTCCCTCTGGGACTCTAGGCTGCTCTTGTATCCGCTCCTCGGATATGTATAAAAGGAAAAGAAATGCAGGACGCTACGGGCACGTGAAAGAAAAGCCCTGTAGTGTCCTCAAGATATATAAATATGTATATTTTGCCCTGTTCAGCCACAATGTGGTAAGGAATGGCTTACAGGTTTTGTTTTAGGCCAAAATGAAAAGTTAAGCCAACGGCTGAAATTGCAGCTGTCGGGTGCACTAAAGAAATGATAGGAGTTAAGAATAAAGCTTCAAATAGCCCTGTGGTCATAACAATGGTGTTAAATGAAAACACAGGATGGTATAAAATAACTAAAGGACATGTTAAATATGAAAAATTGTTGTTCTTGGATAAACAATTATTTGCAAGCTGGTTTCCTAGCCTTGCAAAAAAGACAGATAGGGAGCACGCCCTTCATCTGCTTTTTCCTGCCAAGGCTAGAGATTCCTTTATCCTAAATTAATATTGTTGGTTTCCTTCTGAATAAAGTAAAATATGTTTACCTGAATAGCCCTGGTTATGACTGAGGGTCCTACTATAGGGCTGGCAGCCCATGAAATGGCTGCCTTAGGCAGTGATGTCACCTCTAGTAGGAGGGGCTAATACCCAATGATGCCTAATTCCTCCGATTAAGGTTTTGTGCAATTACCAAATCTTCCATGACTAACTGTGCTGAATTAAAGTATCAACTTAACCTAAGGTAATATAAGGGGGGCAACATAACCACAGTGAGACAGCATAGGAGTTTAAAATATGCCTATGTTTATTAATTGAGAGGTCACATGCCTGTGATGTCACCCCATGTCCTATATAACCTCTCCACTAGAGGGCTAGAGTTAGATATGGAGGTCAGTATCTTCTGACCAGAGAGAAGGAAGGACGTGTGGGAGTTTACACATGAATGGTATTCACATACAGAAAAGAGCAGGGATTCTGAAGAAGAAGAATTGTCTGTTTTTTTTTTTGTTTTTTTTTTATCTATTTATGCTCTCCCCAGCTCCAGGCCGGCCTCTCCTTCAGGCCATCCTATGCCCTCCGAGCCACACTGCCTCGGTACAGCCACCTCATTACCCCACATCTGCAGCCCCCCGGGTAACCCCCAGACGTAACCCTTCACCGGGTGGGACCTCCTCCTCCGAGGGAGAAGGCACCGGTGGGACAGCCAGCACAGTACTTGCCCCAGGTGCTGCTGGGGGTGGTTCGTGGTCTTCCTGAGGACTCGTGGCAGCGGGAGCTGGCAGCTATCATCTGGTCAGCCATGAAGTGCTTTTTTCCGGTTTGCTCCCCAGAGCATGGCGTGCTACTAGCGTCAAGGCTTACGCTGACGCTCACCACACCCACTTAGTTCTTGGGTCCCCGCGCATCGCCATACCCCCAGCCTCTGCCAAGGGTTAGCAATCGCAGGGACACTTCTCTACCCTCTCCCTGAGAGAAGGTGAGCAGTCATCCGACACTCGAGCTTTCTCTCCCTGGCCGGCCCTCCAGCACCCGACTCCGTTCCTGAACCCGGGTCGCTGGCGTTGCAGGCGGAAATCCAACCGCTGCGCCAAGAGTGTTCTGTTTTGGTGTGAAAGTCTAACACCTTGCTTTTTCTTTTCTATAAATATCAAGTGACTTATTTTTTTTATTTTCTAGTTTTGATAAATAAAACGATAAACACAGTTCCGGTGTTTTTTTATGTACTTTACCTGTCTGTCTGGTGTCTGTCACTGAATCCCAAATGCTTACAATAAGCTTCATCAATATCTTCTTGATCAGTTTCTAGTAAAACCGGCAAAACAGGTTTTGGTGTTTTTTTACAACCCATTTCTTCAGGAGGTTAGCATGGTTGATCTTAATAGGATTTTTCCTGTCAGGGTTTTCAATCTCACAGTTGACTGTGCCAGTACATCTAAACACTTTATAAGGCCCTTGCCACTCCATTAACAGTTTATTTTCTTTAGTGGGTAACAGTAGCAAGACCTTTTCACCAGGCTCAAAAATGTTGTCTTTTACCCCATGGTCATAATACACCTTCTACTGGTGTGGGGCCTTTTCCTAATTACTATGGGCAATTTCAACATATTTTGCCAGATTCTTTCTCAGGGCACACATATAAGATGTAATAGTTTGCTTCTGACTGGGGTTATCCTTTCATGTTTCTTTTATTACATCTAGTGGTCCTCTAGGTTGTCTACCATACAGCATTTCAAATGGTGAAAAACCTGTTGATGTCTGTGGCACTTCTCTGTAAGCAAAAAGCAGGTAAGGTAAGTACTGGTCCCAGTCTTTCCCTTTCCCTTTTACAATCTGTTTTAACATGCATTTTAGGGTTTGATTAAAATCCTCAACAAGACTGTCTGTCTGAGGGTGATAAGGGGAGCTTCTTATGGCAGTGATACCCAGTAGTCAGTACAACTCCTCCAGTAATGCAGCACCAAAATTACTACACTGATCAACAATAATCTCTTTAGGTATGCCCACCCTGTAAAACATTTTGGCAAGCTCTGCTGCCACTTTTTGGGGCTATGAAAGTACGCACTGGAACTGCCTTTGGGTATCGAGAAGCATAGTCACATACTACCAAAATGAAATTGATGACCCTTCTTACTTTAGTCTAAGGGGCCAACCACATCCATTGCAATTCTCTCAAAAGGCACATCTATCAAGGGTAGGGGCACCAGGGGCATCTTATTTTTTTTAGTCACTGGGGCTACTTTCTGATACTCAGCACAAGCACTGCAATAGGTAGCAATATCTTCATGAATTCCAGGCCAGTAAAATTTGTACAGCAATCTGGCAAGGGTGCAATCCCTCCCTGATTGACCAGCCACAGGACTATCATGTGCTATCTGTAACAGCTCAGATCAATACTTTTGTGGTATAACCAATTGTTCTGTCTGGTCCTGTGTCTGAGGTTTAACCCAAACTCTGTACAGTTTCCCATTACATTTTTTAAACATAGGTTCACCCTGTTTTGGTTTCACCCCCAGGCCCCAGCTGCTTAACATAACCCTGGAGAGAAATACCATTAGCTTGTTCTGACAGAAAATCACAATCAGTTAGTTCAGTTTCAACATTTTCATATGTTAACCTCTTATGTCCATCAGTCTTTTGTTGCCACTGTTTCTTCAGGCGTTGTCTTTCTTTCCTGGACTTTGGATCATGGAGCTGTGCTCAAACAAGTCTGAATCAAAATCAATGAAAGGAAGAGAGTCCCCACCATCTGAGATTTCCTTTGCCTAAGCTCTTGTCACCACAGCTGCTGAAACATCAGGATTTACTCCCTCACCTGATTAACTCAGTAAATCCTAGAAAAAGATTTCCAATAATCACAGGAACAAGTAACTTAAGTACTACCCCCACTTTTATTTGGTGCGACACACCCTAAATATTCAGAGTCACTTGGGTGGTGGGATAGTATCAAGTGTCTCCGTGGATGCAGATGACACAAGTGCCTAGTCCTTTTGGACATTGTTTTCCCAGCACTTCAGTGTGCACTCGGATCTGTCTGCTTCCTGAATCTGTAAGTCCCTTCACAGTCTTATCGCCCACCTTTACATCTGTTAAGTACATGCCTCAATTTGCTAAGGACAAATCTGCTCCAGTGCCACTCTTCTTACTTCGGCAATTTCTTGCAATATGACCTGGCTTGTTACAGTTATAGCGAATAAAGTCTTTATGTGCAGATTTGTTACCCCCGACAGAGTTCTTATCAGACTTGGAGTTTAACAGGGAAAAAGACTGTCTTACCAGTGCTTGGCTGTTACCTCGCTGCTGCGGCATCTGTCTGGCCATTTGGTAGTCCTCAGCCAAAGAAGCAGCCTTTTCCCCACTTTCTGGTCAGTGTTCTTTTACCCAGAGTTGTACATCTGTGAGTAGGATATTGATGAACTGCTCCATTGCAAATGTGTTGATGATCCGTGGGAGTGTTTTGCCCTCTGGTTGGAGCCATTTTATCAGGAGCTCTCCAAGTCGGGTGAAGGCTTCTTGAGGACTGTTGATTGAGTTGTACTTCAGGGGCAGAAATCTTTGCCTTTATGTCTCTCCAGAGATGTCACACCTTTTCAGGATTTCGCTTTTCACCAGGTCATAGTTTTCTGACTGTGCAGTGTCCATATTGCAATAAACAAGTTGGACTTTCCCTAAGGCAGAGTATGCTCTCCTGAAAACAAAGGCCCTCTATCTCGATCAAGGGGAGAAATCGGGTAAAATGCTAGCTTTACAGTTGAGTGAAATTGAGGAATCAAGATGGATTCCCTCATTATTATCTTCCGATGGTTCCCTTAAAACTTCTCCTAGAGATATTTCACGAATTTTTGAGTCATTCTATAAGGAACTTTACGGCAGTGGTACCTTCCACCTCTCTCATTCCCTTGTGGACCAGTTTCTGGAGGGCCTGCCCCTCCCTACCCTCCAAACTCACCTAAGAGAAGCTTTGACCACTCCTATCATGGTAATGGAAGTGGAGGAGGTGATCAAGGAATTTGCTCCGGACAAAGCTCCGGGACCCGATGGCTTCCCCTCTAATTTTTATAAAATGTTTGGGAAGGAATTGGTCCCTCTTCTCATGAAATTATCTGAATATATGTTTAACGCTACCACTCTCAACCCTTCCTTGCTGGAAGCCACCATTGTTTTGATACTGAAACCAGACAAATCCCCGACCGACCCTGCTAGTTACCGCCCAATCTCACTTCTTTAATTACAACATTAAAATCCTAATGAAAATCCTATCCCTCAGACTCAAAAGGGTCTGGCTTAACTTGTTGAGTCCCGAACAAGTAGGTTTTGTGCAGGGCAGGTCCTCTATAGACCACTTGCGTACTGTCTCACATATTTTTCATGCAGCCCAAGACTCTCAAATCCCTATGGCTCTGATATCATTAGATGCGGAGAAAGCCTTCGATAGAGTTCATTGGGAATTTCTCTGGATTATCTTAAAGAGAATGGGCTTCCCAGAGGTCTTTATTCAATGGATTAAATCGGTCTACCAATTCCCTACTGCCAGAATCTATTGTAATGGGGTTTTCTCTTCTCGATTTCCGCTATATACAGGCCCCCTGTCACCTTTCTTGTTTAATCTCTATCTGGAGCCTCTTCTTCTCAGAATTAAAAATTCTCCACTGGTCATGGGATGTCTCATTCAACAGCAGTCTCTGGTTCTCTCGGCCTATGCTGATGATATTCTCTTACACCTGACTAAC
Source organism: Neoceratodus forsteri (assembly GCA_016271365.2). NCBI lineage: Eukaryota > Metazoa > Chordata > Ceratodontiformes > Ceratodontidae > Neoceratodus > Neoceratodus forsteri. Next base: position 108,199,444 of record CM057450.1, on the reverse strand, counting down.
CCCCAAGTGTCACTAACACATATATTACACATTATAGCCTAGTTTGGCCAGGTGGCCAATTACAAGTTGAATTTAGCTAAATCAATCATGTTCCCACTGAACGTCAACACGCTTCAGGTCAGCTTTTCTCAGTTTGGTATGAAATGGGCCCCCTCCTCTCTCAAATATTTAGGCATTTTCCTTGCTAAGGACCCTGAACTCTTCAGGAAGCTCAACCTAGACAATCTATTAATTAAAATTCAACAAGACCTTCAGAGATGGTCTGCCCTCCCTTTATCGCTTTGGGGCAGTATTAATATTGTTAAGATAAATGTGTTGCCTCGGGTTTTCTACCCACTTAGCCTAATGAACATTTTCTTACCGATGTCCTATTTTCATCACTTCCACAGGTCCATTTCTAAGTTTATTTGGCAGGGCAAACAGCCCAGGAAAGCCTTCTTAAAACTTAATTTACCCAAGGTGAAGGGAGGGCTCCATCTTACCAACTTTATGCTTTATTACTGGGCAAGCCACATGGCAAATATCGGGAGGTGGTATGACCAGAGGGTGGACGAGATTCTACCAATTTGGGTACAGCTTGAGAAAAAGATGCTGAGTTTGGTCTTCCCCCATACAGACTCCTCTATTATAACCTATCCACTTTGCCTCCACTTTTACAGGGGAGCGTCATTGGCACTTCTATCAAGGTGTTGAATCAATGCTGGCACTTCTTCAATCTCTCTCCCAGGAAAGACACTTCTCAACCTCTTACCCTAAATTTAAATATTAGGATTGGGGGTCGCCCGATTTCTCTAGACTGGCTTCCTCAGCTGAGAGATTGCTGTGTTGATGATTTATTCCTGAATAACTCTCTTTTATCTTCCGGGGAGGTTCTGACCAAGTACAATATTCCTCAGAAGCACATTTTAAAGTTTTCCAGTTACGACACCTAGTGGCTTCAGCTCGCCCCAATCCTACACCGCCTCATATTAAACCCTTCCTAAACCAGATACAGGATCAACAACTAGGCCCACAGCATCTCTAAGCTTTATTTTTTTCTATTGGATACTAAGTTCCCGGACTACCTGACTGGTTCCAAATGCTGGTCTTCTCTTCTGCCAGATACCCTTCTAGATTGGGAACAAATTTGGGTAGACACATATCGGTATCTCTCTCAGGACAGACATAGACTCACTCAATACCATATATTGAACAACATGTATTATACCCCAGTTAAACTGGTTAAATTAAACAGATTATCTTCAACCCTATGCACATGGTGTGGCACAGTGGAAGGGAACCTGGTACACATTTTCTGGTATTGTGAGAAGGTGGCTCCCTTATGGCAGTCCATCCAATCTAATTTAGACCCTCTTTTGGGCCTGAATGACTTATTCACTATAGAAGTTTGTATCCTAGGTAAGCTTTCCAATATACAAGTGATGGAGCGTAGATTCCACATGGCTTTAATCTCGATGGTTGTCAAAACATTGGTCCTTAGGCACTGGATGGACCAACTGGTTGTCTCGTATGCAGAATGGATCAGTGAACTTTCTCTCTGTTTTTGGACTGAAAAGCTAATAGCAAGTTCTTGGAATTGTCTGGTTTCATTTGAGCGGAAATGGGGCAAATTATAAGCTCTTTATTTGAAGTAATGTCCTGTTGGGTACACCTCTAGCTACCTTGGCAGCCGATATACCTTTATATATCTCATATGTATCAGAATCAGCTCCCTTTCTTCCTTCTCTCTTCTTCTTTCTTTTCTCTTACAGAAGGCACATCCTGGGGTTGGGGGGATGGGGGCTTGGGGATTTTAGTGAGGGAGGTAAGGGGTTATTTCTCATTGCTTTTCCAAATCCAGGGATTTTGGTAAAATGCTGTATATTGTCACTCTGCAGCTGCTATATAGTTTATGTCATTGGCCATAATGTGTAATCCCTGTACTGTTCTCTCAGGTGCATTACCTTTACCTTTATATAAATAAAAAAGAACTATAATTTCAAAAAAACAAAAGTTGGACTTTCCCTGTCAGATAAGGTACCAGTCTGATTGCCCATTGCTGCTTTGGCCACTTCCAGGCTGCGGCAACCCTTTCAAAAGTTGTCAGGTATACTTCAATATCATCCGAGGGACATGACTTTGTAAGTTTAAGGTCTTTTAAGTTGTTGGTGTTTTGTTGCTGTGCTGGACCTGTACCAGAACCTCCAGCTTTGATAGTTTGCAAGGCATCCAGCCATCGCTGCATCTCTTCTCTTCTTTGCTGCTCCTGTCACTGCATCTCTTTTCTTCTTAGCAGCTCCTGTTGCTGCATCTCTTCTTTTCTCTGCTTCTCTAGTTGTTGCACTTCTTCTTTTCTTTGTGCCTCTAAACAAATTTATTTTTCTCTCTGTTGCATCTCCTCTCCTCTTTTTTCTGTTTCTCTGTCTCTGTTTGTTGTATAGCCCACTATCTGAAAAAGGCAGTTAGCCTTTCAGGTTCTGCCACTGCCTGTTCTTTTTCCCTCTCTGGTTCTGGCTGAACAATCTCAGTTTGGACTTTTGTTTCTGCTAGATTGGCTTCTGGTAATCACTCCTGGACTTGTTGCTGCAGAATCCATACCTTTCCTCTATGCTTCCCTGGTACCAGGTCTAGTACCCCTGCACAAAACTCCTGACTTAGAGGATGCACAGCGTAAATCCCACTGCTAACACCATCTGTCATCAAGGCACTGGTCAGGAAGCATAGGAAAACTAGGAGCAGTTTCAAAATTTGCAAATAGCATTTTATTTTTTCCAATAAAATACAAATTATTCAGTATAACTAGTTACAAAGGCAGTACAAACAGAGAAAACAAAGTCCTTCTTCTGAGGGTATCTCTTAATTCCAAGTTTCAGTCTTGCTCTCTCTCTCTCTCTAGCAGAAGCATTACTGCTCTTTTTAGAAGTTTTTGTCTGGGAACTCGTTAAGAGAGCCTGCTTCTCACAGAATGTTCTTGTAAGTTTACAGAATGTTCTTGTCAGTTTCGTTCCTTGAAGGTACAGCAAAAAGAACATAATGACCCAGAACTGACCCCTTGTTGAAGCTCTGCAAAATGTTTGCAAACCAGCATCTCAGGTTAACCCCTTGAAAACCAAATAGCTTTTTGCAATCATTTCAACAGTATAACTATATACAGTTTTAAACAATGGGATCCCAGTTTCACATACATCTTCACACAGAGATTCACATATTTTTTTTATAACTGCAGATATACAAGGGGGAAGAAAATACAGAAATAGCAAGGGAATGTATAGAGACAGCAAGAGGCAGAGAATCGTGAGACTATTGGAGTGATCATTCCTGGGTCTCACAAGAAAATCTTGTCATGCAACCAGATCAACCTTGTTGTGCAAGAGACAGAAAAGGAGCAAAAAGAACAAATCCTTGTGTTTAAACTCTTTCTACATAATAAATGGGACAGGGCCTTGTTCAGCCCTGACACAGACCCCCTCTCTGAGGTTGCTTCTGTCTTGCCACCACTGCAGAGACTGCAGTAATGTCCTTGACACTGGCACCAGCTGTGTGAGAGAATTTCTCCTTTGGCACCAGTGTGCTCTGAGATGGAACTGAATGTCACTCATCTGGAATCTGCAACCCTGGACTGTTCCTGTTGTTGCAGCAATGTGCCCAAACAACTTTAGGAAATGCCTTGTTGGCCTTGGTTTGCCGAGACTGAAGGATCCTGCAATCTGCAGGATACTGTCTACTCTGTCCTGAGGGAGGAAGGCCCTCCCCTGCAGGGTATTTAACTCTGCCCCTATGAAATTCTGTACCTGGAAGAGGCTGAAGTACAGATTTTTGGACACTGATCAGGAACCACAATGACTCTAGGGTATTCTGGGTGAACTTCAGAGCATCTTTTACTTGCTGTGGAGACTGCCCCATGACTATCCAGTCATCCAGGTAGAGGAACACAGTGATGCTCTGCCATCTTAGGTGTGCCACCACCACTGCCAAGCACTTTATGAATGCCCTTGGAGCCGAGGTTAGGCTGAGTGGCATAGCTGTGAACTGATAATGTCCTGAAGGTAGTCTGAACCCGAGGTATTTTCTGTGAGATTCCCTGATGGGAATGTGAAAATAGGCATCTGTCAAATCCAGTAATGCCATACAGTCTCCTTGATGAAGGGTAGGAAAAACAGGTTACTCACCTGTAACGGTAGTTCTAGGAGTGGTATATGTTGTTCATCCACACTTTCTGGCAGGTACATTGCTGCTTTAAGATGTGCCAGAAGTCTTCAAGCTGGCTCCTCCCACCCACCTGGGTGGTATAACCCTCGGCTCTGCCCCATTACACCAGATCAAGCCCGCTGGAAGCCAGGTTGTGAGTCGAAGCCAGGGAGGTCAGGTGGGTCAGTGTGGATGTACACCATATACCACTCCTAGAACTACTGTTACAGGTGAGTAACCTGTTTTTCTAGGGATGTGGATATGTTGTTAAATCCACACTATCTGGCAGACTCTTAGGACTTCTTCAGGAGGAGGGAGGCAAGGCGCACAACCCCTACTTAGGGAACAGGGACTGGAGAACTGAGGCCCCAAAATCAGCATCCCTGCACAACTCAAGGTCAATGTGGTAATGGGAAATGAAGGTGTGTGCTGACTTTCAGGTAGCAGTCCTGCAGATTTCCTGGATAGGGGTGTCCCTAGAAGCAGCCACCAATTCAGCGGTATGGCGAGTGGAATGAGCTCTTAGCCCTACAGGAGGCTCCCTACTCGCCAACCTATAGCAGAGGTCAATGCAAGATTTAATCCATCTAGATACTGTCTGCTTGGCTGCAGGTCTGCCAGGTGCGGCTTCAGCATAGGTGACAAACAGCTGGCGAACCTCTCCCCAAATTTCCGCCGTATGCTCTTTGTAGTAGGTGAGCGCTCATCTCAGGTCCAAGTTATGGAGCCTATACTCGGCCTCCGAGGTGTGACTGGGGTAGAACACTGGCAGACTTAACACCTGATTCAGATGAAACTCCGACACCACCTTCAGAAGAAATTTCGGGTGGGGGTGCAGGACAACCTTGTCCCTGTGGAAAACCAGGTAGGGAGCTTCGACAGAAAGTGCCTGGAGCTCCCCAATCCTTCTGGCTGATGTGATAGCCACCAAGAAGGCGGTCTTCCATGACAGGTAGGAGATGTCACACCTGTGCATTGGTTTGAATGGCTTACCCATGAGCTTAGTCAATACCAGCAGCAAATCCCAAAGAGGTGGTGGTTCATGCACTGGAGGGATTATGTGATCTAGGCCCTTAAAGAAACGTCCCACCACCTTCTCCTGTGCCACCGACTGCTTACCAGCCTGCGCCCGGTAAACAGAGATGGCTGCCAGGTGCACCTTGAGGGTCGTCGACTGAAGCCCTTGCTGGTAGAGGGACCACAGGTAGACCAAAATGCTAGCCAGCGGACAGGATGAGGGGTCCAACCCCTTACCCTGACACCAAATGGAGAATCTCTTCCATTTGAAGGCATAGTATTTCCTTGTTGATTCCGTATGGGAAGCCTCAATGACGTTGAGGACCTTGTTAGAAAGACCCAAGGCCTAGAACTCTAGCCGCTCATGAACCAGGCTGTGAGGTGCAGGGATTGAAGTTCTGGGTGGAGAACCTTCCTCTAATTGAAAAAGAGCAGGTCCAGGCAGGCTGGAAGCCACCTTGTAAGCCTGGAGTTGAGGCTGAGGAGATCTGGATACCAGAACTGGCGAGGCCAGTCCCGGGCTACCAGGATCACCTGCGCCTTGTCCCTCCTGATCTTGAGGAGCACCTTGTGGATCAAGGGTATAGGAGGGAAGGCATAGAAGAGGCCTGGGGTCCACAGCCTCATGAAGGCAGTCCCCTGCAGTGAACCCTGCTGGGGGAGCGGGCACGGTACAGCCTCAGCTTGGCGTTCTCCCCGGAGGCGAACAGGTCCACCTGAGAAGTGCCTCAGAGGGAGAACAGATCCTGCACTACCGCCGGAAGTAGAGACCAGTTGTGAGATGCATTGCCTATCCGGCTTAGGGCATCGGCCAGACTGTTTGAGGCTCCTGCCACATGAATGGCTAGGAAATCCGCCTCCAGGCTGATCACGAGGGATCAAATGTGAAGAGCTTCCTTGCACAGGGGCAAGGAACATGTCCTGCCCTGTCTGTTGAGATAGTACTTAGTCGTGGTATTGTCCATCTGGACTTGGACCACCTGACCCCGAACAAATAGAACGAAGGCAGTCAGGGCCAGCCAGACCACTCGGAGCTCCAGCAGCTTGATGTGGCATCAGAACTCCTAAGGGGACCAGAGACCGTGGGCTCTGTGCTCTCCCAGATGGGCACCCCAACCCATCAGAGGGGTGTCAATCGTCAGGATGACCGTCGGCTCGGGGCGGACACACAAGATGCCTTCCTGCAGGTGGGATGGGATGAGCCACCACTGGAGGCCATCCCACATCCTCTGGGACACAAGGACCAGCTGGTCGACATGACCTGAGCGCTGAGACCACTGGCTGGCCAGTTCCCACTTGAGAGAATGCATATGCAAGCGGGCCCAATGGATCATGCTGGTGCAGGCCGCCATGTAGCCCAGAACATGCAGGAAGTCCCGGGCAGGGTGCAACTGCCCAACCCAAAATGATGGGCAAAGGAGGAGAGAACTTCCACCCTGTCTGCCGGGAGCCGAGCTCTGGCTCGACCAGAGTCGAGTTCTGCCCTGATGAACTGAATCACCTGAAGAGGAACAAGTTCTGACTTGGCCTCGTTGATCAGGAAGTCAAGTTCTGTGCAAGTCTGGAGGGCCAGATCCCTGGACTGCTCGACCTCCAACCTGGAGGGACTTGCTATCAGCCAGTCATCCAGGTAAGGGTACACCTGGACCCCTCTGCGCCTCAGGTAAGCCGCCACCACTGCCATGCATTTGGTGAAGACCCTGGGGGCTGAAGTGGATTCCTTCTGCTCTGAAGTGGAGGAACTGTCGATGGGACGGATGGACTGGGATGTGAAAGAACGTGTCCTGAAGATCTAAAGAGCAGAACCAGATTCCTTGCTCCAGGGATGGTATTATCTGAGCCAGAGTTACCATCCGGAAGGTGCATGGCCTTAGGAACTTGTTTAGATCATGCAGATCTAGAATGAGGCACCACCCCGTCTGTTTTGGGACCAGGGAGTGCCTGGAAATGAACCATGGGTTGGGAGGAGGATCTGCCACCTTGCAGATTATCCCCTTGTGGAGAAGTTGATCGATGTCGTCTCGGAGAGTCGACTGGGAGGCTGCGGACCTGGTAGCCCCCCGTGGGGCAGGAGCTCGAAAGGAAGGGGCCTGCTCAAATTTCAGAGGCAAGCCCCTGCCGACCACTTCCAGCACCCAACGGTCCATGGTGATAGCAGACCAGGTGGAAAGGAAGTGGCTGAGTTGGACCCCCACAGGGGGACCCAGGGGAGGTGCGATGGGGTTGGGGCAGCACCCCGCAACCCATCACTGGGCAGGTTTGGAGGAGGGGGGTCCGGTCGAGGGTGCCAAGACTGAGCCTGCTGGCCCTGCTGCTGGTGCTGCTGGGCTGGTCTAGCCGCAGGAGTAGAGGTATAAAAGGGCTTACACTTCTGGTAGCAGGGTCCCTTGTCCTTCTGAGCAGATGAGACAGAATCCAAGGTGGCACTGGAGTTCTTAATGCGCTGGAGGTGACCCTCCACACAGGGCCTGAACAGGTCAGTGCCCAGAAAAGGGACATGTGCAAGCTTGTGCTGGGTATCAGCTGTGAAGGTCGCGATCCGCAGCCAAGTCCTGCGGCACATGGCCACTGTGGCTGCTACAGAATGGGCACATGAATCGCCGATGTCCAGAGCAGTCTGGAACTGCTGCTTAGCCACCGCCCTACCCTGATTCTAACCTGCTTGACTGTGGTTTGGAGGTCAGCCGGGAAATGAGGAAGGACCTCATCCAGGGAGCCCAACAAGGTGTGTGAGAAGTGTGCCATCATAACGGCCGAGCTGGCCTGGCGAAGACCCAAAGAGGAGGCAGCAAAATCTTTTTTGCCTGAGTGGTCCAATTTCTTGGACTCCTTATCCGGGGGCTTGTCTACGTCCCAGGTGTTGCCGAAGCGCCAAAAAACAGAGTCTGCCACCAATCCCTTGGCGAGGGGTGCTCCATTAAGCCTGAGAGGGAACCTGTGGGGACCACATACCTGTGGGCCATCCGGGCCATTGGCGTTAGGCAAGAGGTTGAACGCTGCCATAACTTTAGTGCTGGGCCGACAATGGCCTCAGCAACAGGGAAGGCCTCCATGGGGGAAACCCCTTTGTCCAGAATCTCCGACAAGGGATAATCTGGCCTGCTTTTTGCACAGGTTCGAGCGGTACCCCGGTGGAATCTGAGATGAGTCGAAGAATACAAAGGAACGAGGAAGGGCTCTCGTCCACAGAGAGACCCCCCCCCCCAAGGACTCCAGGTCCACTGGACGGGAGTGCAACGAGGAGTCTTTGGACTCCAAAGAGTCTGCATACAGCTGGCGACTGTCTGAGCCACTCTCCACTTGCTGAAGCCGATCGTGGGTGAGAGTGACCGACAGCCGATGGGGCAGACCCGAGGCCGGCCGAGAAGACTTGGACGGCACCCCATTTTTCGGCTGAGGAGGCGGTAGTTCACCACAATGGCGGGACGTTTCAGCCGAGCTGGCAGCGACGAAACCGGATCCTCGACTGAAGAAACGGTGGCGTGAGTCGTCGTCGTCTGTTCGGGCAACAGCCACTTAATAGCCGGCGTAGGAGCCGGCGTCAGCTTAGAGCCAGTCACGATGAGCTGCTGCCACATTTAGTCCTCATAGCACCAACGCACCTTGCATCGCAGCCTCTCCTCAGCCGAGGAGCAAGAGGAAGAAGAGAGGCAGTGCTGTTGACTACGGTGTCGACCGAGACCTCGCCACATGACGGCGGACGGTCCGACATGAACATGGGACCGAGACCGAGATCTCAACCGTTGGCAATGCCGACAGCGGACCGAGGAAGGAGTGGGGGAACCAACTGCCCCTCCAGTTCAGGGTCCAGAGACTTCGGCTCAGGAAGATGAGCCGGGTCCTCAGACAGCACCGGAAGTACCAGAGTCTGAGACAAGGAGTTGTCGGCCTCCTCGATCAACAACCTGTCGGTGGGCTCGAGAAAAATCTCAGTCGCATTGAAAGGGGGCTCAGTCGACTGGTCTGACAGGGACATCATGAAACCAGCAGCCTGGGCTGCAACATCGACCGAAGTCGGGAGCTGACGGTTCGAAGAATGAGACCTCTCTCATTCCCAAGAGTGTCGACGGCAGGTCTTACCCTTTTTAGGATCCCTCTTCCGGGAACAAGGGGTATGAGACCCAGAAGGACCCTCCCCTTTAGTCGAGAGGGACTGGCACAGCTCCTGAAAGGAAGCCGTGTAAGAGGAGCTCAGTTGGAGCAGAATAAAGGCCAAAGCCGAAGAGGCACTCGCTGTGGCCTGGGCTGCCTCCTCCTCGAGGGCCATGAGCTGTTCAAACTTTTCCAGTTGTTCCACGGAGCCTGCCGCCGTGGACACCACCCAAAGAGCCTCCCTCAGTTTGACCGGCGGGTACCATTTCTCCGGTCGCCCCAGCTGGAGTCGGGCAGCGCGGTCTTCGAGCACTGACGGAGAAAAAGACAGACACAGATTGCAAGCCTGCGGACCGTGGTCATGCCCAAAGCAGTAAACGCACGTGGCGTGGGGGTCAGTGCGAGACATCTTCAGCCCGCAAGGGCAGTGAGGGAACCCAGGAACAGACTTGTCTTCCATCGCAGCCATGAGAGAAGGTGGAGAAGACCAAACTCGGATGAGTTTGAGACAAAGTTTTGAAGAAAATCCGAAGATTTAGGATCCAGGGTCTGCAAAACGCGAGAGCACTAAGGAGGGAACCCAAGCATCCAAGCGGTAAGGAAGAACTGGCATCATGGGGCAGAGCCAAGGGTTAAACCACCAGGTGGGTGGGAGGAGCCAGCTTGAAGACTTCCGGCACATCTTAAAATGGTAAGGTACCTGCCAGATAGTGTGGCTTGAACAACATATTCACATCCCTAGAAGGATCATTACCAAGGTCACCATTTTGAACTTAGACTTTGCTAAGTGATTGTTCAGAGCTCTTAGATCTAAAATGGGTCACCACTCCTCATTTTTCTTCAAGGTTAGGAAGTATCTTGAGTAGAACCCCTTCCTCCTTTGGGAGAGGGGAACTGGTTCCACTGCTTTTGCTACCAGCAGGCTGGACACTTCTGTTTCCAGGAGTGCTGTTTCTGTGGTTGATGCTGGTCTGAAAAATGCTGACCTGAGCTTGGGAAAATATTTGAAGCTGAGGGCTAGGCCCCGACTCACTACTTCCAGGATCCCCTTGTCTGTGGTGATTGTTTCCCAAGCCTGGAAGCAGTGAGCCAGCCTGCCCCCTACCAGCAGTGGGGACCGACCCTGACTAACATATCAGGGAGTCTGTTTCGGTTGGGTTGTAGCCTGTGGGATCTGACCACCATGCCTAGAGCCCCTTCAGCCCTGCCCCCGAAGTATTCTCTCTGTTGTTGATAGTCGGGGTAGCCTGTGCCTGGAAAAAACATCTGCTACAGCCTGACCTACCTCTGCCTCCCCTTCCCTGTGGCCTATAGGAGGTGGAAGCCTTCTCTTTTGTGGCATTGCTCTTATAGGTGATTTTGTATTCATCTACTTTCTTCATGTATGTCTCTGTTTTGTCACCAAACAAGGAATTATTTTCACATTGGAAATCCATGGCTTTGTTCTGGGTATCTTGAGAGAGGTTTGTAGTTCTCAGCCAAGCAAACCTCCTTAGAGCCACAGTGAGTGCCATCCATCTGGCAGCAGTGTCATTGGCATCTACTGCCATGTGGAACTCATACTGTATTTTGAGGCCTCCAGCCCACACCTGGCTGTTTCTGCCAGATCACCAGCTAATCCTGCGGGTGCCTTGTCCACCACGACCTCACAGAATTCCACAGAGATTTTTCATATTGGGCAGCATAGGCCATGTAATTCATCTGTCTAATGGCCAAAGAAGCAGCTAGGTAGCCCTTCTTTGCCATGCTGTCAATTTTTCTTGAATCTTTCTCAGGTGGATGTGATGCCATGGGTACCCAAGCATTGTCACAAGCTGCAACTTGTACTACCCCCTCATGGTCAGGATGAGAAAAAAGGAACTCAGCCCCTGATCCATCTAGCTGATACTTCTTGTCAGCTTTTTTAACAATGGGAGGCACAGAATTAGGTGTCTCCAGCACTTTCATGACTTGCTTCCACAGGGATTTATTAATAGGGAGAAAAAGCCTCTTGGTGGGTGCCAGGTCCATCATATCTAGAAATTCTGCTTTTTCTTCATCTTCCAGTTTCACTTGTGATTAAGTTGCGGGCCTCCACCATTTGTTTTACAAAGGTGTAGTGAAAGGAATAATCCTCTGGTAGCCTAGGAGGGGAATCAAACTCCTGAACAGGAGAGACCTCTGATTCTATCAGTTCATCCTTCTCCTCCTCTTCTTCATATTCCTCATAAAGAGGATCTTGGGCCAACAGAACTGAACACGTAACCGATTAGGGAACCGTAGTCGGAACCGACACTGGAACCGATGGGTTCATCGGTACCGGTTGCGGAGGAACTAATATCAGACACTGAGAAGCTGCATTCTGTAGGGCTTGTAGCACCTGCAAAGCCTGGGCCACTCAATCGGCTGTAGGCATGGCTGATTTTGTCACCGGGGACTCCTTTGCTTTTTCAGCTGGAGGTTCAGTGTGCTTCTGTTTTTGTTTTTTCTTAGACGGAACTGGGTCTCCAGCTGGTTCCACAGGCCCCTTAGACTTAGAAGAGTCACCTTTGAGCCGGCCCAGTGACGCAGAGGGCTGAGGCGCTGGATGCTTTACTTCGCGCTACGCTGGTGACCTGGGTTCTAGTCATTCAGGGGGTCGGCTGGAGCAAGGAAGGATTGAGCATCTGCCAACAGCTCTCCTTCCTCAAGGGTAGGGGGACGCAGCAGTGCTCTGTAGACTGACACCCAGCGGAGGTTGGGGGTCAGTACAGGCGCAATGCTAGAAGGGGGTGAATCCATGCACAGGGCGTAAAGACTGCCTCTGCAGAGGTGGAGGCAGTCACCCCGCCCATTGCACATACGTGGGTCCGGGGAGAAAACCGAAAAAGGATCAAAGCTGGCAGGCTCTATGATGGCAGGCTGTGCCACGCCTCCCCCCGGCAATCTAGATACTGGTTTCTGGGGTTGGGGGGAGGCCGGCACCCTTCGCCACCAGCCCTGTCACGGGGGTGGCAACTTGTGGGGGATGGCCGGTTGGGGTGGGTGCGGGAAAAGCCTCCCTGGAGAGACAAGTCCCCTCCGAGGGAGGGACCGGAGCTGCCTGCCAGCTCCGAAGGAATGGTGGAGAAAATGTATATGGAAAAAAAGAAGAGCAGCCTTTGCCAGAGGCAATCGGTTCTGGATCTTTAGGTTTTTCCTTCTTATTAGAAGAAGTGGTAGGTTGATCTGCTGTCTGATCACTCGGAACCGAAGGAGTGGTCATCTTTTTCTTGAAACGCTCTAGGTGTTTTTCTACAGTTTTAGCTGGGAAAGTTTTACAGATTTCACAATCGGCTTGAAAAATGTGTGGAGCCTAAACAAAATAAGCACAAGTTGTGCTTATCCACTTTCCCAAACACCTCCCCACACTTAATACAATTATTAAAACTTGTAGGCCCTGTTTTCTTTTTCGGCTTATCAGACATGACACCTCTCTTAGATATTATACAAAAAAAACAAAACAAGAACTGATGCTCGGTTCCCAACCGAAGTTTAGTAATAAAAGTAAGTAAAGTACAGTTCCTGTCAGCCCACAGAAAGTAACGGTTGGTTCCCAAACTGGGTAAAAAACACAAAACTGACAGAATGAACCAATAACCTTTGGAAACTCAGGAAGGGTCCTGCTTAAGCTCTTTTGGAAAAAATATGAATAAAAATAAAAGAAACAAGAGAAGATTGCCGGTTCCTCGATGGTTTCGCAGAGCCAGTGTGTAACTCCGAAATGAAGCAAAATAACTCTAAAACTAGCGGTAAACTATAAAAAGTTAAATAAAGGCAGCAGATAAAGTGTAAATAAAAACGTTTTACTTGTTTTCATGAAAAACAAATTTATACTCAGTCACACTGAGGAGCAGTCTCCGAGGCATCTTACTAGGCAGGTGAAGAATGAAATCCGAGTATTACAGAATGCAGCAGTTTGAATGGTGGCACGAGCCAATGGATGTTCCATCTTTTGCATAAGTTCCTTTTGTCTCTGAGGCAGTTCAACACAGGAGGCTGACTGCTACAGTTAATCATATTGAAGAATTCCTGGGGTTAGAACCTCGCTTTTGTGTGGCTCACCTCTGCCGCTGCACCTATTTTGAACCACACCGTACGATGTTCACTGGATCCCAAGTGCCCCCCCCCCCACCATGACATCTGCAATTCTGTCCCCATTGGTGAGTACCAGGCCCAAAATTGCACCCTCATGGGTGGGCTCTAGCACAAGCTGTCTGAGGCAAGCCCCTTTCAGGGCATCCAGCATGTCCCTGCTCCTGGCTGTGACTGCAGCTGGAGTGCTCCAATCGACATCTGGCAAATTAAAGTCACCTACTAGCAGAACTTTCCCTTTAGTCGCCATCTTATGGATGGTTTCCACCAGAAGCTTGTCCATCTCTTCCCCTTGTGCTGGAGGTCTGTTAGATCACTCCCGTGTGAATAGCGGTGCCATTGCCCATCTCTAGGGTGACCCACAGGGCCTCCACCCCCCCCCCGCAATCCCTGTACCTCAGTTGCTTTTATACCCCTCCATGACGTAAACAGCTACCCCTCCTCCCTTTTTACCCTCCCCCGCCTTACCTGAATAGAGTATAACCTGATATAGCTACATCCCAGTCATGGTTCCCATTGTGCCATGACTCGGAAATAGCGACAATATCCAGGTCAGCCTCTGCCATCAAGGCCACCAGGTCTGGGATTTTGTTTCCCAGGCTGCCAGCATTCGCACACATCACCTTTCTTTTTTTGTTGCTTCCCCTGTCATCCCCCCTATTATCCTCATGCCTACCTCATTACCCTGCCTGCCTTTAATCCCTCCTCTTTTGTCCACCATTTTATCTTTTCCTAGTTTGTTTACCATTGGTGATTTCCCATCTTTAGGGTCCTCCCTGCTGACTACATTAACCTGTGGGGTTGGGGAGTTTGATTTTCCCTGCTTCCTTCCGCCACCCCCTTGGCTAGTTTAAATGTTTGTCAATGAAACATTTAAACCACTCATGAAGGACATCGGTCCCCACCCTGGACAGATGCAGGCCATCTCCCTTGTACAGGCCCACACCCCTCCAGGTGGGTCCCCAGTCCCCAGTAAAGCTGAAACCCTTCTCTCTGCACCAGCTCCTCAACCATGTGTTGAAATCCCTAGTGCAGAGATTCACAGCCTCCCGCTTGCCATGGACAGGCAGCACCTCAAAGAAGGTTATGGAGCTTGCTACCTGCCCTAGGTCCCTCCCCAACTCCCTGAATTCCTCTGGCACCTTCCCTATCCCTGCCTCATCCCTAGTCAGGTCATTCGTCCTCAGATGGACAATGACATCCAGTTCCCCACTCCTTGCTGCTGCCTTAGCGAGCCTCTGGATCTGCTCTCCATCCCTCTGTACCATGCTTTCCGGCATGCACTTTACCTCCCTCTCCACCTCGGTACCTGTCCCCAACAGCAAGGAGGCAGAGGTGTACACCTTCCTCCCCACACTGTCTAGTTTTCTGGAATCTTTATTCATGGCTGGGCAGAGAGGGGAACCTAGGCCTTGTCACAGGCAACTGCCTGGACCACACCTTTATGATCTGGATGCGAGCAGAGGTACTCAGTGTCACGTTTGCCCAGCTGGTGATACTTCTCATTTTTCATGTCAATCCCTGGGGTGGAAACAAGGGATTGAAGTAACTTACAGGTTGCTTTCTTTCTTTTTTTTTTTTTTTTACTTTTTCTGCACCCGCACCTTGGAACTCTCTCAGGCGATCCCCACTCCCCGCCTACCATGCTACCTCCCGCCTGAAGTCCACCCCACCAGGAAATTGGGGACAGACATTCCCCACTTACCTGGTCAGACATTCGGCCGCATCCCACCAAGCAGCCGAGGGGATCGGGAGAGCCAGTGAAGTGGACCTGGCATTGGGAGTGTGACGGCAGGGCTCCGGAGGATGCCGTCACCTATCCAAGGTATGGGGAATTTTCTTTTTCTCTTTCTTACTTGTTGTCTGGGCACAGATGTGCAGTGGCATCCTGCTCATGTCAGGCACGCTCCTGCACCTGGGTGAAAGACACTCACCGCCGCCCAATCCCCTGCTACGTCCCCACACAGACTACAATTCTCCCCAGCATCCCAGGGGTCGCCAATGCTGCGCGAGAAGAAACCCACCCACCCCAGGAGAGGAGAGTTGTTCTCTTGACTCTCAATCCTACTCCTCCCCTGCCGATCCCCAATGACTCGAGTCCATTACCAAACCTGGGTCACCAGAGTGGTGCGAGGTGTGGCGTTCAGCGCCTCAAACCTCAGCGCCGCCGGGCCGGTACAGGTTGTTTTCTTAAGTAGGGATTTGAAGTAGCTTACAGGTTGCTTTCTTAAGTGACTTGTGGACAGGTAAAAGCAACCTCTTGGTTGGAGCTTTTATTTATTTATTTACTGAAATCTTGGATAACACTAGTGAGCAGATGCTCGTTAATTGGTTCCACATCAGTTGAGTTACAGATTGGTATAATTATACAAAGACAGAAGTACGTATACAAAGGTGGAGATACACATTACGCTTATTATACAGGCTAGACACGACTTAAGGCATTGTACAATGTATGCCTACGTCCAGGAGATACAGCAGCAGTGAGCAAGTACAGGGGAAGGAAAAGAGAGGAGAGAGCTAGAGTTAGGAGTGGTAGGAGGGGAAAGGTGGGGAGGTAGTAGGGGGTAGTAGATTGGGGTTGAGGTGAGGTAGTGCCACAAGGGAGGGGAAGGGAGTGTCAGGGAAGTGCTGAGACAGTGCTACTCCAGGGTAACAATAGTCAGGGAGGAATTAGTGATAGTGGGGATTACTGTCTTTACCTGTTGTAATTACAGATTTCAGAAGTTGTAGGTAAAGTCATTGATGGGAGCTCGCAAGGGCAGGCACAGGTATTCATGGCAAGTAGGTGTTGACGGACTTTGTGCTTGAATGTGCCAATCGTTGCGGTGTCCGAGATGCCTTGAGGTAACGCATTTATCCACAAGGGGATATGATAGGCAAAGCCCTGTTGAGCCAGTGAACCCTGGTACACGGAATACTTGGAGGCGGCACTTCTAGTCTGTTTTGAGCCCTGGGGTATGGTCAGAAGGTTCTGCACCCTGGGGGGCAGAAGGTTAAGGGAGACTTTTTTGGCGAGTAGGCAGGTCTGGTATCTGATTCTTCCTTCAAGCTGCAGCCAACCTGCAATGGCACAGAGATCACAGGTGTGTGTGAGTCTAGCAGCACCTGTGAGCAGATGGCATGCTTTATTCAGTGCAACAGAGATGTGGTGGAGGGCTGTATCTGTTGCAGATCAATAAACCACTAGCCCATAGTCGATGAGAAATACAATGGAGCTATGACTTGCCATGTTCAGGGCTTCATGAGTAAGACAGTGATTGTGTCGGTATAAGATCCCAGTTCTTGTATTGATTGCCTTCGCAGTATTATCAATGTGCTGGGCATACAATAGGGTGGGATCAATGGTGATGCCCAGGTATTTTCCTTTGTGACTCACCAGGGCAGCCACACTCTGGACTTGGTGTTCTCACTGGGGCTTGAGATAAGTGATCTCAAGATTGATCGGGTGGCATGGTCCGATCACTGCACAGTGTGTTTCATATTCGGGGCACCCACCAGATGCCCACCCCCTACAGAGATGATGAGCTACCATCCTTTGTGGGACTGACCCAGGAGGGTTTATTGTTGGTAACCAATCTATCTAGTGTTGGCAATAAATGTGTCAGAGGCATTGGAGATGCAGTTGGCACCTATAATAGCGTGCTATCTGATGCCACTTACTCCCTCACACCTGTCCATGTACGGCCCAAATCTTCCTACTTGAGATGCCCTTGGTTTGATGGGGAGCTCAGGTTGTTGAAGAAGAAGGGTCAGAAGTTGGAGCGCTGCTGGAGGAAGACCAGGCTGGAGGAGGACAAACTGGTCCTGCGTACGCATTACAGTGCGCACCAGGGGGCAATCAACCATAAGAAGGCAGAATTTCTATCCAGGGAGATTGCTGCTAGGAGGAACCCACCAGCGTCACTTTTTCAGACTATGGACAGGCTACTTCATCCGGCTGTCTATAGTCAAAAAAAGGCTTTTTCCAACACTGAATGCAAAGAGTTTGCTCGGTTCTTCTCGGACATGGTGTCTGATATCCGGCAGGGAATTCCTTCAGTCAGCCAGTCCAGAGCTGACAAGTGGTCACCCAAAGTGTCCTGAGTGCGCTCTGCCTAGTTGGGGAGAGTTTAGATCAGTGGAGGTAAATGAGGTCATTAAGGCAGCAACCAATTTGAAGCACACTTTTTGTGAACTGGACCCGATGCTGATGTATTTCCTGATGAGATGTGTTGATGCTGTTGGCCCGGTGTTTGCCTTGATTATCCAGTGTTCCTTGTCAGAGGGGATCTTCCCGGACGCCTTGAAGGAGGTGTTGGTGAGACTGTTCCTAAAGAAACCATCTTTGGACTAGGAGGTCAGGACAAATTACTGTCCTATCTCCAACCTCCCATTTTTGGCGAAGGTTGTGGAGAAGGTAGTGGCTCTTCAGTTGGAGAAGCACCTTGTGACCCATGAGTTATACAAACCCCTCCAGTCGGGGTTTCAGGTTACGCATAGCACAGAAACTGAGCTTGTTTGGGTGCAGAATAATATCCTCAGGGTGAGAGATCGAGGGGAAAGGACAATTCTTGTTCTCCTCGATTGCTCCTCAGCATTTGACACTGTGGACCATTGTGTGTTGTTGGACCGCCTTAAGGAATTCTGCGGATTCACCGGTACTGTCATCTGCTGGTTTGAGTTGTTTTTAACCAACAGGAGGCAAAGGGTTGTGATGTGGAATTTCTCCTCCATCTCTAGTCTCCAGCTGTGCGGAGTTCCCCAGGGTTCAGTTTTCTCCCCAATACTGTTCGCAGTGTACATGCTGCCCCTGGGAGAATCATAACAAGTATGGGTTGGGGTTTCATTGCTGTGCTGATGATACCCAGCTTACTTGTCCTTTGCCTCATGAACATCCAATGTAGCAGACGTGCTAAACAGCTGTCTTGCCGAGATCAATGACTGGATGGCCTCCAGCTGGTTGCGGCTGAACCCCGATAAGATGGAGGTATTGGTGGTGGAGTCGAACAGAGTGCAGGATGGGATGGCCTCTGGTGCAGAGACTGGACATGTTCTGGGATCTGTCCCATTGGTGGCCTCCTCTGAGGTGTGGAATCTTGGTGGCATCCTGAACAGGGGTGTGGCGATGGAGGCACAAGTGTCTTCCACTGTCCGCTCCTGTTTTTTTTCCATCTCAGGAAAGTTGCCAGGATAAAGCCTCTTGTGCCGCCTCTGGACCTCCCCACTTTGATACATGCCTTGGTGACATCAAGGCTCGAATACTGTAATGCGCTTTACCTCAGAGTCATGGTGGGATCTCTCCATAGACTGCAGCTGGTGCAGAACGCAGCTGCCAGGTTACTTATGGGGCACCCTAAATATTGCCATTTTACACCGGTACTGCGTGAGCTGCACTGGCTGCCAGTCAGGTGGAGGATTCTCTTTAAGGTGGGTCTTCTCACCTATAAGAAAAAATTACTCACCTTAGTAATGTTGTTTCTTCTATCGGAGTCTTGCTATATTATGACATATGCAGCGAGTCCCAATCTTCGAACTGCTCCAGAGGTGAAAGAGTTAACTTTCCATGCCAGGCATGGAACGCTGAGCTTGAGCTCGGTTGAAATTCTGTCTGTTGTTCTTCAAACTCAAACCGTCAGATCTTTACGAGCTAAACTCACTGAGGTCCTGTGTGGAAGCTGTAAACCTACACTAGCCAACTGGCTACTAAACATAAGAACACATTTTCGGTCCCAACACAAAGACTCAAGTCAGGAGACCCAAAATGAAAAACACAACATAAGTCACCCCCAAAAGGAGGTGAAAAACAACAAAGGTGGGCACCTAGTAAGTGCCAACACTGCACTGCCCACCCACATCCCAAAAACAGAGGTTCTGAGAGGGGTAGGCAGGGGGGGAGGTCATAATATAGCAAGACTCCAATATAAGAAACAACATTACTAAGGTGAGTAATTTTTCTTCAAACAATATGAAGTCTTGCTATATTATGACATATGCAGACTACAAAGCAGTACCTCCATGGAAGAGGGACAGAACCTACTTAGGAAATAGGCTCTGAAGCACAGCTGTGCCAAACCGAGCATCACTCCTAGCCTGGATATCCAGGGAGTAATGCTTGGTAAAAGTGTTAACTGTTTTCCAGGTAGCTGCTTGACATACCTCTAGAAAAGGGATGTCCCTGGCAGCAGCCAGGGAAGCAGCTGTACTTCTGGTAGAGTGAGCCCTCAGGCCTGAGGGAGGAACCTTACCCAGTTTTTCATAGCAAAACTGGATACAAGAGACAATCCACCTGGCAATGGATCTTTTAGTGGCAGGTTTCCCTTTACCAACCTCACCATAAGTGAGGAACAGGTGGTGGGAGTCAAACCTGTGACCCTTGGTACGCTCTATGTAGTAACTAAGGGCTCTCTTCACATCTAAGCTGTGCAGCCTCCTCTCGCCAGAGGAGGAATGGTCAGTGAAGTACACTGGAAGAGATATAGATTAAGGTGGAAATCTGAAACCACCTTAGGCAAGAACTTCCTGTTAGTCCTGAGGACCACCTTATCTCTATGAAAGGAGATAAAATCAGGCTCCACTGATAAAGCTTGTAATTCACTTATGTCTGGCAGAAGTGATGGCTACCAGAAACACAGTCTTCCAAGTCAAGTACTTAAGCTCTGCTGAAGACAAAGGCTCAAAGGAGGTTGCATAAGCTGAGTAATGCAAACATTAAGGTCCCATGCAGGGCAGGGTCCCTGAATGGAGGGTTGGTGTGAAGCAATCCCTTGAAAACTTGGAGAATACAGGGTGAGCTGAAAGAGAAGAGGGCTTACCTGCTTGAAATAAAAGCAGACACAGCTGCCAGATGCACTTTTAGGGTAGCTGGTCTCAGCCCCAAGGTATTTAAGTGGACCATATAATCCAGGACTGCGGGTAAATCAGCAGATTCTGGGGAAATATGCTTTCCAGAGCACCATATGGAAAACCTCTTCCATTTGGAATTATAAGTAGCCCTGGTGGAATGTTTTCTAGAAGCCTTCAGGATATCCATTACACCTTGGGAGAGGTGTAAACCAGCAAATTCTAACTCTTCAAGAGCCAGGCCTTGAGATTGAGAGATTTGAGGTTCAGGTACCAAACCCTCCCCTGAGCACAGGTTAACAGGTTGTGATTCCTGGGAAGACACAGGGGAAGATGGACTGCTAAGGACAGTAGAGGTGGATACCAGGGTTGTCTGGGCCAATCTGGAGCAATCAGGATCATCTTGCAGGGTTGAGATCTGATTTTGACTAGCACTTTGAACAGAAGAAGGAAGCGGGGGAAACATAGAGAAACTTCCCTTCCCAATTGAGAACTAAGGCATCCAGAGGGACTGAGCCCAACACTGGGGGCCTGCAGCAAAAAAGGGGAAGTTGGTGATTGTCTGGGGCTGCAAAAAGATCTATCTGCGGGGTGCCCCATCTGGAAAATACCACCTCCAAGACCAGGGGGTCCAGTGACCATTCGTGATGGCCCTGGGAAATCCTGCTGAGAGCATCTGCCAGGACATTGTCCTTGCCTGGGAGGTGAACTGCCATAAGGGAGGTGTTCAGGGAATAAGCCAGAGACCACAACTTCATTGATTCGGTGCACAAGGCCGTAGACCGAGTGCCCCCTTGCTTGTTGATGTACCACATTGTGATGGTGTTGTCTGTTCTGACCTGTACAACTTTGTTCTGAACAGATTTGGAAAAAGCTTGAAGTGCTAGAAAAACTGCTCTGAGTTCCAACAGATTGATGTGGAGCAGAGATTCCTGAGGGGACCACAACCCCTGGGTGGTGAGGCTGCCCATGTGAGCTCCCCACCCCAACAGGGATGCATCTGTAGTAAGGATTAAGGAGTGAGACTGAGTGACAAAAGGAACCCCTTGTCTGAGATTGCTCTGATCCTGCCACCACTGTAGGGCCTGGATCAGGGTTCGAGTCACTGGGATCAATTTGGTTAGAGGTCCTTCCTTTGAGACCAAAAGGCTCTCAAATGGAACTGAATGTCCCTCATCTGAAATCTGGCTCCTGCACTACTGCTGTAGAAGCAGCCATGTGCCCCAGGAGCTGTAGAAAATGCCTTGCTGGTCAAGACACCGGCAGGGTGAATAAGGAGGCCAGAGACACCAGGGTCCTTGCCCTGTCCAAAGCAAGGAAGGCTCTGGCTTTCTCTGTGTTCAGTTCTGCGCCTATGAAGGTGAGGAGCTGGACAGGCTCTAGAACTGACTTTGAAAGATTCAGGAGGAAACCTAGAGAGGTGAGCAGTTGCTGAGTTATCTGTAGGTGTAACTTGACTTGGTCTGGGGACTGGCCCACTATGAGCCAGTCGTCCAGGTAAGGGAAGATGGCAATTCTTTGCCTTCTTAGAGAAGCAACTGCTACTGCCAGGCATTTTGTGAATACCCTTGGAGCAGAGGTGAGGCCAAAGGGCATTGCTCTGAACTGGTAATGGCCTGAGGGGAGCTCGAACCTGAGGTACTTTCAATGGGAGCTTCTGAAGAGAATATGGAAGTAGGCATCCTTGAGGTCCAGGGATGCTAGCCAGTCCCCTGGCCTTAGAGAGGGTAGAATAATTCCCAGAGTCACCATTTTGAATTTTGGTTTTAAAAGGTGCTTAAGTATCTACATCCAGGATGGGCTGCCATTCTCCTGTCTTTTGGGGTAAGGAAGTACCTGAGTACAACCCTTGCCCTGGTGTAGGGGTGGAACCCTTCCACAGCTCTGAGAGCCAGGAGGGAAGAGACCTCTGCCTCTAGGGCAAGTGCCTCTGGTGGATTTGCAGGTGGAAAGGATCTGGTTCTCATCTTTGAAACTTTTTGAAGCTGAGAACCAGTCCCTGGCTTACTACTTCCAGGACCCACTTGTCTGATGTCAGAGACTCCCAGTCCTGGACAAAGTAAGCCAGCCTGCCCCCTACAGGTAGTTGAGAATCGGTCCTGGCAACCCCATCAGGGTGCCTGCTTGGCAGGGGCTTTGGACTGAGGGGTGGAAACAGGTCTGCTGGCACCCCTTCTGCCTCTCCCTCTAAAGAACCCCCTCTGGGCATAAGCAGAAGAGGAGGCCTGGGCTTGGTAAAAAGGCCTATGAAAAGGCCTGCCCCTGCCCCTGGGATGCTGCCTTTGAGGAGTGGCCTGCCTTTCCTTGGCCTGTGCACTCCTATAGGTGGTCCTATACTCATCCATTTTCTTCATGTAATTTCGTCTGCTCCCAAACAGGGAATTACTCACAACAGGAAAATCCATGGCCTTAGTCTGGGTATCCTATGACAGGCTAGTACATCTGAGCCAAGCCATTCTGTGAAGTGCCACAGATGTAGCCATGACTCTTGATGACACATCATTTGAGTCCACTGCAGCATGAAATTGCACCTTGGATGCCTCAATACCATCGGCAGCCACCTGCTCCAGCTCCTTGGCAAGCTAGCCAGGGACCTGTTTTGCTAGAGCCATAACAGTATCCCATCTGGATTTCTGATATCTAGCAACATAAGCCATATAATTTGCCTGTCTGAGTCCCAAGGATGCTGCCATGTACTGTTTCTTTGCCATGGCATCAATCCTCCTGGAGTCCTTGTCCGGGGGGGTGTTGAGGTCAAGGGGATATTTGCCTTGTCACAGGCTGCAGCCTGCACTACCCCAACATGGCTGCATTGTTGTGAAAGGAACTCCATATCAGAGCCTGACAATGTGTACCTCTTGTCCATTCTCTTATCCACAGGAGGTATAGTGTGAGGAGTTTTTAGAATTTTAAATGTCTGTTTCCCAAAAGATTTATGCAAGGGAATAGACAGTCTCCTAGACTCTGGGATATCCATCATTTCCACATAGTCAGGCTCCTCTTGATCATCCACAGCTTCCTCCATAGGGAGCTGGAGGGTTTCAGACACTTTTTTATAAAACATAAAATGAGAAAGGGACTCAGAAAGCCTAGGAGGAGACACTCCTGAAGGTCTGTCTGGGAAATGTCCGGGTCAATGGCACATCCAGACTTTCAAATCCACATTCACTCTCCTTATACTCCTCTTCCCCCTCCTCCAGTTCATAATATTCCTCTAAACCATACTCCTGAACCGGTGGAACCGGCCGAACCGGGTGCTTACCTGATGGTGCCAGTTCGGTCGGAACCGGGGAAAGCGACTGGACAATTTGAATCGCTTTGGTTATCTCTTCAGCGGTTGGAGAGGAAAGTTTTGGCTCCACACCAGCTGATTTCCTAGTCCTTTTTGCTGGAACCGACCCCTCAGAGTCGGCTCTCCTTTTACCCGAGGAAGTCTCGGCCTGGTCAGAGGGCACTCCCTCTGGTTCGGTTGGAACCGAACCGGGCTGGCCATCCGGTTCAGCGGACTTTTTGGCCTCCCTTTCCCTGAGCCTACCAACTCTCTTTTCCAGAGTAGTTGCAGGAAAAGTTTTACAGATCTGGCAGTCTGCATTGGGGTGGTCAAACCCCAGACAATAAACACAGGTGGTGTGGGGGTCAGCCTTGGCAAAGACTTCCCCACACACACTGCAGTGTTGAAACCCAGTGGGCCCGGTTTTTCTTTTGGTTTCAGACATAGTGCCAGTCCTAACCAAACTTAACTGCTTATGGCAATCCGCCAGGCAAGACCCTCTTATCGGTTCCCAATCAGGTCATCGGGTCGGAAAACGTAATAAAACTGCTTTTTTTAGAACCGATAAGAACCGTAACCACAATTTAAAATGACAGATTAAGATATTTTAAATAACCTGATCGGTTCAAACCGAACCGATAAACAGTTTACAAGTTCCACACAGAAGAGAATTAATGTAAACCTATCTAGTACTCACAAATACCACAGACAGAGCTTGAACCGACCGGTTACGGTTTAAATTCGGTCGAAAACCGAGAAAAACAATACTTTAACCGACAAAATGAACCGAGCAGAAGGAGAAATCTCCGGAGCGACTGTTCAGTGAAGCGGAGTAAAGAATCTGACGGTTTGAGTTTGAAGAACAACAGACAGAGTTTCAACCAAGCTCGAGCTCAGCGCTCCATGCCTGGCATGGAAAGTTAACTCTTTCACCTCCGGAGCAGTTTGAAGGTTGGTACTCACTGCATATGTCATAATACAGCAAGACTTCATGTTGTTTGAAGGCCCTACACGGCCAGGACCCTGGTTACCTGATGGACCTTCTTACGTCTGCAGTCTCGGTCCATCCCCTCTGCTCCTCCGGTAGGGACCTCCTGGCAATTTCCAAGATGAAGTTAAAAATGGCTGGCAACAGGGCTTTTAGTGTCACTGGCCATGTCCTGTGGAATTCGCTACCCTTCGGGGTTAGGGAGGCCCCATCCTTGGAGGTATTTAAGGCCCACCTCAAGGCCCTCCTGTTCGCCCAGGCTTTCCCAGACTTTCCTTTTTAAGTGAGATCCATGTGCAAAGGTCTTGATCTCAGTTCCCAGCCACCTGTGTTTCAAAATGTCTTAGGAAATCTTGTTTATCACTATTTATGTTAATTTTGCTGTGTTTCTTATCTGTTTATTTATTTTGTACAGCACCCAGAGCCTCCAGGATTGGGCGTCATTTTAAATACAAATTGCCTTGCTTTGCCTTACTAAAATGCCGAACAAGCTCAAGAGTGGAACCGCAGTCATTTGTGATTGTAAGGGGGAAGAAAAATTTCTCACCATAGTAGTTTTGTTTCTTCCCAGTGATACTCAGGTATTCATAACTTCTGCAGTGCCCCCTTAAGACTGAGCTGCCCGGAGAGGTGGAATACTAAGCAAATGATGGAATCTTTGCACGTGCTATTTTTCAAATGCCGCCTCTAACTAACTGCCTTGGTTCCAACCCTCAGATTTCCTCGGAGTCTAGAAAGTCAGGTCTCAGAACTACTAAATTATATCTACCATCCTAATGATTATACAATAATAATTAAACAACACCCCATAAATCCTCCCAGAGGGAGGTCAAACAGGTCCCCAAATTTGGGTAACAAATACAATACCCCTGAATGTCAGAATCCCCTGAAGTGGAAGAAAAACTGGAAAAAAACAGAATTTACAAACAATAGTGCCTGATTGTGGCACCCACATAGCAGGCCAGGTACATGTTCCCAGGAATGCAGAGGCTACTGATTCTTGAAGGGGAGGCAGGGTGGGTAGTTATGAATACCTGAGTATCACTGGGAAGAAACAAGATTACTATGGTGAGTAATTTTTTCTTCTAACCCCAGTAATACTCAGGTGTTCATAACTTCTGCAGACTACGAAGCAGTACTTTTGGAGTGGGCACGGAACCTACTGTGGAAACAGACTATGCAGTACTGCTGTGTCAAACCTGGCATCACTCCTGGACAAAATGTCCAAGCTGTAATGTTTTATAAAGATGTGTACTGTTTTCCAGGTAGTTGCTTTACAAATGTCAACTAATGGGACATCTCTGGCAGCTGCTATGGTAGCAACTGTGCCACTTGTGGAATGGACCCTCAACCTTGCTGGGGGTTCCCTTCCAGCTTTAGAGTAACAAAACTGGATGCACTGTACTATCCAGCGAGAAGTGGACCTTTTAGATGCTGGATTACCCTTTCCCATATCACCATAAGTCAGGAACAGCTGTTTTCTGTCCTGCCTATGGTCCTTAGTGGCTGTCATATAGTAACATCTAAACTGTGGAGCCTCCTTTCACCAGAGGTGGACTGCTCAATAAAGAACATGGGTAAGATTATGGTTTGGTTAAGATGGAAATCCGAGACCACTCTGGGGAGAAATTTCCTGTTTGTTCTCAGGACCACTTTGTCATTGTGAAAGGAAATGTAGTCTTTGTCTATACAAACAGCCTGGCGCTCACTGATTCTTCTAGCAGAAGTCATTGCCACTAGAAAAAACTGTTTTTCATCTGACACATTTTAGATGAACTGAAGACATGGGCTCAAAAGGGGGTCCTATGAGTTTGGCTATACACACATTGAGATCCCACGCAGGCACTGGTTCCCTGTGAGGAGGGTGCAAATGGGAAAGGCCCTTAAAGAACCTCTTAAAAACAGGATCTGAGGTCAATGAAAACTTTTGACTGGCTGAAATGTAAGCAGAAGCTGCAGCCAAATGTACCTTCAGGGCACTGGCCTGAAAACCCAAAGAACGTAATTGAGTAAGATAGTCCAACATAACTGATACTCCGGCCTGTGTTGGCTCAATATCCTGCGTAGAACACCAGATGGAAAACATTTTCCATTTTGCAGAATAAGTTTTCCTAGTGGATGGCTTCCTGTAGCCTTTCAAAATGTCCAGGACGCCTTGAGAGGTTTAAGCCTGCATATTCTAGGTCCTCAATAGCCATGCCTTGAGCCTGAGGCATCTGAGGTTCAGGTACAGGAGCTTCCCCTGACTGGAGTTTAACAGACTGTGCCTACTGGGAAGGTGTATTGGTTCGACCACTGACATGGAGAGCAGCAGAGAGTACCATGGCTACCTTGGCCAAATCAGTGCTATCAAGATCATGGATGCTGACTGGGACCTGAGCTTCAGCAAAACCCTGTATATCAGGGAGAAGGAAGGGAAAGCATATAGATGTTTCCCTGACCAATCTAAAATTAGAGCATCCAGAGAGATTGTTCCCTGCTCTGTTGGTCTGCAACAATATTTTGGCAGGTGGCGGTTCCGGTGGGATGCGAACAAGTCCACCTGAGGAGTGCCCCACCTCTTGAAAATTACTTGCACCACTTGTCTGTTCAGGGTCCATTCATGATGGGCCTGGTTGATCCGACTCAAAGTGTCTGCCAAGGCATTGCCCTTGCCAGGCAGATGGATGGCTTGAAGGGAAACTCCCAAGGAGTGAGCCAGACTCCATATTTTAATAAATTCTGTGCAGAGAGAACTGGACCTCATCCCTCCCTGCTTGTTTATGTAGTACATGGTGGTGGTATTGTCTGTTCTGACCTGTACCACCTTTCCCTGTAGCAGAGGCGTGAAGGCCTTCAGTGCTAACAACACTGCTCTGAGCTCTAGTAGGTTTATGTGCAGGATTGACTCTGCACTTGACCAAGTGCCCTGGGTAGTGTGGTCCCCCAGATGAGCACCCCATCCCAGCAGTGATGCATCCATAGTGAGAGTCACTGAGGGGGGCTCCTGTTGGAAGGGAACCCCTTCTCTTAGATTGTTTTCTTCTTTCCACCATCCAAGAGCCTGTAACAGAGTCCCTGTTACTGGAATCAGTTTTGAAAGACGGTCTTTTTTCTGGCACCAGTGAGCTCTTGGGTGAAACTGGATGTCCCTCATCTGGAACCTGGATCCTAGTACTGTGCCAGCAGCAGCTGCCATGTAGCCTAACAGTTGTAGGAACTGTCATGCAGTCTTTGACTTGTTGAGGACAAATGAGCCTGCAAGGTGTTGAATACTTCTTGCCCTGTCCAGTGGCAGGTATGCCCTGCCCTGCAGGGTATTTAGCTCGGCCCCTATAAACTGCAATACCTAAGAAGGTTGCAGAACCAACTTTTTTTGATTTATTAGGAATCCTAGAGACTCCAGGAGTTCCTGAGTAAGATGCAGCTGCTCCCTGACATGTTGGGGGGATTTTCCCACCACCAGCCAGTTGTCTAGGTATGGAAAGACGGTGACACCCTGTTTTCGAAGGTGTGCCACCACTAATGCCAGGCACTTTGTAAACACCCTTGGTGCTGAAGTGAGGCCAAATGGCAGGGTTGAGAATTGATAATGACCTAAAGGGAGTCCGAACCTGAGGTATTTTCTGTGAGACTCTGTTATGCAGATGTGGAAATGGGCATCTTTTAGGTCCAGCGATGGCAACCAATCTCCTTTTTGGAGGGTTGGCAAAATCAGTGCCAAGGTTACCATTCTGAACTTTGGTTTTGTTAGGTATCTGTTTAAGACCCTGAGGTCTAATATGGGCCACCACTCCCAATTTTTCTCTGTGGTGAGAAAGTATCATGAATAAAATCTCTTTCCCTTTAAGTTGTTTGGCACTGGTTCTACTGCTCGAGCTAGGAGCAGCTTTTGAACCTCTGCTTCCAGGAGTTTTCTTTCTGTATTTGAAGATGGTTTGAAAACTTGAGTTCTTAAATGTGGAAGGGATTTGAAAGTCAGAGACAGCCCCTGACTCTCTACTTCCAGGACCCACTTGTCTGTGGTGATGTTTTTCCAAGCATGAAAATAGTGAGCCAGTCTGCCTCTTATAGGCAGTAGGAAGGCGGTCTGTACAGACACGTCAGGGTGCCTG
This sequence comes from Neoceratodus forsteri, assembly GCA_016271365.2. Classification (NCBI taxonomy): domain Eukaryota; kingdom Metazoa; phylum Chordata; order Ceratodontiformes; family Ceratodontidae; genus Neoceratodus; species Neoceratodus forsteri. The sequence continues at coordinate 108,170,901 of CM057450.1, read as the reverse complement.
CTTTGCTTGGGACTGAAGCTGGGTTTGGGAACCACACTTGGAACCCCATCTGCCCCTACCCCTAAAGTATACTTGCTGTGGATACTGCTGGTATGGGGTTGTAGCCATGGGTTGGAAGAAAGGCCTGATTTGAAAGGCCCTGCCCCTGCCTCCCCTTCCATGGAGTCTAGTGGATGGGGAAGCTTTTTCCCTTGCAGAATTGCTTTTGTAGTTGGTTTTATACTCATCCACCTTTTCCATGTAAGCCTCTGTCATTTGCCCAAAGAGGGAATGTTCCTCACGTGGGAACTCTAATGCTTTGGTCCAAGTGTCCTGGGTCAGGGTTGTGTCTCTTAACCAAGCAAACCTTCTTTGAGCCACAGTGTTTGCCATCCATCTGGCAGCTGTGTCATTAGAATCGGCAGCCATTTGGAATTGATACTTGGCTGCTTCCAGACCAAATCTAGCTGTTTCAGCTAGGTCAGCTGAGACAGGAGACTGTACCTTTTTCAAACATGGCAAGCACTGATTGCCAGAGTGATTTCTGGTATTGTTTTTATTTATTTTATTTATTTAAAATTTTGGTGACCGGGTAGGCCCACTGAGACCTTAATGGTCCCTTTTTCAGGGGCAATCCAGGGTTAGTTACAGGCAACAGTACAATAAAAGTAGGAACAATTCAAGGGAAAGTGTGCAATACAGACATTACAATCAGGACATATTGTACAATCAATCAAAGGCAGGTTAGATACAGTTGAGAATAACAGGAGAGGTAAAAATAGTTTCACAAGAATGACAGTTACATAAAGTTCATTTATCAGGTCAATTTTACAAATTACAATTTCAAATGTTTCAATAGTGAGAAAGTTCCACTGAGTAGGATAACAGCATGTCAGTCGGCTGGCAATAGTCTCAGAGGTAGTCAACTATACCGGTCCTCAGCGGTGGCATGCACAGAGACTTAGCTCTAGCAGGTGCATCTTTAGGCCTTTTTTAAAGCCCCCAAGGGAGCTGCAGTCTTGAAGATTGCTAGGAAGGCCATTCCATAGGGACGGGATGTAGGTTGCGAATGACTGAAGACCTTGGCATGTTCGGACTTTTGGGACGTGGAGGAGTCGACAACACGAGGACCTTAATGTTCTTTTAGGCTGCTTGAGTAATAAGGTGCAACTCAGACTGGGGGGAACATTTGTTTGTAGAAGCTTGAAGGCCAGGCATAGGGAAGCGTAAGCCAGTCTGCCCTCCAGGGAGGGCCAATTTAGTAAGTGCAGTATTTTACAATTGTGATTCTAGGGGCTGGGCACCGAGGGCAAAGCGTCTGACTATGTGATACAATTTTCCTAGCTTTGGCATCTCCGTATTTTGTAGTGAGTGTAGCACTGGGGCCCCATAGAATATGGTGGGCAGGAGCATGCCCGTGGCTATCTTTAGCTTGGCTGCCTGAGTGAGGAAAAGGGGTTAGACGGTACAGGAGACCAAGCTTTTGGTTTAGCGCCTTGGTTAATTGGTCAACATGAACCTTGAAGGAGCAGTCTTGATCGATATATACTCCCAGGTATTTGATGCAATCCACCACCTCAATAGGATGGCCACTGGACAGATAAGGGGATAGTAAGCATGCTCTATCAGGGCCCAGTTTATTGGGTCCAAATAGGATGGCTTTGGTTTTTTTCTCATTGGGGACTAGCCTATTTGTCAGGAACCAGGTTTCCAGTGTGGAGAGGCCATGGTTCAGGAGTTGATTTAGCTGTGCAGCATCTGAAGCAGATCTGTATAGTACGGCATCATCGGCATAGAGGGTCACTTTGGCTCCACCGCAGTGCTTTGGTAGGTCATTGATAAACAGGGAGAATAGGAGGGGCCCCAGTATTGAACCTTGGGGGACGCCTTCAGCAATGGAGCGCTTACCTGACTCCACCCCCTGCCATCTGATTATCTGAGATCTATCTTGCAGGTAATCTTTGAATCACTGTGCTGAGTGGTTGTCCAGTCCGAGTGAGCTAAGCTGCAAGATGAGTAATTCATAGTCTACCAGAACAAAGGCCTTGGTAAGGTCTATGAAGACCGCATCAGTTAGTTGGCCTTTGTCTTGGGCTGCATGGATGTCGGATGTTAGACTCACCAAGGCAGTATCAGTGCCATGTTGTTTTCTAAATCCGTGCTGTCGTGGAGTGAGGAGGTTGTGTTGTTCAACATATGCCTGGACTTGATGGTACACAATTCTCTCAAGCATTTTATTTAGTGTGCAGAGAACAGAAATTGGTCTATAGTTTTCTACCAGCTCACTGGGTCCTCCCTTGGGGATAGGGGTAACCAAGGCAGTTTTCCAGGCTGAGGGGACTTTGCCTTCCATCAGCGACCTACTGAATAACCACGTGATTGGCACGGCAATTTCTTGGTCTGCTAGTCTGAGTAACCTAGGTTCAATCTTGTCATAGCCTGCAGAACCATTGATCTTAATATTTCTAATTAGTTTTAGGATCTCGGTTTTGGATGTTAACCTAAGGTGGAAGTTAGGTGATGAGGAGGGATTCATTGTATCATCACAATCATTGTGCAGCATAGGCCTGGAAATTGGCCTGTCTGATGGCCAAGGAAGCCGAGAGGTAACCTTTTTTGGCCATGTTATCTATTTTCCTTGAATCCTTGTCTGGAAGATGGGAGGCCAGTGGGACCCTTGCCTTGGTACAGGCGGCCACCTGCACTACTCCTTGGTGGTCAGGATGAGAGAATAAAAATTCAGCACCCTGTCTTTCCAGTTGGTACTTTTTGTTCAACCTCTTATCCAAAGGTGGGACCGTATTAGGAGTCTGCAGTATTTTTAAGGCATCTTTTTAAAAGAATTTATTAATGGGAGAAGAAGTTTTTTGGTGGGTGTTAACCCTATCATTTCCATATACTCTACTTCTTCTTTGTCCTCAATGACTTCACTTGTGGGGATGTCTAAGGCATTTACCATTTTCCTTATAAAAGTGAAATGAGAGGAAAAATCCTCTGATGCCTTAGGAAAAGAGCCACATTTTTGTTCAGGGGAAACCTCCAGTTCAGTGGGGTCCCCATCCTCCTCCTCTTCAACATCCAAATACTCTTCTTGCTCACAGAGGGAAGACTGAGAAGAAGAGCCAATCTGTCTGGCTGGTGTCTGAAGCAATGGGGTAGTCAGCCCTTGTAAAGCCTGGATAACACGGAAGGCCTGTGCAATCTCTTCTACACTTGGCATTTTTATTGCAGGTACAGAAGTCCCCAATGGTTGATCAGCAGGGGTTCTGTGCTTTGTCTTCTTAGACTTCTTAGAGGGAACCGAAGAGTCAGCTGGTTCAGCAAGCCTCTTTGAAACTGCTTGAGTATCCGTCTCAGGGGTGGAAGTTACAGTAGTTGAAATTGATGTAGTTTCACCCACAGAAGCAGAGGGTGTCGGCTGGTCAGAGCCCAAGGGACACTTTGAAACAGACATCTTTTTCTTTAGACTTTCAAGGCGCTTTTCTACAGTTTTTTCTGGAAAAGTTTTACAAATATCACAGTCTGTTTTCAAATGTTCAAAACCCAAACCGACAACACAAAGGGTGTGCTTGTCTGCTTTAGCAAAAATCTCACCACAGTCAGTACATGCTTTAAAACCGGGTTCACTGGTTCTTCTTTTCGTTTTTTCAGACATTCTGAGAGGAAAAACAGAATCAGTAAATAACCGCTAAATAAGAAAGATTTTAAAACCTTATTTAGTGTTAGCGGTTGGTTCCTGAACCGAAAAAAACTTAGAACCGAAATCGAACCGAGAAACAGAACCGGAGTTAGCGGTTCGTGAACCGGGATTAGAGGTTCAAAATTAAAATATATAAACTTTACCTCACACCACACCGGTGACCCGGGTTCGGGAACGGACTCAGGGCGCCGGGGGCTGGGAGGGGAAGGAGAGGACTGAGCGACGGTGGACTGCTCTCTCTCCTGGGTGGGGTGGGTTGAAGCCCTGTTTGTAGCCGCCCTCGTGGAGACCAGGGGTATTATAAGAAGTTGCACAAGAAGGGGGACCAGAAAACGGTGAAAATGCATGCATGCCGTCCGGATGACGGCAGCCCGCCTCCCTGCGTCTCTCGGCCAAGAAATCTCCAGGCTACATTTCCATGCCCTGGTAAAGCTGCAGGGGAGCACTATGTGCACTCCAGTCTCTCCTCCCGATTGCCCAGGCAGGATATGGGAGAGCACCCCCGGCGAAGGGATACTCCCGGGACAACTGGGGCTACGAAGCAGCTGGATGGTGGATCGGTCCGAGGAGGCAACGGAAAGGACTTGGCCGCCCAAAGGAGAGGACGACAGTGGGCACATTAGGGAGGAGGTATAAATAAATAATGCAAAAAAATATATATATAAACTTAAATTAAATAAAACTAATGGAGTTCCTTAGTTAGGGAACTCAGAAAACACTAAGAAAAAGCCCCGGTTTCCCACCGGTTGTACCAAACTGGAAGAAACCAAGAAAACAAATAATTTAACACTAAAACACAGTTTAATAAACAAATAACACTAGCTAAAGGCAGCAAATGAAAAGGAATAAAAATAGTTATGTATTTTTTGAAAGTTTTAACATGTCAGGACTTGATGATGAGGAGAGAAACTCTAGGCTTCTGGTCTTGACAGGCAGAGAGTGAAATCTAAGGTTTAGAACCAAGGCAGTTAGTTAGAGGCAGCATTTGAAAAATAGCACGTGCAAAGATTCCATCATTTGCATAGCATTCCATCTCTCCGGGCAGCTCAGTCTTAAGGGGACACTGCAGAAGTTATGAATACCTGAGTATTATTAAGGTTAGAAGGTTCTGAGTTTGCTTTGTGGGGTAGAGAACATCATAGTCTTAGTTTTTTGTAATTCAGGACCAGTCTATGTTCCTTAAACCACTGTTCCATGGATGCGAAACCTTTTTGTAGATCCGCCTCTAGTAGTTCAGGCTCTCAGTTGCTGGTAAACAGGACCGCATCATCTGCGTACAGCAGCATTCAACACAGCTAGAGGCCAGGAGATTATTTAAGAATAGGCTGAACAGTAGCAGCCCTAAAACGGATCCATGCAGGACACCACATCTAACGGGTCTGCTGTCGCAGAGGACTTCACCAATCCTTAACCATTAGTGGTGGTTGCTCAGGTAGCTATTGAACCAGTCTCAGGTGTCAGAAGAGAGGCCAATGTCAGATAGCTGGTTTAAGAGGAGCCCATGGTGCACCATATGAAATGCCTTTGCTAGGTCAATGAAAGCTGCCCCAACCAGGTGGCCTCGGTCTAAAGCACAGTGGATGTACCCTGTGAATTCCCGCAAGGCTGTGAGGGTACTGTGCCCACTCCTAAATCCATGTTGTTCAGGACACAATAGTTGGTGTTGGTTAAGGTAATCCACAAGCTGATCAGCCACAATCCTCTCTAAGGCTTTGGAGAGTGGGGGGAGTATTGATATTGGCCTGTAGTTGTTGTGCAGTGTCCTGTTCCTGCTTTTGTGCACAGGTGTGATTGTAGCAGATTTCTAACATTGGGGGAATTGTGGGAGTGACAGAGGGATAGGTTGATAATGTGAGTGAGAGGACCAAGGATTTCGTCCAGTGCTAGACTTACAAAATTTAAGGTCTAGGGTGTCCCCGCTGCGTCTTCCTTTCCCAAGCACCTTTTCCAGATATTTTCTGGCTTCCATTTCAGTGACTTTCTTTTTTTTTTTGTTATTTTACTATTTATTCCTCCTTCTTACCCCCTCAGCTCTGGTCTTCCTCGGGAGCACATGGAGTCATCCCCCTATGGCACGCACCCTACCTGGCCATCCTCCATCACCCATGTAGCCTCGGTTATACCCCCCCCCCAGGTGGGGATGGGGCGGGACCCAATGCCCCGACACTGCAGTAACGTCTGTTGGGAGAATGCCAGGTGTGAGGCCGCAAATCAGGGGCAAGCTCCGGTGCTCTGTCTCCGCCGGTGCTGAGAGGCATTTTCTCTGTTTTTCTCTGGGGAGTGGCTGGTGCCCTGACGTCAAGGCGTGTCAGACGTCTGCCACTCCCCCAATCCTCTCCACTCCTCAGTGCCTGCTGTATCTGCAGCTTCCGCCACAGATCAGCAGAGCACCGAACAGGGACCCCTGTCCCTCCCCGGGAGAGGAGAGCTGTCCTCCAGATGCTCAATCCTCTCCCTCCGCTGCCGACCCCCAGCAACCCGGGCTTGTTCCTGAACCTGGCTCACCAGTGTGGCCTGAGGTGTGGCATCCAGCGCCTCAACCCTCAGCGCCACTGGGCCGGCTCAGTGACTTTCTTAAAGTAGAAAAGCAGCTGATTGCAGTGGGAGGCAGGCTCCCCTCGTGTGTCTTTTGTGGTGGTGAGATTAAAGAAGTTGGCAGGGAGCACACTGCTCAGGTCCGAGAAGGCATTATTCAGGGAATTTGCAATGAGAATCGGATCTGGGGATGGCACTCCATCAATGGTGAGCATAGTTAGGGCGGTTTTGGGATCCTTTCCAGTGATATCACTAAGGTTGTCCCAAAAGGACTTGTTGGAGTTCCAGGAACCAGTGAGGGCTTCTTTATAGTAAGAACTTTTCACCAGAGGCCTAACCCCATCATGTCCATGAATTCATCCTCCTCCTCTTCCTCTCCAGATTCCTGGGTGGAGAGGTTGAGGGTGCTCACCATTTTCCTTACAAAGGCGTAGTGGGAGGAAAAATCTTCCGGATCCCGGGGAGGGGAACTAAACTCCTGGTCAGGGGAACCATCAGGTTCAAACGGTTCCTCTTCATCCTCCTCTTTCTCATAATAAAACTCAGCTCCCAGTAACCCTGGTACCGGAAGGGGGACAGAGACTTGAGGAGGAAGTGGCTATCCATTAGGGTACCCACGGCTTGAAAAGCCTAAAAAACTGCCAAGCCTTATTCATGTCCTCCGCAGAGGGCATCTTTGATTTGTCTGCTGACTGCTCCTTTGCTTCTTCAGCAGGAGGGGCAGAGACATGTTTTTCTTTTTGTTTCTTTTTTAGCAGGAACTGATTCTGGAGCCTGTTCAGATGGTCTTTTGTGCTTTGCATGGTCGTCAGAATTCCCTTTTTTGGGAATCCTGGAGTCAGAGGTCTTTAGTGGGCCTTTCCCTTAACTTATTCTGGGAGGAAGGACCCTCTTCAAAGTGCTTTGGTGACGTTGAGGCGGACTGAACAGCCATAATATCTTGTCATTTTTTTGCCCTCTTTTAAGTGTTTTAGAGCAAAACTTGCCGCAGAGTTCGCAATTTGAAAAAGTGTGGTCAGGACCTAGGCACCTTAGACACGCATCATGGCCCTTAGCCAAAAGGTTAAAACACCTAGTGCAGTTTTTAAAGCCTGTAGGTCCCGTTCTCTTTTTGGGTCTATCTGACATGCCAATTTGTCAGAAGACCATAAAAAATGCAGTTCCATAAAAGTGAAAGTGAAATATGTGGTCCAGTTCCAAAATAAATGAGCCACTAGTAAAACATCTTGTTTTTTAATTCCCCAAACACCCCCAACACAGAATAAATAGTAAAATGGCTTGGTTCTCCTTGTCAGAGGAACCAAGGCAAAAACTATAGAAAACGACAATAAAAATATATAAAAAAGGGGAAAGCAAAGACTAAAAGTGCGACTTAACAAAAAAAAAAAAAAAACACCAAAGCGAAATGAGGAGCTTCTCCTGTTCGCGGGAACTGCTGAGGTATCGGAGAAACTCTTAGAAAAAACATAATAAACTACATAATCTACTAAAAGTAACTAAGAGGCAGAGAAATGAAAAACCAAAAACAATTACTTGTTTTCAAACGGAAAATAAAGTATTTCAAGAGAAGTTGGTGAAGAGAGCGCTTCAGGGCGACTTGCTATTTCAGGCGGAGAAATGAATCTGCCGTTAGGCTATAGAACATAGCGCCACCTTGAGGTAGAGGTTTAAACTTGCGTATAGAGTTCCATAATTTACATACGTTCCACTCTATTAACTGATTTTAAGTACATGCTTTATGGTAATTATGTTTTTATTTATGTTTATGTACAACGCCATGGTCTTTTGGAATGGCATTTTAGAAATAAAATTTGCTTGCTTGCTTGCACTCTTCGAGGCAGTGCAACCTGTCAGGCTGACTGCAATAGTTAAGCATAATGAGGGATTCCTGGGGTTTGAATAACAGGTTCTACATTCCAAAACGTGAAGAACAAGGTTTGAAAACTTCATGAAAAACAGGCTCACAGTGTATTATAAGGCTTGACCTAACAGGAACATACTGGGAAGAGGGACAAAAATCAGAATAAGTTCTGTCTCTGGGGCATCTGTCTCCAAGGAGATTGATGATAGTGTAAATGGAAAACTATACCCTCATATCATATACTTTTTATTAGTTTCCATTTCAACAGACAACTCTTTTCCTGTAGCTGTTAGGACTACACGTGTTTGCTTTAGTTTGTTTTCACAGTTCATTGTAGCCCCCCTGTGACTACCCTGGACATCTCCATTTTATGGTTCTAGAAATCTCATTGTCCATGACAGCTGGCATTAGCATATGAGAACATGATGTCACATCACCCGCTTATACCATGTATTTCTATGCTGAAGGAACAAATACCTTGCAAAAACTCCCAGGAAACACACAGACTAAATGCAGTTTAAAGCAAAAAACCCTGCATTCAACTCAGACAGTTTCAAAGCTAACGGAAGGGAAAAGTGGTATTTAACACATTTCTGGAACTTGTTTCTTTGAAGTCCAATTAAGCAGGCAGGCATACTGTGGAGTCTAAAGGGCGATTACACATCATGTTCTCATATGCTAGTGCAGCTCTCAGGGACAACAAGATTTCAACAACCAGCAAATGGAAATCCCCAGGATAGTTACAGGGCCTAGCATGAAGTGTGAAAACAAACTAAAGCAGTTGCATACATCTCTTAACAGCTGCACGAAAAGAGTAGCCTGTTAACATGGAAACAAAACTTACAAGATATGAGGGTATAGTTTTTCTTAACTATAACACAGAGCCCCACTGGGTCATTTGTGAGAAAAAAGAAGGCTTGCTAATTTAAATTTAAGATGGGCACAATTGAAGTTAAGAGAGTATTGCTTGTAAAAACAAACAGTATCTTCCTGCTAAAGTTACTCGTGGGAAAAATGAACAATAGCATCAGCAGCAGCTTTACCAGGATTGGATGAGCACAGGCACACCTCCTGCAAACTGAGATGCATTTGGTAATTGCAGAACACACCTCCCCAGCCCCTACACAGCTGCAACATGCCAATATGTTTGCATTTGTGCATGTGCACAAGCAAACATAAAAGCCGTGAAGATTTCAGTCAAGGTCAGGAACTACATGAAAGGTGCTGCTGCCCCTAACACTGACACAGACAGACTGATAAGTTCAAGGCTGCAGACCTCTCATCCCACTAACATTCCATGCTGATGTCACAGCTTTGTGCTGCGTCAGTAGCTCTAGTAGGCGTGCATCTTACCCCATGTGTTGTGACTTCCTGTGACAATGTGGAGTGCTACAGAAAAAACAAGTCCATCAAGTCTATTTTGAAGCCCAACAATGCATTACTTCCTAATAACCCCTTTGAATGTGTACCATTGGGTTTTTAACCCAGTACTGACATTATTGCTTGGTAGACTATTTCACCCATCTATTACCTGCTCTGTGAAAAAACTACTTCCTAACATCCTTTTTCAATTTTCCTCTTTTCAGCTTAAAATTTTACTCCCTGGGGAATAAGAAAAAAACACTCACCGTAGTAAGCCTGTTATTTTGAAAGGGATCCCTCACTATGCTTGACAAACAGCAATCTTTCCCCTGGAATGAGCTGCCCCAGAGCCTAGAATTTTATGCTAATTACAGACATTAGAATGAAATTCAAAACTCTGCCATGGTCAAGCTCTCCGTTGCCCTCTAAACGCACATTTATTTCTCAAGCTGAGCGAGAGAGAGCAGTGACCACTAAAAAAATGTTTTGCTGAAATACAATTTTTTTTTTTTAAACAAAACCAAACTGTGTATGTGACACACTGAATCTTAGTTGTAAAGCAATGTAACAAATAATGCTTAACTATACTAGGAACTACACAGAAACAGAAATATAGAATTTGATGTCAGATAAGGACCGCTTGGCCCACCTAGTCTGCCCACTTTCCCCACCTGTTTGATATACATCAGATCCTAAATTATCTGAAGCTTACCCTCTCTTTCTTATTGCTAGAGTTCCTTTAAGTCTGTCCCTTGCATTTTTTAATTTCCCTACCATTTATGCCCCACAACCTCTGCAGGGAGGCTGTTCCATGCATCCACCACCCTTTCTGTAAAAAATACTTTTTCACATTACCCCTGAGTCTAACCCCTCTATTCTCATATCATAGCCCCTTGTTCTTGAACATTTTTTAAGAAAGATGCTACCCTCTTGTACCTTATTTATACCCTTGAGGTATTTAAAGGTCACTATCATATCCCCCCTTTCTCTCCCCCTTCCAGGGAATACATATTGAGATCCTGTAGTCTCCCCTCATATGATGTCTGGTGCAGCCCCTGCACCATTTTTGTTACCCATCTTGGAACCATTTCTGCTCTGTCTATGTTCTTCCAGACATGTGACCTCCAGAACTGGATACAGAATTCTAGATGAGGTCTCACTAATGTTCTGTACAGTGGCATCACCACCTCATTCCTTCTGCTGGAGCTACTTCTCCCTATGCACCTTAGCATTCCACTGGCTCTCCTTACAGTCTTCTCACACTGTCCCGTTCCTTTCTTTTTTTTCTTATTATGCGTTATCTTCTGGCGGCATTTTCCACTCTGTTGCCTTGCCCTCTGCCGACTGCCCCGCCATCCCCCTGGACACAGTTGCCACCTGGGTGGAGCCTTCAGAGCCTCCCCAGTGCAACTCGGTTGGTGCTTGATAACGAATTTGCTGGTGAGCCCCAGATCCGCCATGGGGGTGGGAGGAATCACTAGGTGCGCCAGAGGCAATTTTCTCTTTTTTTTTGTGGGGGGCGTGTCAAGGTGGGCACTGTGACGCAACCGTGTCATGCATCCAACACACCTCCAAGGAGCAACGCTCGCGGGTGCTCTGGTCATGGCCCACCCCGTGGTCACCCGAGAGCACCAGACCATAGTCACTCTAGCCCCCCCCAGAGATGGAGAGCGTGCTATGGCCACTCAATCCACCCCCGACACTGCCAGGCCCTCGGGCATCCCAAGACTGTCACAACCCCACTCAGCAAGTCAGCCCTCTACTCCCAAAGTGCCAACCTCTGAGCGTAGAATTGTGAACAGTTAACAGAACAAAGTCTGTTTTGTGCGTTCGAGTCACCTTTGTCCCAAGTTCTGGAGGGATTCAAACTGATAACCTCTTGTTAGCGTACCCAATTGTCAGGCTCAGATAATTCTGTCTTCGGAGGACCAGATATCTTTGCCTATGGGCACCTAACCAGGTATTACAAAATGAACCCTTAGAACTCTATGCAAGACCTAGAGAACTCTTATCTGTTTCCCAGTTTGGTACCACAATAAGCTCATGCACAGTGTCAACTATAACCATCTAAGCTTCACTTATAAAAAAAAAAAAAGAAGTTTCAAGGAACATCAGGCAGTTTCTGTTTTTAAAATATATATCTTTACTTTAAAATAGGTAAACATAAGAAAACAGTAAATACAGAACAAGATATCCCAACACATACAGTCTTAAAAACAAAACAGGTTTAAAAGTGCAAATTCCTACAACCCATACACTCAGACTGGTCTTATCTAATGTATCCTTACTTTCTTAATCTTTCAGTGCTTTGATGTTCCTCTTTCTCAGTCAGAAATGAATGTCTCTCTGTGACTCTAAGGTCTGCTCAGTATACTTAAAAGCAGTCTTGAGCCAGCCTTCTCTCTGAGGTCACCTAACTCCACCTTGGTGTATTAAAATTTATATTTTATACCACAGGATGTCCTAATAAGATATTTAAAAAAAAACAGGTGATATCAGGGAATCTCCTCTCTTCATGTGACTTCCTCCAAAGCAGTCTGTGATCTGCTTCATACAGACATCAAAGTCTCGTTGATGTAATTCACTGGCTTCCTTTGATAATACTCCAAACAAATGCATATCTGACTTCCCAATTTAGTTGGGGACCTGCTTCACACAGAAATTAAGGTCTATTTGATGTAATTAGCTGGCTTCCTTGGAAGACACCCAAAACTCATGCATATGCCCCTTTTCATCATGACACCTAGTGCAAATCAAAGGATTTCCCTGAGGACGTCATAAATGGATATTTTATTTCCTGGCTTCAAAGCAAATTGACAAGGTAACTGCACCTCAGATATCTGTAGTTTAACCTACGTCCTGTCCTTTGAACTTATACCTGGGCGGGTTTGATGTGTCAATTTCAGCAAGACAGTAGTTTCTCCTGACATACACTCCCCTACATATTTTATATTGCAGAAAAAATATCATATTGAGATCAGAACCAGCTGCCCACGTGCCACAGAGACCATTCCCGAACCTGGGTTACCTGTGTCACAGCAGTAAATCTTTCCATTGCAGCGGTGGGCCAGCTTACGTCACTTTCCTGTTCAGTGGCCATCAATACCTCCCCCTGTCATGTACTCCTTCCCTGCATTTCTGTGCCCCAAGTGCATGATCTTTCACTTCTTTGCATTGAATCTTAGCTGCCACATCCTTGACCCCTTCTCAAGCTTGCTTAGGTCTCTTCTCATTTTCTCTACTCCTCCTGAAGATCTTCATGTCATCTGCAAAGAGACATACAATCCCTTCCAGTCCTTCTGCAATGTTACTTATGAAGACATTAAAGAGGACTGGTCCAAGCACTGATCCCTGTGGGACCCTGCTGGTCACCCCCATTCTTTGGATTGAACTCCATTCACCACCACTATGTCCTATCGCTCAGCCAATTTTTAACCCAGTTTACAACCCTCTGACCCACTCCCAGGCTGTCCAGCTTGTTTACAAGCCTCCTATGCGGGACAGTGTTGAAAGCCTTGCTGAAATCCAGGTAGGCCACATCCCCCACCCCCCGATCCACCTCCCTAGTCATGCAGTCAAACAAATCTGTCAGATTTGTTTGACAAGATCTTCCCACTGTGAATCCATGCTGCCTCGAATCCTGTGCTCTGATGCGTTCTAGATGTATCACAAACCTTTCTTCTAGTAGTGATTCTGTTGGTTTACCCACCACCAAGATCAGGCTGACTAGCCTGTAATTGCCAGCCTCCTCACTCTCCCACTTTTGTGCAGAGAGACTACATTTGCCCTCCTCCAGTCCTTTGGTACCTCACCTGTTTCCAGTGACCTGTTGAACAGGCTGTCAGTGGTGTTGCCATCACCTTCCTGAGTTCTTTTAATACTCTGGGTTGTATCCCGTCCGGCCCCATTACCGTGTCCACTTTCAGATTAGTGAGTTCCTTTAGGACTCTCTCCTCCATAAATGAACTGGTGTCCACCTCCCTCCCAGTGCTGTTTCTGTCATGTAATTGTGGTCCCTCCTCTTCTGTGAACACTGAACAATTTTTTCCTTTCACTAATGTATCTAAAAATGTTCTTGTCCCCTTTTGTTATTGCCTGGGCTATTTGTTCATCCATTTGCACCTTTGAGCTCCTGACTGCTTTCCCTGCCTCCCTCTGCTTTTCCACATATAGTTTCCTATGTTCTTCCCTCTGCATTTTGTTGTACCTCCTGAATACCATCCTTTTCGCCCTTACCTTCTCGGCCAACTATCTGTTGTGCGAAACTTTTCCAGGTTCTGGAAGGGGAGTTAGAAGTGGGATTGTCAAGCATAGTGAGGGATCCCTTTGGAAGAAACAACATTACTACAGTGAGTATTTTTTTTTCTTTAAACCCCACAAATCCCTCACTATTGCTTGACAAACTGCAGACACCATAGCAGTACCTTGGGAAGCTAGGTAGATAACCTATTTAGGGAGAAGGTTCTGCAAAACAGCAGTGCCAAAGCTGGCATCCATTCTGGATTGAATGTCCAGGTAATAATGCTTCTTAAAGGTGTGCATGGTTTCCCAAGTAGCTGCTTTACAAATTTCCTGAATGGAGACACCTCTAGATGCTGCCACAGAGGCAGAGCTGCCATTTTTGGAATGGGTCCTTAGGTCCTCAGGTGGAAGTTTGTCAGCTTTCCCATAACAGAACTGGATGCCACTATCCAGCGAGCACTGGTTCTCCTGGATGCTGGTTTTCCTTGACCTACATCTCCACAGGTGACAAACAGCTATTTAGATGTGGAACTGACATCCTTTGTGTGGTCCAAGTAGTAGCTTAAGACTCTTTTAGCATCTAGATTATGGAACCTCTGCTCCCCTAGTGTGGATTTTTCAATGACGAACACAGGGAGAGCAATAGCTTGGTTGAGGTGAAATACTGAAACCACTTTGGGCAGGAATTTTTGCTTGGTTCTCAAAACTACCATATCCCTGTGGAAAATAATGCAGTTAGGGTCTGTACACAGGGCTTGGAACTCGTTCATCCTTCTGGCTAAGGTGAGGGCTACCAAGAAAACTGTTTTCTACGTGACATACTTCAGAGCAGCAGCTGCCATGGGCACGAAGGGGGCACCCATGAGCTGGGTAATACATAGATTCAAGTCCCAGGGAGGGACTGGATCCTTAAAAGGCGGGTTCACTTGGGTCATACCCTTGAAGAACTTTTTGAAAATAGCCAGGCAGGTTATTGACTTACCCCTGCTAGCCAAGTCATAGGCTGAGACTGCTGCAAGATGCACCTTAAAGGTAAAAGGGTGAAGGCCCAAAGACTGTAGGTGTACCAGATAATCTAAGATGCTGGACAAGCTGGCCTCAAAAGGGTTAAGCTGTTTGGAAGAGCACCACAGGGAAAATCTTTTACACATTGAAGCATATGTTTTCTTGGTGGCTGGCTTTCTAGAAACTTACACATTTAAAATCTCTTTCGAGAGGTTCAAACCAGAATATTCTAACTCTTCAAGTACCAGGCCCTGAGGTGCAGGTTGCTCGGGTCTGGGGAGGTTATCCTGCCTGAGGAAAAGTCAACAGATTGTACCTCAGGGAGAGTGATTGGAGGTTTGCTGGATAGGGACAGGAGCACAGAGTATTACGTTTGCCTGGCCCAGTCTGGAGCACTTAGGATCACTGCCATAGGTTCCCTTCTGAGCTTCAACAGCACCCTCAGAAGAAGAAGAAAAGGGGGAAATGCGTAAAGGAATCTCCCTCTCCAACAGAAGACTAGGACATCCTCAGGAACTATCCCCACTAATGGGGACCTGCAACAAAAGAGGGGGGGAATTGATAGTTTGCCAAGAGACAAACAGGTCTACGTTTGCTGAGCCCTATCTTCTGAACACTGCTGCTAGCACTTGCTTGTTCAGAGTCCATTCATGGTTTCCATGACTTGATTCTGCTCAGGGAATCTGCGAGGATATTGTCCTTCCCAGCAGATGTACAGTAGACAGCTGCACCTCCAGTGTGTATGGCAGGCTCCAGATCTTCACTGCTTCTGTGCACTGTTTGGGGGATCTTGTTCCTCCCTGTTTATTTTTATCATGCTTGGTGGTGGTGTTGTCCATCCTGATCTGGACTGACTGACCCCTGATGTGGGAGGAAAAGGCCTGCATTGCCAGATATACAGCCCTGAGTTCCAGAGCTTTATGTGCTCCTGAGACTTTAATGGGGTCCACACCCTGCTAACAGTGAAGTCCTCCAAGTGGGCACCCCAACTTAGGAGGGAGGCATCTGTAGTAAGCACCATTGTGGGTGACTGCTGGAGAAAGGGGACTTCCACTCAGATGTTCTTTCTTCCACCAGTCCAGTACCAGAACAAGGTACCTTGTAACTGGTACCAACCTTGACTGAAGGTCCCATCTTTGGGACCAAGGAGACCCTAGGTGGTCCTGATTTGAACATCCCTCATTTGGAACCTGGCACCTCATACTTCTGTGGAGGCGGCCATGTGCCCTAGCAATTGAAGGAAAACTCATCCTGGTTTGGGCTGTCCCATCTTGCAAGACCTTCCAAGGCCTTTCAGGTTTGCCACCCTCTCCTGAGGGAGGAAAGCCCTTCCCTGTTGGGTGTCCAGCACTGCTCCTATGACGTCTAATACCTGGACAGATTCTTTCTGGGACTTACGAATGTTTACCAGGAATCCAAGATTCTCTAGGGTTATCTTGGTGAGATGGAAGGAGGCTCTGGCCTCCTGGTATGATCCTCCTGAGACTAGTCACTTGTCCAGGTATAGGAAAACCACTACACCTTGCCTTCTCATGTCAGCTGCATCCACTGCCAGGCACTTTGTGAAGACTACTGATGCTGAGAACAGGATGAAGAGTAAGGCTGCAAACTGGTAGTGGCAGTTCCCTACCCTGAACCTGAGGTGCTTTCTGTGAGAGGCTCATACTGGAATGTAAAAGTAGGTGTGACAGGGTGACCCGTCTTAAGTGTAAGCCCCACCCCACCCCCAGTAAAGGAAGAGAACTAGGTAAAGTGCTCTTAAAAATTAGGAGCCTTTGAACTTAGAAAGTGTCTGCCCAGGAGAAGGCAGGAGAGTTTGTTGTTGTGTGAGAGAATATGAAAAAGATAATAACCACATAAAATGGGAGAAAATAAACAGTAGTAGAGTATGTGTTCTGCAGTTACTGAGTTAGCAGGAGAAGGGAGAAGAGGAGCGCACCCTCATTCTTCCATTCCCCTTGCTTTTCCAGAAATGGCAGCAGGGCTACACAATGCTGCTTTATATGTATATAAAGGTTCCATTACCCGTGGTGCTGCACTGGATGTTGTTATACAGCTGGTACTCACAGTCTGGAAAATGTATAATATTAACTGGGGACGAAACTCCAACAGAACACACTCAGCCAAACTAGTACAAGACACTGTATCTTGTCAGCATATTGTCATTCTGTATATATAGGAAGTTACCTTGCTCAACAAGTGGGTCTCTAGTGAATGGAAGGAGCCCCAATGTAGCAACTTTTTCCAAAGGCCTTAGTTCACAAACAAGTGTGGACTCTGCTGTTTCAAGGGGAAGCCTCCTATGGAACTGAGCCCTATAGGGCAGCAGCGGCACCTAGAGTAGGAATGTATAGTGATCCTAAGATGTGAGGTCACGGTCCAAGGTAGGGGTTTAACCCCATTATTTATTTATTTAGTTTTTGTTTACCGGGTGGGTGCGCTAGCCATAAAGATGACTGTTTTCAGGCACGACCCGGGAGGTTACAGGGCAGACATTGCAGGTATAACAAACAGTAGATTACACTGAGATACATAAACAAGGTGTTGTGAAACATTAAACAATAGGCTAAGCAGCACAGCTAGTATACAGGGTATTTCGAAAAACATCTAACAATAAGCTAAGCATTACAGATAGTACACAGGGTGGTTCTGGTAGGATTACAGAGATTTTTACAGTCATAGCATGACGAAAAACATACAGTAGCAAGACTATTGCAGTAGTAGTCCTGAAAATACGATTTAGAAAGTACAACAAATATAGATAAATAAAAATGTGGTAAAATACTGAGAAGTGCAGGGGGATAATGGGCAGGGGAATGGCAAGATTGTGAACAGTAGGGATAGTAGCAGGTCAGGATAAGGAAAGGTAGGGTATAGGACAGGAGCTGGCAAAGAGAGAAAATGATGGCTGCAGGGGGCTAGTGTCAGGAGAGAGAGCTGGGATAGGCTGTACCTCAAGGGAAGTATTGTGGAGTAAAGGTAAGAGCTCCGGGATAGACAGGATACCCAGAGGACTAAGGAGGTCTGAAACAGGAGCATTGGTTGGTGGAGCTGAGATGCAGGTGGAGCGCTTTTTTAAAAGCTTGTGTGTAGGAGCTAGCCAGATGTCCAGAGGGAGTGAGTTCCATAATTGAGGTGCATGGTGGGCAAAGGCTCTAGAGCCTTTGGTGGTACTGCATTTGGGGAGAGGACACAGATCCTAATTAAGAAGTTAGCAAGCTTCCGAGTAATATATGTCTAGAAAATGTTATATGTCATGATGCAGTATGTTATTCCACAGCAGATAGAAGATTGTAAAGGGACTTTAGTAATGTATAAAAGAAGAAATTACAGGGAGACAGACAATTACATGATCACCTGATGGTGATGTCACTCTTAGAAATGTATTTAAGCTTGCCACTAGGGTCTATTTTTTTTTTAGATAGGGTGATGAGTTGCTGACAGGCAAGGGAAGGTGTAAGACCTTCAGGGTGTTCAGTAGGGAGGCTGAAGCCATGCCATGCTAAGCTGAGACATGCTAACCTTATGCTAACCTTTATTTTCTATATTTTACCTACGAATACGAACATATAAAATTTGCCAGCAGATAAAGGCCTAGAGGTCTATCAAGTCTGCTCGAATGTGCAGCTAGCACCCCTTATTCTGCAGCTGTTCCACCCTTCCCCTTCATTAACACACCCCCTTGTCCTGTCCCATACCCTTTTGAAGCAGTCCACTGTTCTACTGGATACCACTTCTGCAGGTAACGCATTCCACCCAGCCACCACCCTTTCTGTAAAAAAGTGTCCCCTCATCTCCCTCCTGAACCTTCCTCCCTCCAGTCTCATATCATGGCCCCTGGTGGCCCTCCCCTCCCTTACTTTGAACAGCCCCTCTGTACCCGTCTTGTTTATTCCTTTCATGTATTTAAAGGTTTCAATCATGTCACCCATGTCCCTCCTCTCCTCCAGAGAGTACATGTTCAACTCCTTCAACCTCCTCTCGTATGATAAGTCCCCCAGCCCCTTGATCATCTTTGTCACCCTGTGCTGCACCCACTCCAGTAACTTAATGTCCCTTTTCAGATACGGACGCCAGTACTGCATGCAGTACTCCAGGTGTGGTCTAACTAATGACCTATACAGTGGCAGAATCACCTCCTCCCTCCTCAAGGATATACCCCTTGCAATACAACCCAGCATTTTGTTGGCCTTTGCAGCTGCCTTCCTACATTGTGCCGAGTTGTTCATTGACCCTGTAATGAGCACCCCCAGATCCTTCTCCTCCTCTGTCTGGGCTAGCTGCACTCCCCCCAGCTGGTAACTGCTCCTTGGGTTCTTCATCCCAAAATGCAGCACCTTGCACTTTTTGGCATTAAACCCCAGTTGCCAGGTGTCTGACCAGGTTTCAAGCTTTGCCAGATCATCCTGCAACCCCTGCCATCCCCCTAGGTCATCCACCACCGTGCTCTACCTTGGTATCATCAGCAAACAGACTGATCTTGCTCTTGATGTCCCATGATATGTCTGCAATGAATATCCCAAACAACACTGGTCCCAACACCGGCCTGTGGGACACTCGTCACTGCCCTTGGTGTGAAAGCCCCCACCCACCACCACCACCTCTGTTGCCTTCCCTGAAGCCAGTTTCCTACCCATCTCACCAGCTTTGCACCTGCCCCTGTGCCTACTAACTTCCTTCCCAGCCTTCCATGCGGCACAGAGTCAAATGCCTTACTGAAGTCCAGATACAGGACATCCACTGCATGGCCCCTGTCCAGTTGCCTAGTTACCCAGTCATAGAACTCCACCAGGTTGGTTTGGCAGGATCTGCCACGTATGAAGCCATGCTGTCTGCTGTCCTGTAGTCCTTTGGCCTCTAGGAGGGCCACCAGCCTCTCCTTCAGGATAGTCTCCATTAGCTTACCCACGATGGATGTGAGGCTCACTGGTCTGTAGTTTCCCGGTTCATCCTTGGGCCTACTCTTGTGGAGGGGCACCACATGAGCCATCCTCCAGTCCTGAGGTACACACCCCGAATGTAGTGAGGCATTAAATAGGTCTGCCAAAGGTCCTGCAAGGACCTCTGCCAGCTCCTTCAGTACCCTGGGTGGATGCCATCTGGGCCTGGCGCTTGTCCACCTCAGTGCCTTCAAACCCTCTTGAACTCTGCCCTCCATGATTTCCCATCTGTCACCCTTCCCCCGTTTCTGCCATTTCTCCCACCTTGGGTGTCACCCCCCTCTTCTCTTTAGTAAATACTGAGCAGAAGTACTCATTTAGTGCTTCTGCCTTATCGCATCCTGCTTCCACACAAGCCCCCTCCTTCCTAATCCTTACTATGTGGTCCTTACAGCTCCTTTTCTCCCTGATGTACTTAAAGAAGTCCTTCTCCCCCTTCTTAATGCCTTGTGCCAGCCTGAGTTCCGTAGATGCTTTGGCTCCCTTACTGCCCTTGTCACCTCCTTTGATTCTGTCAAGTACTCCTCCTGCCTCCCCTTCCTGTTTTCTTGTACTTCCTAAAGGCAGCTCTTTTCTTCCTTACCTTTTCCATGACCTCCTTGCTCAACCAGCTCGGTTTCTTAGCCCTAGCCTTCTTGCTCTGGGCTTTGCAGCAGGTTTGGTTGTCTCCACTATCCCCAGCTTTATGAGCTCCCACCTCTGGTTAGTGTCCATACTAGATTGAATTCTGGCCAGGTACCCTTTTACCACTTCCCCCATCCTCCCAAAGTCGGCCCTCCTGAAGTCCAGCACTCTTGTGCCAGATTCCACTCCTTCCTTGCCCATATCCAATGTGAGCCATACTGAGTGGTGGCACTCCCTGACAGCGGTTCCTCCACTGTAAGTTCTCTCACAAAGTCCCCATTTGCCAGCACAAGGTCAAGGGTATTCCCTAACCTGGTTGGTTCACTGACCATTTGCAGCAGGAAGCTGTCCTGGAAGGCATCCAGCAGTACCTGCTCCCTTCTGTTCCTGGTTGTTGGGGTACTCCAGTCCACTCCTGGCATGTTGAAGTCCCCCACAATCACCACACTACCCTTCTCTGAGGTCCTGCTGATCTGCCCCTCTAGTTCCTGTTTAACTCCTCCGTCTGAGATGGTGGCCTGTACACCACTCCCATTCTAAGAATCCTATTCTTGGAATCCTGGATTTGCATCCAAAGTGACTCAGTACTACCCTCCTCCCCTTCCTCCCTTACACGCTTAAGTCCTTCCTTCACATATAGTGCCACTCCCCCTCCTTTCCCAATAATCCTGTCCCTCGAAATAACCTGTACCCTGGTACAGACAGGTCCCAGTCATTGTATTGGGTGGCCCATGTTTCTGTGATGGCTGCAATGTCCACCTCTCCTCTGCCATGAGAACCTGTAACTCTGCAGTTTTCCTCCCAAGGCTCCTAGCATTAAGGGTAACCACCTTCCACCCTTCCCCCTCCCATCCTGCCCCTTTCCTAGCATCACCAATAGTACTTGCCATTTGTCCTTTGTCACTGTTATGGGGGGGTAAGCTCATATGGTTTCCCAACATGTGGTCTCTGCATCTCTCTTCCCCAATTGCCACCCCCCACTCCTAGTTTAAATTCCCAACTTCCTCTGTGTATTTCTCCATCCTCTGTTTCAACACTTTCTTTCCCTCCTCACTCAAGTGTCGTCTGTCCTTGGCATAGAGACTACTGTCCTCCCAGGTCCCTCCCCAACCCCCCAACAGTCCATACCCTTTAGCACAACACCAGGTTCTTAGCCATCCATTAAATTCCTCTATTCTCAGCTTTCTTGTTGTGCTTGCCTTTGGCACCGAAGTATCTCTGAAAAAGTTACTGTCTTCCTGTCCCTCACATAATTGTACTAGTTCCTCAAACCTCCTCTGGACTATATCTACTGTCTTGTCAGCCAGGTCATTTGTCCCAAGATGTATAATTAAATGAGGCTTGTCCCTACCCTTCTAGCATATTTCAGAATAGATTGTCCCACCCTTTCGCTGTCCATTCCTGGCATGGCCTCCACTCAAATGCGACCATGCCTCCCCTTGCTACCCCACCTGACTCCTCTTAGTATTGAGTCCCCCAGCACTAAGATTCCACCTCTCTTACTCCCTGCTTGCTTCCATTCATCTCCCTCCTCTCTCATTTCCAGCTCCTCTTCTTCCTCCTGCACATTATTTCCCTTTTACCCCTGTTGCAATTCTCTGAGCAGAATTTCCCCTGCTCCAGTTTGGTCAGGCATTTATCAATTACTCCTCTAATTTCATCATTTCCCTCCTCCACCTTCTTCCTCTCTAGCAGTGCAAAACTATTTTCTGAAGACCCTTCACAAATGCCCGCTCTCTCTCTTCATAGTAACCTGTTCTCTCCTTTCCACTCCATGACTTTTGCCACTTCTTCTCCTCCCTCATAAGTCCCTATCTCCTCCTTCCATTTGTCTTTTGTCTCCTGACCTGGTTTCCGGCAATCGTTCTTCCTGGCCTGGGTCCTTTGTCTCTGCTTCCTTCTTCTGACCCTCTTCTCACCACTGTTGGCTTAAATCGCCTCCCTCATCTCCCTTCTTCCTCCCTCCAGTATTGGGCTAAACCCACCCCAATCTGCCTTGCCTGTCTTAGTTCCTCCTGCAGACCCTCAATCTCCTTTCTAAGTTTTTCTATGTGTTGCACACTAAACATCCTCCCACTCAGGCAATGTTTAGAAAGACTGGTGCACATGATTATTTTGCAACCTACCACCCTACCCATTGCTGTCGTTGCACCAGTGACCCCCTACCCTTCCAGATGCAGGATACCAACCTCCCCAAGTCTCCCTCTCCCTCTATCAGTGCAAAACATTCTTTTCTTTATTTCCTTACCCCTTTGTTGTCACGTTTAGATATATTGAGCAACTTTTTTATATTCCTATCCTTCCTATCCACACTCAAAAAGAGACTTTAAGTAGCCATTGCACAACCTTCTTCAAACTCCTACTCCTCCTTTCCCCAATGCAATATCAATGCGAAGAAGTAATAATGAAAGCTCCTAGATTTGCATTTACTTCCCTTCCACTGAGATAGCAGTCACCTCTTCACTTGCTGCTGTTCCTTTCCTGGATGTCTGCTTCTGCTATGACAGGTGCATATCCTTTGCCCGTTTGAGGAAGTGATGTCAGAACCCCTGGTATAAAGGAAATCATGGACCAGGGGTGGGTGGGGTGAGGGGTTTGGGGGGGACCAGCCCAAGTCTTCCAGAAACAATCAGGTAGCTGAGGCCTCTGGTCAGACCATTAGCACCCTTCCCCCATTCTGCACTAAAACTTTGCAGCTAGTGAAGCCAGCAACAATGAATCACAATTCTACTAAAAGCCCCCCAAATAGGTTTGCTACCCAAAGAAACAGGACTCCAATTCAAACAGCTTCACCAACAACACATCAAAATAGGCTTGGAATTAGAAGATATAGGTCTCCAATTCAAAGAAACAGATCCAGTTAAATCACACCAATTATATTTTAAAACAGAAGAAATAGGCCTCCACAAATGCAGCCTGCCACACAGTGAATCATCAAACAAATGAGCCCACTTATATCTACCAAAACAGGTTTCAAAATTCCAACAGCCCCAATACCCTGCTAGCCCCTTAGTAGTAAGAAAGAAAAAATTACTCACCTTAGTAATGTTGTTTCTTCTAATGGAGTCTTGCTATATTGTGACAATTGCAGTATGACCGCAGGTTAGAACTGCTCCGGAGGTGAAATAGTTAACTTCCATGCAAGGCATGGAATCTTGAGCGCGAGCTCGGTTAAGGAAGCTCTGTCTGCTTGCTTTCAAACCGAAACCGTCAGATCTTTACGAGCTAAAACTCACTAATGTTCTGTGTGGAAGCTGTAAACCTACACTAGCCAACTGGCTACTACCCTAACAACACACTTGTTGGTCTCGAAAAAGACTCAAGTCAAAGAGACCCAATAATGAAATAAAACACACTCACCCTGGGAGGGTGAAACAAAACAAGAAAGTGGCAAGAAAAACAGGGTGTTAACACTGCTGATGCCCACCCACAGCACAAAAACGAGGTTCTGAGAGGGGCAGGCAGGGAGGGAGGTCATAATATAGCAAGACTCCATTAGAAGAAACAACATTACTAAGGTGAGTAATTTTTTCTTCAAACAACATGAAGTCTTGCTATATTATGAAAATTGCAGACTACACAGCAGTAACCCCATGGAGGAGGGACAGAACCTACTTAGGGAATAGGCTCTGAAGGACAGCTGTGCCAAACCGAGCATCACTCCTAGCTTGAATGTCCAGGGAATAATGCTTGGTAAAAGTGTGAACCGTTTTCCAGGTAGCTGCTTGACATATCTCTAGAATGGGGATGTCTCTGGCAGCAGTCAGAGAAGCAGCTGTACCTCTGGTAGAGTGAGCCCTCAGGCCTGAGGGGGGAATCTTACTCAACTTTTCATAACAGAATTGGATACAAGAGACAATCCACCTGGCAATGGATCTTTTAGTGGCAGGTTTCCTTTCCAACCTCACCATAAGTGAGGAACAGTTGGAGGGAGTCAAACCTGTGACCCTTGGTATGCTCTATGTAGTAGCTAAGGGCCCTCTTCACATCTAAGCTGTGCAGCCTCCTCTCACCAGAGGAAGAATGGTCAGTGAAGTAAACAGGGAGAGAAATAGATTGATTAAGGTGGAAATCCGAAACCACCTTAGGCAGGAACTTTCTATTAGTCCAAAGGACTACCTTATCTCTGTGAAAGGAGATAAAGTCTGGCTCCACTGACAATGCTTGCAATTCACTTATGCGTCTGGCAGAGGTGATAGCTACCAAAAACACAGTTTTCCAAGTCAGGAACTTAAGCTCAGCTGAAGACAGGGGCTCGAAAGGAGGTTGCATGAGCTGAGCAATGCAAACATTGAGATCCCAGGCAGGGACAGGGTCCCTGAATGGAGGGTTAGTGTGAAGCAAACCCTTAAAAAACTTGGCAAATACAGGGTGAGATGAAAGAGGAGAGGGTTTACCTGCTGAAAGAAAAGCAGAGACAGCTGCCAAATGTACCTTCAGGGTAGTTGGTCTCAGCCCTAAAGTGTTTAGATGGACCATATAATCTAGAACTGTGGGTAAATCAGCAGTGTCGGGGGAAATATTCTTTTCCGAGCACCATATGGAAAATCTTTTCCATTTGGAGTTATAAGTAGCCCTGGTAGAAGGCTTCCTAGAAGCCTTGAGTATATCCATTACACCTTGAGAGAGGTGTAGGCCAACAAACTCTAGCTCTTCAAGAACCAGGCCTTGAGATTGAGAGACTTGAAATTCGGGTACCAAACTCTTCACTGGGCACAAGTTAACAGATTGTGATTCTTGGGAAGGCACAGGGGAGGATGGACTGCTAAGGAGAGGAGGAGAGGATACCAGGGTTGCCTGGCCCAATCCGGGGCAATCAGAATGACCCTGCAGGATTGGGCTCTGATTTTGACTAGCACTTTGAACAGGAGAGGGAAAGGAGGGAAGGCATAGAGAACTTCCTTCCCAGCTGAGGGCTAAGGCGTCCAGAGGGACTGAGCCCAAGACTGGGGCCTGCAACAAAAGGGCGTTGATGACTGTCTGGAGCTGCAAAAGATCTATTTGCTGGGTGCCCCATTTGGCAAATACCACTCCCAGAACCAGGGGATCCAGGGACCACTCGTGATGGCCCTGAGAGATCCTGCTGAGAGCATCTGCCAGGACAATGTCTTTGCCTGGGAGGTGAACTGCCATAAGGCAGGTGTTCAGGGAGTATGCCAGAGACCACAACTTCATGGCTTCAGTGCACAAGGCCGTAGACTGAGTGCCCCACTGCTTGTTGATGTACCACATTGTAGTGGTGTTGTCTGTTCTGACCTGCACAGTCTTGTTGTGAACAGATTTTGAGAAAGCTTGAAGTGCTAGAAAAACTGCTCTGAGCTCCAACAGGTTGATGTGGAGCAGAGATTCCTGTGGGGACCACAGTCCCTGGGTAGTGAGATCGCCCATGTGGGCCCCCCACCCCAAGAGGGATGCATCTGTAGTAAGGATTAATGAGTGAGGCTGAGTGACAAAGGGAACTCCTTGTCTCAGGTTGCTCTGATCCTGCCACCACTGAAGGGCTTGGATCAGGGTTCGAGTTACTGGGATCAGTTTGGTAAGAGGATCCTTTCTTTGTGACCAAAAGGCCCTCAGATGGAACTGAATGTCCCTCATCTGAAACCTTGCTCCTTGCACTACTGCTGTGGAAGCAGCCATGTGCCCTAGGAGCTGCAGAAAATGCCTTGCTGGTCAAGAGACCGCAGGGTGAATGAAGAGGCCAGGAGACTAGGGTGTTTGCCCTGTCTAGAGGGAGGAAGGCCCTGGCTTCCTGGGTGTTCAGCTCTGCGCCTATGAAGGTTAGGAGCTGGACAGGCTCCAGTACTGACTTTGAGAGATTCAGAAGGAAACCTAGTGACGTAAGCAGGTGCTGGGTTATCTGAAGATGTAGGTTGATCTGATCTGGGGATTGTCCTACTATGAGCCAATCATCCAAATAAGGAAAGATGGCAATCTTTTGCCTTCTTAGGCAAGCTACTGCTACTGCCAGGCACTTGGTAAATACCCTTGGAGCTGAGGTGAGTCCAAAGGGCATTGCTCTGAACTGGTAATGGCCTGAGGGCAGCTCGAACCTGAGGTACTTCCGGTGGGAGCTTCTGATGAGAATATGGAAGTAGGCATCATTGAGGTCCAGGGATGCTAGCCAGTCCCCTGGCCTTAGGGAAGGTAAAATGATTCCCAAAGTCACCATTTTGAACTTTGGTTTTAAAAGGTGCTTGTTTAGGTATCTGAGATCCAGGATGGGCTGCCATTTTCCTGTCTTTTTTGGGGTAAGGAAGTACCTGGAGTACAACCCTTTGCCCTGGTGCAGGGGTGGAACTCTTTCCACGGCTCTGAGAGCGAGGAGGGTGGAGACCTCTGACTCTAAGGTGAGTGCCTCCGATGGAGATGCAGGAGAAAAGATCTGGTCCTCGGCTCGAAATTTTCTGAAGCTGAGGACCAGTCAACCTGGCCTACTTCCCAGGACCCACTTGTCTGATGTGAGAGACTTCCAGTCCTGGACAAAGTAAGCCAGCCTGCCCCCTACCGGTAGAGGAGAAGCGCCCTGGCTACCCCATCAGGGTGCCTGCTTGGCAGGGCTTGGCTGAGGAGGAAGCAGGCCTGCTTGAACCCTCCTGCCCTTCCTCTAAAGAATCCCCTGGGCATAGGAGGAAGAGGAGGCTTGAGCCTGATAAAAGACCTATGAAAAGGCCTGCCTCTGCCCCTGGGAGGCTGCTTCTGAGGAGTGGCCTGCCTTTCTTGGCTTGTGCACTCCGATAGGTGGTCCTGTATTCATCCATTTTCTTCATATAATTCTCTGTTTGCTCCCAACAAAGAATTGCCAATCACAGGAAAATCAATGGCTTTTGACTGGGTATCCTGTGACAATGTGTGCATCTGAGCCAGGCCATTCTGCGAAGTGCCACAGAAGTAGCCATAACTCTAGAAGATACATCATTAGAGTCCACCGCAGCATGAAATTGCATTTTTGATGCCTCGATACCATCTAAAGCCACCTTTTCCAGATCCCTGGCAAACTTGTCAGGGAGTTGTTTGACTAGAGTCAGCACAGTATCCCATCTGGATTTCTGGTATCTGGCAGCATAAGCCATGTAATTTGCTTGTCTGAGCCCCAAGAATGCTGCCATGTACTGTTTCTTTGCCATAGCATCAATCTTCCTGGAGTCCCTTTCAGGAGGATGTGAAGTTAGGGGGATATTTGCCTTGTCACAAGCTGCAGCCTGCACTACACCCACATGGCTGCATTGCTGTGTGAGAAATTCTATGTCAGAACCTGATAAAGTATACCTTCTGTCCATCCTTTTATCCACAGGAGGTATAGAATGAAGAGTTTTTAAACTTTTACTGTCTGTTTCTGAAAGATTTATGAAGGGAATAGACAGTCTCTTAGATTCTGGAATACCCATCATTTCTATAATCAGGCTCTTCCTGATCATCCACAGCTTCCTCAACAGGAAGCTGAAGAGTTTCAGCAACCTTCTTGTAAAAGATGAAATGAGCAGGGGACTCAGAAAGCCTGGGGGACCCTAAAGGTCTGTCTGGGGAGGTATCTGGCTCAATAGGAGCGTCCAGATCTTCCAGACCATAATCACTCTCTTCATACTCTCCTTCCCCACGGTTCATAAAATTCCTCAAAATCATAATCCTGAACCGGTGGGACCTGGTGAACCGAACGTCTCACAGATGGAGTCGGTTCAGGAACCGGGGAAAGAGACTGGATAATTTGGATTGCTTTGGCTATCTCTTCAGCTGTTGGGGAAAGGACTTTTTCCACAGCAGCAGACTCTCTAGTCCTTTTTGCAGGAACTGGCTCCTCGGAGCCAGCTCTTCGTTTGCCCGAGGAAGTATCGCCCTGGTCAGAGGACACTCCCTCAGGTTCGGTTGGCACCGAATTGGGCCGGCCATCCGGGTCAGCGGACTTTTTGGCCTCTCTTTCCCTGAGCCTACCAACTCTCTTTTCAACGGTGGCAGCAGGGAAATTCTTGCAAATCTGGCAGTCTGAATCGAGATGGTCAAACCCCAGACAATAAACACAGGTGGTGTGAGGGTCAGCCTTGGCAAAGGCTTCCCCACAGACATCACAGTGCTGAAACCCAGTGGGCCCGGTTTTTCTTTTGGGTTTCTCAGACATTATGCCAGCCTAACCAAAACTTGCCCGTTTATGGCAATCCGCCAAGCAAGACTCTCCTATCGGTTCCCAACTGTGTCATGGGCCGTGGAAAAAACCGTAATGAAATCTGTTTTTTTTAGAACTGATAGGAACCGGGAACCACACTCTAAAAAAAGACTAGCAATTGAAAATGCAACCTAATCGGTTCAAACCGAACCGATAAATGTTTTACAAGTTCCGCACAGAATTCGCTGTAAACTATCTATTACTTACGTTACCACAGACAGAGCTTGAACCGAACGGTTGCGGTTAAATTTAATATTTTAAATTGTTTTAAACCGCGAAAATGAACCGAGCAAAAGGAGAAATCTCCGGAGCGACTGTTCAGTGAGGCAGAGTAAAGAATCTGATGGTTTCGGTTTGAAAGCAAGCAGACAGAGCTTCCTTAACCGAGCTTGCGCTCAAGATTCCATGCCTTGCATGGAAGTTAACTATTTCACCTCCGGAGCAGTTCTAACCTGCGGTCATACTGCAATTGTCATAATATAGCAAGACGTCATGTTGTTTGAAGGAAAGAAATAACCTTCTACCAAGTAGAATCCACAAGAAACAATGTAAAAACAACAAGAAGAAGCTACTGTACTGTAGATCTGATTCTGTCCCCCTTCTAGCTCTTTTTAACCTTTTTGTCTATACCTTATTACTTTTGAGGTCTAATAAAATGACAAACGCTTCCAAGTGTTTTTTATGCACCTTACGATTTGTCTGCCTGTTTATATTATTTGAAATCCCACACCCTTCGACAGTAGGCATCCTTCAAATCCAGTGATCCCAGTCACTGTCTCTGTTGCAGAGGTGGGATCACTGTGGACTGTGTCACCATCTTGAACTTTTCTTTTTTCAAGTTTCAAGTGTTTGTTCAGAAATCTTAGATATAAAATGGGTTGCCACTCACCATTCTTCCTGTGAGTCAGGAAGTATCCTGAGTACAACCCTTTCCCATACTGAAGGGGAACTATTTCCACTGCATTAGTCTGCAACAGCTGTTTCACTTCTAATTCTAGCAGAAGATTTTCTGCTGGGGTAGGAGGTGGGAAGGCCCTGTGTGCCTGCAGTTTTGGAAATCTTTTGAACTGCAGGGCGAGGCTCTGGCTCACTATCTCCAGAACCCACTTGTTTGTGAAGTTGTTCCATGCCTGGAAATAGTGAGTCAATCTTCCTCCCACTGGCAATGGCTGGGTGACCTGGACAGATACGTCAGGGGTTCTGCTTTGCCTGCACCTTGGGGGCTGGAGCAGTTTCAGCCTGCTTGGCACCTTTACTGCCCTTCTCCCTGAAGAAACCCCTCTAAGAAGGGTAATCATGTCACACAAGTTTTGGGAAAATAAACCCAGCCCCTACCTCCCCTTCTATAAGGCCCATGGGAAGTGAAGGCCTTTTCCTTCTTAGTATTGCTTTTGTAGGTGGTCTTATACTCTTCCACTTTTTTCATACAGGCCTCAGTTTTGTCCCTAAACAAGGGCTGCTTTCCCTCGCCGGGGAAATACATGGCCTTAGTCTGAGTGTCCTGTGAGTGTTGTAGTCCTGAGTTATGCAAATCTCTTCAAGGACACTGCATGTGTCATCACTCTGGAAGCACTGTCACTAGCATCCGTAGCCATGTGAAACTGTTTTTTGGTGACATCCATGGCAGCCCTTGCTGTGTTGGAGAGGTCCTGAGCTAGGTTGCCAGCAGCTTTCTCACTCATATACACCACAGAGCTCCAAAGTGCCTTCTGGTATTGAGCTGTGTAGGCCATATAAACTGCCTGGCTCAGCAAAAGGGAAACGGAGGTATACACCTTTTTGCCCATGTTGTCCAGTTTCCTAGAATCCCTTTCTGGGGGTTGAGAGGAAAGGGGCACCTTGACCTTGTCCAGGCAGTAGTTTACACTATTCCTTCATGGTCAGGTTGAGAATACAGGTACTTGGCACCTTGCTATCCAACTGGTATTTCTTTTTAACCTTTTTGTCTATACCAGCTGCAGAAGTGGGGGCAGCCAGGATTTGTGGCCTTCTAAAGAGATTTGTGAACAGGCAAGAACAACCTCTTTGTGTGTGTTATGCCCATCATATCCAAAAACTCCACCTCATCCTCTACAGTCTCTTTGAAGAAAGAAGTTTAGGGTGATCACCATCTGCCTCACAAACTAATAGTGTGAGGTATAGTCCTCAGAAGACTGAGGAGGGGAACCAAACACCTGAATGGGTGAACCATCAGGCTCTATGGGTTCACCCTCTACCTCCTCTTCTTCATAAAAAACTCAGCTTTCTTCACCACAGGCATTGGCATAAGTACAGGAATCTGGAAGGGGGGGCTGGCATGGACATAAAGGCTCCCATAGCCTAAGCCTGGAAAAATTGCCATGCCTTAGCCAAGTCCTCAGCAGCAGGCATTCTAGTGACGTGCTTTTATTTCTGGTTTTTCTTAGCAGGCACTGGTTCCGATGCCCACTCAGCAGACCTTTTTGTCTCTGAGGACTCATGTGTCTCCCTGTCAGACACCCTGACCTCTAAGTCACCTTTAGCAGACTTGTCCTTCAGCTTACTATGAGGAACCAGACTCTTCCCAGAGCCTGGTTGTGAGGAAGAGGCAGGCTGAGCAGCTATAATATTTTCACATTTTTTAGCCCTTATCTTTAGTGTTTTG
Organism: Neoceratodus forsteri; assembly: GCA_016271365.2. Lineage (NCBI taxonomy): Eukaryota > Metazoa > Chordata > Ceratodontiformes > Ceratodontidae > Neoceratodus > Neoceratodus forsteri. Next base: position 108,139,875 of record CM057450.1, on the reverse strand, counting down.
GGGCAAAACCTGATACAGAGCTCACAACTAGTAAAATCATGGTCGGGACCCAGACAATTAAAACACAACTCGTGGAAATCTGCCTTAGCTAGGAGTTTCAAACAACTGGCACACGTTTTAAAACCTGTGGGTCCTGTTTTTTTGTTGGGCTTGTCAAACATGCCAATCGCTGACCTCCCAAAGGGAGAACTAAGGGGCGGTTCCAATAGTTTAGTGTTTGGTTTTCACAGAAAATGGGAACCACAAGTCAAATGTAAAATGTAAAAGTAATGTTTATAAATAACAGAAGAAAATATGCCCAATTCAATAAAAATGTTGACCCAGTTCCTAAACTCAGAACTGGAACCAAGTGAACAGGAATTACAAGTGGTGACGAAAACAGGTGCCGTTACCCAAAATAAGGCAAATTCCCAAAACAAAATTTAGATGATTAAGGCAGGAAGCACACTTTTGAAAGTGATTTCTTAGTTCCCTGAAACCATGAGAGAACCAAAGAAATAGAACCAAAACAACAACAAAAAATTCTAACTGACACAGAGTTATCAAAAAAACTAACAAGAAACTAACAAAAACGAAATTAACAAGAAACCAACCAGGATGTCGGTACTGTGAAGAGCGACTTTGGTATGAAGCTTCTTCTCAGGCAGAGAAATAAATCTACCATTAGAGGGCAGGGGACAGTGTGACCACAGAACAGTTTTGAATTTCATTCTAAGTTCTCTAATTAGCATAAAATTCTAGGCTCCGGGGCAGCTCATTCAAGGGGAATGACTGCAGTTTGTCAAACAGTAACAAGGGATTCCTGGGGTTTGGAAAAACAGGTTACCCACCTGTAACAGTAGTTCTAAGAATGGTATATGGTATGCATCCACATTTCTGGCAGTGTCCTTTCCCCTTTAAGGCTTGCCGAAAAGTCTTCAAGCTGGCTCCTCCCACCCACCCGGATGGTAACCCCCTCAGCACCACCCCGTGACTTCAGATCTTGCCCGCTGGAAGCAAGACCAGTGTGCCACTTGCCAGGGGAGGTCAGGTGGGTCAGTGTGGATGTACGCCATATACCACTCCTAGAACTACTGTTACAGGTGAGTAACCTTTTTTTCTAAGGACGGGGATATGGTGTACTTATCCACACTTCTGGCTGACTCCTAGCAGTTCAGCTGGAGGAAGGGGCAAGGTGCACATACCCTATTTAGGGACCAGAGATTGGAGAACTGAGGACCCCAAACCAGCATCCCCATGTGACTCAAGGTCGATGTGGTAGTGGAAAATGAAGGTGTGTGCTGACTTCCAGATAGCAGCCCTGCAGGTCACCTGGATAGGGACATCCCTGGAAGCAGCCACCAAGGCAATGATATGATGGGTGGAATGAGCCCTAAGCCCAACAGGAGGTTCCCTACCTGTCAAGCTATAGCACAGGACGATGCTGGATACAATCCACCTGCCAATCATCCGCTTAGCTGCCAGTCTGCCTGGTGCGGCTTCAGCGTAGTTGAAAAATACCTGGTGAACCTCTCCCCGAACTCCAGCCCTGTGCTCCTTGTAACAGGCGGGCGCTCGCTGCAGGTCCAAAGTATGGAGCTTGTGCTCGGTCTTCGAAGTGTGACTGGTGAAATACACTGGGAGACTGATCTCCCAGTTAAGGTGAAAATCAGACATAACCTTTGGGAGGAACTTCGGGTTGTGGAGAAGGATGACCTTGTCCCTGTAGAAGACCAGGTAAGAAGACTCCACCAAGAGCGCCTGGAGCTCACTGATCCTTCTGGCTGACATGAGAGCCACCAGGAAGGCAGTCTTCCACAACAGGTGAAACATCTCACAGCTGTGCATTGGTTCGAATGGCGTCCCACATCAGCTGGGTTAGTGTGACTGGCTGGTCAAAGCGGCCCTTACACTGAGACTACTAGTGGGCAAGCTCAGATTGCAGAGAGGGAATTCTCCAGAGGGCCCAACGGACTACACTGGTGTACGCCACCATGTATCCCAAGAGGAGCAAGAAGTCCTGAGCAGGGCCCAGTCTGCTCGGAGCCGAGCCCTGGCTCTGCAAGCTGCTGCTCTGCACCTGCAGTTTAATGGGCTGAAGTGCTGCACACTCAAGCAGGCTAGATAGACCATATGGCCTGTATCTTCTGGCAATTTCGTAAGAGTGCCTCAATGAAATGAATCACCTGCAAGGGGACGAGTTCAGACTTGGGCTCGTTGACCAGGAGGTCAAGGGACACACACAGGTCTAGAGGGCCAGATCCCTGAACTGCTCCACCTCCTCCCTGAAGGGACCTGCTAGGAAGCAGTCATCCAGGTAGGGGTATAACCGGACCCCTTGGCGCCTTAGGTAAGCTGCCACCACTGTAATGCCTTTGGTGAAGATCCCGGGAGCCGAGGAGAGGCCGAAGGGCATGGCCTGGAACTTGTACAGAATCCCTTCCGCTCGGAACCGGAGGAACTGGTGGTGTGATGGACGGATTGGGACATGGAAGAAAATGTCCTGAAGAACCAAAGAGCCAGACCACATGTTCTGCTCCAGAGATGGTATGATCCGAGACAGAGTAGCCATCCTGAAAGTGTGCGACCGAAGAAATTTGTTCAGATCGTGCAGATCTTAGATGGGGCACCAGATCCCCATCCGCTTTGGCACCAAGAAGTACCTGGAGACAAACCCTGGATGAACTGAGTTCCATGTGATAATGACAACTGTGTAATAGCGATCTCACCGTTTGGGCAAGTCTACATTGCTGAAATGAATCTCGTGATGCTAACTCGCAGTCGAACAGCAAGACAGCGCCCGAAATGTGAGTTTTTCAGTTTTATGCGGGGGAGAGGATGTGTCCCCGCACTTCTGACCCAAGGATTCTCAACCTGGGGGGTGTTGGGGGGATGCAAAAGTAAAAAAAAAAAAAGACCTGACCCAGCGCACAAACAAGCACGCCTAGACTGAACCCAGCACCTCCCAACCCCAGCTTACCACACCACACAGCCAGCTCAGCAGCCCACCGCCACACTACACCCCACAAACTGTCCCTCCCCACCCACCCCGCACATGTGTATACTGTCGCACTCCCTGCCAGGTAGCCCTGTGCAAATGCTCTGTGGTTGAGTGGTCCTTTTGAAAGTGCTCAATCGCGAGCCTCCTGTACACGGATACCGTACACTGAAGGGTCCAAGACAGGAGCCACTACCTCCTTCTGGAGAAGCTGGGCAATGTCTTCCTGAAGGGCTGACAGAATATCAGTGGACACCATGTCCTCCCGTGGGGCATGGGCTCCGCAAGGTGGGTAAGCCTCGAATTCCAGAGGCAGACCCTGTCCGACCACCTCGAGGATCCACCTGTCCATGGTAACAGTGGACCAGGCAAAAAGGAAGTGCTGGAGCCGGCCCCTCATGGGAGGACCCAGGGGAATCAGGATGGGCATGAGGAAGGTACCTCCCATCCCGTCACTGGGCAGGCTTGGAGGTGGAGGGGGGGCAGGCTGAAGAACCAGCGGGACCTCGACCTCCTGGTTTCCGGACAATCAAAGCAACAGACTTCAGCTGAGGATGCTAAGCCTGGGCCTGCTGCCCAGCTGGAGGCTGGGACAGCTTGGCCACAGTGGCAGCAAGGGGCCAAAAGGGTTTCTTTTGAGTTTCTTAGAGTCCTTGGGATCCCTCTGGGTGGAGGCCACTGAGTCCAAGGTGGCAATGAACTTCTCGAGATGAATGAGGTGCTCTTCGCACCCGGCCCAAACAAGTCGGTGCCCAAGAAAGGGACATCTGCCAACTTATGCTGGGTATCTGCTGTAAAGGGCGAGATCCTTAGCCAAGCCATGCGGCCCATGGCAACCGCATCTGCCACGAACTGAGTGGAAGTGTTGCCAATGCCATGGTTATCTGGAGCTGCTGCTTAGCCACAGCTGTGCCCTAATCCCGGACCTACTTGACCGTAGCTTGCAAGTTGGCCAGGAGCTGGGGAAGCACCTTATCGAGCATGCCTAAAAGGGCATGAGCGAAGTGGGCCATCAAAAGGGCCGAACTCGCCTGCTGAAGGGCTGTATGTTCTTCTTCCTGGAGGAGCTTTTCACCATCTCTCTGAGGACAGGGTGGGTGCCCCAGGACTGGAAGGTGGCGCATATAGTGCCTATCCACAAGGGAGATCAAGGGAGGTGGCAGGGAACTACAGGCCTGTCAGCCTGACATCGGTGGTGGGCAAGGTGATGGAGGGCATTGTCAAGGAGAGGCTAGGGGGGGACCTGGAAAAGTCAGGATAGACAGCATGGATTCGTCCCAGGGAAATCGTGTCAGACAAACCTTGTGAAGTTCTATGACTCGGTGACGAGTGCCTTGGACCTGGGTAGACCAGTGGACATCCTCTTTCTGGACTTCAGCAAGGCATTTGACTCTGTTCCCCACGAGGGCCTGTTGGATAAGCTGGGAGAAATGGGGGTGGGGAAACCAGATGATCAGATGGATAGACAATTGGCTCCAGGACCGGACCCAGAGGGTCGAGTTGGCAGGATAGTCTCATCCCCAAGGAGGGTCATTAGTGGGGTCCCACAAGGATCAGTCCTTGGGCCCCTCCTGTTCAACGCCACGCCTCTGACATAAGGACAGGTATCAGGAGTGAGATGAGTCTCTTTAGTGGATGACTCAAAACTGGGGTGGTGGTGGAGGAGGGAGGGTGGCCCTACAGGGGACCTGGAGGCTCTGGAAAGATGGTCTAGAAAGTGGAAGCTGAGTTTCAATGCAGGAAATGCAAGGTACTGCACCTGGGGCCAGAAACCCGGGCCAAGTGTACACCCTGGGGATGCTATAAGTCTCGATGGCTGAGAGGGACCTGGGGGGTGGTGGTGGATGTCAAGATGAACAACTCGGAGACTTGTAGGAGGGCAGTAGCCAAGACCAACAGGATGATGGGATGCATCGCTGGGGGATCACCTCCAGAAGGAGGGAAGTGATACTCCCTCTGTATAACTGCTGGTGAGGCCTCACCTCAAGTACTGCATGCAGTTCTGGAGGCCACACTTAAAGAGGGACATTAAACTCCTGGAGAGGGTCCAGAGGAGGGCAACCAAAATGATTTGGGGTTTGGGGGACAGGACCTATGGGGAGAGGCTTGAAGAGCTAAATATGTACACACTGGAAGAGAGAAGGGATCGGGGGGACATGATAGAGGTCTTCAGGTACATGAAGGGGTAAATAGGGGAGGAGTCGTCAGGGTGCTTCGAAGGAAGGAGGAGGGGCAACTAAAGGGCATGGGTGGAAGCTGGAGGGGGGAAGATTCTGGGGAGAAAGAAGGAGGTACTAGTTCAATGAGAGGGTGGTGGAGCCATGAAATGCGCTGCCCAGGGGGCTGGTAGAGGCAGAGACAGTGGAGGGGTTCAAGAGGGGGTGGGACAGGTACAGGGGAAGGGTTCTGGAAGCAAGAATATCCAGAACTGGCAAGGGAGAAGCCAAAGAAGGTGAGGGGGCAGCAAGGTCAGCTCCCAGGGTGGGGGCTGACAAAACGAGCAGACACGAAAGACCGTTAGGCCTATTCTGCTGGCATTTTAGTATGTCAGTATACAGTACTAATTACTTCCTCATTGTTCACTCTTCTGCAGAATTTTAAACCATCTGTAAACAGATTATTTTTCCCCTGCTACTCCACCCCCATATCACTTAAATATATATTAAAGAGTAGTGGTTCAGGACAGACCCAGGAGTTACCCTATTAGATAACCCCCTAGCATAAAAATTTTCCATTCAGAACAACTATCTGACCCCTATCTACCAGCCCATTTCCTATCATCCCAGTTAAACCCTCCCCTATCCCTAGTTCTCCCACCTACACTAATCACCTATGTGGCACTGAATCACATGCCTTGCTGAAATCCAGATACAGGTATTGAATGCCTGGCCTCGATCCACTATTTGAATCACCAGATTGATAAAATAAATCAAGTCTGTTTGACACGACCTGACCCATGTATTAAATGTTTAGAACATTTCTTTTCTTTTTCTTTTCTTAGTTTATTTATGCAGCTAACCAGGCTGAGAGGAAACATCTCATTTTCAGTGGGCTCCTGCTTCTTCGTACCAGTTAGGTGAGTTGCTTGTGGTCACATAGTGAGTAAGTGGCTATCATGGGATTTAAAGTTGCAATCTTATGTGTCACTGTTCTATGCCCTAACCTTTGGATCGCACTCACATTGCTTTCACTGGGACTCAAAAAACAAAGCAACAGTAAGAAATCGTTTAAGCCTTAAGGTACAACATGGTGTAAGTTACTGTATGGTGTAATCTTTCCCACCCCTCACGATGCAGTCAAGTGCTGTTCAGGAAAGTGTGTGACTGGTTTGACTACAACATTGTAATCCACCCTCCCAAGCCCCCTTATTGTTATTTTCAGATGGAACAATACATTTTTTGCATCAAGTTGACATTTTGAATGTCCTAATCAAAAAATTGGAACTTTAATTTTCAAATTCTTAAAAGAAATACAGGAGCAGCTATGGTAAGAGTCACATGACCAATGTCCACCAATCAGAATAGGCATTTATATTTTCCCCCATAGAGGTTTTTCTTCCTCTGCCAGGTTTGCTGTCACCCTCCTAAGGACTGGAGAATGCCCTGCCCCAAGAACATGGGTCCTGTAGGGCCTACCCAAGTGATGTGAGGCCTGAAAGTAGCAACAGCCATCATTCAGACAGACCTGATAATTCCACCGATTTCCCTCCATCCCTCCCCTCTTCCCTCCTCCCAATGGTGCTATGCAGCACCCCAACAGTCACACAGACATGTACCTAGCAGAGGAGAGTAAACTATCTATGGACAGATGCAGAGGTGGCTGAGGTCACAGGATGCAGCTTTACCATCTCCAAGATGGGTAAGTGCTGCCACCAGCAACACATTCCACCTCCTCACATTGCTGACTATTTGCAGATAACCTAGGGTTGCTCCTGAACCCAGGTCGCCTGTGTCAGACAGTGATGCACTACCACTGGGCAGCACTCATGTTTCCATACTAATCTTCCACCAACCAAGCCATGCCCAGTCAGTGAGACATAGGACTGATAACCCATGGAGGACAGTGCTGTCATATCAGGCTTGCAGGACTCTGATGACCAAGTGCCTGTTTTGTTCATTAGTGGTCTCTGGTCCCAGCTAACTTTGAGACTGGCAGCCCTGTCAACAGAAGGGGTTAAAACTAATGTACCTGTTATCCAGCAGGATCCGTTTATAGATGTCTATTGCTTCCTGGTAATGAGACCTCATGTAGTGGATGGAAGCCAAGCTTAGCTGATCCTCTGTGATGTCCTGCAGATTCTGATGATAGTTCATCAGCTTCTTCTCATCATTAAACTAGAACACATACACAAACTAAGGTCATTAATTATATACAGTACTTCAAACTATATACTTGTTATTTCGTCAAAAGGACACAGTCAAACTGCTTTGGGCAGGGAGACATACTGAGGGCTACTCAGCATAGTGGAGGTGATACTCAACAATTAAAGCTTGGAGGTGTGTCCATACTGCATATTCAGATTGGTATACAAAGTAGTGTGTGGCAGCAGGGTGGTCAAGATGGACCCAAAGTCCTACCATCACTGCAATAATATATTACTAGATAGAAGGTTCAAGTCAACAGTATCCCTGAGTAGCCAAACTATTTGTTTAGTCTACTAAACAACAAAGAACATCTGCCCACCTGTCCATCTCTAAATAAGCCTATGTGTGGAGGAGCACTGCCTGTCTGGGGTCTTACCAAGTTTCCATTCTAAGTGCTGGTGAACAACCTCTCTAAAAAACAGCTATATGATACGTGGTTACCCCTTACTGTGCACGGAAATCAGAGACTCACAAAATGTTGTTGTAGGACAGTTCAAAGGTCAACACTGTTGTTGTACTATCGTTCTGATATCACATCGATAGTACAGCTTGACCTGTCACGTGACTGGCTCACACGACGTGGCTCTTAGGAGAAAAGCAGCACAAACATGGCGGTGCGATTTTGTGAGCGTCGAGCAGCAGACCCACCTACTTTGAAGTCGGGACTCCACATGACTCCCTGTCAGAAAACTTAATGATTTCTTTTTTTGTTTTCTAAGTTTAAAAATACACAGTGTGGCTACAGACAAGAGCAATAAGCTGGAATGAGTGGGAGTGGCACCACAGTGAGCGGGACCAGGAGTGGCACCTACAGCATGTAACTACCTAAAGAATGTAAAATAACTAAACACACACACACACACACACACACACACACACACACACACACACAAATGGAAACTGCGTACCTATAGTAATTCCTGATCTTCCTGTATATCTTCACCATTCATCACTGGTGGGTATAAGCTGGAGGCACAGTACCCAGTGGGAGCATTTTTTTTTTCAAAAAAGGGAAGGAGCCAGCGAAGGGGGCAGTGTCGCCCTTGAGGCCAATGTACTGCATGGCATTTAAGGGTTGGCCAGTAACTGACACGGATTCCTCCTCCACCTCAGTTCTGCACACCGGAGAGTGAAAGCAGAGACAGAGGAAGGGCAGCGGGTGGGGCAAGGGAGCCCGAGGGATAAGCAAAAGGAAAGGATATAAACAGAAAAAGACTAAAGCCGGCCAGAGGACAGAAGAGAGGAACCTAGGGGTCTGGAACAGTGGACCCCAACCTCTGGGTGGGTAAGGGTGGGATAGAGTAAGAGAGAGGAAAATAAAAGAAAAGAAGGGAAAGATACAAAGAGACAGAGAGTAGAGGAGGTGAGAGACCCCATCACACCCCAGCAAAGGTCCAAGGACTCCCTGAGGACCAAGAAGAGAGGCACTACTAACCAAAGCCAACTTCCCGTCTGACAGTCTTTATTTTTATTTACTTTTTTATTTTTTACAGAGGAAGGAGCGAATTACGCAATCCCTGAGAAGAACAGAAGGCAGGGGAAGGCCACATTGGGCACCAGTCCAGCAGGAGAGTAACCAGCCAGGTGCCAGGCTTGAAAACACTCTCTGTCTAGTCCAGAGAAGATGGGGAATGTGGGCAGAGGTCTCCCCCCCCCGTCCTAAATACTCTAAGGTTGGGAGAGAAACCAGTGTGGGCAGGGTCTCCTTGCACTAGAGACATCTTAGTAGAGGGTCTCAAGGATGGATATTGTGTCCTCTGCCAAGGAGCAGGAGGGCAAGGGGATATCTTGGAGGAGTCCCCCCCCCGGGATACAATTCTAACATATTTTAGAAAGGGGACCCTGCCCCTGAAGAACTCATCTAGAGACCAGAAGGGAAGGGGTCACGACCCCAGAAAGAAAGGCGGCTGGGGGTCCCCAGGGGCCCTCCCGAGAACCCTTTGACCCGAAAGGGACCCCCCAGGCAGGAGACCTGAGTTGGCCAGTCAGACCCTAAGAAGGGTACGGAACCAAGACAGAGGAAGAAGCTCCATCAGGGTCTGGAGAAGAGGGCCCAGTGGAGCCCCAATTAATAAATGAGGGGCAAGCGCCCCTGCTTGCCCCCCCCCACAGTGGGTCTCTGTCACTTCATGGAAGGAGCAGAGAACTCGGGAGGTACCAGTGGGACCACACCCACAATTGGCCTCAACTGGTGGGAGGGGGTAAGCAGGGAGGAGGCACTGCCCAGAGACTGAGGCCCAAGAGAGGATGGGGGGGAAGCACTGATGAATGATGAAGATATACAGGAAGATCAAGAATTATGATAGGTATGTAATTTTCATATCTTCCCTGTATCAATCTTTACCATTCATCACTGGTCGGTGATTACCAAGCCCCCTTGAAGGGGACCTGGTACCTCCCTGAGGGAAAATTTTTCCCGCAGCCCCCTGTGTGGGAAACACAGGGAAAGGAGACCCTCACCAGCCAGGTTAGGTCTGCGACTGGTCAGGGTGAGACGGGTCTCCCTTTGCCAGGGAGAAGGAAGTCACCCCTGAAGTTCCTGCCTCACCCTGCAGGAGAAGAGGCAGGTCCCCCGGAAGGAGGAGATGTCTCTTCGCCGGGCCAGGGGTGTTAACCAAGAAAGGCAAAGCCACACTATCTTTGTAATGCAGACCACTGTCCCCAGTAGCCTGGATGCCATCTCACTGGTGTCATATGATGCCCTTGCCTGGTGACTCGCAAGCTCCAGGCCACATGCGGAGAGGGCAATGACTTGCATGTTTGCCTCCGAATCAGGCACTGATGCCAGCACTTGGCCTAGTATCGACCATAAGTGCTTGTTATAGGCAGCATGTTGGGCCTGATGCGATGCCATGCAGAGCATAAGGTGTGCCAACGAGAAGATCCTCCTCCCCCATCGGTCAAACTCAGCAGAGTTAGTGTCCGGGGGTCGGTCGTGCCTTGGGCTTCTATGCCTGGTAGTGGTGTTCAGAAGACTCACTCCTGAGATGGGGCGAGGTGAGGCAAAGATCCTAGGGATCCCTGGGGTGCGTAATCTCTGCACTGGCAGTCTATCGGGCTGGAGAAGGGACTGATGAATGCTGCCAGGTGCGGAATAATGCCTCCTGGAAAGGAACTGACCAGACAGGTGCCACCAAGTGGTCGGCACTGAACTCACTTAGAAAAGTGTGCATCGCCCACTCAGGACTGTGTCTTTCCACTCTGAATACATGGAGCTCATCGACCAGCCTCGACAGGAAATGCTGATAGGAGGTCTGGTCAGCGTCAGAGGACAGGTGGACAGATGGACCCACTTCCTCAGTGCAGGAAGCCAAGGAGGCCGATGATTCCGAAGAATCAGAGCCTGGCTGGTGCTTGGGAGACAGGTGGAAGACCTGCTCGTCCATGGTTCTGACATAGCGGGGGAAAGCAGCAGCCGTGGTCCTGAATTGCTTCCAGGTCAAGGCCCCCAAAGGACCTAAATGACCCTGGAAGTGGGGGCAGAGGGAGGGGAGAGAGCAGTTTCAACTTAGTACGCCCTCTGCCAGGACTACGAGACCCTGCAGATGATCCAACACCAGGGAAGGATCTGCTGGCCTCCTCAGTTAATGGCCGCTCAACCAGCCTGAAGCAGTTAGGACCGAGCCCAGAAGGGGAATCCCCCTTGTGAGGCAACTAGAGCCGTGTGGGTCCAGATGGACAGCCCCTAACCCCACTCACCATGGTCTCACTCAAAAAAGATGAGGAAGAGAAGGTTCAGCATTGTGGCTCCTCCCCGAGCCCCAAAGGGCTCCAAGGGAGGGCTGCCGCTCCTCACCTCACCCCCTCACCCCCACTGACTCAGAGAGGGGCCTCTTCCTTGCCACCAATCGCAAGGGCCCCCACCACTCCCGACACATCCGCAGCGGAGGTGGTTAGCGTGGGAGCCCTCTTTGAGGCAACAAGTCACCCCTCTGGCACTGCTAGTGGTTCCAGAGAGGCTCCCGGTGCCAGGGCCTGCGCCAGTAGCAATCACCGGACCTGAAGGAAGAGGAGATTGGGACAGTGCTGTGGTACTGGGTGGAGAAGAGCCCTGGAACTCTGAGGAGCTGGGTTGCCAGTCTGGATCTGCCTCCTGATCATCCTCTTCCTCCCCCTAAGAGGAGATCCAAAAGACTTCGAGAGAGGTTATCCCAAGGCCCTCCTACCCTTGGTGCCACAAATGGAACTATGTGAGGACCTAGTACCACCCGCAGTGCTGCCCTGCTTACCGGAGACACAAACGGCTCCAGGATCAAGAGCGTCTCTGACGGGTGGCACCAGGGAAACCACTGGGCCGGGCCCAGCAAGCATAGGACACGACACCAGGGGAGCACATCCAAGAAGGTGACAGCCAAAATGGTTCCCCCAGCCTGGCCCCCAGAAGGGCCTGACCATGCCTCTGGCACCATAGAAGAGACTTGCACCCTGGCGGGGCTCAAAGGGGCAGAGGCCCCCTCCTCCATGGTCCATATAGAACTGGGAGGAGACCCGGAGGAAGGGTCCTGAGACCTGCATCTGGCGCCTCGATTACGACACCACCCCTCCCGAGGATCAGTGGAGCACGACCAACCTTAGATGTGTGGCATTTGATCATTCTGCAGTACATGGAGAAGCAGGCATCGCAATGGTCCATATCGTGGTTTGGACACAGGCAAGTCAGGCAACAATCATGACAGTCCATAATGGAAATCTGCTGGCCACAGATGCATTGGGGACTGGCCCACTTCCGAAGAGTTATTCTTTTTGTCCCCCAAACCTGGCATGACTCAAGAACAAATTAACTAAAAACTCAAGAAACAGACTTGGTGCCGAATAAAGGAAACAGGAAAGATCTTACTGGTATGTAGATCAAAGCAAATACAGTGCTGTGTAAGCGGATGTGGCGATGGCAGAACTGAAGAAGCATCGACGAATTGAGTAGGCTGCAATGGCGTTGTTTTTTTCTAGCTCAAAAGTGAGGCAGCTGCACACACTACGGTGGGAGAAGCAGAACTCAGGTGAAGGAGGAGTCGGCGTCGGTTACTGGCCAACCCTCAAGTGCTACGCAGTACGTCAGCCTTGAGGGTAGCGCCATCCCCGGCTCCTCCCCTTGTTTGAAAAAAAAAAAGCTCCTGCGGGGTACTGCACCTCTGGCTTATACCCACCAGTGATGAACAGTAAAGACTGATACAGGGAAGATCATATGCTGTATAAAACAGTGGATGGGTGACGATCCACAACTAAGGCTGTGTTTCCACTGAGGGAGTTGATGGCATCATAGAGAACTATCTTGCATCGCTCTTGAGGTCTCTATAATGTCATCAACTCCCTCGAGGGAAACATAGGCTTGTTGTGGATGGTTACCCATCCACTATTTTATATTTTATATTTATAAAATGGGAAGAGACAATACTGGTTTCTGATTGGTTATTACCTGTGCATGAAATCTGTTTCATGAACAGGTAAGGAAAAATTACTTACCATAGTAATTTTGTTTCTTCCAAGGGAACCCTTACTGCATTCTGACATATACAGTTAGTCTTCACCATTCAACTGCCCCAGAGAAGATAGAGTTAAAGAATATATGCAAATAGTAGAACGCTGACAGGCTCCAGCTCGGTTTTCAAACTACTGTCCCTGGTGCATTCTATGTAACCATCAGACTCTTACGATGCATGTACAAAAAGATGTTATCCATGCTGTCTTAAAGAACTAATTATCCCTAAGAACTACAATCCTCCCTTTGAAGAGGACATCTGAAAAGACTCAAGTCACAAATGCCCAAGAAATGAAAATTACGTAGCTACCGTAATTCCTGATCTTTCTGTGTATCTTCACCATTCATCACATTTGGGTATAGCCGGAGGTCACGAACCAACAGGAGCTTTTTTTTCCTTTTGGGATGGGTGGAGTCGACGCACCGACAGCGCCATCTGAGGCCAACGCACTGTGTGGAGCTCGCAGGTTGGCCGTTAGGTGTAATTGACCCCGCCCTCCTGCCAGTTCTGAGTCACCGTAGAGTAAGAAAGGGTTGGGGAGGGGACAAGGAAGTCCAAGGGGCAGACAAAGGAAAAGATATATAAACTAAAAGGAGAAATAAACGACGGAGAGAACAGATAGGAGATTGAGAAAAATTAAGGGGATTGGGAAGGGGCCCCAATCTCTGGAATCAGAATAGGAAAGGGAAGGAAAGAGGGAGGGAAAAACAAGAAGTGGAAGGGGGGGAGGACATACCCTAGATTCATTGACTGTTCCCAAACTGGATTAAGAGCTGTGAAGGAGTAGCCAGAAGGCTGTATTGCCAGAATTCAAGGCACAGAATCAGTGGCAACCAACTCCAGCAGAAGCAGAAGAGGCTATCCTGGGACAGAAGGGGACAGGAATCCAGGGTTGTCCCCCCCCCCCAAAACCAAATAATTGGATAGGGGAGAAACAATAAGTTTCCCTAATTAAAAATGAGGGATGAGTCCCTAAGGACAAGGATGAAGGAGGATGGGGGGGGGAGAGAGAGAGAGAGAGAAAGAGAGAAAGGAGGGAGAGAGGAGGAGAGAGAGAGAGAGAGAGAGAGAGAGAGAGAGGGAGAGAGAGAGAGAGAGAGAGAGGTGCCACTAACTTCCGTGGAGCCAAGGCATTGAGGAGTGAACTGCCCTTTCCTCGATCCCTCCCCGCCAGAAGGCAAAATCCCTGTGTGCCCAAGGTCACCCCGCTACTGACCAGTGGAAAGGAAGGGAGGGGAGGGGCACACGGGGGACCCAGAGACTGAGGCCCCAGGGATGGAGGGTGGATTTGGGATGAATGGTGAAGACACAGAAAGATCAGAAATTACAGTAGATACGTAATTTTCATATCTTATCTGTGAGTCTTCACCATTCATCACATTGGGTGAGTACCGAGCCCCCCCGCGAAGGGAGCCTTAGATCCTAAGGACTAGGTCCCTTAGCTCCCAGTGGGGGAAAACACTGAGAGGGAGAACCTTTACGGGCCTGGCGAGGCCCGAGACTGGTGAGAGTGAGATGGAGACCCTCGGAGGGGGCAGGAAGTTGCCCCGACAGCCGTTACCTCACCCTATGGAAGAACAGGTGGGTTCTCCAGTGTGCGGAGGAAATCACCCTACGCCGGGCCAAGGGTGACAACCGGAAAAGATGTAGCCATGCCGTCTGCCTAGTGCAGATTGCTGTCCCTATGACCCTGGAAGCTACCTCGCTGGCGCCGTAAGATGCCCTCACTAGGTGCCTTGCTAACTCCAGGCCATGTGCAGAGAGTGCAATGGCTTGTTTGGTTACCTCTGTATCAGGCATAGAGGCTAGGAGTTGACCTAGCCTGGACCACAGAAACCTGTCATAGGTAGCATATTGGGCCTGATGAGCAGAAATTGAAAGTAGCAACTGTGCCGAGTATAAGGTCCTCCTCCCCCAGAAGTCAAAATCCGTAGAATCTTGCTCTGGGGGCCAGTCATGGCAGGGGGCGTGAAGCCCATCGGGAGTGTCCAGCTGCATCAGTTCTGACTGAGGATAAGGCATATGACCTGGAGACTCTTGGGAGGGGGCACAATACCGCTGGCTCAGATCACAAAGGGGCTGGGACTCCGGAAAAGGGCCTTTGCCAGAACCACAATGATGCCTCCTGGAAAGGAGCAGGCCAGACGGGCACCACAAGGGTGGCCGCACTGAAATCACCTAGGAAGGCATGCGTCGAATGCTCCAGATTGTGCTGAGTGGGTGGGGTGACACGCAGGTCTTCCATCATCCTCACGAGGACATGCTGATACTCAGCAAGATCAGCAGCAGTGGGGATGTGGACGGAAGGCTCCTCTCCTTCAGAAGAGGAGGATGAGGAAGCAGAAGACCTCAGAGATCCAGAGGTTGGCTACTCAGGGAGTGGGTGGAACACACGTTGACGTAAGTAGGGAAGTGAGCAGCCGCACCCCTGAATTGTTCCCAAGAGATAGGTCCCATAGGGCCACGAATGCCTGGGAGAGCAGGAGATGGTGACAGAGTCCCCAACAGAAGGGCACCGTCCTCTGTCCAGGCAAGAGAGCACACCAGGAGCCTTAAGGGAAGGAGGAACTCCGGAAAGCCCAACAGCCAATAGCTGATCAACCATGCTGGAACTGCCTAGGCTGTGCCCTGAAGAATCCCCCCTGTGAGGTGACCAGGACCGTGCAAACCCAGAAGGATGGTTCCTTCCCTCCAAAGACCAGGGCCCTCTCGAGGAGACTGAGAAGAAAGGGTGGGGGTCTGTGCTGTGACTCCTCCCCAAACCTGGGTGGGTCGCAGAAAAGGGTCGCCGCATCGAACCCTGACCCCTCGACCCCTCAGAATCCAAAAGATCTCTCCTTCTTGCAAACATCAGTCTAGGCAGCTAACAACCCTGGTCAGTCCCCAAGGGGACCACCCAGGGAGTAGCACCCTCCCCTCCTGAGGGCGCTCTGGTCGGCCCTAAAGTTGGGCAATCCAGGCACACCACCTGAGGGGGTAATCCAACTGAGGGGGCAGAAAACCCTCCAAGCCCAGGCTGCAGGGCAATAGTGGCCTGAACCACCACCTGCTGGTCAGCACCCCTAACCCCAGACTCACTCCGGCCAGCTGAAGTAACCAGCAGGGTGTCCACATGGGCTGCAAACTCCAGAGAGTCGAACAGTCGGACCGAACCGCCTCCAAAGAAGTAGAGACCAATGTCTGGTGCCAGACCGTACACGGATGCCCGCTCCTGTCTGGACCGAGAGAGGTGCCAGTCTGGGTGTCTGCACCAGAGCCAGTACTGAACTCCCCCACGGCACTGTGAATGGTGACCGAAGAAGAGACGGCACCAAGAGCAGCAGCAGAACCAGAGTCGATGTCTGCCACGGTGCCATCCTGTCCCACAGCGCCATGAACGGCACCGGAGTCAGGGACAGCGCCGACAGCGACACCGACAGCACCCTGAGAGCGACACCTCCCATGGCGCTGTGTCCACACTCGACGTCGCAAGCGGCGCTGGAGCTAGACACAGGACCGTCCCCAGCCTTGGCACCGCAAACGGTGCCGAGACGAGAAACAGTCAAAGATGGTGCCAGAGAACTTCCCATGGCACTGCCAGCACCATCAGCACCATGAACAGCATCGACAGCAGAGACAGCATCGAATGGCAGACCGGCGCCAACCTTGGCGCCATCAGAGCCTATGTGCTGCAAAGAGTGCTGAGGCCCAAAACGGCACCGACGGACAGCATTGAGGACGGTGCTGACCCAGGCTTTCCAGCCCAAGGAAATGACAACAGGGGAGCATTCGCCCCCTAAAGGGTGACTGCCAGAGCGGTGCCTCCCACCCGCTCCCCAGGGGTAATGGACTGCACCTCCTGCACCATGGAAGGGGCTTCTGCCATGGCAAGGCTACAAGAAGCAGAAGCCCCCTCCGTGATCCATATAGAACTGGGAGGGGACCTAGAAGAAAGGCCAAGAGACCGCGGCTTGGCCCGATGAGTGCGCGCCCATCCCCGAAAGTCGGCGGAGCTTGTCCAACTTTCCACACGTGTTGCTCCAGGACACGACGATCCATAGAGAAACAGGCGTCGCATGAATCCATGTCGTGAAGTGGGCCAAGGCACGTAAGACAACAAGCATGCTGGTCGGAAACAGAGTACTTGCGGACGCACGGGCACCGATGCATAGGAGGCCACCCCACTTTCAGTGACTTTTTGCCCTCCAACCTAGACATGATAGATGGAAAAACAATGCAAAAAACAGACTTGACATCGCTGAAAATAATAAAGGAACAGTCTTACCAAACAGCGGCGTCGAGTAGGGCGAAACGGAACCAGCAGGTATAACTCGGCATTGAAGGACACAAAGACTAGGCCCGTAGTTGCTTGGAGCTCCTCATGAGGTGTGACTTCTAGGGCAGGAGACGAAGAGCTGGCGGGAGGGTGGGTCGATGACACCTAACGGCCAACCTGTGAGTGCCACACAGGCGTCGGTCCTCATGGGCGGCGCTGTCGGTGTGTCGACTCAGTCGATCCAAAAAAAAAAAAAAGGAGTTCCACGTGGTCGTGACCTCCAGCCACACCCAAATCTGATGAATGGTGAAGATTGACACAGATAAGATCAACCAACCTAAACAAGTTTCAGCAACAAAACATGACTAGCTGGAGTGCAGTGCCCACCAGGTTCTAGTAGGGGAGGTAGGGTGGGAGCTCAGAATACAGTAAAGATTCCCTTGGAAGAAACAAGAATTTTATGTAAGTAACTTTTTCTTCAAGCTCCAGGAAATCTTTACTGTATTCTGACATATGCAGACTACCAAACAGTACCTTTGGAGGTGGGCATAGAACCTGTTTAGGATCTACAGTACTGCCTTGCCAAACCTGGCATCATTTCTAGCCTGGGTGTCCAGGCAATAGTGTTTAGTAAAGGTGTGAACAGTTTTCCAGGTGGCTGCTTTGAAAATTTATAACAAAGGAATGTCTCTGGCAGCTGCTACAGAAGCAGTTATACCCCTGGTGAAATGAGCCCTGAGGCCCACTGGGGGTTCCTTGCCCAGTCTGCTGTAGCAAAACTGAATACAAGCAACAATCCAACGTGCAGTAGTCCTTTTTTTTTAACTTTGTTTTTCTGCACCCCCTTGTCACCATGGCTGGTCCGTCTCTCCGGTCCCCCATGCATTTGCCAGGCTATGCCACTGAAGGGGGGGGGTCGGGGATCGCTCCTATATAGTGCCCCGCTCCTAATTTCACAGTAGTCTTTTTTGAAATTGGTTTGTTTTTCCCCACTTCTCCATAGGTCAGGAAGAGCTGAGTATTACCCTGTCTATGGTGCTTTGTATGATCCAAATAATGGCTGATAGCCCTCTTAACATCTAGGCTATGCAGCCTACGCTCCCCTGAAATGGAATGATCAGGGAAAAATCAGGCATGGTAACAGACTGGTTGAGATGAAAGTCAGACACAACTTTGGGGAGGAACTTCCTATTGGTTCTGGGGACTATCTTGTCCCTATGGACCGAAATGTAGTTAGGCTCTATGGACAAACCCTGGAGTTCACTCATCCTTCTGGCTGAAGTAATTGCCACTAAAAAGACTGTTTTGCAAGTCACATACTTGAGATCTGCTAAGGACATGGACTCCAATGGGGGTTGCATTAGCTGTGCAATGCATATGTTCTGGTCCCAAGTGGGTACTGGTTCCCTGTGTGGGGGATGCAAATGAAGCAATCCTTTGAAGAACTTCCTGAAAATTGGATTGGAAACCAAAGAAGTGCCCTTACCCGCTGAGAGGTAGGCAGAGACAGCTGCCAAGTGTACCTTGAGGATAGATGGCTTAAGGCCTAGGAAATGAACATGGGCTAAGTAGTCCAACAGGGTATACACCCCCCCGACAGTGACACAAATACAGCGACCTACCTCGCTGCTGACACAACCGACAGTTCGTCTATAGGTCGCTGTAATGGTGCACCTGAAGCAGAGGCACACTGTCTCCCGGTCCTGCACACCTTCCCCGAATCAACTCCAATAGGGAGTGAATCGGGATTTATGATGACCGCAACTTGTGGTTTAAATAAATCCCATCGCTGTGATGCCAACTGACGAAACTGTTGTCGAACTGGCATCATAGAACCATTCAGCAGGACTGGGAGTCCAGCCTGGTAAGGATCTATGACCTTCTGTTGGCACCAAATGGAGAACCTCTTCCATTCAGAGGTTTAAGTTTTCGGGTAGAGGGCTTCCGAGAGACCCTTAGTACCTCAAGGACCCCTTCAGAAAGGTGCAGATTAGCATACTCTAGGTCCTCAAGAGCCAGGCCAGGAGCATGAGGGACTTGTGGTTGGGGTAGAGGATCCTCCCCTGGGAGAATGTTAGCAGGTTGTGTCTGCTGGGGAGGCAAATTGGTCTGGAGATTGACTGGGACAAGAGCAGGGAGTACCAAGGCTGCCTGGCCCAATCTCGGGCTATGAGGATCATTGTTGCTGGCTGGGACCTGAGCTTATTCAGCACACTGAGCAACAGAGGGAATAGAGGAAAGGCATAAAAGAACTTCCCTGTCCAATCCAGTATTAGTGCATCCAGTGATACTGTGCCCACTGCAGGAGGTCTGAAACAAAACTGTGGCAACTGGTGATGGTCTGGGGCTGCAAAGAGATCCATCTCTGGAGTGCCCCATCTTCTGAAAACAGTTTGCAGGACCTGTCTGTTCAGAGACCACTCATGGTGGTTTTGATTGATCCTGCTCAGTGCATCTGCTAGGACGCCGTCCTCCCCCGGAAGATGGACTGCTAAGAGAAGAGACCCTGAGAGAATATGCCAGACTCCAAATTTTCATAGCCTCTGTGCACAGCAAGGTGGACATTGTGCCCCTTGCTTTTGTTTATGTAACACACAGTTGTGGTGTTGTCTGTTCTGACTTGCACCACCTAGTCCTGAACCAGTGAGGTGAATGACTGGAGGGCCAGAAAGACTGCCCTGAACTCCAACAGGTTTATGTGCAGTAGTGACTTCTGCTGGGACCATGTACCATGTACAGTGTGCTCTCTCAGATGGGCGCCCCATCCTAGGAGGGAGGCATCTGTCATCAACACTGCTGCTGGGAACTCCTGCTGGAATGGTACTCCTTCCCTGAAGTAGTCCCTTTCCTGCCACCACTGCAGTGCTTGAATGACAGTCCCTGTGACTGGTACTAGCTTTGATAGGGAGTCCTTTTTCTGGGACTAAAGCGAGCTGAGGTGCAACTGGATGTCTCTCATCTGGAACCTGGCTTCTGACACTGTTGCTGTTGAGGCTGCCATGTGGCCCAGCAGTTGCAGGAAATGTCTTGCTGGTCTAGGGGTGTGAAGCTGGAAGGAGCTTGCCAACTGTACCAGGCTGTCCACTCTTTCCTGAGGAAGGAATGCTTTCCCTCTTTGAGTGTCCAACTCCACTCCTATGAAATCCAAGAGTTGGACTGGCTGCAAGACTAACTTTTTCAGGTTCACCAGGAACCCTAGAGACTGCAAGGTAGCCTGTGTGAGAACTAGAGCATCTCTTGCCTGCTGGGGGGACTGCTCCACGACTAGCCAGTCATCTAGGTAATGGAATACTGTCATTCCCTGCCTTCTCAAATGTGCCACCATCACAGCCAGGCACTTTATGAACATCCTTGGGGCAGAGGTGAGACCGAAAGGCAGAGCTCTAAACTGGTAATGGCCTGATGACAATCTGAACCTGAGGTACTTCCTGTGAGACTATCTGATGGGAATGAGGAAACAGTCATCCTTGAGGTCTTAGAATGCCAGCCAGTCTCTCTGCCTGAGAGTGGGAAGAATCATTGCCAAAGTGACCATCTTGAACTTTGGCTTTGTCAGATATCTGTTTAGGGTTCTGAGATCCAGTATGGGTTGCCACTTCCCATTCTTCTTTAGGGTTAGGAAGTACCTTGAGTAAAATCATTTTCCCCTCTGGGAGATTGGGACATGTTCCACTGCTTTTGCCAGTAGAGGGCTGGCTACCTCTGATTCCAGTAAGGCTTTTTCTAATGGGGTTGCAGGTTTGAACAGCCTTGCTCTCAATTCTGGGATGCACTTGAAGGTGAGAGCAAGACCCTGGCTCACTACTTCCAAGACCCACTTGTCTGTGGTGATGGCTTGCCATGCCTGGAAATAGTAAACCAGTCTGCCACCTACCGGTACCGGGGAGGTGACCCTGACAACCACATCAGGGGTTCTGCTTTGCCTGTGTGCTGGGCTGAGGGCTGGGGTCAGAGCTCTTGTTGCCCCTTCTACCCTTGCCTCTAAAGTAACCACGTTGCTGCTGGTAGTCTGGGAGAGCATGAGCCTGATAAAAAGGCCTGGTATAGGATCTCCCTCTACCTCCCCTACTTGGGTGCTTCGGAGAGATGAATGGCTTCTCTCTGGCAGAAGCACTTTTGTAAGCAGTCTTGTACTCATCTGTCTTGTTCATGTAAGCTTCTGTTTGCTCACCAAACAGAAAAGTCTGCTCACAAGGGAAATCCAATGCTTTGGTTTGGGTATTCTGAGAAAGGTTAGTGACCCTGAGCCACTCAAACCTTCTCAGAGACACTGTGGTTGCCAGAGGTCTGGCAGCAGTGTCAATGGCATCCACTGCCATGTGAACTGGTATTTGGAAGCCTCAGTGCCACATCTGGCAGTCTCTGCTAGATCAGCTGCTAGGGCAGGAGGAGCTTTGCTGGCCAACTCCAACACCGAGTTCCAGAGACTTTTTTGGTACCTGGACACAAGCCATATAAGTGGCCTGTCTGATAGCCAAAGAAGCCCTCAAGTAGCCTTTTTTGGCCATAGACTCTATTTTTCGAGAGTCCTTGTCAGGGTGGTGAGAGGACAAAGGCATATTTGCTCTGTCACAGGCAGCTGACTGTACCACCCCCTCATGGCTGGGGTGACTGAAGAAAAATTCAGTCCCACCCCTAGCCAAGTAGTATTTTCTGTCCATTTTCTTGTCCACCAGAGGGACAGAAGTAGGGTTTGCATGATTTTCAGGACTTGCCTCTTTAATGACTTGTGGATGGAGAGCGGCAAATGTTTAGTGGCTGCCAACCCATCATTTCCATATAATCTGGTTCCTCCTCCTCCTCCTCAGTGATCTCCTGAGTGGGAAGGTCCAGAGTCTCTGCCACTTGTTTCGTAAAAGAAAAGTGGGAAGAGTAATCTTCTGGATGTAGAGTAAGAGACTCGAAGTCCTGCTGTTCTGGCGAGACCTCAGGCTCAACTGGTTCCTCAAGTTCGCTGTCCTCCTTTTCTTCATCCCCTTCATAGTAGGGGTCCGGTTCAGCTGAACCGGGAACCGAAGACACAACCGCTGGTAGAAACGGTGGTTGAACTGGAGTTTGAACCGGTGCTTGCTGAGGAACCAGAACCGATGAGCCGGGAAGAAAAAATTACTCCTCTTAGTAATTGTGTTTCTTCTAATGGAGTCTTGCTGTATTCTGACATATGCAGTTAGCCCCAGCACTTGAACTGCTCCAGAGAGGAAAGAGTTAAATTCTGTGCAGGGCATAGAACACTGAGCTTGAACTCGGTTCAAACCTATGTTTGCTGCACTTTGAAGTGCAACCATCAGATTCTTATGAGCTAATACTAACTAACTAACCCCAATATGTGGAAATTGTAAAAGCTTTACTAGCCAAACGGCAACCAAATATTTTGGATTGCCCAAAAGACTCAAATCGAGAAATCCAAAACAAAAACTAGGTTGTGAACAACTTATGACTATCGAAACAGGAAAACATAACCCACTCCCCTCCTAAAAAGAGGGAGTGCCCAAATGCACCCCTGAGGTGCAACACTGCTCCTGCCAGCCCACTTCCCAAAAAACAGGTTCTGAGAGGGGAGGCAGGAAGGGAGATCAGAATACAGCAAGACTTCATTAGAAGAAACACAATTACTAAGGTGAGTAATTTTTTCTTCAAACAACATGAAGTCTTGCTGTATTCTGACATATGAAGACTACCAAGCAGTACCTCCATGGAGGAGGGAATCAAACATATTTTGGGAATAGGCTCTGCAGTACTGATGCACCAAACCTAGCATCACTCCTAGCCTGGATATCCAGAGAGAAATGCTTGGTGAATGTATGGACTGTTTTCCAGGTGGCTGCTTTGCATATCTCTAGTAAGGGAATATCCCAGGGAAGCAGCTGTACCTCTAGTCGAATGAGCCCTCAGGCCTGAGGTTGGTATTTTGTTTAGCTTTTCATAGCAGAATTTTATACAAGCGACAATCCACCTGGCAATAGTTCTCTTAGTGGCAATGTAGTAGCTAAGGGCCCTTTTAACATCTTAACTGTGTAATCTTCTCTCTCCTGAAGAATAATGATTAGTGAAGAAAACAGGGAGAGACATGAATTGGTTCAAATGAAAATCTGAAACCACTTCAGGTAAAAACCTTCTATTGGTTCTAAGGACCACCTTATCTCTATGGAATGAGATAAAATCAGGCTCCACTGACAGAGCTTGCAATTCACTGATACGTCTGGCCGAGGTAATAGCTACCAGGAACACAGTTTTCCAAGTCAAGTACTTAAGCTCTGCTGAGGACAAAGGTTTAAAAGGGGGTTGCATAAGCTGAACAATGCAAATATTAAGGTCCCAAGCAGGAGTAGGATCTCTAAAAGGGGGATTGGTATGAAGCAATCCCTTGAAAAATTTACAGAAAACAGGATGAGATGCCAGTGAGGAGGGCTTTCCCACTGACAAAAAAGCAGAAACAGCTGACAAGTGTACCTTGAGGGTAGCTGGTCTGAGGCCTAGGCCATTAAGATAAACCATATAGTCCAGAACTGTAGACAAGTCAGCAGCATCTGGGGTTATATGCTTCTTGGAACACCAAATGCTGAATCACTTCCATTTGGAATTATGGTGGAAGGTTTTTGAGAGGCTTTGAGAATGTCCAGAACCCCTTGAAAGAGAGACGCAAACCTGCATATTCTAACTCTTCAAGAGCCAAGCCTTGGATTGAGGGACCGCAGGTTAGGATACCAGATCCTCCCGACAGGAGGTTAACAGATTGTGATTCCTGGGAAGAAAAAGGGGAAGATGGACAGCTAGGGACAGCAACATGGGGTAACAAGGCTGCCTGGCCCAATCTGGAGCAATCAGGATCACTTTGCAAGACTGTAATCTTATCTTGACCAGAACCTTGAACAGTAGAGGAAAAGGAGAGAAGGCATACAGAAATTTCCCTTTCCCAGTCCAGAATCAGAGCATCCAGAGGGACTGAGCCCAAGACTGGGGGTCTGCAACAGAAGAGAGGAAGTTGGTGATTGTCTGTGGCTGCAAAGAGATCTATCTCTGGAGTGCCCTCCCTTGAAAAAATCACTTTTAAGACTAGGGGATCCAGGGACCATTCGTGATGGCCCTGGGAGATCCTGCTCAATGCATCTGCTAGCACATTGTCCTTTCCTGGGAGGTGGACTGCTACCAGAAAAGTCTGTAGAGAATAAGCCAGGGACCATAATTTCATGGCTTCCATGCACAAGGCCATAGACCGAGTGCCTCCCTGCTTGTTGATATACCACATGGTGGTGGTGTTGTCTGTCCTGACCTGAACCACCTTGTTCCGACTGATTGTGAGAAGGCTTGCAGGGCCAGGTAAACTGCCCTGAGTTCCAGAAGACTGATGTGGAGAAGAGACTCCTGAGTGGACCACACTCCCTGGGCTGTCAGAGTCCCCAGGTGAGCTCCCCACCCCAGAAGAGAAGCATCTGTGGTTAGAACCACAGAATGAGACTGAGTGATGAATGGGACCCCTTGCCTGAGATTGTCCAGATCCTGCCACCATTGAAGAGCCTGGATCAGGGTCTGAGTCACTGGAATAAGTTTGGATAGATGATCTTTTTTCTGAGACCAAAAGGCCCTCAGATGAAACTGAATGTCCCTCATCTGAAATCTGGCCCCTTGGACCACTGCAGTGGAAGCTGCCATGTGTCCCAGGAGCTGAAGGAAGTGATTTGCTGGTTGAGAAACCAGAAGGCGGAAGGAAGAAGCCAGCTCTATGATGGCCTTTACCCTTACCAAGGGGAGAAATGCTCTTGCTTTGACAGTGTCCAGTTCTACCCCATGAAGGTCAAAAGTTGCACTGGCTCGAGAATTGACTTAGGAAGACTGAGAAGGAAACCTAGAGAAGTGAGCACTTACTGGGTCACTTTCAAATCTGTCTCGACTTGGTCTGGAGACTTACCCACTATAAGCCAGTCATCCAGGTACGGGAATATGGAGATATTTTTTCTCCTTAGGAATGCCACTATTACTGCTAGGCATTTTGTGAACACCCTTGGAGCTGATGTTAGGTCGAAGGGCATTGCTTTGAACTGGTAATGGCCTGAAGGCAGTTCGAACGTGAGGTACTTTCTGTGGGAGCACCTGATGAGAATGTGAAAGTAGGCATCCATTAAGTCCAGAGAGGCTAGCCAGTCCCCTGGCCTTAGAGAGGGAAGAATTATTCCCACAGTCACCATTTTGAACTTTGGATTTAATAGATGTTTGTTCAGGTATCTTAAATCTAGGATGGGGCGCTACTCCCCTGTTTTCTTCGCGGTAAGGAAGTACCTGGAGTACAGACCTTTGCCCCTGTGGATTGTAGGAACTCTCTCTATGGCCCTTAAGGCCAGAAGAGGTGAAACCTCAGCCTCTAGGGCAATGGTTTCAGAGATGTTTGCAGGTGAAAAAGATCTGGCGCTCAGCTTTGGAAACTTTTTGAAGCTGAGAGCCAGTCCCTGGCTTACTACCTCCAAGACCCACTTGTCTGAGGTAACAGACTTCCAGTCCTGGAAGTAGTAAGCCAGCCTGCCTCCTACAGGAATGGAGGAGTCGACCCGGGCTAACACATCAGGATGTCTGCTTGGCAGGGGCCTGAGGCTGAGAGGTGGATGCAGCCCTGCTCATCCCCCTTCTGCGGCTCCCTCTGAAGAACTCCTTCTGGGAAAAAGGAGGAGGCCTGTGCTTGGTAGAAAGGCCTATGAAAAGGCCTGCCCCTGCCCCTAGCTTGCTGCCTTTGAGGAGTTGCCTGCCTTTCCTTGGCCTGTGCACTCCTATAGGTGGTCCTGTATTCATCCATCTTTTTCATATAATTCTCTGTCTGCTTCCCAGAGAATTATTAACGACAAGGTAATCCATAGCCTTAGCCTGGGTATCCTGAGATAGGCTAGTACACCTGAGCCAAGCTAGTCTCCGAAGAGCCACAGATGTAGCCATGACTCTAGATGATACATCACTGGAGTCCACAGTAGCATGAAACTGGATCTTTGATGCCTCAATCCCATCAGCAGCCACCTCCTCCAGCTTCTTGGCAAGCTGGGGGAGGCCTGCTTAGCCAGTGCCAGTACAGTGTCCCACCTGGACTTCTGGTACCTGGCTGTATAGGCCATGTAATTAGCCTGCCTGAGTCCCAAAGAAGATGCCATGTACTTCTTTTGCTGTGGCATCCAACTTCCTGGAGTCTTTATCTGGGGTGAAGCCAAGGAATGTTAACCTTATCACAGGCTGCTGCCTGCATGACCCCAACATGGCTGCACTGCTGGTACAAGCACTCCGTACTTGAGCCTAACAGCATGTACCTCTTGTCCGTCCATCTGTCCACAGGAGGTAAGGAATTTGGAGTTTTTAATAACTTTTGTGTCTGTTTCCCAAAAGACTTATGAAGGGGAATAGACAACCTTTTTGACTCTGGGATGTCCATCATCTCCACAAAGTCAGGCTCCTCTTGTTCCTCAACAGCTTCTTCCATAGGGAGCTGGAGGGTTTCTGCCACGCTCCTGTAAAACATGAAGTGGGAAGGGGACTCAGAAAGCCTAGGAAGGGAAACACCAGAAGGACTGTCTGGGGAGATGTCCGGTTCTATGGGCTCATCCAGACCTTCTATTCTGTCATCATCATCACCTTCATCATCATCATCATAATCATCATCCTTCTCCAAGTTCAGTTCATAAAAATCTTCCGGGGCATAATCTTGAACCAGAGGAACCGACCGAACCGAACGCCTGCTAGAAGGCGCCGGATCGGTCGGAACTGAACGAAGCGATTCCACCATACGAATCGCTCTGGCAATTTCTTCGGCGGTCAGATGGTGCGGTTCTGGATCCAAACCGGCTGATTTATCTTTTCTATATCTTTTTGACGGACCCGATCCCTCAGAATCGGCTCTCCTTTTGCCCAAAGGAGTTTCGCCCTGGTCAGAGGGCACTCCTTCTGGTTCGGTCGGGTCAGCGAACTTCTCAGCCTCCTTTTCCCTAAGCCTGCCAATCTTTTATCCAGGGTGGCTTTAGGGAAATTTCTGCAGATTTGGTAGTCCAAATCGAGGTGGCCAAACCCCAGACAATAAACACAAGTGGTGTGGAGATCAGCCTTAGCAAAGGCCTCCCCACACACACACTGCAGTGTTGAAACACAGTGGGCCCGTTTTTTTCTTTTGGTTCTAATATGTAACCATACTTAATCAAAAACTTACCCTTTACTCGGCTTCCAGCAGCAAGACACCCTTATCGGTTTCTAACCGTGTCACAGGTATTTGAAAAAATATGCAAAAACACGTTTGTTTTTTTAAAACCGATAAGGATCGGTACCACACACTAAATTTACAATAAGACAAATTCTACACAGCAGCCGGTTCAGCCCAACCGGTTGAATATATATAATTTACAATTTCCACAAGTTTTTCCAAATCTAGTCCACTACCTACATACTTACTGTACCACAGACAGGGATCTGAACAAAAAAAAACAAAGAATTTATCGGTAAAACCAACGACTTTAACCGACCGAGAACCGTAAGCAGAGGAGAAATCTCCAGAGCGACTGTTCTGTTAGGCGGAGTAAAGAATCCGATGGTTACATTTCAAAGTGCAGCAGACAGAGGTCTGAACCGAGCTCGAGCTCAACGTTCTATGCCTTGCATAGAATTTAACTCTTTCCTCTCCGGAGCAGTTCAAGTGCTAGGGCTATCTGCATATGTCAGAATACAGCAAGACTTCATGTTGTTTGAATACTCTGCAGCAATTGTATCACCTTAATAGCATTCAGTATTTCTTTAGCGGTTGGAACTGCTGTGACCTTCGGTCGCGGTTCCTCCACTGTATGTTTCTCCTTTTGTTTCTTTTTGGTAGGGGCCGGTTCAGCAGCTGGTTCTGCACTTCTCTTAGACTTTGAGGAGGTTTTGGCCTTGTCAGAGGGCTTTCCCTCTGGTTCCTTAGATTTTTCCTTGTTAGAGGAAGGAAGCGGTTGTTCAGGAGCTGGGTCAGCAGCTTTCTCAGACATTTTTTCTCTCAGTCTGTTGAGGCACCTATCAAGCGCAGACAGAGGAAAAACATTACAAATTTCACAGTCTGCATCCAGGTGGTCAAACCCTAAGCAGACAACACAAGTTGTGCGAGGATCAGCCTTAGCGAACGGCTCGCCACACACAACGCAGTCCTGAAAACCTAAAGGGCCGGTTTTCTTTTTGGGCTTCTGTGATATAACCCTTTAACCAAGAAATGCTGGTTCTGTGCCAATTAACAAATAATAATAGTTTCTCCTTTTTTTTTTTGGTCGGTTCAGCGACCAAGGCAAAAAACGAAAAACCTCAGTTCAACACACAGAACAAATAGGCAAGAACCGGCAACTATAATTTACTAAGAATTATGACTAAAATGAAAAACCTTTACCTCAAAGAAAGTAGGATATGTTGGTTCCTTACCAATTCAGAGAACCGAGGAAGAACCACAAACTTACCAAACTGAAGCTAAATTTAGATTAGTTTACCAGTATTAACCAAAGACTAAATGAATCAGTCACTTGAAAACCGAAGAGATAAGTAAAATCTTCTAGAAGCTGAAGAAGCAATCTCTTCGGTATCTAACTTTGGCAGGCAGAGTAAAAATCTGACGGTGACATAGACTGCACCAGGGACAGTAGTTTGAAAACCGAGCTCAAGCCTATCAAAGTTCTACTATTTGCATAGGTTCTTTAACTCTATCCTGCCTGGGGCAGTTGAATGATGAAGGCTAACTGCATATGTCAGACTACAGTAAAGATTTCCTGGTGCTTGAATGGCTTGTTACTAAAGGCAGGTCCACATAACTCAAACAAAATCACTGTGCCATTAGAATACACAAGTTTGAAATGCCACCATTACACAGTAACAACCTTCAACTGGGCCCTAAACATAAAACTAATTTAAAAAATAAAATAAATTAATTAAATGTTGTTTCCCTGATCATCACACTCTCCTTACACACATAAACAAATCAGAAACATTAAGTATTGTTATAAAATGGGTAATGAAAATTGAACATTCTGATTGGCTGAAAAGGAAGTGTCAAATTTGTTTTACACATAGTAAAAAAAAGTACTGGCAACTAAATCATTGTGCAATTAGAACATTCGCATTTGAAATTCCACCATTGTTTTTTTCCCCCGCTAACTGCAGCTCATCTCAGACTTGCGGACGATCAGGAAAACCTTGGTGCCGCTCGCTAACTGAACCCTACACATGGAACCATTAAATAAGCAAAAATAAAAAAAAAAAATTACTGACTGATTTAGATGCAGTAATCGTGGAGCTGCTTCAAGGGCTTGCTTGCTCCCATTCATGATCCCGCACATGCCGCCTCCACTGTCTTGTACCAAATTGCACTTCCGTCCCACTACATTTAACTAAAAAACCAAAAAAATCTGCATTCCTTATTCTTTTTTTTTTTTTTTTAATTGCAAAACTAGCGCAATGTGTCAGGGAGAACTGCTACTTACGCTCGCTCCATTCTGGTGCTCGGACTGTCATGGGAGTGGAGGAGCTACTTACATATCCTTCATTTCTTTCAATTGCTCTTTTAAAAGGACACAAACCTCTCCTTCTAACCACACAGCTCAGCTGCATAGTTCTCTCCATCGGGACGGAGTGGGGGACTGGCATGGTTGCCACAACAGTACAAATGCAAGAAGCAATGACATCATCACCTAGTAGGCGGAAGGACTATTTTATATCAAATTAACACAATGATTTCATTTTTTTTTTCAGTCCAGTAATATTTTTTAAGGTGAGAAAAATATTAAAAAAAAAGAAACCCATTTTATAAACACAATAAAACACTCCAGGGTGTGGGCTGAACAGATATTACCGCACTTCCAGGGGCTGAAGGCACCCCAGCTGGGCCTCGTGCCTTACTACGCCCCTGGGCGTGTGGTAATATCTGTTCAACACACACCCTGTCATATCTTATTGCTTACTTCATAGTTTTCATTACAACTGTTGCTTTGCTGACAATGAAAAATCCCCCTTCTATCTTTACCTGCTCATCAAGGAAATCTCTTCTGCTTGCCCTGACAGTGAGATAATGGAACTACTTTTACAGATCTTAGACCAATAATTTGTCTCACCTGTACAATCACCTGTTCTATGCCAAAAGTTTCCGTTAACCCCGTGCTGTGGCAGACACTGCTCAGCTTCCTCTCCAGACAAACCGCTTCTCATACCTTCAAGGTAATTATCTCTTAGCATTACAAAATATTTCCATAATATTTCACACACCATCATGTCTCAGAATTAGTGTATGTGCTTTATATTTCCACAGGTGGACAGTATGATAAGTCAAGTTGAAAGCGAGTTCCCGTGCTGCAGTCTGACAGTGATTCATACTAACTGAAGACTTGCTGCATTATACAAACAATGAAGTGTAAAGAAGAAAAAATTACTCACCTTAGTAATGTTGTTTCTTCTAATGGAGTCTTGCTATATTATGACATGTGCAGTATAACCCCAGGTTAGAACTGCTCCGGAGGTGAAAGAGTTAACTTTCCATGCAAGGCATGGACTTGAGCACGAGCTCGGTTGAACACTCTGTCTGTTGATGCTCAAACTCAAACTGTCAGATCTTTACGAGCAAAACTCATTAAGGTTCTGTGTGGAAGCCGTAAACCTACACTAGCCCACTGGCTACTTAACTACAAAAACACATTTTTGTTCTTGATCCCCAAATAAAGACTCAAGTCAGGGGATTCAAGAAAGAAAAAATATATAAAGACACCTAAGCACCCTAAGAAGGGTGAAAATAAAGTGGGCATCTATGAAATGCCAAGACTGCCCTGCCCACCCACATCCCAAAAGTAAAGGTTCTGAGAGGGGCAGGCTGGGGGGGGGGAGGTCATAATATAGCAAGACTCCATTAGAAGAAACAACATTACTAAGGTGAGTAATTTTTTCTTCAAACAACATGAAGTCTTGCTATATTATGACATACGCAGATTACACAGCAGTACCTCCAAGGAGGAGGGACATAACCTACTTAGGAAATAGGCTCTGAAGCACAGCTGTGCCAAATCGAGCATCACTCCTAGCCTGGATGTCCAGGGAGTAATGCTTAGTAAAAGTGTGAACTGTTTTCCAGGTAGCTGCTTGACATATCTCTAGGATAGGGATGTCCCTGGCAGCAGCCAGAGATGCAGCTGTACCTCTGGTAGAGTGAGCCCTCAGGCCTGAGGGGAACCTTACCCAGTTTTTCATAACAAAATTGATACAAGAGACAATCCACCTGGCAATGGATCTTTAGTGGCAGGTTTTCATTTTCCAACCTCACCATAAGTGAGGAACAATTGAGGGAGTCAAACCTGTGACCCTTGGTACATTCTATATAGTAACTAAGGGCTCTTTGACATCTAAACTGTGCAATCTCCTCTCGCCAGAGGAGGAATGGTCAGTGAAGTACACAGGAAGAGACATGGATTGATTAAGGTGGAAGTCTGAAACCACCTTAGGCAAAAACTTTCTGTTAGTCCTGAGGACCACCTTATCTCTGTGAAAGGAGATAAAATCAGGCTCCACTGACAATGCTTGCAATTCACTTATGCGCCTGGCAGAAGTGATGGCTACCAAAAACACAGTTTTCCAAGTCAAGTACTTAAGCTCTGCTGAAGACAATGGCTCAAAAGGGGGTTGCATAAGCTCGGCAATGCAAATATTAAGATCCCAAGCAGGGGCAGGGGCCCTGAATGGGGGATTGGTGTGCAGCAACCCCTTGAAAAACTTGGTGAATACAGGATGAGCTGAAAAGGAAGAGGGTTTACCTGCTGATAGGAAAGCAGACACAGCTGCCAGGTGCACTTTTAGGGTAGCTGGTCTAAGCCCCAACGAATTCAAATGCACCAAATAATCTAAGATTGTGGGCAAGTCAGCAGATTCTGGGGAAATGTGCTTGCCAGAGCACCATATGGAAAACCTCTTCCATTTGGAATTATAAGTGGTCCTGGTGGAAGGCTTTCTAGAGGCCTTCAAAATATCCAATACACCTTGGGAAAGGTGTAGGTCAGCAAACTAACTCCTCAAGAGCCAAGCCTTGAGATTGAGAGATTTGAGGTTCGGATACCAAACCCTCCCCTGGGCACAGGATAACAGGTTGTGATTCCTGGGAAGGCACAGGGGAAGGTGGACTGCTAAGGACAAAAGGAGAGAGTACCAGGGCTGCCTGGCCCAATCTGGGGCAATCAGGATCACCTTGCAGGGTTGAGATCTGATTTTGACTAGCACCTTGAACAGGAGAGGGAAGGGGGGGAAAGCATAGAGAAACTTCCCTTCCCAACTGAGAAGGAAGGCATCCAGAGGGACTGAGCCCAACACTGGGGGCCTGCAACAAAAAAGGGGAAGTTGGTGATTGTCTGGGGCTGCAAAAGATCTATCTGCGGGTGCCCCATCTGGCAAATACTACCTCCAATACTAGGGATCCAAGGCCCATTCGTGATGGCCCTGGGAAATTGCTTGAGAGCATCTGCCAGACATTGTCCTTGCCTGGTAGGTGAACTGCCGTGAATGGAGGTATTCAGGGAATAAGCCAGAGACCACAACTTCATCGCCTGCAGCAAGGTCAGAGACTGAGTGCCCCTAGCTTGTTGATGTACCACATCGTAGTGGTGTTGTCTGTTCTGACCTGAACCACTTTGTTCTGAACAGATGTGGAAAAACTTGAAGTGCTAGAAAACTGCTCTGAGTTCCAACAGATTGATGTGGAGCAGAGATTCCTGAGGGGACCACAATCCCTGGGTAGTGAGGTCACCATGTGAGCTCCCACCCCAAGAGGGATGCATCTGTCGTAAGGACTAAGGAGTGAGACTGGGGGGCAAAAGGGACCTCCTGTCTCAGATTGCTCTGGTCCTGCCACCACTGAAGGGCCTAGATCAGAGTCTGAGTCACTGGGATCAATTTGGTTAGAGGGTCCCTCTTTTGAGACCAAAAGGCTCTCAAATGGAACTGGACATCCCTCATCTGAAACCTTGCTCCCTGCACTACTGCTGTAGAGGCAGCCTTGTGCCCTAGGAGCTGAAGAAAGTGCCTTGCTGGTCGAGAGACCTGAAGGGTGAAAGAAGAGGCCAGAGAGACCAGAGTCCTTGCTCTTTCCAGAGGAAGGAAGGCTCTGGCCTCTTTGTGTTCAGTTCTGCACCTATGAAGGTGAGAAGCTGGACAGGCTCTAGGACTGACTTTGGGAGATTGAGAAGGAAACCTAGAGATGTGAGCAGTTGCTGAGTTACCTGAAGGTGTAGTCTGACCTGATCTGGAGACTGGCCTACTATGAGCCAGTCGTCCAGATAAGGAAAGATGGCAACTTTTGCCTTCTTAAGTGGGCAACTGCTACTGCAGGCATTTTGTGAATACCCTCGGCCGAGGTGAGGTCAAGGGCATTGCTCTGAACTGATAATGGCCTGAGGGCAGTTCAATCTGAGGTACTTTCGATGGGAGCTTCTGATAAGAACATGGAAGTAGGCATCCTTGAGGTCCAGGGAGGCTAGCCAGTCCCCTGGCCTTAGAGAGGGTAAAATAATTCCCAGAGTCACCATTTTGAACTTTGGTTTTAAAAGGTGCATGTTTAAGTATCTGAGATCTAGGATGGGCCACCATTCTCCTGTCTTTTTTGGGGTAAGGAAGTACCTGGAGTACAACCCTTTGCCCTGGTGTAGGGGTGGAACCCTCTCCACAGCTCTGAGAGCCAGGAGGGTAGAAACTTCTGCTTCTAGGGCAAGAGCCTCTGATGGATTTGCAGGTGGAAAGGATCTGATTCTCATCTTTGGAAACTTTTTGAAGCTGAGAACCAGTCCCTGGCTTACTACTTCCAGGACCCACTTGTCTGCTGTTAAAGACCTCCAGTCCTGGACAAAGTAAGCCAGCCTGTCCCCTACCAGTAGAGGAAAGTTGGCCCTGGCCACCCCATCAGGGAGCCTGCTTGGAGGGGCTTTGGGCTGAGGGGTAGAAGTGGGCTTACTTGTACCCCGTCTGCCTCTCCCTCTGAAGAACCCCCTCTGGGCATAAGCAGAAGAGGAGGCCTGGGCTTGGTAAAAAGGCCTATGAAAGGGCCTGCCCCTGCCCCTGAGATGCTGCCTTTGAGGAGTGGCTTGCCTTTCTTTGGCCTGTGCACTCCTATAGGTGGTCCTATATTCATCCATTTTCTTCATATAATTCTGTCTGCTCCCCAAACAGAGAATTACCCACAACAGGAAAATCCATAGCCTTAGACTGGGTATCCTGTGACAGGGTAGTACATCTGAGCCACGCCATTCTGTGAAGTGCCACAGATGTAGCCATGACCCTTGATGACACATCATTAGAGTCTACTGCAGCATGAAATTGCACCTTGGATGCCTCATACCATCCGCAGCCACCTGCTCCAGCTCCCTGGCAAGCTGGTCAGGGACTTGTTTCTCTAGAGCCAGCACAGTATCCCATCTGGACTTCTGGTACCTAGCAGCATAAGCCATATAATTTGCCTGTCTGAGTCCTAAAGATGCTGCCATGTATTGTTTCTTTGCCATGGCATCCATCTTCCTAGAGTCCTTTTCAGGAGGGAAAGAGGCTAGGGGAATATTTGCTTTGTCACAAGCTGCAGCTTGCACTACCCCACATGGCTGCACTGCTGAGAGGAACTCAGTATCAGAGCCTGATAAAGTATACCTCTTGTCCATCCTTTTATCAACAGGGAGGATGGAGTGAGGAGTTTTTAGAATTTTTACTGTCTGTTTCCTAAAAGATTTATGCAAGGGAATAGACAGTCTCCTAGACTCTGGAATATCCATCATTTCTACATAATCAGGCTCCTCTTGGTCATCAACAGCTTCCTCAACAGGGAGTTGGAGAGTTTCAGCAACTTTCTTATAGAACATAAAATGAGAAGGGGACTCAGATAGCCTGGGAGACCCCAGACGGCCTGTCTGGAGAGATGTCCGGTTCAATGGACACATCCAGACCTTCAAAATCACATTCACTCTCCCCATATTCCTCCTCCCCTTCCTCCGACACATAAAAATCCTCAAAATCAAAATCTTGAACTGGTGGAACCGATCGAACCGACCGCTTTCCTGATGGTGCCGGTTCGGACGGAACCGGGGAAAGTGCCCGGACAATTTGAATTGCTTTAGCTAGTTCTTCAGCGGTTGGAGAAAGAACTTTTGGCTCCAAACTAGCTGACTTTCTAGCCCTTTTAGTTGGAACCGGCTCCTCAGAGCTGGCTCTTCATTTGCCCGAGGAAGCATCGCCCTAGTCAGAGGCACTCCCTCCGTTGGTTGAACCCGAACCGCTGGCAATATCCGGTCAGCGGACTTTTTAGCCTCCCTTTCCCTGAGCCTACCAACTCTCTTTTCCACGGTGGCAGCAGGAAAATTCTTACAAATCTGGCAGTCTGCATTGAGGTGGTCAAACCCCAGACAATATACACAGTGGTGTGTGGGTCAGCCTTGGCAAAGGCTTCCCCACAGAGACCACAGTGTTGAAACCCAGTGGGCCCGGTTTTTCTTTTGGGTTTCTCAGACATAGTGCCAGCCTAACCAAACTTGCCCGTTAATGGCAATCCGCCAAGCAAGACTCCCTTATCGGTTCCCAGCCGTGTCACGGGCCGTGGAAAAAACGTAATGAAACTGTTTTTTAGAACCGATAAGAACCGGGAACCGCACTCTAAAGGACTAGAAAGTCTATAAAAAACAACCTGATCGGTTCAAACTGAACTGAAAACACATTTACAAGTTCCACACAGAAGAAAATAAATGTATGCCTTCTATTACTTACGATACCACAGACAGAGCTTGAACCGACTCGGTTGTGGTTATTCGGGTTAAGAAACCTAAAAAATAAAACTTTAACCGACAAACGAATCCAGAGCAGAAGGAGAAATCTCCGGAGCGACTGTTCAGTGAGGCGGAGTAAAGAATCTGACAGTTTGAGTTTGAGCATCAACAGACAGAGTGTTCAACCGAGCTCGCACTCAAGGTTCCATGCCGTGCATGGAAAGTTAACTCTTTCACCTCCGGAACAGTTCTAACCTGGGGTTATACTGCATATGTCATAATATAGCAAGACTTCATGTTGTTTGAAACACATCTTTCTAACAGACATACCAGAAAAACGAGGTACACAGAAAATGAAGAACTCACATTTTCCATTTTTTCTATTACTGTTCTATTCCTTTGTTGTTACAATCCTAAACTGAAACCGAAAATAAACTGTTCAAAGCCGGTGAAGCAAACTGGAGAAAGTCACTAAAAGTACACAAGCACTCATTTTACAAACAATACCCAAATGACATAAAAAAAGATACTGAAGTTATTTCATCCACAAATATACCGATATTTTTTTTTTTTAATTATTTTTAATGGCAGAGTCTAACAGCCAACATGGAAGGAGTATAATCTGATAATAGCAGTATCAGGCCCACCTATCTTCATACATCCGACAAGAGTGATGGCAAATTGATAATCCATTCAACCAGCATCAGCAGCAGCAAGCCAAGGAGATCAGTTCAATAACAATCTTGCCTGGTAAAACTCAAAGGGACTGATATTGGGCAGAGTTCAAATCTGTGACAGGATTATCAAACTGCCGGCCTGTCTTGACACAGCCAAGCAGCCTCCCCCCATCCCTCTCTAAAGCCCTGGAGAAAACAGTATCCACCCAACTCATGGATTATCTATCCAAGTACAACATATTATGCCCAGAGCAGCATGGCTTCCTCCCTGGTCACAGCACAACTTCAGCCCTATTGAAGTTCTCCCACCAAGTACACTCTGCACTTGACTCTGGGGAGATCACCGCGGCAGTGTTCATTGACCTATCCAAGGCCTTTGACACTGTGTGTCACCCCCTATTGCTTGACTCCCTCCGTCAGCTTGGTTTCTCATCTGGCCCTCTGGCCTGGTTCTCCAGCTACCTCCGTGACAGATCCCAACAGGTCAAAATCAATGGTATCCTATCAACTGCCTTAACTGTACACTCTGGGGTCCCTCAAGGCTCCATCCTGGGCCCCACATTGTTCAGTCTCTTTCTAAACACCTTCCTCAGCTCCTGCTCGGGCAAAATGCTTCTATATGCCGATGATGCAGTCCTCATTGCCTCCCACCCTGACCCACTCACCCTCCAGAGCTCTTTGCAACTCACCTTCAGCCAAGCTGAAAAATGGTTCCCCGACCATCGTCTGATTCTGAACCACAAGAAGACGAAATCTATGATTTTTGCACACTGCCAAAGTAACTCCAGAAATGCTCCCATTCACATCATCCCCAGCACCCTACACCCCCTTGAACAGGTATCAACATACAAATACCCGAGCATCACCTTCGCCTCGGCTCTCTCCTTCCATGCCCATCTTAACTCGCTGTCCTCTGCCATGAATGCCCGGATTGGACTCCTCTACCACCACAAAGACTGCCTCCCTGAGTTTGCCCTACAGCTGGCTATCACCTCCTCCATCCTGTCTTTGGTTGATTATGGACTCCCTATCTATGCAGCTGCTGACCCCATTGCCCTCACCAAAGTCCAGACCTCTATCAACAAAGCCTGAAGGCTCCTGACTGGTGCCCCCAGCAGAACACACACATGCCAGCTTTACTCCACCTCGAACATACTCACTTTTGAAAAGCGCCTGCAATACCACACCTGTATACTGGCCAAAAAGACTCTACTTGGGCTCTCCCCCTCAGGAGTCGCTACATCCCTTCAATGGGCCACCCACTCGGTCGTCACCGGAAATACAACCAAAGCCACCCTCCAGGTGCCGAGAACTAGGACCTCACTCGCCCAAAGGTCTTTCCACTACAGAGCACCCTCCTGGTATAATTCCCTCCTCACTCACATCACTAACATCTCAAAAATCGGCCCCTTCAAAATCACCCTATGCAAACACCTCACTGACACTCGGAGCTGTAAATGCCCATAATAGGGCCTTACCGAGAGCCCCGCCTGAGTCAATCCGCAGACACAGACCTCCCCGGCCCCCCCAAGTAACCACCACCTAGTACCCCTAGGGTTCTTATAGTATTACATATGTACTAGTTTATTTAGAATAGCTTCTTGTAGTGTGTACACCACGCACTGTAACATGCGTGCTCCACTGTGTCACTGAAATTGCTTAGCTTTGTATGCTCTTCTGTATCTCACCTGTAGTGTTCACTGAAATTGCTTTGCTTTTTATGCTCTTTTGTATCTCACCTGTATTGCCACCCACTGTTTTGCTCCACCAATATGTTGTCTCCCCTCCCTGTGATGAGATGTCTTTGTAAATGAGTCTTTGACTCAAAGGTTGTAAATCCGAATTGTGAATAAATAGATAAATAAATTTCAACTTGCAACACCTGACTGTCTCCATTGGAAAGGAAGGGTATCTACCTCCGACAGCAGCATGGCTAAGCCACAGCTCTTTACCCTGGAAGCCAAGATGACCAATATAACTCTGCTCTTTAATAAGGTATTACAAGATACTGCTGAATTAAAAGCAACAGCATCTAGTACTAAAGAGGAACTGGGGAAAATAAGTGCCACAGTTACATCTACAGAAACCACTGTAAAACGACAGGCAGAAACCCAGCACTCTCATTCCTGCCAACTTAGATAATGTCACAGCCAAATACAATACCTGCTAGAGAAGGTCGACGACTTAGAAAACAAGGCAAGACGGAAACATTTACGAATAATTGGCATACCAGAGGGAGCAGAGGGCAGGGACACGATGGCTTTTCTCAAGAACTCTCTGCCAGTTATACTGAAAATCAACACTGGTGCCCCACCAGAGCTAGAAATGGCACACCGCTCCCTAGCCCCTAGGCCTCGTCATGGTGAAAAACCTGACCCATACTATGCAAGTTTGCCAGATACCCTGAAAAAGAGCTACACTTGGAAGGCGGCCAGGGAAAATAATAATCTGTCATTGGAGGGTTGCAGAGTGCAAATGTACCAAAATTTTTTGGCTGACCTATCCAAAAAAAGACGGGCATATGGCCAGGTTAATCAAAAACTGTCTTGGGTGAACATTACCACATCTCTTAGATACTCTGCACAACTGAGAGTTCAGTATAAGGGAGAATACTTGCTTTTCAACTCACCAGCAGAAGTCGAGGAGTTCCTGGCTGACACTGAGAGCAGGGACCAACCACCGAGCTGACCCAGATCATCGCCTTATGGAGAGGCCATCCAGAACATGGACAGCTCTGAGGATCCCACAAGCACGTTCCCACAACATATGGTGCAACTCCCTCCACATCATCCACATCTCAGGAATGGTACCAGGTCCAAAGAGGGAGACAGAAAAATAAAAATAAGCTTCCAGCCCTGATGAAATCTCCTTCCCATAAAGTGAGATCACACAGTAGGCAAAGGCGACAACAGCTCTCTGGTAGCACCAGCACATCACTGGAGGACACTCTGGTTAAAATTAGTAACCGCTACGAACCCCTCCAGGAGTTGATACCGACAGCCCTGGACTTATCCATCCCCGATGCGGTGCTTCCCCCACAATCAGACCCTGATTCTAATGGAAAAAACCGCCGATGCCTGTGCCCCAATTTACCAGGAGTGGGCGGACTGTGTGTCGGAGGCCCCTGACGAACTCCTGACTGACCCGCACCATGGTCCCTGCATGAACTCTCCCAAAAATGATTGACAGAGCAAGGCTGACTACCAGAGACTGGCTCTGTAAGCAAAATTTCTCACAGCCTTATTAAGGGATTCTCCCTCTACTAAGAAGAAGGCTGTGTGGTTAATTCCTCTAGGCCACCGCCACGAGATTAGGCGGTGCTATGTGGCATAGCTTTTCAATTTTCCTCACAGAGCTCAAATGTTGTGATGAGCTCCATTGGAGGCTTGCAGGTTTTCTGCACTGTTTAAGTTAGATTAATGCTAGCATGTAGGGGTACTGATTGGAGGGAGGGGTGGGATTGAAATGCCACAGCACTCGTTTACTGTAAGAGCAACCCCCCAATTTACAATACCGGCTGCAACTTTATACAGATAATGACCTAAAGACAGGCCAGATAGCTCCTATGACGAGCATTTATGCGATCTCTGAGCACTGCCGATGTTAAGGGAGCCCCAACCAAAAACCACAGGAGACAGCATCAAGAAGGCTCGTCAGTGGGTACCCTCATACATAAATAAATAGTTGAATATAGATTTAGTGAGACTGTGCCCCTTGGGCTGCACTGCAGCCGAGAACTGAATTAAAACTTTATTGTACATAGTTTTCAGCGCAGCACCCAATGCCTGTGGGGCGTACAGATGGCTAACCCACCCGCAGAGCTCAAGATGTTGTGATGAGCCATGCGGGGGTGGGGGGGGTAGCTGCTGGGATATGGCACATAACGTGTGCCATTTATCACTGGTGATGTCTGATCTGAAGCAGAGGGGTAACGCCAGAAACTCTGGGAAAGACCCCCCCCCCAGATATCTCATAAGCAAGGATTACCTCAGCTGCCTTCTCCTATCGTAACAGGGCACTAACCTCCTGGATGCCATTATATCCCTAAATTCAGAGACTCCCTGATACAACTGACATCCCGGGGGGAATGGGAACATGGGGTGCTCACCAAGGCAACACCCTGGTACTGATGCTATCACCCATCACCCAAGAACTCAATCGGTGCACAATTACAGAGGTATAAGCTTATTAGCAGATGACGACTCATGCACCCCTAGATGAGGGGCCTTGGGAGATGGACTGACCTGCCCCATGACTCCCTTGGTTATAGGCAGGGGTCGTACTCGGCAAAGGGAAAGCTAGGTGCTCGGTACAGGATGGATCTCCTCCTACCCCCTCATCAAGGGTAAGGTACACCAAACCAGTAGAAGACCACAGAACAGCTACCCTTGGGCCACCACTCAATTCCATGCCCAGGCAATGGTGATAACACTAAAGTCCCCGGCAAACCAACATGAAAAGAAAGCAATGCTCAATTCCAGCCTGAAAGGAACCTGAATAAGCTGGGAACCCTTACACCCAAAATGAAAAGGTTGCTCATACCCAAGGGCCTGGACTACTGCTCTAGTCCCCTAGGTTTGTTCCTTCTATGGTAGCTGGGCAAAGTCCGGCTCAGATAACTGACCCTCCTCCCCTGGAGTGGAGTTGTCTGGCCATTGGCAGGCTAGGAGACAGACAGCCTGCCAGTCCACACAAGTCGACTCACACTCTATGGATTGACTATCAACTGTTGATGTTACTGTTTAGTAGGTTCAATGTTTTATTGTTATAAAATATGCTACCTTTTTCCTTTTTGCTAGTAGCTATAGACAGGTAGATAATCAGAGGCAAAGAAAGAGTGGTTTTCAGTACAAATAAGGTATCATTTTCAGTAGCAGACAAGTTAACTTTAAAGCATCCACACTTAATGGTGGACAACCTACACTACCCAGGGGTATAAAGGATCATTGGAATGAGGTCCTAGTAACAACTTGGAGGTGGATCATGGTGCCCATCTCCTTAATAGCCAGCTTTCAACTCATGCACAAATTTCTCTTACTCATGGCTTCCATCCCTGACGTTGTTGCGACATGGAACGCCAAAGGCATAAATTTCATTAAGTGAAAAACTGACAACGCCTGAAGAAATTAAAACTCAAATAGCCTTTTTTCAGGAAACAAAACTCAATAATGTGGAAGCCCAGAAACTCAAAAGGGCATGGGTGAGACGGGAGGCTCACAGTGTCTCTGGCGCATCTAGCTGAGGGGTGTCAGTTCTGCTCCATAAGAACCTGAACTGGAAGCCCAATGAAGTACAAACTGATAAAGAAGGACGATGGGTTATGGTGCAGGTAGATTCTCAATTAGGGCCGATCCTACTGGTAAATCTTTACACCCTGAACACGGATTCACCCAAATCTTTTAACAAAATTTCTCAACAAATGCTAGAAATGACACATGATAATCCAGAAGTACTCATGGGAGGGGATCTAAACCTCACCATGGACTTCATCATGGATAGGTCCAACACAAAACCAGAACCACACACCCAAGTTCTTCGCGCACTGACAGATTTGATAGCCCTACATAAGCTCTCTGATAACTGGAGGCTTACCGATCCCACGCACCGAGACTACACTTTTTTCTCCAACCCCAAGGCAATGGCACGTCAACTAGACCACTGGCTCACCTCTCCAACAGTGACTTCAGCACACCAGACATAGCAATCGCCCCAATGTATCTGTCTGACCATGTCCCTGTGGTACTGAGCTTCCTTAGAACCCCTAAAGAGCACAGATCCCAGCTATGGAGACTAGACCCCCTTTCAATGCAAGACCCTAGTTTTGTTAAATGGCTCCTTAAAAACTCAGAACTTTACTTCCAAGACAATTCCCAAAGATCCGCATCAGCAGCTGTGGTCTGGGAAGCCTTCAAAGCTACAATGTGAGGGAGAATTATAAGTTTTGCAGCTCACAGGCATAAACAAAGGGAGGAGGAATGTGCCCAACTAGAAAAGCAGTTAGCACAACTGGAAAATCAATACGAAAAAACCCTCAGGTGTTGAACGACCCAGCTAAATTAAAAGAAATCACAGCATCAAGACTCCAGTTAAACATCCTAGCCACTAGAAAAGCCGAACTCCAAATACTAAGAACACAACACAGATACTTGGCAGTGGGGGAGAAAGCCAGGAAGCTGCTGACATGTAGACTGAAACAAATGCAGGCAGAAAGGCATATCCCCTACCTCAAAAATAAAAATGGGATCCCCACATCTAACCAAAAAGGAATCAACATGATTATGACGGAATTCTATAAAGAGCTGTATTCCTCTCAAAACAAATGGGACCCCGACAGGTAAAATACTTTTATCGCCAATCTATCTCTACCACGCCTTACGCCACAAGCCAGAGAGGAGTTAGAAGCCCTGATTTCCGAAAAAGAGATCTCCATAGACATTCAACTAATGGTGCCACATAAGGTGCCAGGAGGGGACGGCTTCCTGGTAGATTTTTATAAAGCAACAAATCACATTGTCAGCCCCCCCCAACCCAGATGTCGCAATCGGCTCACACAGCAGAAGAGTTGCCAGGTACACTAAAAGAAGCCATTATCACAGTACTACCTAAAGAGGGTAAGGACCTTGCCCTCCCAGCTATCTATAGACACATATCACTGATCAATGTGGATGCTAAGGAACTAGCCAAGGTCCTGGCTATTAGGCTAGAAAAATCCCTCCCACAATTATTCACTCCTCACAAGTCGGCTTTGTTAAAGGATGGGCAAGCTTAGACCATCTTCGGACCCTGATCTTCTTGATGCAGACTGTGGCTGGCACCCCCACTCCAGCCACAGCAGTAGCTATCGATTCTGAAAAGGTGTTCGACTCAGTGGAGTGGGAGTACCTGCATGCGGTTATGA
Organism: Neoceratodus forsteri; assembly: GCA_016271365.2. NCBI lineage: Eukaryota > Metazoa > Chordata > Ceratodontiformes > Ceratodontidae > Neoceratodus > Neoceratodus forsteri. The sequence continues at coordinate 108,096,493 of CM057450.1, read as the reverse complement.
AGTCCTACAACTTCGGCCCATATTTTATGTCTTGGGTCAGAACCATGTATAACGAGCTGAAAGAAAGGGTTCTCACTAACAGCATTATGTCAGATCCCTTTCCCCTATGCAGGGGAAACAGACAAGGCTGCCCGCTCTCACCATTGTTATTTGTATTGGCCATGGAGCCTCAGGCCACCACAATCAGGGCTCACCCTGAGATTACAGGTCTGAGTGTAGGAAAGGCCCAATACCATGAAAAGTTGTACGCCGATGACTGCCTGATCATAACAAATAATATAATCAAGAGCCTGCCCCAGATTCTCAGCACCTTGGAAACATTTGGCACAATATAGGGCCTAAGAATAAATAAAACTAAATTCGAAATACTCCCTCTGAATAAACACTCTACCTCCGTAACAAAGGACACACTAGGCCTTCCGTCGGCACCTCGAGGAATAAAATACTTGGGGATTAAACTCGCGCCCGACCTGGCCAACCTGTTTGATAACAACTTCAGTCCCTTATTGACAGGGCTACAAAGGGACATGGAGAGATGGGAACACCTCCATTTGTCCATGGCCGGGAAGACAGCTGCCATAAAGATGATGATGGCCCCAAGGGTATATTACCTACTCTCACATTTACCAATTATTCTCCCAGCAAAATGGGTCCAAAAATTACATACCCTTATGAGTAAATTCTTATGGGGATCCTCTCCCCCCACCACTATACAGTAGAGCAAAACTGAGAGCACCATGGATAAAAGGTAGGTGGAATCTCCCTGACTTCACAAGTTACTCCTATGCTTTTATCGCAGTCAAAACTCTAAAATGGTATGGCAGACAGGACTCAGATACACCCGCTTGGCTTGATATAGAAAACGCCCTCATGTATGGATACTCACCTGCAGCATTCCTAGGCTACAAGCTCCTAAAGCAATTCCAATACCTGACTACAAACCAGGCCATGCAACGGGCCTGGCAATTGATGGGGCAAAAGGCTAAGCTATGCTTGAACCCCCAAAATGATATTCCACTGTGCAACAACCCCAACCTGTGCATTAAAGGGGCACTCTTTAGATGGTCGGGATGGGAAAGTAAAGGTATACTCACATTCAGGGACAGAGAGATGCCTGGGGAAACATATTAGACTCCTTTCAATCCCTCAGAAATAAGTATGTGCTACCACAGGGTGACTTCTGGAGACATTTACAAATCAGAAGCCTGAAACTGCAATGCCAGAAAGCTAAGTGCGCTTGCTCTACATGCCCCAAGGTCTCAAACCCATCTGCAGAGGAAAATACGAATTCACACATGGCTCTCTAAACCAAAGGGACTTACTGGGACCATTCAAAGACTCATAGGAGACATTGGCCCTGACCCCTTGCTACCAGCCAAGGCGAAATGGCAAAACAAAATGGGCACCATGATCACCAACCAACAGTGCAAACAAGGTGGGTACTAGCACACCAAGCATGTGGGGATCCAAGGAGTCTTTTGATTCAAAACAAAATGCACCACCTATGGTATCACGGACCAACACAACTTAAGATCATGGGCTACATTAGCCAAGACAATTGTTGGCAGTGCAATGCCCCAAATGCTGATCTATTGCATGTCTTATGGAACTGCACTCCCCTTCACCCCTTTTGGATGCATATCACAGCAGTCTCCACAGAGATACTTGGGCGCCCCACTCCTCTTGACCCACTAATCTGGATCTTGGGTGTCTTCCCGACCACAATAAAGCTTGGTGGCCATCACAAACAATGGTTAATCCAAGCCTCAGTAGAAGCCAAGCGACTCATTTTGAAAAAGTGGAAAACTACCACTATACCAGCTCCCAAAGAGTGGCATACAGCCCTACAGTCTCAAGCTTCCCTCATGCCAATAACCTGTTTTAACAACAGATGTATGCAGAAGTTCCAAAATAACTGGACTCCCTACCTGGAATATATTACTGCCAAAAGCACTCTCGATGTGGGGAAATACTTCAAGAACTTGCTTAAGCCCCCATGACTCCTATACATATGTAGCCCGGATACATATGGGTATGGACCTCATCTTCCTGTAACACCACAGAAGAAGGATAACAGAATGCTAAGCACCTTAAATGGTACCTATATGGTTAACTTTGCAGTATAGGCTTCGGTTCTTATGTTACACTTTAAAGAAGTACTCATTGTTTAACCCCTCTGTTCCAAATATTACCAAGTGATGCCAAGATGAAACAAGTTTATCTGCTTAAGTAACCTCACAAGATATGTCCAAGTGTGGAATGTACATTTACTGTATGACTGAAACTATATACTGTCTAACAGATCTTTTAAGGATATATTTATAAAATGGAAAACTGCTCATGGAACGCCAACTCAAACTCCCAGCAAAACCCACCCACAAACAGCAAACCACCAATAAGAGTTCAGGCTACTACAATGATGCACAACAGCAACCAATGAAATCACCATATAACCACCAATTCAGACCAACAACCAATAACATATTTAAACATATCTAATTGCCCTGTATACATCAACACCACAGTTCTCTCTGATGCAATCAGTGACCACTCTCCCATCTAGTTCAGCTGGTCAAATAACTTCACTGAGCTCCCCTCCCAGAACAACAACCAGAACAGGGTCCTCATTAAAGGGCACTTAGAGATCCTGAAATCAAATCTTCGTCACCTTGACTGGACAACGGTCTACATTGATGTTGCTCTGGAATAGTTCATCTCTAAATTCAATGCTGTATGTGATAATCAAGCACCAAATAAAAGGCCAGAATAATCCATTGGTCACCCCTGACCTCACTAAGTGCCTCCCGCTTAGGGACCACCTTTGGCACAGGGCCCATGCCATGCATAAACGGACAGATCGTCAAGCCTATAGAAAAGCTAGAAATGACTGCACCAGGGCTATCCGAGCTGAAAAAAGCCACTACTTCAAAGAAGCTCTTTCTCACACCTGGAAGGATGGCAAAAAATTCTGGAACTACTTGAAGGAAGTCACTGGGAAAGACCCCAAGATAGCTCCCACAATGCTTAATATTGAATGTGCCCCTTCCCTTGACCCAAGATTAATTGCTAACACATTCAACAGTGCATTCACTGATCTCAGCGGTGTCCTCCCCCCAGAATTCTTCTCCTCCAGCAACATGAGCGACACCCTCAGGCGCCCAGATGGTGCCCTATTGCTCCCCTCTTTCCGCTTCAAAGTCATCATGCAAAACCAAGCCAAAAAATACTTCAAGGTGCTTGGGAAATCTAGACACATTGGGGATGACTTCGATCTCAAATTTGTTGCCCTTGCCCTTGATGAAATCCTGGCACCACTCACCCACATAGTTAACCTTTCCCTTAGGTTCTCGCAACTTCCACATAAATGGAAGGCAGCGGTTGTGACACCAGTGCATAAGAGTGGTGACCGTGCCCTACATAGTAACTATAGACCCATTTCCATTCTCCCACTGCTTTCTAAAGCCCTGAAACGGATAGTAGTAGACCAACTGATCAACTACATCGAAGAGCACCAACTCCTATGTCCACAACATAGTTTTTAGCATGGACACAGCACCACAACAGTAGTATTTGAGTTCACAGGCTTCATACATAACTCATTTGATCATGGTCATCTTGTAGGTGTGGCTTTTATTGATTTAATGAAAGCCTTTGATACAGTGCACCATGCCTTACTGATTAACCAGCTTACAACTATCGGTCTCTCCCACAATACCTTGGCCTGGTTCAGAAGCTATTTACACAACCGTACGCAGCAAGTAAAGATTGGCACAGTCTTCTCGGACAGTAAACCCGTCCACTCAGGAGTACCACAAGGGTCCATCTTTGAACCCCTCCTCTTTAGTATCTTCCTCAATTCACTCCCAAATGCCTTCCAGGGTCATGTCCTGTTATATGCAGATGATGAAGTCATCTTTGCCAGTGACTCTGACACCAAGGCCCTTGTAATCCAACTGCAACAACACTTTGCTGAAATTGAAAAATGGTTCTGAAACCACAAACTCATCCTGAACTATAAGAAGACTAAAATACAGGTTACTCACCTGTAACAGGAGTTCTAGGAGTGGTATATGTTTGTTCATCGACACTTGTTGGCAGGTACCTTGCCGCTTTAAGATGGGCCAGAAGGTCTTCAAGCTGGCTCTTCCCACCCACCCAGGTGGTAAAATCCTCGGCTCTGCCCCATGATGCCAGATCTAGCCCGCTGGAAGCCAGGTTGTGTGTGCCTGCAGCCGGGGAGGTCGGGTGGGTCTGTGTGGATGAACAACATATACCATTCCTAGAACTCCTGTTACAGTGAGTAGCCTGTATTTCTAGGGACGTAGATATGTTGTTCAATCCACACTTGTTGGCAGATGCCTAGCAGTTTACCGGGAGGAAGGAGGCAAGGCGCACACCCTCTACTTAGGAAACAGGTACTGGAGAACTGAGGCCCCAAAACCAGCATACCGGCTTGACTCGAGGTCGATGTGGTAATGGGAAATGAAGGTGTGTGCTGACTTCCAGTTAGCAGCCCTGCAGATTTCCTGAATAGGAACATCCCTAGAAGCAGCCACCGACACAGCGGTATGGTGGGTAGAATGAGCTCTTATCCCTCTGGGAGGCTCCTTGCCCGCCAACCTATAGCAGAGATCAATGCAGGAAGTGATCCATCTGTCAATCGTTCGCTTGGCTGCAGGTCTGCCAGGTGCGGCTTCAGCGTAGGTGACAAACATCTGGCAAACCTCTTTGTGAACTTCCGACGTACGCTCTTTATAGTAGGCAAGCACTCTTCTCAGTTCCAAAGTATGGAGCCTGTACTCAGCCTCCGAGGTGTGATTCGGGTAGAACACTGGCAGTGTAAGCACCTGATTCAGGTGGAACTCTGATACCACCTTTGGAAGAAATTTCAGGTGGGGGCGCAGGGCAACCTTGTCCCTGTGGAAGACCAGGTAAGGAGATTCAATGGAAAACGCCTGGAGCTCTCTGATCCTTCTGGCTGACATGATAGCCACCAAGAAGGCGGTCTTCCACGACAGGTGGGAGATATCACATCTGTGCATCGGTTCGAATGGCTTGCCCATGAGCTTGGCCAATACCAGCAGTAGATCCCACAGAGGTGGAGGTTCATGCACCGGAGGGGATATGTGATCAAAGCCTTTGAAAAAGCGCCAGACCACCTTCTCCTGCGCCACCGACTGCTTGCCGGCCCACACCCAGTAAGCAGAGATGGCTGGCAGGTGCATCTTAAGGGTCGTTGACCGAAGCCCTTGCTGAGAAAGGGACCACAGGTAGTCCAAAATGCTAGCCAACAAGCAGGACGAGGGGTCCAACCCCTTGCCCTGACAGCAGATGGAGAATCTCTTCCATTTAAAGCCATAACATTTTTCTGGTCGACTGCTTACGGGATGCTTCAACAACGTTGAGGACCTCGTTGGAAAGACCCAAGGCCTGGAACTCTAGCTGCTCAGGAACCAGGCCGTCAGGTGCAGGGATTGAAGGTCCGGATGGAGTACCTTCCCCTGGTTGACGGAGAGGAGATCCGGATACCAGAACTGGTGGGGCAGTCTGGGGCTACCAGAATCTCCTGCACCTTGTCCCTCCTCACCTTGAGAAGCACCTTGTGGATCTAGGGAAATGGAGGGAAGGAGTAGAAGAGGCCAGGAGTCCACGATCTCGAGAAGGCATCCCCCTGCAGTGAGCCCTGCTGAGGGGGGGCGGGCGTGAAACAGCCTCAGCTTCGCGTTCTCCCTGGAGGCAAACAGGTCCACCTGAGGAGTGCCCCACAGGGTGAACAGATCTTGCACTACCTCCAGCAGGAGACACCACTAATGAGCTGCAACGCCAATCCAGCTGAGGGCATTGGCCAGACTGTTCGAGGCTCCTGCCACATGGACAGCTAGGAGATCTGCCTCCAGACTGAGCACGAGAGACTAGATGAGATGAGCCTCCTTGCACAGAGACAAGGAGTGTGTCCTGCCCTGTCAGTTGAGATAGTACATGGTCGTGGTGTTGTCCGTCTGGACCTGACCCACTTGATGCCGAACAAATGGAGCAAAGGTGGTCAGGGCTAGCTGGACTGCTCGGAACTCCAGCAGACTGATGTGGCATTGGGAGTCCTGAGGGGATCAGAGACCGTGGGCCCTGTGCTCCCCCAGATGGGCACCCCAACCCATCAGATTCGTTGGTCATCAAGATGACCGTCGGCTTGGGCCGGACAAATGGGATGCCCTCCTGCAGATGATCTAGGACGAGCCACCACTGCAGGTCATCCCACATTTCCTGGGTCACAGAGACTGGCTGGTCTAGAAGACCTGAGCATTGAGACCACTGGCGGGCCAGCCTCCACTGCAGGTTGCACATATGCCAGCGGGCCCAACAGACCATGATGCTGCAGGCTGCCATGAGACCCAGAAGGCGCAGGAAATCCCAGGCAGGGCACAATTGCCCAACCAGAAATGATTGGGCAAAGGAGGAAACATCGGTCCTGTCCGCTGGGAGCCAGGCCTGGCTCGGAAAGAGTCGAGCTCCACCCCGATGAACTGGATCACCTGCAAAGGCACGAGTTCCGACTTGGCCTCGTTGATAAGGAGGCCTAGTTGACAGCAAACCTGGAGGGCCAGATCCCTGGATTGCTCCGCTCCAGCCTGGAGGGGGCTGCTATCAGCCAATCGTCCAGGTAAGGGTAGACCCAGACCCCCTCGGCACCGCAGGAATGCTTCCACCACTGCCATGCATTTGGTGAAGACCCTGGGAGCTGAAGAAAGGCCAAAGGGCATGGTCTGGAACTTGAAGAGGTTCCCTTCTGCTCAAAAGTGGAGGAACTGCTGATAGGATGGATGGATTGGGACAAGAAAAAAAGCATCCTGAAGATCCAGGGAGCAGAACCACATGCCCCATTCCAGGGATGGTATGATCTGAGCCAGAATGACCATCCGGAAGGTACGCGGCCTTAGGAACTTGTTCAGATCATGTAGGTCGAGAAAGGGGTGCCAGCCCCCTGTCCATTTTGGAACCAGGAAGTACCTGGACAAAAAACCCTGGGCAAGGAGGAGGAGGAGGAGGAGGAGGAGGATCCGCCACCTCGCTGACTACCCCCTTGCGGAGAAGCAGAACTATGTTGTCTCGGAGAGCCAACAGGGAAGCTACAGATCCAGTAGCTGCCTCCCTCCTCGCGTGGGGCACTGGCTTGAAAGGGAGGGACCTGCTCGAATTCCTGAGTCAGGCCCCTGCCGACCACCTCCAGCACCCAGCGGTCTGTGGTGATAGCAGACTAGGCAGAAAGGAAGTGGCTGAGCGGGCCCCCCATGTGGGGACCCAGGAAAGGTGTGACAGGGTTGAGGGCAACACCCCGCAACCCATCACTGGGCAGGCTTAGAGGAGGAGGAACTGGCCGAGGGGCCACCCAGACCCTTCCCCTCGGGCTTCCTGACCGAGGAAGCCGTGGACTTGGCTTTGGGGCACTAAGAATGAGCCTGTTGGCCCTGCTGCTGAGCAGGTTTTGCCACAAAGGCAGAGGGACGAAAGGGCTTAGACTGCTGTTGATGACCTTTGTCCCTCTGAGCAGATGTGACCGGGTCTAAGGTGGCATTAGACTTCTTGATGTGCTGGAGGTGACCCTCCACCCCCAGGCCGAACAGGTCAGTCCCTAGAAAGGGAACATCTGTTAGCTTGTGTTGGGTATCTGCCATGAAGGTCAAGATCTGCAACCAAGCCCTGCGGCACATGGCCACTGAGGCTGCAACTGGCCGGGCACAGGAGTCTCCGATGTCCAGAGCTGTTTGTAGCTGCTGTTTATCCACAGCTCTTCCCCAGTCCTGAACCTACTTGACCGTGGTCTGAAGGTCAGCCAGGAGATGAGGGAGCACCTCATCCAGGGAGTCCAACAGGGCATGAGAAAAGTGTGCCATCAGGACAGCTGAGCTAGCCTGATGAAGAGTAAGGAGGTGGCACCATATACCTTCCTCCCAGACTAGTCCAGCTTTTTGGACTCCTTGTCTGGGGGCTTGTCCATGTCCCTGGTGTTACCGGAGCGCCGGAAGATGCTGTCGGCCACTAACTCTTCGGCCAAGGGGTGTTCGGAGAAACCAGAGAGGAAGCCTGTAGGGACCGCATACTTGTGGACCATCCTGTCCGAAGGCGCAGGACAGGAGGCCGGGTGTTGCCACAGTTCTACAGCCAGACCCACGATAGCCTTGGCCATGGGGAAAGCCTCTGAGGGGGAATCCCCTTCGTCCAGAATCTCCATTAGGGGATATCTGGCCTGCTTCTGCATGTGTTCAAGCGGCATCCCGGTGGATTCCAAGATGAGTCGAAGGATACCCAAGAACGAGGAGTGGCCCTCGTCCATGGTCAGACCTCCCCAAGGATTCCAAGTCAACTGGATGGGAATGCAACAAGGAGCCTCTGGACTCCGAGGAGTCTGCATAAAGCTGCCGACCGCGTAAGCCACCCTCCACTCGTCGAGGACGATCGTGGGTGAGGGTGACTAACAACCGATGGGGCAGACCTTGAGCTGATAGAGAGTCCTTGGTCAGAGCCCCAAAGATTGGTTGTGGAGGCGGTGGTTCCACCACAATGGACGGTGCAGCCAGTCTAGGCTGAGTGGTCGGAGCCGGAACCGGGTCCTTGACCGAGGAACCAGGGACGGAAGACTGCTTCGGCCGTTCTGGCAACTGCCATGTAACTGCCAGTGAGGGGAGCCGGACGGCTTGTTGTTACAAGAAGTTGCTGCCACATAAGATCCTCATAGTGCAGACGCAACTTGTGCTGGAGCCTCTCCTCGGCTGAGGAGGATGAGAAAGATAAGCGGCAGCGCTGCTTTCCATGGTGTCGGGACCGGGACCGCCGACATCAGCGGGACCTACCCGAAGTGGAAGAGGACCGAGACCATCGGGGGAGTCAACAGCAGGCCAATGAAGGAGCGGGGGAAACCCGCAGCTCCTCTGGTTCAGGGTCCTTGACCAGGGACATCGACTCAGGAAGCCGAGACAAGTCCTCGGAGGGCACTGGGGGAACCGCTGTCTGAGAGATGTCGGCCTCCTCAGTCGACAACATGTCAGTGGGCTCGAGAAAAATCTCGGCCTCATCGACAGAAGTCTCGGCCAGTTGGTCTGTCAGGTGCTCCGAGAAACCAGCAGCCTGGGCTGCAACCTCGACTGAAGTTGAGAGACAATGATGATCCAGGGAGTGAGACCTCTCCCGCTCCCAGGAACGCTGATGCTGGGACTTACCTTTAAGGTCCTTCTTCTTAGACCCACAGGAATGAGACCCAGAAGAACCCTCTCCCTTGGTAGAGAGGGACTGTCAAAGCTCCCAAAAGGAAGCCGCGTAGAAGGAGCCCAGGGAGAGCCGGATAAAGGCCGCTGCCAAGGAGGATGAAGCTGCAGCCTGTGCCGCTGCCTCCTCTAGGGCCATAAGCTGTTCCAGCTGCTCCATGGAGAGCGCCGCCATGGACACTGCCCAACGGGCTTCCTTCAATTTAACCAGCGGGAACCGTTTCTCCGGCCGCCCCAGCTGGAGTCGGGCAGCGTGGTCCTTGAACACCAAAGAGGAGAAGGACAAGCAGAGGCCGCAAGCCTGCAGGTCGTGATCGAGTCCAAGGCAGTAAATGCACGTGGCGTGAGGATCAGTGTGAGACATCTTCTGCCTGCAAGGGCACCGACAGAACCCGGGAATGGATTTAACATCCATTGCAGCCACGAGGGAGTCGAGCGAAGACCAACTCAAGTGAACTTGAGTTTGGGAAAATCCGAAGATTTAGAATCCAGGCCTACAAATGCAGAAGCACTTAACGATGGAACCTGAGCCTCCAAGCGGTAAGGAAGATCTGGCGTCATGGGGCGCAGCCAAGAATTTTACCACCCGGGTAGGTGGGAGGAGCCAGCTTGAAGACCTTCAGGCCCATCTTAAAGCAGAAAGGTACCTGCCAACAAGTGTGGATTGAACAACATATCCACATCCCTAGAATCAATGTTATTCACCAACCCCCAAAACAGGCATGAGACCTACCCTCTTATTATCAAAAATGTTGAGGGCTCGCCACAGGAGCCCCCAACCTCCCCCTTGTTTTCGGTACATTTACTCCCCATTCTGCACGTTCAAAATCTACTCTCCCTTTCCCTCTCCCTCTCCCCATCCCCTATCTCCCCCACCTCACATATCACATTGACCGTGCAACCCACGACAAAAAATCTACTGCAGGTGTAGTCTGTGGTTTCCAATCTTGTTCCAGCAGGTCAAAGCTGCCAGTAGCGAAAAGTCTGTATCGGACTTCATTTCCGAGATATGGGCACCAAAAAGCGCAATGGGTGCCACAATGTTATCATATGGGGAAAATCTCAACTTTGTGATGGCATATCTGTGGAACCACTTAATTCCCCAACACCTAAGTAGCATAATTCACACCTGTAGGGCATCCCATTAATACCCTGTAAATTTCAAGTAAAAAGAACAAGCCGTTCATCAGCAATGCAATGGTAAAGTTTTTAAAATCCTAGTCCGTGAAGAAGCAAAATCCTTGACCACGAGCTCGCGGACTAGGATTTTGACAGCTCGTGGACTAGGATCGTTAGCGAGTCACAGACAAAGAAGTTTTTAATTGTAAAAAGCTATTTTTGGACCAAAACCAGCCAAACCAAAGGCATGGCTTTGTAGAAGGTGTCACCCTGAATAAAACTCTGCCTCATTTGGCCAAAAGCTCCCCCATGAAGAAAGCTACAACATTTTGTTTTCGGGAAAAACTGAAAAACAAGATGGTGGCTCATGGACAAGGAATTTTCTGGGGGACCAGGATGCTAGCCTGCGAGCTACAAAATCCTTGACCGTGAGCCCAATCTTTGTCTGAAAAATAACCATATAACTCTTGGAGTGAACTAAGCATACTCAGAACTCGAAAATTAAAAATTTAATAAGTTTGGAACTGATAAATTTTTATCAGACCAATGCTAGATTGTTCCCTGACCCAAACGCTTTCCACATTCCAAATTTCAGACCAAAAGACCACACAGTGTGGTTGCAGCGCCATGGGCAAAAAAAGTGTCAAAACTGGTGAAAAATGTGTTTTTTAGCGTTTTACTGTGCAGAAACCATAAGTCTGACCGAAATGCAACTTGGCAGATCAAGAGACCTACCATACCAGACCCTGCATTCCAAATTTCGTGCAAATTCATTGAATGGTTGCAAAGTTATTAACATGTAAGCTCATGGACAAGGAATTTTTCTGACGGACTAGGATTTTCTTTTGTGTGGTAGCAAAATCCTTGTCCGTGAGACAGTTCTTAGGTCACAAAATATACATATAAAGTTTTGAGTTAACGGAGCATGAACTCAAAAATTAAAAATGTATTAACTTTCGAACAGATTAATATTTTTTTTACCAAACCAACGCCGGATTATTCTTTGACCCAAACTCTTTCTACATTCCAAATTTCAGACCAAAAGACCACACGGTGTAGTCACAGCATCATGGGCAAAAAACACATCAAAACTGGCGAAAAGTAAATTTGTTGCCGTTTTGCTGTGCAGAAACCGTAGATCCAACCGAAACACAACTTGGGAAATCAAGAGATCTACCATGCTAGACCGCGCATTCCAAATTCCGTGCCAATCCGTTGAACGGTTATTACCATGCAAAATTTGAGGTTTAACATTAAAGTGCATACTCAACCCTAACTATAGGGGCACGACTGTGCCCCTATAATATTTATACATGTATATGAGACGCACGTTAAATTCTACCATGACACTATATGGACATATATTTGTTGGGGGAGGGCGAAGTCACCATCAGTCATGCTCTCATTAAAGAAAAAAATACAACTATGGATGCTGCCAAAGGACAAAAGCCCAGTAGCAAACCAGGCCGAAGGACTATTTTATCATACATTCATCAAATGACTGCTTTTTTTCATAGATAAACCCTATTTATCTAATTTTAAAAATGCTTTTAAAACTGTAGCCAATTTTATAAGTGCAATAAGACACTCCAGGGGTGTGCATGGAACAGATTTTATCGCACTTCCATGGCTGAAGGCACTCGGCTCACTACACCCCTGGGTGTGCAGTAAAATCTGTTCTCTGCACACACCCTCATGTCTTATTGCTTACATTGTCAACAGTCTCTCACTGCAAAATTGTTAATTACTATATCCTCTGGCAGCAACCATTTTCCAATTGGCAATTCATGTTAAAACCCAAAGGAATCCTCCCGCTTTTTGGGAAAAGGATTACAGATAATAAGAACAATTATTCATAAAGAAATTAGGGCACTTTAACTTAGTACTAGGTGAAAAAATACATTTATATTTGGGAAAAAGTTAAAAGTAAAACAGTTTACATATGAATAAAGTTTAAAGCATTTTTTTTTTTATGTCTCATCCCATGAGGTAGCTTAGAAACCCATTCCATAGTCTTGGTAACTAAAACATCTGCTTTACAGAGGTCTGCAAACGAGACATCAGGACTACCATCAATTATTGCTAAATGACTGGTAGTTCAAAAGATAGGATGGTCCTAACTCATTACGGATCTTACATATTCAAACTGCAATCAGTCATCAATTTATGTGGCAGCCAGTGCAGCTAGGGGACAAATCACTGGGCCATAATCGGTGGGGGGGTGCAGCTGACATCCAAAGTGCAGCACTGCCACTGACGTCACTGCATGCTAGCTCCTTCCACCATGGGGGAAAGGAGGAAAAACAGAAAATCACTCTGGCTGGCAGGATAATTCTCCGACCCCTTACTGGTCCTGAACCAGCACCCTGGTGCGGTTCTAACCAGATCCTATCTGGCTTTCCATCACACCACCACAGGGATGGCGGGTAAGCTGTGGAGGAATCTGGAGCTAGTAAGTCTAGGGGCATACAGGTGATGAGGCTGGGGAGGGAGCCGGGTGGAGAGAGAAGCCAATCACGTTAGGGGAAGAAAAAAATATTATTCACCGTGAAGAAACAACATTACTACGGTGAGTATGTTTTTCTTCAAACTCCAGGAATGCATCAATGTGATGCATTACAACTTGCAGACTTACTAGCGGTGTCTTGGTAGGATGGGTCTAGAACCTATTTAGGGAGAAGGTTCAGCTAGGGCATCAGCTAGGACTGTACCTCTTGCTGGTGGCCTACAACAAAACTTTGGGAGCTGACTGTTCTCCCAAGAAGCAAACATCTATTTCTGGAGTACCCCATCTTCTGAAGATTGATGTCAGCACTTCCTGGTTTAAGGTCCGTTCATGATTTCCCCAACAGAGTCTGCTTGGGAAGTCTGCTGACTATCTCAGGGAAGAATAACATCCACAGTATCCCATCTTCCGAAGACTGAAGCCAGCATTTGCTGGCTCAAGGTCTATTCATGATGTCCCTGACAGATTCGGCTTAGGGAGTCCATCAGCACACTGTCCTTGACTGGCAGATATACTGCAGAAATATTTGTGTCCTGGGAATAAGCCAGATCCACACACCTTCTGTGCACAATTTTGAGGATCTTGCTTCTCCCTGCTCGTTTCTGTAGTACATTGTTGTACTTTTGTCTGTCTGAAGTTGGACACACTGACACCATAGCACGTGGGATAGGGTCCCTTACTGGTGGGTACAAGTGGCTGAGGCCTTTAAAAAACCTTATGAAAATGGTTTGTGAGGCCAGGATCTCCCTTGCCAGCTGATACGTATGCCGATACTGTTGCTAAGTGCACCTTTAAAGTTGAAGGCTATAGGCCTAACAACTGTAGGTGTACTAGGTATTGCATAATTATAGGCTACCCTGCCTCTGTTGGCTTTATTTTTCTAAGAGCTGACCAGTAAGAAAACATTTTCCACTTAGAGTAATATGCTTTACTAGTAACTGGTTTCCTTGAAACCCTAAGCACCGTCAGTGCTGCTTCTGAGAGATCCAAAGTGCTCAAGAACTGTGCCCTCAGGTGTAGGGTCTTGAGGTTCAGAAATGTTATACTGCCCTGGGACAAAGTCAACAGATTGTAACTAAGTGGCAGGCTGACTGGATTCTTGCCAGACAGGACCAGCACATTGAGTACCAGGCCAGTATGGCCCAGCCTGCAGCTATCAGGATCACTGCTGTAGGTAATTCTTGCCAGACAAGGCTAGTGGCATTGAGTACCAGACCTGTCAGGCCCAGTCCGGAGCTGTCATGATTACTGTTGCAGGCTCCCTCCTGAATTTCAGAAGTACTTTCTGAATGAGTGGGAATGGTGTGATGGCATACAGAAATTTCCCTGTCCAATCCAGTACCAGGGCATTCTCTGGGACTGTCCCCATTGCTGGTGGTCTGCAACAGAACTGTGGGAGCTGATAGTTCTCCCAAGATGCGAACAGGTCCATATTGAGAGTGCCCCACCTTCTGAACACTGTGGCCAGAACCTGTTGGTTTAAGACCCATTTGTGATTTCACGGACTAGTTCTGCTTAGGGAATCTGCCAGGACATTGTCTTTGTCTGGCACATTAACTGCAAATGTTTGCTTCTATGGAATATGTCAGGTCTCTGATCCTCACTGCCTCTGTACATGGTTTTGAGGATCTTGTTCCTCCGTGCTTGTTAATGTAGTATATTGCTGTGATGTTGTCGGTCCTGATTTGGACAGACTGACCCTGTAGCTGGAAGGAGCAAGACTGCATTGCTAGCAGTACTGCTCTGAGCTCCAGGGGACTGATGTGCTCTACTGACTTCTGTGGGCTCCATGTGCCACTCACACTGAGGTCCTGCAGGTATGCAACCCACCCCAAGAGTGAGGCATCTGTAGTAAGAACAATTGTTGGTGATTGCTGCAGGAAGGGAATGCCCTCTCTGAAGCTGCTTTCTTCCTTAAACATAGAAACACAGACCATGATGGCAGAAAAAGACCAGAGGTTCATCCAGTCTGCCCATATTCCCTATAATCCCTGGAACTGCCCCATTGAAACTATTGTTCCTATAGGGTACTAACCCGCCTGTCCTACCCCATTCTACTCCCTGATCTTGTTACTGCAGACAACCACTATTCTCTTCATTCTTTCCCATGCCTGCTTGAATCCGCTGACTGTGCTTACACCCACCACCTCGGCCATCAGACTGTTCCAAGGTCCCACTACCCTTTCTGTAAATAAGTACTTTCTCATATCCCTCCTGCTAATTTCCTCTTTTGACCACATGACCTCAAGCTGGTATTCAGGGTAAATAATTACCTGCACTTTACCTTGTTAATTCCTTTAAGGAACTTGAGTCTCTATCATATCTCCCCTCTGGTTTCCAGTGAGTATATTCAGTATTTAGTGCCTTGAGGCGCTCCTCATAGGATCTGCCCTGCTGGCCCCGAATCATTTTTGTTACTCTGCACTGCACAGTTTTCAAACCATCCCTGTCCTTTCTGAGGTGAGGGCTCCAGAACTGGATGCAGTACACCAAGTGAGGCCTCACCAGGGATCTGTAGAGGGGAAGTATTACCTATTTTCTTCTGCTATCAATACCCCTCCCGATACATCTTAGCCTCCTATTAGCCTTGCTATAGGCCTTGCTGCACTTGCTGATTTGTATAAGAAAGTTACTGATGATAACTCCTAGATCCCATTACTTTTCTGTATTGCAAAGTCTCACCCCACCCATTTGGTACTCCATCATGGGGTTCCTTTTCCCTAGGTGCCCACTCTAAGGATTCCACTAGTGCTTTTGTCACTGGTACTAATTTTAAAAGTGGATCCCTTCTTCAGGACCAGTTGTCCCTTACGTGGTACTGGATATTTCTCTTTTGGAACATGGCCCATTAATCCACAGCTGTGTATGCGGTCATGTGCCCTGATAATTACAGGAAGTCTCTTGAAGGTCTTGGCTGACCTTCTGTGAAAGACTCTGCTGTTGCTATCAAAGCTGTAACTCTGGGGGGGGCGCTGTGGAGCCCAAGCCAGACGGTTGCAAGGATTAGTAGCTCTGCAGAAATTACAGTTTAAAAGATAAATTTTACATTTTATAAGGCAGCTAAAACATAGTAAGTGGCAGGACTGACAATCGGAAGATCAGCTGTATCACTATGGGCAACCCAAGGAAGGATAAATCTTCCCAGGAGGGAGCAAAGAGCAAACAAAACGTACCCCCGCTCACCACGAGGTCTGCTCAAGGCCCTGCTACCTCAGAGACTGAGACACCACATGAGGAAACTCTTCAAAGTCTGGGAGTAAAAAATGAATCATCTTATTTCCTCAGTAGAGGGTCTGGCCTCCCGATTTGATTCCCTGACCAGCAGAGTAATCGTATTAGAAATGGATGTATCGTCTATCAAAATAGAGACTGAGAAGGCTGGGAAATGCTCAGAATCAGTCCTTGGAGTGACCACAAAACTAGTGAAAGAAAATACCCATCTCCGTGCAAGGCTAGAAATACTGGAGAACCAGGCAAGGGCGAACAACCTGAGAGTGCTTGGAATCCCGGAGCAAGCAGAGGGTGACCATTTGCCCTTATTCATGCTGGAATGGCTGAAATAACAATTTGGGCAACACCTTGCTGAGCGGAAGATATATATTCAGAAGGCCTATAGGGTCACAACAAGGGGTCGTCAAGTAAATTTGGAAGTCCCCAGGGCTATTGTGTTAGTCCTCGACGGAGTCAGAACTAGAGATTTCCTCCTTTCACTGGCCAGGCAGAAGAGAACTTTATTATGTGATGGGGAAAAGGTCAATTTATACCTGGATCTCAGTTAACGACTCGGCAAAAGAAAAAGCGGATTCGACGGGGTGCGATCGATACTGAGATGGGCAGGGGTCTCGCACAGTATGATTTTCCCGGCTCGTTTGCGAATTGCACATCAGGGGAAAATTTATATCTTCACTGATCCACAAGAGGCCCTGAAGTGGACCCGGAGACATGTGCCAGTTTGTTGCCTTCGCGAACCTGCATCTCGATCTTCCTCAGAGGATGAAGAAGAAGTTGGTGCCGAAACCTGAACACTCCCTAATAATCAGTAAGAATATTATCAGAGTGAGCAAACAAACTTTAAGTTGATGAGAACTACAAGTTGCTGAGAACTTTTTGGTATAGGACTATAGCTTATAAATTGGTATGCCTGTCTAAAATGGGCTGGCTATGTTTTTATTTTGTACTCAGTCCCTAGGAAACCTCCCTTTATACTAATGACAGGGTGATGATACAGTTAAGAGACAGCTTGATAAATAGAATGCCTTAAATTGAAACAGCTATTTAAAAGGTAGAGCTTAATCCTTTTTTGTTTTAGTACCTTATGGTACTTAATAATATAGTAAAGCATGATTACTCATTTTCTTTTACAAGAAGCAGAGTTTGGTTAATAATCTAGCCCTTGGGCTAGGGAGTTTTTTGGGAATATATTCATGCTGCTCCTGGGTTCTTAATCACAGCAGATTATGGATGGAATATAGTTAATGGGTTATTTAAATTTGTGTGAACCCCCGATGATGTATCTTAAAGATGTAGGATGGATATTCCATTTAAGTTTCTATGTGTGTATTAAGAAGGGTGGCGCCCTCAACGGAGTATAAATCATTTATGTATGTACTTCATCAGTGATATGTAATGTGTATAACACTGACAAACTCAATAAATAAAAATTAAAAAAAGCTGTAACTCTGGTCTATGGGAGGAGTGCTTTTTCCTGCAGGGTATGTAGCTCTGCTACTACGAAGTCTAGCATTTGAACATGCTCTAGCTGGGACTTCTGCAAGTTTATCAAGAATCCCAGGGTTTCCAAGGTGCTTTTTACCAACTGAACTGAGCATCCCGCCTCTTGTTCTGTTTTCCCAGAGACTAGCCGGTCATCCAATTAGGGGAAAACCACCGCACCTTGTTTTCTCAGATGTGCTGCCACCACAGCCAGGCACTTTGTGAAAACCCTTGAAGCTGAGGTGAGACCAAATGAGAGAGCTGTGAACTGGTACTGGCAGTTCCCCAGCTTGAATCTGAGATATTTTTTGTGGGACGGCCTAACTGGGATAGGAAAATAGGAATCTTTCAGATCCAGGAATCCCAGTCAATGACACACCTGTAAAGATGGTATCACTGTCCTTAGTGTGACCATCTTGAATTTTTCATTTTTTCAAATATTTGTTCAGAGACATGCTATCTAAAATAGATAGCCACTGCACATTTTTCTTGTGGGCCAAGAAGTATCTTGAGAATAAGTCTCTGTCCCACTGGGAGGCAGGGATTTTTTTTCTATTGCTTATGATATTAACAGTTGATTTATTTTATTTTTTTTTTACTTTCAGTTCCAAAAGACTTTCGTTCTGTGGGAGTCTGAGCTGGAAATGAACAGTTATGTAAGAAAGTGCAGTCACGTAAAGTCTTACCGTAACAGTACATCTTCAAGGAATTTCTCTTGCAGTAGGTAATTACTTATGGGAGTTTCCAGCAGAGGGTGTTGTCACACTGCAGCTCTTCTAGCAGTTTTCACCAGGGACTGCCCACACATGACATCATCTTCCTGCTTCTTATATAAGTGTGGGCGGTCCCTGGTATCCTCGGTTCCCCCACCAAATTCAGCTCGCAAAGGCGAGGACTGAGGGGAAGCTGAGGTACCAAGGAGTCCCATCCCTAAGTCACTGGACCAGAATTTGCTCTGTTAGAGAAGGAGTGGGACGGAGGGCGGGTTTGAACCTACTGCAAGAGACATTCCTTGAAGATCTACTGTTATGGTAAGATTTTACGTAACTGTACTATCTTCCACGGAATGGTCTCTTGCAGTAGGTAATTACTTCTGGAAGAGTCCACAGCAGTTATGTCCATATGAGAGGACGATTATGATAGGAGACCTTGTAGGACTGCACAGTCGAAGGCCATCCTACGTCGTGAGGCAATATCAAGATTGTAATACCTTGTGAAGGTATGGATTGTGGACCAGGTAGCCACACTGCAGATATCTGAAATGGAGGCTCCTTTAAAGCAAGCTGCTGTAGTGGCCATAGCTCTAGTGGAATGGGCTTGGACAGGTCCAGGTAAAGTCTTGTTGTACTTTTTGTAACAAAAGGTAATTTAATTTGCCAACTGTGAAGACAGGGTCCTTTTAGCACAGGAAGCCCTTCTCTGCCAGAGGCAAAGGTGACGAATAATTCAGACATTGTCCTAATCGACTGGGTATGATTAGTGTAGTAAAGTAGGATACGATGGACATCTAAGGGATGTAATAGATGTTCACCGGAATTGGAGTATTCAGTGTAGTAGACTGGAAGCTCCAAGGACTGATTTACAGTATGTTCGGAGACTTCTTTAGGAAGGAAGGATGGGTTGGTACAAAGGACCACCCTATCCTTGTGGAAAATCAAGCAAGGTTCCCTACACATCAGGGCATGAAGCTCGGAAATACGACAAGCTGAAATAATAGCCACTAGAAACATTTTCCATGAAAGGAAAGAAACAGAGATCACAGGTGGCTGCTGGCTCGAAAGGTTCGAGGGTCAGTTTTTCCATAATAAAACTGAGATCCCATGGGGGAGTGGGTCTTCTAATAGGAGGTTTAATATGTATCATTCCTCTCAAAAACATCTTGGCTAAATGATGTTGGTACAGAAGTTTGCCATCGAAAGCTCCATGGAATGCCGATATGGCAGCCAGGTGGACTTTGATGGAGGAGTAACTTAAGCCTAACTCTGATAATGAGGCCAGGTAATCTAAAACCTTCATCAGTGGACAAGAGTAAGGGTCCACTGAGTGAGAGGCAGACCATATGGAAAAGTATTTCCATTTGGAATTATAAGTTTCTCTGGTTGCTGGTTTACGAGAAGCCAGGAGAATGTTGGCAACAGGAGAGGACACTTGGAGTCTATTTATGAATGCGTCCTCAGGAGCCAAGCATGAAGATGAAGGGAATTCAGGCTGGGGTGCAGGAGGGATCCGTGACACTGAGTCAGGAGGTCCGGTCTGACTGGCAACTGAATGGGTTCCCTTACTGACAGTTGTTGGAGTAGAGGGTACCACGGTTGACAAGGCCACATTGGTGCTATGAGAAGTATGGTGGCTGGCTCCATTTGAAGTTTCAATAAAGTCCATTGCAAGAGAGGGACAGGGGGAAGGCATATAAGTAGAGTCCTGTCCAAGGTCGGGACAGGGCATTTATAGATCGTCCCTTGCTGCTCGGGATAATGGAGCAGTAACTGGGGAGTCAGTGATTGACTGAGGAGGCAAACAGATCCAGCTGTGGAGTTCCCCATAAGTTGAAGATTTCTTGGAGTACTTCTTTGTGAAGTGTCCATTTGTGAGTGAATGACTGAGGACTTAGCCGGACTGCTAACTGATTGAACTGTCCTGGTAGATGGACGGCCGTTAACATCAGTTGTCTGATGGCTTCCTGCCAGACTGCAAGGGTCTCCATGCAGAGGGTGCGTGATCTTGTGCCCCCTTGCTTGTTGAGGTAAACCACCACTGCAGTGTTGTCTGATTGGATCAGCAATGGTCCTGGCTTGAGGTAGGCCTGAAAGGCGAGATGGACTGCTTTCATTCCCAAGAGATTGATATGAGAGTGATGGAATGAGGCGGTCCACCGGCCTTGGGTCTGATAAGGACCTAAATGTGCACCCCATCCATCCAGGGAAGCATCAGTTGTTAACATCTGCATGGGAGGGAGGGAGCGGAAAGGCATTCCTTGAGACTAACTGGTTTTGATTGTCCAACAATTCAGGGATGACTCCAGAGAAGGAGTGACCCTGATCTTGGCATTGAACTGTCCCATTCTTTGAGACCATTGATTCTGGAGGGTCCACTGGACAGGTCTCACGTGAAGGCGGGTGAATGCCACCGTCGGGATGGCTGCAGACATGTGACCCAGAAGTCTCAGTATTTGTCTGGCCATGACTATTTTCTTAGTCTGCATTCGAGAAGCCAGAGATATAAGAGTGTACTGACGAGTAGGTGGAAGGTAAGCTCTGGCTGTGCCTGCATCTAGAACAGCTCCAATGTATTGGAGAGACTGTGTCGGGTTTGGACTGGACTTTGGCCAGTTGACTGTTATCCCTAGGTCACTGAACATGCACAGAGTAGCGGCTAGGGAGGCAAGCAGAGCTTCTCAGGATTCTGCTTTGATTAGCCAATCGTCTAGGTATGGGAAGATGAAGTGCCCTTTTCTCCATCAGGCTGCTGCCACCACCGCTAGACATTTGGTGAATACTCCTGGGGCCAATGAGAGGTTGAAAGGGAGTGCTCAAAACTGATAGTTTTGACCCAGAAGGTGGAAGCACAGATATCTGTAATGGGTAGGATGCATGGGGATATGTAAGTAGGCGTCCTTCATATCCAGGGCACACAGCCAGTCTCCTTGTTTTAGGATAGGGATGATGATAGTTAGAGTTATCATGTGAGAATGTTTGTACTGAATGTATCGATTCAGGTGTCTCATGTCCAGTATTGGTCTGAGATCTCCTGTTCACTTGGGTACCAGAAAAAAGTGGGAGTAAAATCCTGTTTGATGTTCTGGAAGGGGCAATGGTAGGACAGCCTGTTTGGCTAAAAGTGCCTTCAATTCTTCTTGAAGGATAGGGATATGGTCTGGAGGATAATGGACTACCCAAGGGGGGGGGGAGGAGAGAAATACCAGAGTGTGTCCCCTTTGGATGATCTGAAGTACCCATTTGTCTGAAGTGATCGTTTTCCAGGCCTCCAGGTGGAGGGCAAAACGACCACCTAGTGCCTCCGAGGCCTAGTCGAGGATGTGAGGGGAAAGCCATGATAGGTCACTGGGTACTGGGTTTCCCAGCCCCTCCCAAGTGACGGGCATGGAAGCCATGGGTGGCAGAGGTGTTGCCTCTTGCTGCTTGGGCACAAACTCGAAAGTCACCTCTCTTAGAGGCCTTATATTTTCCACTTCTTTTGGAATAGGAGGACTAGTGCACATGATAGGTGGGCTGCGGAGTATGGTACAGGCCATGTACCATACGAAGGGTTCTGCCTGATGCCTGCAGGTCGTCTAACAATGTTTGAATACCTGGTCCGAATAGTTTGGACCCGTTAAAGGGTGCATTAGCTACTTTATGCTGTATATCAGGAGCAAAACCTGAAATGTGAAGCCAAGCATAGCGACGCAGAGAGACTCCAATAGCTAAGAGTCGAGCTGAGGTATCTATGGCATCATATCCCGACCTGAGCAGGTGACGGGAGATAGAATTGCTAGTGGACACTGTGGCCAATAACTTGTCCTTTTCCTGGGAAGGAGGAAGTTTATTGATAATGTCTATGGCCGAAACCCCAAGGGTACGCTGGTATTTAACCATATGTCCCATATAGTTCAGAATTTGAATATTCATGGTACCTGAGGAAAAAAACTTTTTCCCCAGGTAGTCAATCCTTCAAGATTCTTTATCAGGTGATAAGGAACTCATGTGTTTGGGGTTTTTAATACGATCATGAGCGGCAGTAATGATCACTGAATCTGCTTCTGGGATGGTGGACAGAAAGGGATGATCCAGAGGAGCCTGAAATAAGTGATCTGCTTTACGTGGGACAGCAGTAATAGCTGACGGTTGATGCCAGGCAGCAAGCATGGCATTTTGGTAGGTCGGAATCAGTAGGGGCACCACTAAGGCCGGCTCCTCTGGCAGTTCCAGATATTCTGCCATATCCTTACATTGTTTGTCACATTCTGTGGTAGAGAACCCCATAACTTTTTGCATTCGGACCATCATCTCACTAAAGGATGGGTTGGCAGAGGCAGGTCCTCATCCAAGGAAGAGATTTCCAAGTTGGGGGACTCCAAATTCTGGAAGTCCAGATCTTGGAATTCTTCATCATCAATATCACCAGGGAGGTTCACCGGTAGTTCAGGTTCGTCTGACAAGTAATCTTCCATATTAGGAGGAGGTGACCAGGTTGGCAGTGTATCCCAGTCACCATGAAATCTTTTAGGTGGAGGGAAGTGAGACCGGAAAAAATTCTCCAGCTCTCCTGGGTCAGAGGGCTGGGCATACTGCATGGTATGCAAGACCTGCGTCACTATCTTGGTGATGTCCCGTCGTTACTGAGAGGAAAGGGGGGTAAGAAGCGGGGGCTGAGAAACAATGAGGGTGATAGAGGGGATGGGATGGGCAGTGTGCACAGGTCTCACCCCCGGGAAGGGTCCTGGTCTCTGTCCGCATGCCCCCTATGAGATGGCACCTGTGAGGGCGGAGAGGCATTCATTAAGGCAAAAGTCATTGGTTTGCTCTGTGGAACACGGGATCTCGTTTATGAGCCCGTGTAATGATTATCATGAAAGATGTCAGACACCGTCAATGGAAGAGGAGCCCCTGTTGATGGAGCAGCCATGTGTTTGGCTGTTTTCAATACGCTGGATAGCGTCATCGACGAGAGGGTATAGGCCCCCGATGAAGCAGGCAAAGCCTGCACAGCATCTAAAGCGCTGGAAAGCGCCGTCGACGAGAGGGTGTGAGTCCCTGTCGATGAGGAAGCTGTAGAAAGACGCTCTGTCGATGGAGGAGGCACAGAAATAGTTGCAGACGATGGGCATTTCGGCCGGGAGTGAGATGGGGTTTTATCCCTCTCCTTACCCTGCCGAGAATGAGAACCAGTGCTGAGGGAGCCCTTGGTATGAGAACCCTGGTTCTCCAACAGAGACATTTTCTGCTCCATAAGAAGGTGCTGAATTTCGAGCAACCATCATCAACAGGTTGCTCTATTAAACTCCTGACAGGAGTTGCAGGAATTAGTGTCGTGTGTAGGTCCCAGATACCTTACACAAAAAGTGTGATTGTCAAAGCGGTATATCTTCCTATCGCAACAGAAGGAACGAAATAGAGCGTGTTTGGTTGAAGAATCTTTAGACATTCGTTTTGTAATCCAATTTCTCATTTCGATGACCGCTACACAGAAGTTGAACTAGCTGTTGCGCGAGCTGAAGACAGCAGGAAAATGAACTGAGGATACCAGGGACTGCCCACACTTACATAGAAAGCAGGAAGATGATGTCTTGTGTGGGCGTCCCCTGGTGAAAACTGCTAGAAGAGCTGCCGTGTGACAGTGCCCTCTGCTGGAAACTCCCAGAAGAAATTACCTACTGCAAAAGATCATTGCTTGAAGATCTACTGTTACAGTAAGTTCTTACATAACTGTTCTATCTTCTTCAGGGGTATCTCAGTCCCAAGAACGAGTCCCAAGCAATTACAGGTGCAAACAGACAGTCTGGGAGGAAGGCCTGCCATAAGTTTAAGACAGGAGGCCCTGCAGTACAGCACAGCCCTTCCAAATCCAGCACAGGCTCCAGAGGCAATGTCCAGACTGTAGTTTTTGGTATTCCAGGTGGCAGCCACACAAATGTCAGTGGCCAAGACCCCTCAAAAACAAGCTACAGAGGTGACCATGCCTCTTGTGGAATGAGCTTTGACTGCTCCAGGCAATTCTTTGCCATACTTGTTGTTTTTATTAACTCTCAACATAAAATAAAGGACTCTCTTTTGTAAGAGATTCTAAAATATTAGGTAGAAAAAAACATAGGAGAAAATTGGCACAAAACTGTGTTGGAGCTTCTGTGAAGACCCATGTGAACAAGTCGTTGGCAGGAAAGAACTGAGGAGGAAGAGGGGCCACTCACACCTTTATAAGGTTGATGACATCGATGGCATGAGCACCCTCAACCTGGCCCCTCAACCTCTCGGACTCCGAGGTCGCCCTCTTCTTTGAGCCCAGAGCTAAGGGGTCCCCAAATCCCACCGGCCCCCCCGAGGGAGGCCACAGAAGAGGAGGTCCCTGTCCCCACCAAGGAGGCCATGGCAGCACCAGAAATGGCAGCTGCCCTGGCCCCCACGGTCAAGACCGCCACACCAGACCCCTTGAGACTGCTATCCACCGCAGCACCTCCAACACCAGCACTGGCGTGGGGGGCCGCAGGGACTGCAGACTCTGGGGAATCCAGCAAGTGAACACTGGGCTGCCTGGTGCCGCGTCCATGAGGACTCCCAGACTCTGAGGAGTCAGGGCGCTAGTCTCGATTGGCCAGCGAATCACCAACCTCTGAAAAGGAGGAGATCACACATACTGCCAGACTAGCGACCCCAGGAGCTCTCTTACCAGTGGTGCCATGAATGGCGCCACCGCAGGACATGGCACTGCTTGTGGCATCACCTCGATCACCGGCACTGGGATCCGAAGCGGCGCTGACAGGAAGTGCTGAGGGTCCGCCAGTACGGGCCCAGCAGCCATGGGCCTCAACACTGGGGGAGCCTGTACCTCCATGGAGGTGACTGCCATGGCGGTGCTCTCAACCCGGCTCCACAGGGAACCAAGCCACTCCTCCGGCACCACAGAAGAAACCTCCTCAATGGCAAGGCAGAAATCAGAGAAGGATACCTCCTCACCGGGCCATATAGACCCGGGAGGGGACACATAAGCAGGGTCAAGAGATCTTGCTATGGCATCCCTAGAACTGGATGGGTGGGAGGTAGACATCCCCAACCCATCA
Source organism: Neoceratodus forsteri (assembly GCA_016271365.2). Classification (NCBI taxonomy): domain Eukaryota; kingdom Metazoa; phylum Chordata; order Ceratodontiformes; family Ceratodontidae; genus Neoceratodus; species Neoceratodus forsteri. The sequence continues at coordinate 108,071,124 of CM057450.1, read as the reverse complement.
GTGGGCAGCTTAGGAGGGGCATTGACAGCTGCTGCCAGAGGGGCATGTGCATGTTTTTCTTTTTGTTTTTTTCTTGGCAGGCACATATTCCAGTACCTACTCTGAGGCTCTTTTATCTGTATTTTTCCCATTGCTGGAATCAAAGTTCCCCCTATAAGACACTCTGGTTGGTATCTTTACCATCTCTACCATGCTTATTAGGTGACTGAGAAGCTTTATCTTGTCTGTTGCCTCTGACAAGGACTGTTGCTTATGAGCAGATGAACCCTCTGATGCATGCTTTCCACCACTATTAGTAACTCTCTCGGAGTCTTTCTTGTGCTTCGTTGACATAGAGGCAGACTGAGAAGTCACAAATACTTTTCTTTTTGAAGCCCTTTTGGGTTTTAGGGCAAAACCTTTAACAAAGTCCACAATTATTAGCACAGAGATCTGCACCCAGGCATTTTAAACAAAGCTCGTGACAGCCTACCTTTGCCAGGAGCTGAAAGCATTTGCAGTACAACAGCATAAACCTTGTTGTTTGAAACATGAATAATGACAAAAATAAAACCTCTGCATACAAGTTGTGATGGCAGTTGAGGGTCGTAGTAGGAAAATGTAGACCCCAAAGGATGAACTATTGGCTGACAATAGTTATTTTTGTTGCTTGGGAAAGGAAGGCTAAGCAATTCTGCCTATTTTTTGCCTCACCCGGGGTGGGAGAGAATTCAGATGCAGACTGACAAAATGAATCAGGTGAAGGGAGAAATTTGGCCAGGACATCAGGAAATCCCATACACCTTTTGAAAAGGTCCAAGCAGATGGGACCTTAGTTTAACATCTCATCCCAAGATGGCACCTCAGGAGTGCAGCACCCCCCTCATGCTGCACTACAGTGTCAGTTTTTTTTTTCCTTAGGATTTACTCCAGGTTCCTGATGTGATGATACGAAGAAGCCAGCAGAAGAAGGCCATTTGGTCTATCAAGTCTGCTCATATTGCAGGGTCCACAGCTTAAGCTAATGTGGGGCTAGAACCTACAACCTTCTGATCTTCCAGCCACAGAGGTGAGTGGGAAAGGTTCTCAGCCACTGACACTGATAGTATTAGTGTAGTTATATTACCCGATGCCAATGGCTCGTTAACAGTTCTTCACAAGGTGGCCACGATTTTCCCGCCATATCCCATGACAATTTAGTCAATATTTGTTTTATTAAACCTTGCCTGAATTACATTACCAGTATGATGCTGATGTCCCCTGCCATGTTAGTGGCCAATCTATTTTTTTTCTAAACTTCCCCACCTGGGAGTTTCTGCTCCTTGCTCATTGCCCTGGAACTTTTCCTAAGTCACCGCACGATTTAAAATATATAATAGAAAAAAGCCTTCCTGAGCTTTCCAGTTCCCATGGGTGCAGTGTCTATCTGTGGCTTCTGCCACTTCCACTTTGGTGGCTCTGGCTGCAGGTGCTGCTGTCCACCCACACCCAGGTCGAGACTGGTAACTCGCGTGGGCCTGTGCGACATAGCTGAGTGATAGTTTTCCTATGGTCTGCTGCTAGGAACTATCGCCCATCATCAAGTAATGACGATGGCAACAGTGCAAGCTATTTCTAGTCATGTGACCAGCCTCCAGCCAGTGAGAGACCAATATGCAGATCCAAGGTTTAATAATGTAAAATACGGGGCAGCACCCTCAACATGTGGAACAGAGACCAAGGATAATATGGTGCTACCACCTACTGTATGCTAGCAAACAAGAGCAGACTATCTGAATTCAATGTACAGCAAAATGCACCTACTGTATAAGGTAGTACCTTGTGAGCTGAGTGAAACAAGCCAAGCATACCTTGTGAGCCAGGTGAAACAAAAGGCGATTCTGAAGTCTGCTTTGGGGTGCTAAAAAAAGAAGAAAGACATTGTTAATAGCAAACTATTTTTGACACAACTGCTACCAGACAAGAGTGTATTAAAGGACACCAACACCCATTTTTGTGTAGTCGCTATTTAAAAAATCTGAAATCCTAGCGAGTTTGATTAGGAGCTGACATTTTAGAATATAGTGCTCTTTACATCACTGCTGTAATTTTGAGTGTTTGCATCAAGTTTAAACAATGTAAACAAACCTCCCCATTTAGAAAAGCTGTGCTGTGATATAGCCATAAGATGGCACTGAAGTGGGACATGAGGCCCGTCACTAAGGTGAGGCCGCTACTAAAAAGCCACAGAAGTCCTATGTGCTGGCCCACTTATGATCGTAATGTTTAACTTCTAAAGCACATCAATATGATAATTAGCACTTAACACATTCATTAAGCTCTAATAACTAGCCTTAGCCTATAATATTATAATCTAGAGGTGGGATGGGTGAGTTGTGCGAGCTGTTCTAATTATTTAGAAGAAAGACAGATGCTACAGTGAGTATCTTTTCCTTCTACAACAGCTCAGAACAACTAGCCCAACTCTTGCAGACTCCAAGCAGCACCCTGGATTGGAGGGTTTTAGGATTACTTTATTTATTTTATTTATTGCATACTAAGATTACGAAATACCTTTGAACCAATGGTTCATTTACAAAGGTTTCGCATCAAAATACAGTCAGTAGAATAAACAATGGTAGAGGAACAGAAACAAACATAATCAAATAATAACTGAGTAACAGTGTCATGGTACAGAAGTCAGAAAACATTATCAAAATAAAGTGAATAACAGTGTAATGGTATAGAAATCAGGAAGGGATAAGAATAGACCAGGGAGGGGTAAAGGTGAGGGAGAGGTGGCAGTCACTGAGATGACATCATATGGGTGCAAGTGGTTACAGTAAGTGCAGGGAGAGGCCTGGGCATACTGGGGAAAGGGGAGCGAGGGGGAGAGAGAGGACAGAAGAGACGTACGGATATATGGTGTGGGAACAAGGGAGCAAGGAATGAGGGAGGAAATGGGACAGGAAAAGGAGGGAGAAGGGTGGTGAGGAAGGGGGTGGTGAGACTAAAGGGCGAAAATAGGGAGAGGGGAGCAAGGAGTAAGGGAGGGAAGAGCACTGCTGGAGTAGTGGTGAGGAGGGGAGACGACAGGAGGGCGGGGCTGCAGCATGGGAAAAAAGGGATAGTAAATGGGAGCAGAGGGGTGAAAAGTATGGGGAGACAGAGAGGGGAGGAGCAGGGAGCAGATGGGTGGGGAAGGAGAGGGAGGAAAGCATGTGGAAGAAAAGAGTAGGATGGCAGGGGTGAAAGGTGTGTGGAGGATAATGGTGGAAACAAAGGGAAAGACAGAGGGTGGGGGAGGTCAGCAAGTGAAGGAAGACTGTGAGTGGGGGGAGGGACAGAGTTAGGAGATGAGGGGGAGGAGGGGAGAAGAGAGGGTGGGAGGGCCTATTGGGTATAGGCACAGCTGCTACGATTGGTGAGGTGGTGAAGTAGTTTGCATTTGTAGGGGCCAAGCATATTCTCATCCGTGAATTCTGGAGAGAGTCCATTCGGCAGGGAGGGGGCCCTGACGTAGAAGAGCGTTGGGCTTGAGAAGTTCGGGAAAAGGGGACCAGAAAGGATGGTTTGTAGGAATTGCAGGTGTTCCAGGCGTGAAGGGTGGACAACATGTAGGCACATGTCGCTGGTGAAGTGAGGCTGAGGCAAATTTTCTAGGCTAGGAGGCAGATCTGGAAGGCTATTCTCCCTTGGAGGTGGAGCCAATTAGTTTATAAAGATCACAAGTATGGGTTCTTTTCCCAGCCCCTGTGACAAGATGACAACACTTATTAAGTACGGTTTAAATTATTTTTAAGCTAGTATCAGTGGCCGACCCATAGAAAATGAGGCCATACTCTATCTTTGATAGAACCAAGCTGGTTACAGCATTGCACATGGCCTCAGGAGTGAGGCAGTGGGGTGGCAGTAGAGGATCCCTATCCTTAAATTTATAGTTTTTGAGATATTTCTAATGTGAGAGTTAAAGGTGAGTGTACTGTCAAATGTAATCCCACGGTATTTGAACTCATGGACTAAATCCAGTGGGACGCAATGCTTGTTTAGGATGGTAAGGCTGGCTGTTTTACGTTTGCTGTGAGAGTTATAGAACAACATGGCCTTGATTTCTTTGCAGTTCATCAGCAGCTTGCATTGTTCAAACCAGGTTTCGACAAAGCTAAAGTTAGTCTGGAGATCTCTGGATAGAAGGAGTGGATCAGTGTGCACAGAAAAAAGGACTCATCATCTGCATAGAGTACTTGATAAATAGATTCTGCAACACTGAGGTGCCACACCTGGACTTCTCTCTCTCTAGCCTGGATATTCAATCTGTAATGTGAAATACATTTGTGGGCAGAAGGAAAAATTACTCACCATAATAATGTTATTTCTTCTTAAGAGATCCGTCACTAGTATTCACAAAGTGCTATCTTTCCTCAGAAATGAGCTGCCCCAGAACTGAAATGTATGCTAATTATGGGGCATCAAATTAGAATTATGTTCAAACTCTGCTTAGCGGTCACCCTCCACCCTGCCTCCTAAAGTCAGATTTATTTTTAAAGGTAGGTTGAGCTGTGACCACTAAACTAGCTAAATGGCTACCAAAAATATTTTTTAAAATGTCTGCAAAATTTTTTAAAATTGTTAAAAAATATCAAGGCAGAACAACAAATTATATATTGAAAACACTTTCTAATCAGACCACTGAGCAACAATTGTAAAGGCACTGTAACAAGTAATGCTCAAGCCTGTAGAAAAGAACCGATTCTTACTTGAACCTATTTTCAGGTTCTGGAAGGGAAGGCAGGATAAGGGACTGTGAATAATACTGATGGATCCCTTAAGAAGAAACAACATTACTGCAGTGAGTAATTTTTTCTTCTAACCCAGAAATCCATCGGTGTATTCACAAAGTGCAGACTACACAGTAGTACCTTGGGAGTTTGGGACCAGAACCTATGGTAAAAGGTTCTGCAAGACAGCAGTGCCAAAGCTGGCATCTCTTGTGGACTGTATGTCCAGACAGTAATGTTTAGTGAAAGTGTGTGCTGTGTTCTAGGTAGCTGCTTTACAAATTTCTTGCAGGAGGATACCCCTTGAAGATGCCACAGAGACAGAAGTGCCATAAGGCCTCTGGGGACAATTTACCAGCGTTGTCATAACAGAACTGTATGCAGAAGACTATCCAATGAGAAATAGTTCTGCTGGATGCTGGTTTGCCTTTCCCTACTTCACAAAAAGTGCCGAAAAGCTGAGTACTACTGGACCTAACATCCTTTATCTGGCCCAAGTAGTAACTTAGTGCCCTTTTGACATCCAGGCAGTGGAACTGTTGTTCCCCTGTGCAGGATTTTGCAGTAAAGAACACAGGAATGGCAAATGACTGATTCGGGTGGAATTCAGACACTACCTTAGGAAGGAATTTCCAGTTTGTCCTCAGGACTACCTTGTCCCTGTGAAAAATGATGTCATTTGGATCTGTGCAGAGGGCTTGGAGCTCACTTACCCTTCTAGTAGATGTCATGGCCACTAGTAATATTGTTTTCAAGTGACATACTTCAGTGCAGCAGAGACCACAAGCTCAAAAGGCACCTCTATCAGTTGAGCAACACACATAAATAAGTCTTACGGAGAGACAGGGTTCCTCACAGGTGGACACAGATGATTAAATGCCTTTGAAAAACGTTTTGAAAATAGGCAGCAAGGCCATAGACATGGAGGCTTTGCCAGTGTATGTGTAAGCTGATTGCTGCCAAATGTACCTTCAGGGGTTAGGCCCAGGGATTGGACGTGAAACAAGTAAACCAGAACCGTAGGCAAAACTGCCTGGATAGGGTTTGTCTGGGAGTACACCAGAAATAAAACCTTCTCCATTTTGAAGCATGTCTTCCTTGCTGCTGGTTTTCTAGAAACCTTCAACACTTTCTTTACTTCTTCTGATAGACATTGGTCAGAAAGAAAAAAGTACTCACCTTAGTAATGTTGTTTCTTCTAATGGAGTCTTGCTATATTATGACAATTGCAGTTTGTCCCACCATCAGAACTGCTCCGGAGGTGAAAGAGTTAACTCCATTCCATGAATGGAACTTAGAGCACGAGCTCTAAAGAGAAGCTCTGTCTGTGTAGTTTCAAACCCAAACTGTCAGATCTTTACGAGCAAAAACTCACTAAGGTCTGAGTGGAAGCTGTAACCTACACTAGCCAACTGGCTACCTAAATATTAACACTCATTGCTGGTCCCAAAACAAAAGACTCAAGTCAGGGGACCAGAACTAATAGTATAATTTAACAATATGAGAGAAATATAAGGAAAAAAGAAAAACACCACACCCCAAACCCCAAGAAGGGGTGAAAACACATAAAAAGGCATAAAATAGTGCCCACACTAGGCTGCCCACCCCATACCCAAGTAGAAGTTCTGAGAGGGCAGGTTGGGGAGGTTATAATATAGCAAGACTCCATTAGAAGAAACAACATTACTAAGGTGAGTAATTTTCTTCAAACAACATGAAGTCTTGCTATATTATGACAATTGCAGACTACACAGCAGTACTCCATGGAGGAGGCAATAGAACCTACTTAGGAATAGGCTCTGAAGCACAGTTGTGCTAAACCGAGCATCTCTCCTAGCCTGGACATCCAGGGAGTAATGCTTGGTGAAAGTGTGTACCGTTTCCAAGTAGCAGCTTGACATATCTCCAATATAGGGATGTCTCTGGCAGCAGCTAGAGACGCGGCTGACCTCTGGTAGAATGAGCCTCAAGCCAGAGGGGATTCTCGCCCAGTTTCTGATAACAAAATGGATACAAGAGACAATCCACCTGGCAATTGATCTCTTAGTGGCAGGTTTCCCTTTCCCAACCTCACCATAGGTGAGAAAAAGTTGGAGGGATTCGAACCTGTGACCCTTGGTACGTTCTATATAGTAACTAAAGGCCCTCTTAACGTCTAAACTGTGCAATCTCCTCTCACCAGAAGAGGAATGTTCAGTGAAAAACACTGGAAGGGAGATAGATTGGTTAAGATGGAAATCTGAAACCACCTTAGGCAAAAACTTTCTGTTAGTCCTGAGGACTACCTTATCCCTGTGGAAAGAAATAAAGTCAGTTTCTACTGACAAGGCTTGCAACTCACTTGTCGTCTAGCAGAAGTGATAGCCACTAGGAAAACAGTTTTCCAAGTTAGATACTTAAGCTCTGCAGAAAACAGAGGTTCAAAGGGGTTGCATTAACTGGGCAAATACAAACATTAAGGTCCCAGGCAGGGCTGGATCCCGAAAAAGGGTGGATTAGTATGAAGTAATCCCTTAAAAAACTTGGAAAATACAGCGTGAGCGAAAAGAGAGGATGGCTTTCCTGCTGAAACAAAAGCAGAGACAGCTGCCAAATGAACTCTCAGGGTAGCTGGTCTCAGGCCCAAAGAATTAAGATGGACCATGTAATCTAACACAATGGGCAAACAGCAGATTCTGGGAAATATGTTTCCAGAACACCAAATGGAGAACCTTTCCACTTAGAATTATAAGTAGCCCTAGTGGAAGGCTTCCTAGAGGCCTTTAGGATTTCAAGAACACCCTGAGAGAGGTGTAGGTCAGCAAATTCTAACTCCTTAAGAGCCAGGCCTTGAGGTTGAGGGATTTGAGGTTCGGATACCAAACTCTCCCCTGGGCACAGGTTAATAGGTTGTGATTCCTGGGGAGACACAGGGGGAGATGGACTGTCAGGGACAGAAGGAGTGGGTACCAGGGCTGCCTGGCCCAATCTGGGGCAATCAGAATCACCCTGCAAGGCTGGGATCTGATTTTTACTAACACCTTGAATAGGAGAGGGAAGGGGGGAAAAGCATAAAGAAACTTCCCTTCCCAATCCAGGAGAAGGGCATCCAGGGGGACTGAGCCCAACACTGGGGGCCTGCAACAGAACAGTGGAAGTTGGTGATTGTCTGGGGCTGCAAAAAGATCTATCTGAGGGGTGCCCCATCTGGCAAAGACTATCCCCAATACTTGAGGATCCAGAGACCATTCGTGATGGCCCTGAGAAATCCTGCTGAGAGCATCTGCTAGGACATTGTCCTTTCCTGGAAGGTGAACTGCTATGAGTGAAGTGTTCCGGGAATAGGCCAGAGACCACAACTTCATTGCCTCGGTGCACAAGGCCGAAGACCAAGTGCCCCCCTGCTTGTTGATGTACCACATTGTTGTGGTATTGTCTGTTCTGACTTGTACCACTTTGTTCTGGACAGAAGCAGAAAATGCTTGAAGTGCTAAAAGACAGCTCTGAGTTCCAGCAAATTGATGTGAGCAGAGATTCCTGGGGACCACACTGCCTGGTGGAGAGGTCGCCATGTGGGCTCCCACCCCAGGAGGGAAGCATCCGTAGTGAGGGTCAAAGTGTGAGAAAGGGGAATGAAGGGGACCCCAGTTTTAAATTGCTCTGATCCTGCCACCACTGGAGGCCTGGATCAAGGTTCGGGTCACTGGGACCAACTTGGAAAGGGGTCTCTTCTCTGAGACCAATAGGCTCTCAAAGTGAAACTGAATGTCTCTCATCTGAAATCTTGCTCCCTGCACTACAGCTGTGGGACGCAGCCATGTGCCCCAGGAGCTGCAAAAGTGCCTTGCTGGTCAAGAGACCTGCAGAGTGAAGGAGGAGGCCAGAGCCACCAAGTTCCTTACCCTTTCTAAGGGAAGAAAAGCTCTGGCCAGATTTGTGTCCAATTCTGCACCTATGAAGGTGAGTACCTGAACTGGTTCCAGAACTGACTTTGGTAGATTTAGCAGGAAGCCCAGGGAGGAGAGAAGCTGCTGGGTGACTTGCAGGTGAGATTTTACCTGTTCTGGGGACTGGCCTACAATGAGCCAGTCGTCCAGATAGGGAAAGACAGCAATCCTTTGCCTCCTTAAGTGAGCCACTGCTACTGCCAGACATTTTGTGAATACCCTTGGGGCAGAGGTAAGGCCGAAGGGCATTGCTCTGAACTGGTAGTGACCTGAGGGCAGTTTGAATCTGAGGTACTTTCGGTGGGAGCTTCTGATTAGGACGTGAAAATAGGCATCCTTGAGGTCCAGGGAAGCTAGCCAGTCCCCTGGCCTTAGAGAGGGTAAAATCATTGCCAGAGTTACCATTCTGAACTTTGGTTTCAAAAGATGCTTGTTCAGATATCTGAGGTCTAAATGGGCCACCATTCTCCTGTCTTTTTTGGGGTAAGGAAGTATCTGGAGTACAGACCCGTGCCCTGGTGTGGGGAGGAACCTTTCTACCGCTCTGAGAGCTAACAGGGTTGAGACCTCTGCTTCTAGGGTAAAGGTCTCTAAAGAGCTTGCAGGTGGAAAAAGACTGATTCTCATCTTTGGGAACTTTTGAAGCTGAGAACCAGACCCTGGCTTACTACTTCAGAACCCACCTGTCTGAAGTTAAAGACACCAAGTTCTGACTGAAGTAAGCCAACCTGCCCCCACTGGTAAAGGAGAATGGCCCTGGGCACCCCATCAGGGTGCCTGCTTGGCAGATGCTTTAGGCTGAGGGGTGGGGGCAGGCCTGCCACGCCCCGTCTGCCTCTGCCTCTGAAGAACCCCCTCTGGGCATAAGCAGAGGAGGCCTGGGTTTGGTAAAAAGGCCTGTGGAAAGGCCTACCCTACCCTGGGGTGTATGTCTGAGGAGTGGCTTGTCAGCCCTTGGCTTGGGCACTTTTATAGGTAGTCCTATATTCATCCATCTTCTTCATATAATTCTCTGTCTGCTCCCCAAACAGAGAATTTCCCACCACAGGAAAATCCATAGCCTTAGTCTGGGTATCCTGTGACAAGCTAGTACACCTGAGCCAGGTCAACCTACGAAAAGCTACAGATGTGGCCATGACTCTAGAGGAAACATTATTAAAATCCACAGCAGCATGAAACTGCACCTTAGAAGCCTCAATGCCATCGGCAGCCATCTGCTCCAGCTCACTAGCAAGCTGGCCAGGGGCTTGTTTGGCTAAACTCATAACAGTATCCCATCTAGATTTCTGATACCTTGCTACATAAGCCATATAATTTGCTTGCCTGAGTCCAAGGACGCTGCCATGTACTGTTTTTTGCCATGGCATCAATCTTCCTGGAATCCTTGTCAAGAGGATGTGAAGCCAGGGAATATTAGCTTTATCACAGGCTGCAGCCTGAACTACTCAACATGACTGCATTGCTGAGAAAGGAATTCTGTATCAGGACCTGACAGTGTGTACCTCCTGTCCATCTTTTTATCTACAGGAGGCACAGAATTAGGAGTTTTAAGATTTTTATTGTTTGTTTCCTAAATGACTTATGCAAAGGAATAGACAATCTCCTAGACTCTGGTATATCCATCATTTCTACAAAATCAGGCTCCTCTTGCTCATCCACAGCTTCCTCCAAAGGAAGCTGGAGGGTTTCAGCAACTTTTTTGTAAAACATAAAATGAGAGGGGGACTCAGAAAGCATAGGGGGAGATTCTAAAGGTCTGTCTGGGGAGATGTCCGGTTCAATGGGCACACCCAGACCCTCCAAGTCACATTCATACTGTTCATAATCATCCTCCCCCTCCTCTGGTTCATAAAACTCCTCAACATCATATTCCTGAACCGATGGAACCGACCGAACCGACCTTTTACCAGATAGTGGCGGTTCGGACAGAACCGGAGAAAGTGACTGGACAATCTGAATAGCTCTTGCTATCTCTGCAGCAGTTGGAGTAAGAATTTTGGGCTCCAAACCTGCTGACTTTCTTGTTCTCTTTACTGGAACTGGTTCATCCGAGCCAGCTTTTCGTTTGCCCGAGGAAGTCTCGCCCTGGTCAGAGGGCACTCCCTCCAGTTCGGTTGGCACCGAACCGGGCTGCAATATCGGGTCAGCGGACTTTTTGCCTCTCGTTCCCTGAGCCTTCCCAATCTCTTTTCCAGGGTGGCTGCAGGGAAATTCTTACAAATCTGGCAGTCTGACTGGAGGTGGTCAAACCCCAGACAATAAACACATGTGGTGTGTGGGTCAGCCTTGGCAAAGACTTCCCCACAGACATCACAGTGTTGAAACCCAGTGGGCCAGGTTTTTCTTTTGGGTTTCTCAGACATAATGCCAGCCTAACCAGAAAAACTTGCCCTTTAAACGGCAGTGCCAGGCAAGACACCCTTATCGGTTCCTAACCGTGTCACGGGTATTGGAAAAAACCGTAATGAAATCCGTTTTTTTTAGAACCGATAAGAACCGGGAACCGCACTCTAAAATATCAAGTTTAAAAACTTTAAGTTTTAACCCAAGCTGATCGGTTCAAAACCGAACCGATAAAACTTACAAGTTCCACACAGAATTAAAATACAAATTACTTACGATACCACAGACAGAGCTTGAACCGATCGGTTTTGCAGTTAAAATAAAACTATTCTCAGTTGAATCGAACCGAGAAAACACTGTTTAAACCGAGAAATGAACCGAGCAGTAGGAGAAATCTCCGGAGCGACTGTTCAGTGAGGCGGAGTAAAGAATCTGACAGTTTGGGTTTGAAACTACACAGACAGAGCTTCTCTTTAGAGCTCGTGCTCTAAGTTCCATTCATGGAATGGAGTTAACTCTTTCACCTCCGGAGCAGTTCTGATGGTGGGACAAACTGCAATTGTCATAATATAGCAAGACTTCATGTTGTTTGAAAGTCTAGTTTTTCAATAATCATGCCCTGAGGTGTAAAGTTCTGAGGTCTGGAAATGTTATCCTACCCTGAGGCAGTGTCAGCAGGTTGTATCTCAGTAGCAGGCTCATAGGAAGTGTGTTGGAGAGGGAAAGGAGCATGGAGTACCAGGTCTGTCTGACCCAGTCTGGTGCTACTAGGATCATTGTTGCTGACTCCCCATGAGCTTTAAGAGTAACATAGAAACAAAGAAGCTATCAGCAGAAAATGACCTCTTGGCCCACCTAATCTGCCCTAAAGTCCCTACCTACTGTGCTACCATAGACCCTAATTGATCTGAGGCCTTATCCCCCCCCAGCCCTGTCACTAAGGTCCCGCTGTGTCTTTCCCATGCATATTTGAAATATGTTACCGTTTCAGTATCCATCACCTCTGCTGAGAGGCTGTTCCAGGTGTCCACCACCCTTTCTGTGAGGAAATATTTCCTCACATCACCTCTAAGTCTCCCACCTTCCAGCTTCATATCATGCCCCCTCATCCTTCAGCATCTCCTTCTGTGCAATATGCCACCCTCCTGTACCTTATTGATACTCTTGAGGTATCTGAATGTTTCTATCATGTCTCCCTTTTCTCTCCTTTCCTCCAGTGAGTACATATTTAATTCCCTGAGTCTTTCCTCGTAGGGCTTCTGATACAGGCCATGCACCATTTTGGATATCGCCTCCACCCGGTCTATGTCCTTCCTGAGGTGGGACCTCCAGAACTGGACACAGTACTCCTGGTGTGGCCTCACCATTAATCTATATAGGGGTAACACTACCTCCCCTTTTTCTGCTGGTGATACCCCTCTCTATGTACCTCAACATCCTACTAACCATTCCTACTGCCTTATCACACTATCTGCTACCTTCTGGTCATCAGATATGATGACCCCCAGATCCCTCTCTTGTTTTGTTGTTGTTAACACTTCTCTCCCCCCCCCCAAATGATATGTTGCCTTTGGATTTCTGTGCCCCATGTGCATAATTTAACACTGATTTGGTGTTGAAGCCCAGTTGCCAAACCCTTGACCAGTCTTCCAGTTTTTTAGATCTTCCTTCATTTTCTCCACCCCCTGGGGTGTACACTCTGTTGCAGATTTTATGTCATCCACAAACAGGCATACCTTTCCTTCCAGCCCCCTCTGCAATGTCACTAATGAAGTCATTAAAGAGGAATTAGTCCCAATACTGACCCTTGTGGCACCACGCTGGTTACATTACCTCCCTCTGAGTGAACTCCATTTACCACCACCTTCCGAGTTCTGTTACTTAGCCAACTTTGCACCCATTTTACTATCTTTGGATCCACTCTCATGCTGCCTAGCTTGTTCGCCAGTCTTCTTTGTGGAACGGTGTTGAAGGTCTTACTAAAATCCAGGTAGGCTACATCCACCGCTCCGCCCTGATCCACCTTCCTGGTAACCCAGTCAAAAACCTATCAGGTTTGTTTGACAAGACCTGCCCACTGTGAATCCATGCTGCCTCAGATCTTGCAATCCACTGGTGTTAAGGTATTCCTCAATCCTGTCTTTAAGTACAGTTTCCATAACCTTACACACGGCCGAAGTCAGGCTTACAGGTCAGTAGTTTCCTGCCTCCTCACTATTCCCACTTTTGTGTAGAATACTCTCAATAAGAGTGGGAATGGAGAGATGGTGTACAGGAAATGAAAATTACGTACCTACTGTAATTTTTGATTTTCCTGTATATCTTCACCATTTATCACTGGTGAGTTCAAGCCAAGGGCACAGAACCCCTCGGGAAGCTTTTTTGCTTTAAGAAAAACCTTTAATGCTTTAGGAGGAGGGGCAATGTCAGAGACGGCACCGTCTTCAAGGCCGACACACAGAGTGGCACTCCCGGGTTGGCCAGGAACCAGCATCATCCCCTCCACTACCTCAGTTCTGCTCGCTGGACAGCAAAACAGATAAGAGAAAACAAGGGTGGAGGGTGGGCAAGGGAGCACAAGGGACAGTACAAGGAAAGTTATAAACTGAAAGAGAAATAAGGCAGTAAAAAAGGAAAGTTTTTTTTTTTTTTTTTTCCCAAAGGTTAGAGCCTAGCCGGGTCTGGAAGAGGGCCCCCAACCTCTGGGCAGGCAGGGAGAGAGAAAGAGATAAGGAAAGAAGAAAGGAAAGAGAGGAGAGAGAGAGGAGAGGAGAGAGACAGAAAAGGCAGGAGGAGAAGGAGACAATGTGGTGGGGAGATGGACTATGCCACCCACGCTTCAGAATCCCTATGGACCAGGGTAATTTCTAAACTGACCAGTTTCACCCCTTGTGAAACAAAATGAGCCTCCTTTTTTTTTTTTTAGGAGAGCCTGAAGGCGTTAGCCCAGAACCTGAGGCATCCCAAAAGGAGAGGGAAACTGTAACCCTCACCCACAAGAGGGGTTTGACAGGAGACATGTCCTACAAGTCAAGCTAACCTCACTGCTCCACAAGGCAGAACACCAGGTTTTTTAACGTTCCTTCTTCCCCTACCTCTTTAGGCTGGAGGCAGAGAGAGAGAGGCTGCCTTTCAGGCAGGGATTGCCTCGGCGGCCAACTGAAACCCAGGGTGAAAAATGACAGAATCCCTTAATCACAGCACCACTTGGGAGGTGATCATCTGGGGGGGAAAAAAACCTGGAGGTTCTTACAACCCGAAGTCCGGGAGGACTGAAAGTATAAAGTACAGTTACATAAGAACTTACCGTAACAGTAGATCTTTAAGAAGAGCTCTTGCAGCAGGTAACACTATTAGGACTATGCTGCCAGGCACTAGGACCCCATGGAAAAATTTCTAGCTAGCAGTCTAAGGTGGTAGACCACCCTCCTGACGTCGGACCCGCCCCCAATGTCACACATGGTATTAAGGGGGCGCTCCTCTGGCACCACCTCAGTTCACCGGCAGGAGACCCGGCTAGCATTAAGGATGGAGGACCGAGGAGGTTCTCACATTCCCAGAAAAAACTACGGTTACATAACCGGGGTAGGAGGGAGTGAAAGCACCTGCTGCAAGAGCTCTTCTCAAAGATCTACTGTTACGGTAAGTTGTTATGTAACTGTGCTATCTTACATCGAGATAAAGACATTACTTATCATAGTAATCGTGTTTCTTCCAAGGGAATCTTACTGTATTCTGACATATGCAGTATGGTCCCACCATAGTACTGCCCTGGAGCTGAAAAGGTTAATACAGCCTATGCAAATGACAGAATGTTAGGCTTGACCTCAGTTTTCAAAAGCACTGTCTCTAGTAAACAACCTTCCAACCGCAGATTCTAACAAAGCATTCATAGGAAGCTATCTAATACTAACACTAATAAGAAAAACAACAACAATAACAATTCACGCCTCCTATAAATATCCCCTTATCTGAAAAGCAAAAGGCATTCGTCTGTAAGACTCAGGTCACAGATGGCCTAAGGATAAAAACAGTCCGAGTCCACCACAGATATAGAGCTGTAGTGTAGTGCCCCCAGGTTCTAGTAGGGGAGGAAGGATGGGAGCCCGCAGGTTCTAGTAGGGGGTTAAGGGGGCCCCTACTTTGGAGGTATTCAAGGCCTGTCTTAAGGCCCTCCTATTTGCTCAGGCATTTCTGGATTGAATTAACTTATTGATCTGATTCGTTTATAAATGTTTACATGATGTGTTACTATTTTGTGTTTTCAATTACTTTGTATTTGTGTTCTATTCTTGAAGATGTGCTTATCTATTTGTGCAGGGCCCAAACCCTCCGGGACTGGGCGTTTTTAAATAAATTTTGCCTTGCCTAGCTCAGAATACAGTAAGATTCCCTTGGAAGAAACAGGATTACTATGGTAAGTAATGTCTTCTTCTAACCCCAGGAAATCTTGTTGTGTTCTGACATATGCAGACTACCCAAGCAGAGCCTTTGGAGGTAGGTACAGAACCTATTTAGGGAACAGATTCTGCAGTACTGCTGTGCCAAATCTTGCATCTCTCCTTGCCTGTGTATCCAGACTATAATGCTTGACAAATGTGTGAACAGTTTTCCAAGTAGCTGCTTTACATATTTCCAATAAAGGTATGTCTCTTGCAGCTGCTATAGAAGCAGCTGTGCCCCTTATGGAATGGGCCTAAGGCCAACAGGGGGCTCCTTGCCCACTTTGCTGTAACAAAACTAAATACAGGCAACAATCCAACATGCAATGGTTTTCTTTGAGGCAGGTTTTCCTTTTCCTATCTCTCCATAGGTCAGTAACAACGGAGTGCTTTCTTGTCTATGACCCTTAGTGTGCTCAAGGTAGTAGCTGATAGCTTTCATTTTTTTTTTTCAACTTTTTATTTAAAATTTTATACATATGCATAAAACATTAGATTCCGGAGTATGTGGAGAATACCATACAGTATCATTATACATTACAAATGAAGTGTGATCACATACTACAGTTGGTACAGCATTGGGAGGTAAAATAGCTAATAGTTTTACAGATCAATAAACAACATTAGGAGCCACTTATGTAGTCAATGCCCCAAATTATCAAATCCCGTATAAAGGTAGAGAGATACTGTAGCCGACCTGTTGGTCCTTTAATATCTGTTCAGAATTATAAAACATATCACTACATTCTAGAGCTCCTTAAAGCCTTTAAGTATTATAAGTAAACCAGTCCCCTGGAGTTCAGGTTGTGCCAAGTATATTCACAAGTCCTTCCAGTAAACTACACTTACTTCAGTGAGCTGAAGATCTGCTCCAGGTCACCACTGTATAGTAGCAGAGGTTAAGTGAAGGCTGGATTGCTAGCACTCCCTGGGACACTGATTATATAAAACAGGAAAGAAATGTATCTTTGTTTTTCACCCAATATAAAATAACAGAGAAACTACACTATGTTAGAGGTGTGGAAGTATTCTATTATACCAACGTTCATTATGTTAGATAAATCTTAATAACATCCCCAAATTAGGCATAACAAAGATAATGGGATTCTCTGAGAGCTGGTAAAATTATCAAAATGCCCACGGGCTGCACCGAACTAAAATATCTGGGTAGCGTCCAACAGCAAGAGTAATTTCAGTAGTCCATCGGGGGAAATCACTAAATCAGGCAGATAGTAAATTTCTTAATGGATAAAAAAAAGAAAAAACATACCAGAACTGCTAACCTGTCCTCCCCTCATATGAAATCTAAGGTGCGCCTCTTGGCCTGGAGGTATATAGTTTTTAATGAAATAACAAACCAGTTCAACAAGTCAATGTTAGGGTAATGTAGGTCATTGTTTCTCAGAAATTCAGTCCTCTTCCAGCTCTTCTTCTGATGATCATTCCTTGTGGACTCTTCGGATCGCTATTTTCTCGACACATGCCCCAGCCCCTATGGGATCCATGAAGCGGAATTGTCGATGGCCATCAGCGAAGCAAAGTCGGGCGTAGGCTATGCCCAGTTCTCAGAGCTTTCATTTGATGCCGTCAAAGGCCTTATGGCACATTCATGTAGCATAGGCTAAATCCAGAAAGAAAAGTATCCAGGACTCATCATAATACATTGGGCTTTTGTTTCGAAGTACTCCTAACACTAGGTCTCATTCGGCCACCGAGGCCAGAGTAACCAAGATAGTGCAGGAGTTCTCTAAGTTAGAGGCTGGTCTACGCAGGGTGATGCTATATGATCGTTGGAGATTCACTGCCTCTAGTCCCACAATTTCCATCAGCCATGGACCCAGGAAGGCGGCTAAATTATCCCCCTCTGTTCCTTCAGGGAGGCCGAGTATATGAATGTTAGCAGCCCACACTGCATTTTCAAGCTGTTCTACTCAGCTCCTTCTTGCTGCTTGCTCCTTAATAGCTGAAGCTGATGCTACGAAGGCCTTCCCGCAGTAGCCTCGGCACTTTAAGTAGTCTCTTCCACGGTGTCCAGACGAGATTCCACCGCTTGGAAGAGAAGTGAAAAAGTGTCCAGTTTTTGGTCAATTCCCTGAACTGTCTGTGTTAGTGCATTAACTGCAATTTGGAGTAAGTTCAGAGATGCCGAAGTCTGCTCTGGGCCTGGTAGATTAGATGCGCTATCAAGTTGTTCCGGCTGTTTCAGTGGAGGAGCCCGTGGCTGGAAGAAGTCTTGCTTAGGAGGCTTAGTTTTCCACATAGCGATAACAAATATACATCAGACGATGTAGAAACGATTTCTCCAGATGTAGGTCTTGAGTTAGGGTGGTTTTGAGGGCGAAATAAGTGTTTTATATTGAAATAAAAAGGCTATTTTCAGGAGCTCCAGAAATGTGCTGCTTCTGGCTGGACTGCTGGCTCCGCCCCCGCTGATGGCTTTCTTGACATCCAAGCTGTGCAACCTGCATTCCCCTGAACTGGAATGGTCAGTGAAAAAGGCTGGCAAGATAATAGACTGATTTAGATGAAAATCAGACACCACTTTCGGAAATAACTTTCTGTTCATCCTCAGGATTACTTTATCTCTGTGAAAAGGGATATAATTCAGTTCTGTACACACAGCCTGTAACTCACTGATCCTTTAGGTCGAGGTGATGGCTATTAAGAACACAGTTTTCCATGTGACGTACTTCAGCTCTGCTGAAGACATGGGTTCAAAGGGTGGCTGCATCAGTTGTCCAGTACAGATGTTCAGAACCCATGCAGGAGTGTGCTCCCTGTGTGGAGGGTGCAAATGCAAAAGCCCCTCCAAAAAAAATTCTTCAACACCTGATTTGAAGCTAGAGAAGATTTCTTACCAGCTAAACAATAGGCTAAGACCGCTGCTAGATGAACCCTTAGAGAAGAGGGCTTGAAGCCAAGGGAATGAAGGTGCACCAGGTAGTCCAGTACTACTGGTAAACTGGCTTGAGTACTGACCACCTCCTGTTGCTGGCACCAGAATGAAAATCTCTTCCATTCTGAAGAGTAGGTTTGTTTTGTGGAAGGTTTTCTGGAGCCTCTGAGCACCTGAAGAACTCTCTTTGACAACCTAAGGTCAGCATATTCTATGTCTTCAAGAGCCAGGCCTTAAGCCTGAGGGATTGCAGGTTGGGGTAAAAGATTCTGCCCTGTGAGGATGTTAGGCGATTGTGCCTCCTGGGTAGAGATATTGGTCTGCTCACTGACAGAAGCAGAAGCAGAGAGTACCATGGCTGTCTGGCCCAGTCTGGGGCTATGAGGATCATGGTTGCTGGCTGTGTCCTGAGTTTGTTTAAAACTCTGAGAAGTAGAGGGAAGGGAAGGAATGCATACATAAACTTCCCCATCCAGTCCATCACTAGTGCGTCCATTGGCACTGTCCCCACTGTAAGAGGTCTGCAACAGAACTGTGGTAGTTAGTGATTGTCTGGGGCTGCAAACAGGTCCACCTCTGGGGTGCCCCACTGTCTGAACACTGTTTGAAAAACCCATTTGTTCAGTGTCCATTCGTGGTGGTTCTGATTGATTCTGCTCAGGGCATCTGCTAGGACATTGTCCTTTCCTGACAGATAAACAGCTGTTAGAGAGGGATTCAGAGAATAAGCCAACTTCCATATCAGCATGGCTTCTGTGCACGGGGGGGGGGGGGACCTTGTGCCCCCTTGCTTGTTTATATAGTACATAGTGGTTGTGTTGTCTGTCCTGACTTGCACGACCTTGCCTCTGAGTACTGAGGCAAAGGACAGGATTCCCAGACGCACTGCCCTGAGCTCCAGCAGGTTTATATGAAGAAGGCTCTCTTTCCTGAGCCAAGTCCCATGAGCTGTTCAGTCTCCTATGTGTGCTCCCCACCCTAATAGGGAGGCATCTGTGGTCAATACCACTGAGGGAAGCTATTGCAGGAAAGGTATACCTTGCCTTAGGTTTTCTCTTTCCTGCCACCACTGTAGCGCTAAGAGTAGAGATTTGGTGACTGGTACCAGTTTGGACAGGTGGTCCCTTTTTTGTGACCAATAAAGCCTGAGGTGGAACTGAATGTCCCTCATTTGGAACCTGGCTCCTGAGACTGTTGTTGTCTTGGCCGCCATGTGGCCTAATAGCTGGAGGAAGTGCCTTGTTCGTCTGGGAATGGCCAATTGGAAAGAGTTGGCCAGCAGAATTAATGTTTCTACCCTTCCTAGGGGAAGAAAAGCCTTTCCTGCCATTGTGTCTAGCTCTGCCCCTATGAAATCCAATAACTGGACTGGAGTCAACACTGACATTTTGGGGTTTAGGAGAAACCCTAGGGACTGTAGGACTCTTTGAACCAAGGTTAGGGAGTCTGAAACTTGCTGAGGAGGCTTGCCCATTACCAGCCAATCGTCCAGACAGGGAAAGACTGTAACACCCTGTCTTCTGAGGTGTGTAACTACACTGATAGGCACTTTGCAAACACCCTTGGTGCTGAGAAAAGGCCGAAAGGCATTGCTCTGAACTGGTAGTGACCTGATGTGAGCCTGAACCGGAGGAATTTTCGGTGTGATGGTCTGATGGGAATATGGAAATAGGCATCTTTCAGATCTACTGAGGCCAGCCAGTACCCTTGTCTGAGTGTGTGTAGGATGGTTGACAGAGTGACCATCTTGAATTTTGGTTTTGTCAGGTACTTGTTTAGTTGTCTGAGATCCAGAATGGGTTGCCACTCCCCTGTTTTCTTTACTGTGAAGAAGTACCTTGAGTAGAATCCCTTTCCCTTTGAAGCAGGGATACAGGTTCTGCTGCCTTGTCCTGCAACGGCTTTCTTACCTCCTCCTCTAGTAGTTGGGCTCCTGATGGGGAGGGAGGACTGAAGGCTCTTGTCCTCAGCTTGGGCAGAGATTTGAAGCTGAGTGTAAGGCTTTGGCCCACTACCTCCAAGACCCACTTGTCTGTAGTTATTGACTGCCAGACCTGGAGGTGGTGGGCAAGCCTGCCCCCTACTGGGAGAGGGGAGGCAACCCTGACAGACTCCTCAGGGGGTTTGCTTCCTTTGTGGGGTCGGCTGAGGACTGGGTCCAGCCCTACCAGTACCCCTTCTACCCCTGCACCTGAAACAGCCCCTCTGGGGTTGATAGGCCAGAAGAGCTTAAGTTTGGAAGAAAGGCCTGAAGTGAGACCTTACTCCCCCCCGTTCTGCTGCTTCTGTGAGGTAACTGCTTTTTCCTTGGCAGCTGCACCTCTATAAGCCACCTTGCATTCATCCATCTTCTTCATTTATTTATTTATTGAGTCTTGGATTACAACACCTTTGAACAATACAACTCATTTACAAAGGTTCCACATCAGTAGTACAAAAACAAAACAAGGTAAACAATAGATAAGTAAGTAGCAGATATTAAGAATATACTTTAAAAAAATGAATACATCAAAAGCAATCAAAATAGCACTGAATATTGCTCAATATAACAGTAGAGTGGACTAAAAGAGAGGGCAGCCTGGGAGACCTTGTCAAAATCTAGGAGAGAAAGTAATGGGGTATAAGGTGGGGGATGGGAGAAACAAGAGGGAGAAGGAGATGAGTCGCACAGGAGGTGGAGAGGGAAGGAATGGAGTTGTAAAGGAGATAATGGGGATAGAGAGATGAGAGGATGGGAGGTGGAAGGAGGGAAATGGGGTGGGTGCAGAGAGAGGGGAGTGCTGGGAAGTAGAGGGGAGGAAGACAAATTAATAGTAGAAGGAGAAGAGGTGGTGTTTAGCCAGGAGAGGGGGCAGCCTAGCAGGCCTTGTCGAAAACCCAAAAGAGAGAGTAATATGGGTGGGAGAGAGGTAAGAGAGAGAAATGTAGGGAGAAGGAGGGAAAGAAGTTGCAAAAGAGGTGGCATGAGATAAGAGAATGGGTGGAGGGTGGAAGAGGAAAGGTGAGGAGGAACAAGAGAAGAACATGAAGATGCATGAGCAGAGAAGAAGCAGGGGTGAGGGGTGGAGGGGGAAAGGCTCAAGGGTAGGATCAAAATGAAGTGCCAAGAGTTAAAAGTGCCGAAAGGTATAAGTACAATGATAACATAAGCTGAAGGCTGCAAAGGGCAGCAGTCATATACTGTTTGCTAATAGATGCTGTCGGAGTTTGTGTTTAAAAGGGCAGAGTTTTGACTCAGCAGAGATGTCCCTACCCAGGGAGTTGAGCCAGAGGGGGGCTCTGTAACCAAAAGACCTCTGACCTAAGGTGGTGTGGCATCTGGGAACAGTAAAGACCTGAGCTGCCAAGCTGCGAGTATGTTGGGTATTGTGACAAGGGCTAAGGAGCTGTTGGACCCCAGGGGGTAACAAACCAAGGTGTGCCTTCTTGGCAAGTTAACAGGTTTGATATTGGATCCAGCTGAATAATTGAAGCCACCCAGTCTGAGCATATAGGTCACACATGTGTGGGAGGCAGGCAGCCCCAGTAAGGAGTCTGCATGCTTTGTTAAGAGTAACAGTGATCCTGTGAAAGGATGTAGCACAGGCAGAGCCATAAACAACCAGCCCATAATCAACAATGGTAATGACAGAGCTGAAAATTGCTATTCTTAGTGCCTCGGGAGTGAGGCTATGCTTGTGCCTGTGGAGTAGGTCAATCCTTATGTTGACAGCTCGAGCTATGTTATCAATATGTTGCGAGTAGGTGAGTGAGCTATCAACAGTGACTCCTAGATACTTGAAGAAGTGGATCTGTTCAAGTGGGGTGCCAATGCAGTTTGTGATGAACAAGGGTTTGGACTTGTGTTTCTTATGGGCATTGTTGAAAAGCATCACTTTGGTCTTTTTATAGTTTAGCACCAGTTTTTGAGTGCTGAACCACTTTTCCACTTCTGAGAAACTGTGTTGAAGGTTATCCTGGAGGCTCTTAGGGTCAGCTTTACTAGAGTAGATCACGACATCATCTGCATAAAGCAGAATCTGTTCATGACAGGCTCGTGGGAGGTTATTCAAGTAGATACTGAAGAGAAGGAGCCCCAGTATGGATCCCTGAGGCACTCCGGAACAGACTGGCTTCCTTTCAGAGAGAACACTGGTTATCTTGACCTGCTGCGAACGGTCTTCTAAGTAACTTTTCAACCTGCTGACAGTATCATTCGACACCCCTGCGAGCGATAACTGCCTGAGTAGCCGTGAGTGGTTCACAGTATCAAACGCCTTTGTCAGGTCAATAAAGGCAGCCCCTACCAGATGGTCTTGGTCGAGTGCGTTATGTCTGAAACTAGTGAATTCTAACAGTGCAGTGGTAGTACTATGACCTTTACGAAAGCCATGCTGCTGGGGACATTGGATATTGTATTTGTCCAGGTATTCCACAAGCTGAGCTTCAATTATACGCTCTAGTGCTTTCGATAGAGGAGGTAGAATGGAGATTCGCCTGTAGTTTGTGTGCTATGCCCTATCTCCACCTTTGTGCAACAGGGTTACTAGGGCCTGTTTCCATTTTTTGGGGAATTGCCCAAGCCTTAGAGAAAGGTTCAGAATAGGCCTCGGTCCGCTGGCCAAAGAGGGATGAAGGGTCACAGGGGAAATACAGAGATTTCGTCTTTGTGTCCTGAGAGAGACTGGTAGTCCTAAGCCATGCAAACCTCCTTAGGGATACAGAGGTAGCCATAAACCTTGGCTGCAGAATTACTGGCATCCACAGCCATCCTGAATTGGAATTTTCAATGCCTCAAGGCCCCTTTTGGAAGCTTCTGCTAGGTCAGATGCCATTGGTGCTGGACATACCTTAGAAATCTCTGCTATTGTGCTCCACAAACTCTTTTGAAACCTGGCTACATAAGCCATGTAGGTGGCCTGTCTAATGGCCAGGTCAAAACCCAGATAAATCTTTCTGGCCATTGAATCCATCTTCCTGGAATCTTTATCAGGAGGCTGGGATGCCAGGGGTATACCAGCCTTATCACAGGCAGCAGCCTGTACCACCCCTTCATGGCTAGGGTGCCCAAAAAGGAATTCCACATCAGGTTTGGCCACCCAATACTTTTTATCCAGCTTCCTGTCTACTGGAAGAATGGAAGTTGGTGTCTATAAAATTTTGAGCACGTGCTTTCTGAGAGATTTATGGATGGGGAATAAAAGTTTCTTAGCTGGAGCCACATCCATCATCTCTCCATAGTCGGCTTCTTCCTCCTCCTCGGTTGCTTCCTGAGTGGGGAGGTCCAAGGTTTGAGCTACCTGCTGCATAAAAGCAAACAGGGTAGTGAAGTCCTCTCACCCCTTATCAGGGGAGTCAGGGTGCTGGGGATCAGGGGAAACATCTGGTTCCAGAGTCTCCCCTAGGTCCTCATCCTCATCTTCATCATAATCTTTGTCCTTGTCGTCCCCAAAGCCCTCAGCTTCAAAACTGTGGGGACCACGAACCGAGGAAGAACCTGGGGGCAGAACCACGGGATTCTGAACTGAGGACCGTGAAACAGAACTGGCAGAAGTTTGAAGGGGTTGAATAATCTAGATCGCATCAGCTATCTCTTCTGCGGTCAGAACCATTGGGTTCAATGGTTGCGGTTCTTCTGACCCATGTTTCTCCTTCCTCTTTTTCTTACCTGCAGTTGCCAGTTCAGCGGCCTATTCAGCTGTATGTTTTTTCCCCTGCGAACCAGTATCCTGGTCAGAGGGTGTTTTGTCCGGTTCATCAGTAACTTTTGAGGTAGGAGATTTATCCATAACTGGGTCAGCATTTTTTTCAGACATCTTTTCCTTTAGTCAGTTTATACACCTGTCAAGCGTCGACTGAGGAAGGTTTTTACATATCTTGCAATCTGTCTTTAAGTGGTCAAACCCAAGACAGAACACGCTCATAAGATGGGGATCAGCTTTAGCCAAAGTTTCCCCTCACTCAGTACAGTGCTGGAAACCTCTTGGACCGGTTCTTTTCTTAGGAGTATGAGACACAGCCAACAGAAAATTTGCTGAACCCCTTTAGACAAAAAGTCTTTTTTCCTTTTTTCTAGGCCGGTTTAAGAAGGCCTTGAAGACCCATCTGTGGCATTGCGCCTACCCAGAATGAATATTTTAGATATCTATTTATTTGGTTTTTAGCTGTATGGATTCTCTGTGTTTTATATTGGATTTTATATGTTACATTGTTGTACAGCACCTTGGTTTCAGAAAGGCACTTTAAAAATAAAGTTTATTATTATTATTAATGACCCAAGAATGAACTGAGGTTTAGCCCTGTAACGTTCCCACGGAAGAATATTTAAAATTTAAGAATTGACCTCAGAAATAGGAAAAAAAGAAAACTTCTGTTCCAAACCAGCGAAACCGGACAGAAACCAAGAACTTACCAAACATCTGCTAATCTAAACGAGTCTACCTGTAAACTAGAGACTGCAGTTCAAAAACAAATAACTTTTAAAGATGCAGAGGATTCTCTGAGGCGTCTAACTAGTCATAGGCCGAAGCTTGCTCTCTTCCTTGAAGCAATTTCCAGACTGTAGTGCTTTATAAAGGTATGGACTGAACTCCAGGTAGCAGCTGCACAGAGATCTGCTGCTGAGACATTCCTTAGGGATGCAAAGGAGGTGGCAACACCCCTAGTAGAATGACCTTTAACCAGTCCTGGTAAAGTTTTGTCACACTTTTTGGTAACAGAACACTATGCAATTGACCAACCATTTGGCCAAAGTCTGTTTAGTTACTGGTGCCCCTAACATCCATTGGGCAAAGAAGACAAACAACTGGTTTGTCTTTCTGGAAGATTGGGTACGATCTATGTAGATCGGGGATTGCACAGAAAGGTCGGAGGGGCAGGGTCTCCAGGCCGGGGGGGGGGAGAGGTGCCAGGCCGATTGGGGTAGTGAGACCAAAGAGGCGCCCTGGGGTGAAATGGGTCCAGGAAATGGGACCTCCCTGCCTGGTTCCCATACCCAAGGGCTCCATGGATAGTGGGCAAGTAGCCCACTCTTCCATGGCCTCTCATCCAACCTGGGCAGTGTTACAGTATGTAATGCCAGGTCAATAAAAAACAGGACAACAATTACTGCTGATCTTGTTGAGACATCTGGCCTGGCTTGTATCACCAAGACCTGGCTGGATGAGAATGCTGGTCTGGTATTGAAGTCAGCAGTTCCAGCCAGGTACTCGGTGATACACCACCCGAGATTGGATCGTAGGGGTGGGGGTGTAGCCATTTGTTTTAAGATGGAACTGGGCCTTGTGAGGGTTCCAGTGGGAACCACCACATCCTTCGAGTGTATCATGGGAGCAGGTGTGGGCAGCAGGATTCTTCTCATCTACCGTCCAACCGGAGACAGGAAAGTTTTCCTGCAGGAAGTTGCGGACTTCATGATCGACATGGTGTTGGAATCCCTCAGGTGGTTGGTCCTGGTTGATTTTAATGCCTGGGTCGACTATGAACTCTCGCATTTTGGTCAGAACTTCCTCCAACTGATGATCTCATTGGGTTTCACACAGGTAGTTACCACTGCAACTCATGTTCAGGGTCACTCCCTGAATCTGGTGTTCCTCCTGGGAATGGAGGTCGCTGACATGGTGGTGGAACCAGTTGCATGTTCTGACCATCACTCTATAAGGTTCAGTTTCGTTGCTCCCCCTGTGAGACCTGCCCCTTTGGAGATGGTCCAGTATCGCCCTTTGAGGGGTGTTACCCCAGAGGGTCTGATGGCGGTGCTGGATCTATTGAGTAGGCCACTGGAATGCTCGGATCCAGGGGACCTAGTAGTGCACTATAATAGTATGGTGCTGAGGGCCCTGGAATCCGTAGCTCCTGTCCGAGTTCGCCCTCTCCCTCTCCCTCTCTGTCCTTGGTCCCCTTGGTTTGATGGGACCTTGAGGGTGTTGAGGAGGGTGGGGTGAAGGTTGGAACTTTGTTGGCGGAAATCTGGCCTGGAGGAGGACAGACTTAGGTTGATTGCCCATTATTCGGACTATCAATCAGCAATCTCCCATAAGAAGGCAGAGTTCCTGTCTAGGGAGATTGCTGCAGCAAAGAATCGACTAGCTCAGCTCTTCCGAACCGTGGACAGGCTGTGCAATTCTGCCTGCTTCCAGGGCTGGAGAGCTTTTTCACAATTAAAGTGTGATGAGTTTGCTCAATTCTTTGCAGATAAGGTGTACTCTATCAGGTCAGAGATCTACCTGACTTATTCAAATGAGTACGGCAGTGATCGATGCAAGGACGCAGGCATCTGGTCGGTCTGGACAGATTTTGATCAGCCAGCGATCATGGATATCGTGAAGATTGTTCAGAGCTTGCGACCCGACTTACTGTAGTTTGGATCCTGGTTCTACCCACCTCCTTGTGGGGTGTTTGGATGTCATCATACCGATCCTTGCTGAGATAGTCTGGTGTTCGCTGGAGCAGGGGGTGTTTCCGGGCCCTTTGAAGGAGGCTGTGGTGACACCCCTTTTGAAGAAATCTTCCTGCGACCCAGACTGTCTTGCTAACTACAGACCGGTCTCTAACCTGCCCTTTTGGGCAAGGTTATTGAGAAGGTAGTCGCGTTGCAGCTTGAGAGCTTTCTTACCACCCACGAAGTCTATGATCCTCTCCAGTCTGGTTTCAGAAAGAGGCATAGTACCGAGACAGCACTGGTTCAAGTACTTAATGATCTCCTAATAGCGAGGGATCAGAGGAGACGTTCCATTCTGGTCCTCCTTGATCTCTCTGCAGCATTTGACACTGTGGATCATGGGGTGCTGCTGGAATGCCTGCGGCTACTCTGTGGATTATCGGGGACGGTCCTCAGGTGGTTCCATTCTTTCCTCACAGGCAGGACTCAGAGCATGGTGTCGGGGAGTTTTTCCTTGGCCCCCTTCTCCCTGCCTTATGGGGTGCCACAGGGTTCTGTGTTGTTCCCCATGTTGTTCACGGTGTATACGTTGCCATTGGGAGACATTATAAGGTGGCATGGGCTGAATTTTCACTACTATGCAGATGATACTCAGCTCTACTGTCCTTTGTACCTGAACAGGACAGTGCGATCTCGTTTTTTAACAACTGCCTTACTGAGAAACAGGACTGAATGAGTGCTAGCTGATTCAGACTGAATCCGGACAAGACTGAGGTGTTGGTGGTGGACCCGGGTCAGCGGGTAGAGAAGTTGGCTCCTGGACAACTGTCTGGCCTTGTGCTAGGGGGTAACCGGCTGAGACCTTCTGAACAAGTGCGGAATCTGAGCATTGTGCTTGATAATGAACTGACGCTAAAAGCTCAGGTGTCAGCCGTTGTCAAGTCCTCATTTTATCATCTGAGGAACCTCACACGGATAAAGCCCCTTGTTCTGCCCGAGGACCTTCCTACATTGGTTCATGCCTTTGTGTCTTCTCATCTGGATTACTGCAATGCTTTATATCTAGGGTTACCGGGGGTGGATCTCCATCACCTACAGCTGGTGCAGAATACTGCGGCTAGGTTGTTGACAGGGTTGTCAAGATCTAGCCATGTCTCACCTGTGCTGTGCGAACTACACTGGCTGCCGGTGCGATGGAGAATCACTTTCAAGGTTGTGTTGCTGACCAATAAGACCCTACACGGACAGGGACCAGGTTGCTTGCAAGACTTCCTTTGGCCATAATGCTCCATCCGCCCTCTCCACTCTACCAACAAGGGATTGCTAGAGGTTCCCAGGGTTCATTTGCAGACATCAGGTGCTAGGGCTTTTTCTTTTGTAGCCCTGACCCTGTGGAACTCTCTACCTTGTCGGATTAGAGAGTGCCTGTTAACTGAGGCTTTCAAATCTTCACTAAATATACAGTATATTTATTTGAAATGGCATTTGGGGAAACTGTTTAGTATTGTTACTGCTGCCTTGATTTTTATTTTTGGATTTAAAGTTTTTATATTGTATACGTACTTTGGTTTAATGAAAAGCACTTTAAAATAAATTTTGATTTGATCTGATTTAGAAACACAGAACTCTATAAACATCCAGAGTATATAAAAGGGCCTTCCCTTTATTTGAGTACTCTGGGTACTAACCTGGAAGTTGAATGTCCTGGTTAAGCATAAACTCGCACACTACCTTTGGAAGAAACTTAGGACTGGAGTGCAGGGATACCCTGTCCCTGTGAAAAATCAAACAAGGTTCTTTACACATCAGAGCCTGAAGCTCGGAAATCCTCTGAACAGAAGTAACTGCAACCAATAATAACGCTTTCCATGACAGGAAGCGTAGCTCGCAACTTGCGGCTGGCTCAAAGGGAGGCAACGTAAGTTTCTCTAACATAAACAAAAGGTCCCGGGGGGGACAGGGTCCTGCCTGGGAGGCTTGCTGTGCATGATGCCATGCAGAAAGTTCTTGGACAAGTCCAACTGCGCCAGAGTCCTGCCCTCTACAGACACAAGATAGGCTGACAGTGCAGAAAGGTGTACCTTTATGGACAAGTAGCTAAGACCACTGTCAGACAGAGAAAGAAGGTATTCCAGTACCGAATTTACTGGGCAGGTAAAAGCATCTAGGTAATGTGAGGATGCCCACAGGCAGAAATGTTTTCATTTCATGGAATATGTGGCCCTAGTTGAAGGCTTCCTTGCAGCCACAATGAACTCCACTATCCCTGAAGACACCCCACATCTGTCCTTGACTAAATCTGCAGAAGCCGTGCATGCAGATACAGTGACTAAAGATTTGGGTGCACTAAGGTTCCCTGTTCCTGTGAGAATAATTGAGGGGACAGGGGCAAGGGAATTGGAGGTTCCAATGCCAGCTGTTGAAGCAGCGGGAACCAGATCTGTCGAGGCCAGAATGGCGCAATGAGTATCATGGTTGCCTGTTCTGCTTGAAGTTTGAGTAACACTCTCTGAATCAGAGGAAAGAGAGGGAAGGCATGCAGAAACCTCCCTGCCCAAGAGAGGGACAACACATCTCGCTAGAAAACACCAGGTCCTGGATCTAGCGAGCAGAAATTGGGCAGTTTGGCTTTGTGTGGGGATGCAAAGAGGTCCCGTTCTGGAAGGTCCCACTTTCCGAAAAGGTCATCTATTACATCCTGTAGTAGCTCCCACTCGTGAGCCTGAGACTGAGAGCAGCTGAGGCTGTCGGCTAGTGTGTTTTCAACCCTTGGAACGTGAACTGCTGTGAGTTCCTTGTTGTGCTCCAATGCCCAGTACCACACCCTCATGGCCTCTCTGCAGAGGGTGTACAAGTGTGTGCCCCCTTGCTTGTTGATGTAGAAGACCACTGGCATGTTGTCTGACTGGATCAGTAGAGGCCCTGGCAAGAGAATCATCCGGAACACCTGTAAGGCTTAAAAAACGGCTCTCATCTCCAACATGTTTATGTGGAGTTCTCGTTCCACAGGGGTCCAAGTCCCTCTTGTCTGGTGGACTCCGAAATCTGCCCCATTATAGTCCCGAGGCATCCGTTGTCAGGATTTGCTGAGGACTGGGACTTAGGAAGGGAGCCCCATATTCTAACCAGGAGGGGGTGAGCCACCACTCCAGAGTCTGATTTACTGCCTTGGAGACTCAGACTGGCCATCCGAGCTCATCCAAGCTCTGGTTCCATTGAACCCTGAGGTTCCACTGCAGAACCCTCATGTGCAGACAAGCTAAGGGGACAGTGACTATCGCGATGAACAGACCAAAATGCGACAGCACTCCAGAGCAAGGAGTTATATTACAACTCCAATGAAGGGTCTTGAAAATAGATGTTTAAATCAAAATGACAATTTTATTGGGAGCAACTTCCCATCATGAACACAGTGAAAAATAAATGGTACGTCCATCTCAGCAGTGGCCCCGGCGCTTCGCCACGTAAGGCTTCGTCAGGGGGCAGGTTGTTGGTGATGAACAGCCCCTTAAATACAATTAATTTTATGACATCATAATTATTCAGTTGCATAACTAAATTCCACATTTGAGCTTTATCATAGCATTTCTTTTTGGCATTTCATATTCAACAAATAAAAATCATTTCTCATTCCTATAAGTAAGGGGCTAAAGACTTGTACACTGTAGTGGAAAAAAAGATTTGTAACAAAAACAATTACTTAAAAAATAGAATACTTTAGATGAGGCAAAATAACCTAGTTTTACTAGCTAGCTCTATGATAGACTTCTTTTGTTATAAAGTTACCATGAAACTTTTATTAATGCTTCAAAAATCAAACCATTACTTCGAGATTTCATCAAAAACCTATATAGCAGCTCAAAATGATATACTGGTAAATAACACTAGTGTGAGAACCATACTAAATTATTACCTGCTTTCATTCACATCTGTAATAAGTGATGTATCTGTATATCTTACTGCGTAACCATTTTGAAACTTAATAACCCCCCCCCCCCGCCTTGGTTCATGGATACAGGATTTTTTTCCTTGAACATGCAATGCTTATCCTTCATAGAAATATAACTTTGTTTGTGTTGCATAATCTGTGACGTGTGCTACTAATGTATATTTTTTATTTTATGTTTTGCAGTGTAACCATTATGGAGAGCGTGGGACCTCTTGCATACCAAATAGGTATGGCTGCACAGATATAGCTTTGTGGATTAGCTCCAAGGTCTCCACTGTAAGATATAAACAAGTAAATGAGTGAAAAGGTTAAAAAGAGTATACACTGAGTGTCCTTTGTATCTGAACATTTTGTTGTTAACTATAAATATCCAGACAGTGATAGAAATTTGCTAAAATGAAGCTGAGAACCTAGCAATAATCTTTATTGTACTGATTTATGAAAGCATATAAAGTATTTTATTTTTTAAGTAATTGTTTCTGTTACAAATCTTTTTTATTTTCCACTACAATGTAGAAGTCTTTAGCCCCTTACTTACAAGAATGAGAAATTATGATTTTCATTTGTTGAATATGAAATGCCAAAAAGAAATGCTATGCTAAAGCTCAAATGTGGAATTTAGTTATGCAACTGAATAATTATGATGTCATAAAATTAATTGTATTTAAGGGGCTGTCCATCACCAACTACCCACCCCATGACAAAGCCTTACATGGCGAAGCGCCAGGGCAGCTGGTTAAACGACTGTACCATTTATTTACACTGTGTTCTTGATGGAAAATTGCTCCTGATAACATTGTCATTTTGATTTAAACATCTGTTTTCAAGACCCTTCATTGGAGTCATCCTATAACTCCTTGCTCTGGAATGCTGTCATGTTTTAGTTTGTTCATTGTTCTATGACGGCAGCCCTGCGACAGCACCCTGCCCAGGTCAGTGAGCGCAGTACACTTTTTTTTTCTTACCAGGAAAGACACAGTAAGCTAAAGGCTTATTTACAGGTGCAACCTGAGAGCACAAGGAAGTTAAGTAACTTGCTCAGTTTCACACAGTATGCAAGTGGGGGCTGTGGGATTCAAACCCAGGTCTCCAGGTTTGCAGCTCAGAACCCTAAACCACTGCACTATACTGCCTCCAAAACTTTAGTTTTTGAATTGACAGTGACTGTCACGGCTGCCATGTGGCCTAGCAGCTGCAGTACCATCCTTGCTGGAACTTTATTTGTGGAGGCTAATCTCCGAGGCAGTGTCCTTAGTCGATCTGCCCTGTCTGAGGGGAGGCCTCTATGTACTGCAACCTCTGGGTAGGCCAGGGGAATGACCTGGCAAGGTTTAGAGTGACCCCCAGATTCTGGAACAGGCGAAAGGTGTCTGCCAGAGAGTGACATAGCTGATCTCTTGTGGGAGTTGTTAGAAGCCAGTCGTCGAGGTAGGGATAGACATAATGCCGCTGCCTCCTGAGAGCTGCTGAGACTACTGGCAGGTACTTGGTGAACACCCTGGGTGCTGAAGAAAGGCCGAATGGCAGCACTCTGAACTGGTAGTGCTCTCCCTGGAAGGAGAAGCGGAGGTACTTTCTGTGGGATGGCAGGATCTTTATATGCATGTAGGTTTCCTGCATGTCCAAGAAGCAGAGCCAATTCCCTTGGTGAAGCACAGGAAGCAATCCCGGGAGTGTCACCATCCTGAACCTTTTGTATCTGATGAAAGTGTTCAGTTGGCTGAGGTCCAGGATGGAACAAAGGTCTCCCGTCTTCTTCGGGACGAGGAAGAAATGGGAGTAGTATCTCTGTCCTCTTTGTGACAAAGGTACAGCCTGGATTGCTCTCTTGTCTAGGAGGGCTCGGATTTCTGCCCTAAGACCTGCATGGGATGGGGAGCAATGGGAAGGTACAGGTGGGTTGTCTGGAGGGATTTGCATAAACTCTAGAACTAAAGAAAGACTTGTCCAGTTCAGCCGCACCTCAAAATAAAATTTAAAGGAATTATTTGTATCTTTGAGGAGAGGGCAAATAAACCAATATAGCTGATGTTAGTATATGCAAAATATATTGGTTATAAATTGTCCCACTCATCCTTAAATAATTAATCTATCCACTGTTTATTCCTTATAAAAAGTTTATTCACATGTACTTAAATCACTTACAGTCCATAAGAATATCAACGTTTCGGGTAAACCCTTCTTCAGGAAAGACTGGTTTTTCTATAAAACATATTTAAACATCAAAAAATGTCAAAATGAATATATTTGTTTATCTTATAAAAAATGTAATTCTGGTGTAGAGACTACATAAACAAGATGTCATATGGCCTTACTGTATTTTTCTAATCATTTTTTTCTCTGATACATTATATGTTTAAACATTCATTGTTTGACTCCCACCAGAGGACACTAAACAAAAACAAAAATATAAACCACTGAGAAACCTTTCCTTTGGAACTGTAATGCCTTTTCCTGCTGGTAGTTTAAACTAATACCAAGGCTCTAACCTTAATTTTGTTCCTCAATTATCTTATTCTAACACTTCTGACGCTATTAAGCTCCTGCAGCAGATGACCTGAGACAGTGCATCCTATTTTCTATAATAGAAATGGAAAAACATAATGAATTCATCCATATCAGACAAACGCTCAAAGTGTATTCATCTTTTACTTCTAACTGCTGAGGACTGCTTTCTATAAACGCATCTTTTCAACAACTAAAACGCTAAATGCCAGTGTAGTAAATATATTACTTGCTAACCTCATAATGCGTTTTGATGCCATTTCCAAGCCGTCACAAGCACTCGTAGCGTTTGGGTCCTACATTCAATAAGGAGATGCTTCATTTTAGACTGTTAGAATACACTGTATCACGCTCGAGCTCCTTAATAAATTTCAAACCTTTCTTTTACTCACATTGGATGTTAACTTGTGTCCGGCTCAGGTGGAAGTAACGCGGGGCCAAAGGAAAGGTTTATCAGTGTTTTATATTTTTGTTTTTGTTTAGTGTCCTCTGGTGGGAGTCAAACAATGAATGTTTAAACATATAATGTATCAGGGAAACGAATGATTAGACAAATACAAGTAAGGCCATATGACATCTTTTTTATGTAGTCTCTACACCAGAATCACATTTTTTTATAAGATAAACGAATATATTCATTTTTACATTTTTTGATGTTTAAATATGTTTTATAGAATAACCAGTCTTTCCTGAAGAAGGGTTTACCCGAAACGTTGATATTCTTATGGACTGGAAGTGATTTAAGTACATGTGAATAAACTTTTTATAAGGAATAAACAGTGGATAGATTAATTATTTAAGGGTGAGTGGGACAATTTATAACCAATATCTTTTGCATAAACTCTAGTACATAACCCTGCTCTATTATTGAAGTACCCGCTGATCTGCGGTAATGTTGGATCAGCCGCTGAGGCAGAGGGAGAATCTTCCGCCTACTGCCTCCCCCACAACTCCACCAGAGGAGGGGGGGGGTTGGGCAGGTAGTCATGCTGAAGTGGTGGGCGTGGGCAAGGGAGCTCTGGTGCTCTTGGTTCCCTGGGCTCCTGCAGACAGGGGGGGCACCCTTTCTCTTAAAACACCCTCTGTGTTGCTGTCTCTTTCCTTGCTGACCCTGTTGCTTATGAAAAGGGTGGCACCTGGGTGCAGCCAGCTCAGATTTGTACATCTTGTGTAGCTCTGGGACTGCTTTCCGCGAATCCTGTAGGATGGTGATAAACTTTTCTGCCTCCTGTCTGAAAGGACTGGGCCCTGAAAAGGTGTATCAAGGATTGCATCCTGAAGATCCTAGCAAAATCTTGAGACCCGAAGCCAGGAGTTGCATCTCAAACTCACACCAGTGGCAGCAGCGCAGTGTCTGCTGAGTTGTACAAGCATCTGAGAACATGCCTCCCGACGTCAACCCCCGACTGGAGGACTGCCATTAATTCCGACTTACTGTCAGAGTCTGGCTGGGCCTTGGCCAGGTCCATTGCCTTATTCCACAGTGATTTTTGGTACATGATCATGTGGGCCAAAAAATTAAGTGACCTGACCATACATGTGGCCAAAGAATACACTTTATGGCCCAGATGGTCCAATTTCTTGGATTCCTTGTCTGGAGGCTGGGAGTGCATGTGCTTTGGCTACTGAGCTCTACCATGGGCGGCTGTGAGGATCACAGAATCCACTTTAGGCTGCTCACTCAGGTGAGGTTCTCCCCTCGGTGTCCTATATAAAATCGGTCAGCCTTCTTAGGGACTGCCGATATTGTGGAATGGTGCTTCCAGGTTATTTTGGTGATGTCCTGGAAAGGTTGCACTAGGGGCAGCATGACCAAAAGCTTTGGGTCGGTGGATCCCAAAACTTTGGCCAAGTGACATCTCTCTGGGTCCAATTCCTCCGTCTCCCACTGGTTCAGGAATTGGACATGTCTCATAATATCCAGGAACGAGGGATCATCTGGAGGTGATCTGGGAGAGTCCCTTCTATGGTCCGGTGAAGGTAGGGGAAAGGTCGTCCTCTGAGGAGTCATAAAACGAGGATCCTCCAGATGAACCTTCTGAAGAGGTACAAGGTTGGCCTCTGGAGAAAGAGGCTCGAGATGACAGGTGGTGATTATGCCTCCGACATACAGGTGATCCCTGCCCATCATCCCCTGATAGCGGACGGTCAGATGTCAGGGGTGTCTGGGGCAGTCGTTGGTGGGGAAGGCTGTCTAGGTGGAGCTGGGGCCGGTATCTCGGCAGGGTTGGGAACTGGCTCTGGAGGTCTAGACAACAGGTCCCCTTTGATGGTGTTCCACCAACTGTTAAACAAAGCACCAACCTCTGCCACAGGTACCACTGGGCATGGTTGGGGGGCTGGCATTGGATTAGGGACATTAGGTGCCCCTAGTGTCAGCCCTTGCGGTATGCTGACCACTGGCTTTGGGCCCGATGGCATAACCTTATCCGGCGTCAGCTTTTGAAGAGCGGTATCCTCCGGCATTGGGTGCTCAGACGTCAGGTCGTCAGGCTCCCTAAGAGGAGGTGAAGGCAGAGAGGATGGCACCTGGTTCTGGTTGTCCCCCAAGCCTAGCATCACATCCCTTGGCGTCTGATCTGTGATGGCGGTTTTGGTGGCAGTGTTTGGTCCGGCTCTGCAGTGGAGTCAGAATGTGAGGAGGACTGACGTCGGTCTGAAGCCTCGGCCAACAAATGCATAGAAGATGAGTGGTGCTTTACCTGACGCTTGCTGTCCTGGCGCCTCCTAGAGATGTCTGACCCTGATGCCTTGTTGGACGTCCCAGAAACTGAGCTCTTGCGGGTGGCAGGCTGTGACCTGTCACCAGACGCGGAGGGCGCCTGTCCTGCTGGCTGAGACCTTAGCGACTGCTTGTGGGGCTGGAAAGCCAGGAACACAGAGCCTTGAGAAAGGCTGAGCCCAGAAGACTCTCTGCTGTACGCCTGGGATGAGGCTGGAGGCTTCCTCGCTTGTCACCCCGGGAGAGCCAGTGAAACCAGGAGGATTGAATCTGACCTCAAGCCCAAGGTTGAAGACTTCGAAGTCTTAATAGGGGACTTAGGATGGGACTTTGACGTGGCCATTCCTTGTTCTTGTGAGGGTGTTTCCCACTCAATCTCTTCTCTCTGGGGGAGGAGTCCTTCGCCGAGGAAGAGGACAAGCTGTGCCCCGACTGGGTCTTCTGCATGACGGCCACTTGTTCAAGAAGGTATATTTTAACAGTGTTCAGACAGCGGGTGCGGGTCCTCCAGTTGAAGCCTTGGCAGTGCGGGCAGTCATCGGGCCTATGGTCGGTGCCTAGGCAAAGCAGGCAGGCCGAATGGCCATCCTTTGCCAGAATCTGCTTGCCGCATGCACACTCCAATTTCCGCCACTAAGCTGCTAAAGATAGCTGGGAAGAAAAATTACCATAATAATCTTGTTTCTTCCCAGTGATACTCAGGTATTCATAAGTTCTGCAATGTCCCTTTAAGATAGAGCTGCCCTGAGAGATGGAACATATGTAAATGATGGAATCTTTTGCACGTGCCACTTTTTCAAATGCTGCCTTCTACTAACTGCCTTAGTTCTAAACCCCTGAGATTTTCTGGAAGCCTGGAAAGACAGGCCCACAAGGATGAAGTGTAGTAAAATAAAAATAACAATATTAATCATAATAATAATTATTGTAGGAACTCCCTTAACACCCAAAAAAAGCCTACAACTGGAGAGCATAACATACGAAAGAATACCCCTGAATGTCAGAATGACCTGAGAAGGGGGAACAACAATAGTGAACGCAATCATAACATATGTGCCAGAGTGTGACAAAGATACCCCTGAGAACACAGTGTTTTTAAGAGTGCAGAGGCTACTGGTTCTACAAGGGGAGGCAGGGTGGGGAGTTATGAATACCTGAGTATCACTGAGAAGAAACAAGATTACTATGGTAAGTAATTTTTTCTTCTAACCCCAGTAATACTCAGGTATTCCTAACTTCTGCAGACTACGAAGCAGTACCTTTGGAAGTGGGCACAGGACCTACTTTGGAAACAGACTCTGCAGGACTGCTGTGCCAAACCTGGCATTACCTCTGGGCTGAATATCTGGACTATAATGCTTTGTAAAGTTGTGTACTGTTTTCCAGGTAGCTGCTATACAGATGTCCACCAAAGGAACATCCCTGGCAGCCGTTATGGTAGCAGCTGTGCCCCTTGTGGAATGGGCCCTCAACCCTGTTGGGGGCTCCTTTCCAGCCTTAGAGTAACACAACTGGATATGCTGTACTATCCAGCAAGAAATTGACCTTTTTGATGTTGGGTTACCCATTCCCACATCCTCATAGGTCAGGAACAGCTGTTTTCTGTCCTGCCTGTGGACTTTAGCGGCTGTCAGGTAGTAGCTAAGAGCTCTTTTGACGTCCAGACTATGGAGTCTCCTTTCACCAGAATTAGAGTGTTCAGTGAAAAAGACAGGTAAGGTAATGGTTTGGTTCAAATGGAAATCAGAAAACACTTTAGGAAGGAACTTTCTATTTGTTCCTAGGACCACTTTGTCTCTATGGAATGAAATGTAGTCCTGTTCAATGCAGAGAGACTGGAGCTCACTGATTCTTCTGGCAGAAATCATTACCACAAGGAAAACAGTTTTTCATGTGACATATTTCAAATGAGCTGAAGACATAGGCTCAAAGAAAAAATTACTCACCTTAGTAATGTTGTTTCTTCTATTGGAGTCTTGCTATATTATGACATATGCAGTGAGTCCCAATCTTCGAACTGCTCCGGAGGTGAAAGCGTTAACTTTCCATGCCAGGCATGGAACGCTGAGCTCGAGTTCGGTTGAAAACTCTGTCTGTTGTTCTTCAAACTCAAACCGTCAGATCTTTACGAGCTAAACTCACTGAGGTCCTGTGTGGAAGCTGTAAACCTACACTAGCCAACTGGCTACTAAACATAATAACACTTTTTTGGTCCCAAAACAAAGACTCAAGTCAGGAGACCCAAAAAACGAAAAACACAACACCAAGTCACCCCAAAAAAAGGAGGGTGAAAAACAACAAGGTGGGCACCTACTAAGTGCCAACACTGCACTGCCCACCCACATCCCAAAAACAGAGGTTCTGAGAGGGGCAGGGGGAGAGGTCATAATATAGCAAGACTCCATTAGAAGAAACAACATTACTAAGGTGAGTAATTTTTTCTTCAAACAACATGAAGTCTTGCTATATTATGACATATGCAGACTACAAAGCAGTACCTCCATGGAGGAGGGACAGAACCTACTTGGGAAATAGGCTCTGAAGCACAACTGTGCCAAACCGGGCATCACTCTTAGCCTGGATATCCAGGGAGTAATGCTTGGTAAAAGTACGAACTGTTTTCCAGGTAGCTGCTTGACATATCTCTAGAATAGGGATGTCCCTGGCAGCAGCCAGGGAAGCAGCTGTACCTCTGGTAGAGTGAGCCCTCAGGCCTGAGGGAGGAACCTACCCAGTTTTTCATAACAAAATTGGATACAAGAGACAATCCACCTGGCAATGGATCTCTTAGTGGCAGGTTTCTACCAACCTCACCATAAGTGAGAATAGTTGGAGGAGTCAAACCTGGATCCTTGGTACGCTCTATGTAGTAGCTAAGGGCTCTTTGACATCTAACTGTGCAGCCTCCTCTGCCAGAGGAGGAATGGTCAGTGAAGTACACAGGAAGAGACAAAGATTGATTAAGGTGGAAATCTGAAACCACCTTAGGCAAGAACTTCCTGTTAGTCCTGAGGACCACCTTATCTCTATGAAAGGAGATAAAATCAGGCTTCACTGACAAAGCTTGTAATTCACTTATGCGTCTGGCAGAAGTGATGGCTACCAGAAACACAGTTTTCCAAGTCAAGAACTTAAGCTCTGCTGAAGACAAAGGCTCAAAAGGCGGTTGCATAAGCTGAGCAATGCAAACATTAAGGTCCCAAGCAGGGGCAGGGTCCCTGAATAGAGGGTTGGTGTGAAGCAATCCCTTGAAAAACTTGGAGAATACAGGGTGAGCTGAAAGAGAAGAGGGCTTACCTGCTGAAATAAAGGCAGACACAGCTGCCAGATGCACTTTTAGGGTAGCTGGTCTCAGCCCCAAGGTATTTAGATGGACCATGTAATCCAGGACTGTGGGTAAATCAGCAGATTCTGGGGAAATATGCTTTCCAGAGCACCATATGGAAAATCTCTTCCATTTGGAATTATAAGTAGCCCTGGTAGAAGGTTTTCTAGAAGCCTTCAGGATATCCATTACACCTTGGGAGATAAGTAAATCAGCAAACTCTAACTCTTCAAGAGACAGGCCTTGAGATTGAGAGATTTGAGGTCCGGGTACCAAACCCTCCCCGAGCACAGGTTAACAGGTTGTGATTCCTGGGAACACAGAGGGGAAGATGGACTGCTAAGGACAGCAGGAGTGGATACCAGGGTTGTCTGGGCCAATCTGGAGCAATCAGGATCGTCTTGCAGGGCTGAGATCTGATTTTGACTAGCACTTTGAAGAGCAGAGGGAAGGGGGAAAAGCATAGAGAAACTTACCTTCCCAATTGAGGACTAAGGCATCCAGAGGGACTGAGCCCAACACTGGGGGCCTGTAGCAAAAAAGGGGAAGTTGGTGATTGTCTGGGGCTGCAAAAAGATCTATCTGTGGGGTGCCCCATCTGGCAAATACCACCTCCAGGACCAGGGGGTCCAGTGACCATTCGTGATGGCCCTGGGAAATCCTGCTGAGAGCATCTGCCAGGACATTGTCCTTGCCTGGGAGGTGAACTGCTATAAGGGAGGTGTTCAGGGAGTAAGCCAGAGACCACAACTTGATCGCTTCGGTGCACAAGGCCGTAGACTGAGTGCCCCCTTGCTTGTTGATGTACCACATTGTGGTGGTGTTGTCTGTTCTGACCTGTACAACTTTGTTCTGAACAGATTTGGAAAAAGCTTGAAGTGCTAGAAAAACTGTTCTGAGTTCCAACAGATTGATGTGGAGCAGAGATTCCTGAGGGGACCACAACCCCTGGGTAGTGAGGTCGCCCATGTGAGCTCCCCATCCCAAGAGGGATGCATCTGTAGTAAGGATTAAGGAGTGAGACTGAGTGACAAAAGGAACCCCTTGTCTGAGATTGCTCTGATCCTGCCACCACTGTAGGGCCTGGATCAGGGTTCGAGTCACTGGAATCAATTTGGTTAGAGGGTCTTTCCTTTGAGACCAAAAGGCTCTCAAATGGAACTGAATGTCCCTCATCTGAAATCTTGCTCCCTGCACCACTGCTGTAGAAGCAGCCATGTGCCCCAGGAGCTGTAGAAAATGCCTTGCTGGTCGAGACACCTGCAGGGCGAATGAGGAGGCCAGAGAGACCAGGGTCCTTGCCCTGTCCAAAGGGAGGAAGGCTCTGGCTTTCTCTGTGTTCAGTTCTGCGCCTATGAAGGTGAGGAGCTGGACAGGCTCTAGAACTGACTTTGAAAGATTCAGAAGGAAACCTAGAGAGGTGAGCAGTTGCTGAGTTATCTGTAGGTGTAACTTGACTTGGTCTGGGGACTGGCCTACTATGAGCCAGTCGTCCAGATAAGGGAAGATGGCAACTTTTTGCCTTCTTAGAGAAGCAACTGCTACTGCCAGGCATTTTGTGAATACCCTTGGAGCAGAGGTGAGGTCAAAGGGCATTGCTCTGAACTGGTAATGGCCTGAGGGCAGTTCGAACCTGAGGTACTTTCGATGGGAGCTTCTGGTGAGAATATGGAAGTAGGCATCCTTGAGGTCCAGGGACGCTAGCCAGTCCCCTGGCCTTAAAGAGGGTATAACAATTCCCAGAGTCACCATTTTGAATTTTGGTTTTAAAAGGTGCTTGTTTAAGTATCTGAGATCCAGGATGGGCCGCCATTCTCCTGTCTTTTTTGGGGTAAGGAAGTACCTGGAGTACAACCCTTTGCCCTGGTGTAGGGGTGGAATCCTTTCCACAGCTCTGACAGCCAGGAGGAAAGAGACCTCTGCCTCTAGGGCAAGTGCCTCTGGAGGATTTGCAGGTGGAAAGGATCTGGTTCTCATCTTTGGAAACTTTTTGAAGCTGAGAACCAGTCCCTGGCTTACTACTTCCAGGACCCACTTGTCTGATGTCAGAGACTCCCAGTCCTGGACAAAGTAAGCCAGCCTGCCCCCTACAGGTAGTTGAGAATCGGCCCTGGCAACCCCAACAGGGTGCTTGGCAGGGGCTTTAGGTTGAGGGGTGGAAGCAGGCCTGCTTGCACCCCGTCTGCCTCTCCCTCTAAAGAACCCCCTCTGGGCGAAAGCAGAAGAGGAGGCCTGGGCTTGGTAAAAAGGCCTATGAAAAGGCCTGCCCCTGCCCCTGGGAAGCTGCCTTTGAGGAGTGGCCTGCCTTTCCTTGGCCTGTGCACTCCTACAGGTGGTCCTATACTCATCCATTTTCTTCATGTAATTCTCTGTCTGCTCCCCAAACAGAGAATTACCCACAACAGGAAAATCCATGGCCTTAGTCTAGGTATCCTGTGACAGGCTAGTACATCTGAGCCAAGCCATCCTGCAAAGAGCCACAGATGTAGCCATGACTCTTGATGACACATCATTTGAGTCCACTGCAGCATGGAACTGCACCTTGGATGCCTCAATACCATCAGCAGCCACCTGCTCCAGCTCCTTGGCAAGCTGGCCAGAGACCTGTTTTGCTAGAGCCATAACAGTATCCCATCTGGATTTCTGATATCTAGCAACATAAGCCATATAATTTGCCTGTCTGAGTCCCAAGGATGCTGCCATGTACTGTTTCTTTGCCATGGCATCAATCTTCCTGGAGTCCTTGTCCGGGGTGAGGCCAAGGGATATTTGCTTTGTCACAGTCTGCAGCCTGCACTACCCCAACATGGCTGCATTGTTGTGTAAGGAACTCGTGATCAGAGCTCGGCAATGTACCTCTTGTCCATTCTCTTATCCACAGGAGGTATAATGAGGAGTTTTAGAATTTTAAAGTCTGTTTCCCAAAAGATTTATGCAAGAAATGGACAGTCTCCCTAGACTCTGGGATATCCATAATTTCACATAGTCAGGCTCCTCTTGATCATCCACAGCTTCCTCCATAGGGAGCTAGAGGGTTTCAGCCACTTTTTATAGAAAATAAAATGAGAAGGGACTCAGAAAGCCTAGGAGGGACACCTCAAGGTCTGTCTGGGGAGATGTCTGGGTTGATGGGCACATCCAGACTTTCAAATCCACATTCACTCTCCTCATACTCCTCTTCCCCCTCCTCCGGTTCATAATATTCCTCTAAATCATAGTCTTGAACCGGTGGAACTGGCCGAACTAGGCGCTTACCTGATGGCACCGGTTCGGTTGGAACTGGAGAAAGCGACTG
The DNA here is from genome assembly GCA_016271365.2 of Neoceratodus forsteri. NCBI lineage: Eukaryota > Metazoa > Chordata > Ceratodontiformes > Ceratodontidae > Neoceratodus > Neoceratodus forsteri. The sequence continues at coordinate 108,028,626 of CM057450.1, read as the reverse complement.
GACAATTTGAATCACTTTGGCTATCTCTTCAGCGGTTGGAGAGGAAAGTTTTGGCTCCACACCAGCTGATTTTCTAGTCCTTTTTGCTGGAACCAACCCCTCAGAGTCGGCTCTCCTTTTGCCCGAGGAAGTCTCGCGCTGGTCAGAGGGCACTCCCTCTGGTTCGGTTGGAACCCGAACCGGGCTGGCCATCCGGGTCAGTGGACTTCTTGGCCTCCCTTTCCCTGAGCCTACCAACTCTCTTCTCAGGGTAGCTGCAGGAAAATTTTACAAATCTGGCAGTCTGCATTGAGGTGGTCAAACCCCAGACAATAAACACAGGTGGTGGGGGTCGGTCTTGGCAAAGGCTTCCCACACACACTGCAGTGTTGAAACCCAGTGGGCCCGGTTTTTTTGGATTTCTCAGACATAGTGCCAGTCCTAACCAAACTTGCCCATTTATGGCAATCCATGAGCAAGACCCTGCTTATAGGTTCCCAACTTGGCGTCCACGAGTTGTGGAAAAAAACGTAAAAATTCAGTTTTTTAGAACCGATAAGAACCGTATAACCACCTCTAAATGATAGAATAAAATATTTAAACAACCTGATCGTTCAAAAGCGAACCGATAAACAGTTCTAGTTCCACACAGAAGAGAAATAATGTAAACCTATCTAGTACTCACAAATACCACATACAGAGCTTGAACCGACCGGTTGCAGTTTAAATTTGGTCAGAAAACCGAGAAATTAATACTTTAACCGACAAAATGAACCGAGCAGAAGGAGAAATCTCCGGAGCGACTGTTCAGTGAGGCGGAGTAAAGAATCTGACGGTTTGAGTTTGAAGAACAACAGACAGAGTTTTCAACCGAGCTCGAGCTCAGCGTTCCATGCCTGGCATGGAAAGTTAACTCCTTCACCTCCGGAGCAGTTCGAAGGTTGGGACTCACTGTATAAGTCATAATATAGCTAGACTTCATGTTGTTTGAAAAGGGGGACCCATGAGCCTAGCTGTACACACATTTAGGCCCCATGCTGGCATCAGTTCCTTGTGTGTGTGGGGGAAATGGGCCAGGCCTTTAAAGAATCTTTTGAAGCTAGGGTCTGAGGCCAGAGAAACATTCTGTCCAACTGAAATGTAAGCAGATGCTGTGGCCAGGTGGACCTTTAAGGTACTGGACTGCAAGCCCATTGATTGCAAATAGGTAATATAGTCCAGCACAGCTCAGACACCAGCCTGTGCTGGTATCACTCCTCTGGTTGAACACCAAATAGAAAACCTTTTCCATTTTGCAGCATAGGTTTTCTTAGTGGAGGGCTTCCTGTAACCCCTTAAAATGTCCAAAACACTTTCAAAAAGATACAAGCCTTCATATTCTTGGTTCTCAAGAGCCCTGCTTTGAGCCTGAGTGACTTGAGGTTCGGGTACAGGAGCCTCCCCGGTTGGAGGTTAGTAGATTGTGCCTCCAAAGCAGGTGTATTGGCTCAGCCACAGACATGGAGAATAGCAGAGAGTACAATGGCTGCTTGGCCCAGTCTGGTGCCATCAAGATAATTGATGCAAGACTGGGACCTGAGCATGAGCAATGCTCTGTACATCAGAGGGAAGAAAAAAATTTACTCACCTTAGTAATGTTGTTTCTTCTAATGGAGTCTTGCTATATTATGACTATTGCAGTTTGTCCCACCATTAGAACTGCTCCGGAGGTGAAAGAGTTAACTCCATTCTAAGAATGGAACTTAGAACTCGAGCTCTATTAGAGAAGCTCTGTCTTGGTTATTTCAAACTCAAACTGTCAGATCTTTACGAGCAAAAACTCACTAAGGTCTGTGTGGAAGCTGTAACCTACACTAGCCAACTGGCTACCTAAATATTAACACCCAATGCTGGTCCCAACACAAAGACTCAAGTCAAGGGACCAAAAGTAATAGTATAGTATAATATAATAATATGAGAAGTAATATAAAATGAAATAAAAACACCACACCCCAAAACCCCAAGAAGGGGTGGAAAATATATAATGGGCATAACTAGTGCCCACACTAGGCTGCCCGCCCCATACCCAAGTAGAAGTTCTGAGAGGGGCAGGCTGGGGGGGAGGTCATAATATAGCAAGACTCCATTAGAAGAAACAACATTACTAAGGTGAGTAATTTTTTCTTCAAACAACATGAAGTCTTGCTATATTATGACTATTGCAGACTACACAGCAGTACCTCCATGGAGGAGGGACAGAACCTACTTAGGGAATAGGCTCTGAAGCACAGCTGTGCCAAACCGAGCATCTCTCCTGGCCTGGACATCCAGGGAGTAATGCTTGGTGAAAGTGTGTACCGTTTTCCAGGTAGCTGCTTGACATATTTCTAAAATAGGGATGTCTCTAGCAGCAGCTATAGATGCCGCTGCACCTCTGGTAGAGTGAGCCCTCAGGCCTGAAGGGGGAACCTTCCCCAGTTTTTGATAACAAAATTGGATACAAGAGACAATCCACCTGGCAATTGATCTCTTAGTGGCAGGTCTCCCTTTTCCGACCTCACCATAGGTGAGAAAAAGTTGGAGGGATTCGAATCTGTGACCCTTGGTACGTTCTATATAGTAACTTAGGGCCCTCTTAACATCTAAACTGTGCAATCTCTCTAGCCAGAGGAGAAGTGATCAGTGAAAACACTGGAAGGAGAGATTTGATTGATTAAGATGGAAATCTGAAACCACCTTAGGCAAAAACTTCCTGTTAGTCCTGAGGACTACCTTATCCTTGTGGAAAGAAATAAAGTCAGTTTCTACTGACAAGGCTTGTAACTCACTTATGCGCCTGGCAGAAGTGATAGCCACTAGGAAAACAGTTTTCCAAGTTAAGTACTTAAGCTCTGCAGAACACAGAGGTTCAAAAGGTGGTTTCATTAACTGAGCAATGCAAACATAAAGATCCCAGGCAGGGGCCAGATCCCTAAAAGGTGGATTAGTATGAAGTAATCCTTTAAAAAACTTGGAAAATACAGGGTGAGTGGAAAGAGAGGAGGGCTTTCCTGCTGAAACAAAAACAGAGACAGCTGCCAAATGTACTTTCAGGGTAGCTGGTCTCAGGCCCAAAGAATTAAGATGGACCATATAGTCCAAAACAATGGGCAAATCACAGATTCCGGGAAATATGTTTCCCAGAACACCAGATGAAAAAATCTTTCCACTTAGAATTATAAGTAGCTCTTAGTGGAAGGCTTCCTAGAAGCCTTTAGATTTCAAGAACACCTTGAGAAAGGTGTAGGTCAGCAATTCTAGCTCCTCAAGAGCTGGGCCTTGAGGTTGAGGGATTTGAGGTTCGGATACCAAACTCTCCCCTGGGCACAGGTTAACAGGTTGTGATTCCTGGGGAGACACAGTGGAAGATGGACTGCTAGGGATAGAAGGAGTGGGTACCAGAGCTGCCTGGCCCAAACTGGGGCAATCAGAATCACCCTGCAAGGCTGGGATCTGATTTTGACTAGCACCTTGAACAGGAGAGGGAAGTGGGGGGAAAGGCGTAAAGAAACTTCCCTTCCCAATCTAGGAGAAAGGCATCCAGGGGGACTAAGCCCAACACTGGGGGCCTGCAACAGAACAGTGGAAGTTGATGATTGTCTGGGGCTGCAAAAAGATCTATCTGAGGGGTGCCCCATCTGGCAAAAACTATTCCCAGTATTTGAGGATCTAGAGACCATTCATGATGGCCCTGGGAAATCCTGCTGAGAGCATCTGCCATGACATTGTCCTTTCCTGGAAGGTGAACTGCTATGCAGGAAGTGTTAAGGGAATAGGCCAGAGACCACAACTTCATTGCCTCTGTGCACAAGGTCAAGACCGAGTGCCCCCTGCTTGTTGAAGTACCACATTGTTGTGGTGTTGTCTGTTCTGACTTGTACCACTTTGTTCTGAACGGACGCAGAAAACACTTGAAGTGCTAGAAAGACAGCCCTGAGCTCCAGCAAATTGATGTGGAGCAGAGATTCCTGAGGGGACCACACTCCCTGAGTGGAGAGGTCGCCCACGTGGGCTCCCCACCCCAGGAGGGATGCATCCGTAGTGAGGGTCAAGGAGTGAGACAGAGGAATGAAAGGGACCCCCAGCCTTAAATTGCTCTAATCCTGCCACCACTGGAGGGCCTGGATCAGGGTTCGAGTCACTGGGACCAACTTGGAAAGGAGGTCTCTTCTCTGAGACCAAAAGGCTCTCAAGTGAAACTGAATGTCCCTCATCTGAAATCTTGCTCCTTGCACTACAGCTGTGGATGTAGCCATGTGCCCCAGGAGCCGCAAGAAGTATCTTGCTGGTCAAGAGAGACCTGCAGAGAGAAGGAGGAGCCCAGAGCCACCAGGTTCCTTACCCTCTCTAAAGGTAGGAAGGCTCTGGCCTGCTTTGTGTCCAATTCTGCACCTATGAAGGTGAGCACCTGAACAGGTTCCAGAACTGACTTTGGAAGATTGAGCAATAAGCCCAGAGAGGTGAGCAGCTGCTGGGTAACTTGCAGGTGATTTGACCTGTTCTAGGGACTGGCCACTATGAGCCAGTCTCCAGTAGGGAAAAGACAGCAATCTTTGCCTTCTTAAATGAGAAACTGCTACTGCCCACACATTTTGTGAATACCCTTGAGGCAGAGGTGAAGTCAAGGGCATTGCTCTGAAGTGGTAGTGACCTGAGGGCAGTTCGAATCTGAGGTACTTTCGGTGGGAGCTTCTGATTAGGACGTGAAAAATAGGCATCCTTGAGGTCCAGGGAGGCTAGCCAGTCCCCTGGCCTAGAGAGGGTAAAATCATTGCCAGAGTTACCATTTTGAACTTTGGTTTCAAAAGGTGCTTGTTCAGATAACTCGGGTCTAAAATGGGCCACCATTCTCCTGTCATTTTTGGGGTAAGGAAATATCTGGAGTACAGACCCTTGCCCTGATGTAGGGGAGAAACCCTTTCTACAGCTCCGAGAGCCAGAAGGGATGAGACTTCTGTTTCTAAAGAAAAGGTCTCTAAAGGGTTTGCAGGTGGGAAAGATCTGATTCTCATCTTTGGAAATTTTTTGAAGCTGAGAACCAGACCCTGACTTACTATTTCCAGGACCCACTTGTCTGAAGTTAGAGACTCCCAGTTCCGAACGAAGTAAGCCAACCTGCCCCCTACAGGTAAAGGAGAATCGGCCTTGGGCACCCCAACAGGGTGCCTGTTTGGCAGGTGCTTTAGGCCCGTCTGCCTCTCCCTCTGAAGAACCCCCTCTGAACATAAGCAGAAGAGCCTGGGTTTGGTAAAAAGGCCTGTGAAAAAGCCTACCCCTACCCCTGGGGGTCTGCCTCTGAGGAGTGGCTTGCCGCTCCTTGGCCTGAGCACTCTTATAGGTAGTCCTATAGTCATCCATTTCCTTCATATAATTCTCTGTCTGCTCCCCAAACAGAGAATTCCCTACCACAGGAAAATCCATAGCCTTAGTCTGGGTATCCTGTGACAAGCTAGTACACCTGAGCCAGGCCAACCTGCGAAAAGCTACAGATGTAGCCATGACTCTAGAGGATTCATCATTAAAATCCACAGCAGCACTGGATGCCTCAATGCCATCAGCAGCCACCTGCTCCAGCTCATTAGCAAGCTGGCCAGAGGCCTGTTTGTCCAAAGCCATGACAGTGTCCCATCTAGATTTTTGAAACCTTGCTACATAAGCCATGTAATTTGCTTGCCTGAGTCCCAAGGACGCTGCCATGTATTTTTTTTGATGGCATCAATCTTCCTGGAATCCTTGTCAGGAGGATGTGAAGCCAAGGGAATATTAGCTTTATCACAGACTGCAGCCTGAACCACACCAACATGACTGCAATGCTGTGAAAGGAATTCTGTATCAGGACCTGATAGAGTGTACCTCCTGTCCATCTTTTGTCCACAGGAGGCACAGAATTAGGAGCTATTAAAATTTTTATTGTTTGTTTCCTAAATGAATTATGCAGGGAATAGACAATCTCCTGAACTCTGGAATATCCATCCTTTCTACAAAATCAGGTTCCTCTTGCTCATCCACAGCTTCCTCCAATGGGAGCTGGAGGATTCAGCAACCTTTTATAAAACAGAAAATAAAAGGGGACTCAGAAAGCATAGGGAGATTCTAAGGGTCAGTCTGGGAGATGTCCGGTTCAATGGCACATCCAGACTCTCAAAGTCACATTCACACTGTTCGTAATCCTCCTCCCCTCCTCTGGTTCATAAAATCTCCAATATCATATTCTTGAATCCGTGGAACCGCCGAACCAACCTTTTACCAGACAGTGGCGGTTCGGACGGAACCAGAGAAAGTGACTGTACAATCTGTATAGCTTTTGTTATTTCTGCAGCAGTTGGGAAGGAATTTTGACCCTACCTGCTGATTTTTATTTTCTTTAGCTGAACTGGCTCCTCAGAGCCAGCTTTACGTTTGCCCGAGGAAGTCTCGCCCTGGTCAGAGGGCACTCCCTCCGGTTCGGCTGGCACCGAACCGGGCTGGCCATCCGGGTCAGCGGACTTTTTGGCCTCTCGTTCCCTGAGCCTGCCCACTTTCTTATCCAGGGTGGCTGCAGGGAAATTTTTACAAATCTGGCAGTCTGAATAGAGGTGGTCAACCCCAGACAATAAACACATGTAGTGTGTGGGTCAGCCTTGGCAAAGGCTTCACAGACACTACAGTGTTGAAACCCAGTGGGCCCATTTTTTCTTTGGGTTTCTCAGACATGATGCCAGCCTAACCAAGAAACTTGTCCCTTTAACGGCAGTGCCAGGCAAGACACCCTTATCGGTCCCCAACCGTGTCATTGGTCATGGAAAAACGTAATGAAACTGCTTTTTAGAACCGATAAGAACCGGGAACCACACTCTAAAAGCTTTAAAACCAACCTGATCGGTTCGAACCGAACCGATAAACATTTACGAGTTCCACACAGAAATAAAACCTGTCTATTACTTACAATACCACAGACAGAGCTTGAACCGATCGGTTTGCGGTTAAAATAATAATACTCGCGGTTTAATTTAACCGAGAAAATACTGTTTAAACCGAGAAATGAACCGAGCAGTAGGAGAAATCTCCGGAGCGACTGTTCAGTGAGACGGAGTAAAGAATCTGACAGTTTGAGTTTGAAATAACCAAGACAGAGCTTCTCTAATAGAGCTCGAGTTCTAAGTTCCATTCTTAGAATGGAGATAACTCTTTCACCTCCGGAGCAGTTCTAATGGTGGGACAAACTGCAATAGTCATAATATAGCAAGACTTCATGTTGTTTGAAGGAAGGAAACACATACAGGTGCTTCCCTGACCAGTTCAGAGCCAGAGCATCCCAAGGGGATTGTTCCCTGATCTGGTGGTCTGCAAAATACTGTGGCAGGTGGTGGTTCTGGTGGGATGCGGACAAATCTACCTTTGGGGTGCCCCACCTCCTGAAGATCACTTGCACCACCTGACTGTTCAAGGCCCATTCGTGGTGGGCCTGGTTGATTTGACTCAAGGTATCTGCCAAGGTATTGCCCTTGCCTGGCACATAAATAGCCTGCAGGGAAACCCCCATGAAGTATGCTATACTTCATATTTTCATGACTTTCGTGCAGGGAGGGCTTGACCTTGTCCCTCCCTGCTTGTTTATGTAGTACATTGTGGTGGTATTCTATTCTGACCTGTACCACCTTTCTCTGTACTAGTTGTGTGAAAGCCTTTAGTACCAGTAACACTGCTCTTTAGCTCCAGCAGGTTTATGTGCAGGAGTGACTCTGCACTTGACCATGTGCATTGGGTGGTGTGAACCCCAGATGAGCACCCCACCCTAGTAGAGGTGCATCTGTTGTCAGAACAACTGATGGGGACTCTTGTTGAAAAGGAACCCCTTGCCTTAGACTGGTTTCTTCTTTCCAATATTGGAGGACCTGTAAGAAAAAATTACTCACCTTAGTAATGTTGTTTCTTCTAATGGAGTCTTGCTATATTATGACAATTGCAGTTTGTCCCACCATTAGAACTGCTCCGAAGGTGAAAGAGTTAACTCCATTCTAAGAATGGAACTTAGAACTCGAGCTCTATTAGAGGAGCTCTGTCTAGGTTATTTCAAACCCAAACTGTCAGATCTTTACAAGCAAAAACTCACTAAGGTCTGTGTGGAAGCTGTAACCTACACTAGCCAACTGGCTACCTAAATATTAACACCCAATGCTGGTCCCAACACAAAGACTCAAGTCAGGGGACCAAAAGTAATAGCATAATATAATAATATGAGAAGTAATAAGATAAAATAAAAACACCACACCCCAAAACCCCAAGAAGGGGTGGAAATATATAATGGGCATAACTAGTGCCCACACTAGGCTGCCCACCCCATACCCAAGTAGAAGTTCTGAGAGGGGCAGGCTGGGGGGGAGGTCATAATATAGCAAGACTCCATTAGAAGAAACAACATTACTAAGGTGAGTAATTTTTTCTTCAAACAACATGAAGTCTTGCTATATTATGACAATTGCAGAATACACAGCAGTACCTCCATGGAGGAGGGACAGAACCTACTTAGGGAATAGGCTCTGAAGAGCTGTGCCAAACCGAGCATCTCTCCTGGCCTGGACATCCAGGGAGTAATGCTTGGTGAAAGTGTGTACCGTTTTCCAGGTAACTGCTTGACATATTTGTAAAATAGGGATGTCTCTAGCAGCAGCTATAGATGCCGCTGCACCTCTGGTAGAGTGAGCCCTCAGGCCTGAAGGGGGAACCTTCCCTACTTTTGGTAACAAAATTGATACAAGAGACAATCCACCTGGCAATTGATCTCTTAGTGGCAGGTCTCCTTTTCCAACCTCACCATAAGTGAGAAAAAGTTGGAGGATTCGAACCTGTGACCCTTAGTGCGTTCTATATAGTAGCTTGGGCCCTCTTAACATCTAAACTGTGCAATCTCTCTCCCAGAAGAGAAATGTTCAGTGAAAAACACTGGAAGGGAGATAGATTGATTAAGATGGAAATCTGAAACCACCTTAGGCAAAAACTTCCTGTTAGTCCTGAGGACTACCTTATCCTTGTGGAAAGAAATAAAGTCAGTATCTACTGACAAGGCTTGTAACTCACTTATGCGCCTGGCAGAAGTGATAGCCACTAGGAAAACAGTTTTCCAAGTTAAGTACTTAAGCTCTGCAGAACACAGAGGTTCAAAAGGGGGTTGCATTAACTGAGCAATGCAAACATTAAGATTCCAGGCAGGGCCGGATCCCTAAAAGGTGGATTAGTATGAAGAAATCCATTAAAAACTTGGAAAATACAGGGTGAGCGGAAAGAGGAGGCTTTCCTGCTGAAACAAAAACAGAGACAGCTGCCAAATGTACTTTCAGGGTAGCTGGTCTCAGGCCAAAAATTAAGATGGACCATATAGTCCAAAACAATGGGCAAATCAGCAGATTCCGGGGAAATATGTTTCCCAGAACACCAGATGGAAAATCTTTTCCACTTAGAATTATAAGTAGCCCTAGTGGAAGGCTTCCTAGAAGCCTTTAGGATTTCAAGAACACCTTGAGAAAGGTGTAGGTCAGCAAATTCTAACTCCTCAAGAGCCGGGCCTTGAGGTTGAGGGATTTGAGGTTTGGATACCAAACTCTCACCTGGGCACAGGTTAACAGGTTGTGATTCCTGGGGAGACAGGGAAGATGGACTGCTAGGGACAGAAGGAGTGGGTACCAGGGCTGCCTGGCCCAATCTGGGGCAATCAGAATCACCCTGCAAGGCTGGGATCTGATTTTGACTAGCACCTTGAATAGGAGAGGGAAGGCATAAAGAAACTTCCCTTCCCAATCTAGGAGAAGGGCATCCAGGGGGACTGAGCCCAACACTGGGGGCCTGCAACAGAACAGTGGAAGTTGGTGATTGTCTGGGGCTGCAAAAAGATCTATCTGAGGGGTGCCCCATCTGGCAAAAACTATCCCCAGTATTTGAGGATCCAGAGACCATTCGTGATGGCCCTGGGAAATCCTGCTGAGGGCATCTGCCAGTACATTGTCCTTTCCTGGAAGGTGAACTGCTATGCGGGAAGTGTTCAGGGAATAGGCCAGAGACCACAACTTCATTGCCTCGGTTCACAAGGCCGAAGACCGAGTGCCCCCTTGCTTGTTGAAGTACCACATTGTTGTGGTGTTGTCTGTTCTGACTTGTACCACTTTGTTCTGAACAGACGCAGAAAACACTTGAAGTGCTAGAAAGACAGCTCTGAGCTCCAGCAAATTGATGTGGAGCAGAGATTCCTGACGGGACCACACTCCCTGAGTGGAGAGGTCGCCCATGTGGGGTCCCCACCCCAGGAGGGATGCATCCGTAGAGAGGATCAAGGAGTGAGACAGAGGAATGAAAGGGACCCCCAGTCTTAAATTGCTCTGATCCTGCCACCACTGGAGGGCCTGGATCAGGGTTCGAGTCACTGGGACCAACTTGGAAAGGGGGTCTCTTCTCTGAGACCAAAAGGCTCTCAAGTGAAACTGAATGTCCCTCATCCAAAATCTTGCTCCTTGCACTACAGCTGTGGGCGCGCCATGTGCCCCAGGAGCTGCAAAAGTATCTGCTGGTTGGAGACCTGCAGAATGAAGGAGGAGGCCAGAGCCACCAGGTTCCTTACCCTCTCTAAGGGTAGGAAGGCTCTGGCCTGCTTTGTGTCCCATTCTGCACCTATGAAGGTGAGCACCTGAACAGGTTCCAGAACTGACTTTGGAAGATTGAGCAATAAGCCCAGAGAGGTGAGCAGCTGCTGGGTAACTTGCAGGTGAGATTTGACCTGTTCTGGGGACTGGCCTACAATGAGCCAGCCATCCAGGTAGGGAAAGACAGCAATCCTTGCCTTCTTAAATGAGCAACTGCTACTGCCAGACATTTTGTGAATACCCTTGGGGCAGAGGTGAGGCCGAAGGGCATTGCTCTGAACTGGTAGTGACCTGAGGGCAGTTCGAATCTGAGGTACTTTCGGTGGGAGCTTCTGATTAGGGACGTGAAAATAGGCATCCTTGAGGTCCAGGAGGCTAGCCAGTCCCCTGGCCTTAGAGAGGTAAAATCATTGCCAGAGTTACCATTTTGAACTTTGGTTTCAAAAGGTGCTTGTTCAGATATCTCAGGTCTAAAATGGGCCGCCATTCTCCTGTCTTTTTTGGGGTAAGGAAATATCTGGAGTACAGACCCTTGCCCTGATGTAGGGGAGAAACCCTTTCTACAGTTCTGAGAGCCAGGAGGGATGAGACTTCTGTTTCTAAAGAAAAGGTCTCTAAAGGGTTTGCAGGTGGGAAAGATCTGATTCTCATCTTTGGCCCTGACTTACTACTTCCAGGACCCACTTGTCTGAAGTTAACAGACTCCCAGTTCTGAACGAAGTAAGCCAACCTGCCCCCTACAGGTAAAGGAGAATCGGCCCTGGGCACCCCATCAGGGTGCCTGTTTGGCAGGTGCTTTAGGCTGAGGGGTGGGAGCAGGCCTGCTCACACCCCGTCTGCCTCTCCCTCTGAAGAACCCCCTCTGAACATAAGCAGAGGAGGCCTGGGTTTGGTAAAAAGGCCTGTGAAAAGGCTACCCCTACCCCCTGGAGGTCTGCCTCTGAGGAGTGGCTTGCCGCTCCTAGGCCTGAAGCACTCTTATAGGTAGTCCTATATTCATCCATTTCTTCATATAATTCTCTGTCTGCTCCCCAAACAGAGAATTCCCTACCAGGAAAATCCATAGCGTTAGTCTGGGTATCCTGTGACAAGCTAATACACCTGAGCCAGGCCAACCTACTAAAAGCTACAGATGTAGCCATGACTCTAGAGGATACATCATTAAAATCCACAGCAGCATGGAACTGCACCTTGGATGCCTCAATGCCATCAGCAGCCACCTGTTCCAGCTCCTTAGCAAGCTGGCCAGAGGCCTGTTTGGCCAAAGCCATGACAGTGTCCCATCTAGATTTTTGATACCTTGCTACATAAGCCATGTAATTTGCTTGCCTGAGTCCCAAGGATGCTGCCATATATTGTTTTTTTTTTTTTTCATGGCATCAATCTTCCTGGAATCCTTGTCAGGAGGATGTGAAGCCAAGGGAATATTAGCTTTATCACAGGCTGCAGCCTGAACCACACCAGCATGACTGCAATGCTGTGAAAGGAATTCTGTATCAGGACCTGACAGAGTGTACCTCCTGTCCATCTTTTTGTCCACAGGAGGCACAGAATTAGGAGCTTTTAAAATTTTTATTGTTTGCTTCCTAAATGAATTATGCAAGGGAATAGCCAATCTCCTAGACTCTGGAATATCCATCATTTCTACAAAATCAGGTTCCTCTTGCTCATCCACAGCTTCCTCCAATGGGAGCTGGAGGGATTCAGCAACCTTTTTATAAAACAGAAAATGAGAAAGGGACTCAGAAAGCATGGGGAGATTCTAAGGGTCTGTCTGGGGAGATGTCCGGTTCAATGGGCACATCCAGACTCTCAAAGTCACATTCACACTGTTCATAATCCTCCTCCCCCTCCTCTGGTTCATAAAAATCTCCAATATCATATTCTTGAACCGGTGGAACCGGCCGAACTGACCTTTTATCAGACAGTGGCGGTTCGGACGGAACCGGAGAAAGTGACTGTACAATTTGTATAGCTTTTGCTATTTCTGCAGCAGTTGGAGAAGGAATTTTGGACTCCATACCTGCTGATTTTTAGTTTTCTTAGCTGGAACTGGCTCCTCAGAGCCAGCTTTATGTTGCCCAAAGTCTCGCCTGGTCAGAGGGCACTCCCTCCGTTCGGTTGGCACCGAACCGGGCTGGCCATCCGGGTCAGCGGACTTTTTGGCCTCTCGTTCCCTGAGCCTGCCCACTCTCTTAACCAGGGTGGCTGCAGGAATTTTACAAATCTGGCAGTCTGAATTGAGGTGGTCAACCCCAGACAATAAACACATGTAGTGTGTGGGTCAGCCTTGGCAAAGGCTTCCCCACAGAACTACAGTGTTGAAACCCAGTGGGCCCGGTTTTTCTTTTGGGTTTCTCAGACATGATGCCAGCCTAACCAAGAAACTTGCCCTTTTAACAGCAGTGCCAGGCAAGACACCCTTATCGGTTCCCAATCGTGTCACGGGTCGTGGAAAAAACCGTAATGAAATCCGTTTTTTTTAGAACTGATAAGAACCGGGAACCGCACTCTAAAAGCTTTAAAATGCTTACTCTTTAAAGTTTTAACCAACCTGATCGGTTCGAACCGAACCAATAAACATTTACAAGTTCCACACAGAAATAAAACCTGTCTATTACTTACAATACCACAGACAGAGCTTGAACTGATCGGTTTGCGGTTAAAATAATAATACTCGTGGTTGAATTTAACCGAGAAAATACTGTTTAAACCGAGAAATGAACCGAGCAGTAGGAGAAATCTCCGGAGCGACTGTTCAGTAAGGCGGAGTAAAGAATCTGACAGTTTGGGTTTGAAATAACCCAGACAGAGCTTCTCTAATAGAGCTCGAGTTCTAAGTTCCACTCTTAGAATGGAGTTAACTCTTTCACCTCCGGAGCAGTTCTAATGGTGGGACAAACTGCAATTGTCATAATATAGCAAGACTTCATGTTGTTTGAACAATGTTTTTTGTTACTGGAATTAGTTTTGATAGAGAGGATCCTTGTTCTGACACCAGTGTGCCAGGAGGTGAAATTGAATGTCCCTCATCTGGAACCTGGATTCCAGGACTGTGCCAGTGGCAGCTGCCACGTGGCCCTAATAGCTGAATAAACTGTCTTGCAGTTCTTGGATTATTCAGGTTGAATGAGCCTACTATCAGTGGAACACTTCTTGCCCTGCCTTGCAGGGTATTTAGCTCTGCTCCCATGAACTGCAGTGCCTGAGCAGGCCGAAGGACAGACTTTTTTAGATGTATCAGGAGCCCTAGAGACTCCAGGAGCCCCTGGGTGAGTTGCAGATGCTCTCTCACTTGCTGGGGTGCTCTTCCGACTACCAGCCAGTCGTCTAGGTATGGGAAAACTGTGACACCTTGTGTTCAAAGGTATGCCACAACCACTGCCAAGCACTTTGTGAAACACTATTGGAGCTGAAGTGAGACCGAAAGGCAGGGTTGAAAACTGGTAGTGACCTGATGGGAGTCTGAACCTGAAGCATTTTCGATGAGACTCACCTATGGGGATATAGAAATAGGCATCTTTTAGGTCCAGTGATGTCAACCAGTCCCCTTCTTGGAGCGTTGGCAGAATCAATGCCAAAGTCACCATTTTGAACTTTGGTTTTTTTATCATATGCCTGTTTAGTACCCTGAAGTCTAAAAATAGGCCGCCACTCCCCATTTTTCTTTGTGGTAAGGAAGTATCTTTTTCCACGAGTTTTCTCTCTACATTTGTAGATGGTTTGAAAACTTTTGTTGCTGGAAGGAATTTGAAACTCAGGAGACCATCCCTGACTCACTACATCCAGGACCCACTTGTCTGTGGTGATTTTTTTGTCAAGACTGGAAAACGTGAGTCAGGCTGCCTCCTACAGGTAGTGGGGAGGCAGCCTGGGGAGACACGTTAGAGTGTCTGCTTTGCTTGAGGTTGGGCCTGGGACTGGGAACCACGCCTGGAACCCCTTATGCACCTGCCCTGAAGTACCCCTGCTGTGGGTACTGCTGATACTGAGGCGCAGCCCTGGCCTGATAAAAAAGGCTTGCTGTGAAATGATCTGCCTCTGCCTCCCCTTCCACAGGTTTTAGGGGATGGGGAAGCCCTTTCTTTTGCAGAATTGCTCCTGTAGGAGGTTTTGTATTCCTCCACCTTTTTCACCTTGGTTCGCATATCCTGAGCGAGGTTTGTGACCCACAGCCAGGCAAACCTCCTCTGAACCACTGTATTTGCCATCCATCTGGCAGCAGTGTCTAAGTCAGCAGCCATTTGAAACTGGTATTTGGCTGCTTCCAAACCAAATTTAGCTGTTTCAGCTACATTATCTGACAGGGGGAGTCTGGGCTTTGACTGCCACAGCAAGGACAGACTGCCATAGTGATTTGTTATTGAGCAGCATAGGCCTGAAAGCTTGCCTGCCCGATGGCCAAGGAAGCTGATAAAAATTGTTGTTTTGGCCATGCTGTCAATTTTTCTGGAATCCTTGTCAGGAGGATAGCATGCTAGGGGTACCTTTGCCTTGTCACAGGCTGCCACTTGTACCACTCCCTAGTGGACAGGGTGGGAGAATAAAAATTCAGCTCCCTCCCTCCCTCCCTGTCCAGCTGATATTTCTTATCCAGCCTCTTATCAAGAGGGGGAACAGAGCTTGGAGTTTGTAAAATCTTTATTTATTTATTTATTTCAAGATTCAGACATTACCTTTGAGAAAAAGCTCTTTTACAAAAGTTCCACGTCAGGTACAACAAAGTGTGAACAAATGAGAACAAGAAAACAAAGGAGTGTGGAGCCCCAGTGTAAGCAAATTACAAGGGTGAAACATTACTAACAAAGACACAAGCTATCTGGTAAGTGCAAAGAAACATGACAAGGCCAAACACTGTCAGGTACACAGGTATAATTTACAACAGCCAAAGGCTAGGCACAAATGTATAATTAAGCAATATACCACAAGAGAGCGTGGGTGATGGCAGGATTTACCCACGCCTGGTGTGTTATTCAGTCACGAGGCGCAGTCGAGTTTCCAACAACACACCAGAAGTGAGAAAATCCTGGCATCACCTACACTTTCAAGTGGGATATTGCGATTATGCAATGTCCCACACACATTTTGTAAAAAAAGAAACTTTTTTTTAATTTAAATGATTGTTTCACTTATTACTGCAGTGGAAAAAATAGTCCTCCTGAGTTGCAGGCTGCAGTAACTGCAGAGAGACACACAGTAAAGTGCTGCACCGGGACCGAGGAGACAGGGCCATGTTTACAGCTTCCATAACGGGTCTGAGCTGTTTTAGAAAACCAGGACCAGTTTCTTTAGCCATTTAGAGGAATGGTTTGTTTTCTGCAGAAAACTTGTTGTGGAAACCGGCAGACGCAAATGTAAGGGCTGGTGACTGTTCATATGCGTGTCGTCATTATCCAGTGTGTCCTTCCTGGTGAATCTCGCTGCCTAGTAGCAGAAGAAAGCAGCTGTTACGAATGTTTTTAAGTGGGACTTCTCAATTCATCAATTGGTTGGGGAACTGTAATGTAGTGAAGTGGAACTAGACGGTGAAAAAAAGTTTACACGCGAGCCAGGTGGAAGCGGATGTAGGGTAAGATTTGTGATGTTTTGTTTGAGCTCAGCGGCTCCTATGTGGCTTTCCAGAGTTTTTCTGTGGACTTGTGGCTGTCTTCTGGTCTACAATTAAGTGGAAAAAGCCGCTGATTTTAGTTTTTGAATTTCCCGGTTAGCGGGTGGGTGAACATGGTTAGCATTAGCAAGCAGTAGGGGACCAGTGTAGGGGTGAGTAATTTTTTATGTTGGCGGTGTCGGAGCGATACTGGGTGGGCAACAGATGAGGCTAGCTGGTACTGGCACTTCTTCCGGTGGGGTCATACCATGATTTTCACGTTGTAAATTGTAGTAGCCAGCTAATCAGGAGCCAGTATTTTTGATGCCGTTGTATAATCTTCAGTAGCCAGGAAGCTAGATCCATCTACATAGTGGAATTTAAGTAGAAAGTTGGAGGTCAGGGATCCAGGTTGTGGGCAGCGGCCCTGTGGGGGCTTTGTTAAAAAGAGTGTGGGAGGCGACTTGATCCATGTCGGTTAGCCAGGCGACTGTGTCTTAAGACTTACAGGGTTGGGAATGCAATTACTGCCTACAGCAACAGGCCATGTTTCCAGAGAGGTACTGTTTAAGCTCGGCCTTAAAGGCAGGTAGGCTCGAGGTTATCAGTAGGTGAGCCGGGATCTCGTTAAGCCACAGGGGAGCACGGTACGCAAATGACCGCTGTTCCAGTGTCGTTTTTCTGAAGGGAACCACTAGGGAGCCCTAGGAGTGGCCTCTGGTCTGGTACCCAGATCTACAGGCAGGCAGTGAGCCGCTGAGGAATGGAGCCACTTTGCCTAGTAGTGATTTCTTGCCCAACAGGCAGGTTTGGTATTTTATTCTGTTGGGTAGGTTAAGTTAATTGGTCTGCTCAAAGAAGGAGCATATATACATAAGATTGTCTGCTCCAAGTGTTAGCCTACACACCTTAAGTGCTGTTGCAATGCATGCAAGTGCAGTATTGGAGCTGGCCTCATACACCACAAGTCCATAGTTCATGACAGAACTGAGGAGGAGGAGGAGACTGAGAGATGAAGAGCTAATGGTGGGCAGTATTGCCTGTGCCTGTAGAGCACACTGAGCTTTGCATTTACTCTTTTACCACAAAGCAGACAGAAAACCAGGAGGAAGGAGCTACTGGTATAACTAAAACTTCTCTACTGGGGCTATATTGCCTTCCTTCCCTCCCCTCCATCCCCCCACTCTGAACCAGTTCTACTTTTATAGGCGCAGGATTTAACTGACAACAGGAACTTCCTGTTTGGGAGCAGGAAGTGAGTGATCACAGAGCCACAAAAGACTCACCATCCTAGAAGGGCAAGAGTAGCTCTCCATCCCCCCCCAGCTGCTGGAGGTCTGACTCTGAGCAAGTAAGGAGTCTACTGAGAAATATAGGAACTTCTTGTCTTAGAACAGGAAGATCAGGAGCTAAAAGGGCACAGAGACAGTAAATAAGTAGGGAGAGAAGAGAGAAAAAAAAAGAATTAAACAAACAGAGGAAAGAGTAAGTATTCCAAATAACAGTTAGGGGGCCTGAATAAAGACATATTGGGAGTGGTGCAGTGCAGTGGCTGTGGAGCAGCAGTCTTCCGGGAGATGTTCTGGAGGATGCAGTGTTGTCCCATCTGCAGGCACCTCTCTGGGCTGAGGGAGGAGGTTGCTCATCTCCAGGCTGAGTTGGCCAGGATTTGTGGGACCTCCTCTCCCACCCAGGGACCACCAGGGTCACTGCCATTGCCTCAGAGGTTGCCAAGAAAGAGGAGTGGTTGGACCACAGTGGGCTCAGGGAGGCTGAGGGTGGTGGAACAGAGGTGCATCCCTCCAGTTGTACCTCTCCACAATTTCTATGCCGTTCTGGAAAAGTGTGGTTCCTCTATGGAGGCACCCACAGTGGAGACCAAGGAGGATGCTGGGAACCTCCACAAAGGAGACCCACAGGAGGGTGGCATGGAACCCCACTGGGGAAGGAAACAACTCCTGGTGGGGGACTCCATTGTTAGGAAGGTAGAACTGGGGGAGGAAGGGGAGAGTGAGGTCAGGTGCCTGCCTGGTGCCATGGCTTGGAGGGACAGGGAGCGAATCCTCAGGATCGCAAGAGCAGCTGCACAGGGGAGGGAGCTGGATGTCATTGTCCACCTAGGGACAAATGACCTGGCTAAGAAAGGGATCAGAGCAGTGCAAGAAGCATTTCTAGAGATGGGGAGGGGCCTTAGACAAATAGCACACACGGTAACCTTCTCGGAGGTGCTGCCTGTCTATGGCATGGGTGAGGCTAGGGTGCTCCACACCATGGGATTCAATCAGTGGTTGAAAAATTGGTGCAGAGCTCAGGGATTTGGCTTCATTGGGGACTGGGGATCCACCTGGAGGGATGCAGGCCAATACTGGCATGATGGTCTGCATCTGTCCAGGAGGGGAACCAGGATCCTAGGTGACAGGTTTAAATACTTCATTGACAAGCATTTAAACTAGCCAAGGTGGGAGGCACTGGAAAGGAGCAGGAAAATCCTAGCCCCCCAAAAAATATCAGGGTACTAAGTGAGGTAGACACCAACATATAGATGGCGATAGGGAGAAGCGCAGGGTTAATTGGAGAAAGTGACAAATGCAATAAGGGCAGGAATGGGGCAAAAGAGGAGTAAGGCCATCAAGAAATGGAGAGTAATGAGTACCAATGCCCGTAGTCTGGGCAACAAGCTCCCTGAACTGGTGGCCTTGATGGAAGAGGGATGCCTGGATATCGTAGTAGTCACAGAAACATGGTACACAGAGAACCATGTCTGAGATGTTAACATACCAGGGTACACAACCTACAGGAGAGACAAGGAGGGCAGAAGAGGAGGGGGAGTAGCTCTCTATGTAAGGGAAGGGATAAAAGCATAGATACATAGACAGTGTCGGCAGATAAGGGCCTATGGCCCACCCAGTCTGCCCATTTGAGCTTGTAAGTTCAGTTTGTTTTCCTAGAAGTCTGTTGCCCCTTACCCCTGACCTCCAGAATTCCTTTATGTCTATCCCATGCATTCTTAAATCCCGTGATTGTTTCAGCCCCCACCACTTCCTCTGGCAGGGTGTTCCACTTGTCCACCACCCGTTCTGTGAAGAAATTCTTTCTCATGTTTCCTCTGAATCGTCCTCCCTCCAACTTCATCCCATGCCCTCTAGTCCTGGAACATCTTTTTTGCTTAAAAATAGTGTTTTCACAACTGAACAAAAGAGTAAACAGGGAGGAGAGGAGGTACTGTGGGTCAGCTTAGAGACTAGAAATGGCACCACAGTCCACACAGGGGTTGTATATAGACCCCCATGTCAGGGGAAGGGAATGGACAAAGATATGATAGAAGGCATACTTAAGATGGCAGAGAAAGGAGAGATACTGTTGATGGGGGACCTTAATATGCCAGATATTAACTGGAGCACCTTTAGGCAGCCACATCCAAAAGCAGGGCCATTCTTGATGCCCTTCAGGTGGCATGCCTCAGACAGCTAGTTTTGGAACCTACTCGTGAGGGAGCAATCTTAGACCTCGTACTCTCAAATGGGGACAGTGAGAGGATCTCAGATCTAGAAGTGGGTAGCCATTTGGGAACAAGTGACCACCAAACAGTGTGGTTCACGATAAACTCAGCTACAGAGTCAAGCCATACAAAAGTGAGGGTTCTGGACTTCAGGAGGGCTGACTTTGGCAAGATGGGAGAGTGCCTTAGAAAAGCACTAGCAAACAGGCTAGAAGGAGGTGTGGAGCAACAATGGGGAAATATCAAAACTGCCAGCACAGAGGCAACAAGCCTTTGTGTGAAGCAAATAAACAAATCAAAATGAAAGAAAAAGCCACTATGGTTCTCAAAAGAGGTGGCGGTGAAGGTTAGGGAGAAAAAGATAGCATTTAGGAAGTATAAGAAAACACAGAAGGATCAGGACAGAGAACTGTACTAATTAAGGCAGAAGAAAGCAGGGAGGGTAATCAGAATAGCAAAGGCACAAACTGAGGAAAAGATAGCTAACTCAGTTAAGAAGGGAGATAAAACCTTTTATAGGTATATCAGGGAGCGTAGAAAGACAAAGGGAGGGATAGTGAGGCTGAATAGAATGGATAGTGGGTGGGCAGAGAGTGACAATGAAAAAGCAGGGATACTGAATGAATACTTCTGTTCAGTATTCACAAAAGAGGAAGTGGGAGGTGCCAAATCCAATTAACAGAGGCACTCTGGATGGGGGGGTGTCGATCCCAGTCCTTTCACAGAAGAAAGGGTTCTGAAAGAACTCCTAAAACTGAAGGTGGACAAAGCAATGGGGCCAGATGGAATTCACCCCAGAATTCTAAAAGAATTACACAGAGAACTAGTGACACCACTGACTACCCTTTTTAACAAATCATGGGAGGATGGTGTGGTACCTGAGGACTGGAAGAAGGCGGATGTGATTCCCCTTCACAAAAGTGGGACCAAGACAGAGGCAGGAAACTACAGACCTGTCAGTTTGACCTCGGTGGTAGGGAAAGTGATGGAATCACTTCTGAAGGAAAGAATTGTTGAGTACCTAGAGGCCAGTGGGGCACAGGACCCAAGGCAGCATGGGTTCACAGTGGGAAGGTCATGTCAGACGAATCTAATTGATTTCTTTGACTGGGTGACCAAAGTAGTAGACCAAGGAGGGGCTGTGGACATGGCCTACCTAGACTTTAGCAAGGCATTTGACACAGTCCCACACAAAAGATTAGTAGTCAAATTAACCAGCCTGGGAGTGGGTCCCAGGGTGGTAGCCTGGGTAAAACACTGGCTGAACAACAGGACACAGAAGGTAATTGTAAATGGAGTCTACTCTGAAGAAGGGGGGTTACTACTGGGATACTGCAGGGTTCAGTACTGGGTCCAGTCCTTTTTAATGTCTTTATAAGTGACATTGCAGAGGGACTGGAAGGAAAAGTATGCCTCTTTGCAGACGACACAAAGATCTGCAACAGGGTTCATACACAAGGAGGTGTGGAAAGGATGAGAAGGGACTTGGCAAGGTTGGAGGAATGGTCACAAGTATGGCAGCTTGGATTCAATGCAAAGAAGTGCAAGTAATGTGCCTGGGAAACAAAACCCAGGGAAGAGTATACAACGGGGGGAGAATAAACAACAAAAAAGGAAAGGGACCTGGGGTAATCATATCAGATGACCTTAAGGTTAGCAAGCAATGTGAGAAGGCAGTAGGGAGGGCTGGGGTATACTGGGATGCATAGGGAGAGGCATCAGCAGCAGAAAACAGGAAGTTGTTATCCCTCTGTACAGACAGTTGGTGAGACCCCATCTGGAGTACTGCGTCCAGTTCTAGAGACCCCATCTCCGCAAGGACATAGACAGGATGGAGGCAGTTCAGAGGAGGGCACCTAAAATGGTGCAAGGTCTGCAAGAGAAGCCATAGGAGAGACTAAAGGAGCTTAATATGTATACCCTTGAGGAAAGGAGGGAGAGGGGGGACATGATAGAAACGTTTAAGTACCTCAGTGAAATCAACAAAGTCCAAGAGGGTAGCAACTTTCAGAAAAAGAGATGTACAAGAACAAGGGGACACAATCTGAAGATAGAGGGAGGGACGGCTCAGGGGCAATGTGAGAAGTATTTTTCACAGAGAGGGTGGTGGACTCATGGAACAGCCTTCCCGAGGAGGTTGTGGGGTCTAAAACTGTGGGAGAATTCAAGAATGCATGGGACAGACATAAGGCAATTTTTGGTGGGGGTAGGAAGAAATAGGCTGTTGGTTAAATAGGATCTGCAGCTTATCCTCTAGGTAGGGAAATGGGCTGACTAGGTGGGCCAAGCGGTCCTTATCTGTCATCAAAGTCTATGTTTCTATGTAGTCGATGTGCTGCACGAAGGAGAGGGTGTCGTTGATAATAACCCCTAGGTACTTGAAACAGTGTACCTGCTCCACCGGGGCAGCCTTGCTATTGGTGATAGTAAGGGCAGGAAGGGTTTTCTTGTGCGGAAGACTGGAGATGATCATTATCTTTGTCTTTAAAGTATCTTTCTTTAAGAATTTATTTACAGGAAGGAAAGTTTTTTTAGTGGGTGTCAGACCCATCATTTCCAAGTATTTAGCTTCTTCCTCATCCTCAGTCACTTCTCTGGTGGTGATGTCTAAGGCAGCCACCATTCTTCTCTCAAATGTGAAGTCTGAGGAATAAACCTCAGATGCTCTGTGGGGAGAGCCAAACTCCTGTTCAGGGAACATCTCAGGTTTAATAGGTTCCCCTTCCTCCATTTCATAATAATCACCATATGCTTCCTCTTAAATAACAGGATGACTGAGCAGAGGAGACAAACTGCTTTGCAGGGCTCTGCTGCGAGAAGCAGCCAGCCCTTGTAAGCTTGAATGACCTTAAAGGCCTGTGCAATTTCTTCAGGAGTTGGCAGGCTTTATGACAGGCACAAAAGTACCCGAATGCTGTTCAGCAAGGGGTTCTGTGTGCTTAGTTTTCTTTGATTTCTTTGAGGGAACCGGGGAGTCAGCCGGTTCAGCAAGCCTCTTAGAAACTGCTTGTATATCCGTCTCAGGGGTAGCGGTTACAGTAGTTGTGGTTTCACCCATAGTAATTTAGGGTGTCGCCTAGTCAGAGCTCGAGGGACCCTTAGGCGATGACAGCTTTCTCTTTAGCCTTATACAGGCATTTTTCATTAGTTTTCTCAGGACATGTATACTTAGAATGGCAGATAAAGGGGAGATATTGCTGATGGGTGATCTGAATATGCCAGATGTTAACTGGAGTGCAGTTGCAGCAGCCACTTCTAAGAGTGGGGTTATTCTAGATGCCCTATAGGGGGCATGCCTTAGACAACTAGTATTGGAGCCCACTCGAGAGGGAGCAATCTTAGACCTGGTTCTCTCAAATGGAGATGAAGAGAGGATCACAGATGTAGAAGTGGGTAGCCATCTGGGAACTAGCGACCATCGAACAGTATGGTTCACAATAAACACAGCAATAGAGTCAAGCCATACAAAAACAAAGGTACTGGATTTTAGGAGGGCTGACTTTGCTAAAATGGGTGAGTGCCTAAGGAATGCACTAGCAAATGGGCAGGAAGGAGGGTGGAACAACAATGGGGAATAATAAAACTGCCGTCACAGAGGTAAAAGCCTTTGTGTAAAGCAAATAAACAAAGCAAACGAGGTAAGAAACCACTATGGTTCTCAAAGGAAGTGGCAGTGAAGGTTCAAGAGAAAAAGAAAGCATTCAGGAAGTACAAGGAATCACAGAAGGAACAGGACAGAGAACTGTATCAGTTAAAGCAAAAGGAAGCTGGAAAGGCAGTCAGAACAGCAAAGGCCCAAACCGATGAAAAGATAGCCAACTCAGTTAAGAAGGGGGATAAAACCTTTTATAGGTACATCAGGGAGCGAAGGAAGACCAAGGGAGGGATAGTGAGGCTTAATAAAGGGGAGGGAGGGTGGGCAGAGGGTGACTGTGAAAAGGCAGAGATACTAAAGAAATATTTTTGCTCAGTATTTACAAAGGAAGAGGGGGAGGTAGCTAAAACAAACAGTAGAAACACTCTGGATACAGAAGTTGATACCAGCCCATTTACAGAAGAAAGGGTTCTGAAAGAGCTCTTAAAACTGAAGGTGGACAAAGCAATGGGGCCTGATGGGATTCATCCCAGAATTCTAAAAGAACTAAGGGTAGAACTAGTGACACCACTGACTACCTTCTTTAACAAATCATGGGAGGATGGGGTGGTACCTGAGGACCGGAGGAGGGTAGATGTGATTCCCCTTCACAAAAGTGGGAGCAAGGCAGAAGCAGAAAACTACAGACCTGTTAGTTTAACCTCAGTGATAGGGAAAATGATGGAATCACTTCTGAAGGAAAGAACTGTTACGTATCTAGAGGCCAGAGGGGCACAGGACCCAAGGCAGCATGGATTCACAGCGAAGGTCATGCCAGACAAATCTGATAGATTTCTTTGACTGGGTGACCAAAGTCGTTGATCAGGGAGGGGCTGTGGACATGGCCTACCTAGACTTTAGCAAGGCATTTGACACAGTCCCACACAAAAGATTAATATACAAGTTAGCCAGCCTGGGAGTGGGTCCCAAGATGACAGCCTGGGTAAAGAATTGGCTGGAGAATAGGACACAGAGAGTAATAGTAAATGGAGTCCACTCTGAGAAAAGGGGGGTTAGTAGTGGGGTACCGCAGGTTCAGTATTAGGACCGGTCCTCTTCAGTATCTTTATAAGCGGCATTGCAGAGGGACTGGAAGGAAAAGTATGTCTCTTTGCAGATGACACAAAGATCTGCAACAGAGTTGATGCACAAGGTGGGGTGGAAAGGATGAGAAGGGACTTGGCAAGGTTAGAGGAATGGTCAAATGTATGGCAGCTTAGATTCAATGCTAAGAAGTGCAAGGTAATGCACCTGGGAAACAAAAACCCAGGGGAAGAGTACACAATGGAGGGTGAGATACCAACAACAAAAATGGAAACGGACCTGGGGGTAGTCATATCAGATGACCTAAAGGTGGGCAAGCAATGTGAGAGGGCAGCAAGGAGGGCTGGGGGATACTGGGATGCATAGGGAGAGGCATCACCAGTAGAAAACAAGAAGTTATTATCCCTCTGTACAGACAGCTGGTGAGACCACATCTGGAGTACTGCGTGCAGTTCTGGAGACCCAATCTCCATAAAGACATAGACAGGATGGAAGCTGTCCAGAGGAGGCAACTAAAATGGTGCAGGGTTTGCACGGAAGACATATGAAGAGACTTAGGAGCTTAATGTATAGCCTCGAGGAAGGGGAGACATGATAGAAACTTTCAAGTACCTCAAGGGAATCAACAAAGTCCAAGAGGGTAGCATCGTTCAAAAAAAGAGGTGTGCAAGAACAAGGGGGCACAATTTGAAGATAGAAGGGGGCAGCTCAGAGGTAATTTAAGGAAGTATTTTTTCACAGAGAGGGTTGTGGATGTATGAACGGCCTTCCAGAGGAAGTTGTGGAGTCAAAAACAGTGGTGGAATTCAAGCATGCATGGGACAGTCATAAGGCAATTCTAGGGGTTGGGGGTAGGAGGAAGAAGTAGGCTGCTGGTTAACTAGGATCTGCAGCTTATCCATCAGGTAGGGGAAATGGGCAGACTGGGTGGGCCAAGCAGTCCTTATCTGCCGTCAAATTCTCTGTTTCTATGTTTCTATGTATGCAGATTTCACTCTGCTTTTAAAGGGACACTGTCAACCTGTTTTTCATCATATTATTTCTAGTTGAAACCCCACATTTTATGATTGCTTACCTTCTCTAAAATTCACTGATGTTGCTGTTTGTTTTGTCTGTCTCCTTGTTTAGTAGAACTGAAATGCATGGCAATGTATATTTATAAACAACCTTGTTTTGTTTACAATCCTGGATCTGTTCTTACTACATGTTTCCTGAGCATTAGCAGCAAACCCAAACAGTGCAGACACTCATAAGGCAGTCGCCTCCTAAACTCGACCTGCATCATGAGGGGCTAGACTGTGTTGTGAGTGTTCCCAAGTCCAGGAAAGATGCATTTGGAGTTGATCAAGGAATGTAAACAAACCTGTTTTGATGTGATAACACCAGTATGTTGGGTAGTCTGTTTTCCACTAAAAAAATAAATAAATAAGAGAATCAAACTACCAGGTACATCAGCAACCTTTACAGAATGCTGGCAATCATAAAATGTGTTTTTTAAACTAGAGACACTTTGAGACCTAAGGGGGTTGACAGTGTCCCTTTAATGTTCACGTCTTAGCAAAATTTCACCACACTCAATACATGGTTTGAAACCGGGATCACCAGTGTTGCTTCTCAGTTTTTCTGACATTCTCAATGTAAAACCGATAAAAGTTGCAAGCGCTAAAAATGTTTTAAATTTAAAGTTTATTTAGAGGTTGCGGTCGGTTCCGGAACCAATCAGAAACAGGGAACTGATGTAAAAGTGAACCAAGGCTATCGGTTCAGGAACCAGTATTAGGGGTTCTAAAAACAAGATCAATTAATAAAATTAAAGATAACTTATGGAGTTTTTTAGTCAGAAAACTCCAATAAATATAAAATAAACCTCAGTTTATCCCCGGTTATACTGAACAGGAAGAAACCGAGAAAACTTACAATTTAAACACTAAAACTACGGTTTAACTTAAAATTACAAAAAGTAAAAGGCAGCAAATGAAATGTAAAGAATACTTACATATATTTTATAAGTTTTCTTACGTCAGAACAAGATGATGAGGAGAGGCGCTCTCTGAGCATCTAGTCTTGACAGACGGAGATAAAAATTTGAGGGGTTTAGAACTAAGGCAGTTAGTAGAAGGCAGTATTTGCAAAAGTGGCATGTGCAAAAGATTCCATCATTTGCATATGTTCCATTTCTCTGGGCAGCTCTATCTTAAGGGGACACCGCAGAAGTTAGGAATACTTGAGTATTACTGGGGTTAGAACTCGTAAAGACGGAAGAAAAAGTTTGATAACTGCGTGAAGCACAAAAAAATTGCAGTCGACTGGAAGCAGGAGGCATCCGTGGAGCTAATATGCATTGGTTGACAGTGGGGAAAAAAAGTGAGGTGGTGCCAGGGGACCGCCCCCTTTATACCATGTGTGACATCGGGGGCAGGGCCGACATCAGGAGGGTGGTCCCCCGCCTTAGACTGCTAGCTAAAAATGTTTCTGTGGGGTCCTAGTGTCTGCCGGCATAGTCCTAATGGTGTTACCTGCTGCAAGAGCTCTTTTTCAAAGTAAGATCAAGGGATCCTGGTAAGGAATCCCCTATAAGGGAGTTATAGAGAAGGATATAGGGGTCCTGGGACCCTAGTCCCAGCAGAGGGGCCAGAATAGTCAGACCCCGAGAGATGGGGGCACGTAATCAGGACTCAGAGAGACCTGAACACCCTAACTATTGTAAAGAGGGCCCCGTGGAGCTAAGGGATAAAGTGCCAGGACCCCCTACTAGCCCTCCCCTCCCAGGCGGGTCCATGGAGCTTCAAAGAAGTGGCAGGGAGCCCGGAGCTACCAGTGGGACTGTGCCCACAACTGGCCTCAATTGGTGGGGGGAGAGAGCCGGGAGGAGGCACTGTCCAGAAGCTGAGGTCCATGAGAGGATGGAGAGAGGGAAGGAAGCAGTGATGAATGGTGAGGATAAATAGGAAGATCAAGAATTATGGTAGGTACGTCATTTTCATATCTTACCTGTATCAGTTTTCACCATTCATCACTGGTGGGTGATTACGAAGCCCACAAAGTGGACCGGTACCCTTCGGAAGGCTGAATCGCCTTCATCCCCTCGTGGGGGAGTCACGGCGGAAGAGAGCCCATTACGGGTCTAGCCAGACCCGCTACTGTTGAGAGCCAGAATGGTCTCCTGACCAGCAGGAGAAGGGGGGGCGCCCCAACAGTTCCTGCCTGGGTCTCATGGTGAAAAACTGGGCCCCCCAGAAAGGCAGGCAGTCACCCTTACGCTGGGCCAAGGGTGACAACCGGGAAAGGCGAAGTCATGCCATCTGCCTAATACAGACCACAGATTCTACCAGTCTGGAGGCTATGGTGTCTCGCTAGCTCCAGAGTCCAGACCTCTTGTGGTGATGACAATAGCTCGCCTGGTTGCCTCGCCATCAGGCAAGGCCAATAGGGAGGCTCCCATCATGGCCCACATGTGCCTCTCATAGGCCACCATGTGTGCCTGATGTGCTGCGATAGACAAGAGACGCACCAAGGCAAAAACCCGCCTGCCCCAGCGGTTGAACTCTGCAGAGTCTGCATGTGAAAGACAGTCTCATGTTAGGCACAGACACCCAGAATGGATGTATAGTCACTCCAGACCTGAGGAGGGGTGGGGCAATGACCCATGAGACCCCGAGGGAGCTCAATATCAGTGTTGGCAATTCCAAGGGGCCGGGGCAATGGAAATGGGTGACTGCCAGGCACTGTGCAACTCCTCCACAAAGGGCCAAGGCCACGGAGGGATCACTAAGGATTCCTGGCTGCATTATCCAAGGAACACGATAGTCACACGTGTGGTACTGCGTTGTTGGACTGGAGTCAAATTGAGCTCCTCCAGCATCATTGCCAGGAACCACTGATACTCCATGATGGGGAGTTCTCGCCCTCAGAGGAGGGAGCCAACGAAGTGGAGGGACTCTGCATAGAGAACAACGGTGCTGTATGAGAAGATGCAAAGACCATCTCATCCATGGCCCTGTACATTTGGAAAACACTTGCCGTGGCTCTATACTCTCCCAGGTAATGGGCCCCAAGGGACCTGAGAGACCTGGGAGAATAGGGGAGGACAAGGGTCAGGCAGGATGGTCATGAAAGACCGCGCCTTCCTTGTCAGGGCTGTGGGCATGAGCACGGGAACCCTCTACCATAATGAGGGTGCACTGCCCAGACCCCACTTGCTGCTCAACCTTTCCCAAGCCAGCAGGGGGAAGCCCAAGGGGGGGGGGAGACCCCTAGTGGGGAGACCGGAGCCCAGCAAGCCCAACAGGATGGCCTCTGTCCCCACCCAATGGAAGGTTTCCATCCCCTGAGAGAGGAAGGGGTGCTCGGGCCAGCACTCCAAAGTGGCCGGACCACTTGGGTAGAGCAGGGTGTGAACTGGCCCCACCAACCCCCCAGGAGAGGACAGAGACCTGCCCCTCGAGTGAGATCTCTCAATGGTGAATAATCTCAAGGATGAGGGGAGAGAGAAGTCAGCACCAGGGTCAGCCTCCAACTCCCCCAACTCCACGGCGGCACCCAACAGAGACCCAGTGCTGAAATATGCCTCTTCCCCAGAAGCGGGCCCTGAAGCAGCACCGTCCCTGAAGGTGGAACCAAAAATGGCACTGGGGTCAGTCATGGCACCAACCTCAGCGCCATCACCCTACACGGTACTGACCTCGACCTCTGTGTCAATAGCAGAGGTGGCACTAACATCGGGGACTGCATCGGCCATGGCATGACTCCTGAAACAGCACCAACTGCAGCACAGACACTAGGCACGCACAGACTGTGGTGCCATCGACAGGTGTGGCACCGACTGCAGCCCCATCATCAACACTGACACCACCAGCAGCACCGTCACTGAGACGGCACAGAGAACAGTGCTGGAGATGGTGCCATGGCGCCGGCAGAGGAAAGAGTGGTGCCGCACATGGTGTCAAGTCCAAGACCTGATCCCACAGAAGATCTCGAGCGGAATCCAGGGGCAGCCGCTCTGGAGAGCTGGGCTGCCACTCTGGATCCTCCTGGATCCTCCAGGTCATCCTCTGAATCTGAGGAGGAGACCACGGAGACCCCAAGACATGAAGCCCCGGTCACCTGTCCTGTCCCGAGAACGGTGTCAGGAAGGGACTCCATGGCTACAGAGGGCCAGCCTCACTCACCAATACTTAAATCGGTGTCAGGAGCCAAAGTCACACTCTCTGAAACTCTCAAAGGGACCACCGGTGTAAGCCCTGCGTGTAGCTGAGTACTCAACCAGGGCCTGGAGTGGTCAGCAGCTGACCCCCCCGGAGGAGGTTGACCGCTCCCCAGGCGCCCGAACTCAGCAGGACGTGACTCCGTGGCGGCCTGCTCTCCCCCAGTGCATGTAGCAGTGGGGGGAGGCCGGGAGGACAGGCCCAAGGTCCTTACCTTAACGACCCTCATTCGATGCTTGCCGCCGAAGGTTGGGGGGGGTCGCATCCCAACCTCCCGCGTGGAGTTTAAGGGTGTGGAAGTCCATACTGGAGCAAGCATTGCAACGGCCCATGTCATGGTTCGGTTCTAGGCAAGTGAAGCATCAGTCATGTGGGTCTGTTACGGTGAACCGACTTACACAGAGGCACCGACGCATGGGGAAGTCCCCATCTTCAAACTTTTATGCCCCAAAACTGACATGGCACCAACAGAAAATGAAATGAAGCGAAATACTTGATGTCGACTAAACTTGAGAAAATTAAACAGAGCTGAAAATTATGTTGGAGTAGGTGTTGAGTAACTTTTTGAGCAAGCAGAAACGGCTATCATGGGTAGTGACACAGTTGATCCTCTCAGATATTGCTGTCCCACGGAGAACCTGCAGCTTCAATGGCAAGAAGAGCAGAAATAAAGTAGTGGAGGGGACGATGTCAGCTACTGGCCAACCCACGAGCGCCACGCAATGCGTCAGGCTTGAGGGCGGCACCTTCTCTGATATCGCGCTCCTCCCAGAGCAGTAAAACTTTTTCTAAAAGCAAAATAGCTCCCCATGGGGTCCTGTGCCTTCGGTCTGAACTCACCAGGGATGAATGGTGAAAACTGATACAGGGAAGATCTTCCCTGTTCATCTTAGGAACAGTGCATCCCCTGGGACTGACCTCTTTGCTAGGGGTCTGCAACAAAAGTGTGGGAGCTGCTTGTTCTCCCAGGAAGCAAACAGGTCTATTTCTGATGTACTCCAACATCTGAACACTGATGCCAGCTCCTGGTGGGTCAGAGCCCTCTCATGGTTTCCTTGGCTGATTCTGTTTAGATAGTCTGCCAGGACACTGTCTTTACCTTGTAGATGTACTGGAGGATAATTGTACCCCATACAATAGCCAGGTTCCAGATACTCATCGCTTCTGTGCAAAACCTTAAGGATCTTGTTCTTCTCTGTTTGTGTAATACATTGTTGCAGTGTTGTCTGTTTGGACCTGGAGAGACTGACCCTGGAATTGGAAGGAAAAGGCTTGCACTGCTAGGAGTACTGCCCTGAGCTCCAGCAGGTTGAGGTGCTCCTAAGACTCCTGTGTGCTACAGGTACCACTTAAAGTGAGATGCTCCAGGTGGGCAACCCACCCTAAGAGGGAGGCATCTATTTTGAGGACAGTTGCAGGGGATTGCTGGAGGAAGGGAATTCCCTTTCTTAGGCTGCCTTCCTCTTTCAACCACTCTAGTGCCCTTTGCAAAGTTCTTGTGAAAGGCACTAGCTTGGACAAAGAATCCCAGCTTTAGGGCCAGTGATCCCTTAGGTGATACTGGATGTCTCTCATCTGGAAGTGTGCCCCTGGTACCACTGCAGTGGATGAGGCCACGTGTCCCAATAGCTGTAGAAAATCCCTTGCAGGCCTTGGATGACCTGCTCTGAAGGATTTTGCAACTGAAATTAGATTTGCTACCCTTGTTTGTGGAAGAAAAGCCTATTCTTGCAGAGTATCCAGCTCTGCGCCAGTGAAGTCCAGTACTTTGGCTGGCTCCATTTGAGACTTTTGTAGATTTATTAGGAAGCCTGGGGACTCTAAGGTACTTTTTACCCTCCCATATAGAGACTTTGCCTCCTGCTATATTTTTTCTGAGCTGAACCAGTCATCCAGATAAGGAAAAACCACCACACCTTGCCGTCTTGGATGTGCTGCAACCACAGCTAGGTACTTTGTGAAAACTCTTGGTGCTGAGGTGAGCCTGAAGGGAGGGGACATGAAATGGCATTGGCAGTTCCCTAGCCTGAACCTGAGGTATTTTCTGTGAAAGGGTATGAATGGTATGTGGAAATAGGCATCTTTAACATCCATTGACCCCAGTCAGTCTCACACTTGTACAAATGGTATCACTGAGCCCAACGTGACCATCTTCGACTGAAGCGCTCTTTTTTATGCGTTTGTTAGGATATCTTAGGTCTAAAATGGGTAACCACTCCCAATTTTTCTTGTGGGTCAAGAAGTATCTGGAGAACAGATTCTTGCCCCAGTGTGTGGTAGGCACTTCCTCTACTGCTTGTGATTTCAGTCGTTTCTCCACTTTCAACTCCACCATAATTTTCTCTGTTGGTGTGTGAGGTTGGAAGACTTTTGGGTTCTGCAGTTTTTGGGAACTGTCTGAACTGCAGGAACAAACCTTGATCTACTACTTCCAAAACTTACTTGTCTGTGGTAATTTTTGACCATTCCTGGAACTAATGGCTTCCCCCCACTGGCAACAGATGGGCGACCTGGGCAGGGCGGTCAGGGATTTTGTGTCTGTTGAGGCTTAGAGGGCTGGAACTGCAGCTTCACGTCTAGTGCCCATTTGGCCCCTGCCCCTAGAGTATCTGCTTTCTGGTGGATACAGGGAGCATAAAGCCATGAATAATAGCCCCTCCCCCACCTCCCCTCCCATGAGGCCTATAGGAAGCATACCTCTCAACCTTTTGTCCCCCAAATGTGGAACATTGCCTCTCAAAATGTGGAACAAATGGGCAAAATGTGGAACACTTAATCAAATCTTTACATTAGAAGCTCACAACACTGTTAAAATGTTTGCATTTATGTTCAGAAAGTCAGTTATTCATTAAATGATATATTTTTTGCATCATTTACTATAGATTTTTGCTTTAAAATGTTAACACTGAATGTGGTACAAGTCCTCACAATGTGGAACAAGGAGCTTTTGTGAAGTAAAATGAGGCACGTTCCTCGTAATGTGGTACAGTTGAGAGGTATGATAGGAAGTGGAGGCCTTTTCTTTCTCACTATTGCTCTTGTAGGTATTTTTGTACTCATCCACCTTTTTCATAGAAGCCTCTGTTTTGTCACTAAATAGAGAGTTCTTCTCAGAGGAAATCCATAGTTTTTGTTTGTGTCATGGGATAGGGTGGTAGTCCCAAGCCAGGCAAACCTCCTTAAGAATACTGCATGGACAAGAACCCTTCAACTAGTGACATTTGTGTCCACTGCCATGTGAAACTGGTACTTTGTGGCATCCATGGCTGATCTAGCTGTATCAGTCATGTCCCGTGCTGAGTCAACAGTTGCTTTCTCACTCAGTGCCAGTATGGAGTTCCAAAGTGCCTTCTGGAACTGAGACATGTGTGCCAAGTAAGCTGCTTGACTGAGGAGCAAGGAAGCTGATGTATGCACTTTTTTTTGACCATGCTAACCAGTTTCCTAGAGTCCTTCTCAGGAGAATGGGAGGAGAAGGGCATTCTGGCCTTGTCACGTGCATCAGCCTGACCACCCCTTCATGATCAGGATGGGAGTACATGTACTCGACCCCTTGTCTGTCCACGTGATACTTTTTCACAATTTTCTTGTCAATGCCAGCAGTTGAGGTGGGTGCTGATATGACCTTGTGGGATGGGATGGGAAAAGTTGGGCGGGGGGGGGGGGGGTCAAAAACCTCCCTGTCCAAGTCAGGGCAAGGGCATTCTCTGGGACTGTGCTGACAGAAAGCCTGCAACAAAACTCGGGGAGCTGACTGTTTTCCCAAGAGGCAAACAGGTCTATTTCTGGGGTATCCCATCTTCTGAAAATTGAAGCCAGCATTTGCTGGTTCAAGGCCTATTTGTGGTTTTCCTGGCTGATTCTGTTTAAGGAGTTTACCAGCACATTGTCTTTGCCTGGCAGGTGCACTGCAGAGATTTTTTATGTCCTGGGAGAAAGCTTGGCCCCAGATCCTGACTGCTTCTCAGCATAGTTTCGAGGCCCTTGTTCCTCCCTTTTTGTTTATGTAGTACAAGGTTGTGGTATCATCTGTCTGTATTTGGACTGACTGACCCTGAAACTGGAAGGAAAAAGACTGCACTGCTAGTAGAACTGCCCTGAGCTCGAGGAGATTTATGTGCTCCTTAGTCTCCTGAGGGCTCCAGATGCCACTTACAGTGAGGTCCTCAAAGTGACCACCCCACCCTAGAACTGAATCATCTGCTGTGAGGACCTTGGTGGGTGATTGCTGGAAAAAGGTAATGACCTCTCTGAGGTTGCTTTCTTCCTTCCACCATTCCAGTGCTTTCACAAAGTTCTTTACAGCTGGCACTAGATGAGACTATGAATCTGACCTGGACCAGCAGCCTATTAGGTGGTACAGTACAGTGGCAGCCATAGACATGATCAGATATTTCCTGAAATGTCTGTGATGCCTCTGGAGAAATTCCCTGCCTGCCTGCAGTACCATTGTGGGCCACCAGAGAGAATCTCTTTAGATATATCATGAAATATCTGGAAACATCTGAATTTAGCTATGGCTGCAATTATATGTCTCTGATCTGTAGAAGAGCCCATGGCACCACAACTATGCCTGAAGCCATATGGCCTAGTAACTGTAGTAAATCCCTTGCAGACCTTGGCCATCCAGGGACAAAGGATTCTGTGCTGGCAATGAGGTTCCTTACCCTGTCCTGTGGGACAAAGGCGTTTTGCTGCAGGATATCCAGCTCTGCTCCAATGAAGTCCAGGACTTGTATTGGTTCTGTCTGGACTTCTGCAGATTTAAGAGGAACCCCAGTTTTTCCATGGTGTTTCTTACCAGTTGGATGGAGCGCACTACCTCCTGTTTTATTTTTCCAGAGACTAAGCAGTCATCCCGGTAAGGAAAAAATGCCACACCTTGTCTTCTCAGGTGGGCTGTCACCACAGCTAAGCACTTCGAGAACATCCTTGGTGCTGAGGTGAGACCAAAAGTAGAGCTGTAAATTGATACTGGCAAATTACAGGCCCATATTGCTTTTATCTCTAGTCAGTAAGATCTTTTATACAACCACATTACTGAGTGTTTGGAAGAACATATATACTGATACGGGCCCAGCACTGATTCAGGAGGGACTGTAGCACAATGACTGCTTTGTTCAGGTTCACAAGCAATTATATGATCCTCCCAAAGTTTTCACTACTTCAAAAATAGTACTGCATGCCAAATATGCAGTGATATAAGCCGACAAAGATATACTATCTTTAAACAGAAAAATGGAAGCAGAATACAAAATTTTAACTGAATGGTTAAAAAAAAAAAAAAGAGAGAGTTATACTAAACAAACACCTCAATGTTGTCCTGTTCATCTAAGAAAAAACAACTTGCAGTTGAACATTTTCAGGTTTCCACTGAGGGGGATGAGCCACTGCAAGTATTCAGTGAGTTTAAATATTTAGGTATTATTTTAGAGTCCCTTCTAAATTTTTGAAAAACATGCAGAACAAACTTCTACCCAGTTGAATAAAAAACTGGGAGCATTATACGTAGTCAGGGACTTTTTGACCGATGAGGCAAGGCAAATACTAGCCCATAGTTGCCTGTTGCCAGCGACTGATTATGGAAGCCTTGTATGGGAGGGATTTCAAAGTAAGTATTAAATAAATGTAGCAATGAGCAAAGTTTACGGAGCACCACTGCAACTCGTACAAGAGATTCAAGTGGTTATCAGTTGGTCAATGGGATACACTGTGCAAAAGCTGTTTTCTGTTTAAAGGAGAACTCCTGTGCAGCAAAACTGCCCACCACCCAAACCCTCACCCTAGGCTTTAAACAAGGAACAAAAAATCGTGTTTACACTTACTTTTTTTTATGCTCGTAAACTCTGCTGTCAGTCAACATGGCAGATGCTGCATGGTGCAATCTCATGTTACAGTGTGGCACCGCACCACTTACATGTATTGAGAAGCATGCATGTGGTGTGGCGCCACACTGTAACAAGAGATAGCACCATACAGCACCTGCCACGTTGACTGACAGCAGAATTTACAAGCATAAAATTAAGCACAAACAAGATTTTTTTTTCATTGCGAAAAGTCTAACCAGGGGTGAGGGTTTGGGGAGTGGGCAGTTTTGCTACACAGGAGTTCTCCTTTAAAGTTCTGCAAAAAGGTAAAGACATCCTATTAGCAGACCTGTTTGTTCCAAAAATGTGTGCACGACCCATGAGGTCAGATGATTCGTATCTATTAAGATCCCTTTTTATAAAACAAAAAAAAAATCAAAAATCATTTTTGTTACACAGCTGCTAAACTCTGGAATAATGTTGACTTAGGGATTAGAAAGGTAGTCAACACCGATCTTTTTAAAATTAAATACAAAGAAAATCTTTTTTAAGGATGATAGATGTAACTGTTTTTAGTATGATCTTATTGTTACGTGTACATATTATCTATTTGTTTAATGCATCAGCGCGTTGACTTGTAATGTATGAGTTTAGTACAAAAACTGTGTAATGTTTGTAATTACAGATATGTACTTAAGCAATAAGGCACGACAAGGTGTGTGTTATCGTGTAATAACGTCACACCTGGGGTGGGCTGAAGCACGAGGCGAAGCTGAGTGTTTCCACCACCCCAGGAGTGACGTTATTACACAATAACACACACCTTGGAGTGCCTTATTGCAATTATACAATGGCTCAATGTTATACAAAATAAAACGAATATTTAAAAAAAAGGTTTTAGTAGATTTTTAGTGCTGCAATATATCTTAGTTTCAGAAAAAAATTAATCATCAGCCTAAAGCAAATCCATACAGTGATGTTATTGTGTAATAACATCACTGTCTCAGGGACACACTGACCAATCAGAGTCCAGGAAATTTGTTTGCCATTGTATAATTGTTTATATCTGTACCTGGGTCAAGCATATAAAAGGGCCATGTATCCCAGTACTTTCTCCCCAGGTTAACAAATTTTTTTTTAAATTAAAACAAATACATAAAAAGTTTCCTATCCTGAACCTGAGATACTTTCTGTGGCTGGGTCTGACTGGGATGTGGAAGTAGGTATCTTTCAGATCCAGAGACCTCAGCCAATCCCCTAATTGCAGAGATGGAATTACTGTGCCCAGTGTTACCATCCTGAATTTTTATTTCTTGATGTGTCTTTCCTGATAACTTATCTAGAATGTGACATTTTCCATGTTTCTTCTGGGTTAGGAGTTATCTTGAAAATAGACTCTTGTTCCATTGTAATGGGAGGAAAAAACATATAAAATATTCTTCAAACAAACCAGAAAACTCACTCTTTCTATAGTGGGCAATGGGAGAAGATCTTAGATATTGTTAACACAAATGATTGTAGGGCCTTCTAGCTCCTGGTCACAAAACAAATGTCTAATTATAGTTCCTCATTTGATAAATTTATCTCAGCTGAGACTTCCATTGCTCACTTTTCCTCTCTCTTTTTGACTCTGATGTAATCGAGTGTGAGCCCACTTCTGTAGGTTCAAATAATACACTTTCTGATTGGTCCCTATTAGTCGATCGGTTGCTTTGATTTTCGAACATCGCAACTATAAGTGTTATAAAAATGTATAGAAATATTGTCCCTATAGAACGCAAGGGGGAATGCACATGCAGCCTTCATTTTATGACATCACAAAACGGGGCTGCATGGGCCCGTGTGGGGGCATGGCTTTGGTATCGGAAAGTTGATCTGTTTTTCTCGGCACCCTGCAAAACTAAAATGACAGAGCTATAACTTTGTAAAACTGGAGCATTACATGGCCATACTTCTGCAAACAACTCCTGGCCAGGTCTGTTATCAATTACGCTGGGGGCTACTGATATACTAAGAAGCTGCTCTTTAAGTGTGGGACTGAAATCTCAGATTTTGTATAAGCAAAACAAAACACAGTCACTTTTACAGATCTATTTTAGCCTGGCATTTATAGTACAAGCTGTATTTCGTGCTTCTTTAAAAATATATTTAAATGTTTTAAACTCTTTGTATTTATCAAATACGGAGAGACAGGAACTCTAAAAACCTAAATACATAAAAACAAAATGTTTAACAATACTTAAAGCAGCAGTACTAGTTAATAAAAAAGTACTTTTTACAATAATTATGTAAAACAAGCCCCATGAATGGCAAGACTTGAATCCTTTACTTTTAATTTTTTTTGTTTTCTTTATATTCTTTTGTTTTTTCTGACAGTTTGGCACAGACCCTTGCCATGATTGCCATATTGGATTCAAAGAGAAATGGGGTGGTGCCGCTCTCTCGTTGGTTATTTTGTCTGATGTAACTGGAATGCACAACCCCCTCCTTTGCCTGCTGAGTGTTTATAGGACAAGCAACGTACTGTAAAAAAGGGTGAAAAGCAGGAAATGGCATGGGGACTGCCATATTTCCTGTAGATCCACACAACATTATAAATGTATTAAAAATCAGGGGAACCAATTATCAGAAAACAGTAGTAAACAGGAAAAGGTAAATCTGAAACTTGAAACTACCAGGCAGTGCAAAAGAAAATAAATCACTCACCGTAGTAATCTTCTTTCTTCCAAGGGGTCCTTCAGCATCAGTAACTATAGCAGTTAGCTGGCTAGGTGCAACTGCCACAGAGGTATGCCTTTAAGACAATTAGCATAATGAGCTTGGGCATCAGAAAATCAGAAAAAAAGGAGGGGAGTGTGCTGAGAGGGAGCAGCCTGAAGAGCTTCAGAATTTTTTCTAAGATAATGGGCACATGTACCCAAAAGTGAACCAACGGGATTCAAAAGACATGCAAATGTCCAAAACCAGAACAGATATCAACAACTTGAGCTTGAAAACTCTTTAATAAAAGACTAGTTTTGATGATAAAAACTGAGAACAGAGCCATGCTCCTAAAAGGTGAACCGGGAAGGAAGGGTGGGAGCTTATTGATGCTAAAGGACCCCTTGGAAGAAAGAAGATCACTACGGTGAGTAATTTTTTCTTCTTACTCCAGGAGTCCTTCAGCATCAGTAACTACAGCAGACTACCGAGCAGTGCCAAGTGGGAGGTGGGCAGAGAACCTGCTTTGGAAAGAGGCTCTGCAGACCCGCCTTGCCAAATTTTGGTACCAGATCTGGACTGCACGTCTAAGCTGTGGTGCTTAATGAACGTGTGTACAGATTTCCAGGTAGCTGCTTTGCAGATATCCAGAAGGGGTGTGTCCCTTGCTGTTGCCACAGAGGCTGCAGTGCCCCTGCTGGAGTGGGCCCTGAGCCCCACGGGAGGTTGATGACCAGCGTTCTCATAGCAGACTCTAATACAAGAGACCAACCAGCTGGAAATAGTCCTCTTAGTAGCTGGTCTTCCTCTGCCTACATCCCCATAGGTGAGGAACAACTGAGTGGAACAGACACTGACCTGTCTAGCATGCTCTAGATAGTAAAAGAGAGCTCTTCTGGCATCCAGACTGAGAAGCGTCTGCTGCCTGGAGTGGATTTCTTGGTAAAGAAGACAGGCGGAGTAATAGACTGGTTAAGGTGGAATTCAGGGACCACCTTAGTCAGGAACTTCCTACTTGTCCTGAGCTCAATTTTGTCTCTGTGAGGAATGATGTAATTGGGCTCAGTGCTCAGGGACTGTAGCTCTGAAATGCTCCTGGCAGAGATAATGGCCGCCAGGAAGACAGAT
Organism: Neoceratodus forsteri; assembly: GCA_016271365.2. Classification (NCBI taxonomy): domain Eukaryota; kingdom Metazoa; phylum Chordata; order Ceratodontiformes; family Ceratodontidae; genus Neoceratodus; species Neoceratodus forsteri. The sequence goes on along the minus strand of CM057450.1, from coordinate 107,989,416 downwards.
TTCTCGTTTACAAACTTGAGATGGGCAGTGGCCACAGACTCAAAAGGTGGTTCCATGAGCCTGGCAATGCAAAGATTCAGGCTCCAAGGAGGACTGGCTCCCTGACTGGAGGTTGGAGGTGCAAGAGGCCTTTGAAAAACTGAATATGGTGTGGGAAAAAATTTACTTTCTGTTCCCCACCGAAAGATAGGCTGAAACTGCAGCCAGCTGTAGCTTGAGAGGGGAGGGTTTCAAGCCTGATGCCTGCAGATGTACCAGGCAATCCAACAGCTGGGAGTCCGAAGCTATAAGAGGACTGACCTTTTTGCTTTTGCACCAAAGGGAGAATCCCTTCCCATTTGGCTGCATAGTCTTTCTTTATGTTAGTTTTTTTTTTTTTTTTTTTTCCATTCTCTGGGTCATAAGGACTTGCTCCGAGTACTGACAGGATGGAGGCTCTAACTCCTCAAGAACCAGGCCTTGAGGTGAAGGGACTGTATGTCTGGATAATGCACTCCTGTCTGGGGAAGGGTCAGCAGAGAGTGAGTTGGTGTAAGGCGAATGGGCCTGCTGCAGAACAGTGAGAGAAGGAGAGGGTACCAGGCTTGCTTGGGCCAATCCAGAGCCAACAGAATCCTTAATGCAGGCTGTAGTCTGAGCTTCAGCAATATCCTGAGCATCAGGGGGAAGGGAGGGGCTGCATATAGCTACCTCCTTGACCAGTCCAGGATCAGGGCATCCAGGGGAAGCGTTCCCGGGACTGGGGGCTTACAATAGTACTGGTGAAGCTGGAAATTGAGGGGAGAGGCAGACAGATCCACTTCTGGAGTGCCCCACCGCCTGAACACTGTGGCTAGTACTTTCTTGTTCAGAGTCCATTCACTCTGACCTTGACTGATGCGAGTTAGAGCATCTGCCAGGATATTGTGCTTGCCTGGGAGGTGAATAACTGAAAGTCTGACTCCCAGGGAGAAGGTGAGAGACCAGATTGTCAGAGCCCCTGAACAGTTTATTTCCTGATCTGGTACCACCCTGCTTGGTTATGTAAAACACTGCAGGGGTGTGTCTGTTTGAATTTGTACAGTCTGCCCTTTTTATGACAGCAGCATATGTTTTGAGAGCTAGAAAGATTGCTCTAAGTTCCAAATGGTACATATGTTACTGTGACTCTTGGAGAGTTCAGGTGCCGTTCACTGAGGCACTGTCCAGATGAGTTCCCCTGCCCAGGAGGGAGGCGTCTGTGGTGATCACCTCTGTGGGAAGCAGAGCTTGGAAGGGAATTTTTACTGCCAAATTTGCAGGGTTCTTCCACCAAAGCAGGGACTGAAGGGACTGACTGCTCTGTCACCGGTATCAGCTTTGAAAAATTCCTGCTTCTTTGAGCCCAGCGAGCTCTAAAATAGGCTTGCAGGATTCGCATCCTGTACCTGACTCCTGGGACCACTGCAGGCATTGAAGCCATGTGTCCCAATAGCTTGAGGAAATGTCTGGCTGGTCTTTGCTGTCCCTGGATGAAAGAATCTGCCTCTGAGGGAAAGTTTGAATTCTCACCTGTGGCAGGAAGACATATCCTTTCTGGTAGTCCTGCTGAGCTCCTATAAAGGTAAGTAGCTGGGTGAGTTCCAGGTGTGACTTTATTTAGATTTACCAGGGAACCCAGAAACTACAGAGGGAGCCCTGTGAGGGAAAGGGACTCCCTAACCTGACGAAGAGACTTTGGCACTATGAGCCAATCATCAAAAAAGGGGTAGACAGAGACGCCCAGCTCCCTGAGGTGTGCTGCTACCAGTGCCAGGTACTTTGTAAAGACTCCTGGGGCCGAGGATAGGCCAAAAGGCTGCAGTGAACTGATAGTGGCCCAAAGGGAGTTTAAACCTGAGAAACTTCCCGTGAGACCTCCTTATCAGTATATGGAAAAAAGGAGTCCTTTAGGTCCAAGGAGGCTAGCCAGTCTCTCTGCTGAAAGGACTGTATGACTAGTAACAGAGTGACCATCTTGAATTTGAGTTTTAATAACAAGGTAGGTCGCCACTTCCCAGTTTTCTTTTGTGTCAGAAAGTACCTGGAGTAGAGGCCCTTGCCCCTGTTCATGGGCCGGGACCCTCTCCACCACTCGCAGAGCTAGAACGTTTTTTACCTCCAACTCCAAAAGTAACATCTGTTTTGGGGTTAGAGGTTTTGACACCTGGGTACACTTGAGGCCTGTATATACTCACATCAGGGCTTAGACTGCGAAGCTGCTGGCTGGGTAGAGGTGGCCCTTCTTTGGCCCCTTCTGACCCTCTCTCTAAAAGCACCCTGTACTGAGAGAAGTCAGGGATAGTGAATGTAAGGCCTGGGAAAAATAACCTCTGCCCCTACTGCCCTCGGGTGGAATTTCTGCAGGGCAGGAGGCTTAGGTTTAGACAAGAGGTCTTGTTGCAGTCAGTTGTTCTGGAATAGAACAATATGATTTGATCACAGGGAAAGTCCATGGCCTTAGACTGAGTGTCTGGGGTTAGACCAGTAGTCCTAAGCCAGGCAAAGCGCCTCAGAGAGGTGGCATGGGCCATGGCTCTGGAGGCGGCATCTTTGTTGTCATCTGCCACGTGGAACTGGTACTACATCGCCTCCCGGGCAGTTTTTGCCGTATCCACCAGCTCTTGTACCATTGTATCCAGTCCCTTGCAGGTAATGGCCTGGACAGAAATCCGCAGTGCTCTCTGATATTTGGCTGTGAAAGTCATGCAGGAAGAAAGTTTAACAATCAGCCTGTGGTTTGCTATGAAATCTAGTTTGCTGCAGTCTTTGTCCGGGGGTAAGGAGGACAAGGAGACCCCAGCTTTCTCGCAAGCTGCCTGCTGCACTATACTCTGTATAGACAGGCACTCAGCATTGTTTTTAAGACAATTGACATATTTAATTACCTTTTTTTTTTATCCCTCTTGTCAACCCCTGCCAAAGAAGTGGGGATTTGAAGCAGTTTCATGGTATTTGTAGCTATATGTTTTCATTATAGATAGGCTTTAGGAGGTGGGAGACCTTTCATCTCTCTATAATCTTTATCATCGTCCTAATCCTGGATGAACTCCTGAGTAGGGAGGTCCAGGGTGTCTAGCATGTTTTGGATAAACGTAAGCAAAAAGGGGGGATCCTCCTGCAAAGGAAGCTCCAAAAAGAGGGTAGTGGACACATAAGGTTCTAGGCCCTCAAAGTAATGTCAGGAGCATCATAAAATTATTCATAATCATCTGCATCACCCTCACAGTCTCAGGAAGAGAGAACTGTGGAAGAGTGCATACTAGCCCCAATAAACATAGACCCCATCTTTTGAAGGTCTGAAGGACATGCCATGCTTTTGCCATGTCTTGCACAGATGGGAGAACCTGCACAGACTGTGGCTGTATATGTTTTGTTATTTTCTTTATGTTTTACGCCCCCTGTTGTCTCACTAGTAGGTTTCCCAAGAGCAACAGTAGCGTTTTTGTCTTTACAGACTACCTTTTTAGCCACTTCATCAGCAACTTGATCATCCTTCCTTGTTGTACAGACACTTCATCAGTACCCTTATTATTTTTAAATTTGGAAGGAACTTCATCAGCTCCTTTGGAAGCTTTATTTATTTGGCTGGGACTTGGAATTTGTATTTTTTTATTAAATTTAGATGGCCCCTCATCAGTAGCCTTTGATGTTTCCTCAGCCATATATATTTTTCTTAGGTCTCTTTGCTCTGTTTTCACCCAATTTGTGCAAAGAGAACCTGTAGATCTAGACCAAAAACAACTGAAGCACAGGTTGCAGAAAATGCTGTTAAGCCAGTCCTGTGACAGCTGACACACTCTCTCTTTCTTCTTTTTTGTAGGTCCAGATTTCTGTTTCGTTCTGGGAATCTCTGACAAGCTAATCCACAGAGAACCCAGCAATAACTGTCAAAGTTTGAAAATCAAACAGTTACCTTGCGGTAGGGACCCGTGAGTTCTGAGGTAAAAAACATCAAAATTTGACAGTTACCTAAAGAAACTGTAAAATACTTACAGGAACTGTCAAAAATCCGCAGCTGCAGTTAAAATATATACAAATTAAGTAGTTGTGGCAAAAATAACATATAAAATACGCAGATGCGGTAAAAACTCAGTGGGTGCGCGGAAAATGAAAAAAAGCTAAAAAAAGAGTAAAATTACACTCAGCACACTAAAAAAATAAGTTTGTGAGGAAAACTTTACCAAGATGAGCAAAAAAGAGGCTGTCAACAAGGAAAGTTAAGAGATACTTTTAGGGCAACGTTGCTCAGTCAACGGAGAAAAAATTCTGAAGCCCTTCAGGCTGCTCCCTCTCAGCACACTCCCCTCCTTTTTTTTGATTGGCTGATGCCCAAGCTCATTATACTAATTATCTTAAAGGCATACTTCTGGGGCAGTTGCACCTAGCCCGCTAACTGCGATAGTTACTGATGCTAAAAGACTCCTGGGGTAAGACATCTGGGAAGTGATGAACAATTCCTGGTTAACTAGTACTGTTGCTTTAAGCTGTTAGGAGTCTCCGTACTTAATCCTTCCCAATAAATATATATGGATTTCTATATTTGTATGTGATGAGTTAGAGAAAGGCTTATTGATCTAACATTAAAAACCTTCTTGTTTCCAGATAACTGAAATATAGCATCTATTTTTATTTATTTTTTACTTTAGTCTTGGTAACCGGGTAAGGCCCACTAGGCACAAGTGCCTGTTTTCAGGGGCAACCTGGGAGCACTGGCCAGTTAAGTGACTTGCTCAGAGCCACACAGTATGCAAGTGGAGGTTGTGAGAATCAAACTCAGGTCTGGTCTACTGGATGTATCAAGCTCGTTCACACCTCGTTCCTCTAACCTCTAGGCTATACTATCTGATAATAAATTTATCTTTTTGCAGTCTGAGCATGGACATGATAAATTACATCTGCTACATTTTTTTGCAAATTCTAATCCAACCAAAAATGGATGGCCATTTGTATGACTTTTTTAGCTGCTGCCATTAGACTACTGAAAAGCTATCCATGTTCTATTTTGATCCCTGTCAGACTTCTCCCTAGTACTAGATGGTTGCAAACTAGCATCTGTTGATTGGAAAGGACAGAGGAGACAGCCTCTTTGCATTAGAAAATAAAGACAGAACTACACTGCAAATCATCTACCTTTGAAAGCTGCTTCTTCAGCTTCTTTGTACATCCCCAGGAAGAAGTAAGTGCAGGCCAGGTTCACCCAGACGTCAGGATGGCAGCCCTCTCGCTTTGTCAGTGCCTCGTACTCCTGCAGAACAAAATAAACATGACAATGCATGTGTCACTGGTTACAGTCTTACAGAGTCATATTCTCATTCTCCCCCCACCACACAGTCCCACACTTCCAGGTATTGCCAGATGACACCCAGCTGCAGAAACCATGAACTTCTGGCTAGACAATGCAGTAAGGCTTCAGAGTACTTAAATACAATAGCATTTTGTATAGCTTCTGTATTAAAACTGTATAGTATCTGAACATGCTGCAGGTGCCAACACTGCAAACAAAGTATGCATCACATAAAGATACTGCACATATCCCTATACAGCCCAAATTATGGCAATATGTGCAAACCCCATACAGGAATTTAATCTGGCATGGCTTTAAGCCGGACTGTAAGGTGCTAAAAGGCCTCTTGAAAAACCTTTAAAAGCTGAGACAGCAAACCACAGGCATGTGTTTTGTGCAAATTAGGACACTAATTAGTGTTATATAGCACCTAATACAGCCCTGTACAAGAGTTTAGGAACTTGATTTCGATCATGAGAAGTGGGGGTACTGGTTGGCCCTGAGCAGTTTATGTTATAAAACAACTTTTATTTATTTTATTTATTTAGTTTTTGTTGACCAGGAAAGGAGGACTAGACAATTCTGCATATTTTCAGCCTCACTTGGGGGATGACAATTGACATTGAACCAGATTAAGCTGTTGGTGGTATTTTTAAATGATCTAACTTTAATCCAAAAGGGCTGGGGTAAAGGGTATGCAAAAGCATACTGGTTGTAAAGCTAAATTTTAAAGGATACAAAATTACACGTCATCCCCTTCCCCCCAATGCAATGCATCACAGAAAATATGCACCAATGACCATAAATGAATTTGAGCTAGCTTAAAATGCATTGCCCCAGTGCATTCTACACTGAGGTTCTCTTTTCTGTAAATAATGTCCTGATTTTCTCAACTATATATCGTTATGTTTTAAAAAAGCACTGTATCATAAGTATAACTCTCTTGCATCTTGCACCTGTTTGATACTTTTTTAAGATACTCTGTTTTATTGATAGTTCAGTGGTATACCAATAATGTGTCAAACTGTAGGTCTCTAAATGCCAACCATGGCTGTAAAAGGACTTCTCCCAGTCCATTTCTGGTAAACATAAATAAATAAATAAATAAAATCTAGTTGGCAAGTGTTTCTGCAACCAGTCTCAAATAAGATTAACAAAGAGAGAGGCTGTGTGGTCCAGTGGTTAGAGCACAAAACATGAACCAGGACTGCAAGTGAAAATTCGGTGACAGCCACATATTCACCGTGTGAATTTGGGCGAGTCACTTGACCTCTCAATGTGCCTCGGTCGTCACAGCTGTACAAATGGGTAGAAGCACTGTTGGACCACACTGAAATCAAGATGTTGCATCCCAACTAGGCTATTCTGGTTAAATAAGTTTTAAATACAGCCAGCCCACCGGCACAGTAATAGCCCTGCTGCTTGCGGTGCCGCCAACCTGGTTGAGGAGCTAACTCGGAATGGCGGAGGGTGGAAGGGAGAGGATGATCGAGAGTCTGAAGGACTGCTCTCCTCCTTTGGGGAGGGAGGGATGCTGCATTCATTGTACTCCTGACCCCTAGCAGCGACTAGAGGTCAGGTCCTTAGGGATGGCAAATCTCAGGTGGGAGAGGCAATGGTGGCCAACATCTTACATGCAGGGGCGTGCATAGGGTCATCTAGGTGACACTGCATGTCTGCCCTCTCAGGGCACAAGGAAAACAGGAGGAGAAAAGTGTTCTCGTCAACATGTCGGGACCGACCCCTCACACGCTCCACACCCAGCTCTATGGTACGCCTCCCGTCCAAAATCCATTTTGCAGCTATTGGGCCCCCACAATGGGGAGGAGGGGGGGAGCTGTGAGAAAGAACGGAGTTGGGCTGTAAGAGCCACAGTGATGGGGCTGGGTGTTTGGTTCCAGATGATGGGGTGGAATAGACAGCATTAATGGCAAAAAAAATTAATAAATAATAAGTTGTACATTTCTCTGTGGATGCATTGTGGTGAACTGCTTACAGCACTGGTTTGGTACCCAGTAGATCACAGATTCAAGCCCCACTGAAATGTTTTATTTATTCTATTTTTATTTGCATTTGTTAAGAGAATTAGATGCTCATTTTCATGGGGGATCTGGAGATGTAAACAAAAGCAGCAATACAGAATACACATGCAGTACATCAGCGTACACAGTAATCAGGTGACATTACACCTCCACAAAGACAAGTCCAAATAGTATTTTTCAACAACATTTTAAGCATATTTTGCAAGTGTAACGAAGTAGGTAAATTATTCCACCATATAAAGGCTTTATAAATAAAGGAACATTGGCCCAGGACGGAGCAGAACAGTGGGAGTCTTGTGAAATGAGTTTGAGCAGATCTAGCACTCAGAGGAGCCAGCGCTGTGTCTAACATCAGCCATAAGAAAAAAATCTAATCGGGCTTTTTGGGAAATATATAAAACTGATGAGGGTAAAATAAGCAGTACATAAAAGAAGGGCAGTCAAGGTGTTTGAAAAAAGTGCAGTGATGAGAAGATCTGGGGCTGGAAGCAGCAAATCTGTATATGGACTTTTAGAGAATTGTAACTCTTTGCAAGTCAGTGACATTAGCAGTGGCATAGATGGGAAGCCCACAGTTCACTAATGACAGGAGAAGGGACTGAGCCAAGACTGGGTCTGGTACAAAATCCTGACTCTAACTAGACCGACATGCGAAATACGGATGCTGAAATCCCGTCATGGTCATAATCCCGATTCACAAATTGCCAACTATTACAATCCCGACTCCCGTGTGTACAGTAAATGGGCAACACTGACTCCCGACTCCCGGTTGTAAATGGCCAACACCGACTCCCGATTGTAAATGGCCAACACCAGCAGATTCTACAAACAGGTGGTATCTACAGGTGCAAACAGATTCTACATTAGGCAACAGTTATTTTCAATGCTGTCCCTTCAAACATTTGCCCTGTACTTTCGATGCACTACTGTGCAGGTGGCGGGTGGGAGGTGGGCAGGCAGTTTGGACAAAACCTGTAGAGCATACAGAATGTCTCTCACTCTGCAGTTTTCACTTTCAAACATTTCCCAGGCTTTAGTTGACAGTGCAACCAGGGTGCACCACTGTGCAGGCAGCAGGGGAGGGAGGTGGAAACCTGTAAGGCAAAGAGAAACTCCCTCAATCACAGATAAAAGCATTGTCTGCGCCATGCCCACAGTACTACAGTTCCTTTCAATGCTGTTCACCAAAACACTTGCCCCGTACTTTTGATGCAATGCGCCACTGTGCAAGCAGCCGGGGGTTGCACAGTTTGAATCACTGAGTAGCAGCACTGAAAGGGCTGTAGTATTGTGAGCATGGTATGGACAATGCTTTTATCTGTGAGGGAGGGAGTTTCTGTATGCCTTACAGGTTTCTAAGGCTTCCCCAACCACCGCTGCCTGCACAATGGTGCACCCTGGTTGCACTATCTGCTAAAGCCTGGAAAATGTCTGGAAGTGTAAACCGCAGAATGAGAGTTTCTGTATGCCTTACAGGATTCAGTATGTAGCAGCAACAAGTTTGTTAAGTAGGAAATGCTTGTGTGGACCGGTGAGGACATGCGGATCAATGGCTCACTTAAAATGAAACCACGACTCTACTAATACCGCATTGGGATGTTGAAAGTCGGTATTAGTAGAGTCAGGCATTTCTGCGTCTGGATTTTAAAACCTTTTTGGCCTTCCAGAGTCGGGCATTTAAGAGACAGGATTGTAAGATTCAGGATTTCATATGGATCCCGCCAAGACTATCTTAGAGTGAGTGAAGAAACAATTTTTCTAGCCGAAAAACCTGACCAAGGCAAGCATGCACTGATTTAACCGGTGTAGAGATATATTCTTTAAAAGAGAGAGTCTGGCCTATACTAAAACCAAGATACTTGAAACTGTCCACTCCCTCAACTCAAATCTTTAAGTCAGATGGGGGTAAAGCCTTTAAGTTTGGTTTGTTCCAAACTGCATACACTTGGTTTTACCAATATTCAGTACAGGGCCATTTTTTAATAACCATTTTTGTACCAATTCAAACTCAGGCTTCAAGTATCTGGTTATGCCACTGATATTAGATACCCTTCTGAACAAAGCAATATAATCTGCGTATATGATAAGAAAAAATTACTCACTTTAGTAATCTTGTTTCTTCCAAGGTATTCTTCAATATGTTTAACTCTTGCAGTCAGCCTCCAGTGTTGAACCACCGGGAAAATGACGGAACACTCATTGGCGCGTGCCATCATTCAAACTGCTGCCCTTACCAACTGCTGCGTTCTATAACACTCAGATTCATGACAGTCTGCAGGGTAAGACCCCCAAACTAAGCTATCTTAATAATATAAACATTTTTAAATAATGATATCCCACATTACATGTCCCTTAAACAGTCAGACAGGACTCAAAACAAGGAAAACAACACCTATCTAGGTTCAAAAAACTTGCAGCACAACAAGGGTGCACATCCATTTTAATACAGAAGTTCAGCTTTTATGCAGACGCCACTGGTTCTGGAAGGGGAGGGAGGGAGAGTTAAGTATATTGAAGAATACCTTGGAAGATACAAGATTACTAAGGTGAGTAATTTTTTCTTCTAACCCCAGGAATTCTTCAATGTGCTTAACTCTTGCAGACTACGAAGCAGTACCTTTGGAGGAGGGTACAGAACCTACTTAGGAAATAGGCTCTGCAGCTCTGCTGTGCCAAACCTGGCATCATGTCTGGATTGAGTATCCAAGAAACAGTGCTTTGTAAAAGTATGTACTGTTCTCCATGTAGCTGCTTTACAGACTTTCAGGAGGGGAATCTCTCCAGCTGCTGCAATTGTTGCAGCTGTGCCCCTTGTGGAATGGGCCCTCAGGCCTACTGGGGTCTCCTTACCGGCCTTACTGTAACAGAACTGGATAAACTACACTAGCCAGTGTGAAACAGTCCTTTTACATGCTGGTTTTCCTTTTCCCACATCCCCATAAGTCGGGAACAATTGCTGTCTGTCCTGCCTGTGGGCTTTAGTATAATTTTCCTGAACTAGAGTGTTCCGTAAAGAAGACTGGCAAAGTGATTGGTTCAGGTGGAAATCAGAAACTACCTTTGGTTAGAACTTCCTGTTTGTCCTCAGCACCATCTTATCTCTGTGAAAGGAGATGTAATTCAGCTCCGTAGACAGGTCCTGAAGTTCACTAATCCGCCTGGATGAAGTGATAGCTACCAGGAAGACAGCTTTCCAGGTCACAAATTTCAGATGTGCTGCAACCATAGGCTTAAATTGGGGGCATGAGCTTGGCAATGCAGACATTAAGGTCCCATGCTGGCACCGGTTCCCTGTGAGGGGGGTGCAGATGGGCCAATCCCTTGAAAAACATCTTAAAGATAGGGTTGGATGCCATACAGATACCTTTGCCAGCTGAAATACAAGCTGAGAGACTGAAGCCAAGTGAACTTTGAGGGTGGTGGGTTGAAAGCCCAGAGAATGTAGATGGGTGAGGTAGTCCAATGAGGCTGGTAACCCCACCTGAGAAGGCAATAAATCACTATCAGAGCACTATATGGAAAACCTCTTCCATTTGAAAGTATATATTTTTGGTCAAGGGTTTCCTAGATCCCTTTAGGACATTGAGAACACCCTCTGAGATGTGTAAGCCAGCATACTCTAGGTCTTCAAGAGCCAGGCCTTGAGCATGAGTGACCTGAGGCTCGGGTACAGGATCCTCCCCTGTGAGGAGGTTAGGAGATTGTGCCTTCAAGGGAGGTGTATGCGTGGGGCTACCGACAAGGAAAGCAGCAGTGGGTACCATGGCTGCCTGGCCCAGTCTGGAGCTATCAGGATCACTGAAGCTGGCTGGGACCTGAGCAGCAACGGAAATGGGGGAAACGCATACAGCTTCCTCCCTGACCAATCTAACACTAGAGCATCCAGATGTACTGTCCCCTTTGCTGGAGACCTGCAGCAGAATTTGGGCAACTGATGGCTGTCCTGAGAGGTGAAGAGATATATCTCTGGGGTGCCCCATCTCTTGAATACCACCTCAAGCACCTGTCTGTTTAGAGACCATTCGTGGTGGTTTTGGTTCATTCTGCTGAGTGTGTCTGCTAAGGTGTTGTCCTTTCCTGGCAGATCAACGGCTACCAGGGACACATGTAAGGAGTAGGCCAGACTCCACACCTTCATTGCTTCTGTACACAGGGGGCTGGACCTTGTCCCTCCCTGCTTGTTGATGTATCACATAGTGGTGTTATTGTCTGTTCTGACCTGCACCACATTGTCCTGTACCAGGGACGCAAAATATTGCAGAGCTAAAAGCAATGCTCTGAATTCCAGCAGGTCTATGTGCTGGAGTGACTCTGCAGTGGACCAAGTGCCATGCACTGTGTGTTCCTCCAGGTTTGCGGCCCCAACCCAGTAGGGAAGCACCTGTTGTGAGTACCAAGGAGGGGGACTCTTGCTGGAATGGGACCCCTTCTCTGAGGTTGTCCCTGTCCTGCCACCACTGCAGGGCCTGCAGTAGTGTTTTTGTTACTGTTATTAGCTTTGAGGTGGAATTGAATGTCCCTCATTTGAAATCTGGAACCCATGACTGTGCCTGTGGCTGCAGCCATGTGCTCAAGTAGCTGCAGGAAGTACCTTGCTGGTCTTGGTGAGTTAAGACTGAATGTCCCAACAATCTGTAGGATGCTGTCCACCCTTTCCTGAGGGAGAAAGGCTCTTCCCCTTAGGGTGTTCAACTCTGCACCTATGAAATTCAACACCTGAACCGACTGCAGAACAAACTTTTTGGTGTTGATCAGAAATCCCAGTGCTTCTAAGATATCCTTGGTGGACCTCAGAGCATCCCTTACCTGCTGTGGTGATTTTCCCACGACTAGCTAGTCATCCAGGTAGGGAAATACTGTAATGCCCTGTGTGACAGGGTAGAATAGGACCCTGTCCCATTTGTTTTGGAGAAAGGGTTTAAATGGAAGGATCTGTCCTTCTTCTGTCTCTTTTCTGTCTGGTTGCACAACCATATTTTCCTGTGAGACTTCGGACTTGATCAACCTGAACAGTCTTGCAATTCTTTGCCTCTCTCAGTTTTCTCTTGCTGTCTGTTTTTCTTCCTTGCATATCTATATCAGCTAATATAAAAATATATACAAATCTATGTATGGAATGAAACTGATGATGGGGTCACTTTTGTTCAGAAAATATTTAGTATTACTGATGAAATGTATATTAATGGTATTTTGATATGACCTTAAAAATAGAGGTTACTTAAGTGCAAATGTCTGAGCCTTTTGCAGTGGCTATGGGGGCCTCAGGAAGCTCACTGTTCTAGCAGCTCTTGATACTTACGAGGACAGAACAGTCTGCAAAAATAGGATGCTTGCTAAGGATGGGGGTGCAAAAGACTTACATAAAAGAGCTGAGCTGCAATGGTTAAGATAGAGATTTGTTTTTGGAAAAACAAGAAGAGGGTTACAAGAAAGATTTTATTTTTGCCTCTGTACATAGTTTTTCTGAACAAGTTTATTTTTTTTTATGTTACTGCGACTATAAATGAATAAATATTTTGAATGCTACAACTGCTCCTGGTTTTCCCTGTGCTTCCTGACCTGTGCCTCAACTACACTCTGCCTTCTTAGGTATGCCACCACCACTACCAAACATTTTGTGTACGCCCTGGGAGCCAAAGTGAGGCTAAATGGCAGAGCTGAAAACTGGTAATGACCCGATGGTAGTCTGAACCTTAGGTACTTTCTGTGAGACTCCCTTATGGGGATGTGGAAGTAGGCATCTTTTAGGTCTAGTGATGTCAGACAGTCTCCTTTGTGAAACGGGAGGATCATTGCCAAAGTCACCATTCTGAGCTTTGGCTTTGCCAAGTGCTTGTTCAGGACTCTTAGATCTAAAATGGGTCACCACTCCCCATTTTTCTTTAAGGTCAGGAGGTACCTGGAGTAGAACCCTTTCCCCCTTTGTAATAAGGGAACCAGTTCTACTGCCCTTGATTGCAGAAAACTGGCCACTTCTGCTTCCAGAAGTTTCATTTCTGAGATGGAAGCTGGTCTGAAAACCATTGACCTTAACTTGGGAAATGATTTGTAGCTGAAAGCCAGGCCCTGACTCACTACTTACAGGACCCACTTGTCTGTGGTGATGTTTTTCCAAGCCTGGGAGTAGTGAACCAGCCTGCCCCCTTCTGGTAGTGGGGAGGCAACCCTGGCAACCAGGTCAGGGATTCTGCTTCGGTTGGCATTGAGCCTGGTTGGCTTGATTCCCCCCTCTGGAGCCTCTTCTGCCCTTACCCCTAAAATAGTCAGTCTGCTGTGGGTACTGAGGGGTAGCCTAGGCCTGGAAAAAAGGTCTGCCATAGGTTGACCTGTCCCTACCTCCCCTTCCATGTGGCCTGCAGGAGGTTGAGGGCTTCTCTTCAGCTGAATTGCTTTTGTAGGTGGTTTTGCACTCATCCACCATCTACATGTAAGCCTCTGTTTTGTCCCCAAATAGTGAATTATTTTCACAAGGGAAATCTATGGTTTTGGTCTGGATATCCTGGGAGAGGTTTGTGGCTCTCAATCAAGCAAATCTCCTAAATGCCACAGTGAGTGCCATCTATCTGGCAGCAGTATCATTGGCATCTAGTGCCATGTGAAACTGATACTTAGTGGCTTCTAACCTACACCTGGCTGTTTCTGCTAGGTCAGCTGCTAATCCTGAAGGGGCCTTGTCCACCATAGTCATCACTAACTGCTATAGTGTTTCTGATATTGAGCAGCACAGGCCATATAGTTACCCTGTCTTATGACCAAAGAAGCTGCTAGGTAGCCCTTCTTTGCCATGCTGTCAATCGAAATTTCAAGAGCCTTTCTCAGGTGGGTGTTATGCCAGGGGCACCCTAGCCCTGTCACAGGCTGCAGCTTGCACCACCCCTTCATGGTCGGGATGGGAAAATAAGAACTCAGCCCCTGATCTATCAAGCTGATACTTCTTGTCAGCTTTCTTATCTATAGGGGAACAGAGTTAGGAGTCTCTAAGACTTTCTGCACTTGCTTCATAAGAGGCTTGTCTATAGGTAGTTACAGCCTTTTGGTGGGTGCCAGGCCCACCATATCCAAAAATTCTGCCTCTTCTTCATCTTCCACCATTTCACTGGTGGCAAGATCAAGGGTCTCTGCCATTTGCTTAACAAATGTGTAGTGAGAGGAATCCTCAGGCAGCCTAGGAGAAGAGTCAAATTCTTGGTCCGGAGACACCTCTGGTTCAATCGGTTACCCTTCATCCTCATCATCATCATCATCATCATCATCATATTCTTCATAAACCAGATCCTGGGTCAAAGGAACAGGACCTGGAACTGATGAGGGTACAGTTTGCGGAACCGCTGCTGGAACCACTGGGCTTACCAGTACCGGTTGCACCAGAACCGGTAACAGCCCTTGAGAAGCTGCAGTTTGCAGAGCCTGGAGCACTTGCAGAGCCTGTGTAACCACCTCAGTTGATGGCACAGCTGGTTTCTACACCAGGAGCTCCTTTGCTTTTCCAGCAGGAGAATCGGTGTGCTTTAGTTTGTGTTTCTTTCTCACCGGAACCAAGTCACCAGCCAATTCCCAGGTCCATTTTGTTTTAGATGGCTCTCCCTTATCCGGTGCAGTCGGTTCCATTTCTTTTGATTTATCTTTTTTAGCAGCAGGGAGACAATGTTGGCCAGAACCCTGATCACCCAGAACTGAGGAAGAAGCCATCTTCTTTTTAAACTGTTCCAACCTTTATACCACTGTTTTGGTTGGAAAAGTTTTACCTAAGCAAAACAAACACAGATCATGTTTGTTAGCCTTATCGGCTACCTCTCCACACTCCAAACAATTTTTAAAATGGGAAGGCCCTGTTTTCTTCTTAGGCCTATCTGACATAGTTAAGAAAACCCACAAAAAAGGATTTTTAACATGGATCCTAAACAGAAGGTTGTGTATAAATAACACACAATTGCCAGTTCCTGAAAACCCACCAAATGAAAAACAGTCATTTCCCAAGGGGGAAAAAAAACACAATCTAGACAGAATAACACAAAAAAGTAATGGAACAGATCCAGGTTAAACAATATAACTATACCAAAAGATAAAGTTAACAAATTAAAGGCTAACTGGTTCCTCGACGGTTACTAGCAACTGAAGAAGAACTGCAAACTGAGGTAAATTTAAATGAGAGTAGCGCTAAACTATATTAAATTAAGATAAAGGCAGCAGATAAAATAAAATTAAAGCATTTTACGTTTTTTTCATGAGAAAAACAAAAGTAATGCAGTTGCTCTGAGGAGCAATCTCTGAGGTGTCTTAGTAAGCAGGCGGAGAATGAAAATCTGAGTGTTATGGAACGCAGCAGTTGGTAAGGGCAGCAGTTTGAACTGTGGCATGAGCCAATGAGTGTACCATCATTTGCATAAGTTCCATTCTCCAGGCAGTTCAACACTGGAGGCAGACTGCAAGAGTTAAGCATATTAAAGAATTCCTGGGGTTAGAATATGGGGTTCAGAGTTATGCAGAATATCAGCTAGATCATTCAAGAATACTCTACACAAAATAGGCTGCAGGACTGACCTCTGGGGTACTCCGATAGAGATTTCATGATGGAACAGAAAAGGAATTCAAAGAGACCGACTGAGATGTCAGTCAAGTAATTCTAGAACCAGGATACTGCAGATACAGACAGACCAAGCGCCAAACATTTGGCAAGCAGGCAACCATGGTACACCAGATCAAATGCTTTGGAAAGATCAAGGACGAGAGCACCAGCTGTGTCCCCTTGTCCAAGGCCCCATGACGATCATTAGTGACTTCAAACACAGCTTTCAGTGTGCTCTGATTATCTCTAAAACCATGCTGGCAGCGTGTTAGCAAACTGCCAGTATCCAGAAAAAACAAGCTACTCATCTGTAACAGTAGTTCTAAGAGTGGTATATGATGCACATCCACACTTCTGGCTGTGTTCCTTTCCCCTTTAAATCCTGCCGGAATGTCTCCAAGCTGGCTCCTCCCACCCACCCAGATGGCAACTCCCTCGTCACTGCCCCAGGACATCAGGTCTTACCTGCTGGAAGCAAGACCGGTGTGCCACTTTCCAGGGGTGGTCAGGTGGGTCATTGTGGATGAACATCATATACTACTCTTAGAACTACTGTTACAGGTGAGTAACCTGTCTTTCTAGAGACATGGATATGCTGTACTATCCATACTTCTGGCAGACTCCTAGCAGTACTCCTGTAGAAGGGGGCAAGGCACATGCCCCTAATCAGGGAATAGAGATTGGAGAACTGAAGTCTCAAAACCAGCATCCCGGCGTGACCCAAGGTTGATCTGGCAGTGAGAAATGAAGGTGCGTGATGACTTCCAGGTAGCATACCTGCAGATTTCCTGAATAGGGACATCCCTGGAAGCAGCCACTGAGACTGCGGTGTGATGAGTGGAATGAGCCCTTAGCCCTACAGGAGGCTCCCTACCCACCAACCTATAGCAGAGGTTGATGCAGGATATACCCCACCTGCCAATCGTCTGCTTAGTTGCCAGTCTGCCAGGTGCAGCTTCAGCGTAGGTGACTTACAGCTGGCAAACTTCTCCCCGAACTCCAGCCGTGTGCTCCTTATAGTAGGCGAGTGCTCGCCATAGGTCCAACGTATGGAGTCTGCTCAGCCTCCAAGGTGTAGTAAGTAGTAGTAAATCATTTTTATTCAAAGAATACTGGAGACATTCCATTGAGCAAAGCTCATTTTCAATGATGTTCCAGGTCCAATAAAGTGCAAATCTCCACATTTAGTTAAACAAACACATACCTACACTAACGTAATAAATAACAACAAAGAAAAACATAACAAATCAAACAACATTTGTGATCAATAGATCGATCTTTAAAATACATTACACTGATTGCAAATATAAACAGTCTTTGTCCAAGCGGTATACCGTTGAACAAATTTAGAAGCATTAATTTTGACCCCTGGAGATCTTAAGTGTTGAGGTGAATCATTCCAGAGGAAAACTCCTCTGAATAGAACAGAAGATCTTCCAATATTTAAATTACAAATGGGGATACAAAACTGGACACCATGAGTCGACCTCAGGTCCCTTCCAAATTACCTGACTTTAAACAGCCCTACAGCATAGTCTGGGACCTTATGGTTCCAAATCCTAATCATAAAGTGCAATAAATGTATATTCCTTCTCACAAGTGGTCTATTCCAATGTAATTCATTAAAAAAGAAACACCTGTGAGTTCTAAACAGGACCTCTAATATAAAATGAGCCAGCCTATGAAAGAGTAGGTCCACTTTATTTAACAATGCCCCGGAAGCCCCACCATAAAATATATCTCCATAATCAATTGCTGGGAGTAATAGAGTTGCAACCACATTCTGACGAACCTCCCTAGACAAGAACCTTTTATATCTGTAAAGGACTCCTAGTTTCTTATTCATGCTTCCTACTAATGAATCTATATGTAGATCCCAACTTAAGTGGGAATCAAGCCACATCCCCAAGTATTTATAATGATCAACCTGTTTTATAACTAAACCCCCAGATGTAACAATTTCCAATTTTAAATGACAGGTTCTATTATACTTATTTCTAAATAAAAGTACCTGTGTTTTATTTGCATTCAGAATCAAATGATGCCTCCTAAAAAATTCCTGATCCTCATCAAAAGCTTGTTGCAACTTTACCCCTATTATATCCTGAGAAACTCCTTTGACATACACTACGGTACCATCTGCGTATAGATGATACCGAATATCCGGAGATTGGGGCCTAAATT
Source organism: Neoceratodus forsteri (assembly GCA_016271365.2). Lineage (NCBI taxonomy): Eukaryota > Metazoa > Chordata > Ceratodontiformes > Ceratodontidae > Neoceratodus > Neoceratodus forsteri. The sequence continues at coordinate 107,971,340 of CM057450.1, read as the reverse complement.
CATTCACATAAATATTGAAGAGCAGAGGCCCCAAGATCGACCCTTGGGGAACACCACTCCTTAATCCCAGATTCAAAGGAGGCCACCTTCACATACTGGCTACGTCCCATCAGATATGTTGAAAACCATTTAATTGGAAGGTGGGACAAGCTGATCTCCCTGAGTCTGGACAGGAGCACCCGATGGTTCAGGGTGTCAAAAGCCTTTGCAAGGTCAATAAAAAGGGCACCTATCATTAACCTCCTGTCCAGACTCAGTTGAAGATCACTTACCACCTTCGTTAAAGCTGTTTGGGTGCTATGTAAAGACCTGAAACCTGACTGAAAAGGAGACAATTTATTATTATAATCCAAAAAGATCTTTAACTGACATGAAACAATTCTCTCAAATATTTTGGAGACCTGAGGTAACAACAAAATGGGCCTATAGTTCCCCAAGTCAATCTTGTTTCCTGATTTAAATACAGGTGTAACCCTAGCAATCTTCCACCCCTCTGGGAATTCACTGGTCTTACAGGACAAATTAAAAATATAAGCCGGTGGGAAGCCAGACAAGGGGCAGCATACTTTAATAATATGGAAGGGATTCCATCATACCCTATAGCCTTAGAAGTATTTATTTGTAAAAGTTCCCTATGTACCTCTTATGGAAAAATATGAGCAAACTCAAACACCTCCATTCCTTTAGAATCAAATTTACTATCCACCAAGTCCTGCTCTATACCAGTCTTATAATCCTGGCTGTTCTTGTCAGCTAAATCCTGGGTACCCACCTTAACAAAATACTCATTACAGGCATTTACCAGACCGGTCCCCAGAGAAAAAGTTGATCCATCCACTGAGATCTTTGTTACAGAGAAACTTTTATGACTCCCCATTAGATCAGAATTTTTGATTATTATCAAGCTTAGACCGTATAAAATCTTGTTTTGCCAACCTTACCTTCCTAGTATACAAATTCCGGGCCTGCCTATAAAGGGCCCAATCATGGGCCTTCATAGATTTTTTTAGTCTTAACCCATTTCTTATCCCTCTCTCTCCTAGCTTTGTAAAGTTCCTTTGAAAACCAGACGTTCCCTTTATGTTTAATCCTCCTAGATTTCAATGGGACATCCTTAATGCATACTTGTAAAAATCCATGCAAAAAGTATTCCCAAGCAATAGAAACAGTGGGGATCAGTTCCAATCTAGACCAGTTGATATCTTCAACTTCCAACATGAATGAAACATAATCAAACTGTTAAAACATCTCCAGGAAATCCAGACTTCCGGTGTAGACTTACAAGTCCTATCTCTAATAGTATAAACTACCTGATGGTCAGAAAAAGATTCCAAAAGAACTCCAGCCTTCTGATAGAAATGAGGAGAATTTGTAAATATCAGGTCCAACATAGCAGATTTTTGTGGGTCCCTATGATTAATTCTAGTGGGCTCAAAAATCAGTTGAGTCAGGTCCAGATCCATTTGCATTTCAATTAAATCATGATTTGGATAAATGGTTACCCAATCTACACTGAAATTCCCAATAAGAAGTAGCTAGCGAGACAAGCTATAACTATGTAGGAATTCTTGAAGATCTTGAAATACCTTTACAGAAACTCTGGGGGGTCTATATACTCCCACTAGAAGAATGGATTTCTTGTAAGGCACCTCTGTTTCCACGGTCAAAATCTCCAGCCCATTCTCAAAAGATGGACACTGCACCTCATGGATAGTTAAATTACAATCAGCATATATAACAATCCCACCTCCTTTCTTATTCCTATCCCTCCTATATAACTGAAAATTATCCAGATCAATTGAAGCATTCAAAACCCTCCCATCTAACCACGTCTCAGTTAACACAAGAAGTTCAGGTTTAAATTCTTGTGCCCAGTCTCTTATTTCATCAAACTTATTCCTAAGGCTCCTCACATCTGAGTGAGCAATAATCATGTTTTCCAACCCTGATTTAAAATTACTGTAGCTCTGGGAGGCACCCCCCTGGATTTGGATGCACATTACCACATACCAATAAGCAGAACACAAAAATAACTCTTAAATACCTTCTTCATCCTTGCTTCCACATTCTTAAATCTGTACATGATAAACTTTTAGAGATCCTAATTCTTAACACAACAGAGATCTGGGTAATTACTCTAACAGGAAAAGCGTTCAAAAAAGCATTAAAACATCCCTTAGATAACATTTCAGCACAAATTATAAACCTCAGACTAGACCAACATTTCTGTAAGTCAGATGTCAAACACAATTTAGAATCAAGTGAGGCACCTTTATAAATATGTGCTGAACTGTATGAAACTACAAAACCATATAAAAACATAATCAATAAGATAGTATCCACTGCCATTTTAGCCCCCATCTTAGAATAAACTATATGGAGATTTATCTTCTTTGCATATAGACAAAAAAAAGGCCTGGGTATTTAAGTAATCCAAATTACAAATATCAATTCGAACAGCTGCAATACTCCGATCCCTTACTGCAACTGCCAAATTAAATCATATAAATCACAGTTAAAGTGGATAAAACTCTGCAATATTGGTGAAGTACACCAGGAGATTGATCACCTGGTTAAGGTGAAATTCAGACACAACCTTCAGGAGGAACTTCAGGTTGGGGCGAAGGACAACCTTGTCCCTGTGGAAGACCAGGTAAGGAGATTCCACCTGGAGCTCACTGATCTTTCTGGCTGACATGCTAGCCACCAGGAAGGAGGTCTTCCATGACATGTGAGACATGTCACAACTGTGCATCGGTCTGAATGGCTTGCTAGTGAGTTTTACCAATACAGTACAAGCAACAAGTCCCAAGGTGGTGGCGGTGGTTCACACACCGGAGGGGAATTGTGGTCAAGGCCTTTAAAAAAGCGCCAGACCACCTTCTCCTGCACCACCAATGGCATACCAGCCTGTGCCTGGTATGCCGAGATGGCTGCCAGGTGCATCTTAAGGGCCATCGACTGAAGAGACTAAAGGTAGTCAAGAATGTTAACCACCAAACAAGATAAAGAGTCAAGCCCCTTGCCCTGGTACCAAATGGAGAACCTCTTCCATTTGAAGGCATAGCATTTTTGAGTTGACGCCTTCAGAGAAGCCTTGACCATAGTGAGGACATCTTCGGAGAGACCCAAAGCCTGGAACTCCAGCCGCTCAGGAACCAGGCTGTCATGTGCCAGGACTGAAGGTCCAGATGGAGTGAGTCCCTTCCCTGATTGCAAGAGAGCAGGTCCAAGCAGAGAGGGAGACACCACGGGAGCTTGCTGTTAAGGCTGAGGAGATCAGAGTACCAGAACTGGTGGGGCCAGTCTGGAGCCACCAGGATAGTACAGTTACGTAGGAACTTACCGTAACAGTAGATCTTTGAGAGAGGTTCCTTTAGTAGGTCATCACAAATAGGACTGACGTGGCCTTACGTCGGGCCGCATGGCAGACTTTTCTAGCAATCCCTGATGGGGGACCGCCACCCGACGTCACGTGACCGATGTCAGCGTGACGGTATATAGTGGGCAGTCCCCATGCCTGCCCTCCAGCTCTCCCGCTGGAGCCAGGTAGAGGCCTAACAGCAGGAGCGAACAGGATTGGAGACCCTGTAACAAATAAAATGAGGAGAAGGAGGGAGGGAAAAATATGACCTACTGAAGGAACCTCTCTCTCGAAGATCTACAGTTACGGTAAGTTCCTACGCAACTGTACTATCTTACTTCGAGAGGGTTCCTTCAGTAGGTCATCTCAAATAGGACTGAGTCCCAAGCAGTCCCTCTAAGGAGAAACTGACAGAAACTAGGGAGGGGGCCAAAAAAAATCCACGGAAAAGACTGAAGTCCGAAAATGACCCAGCCTAGGACAACAGACCCTGCAGGACAGCTAGGCCAAAGCCAGCCCTCCGCCTAGAAGCAATGTCCAAACTACAATGCTTGGTAAAGGTATGGACAGAACTCCCAAGTAGTGGCAGCACAAATATCTGCTGCAGAAACATTACGAAGGAAGGCTGCAGAAGCAGCCATGGCCCTAGTGGAATGACTCCTGATAGAGCCCGGGAGGGGTTTATCATACTTTTGATAACAGTATCTGATGCAGTTGCCCAACCATTTGGAAAGGCCCTGCTTGGAAACCAGTTTGCCTCGAGTTCGATGTGCGAAGGAGACAAACAATCGATCACAAGAGTGAAAGTCTTTGGTTCGGTGTGTGTAACACCGGAGAATCCGTTGCACATCCATCGTATGGAGGAGTGCCTCACCCCTGTTAGAGGGAGCCGGATAATATACTGGAAGCTCTACCGATTGGTTCAGAGTAGCTTCCGACACCACTTTTGGAAGGAACCTCGGATGGGTTCTGAGAACCGCCCTATCCCGGTGAAAAATAATGTAAGGCTCGTTATAAACCAATGCGTGAAGCTCCGAAATTCTTTGAGCTGAAGTGATGGCCACCAGAAACAACGCCTTCCAAGATAGAAAGCGTAGGTCACAGCTCATTGCTGGCTCGAAAGGCAGCAAGGTGAGCTTTTCCAGGACGAAATTCAGGTCCCATGGTGATGTTGGGCTGTGGATGGGGGGTTTCAGATGGAGAACCCCTTTCAAAAAGGTCTTTGAGATATCCAGCTGAGCCATGGGTTTACCATCCACCAGCTCATGGTACACCGAGATAGCCGAGAGGTGCACTTTCAGAGAGGAATAGGCTAGACCCGAGTCCGATAAGTGAAGGGGGGGTATTTCATGACTTGTGGGGCCGAGCAAGAAAAAGGGTTCCAGCCCTTCGCGATCGTCCAAATGGAAAACCACTTCCACTTCAATGCATAAGTGGAACAGGTGGAAGGTTTTCTGGCTTCAACAAGGACCTGTGCCACTCGAGAGGATACCCCAAAGCGAGAGATGGCTACGTCTGCAGGAGCCATGCATGCAGATGCAGGGTTCTGAGCCCAGGATGAACCAGACAACCTTGATCCTGACTAAGTAGGTCGTGTGTCAATGGAAATGGAACCGGTGGTTCCCTGGATAGTTGCTGAAGCAGCGGGAACCAAATCTGTCTCGGCCAAAGAGGAGCGATGAGAATCATCTTGGCCTTCTCCGTCTGTAGTTTGAGGAGGACCCTCTGCAGAATGGGAAATGGAGGGAAGGCGTATAAAAATTTCCCTGTCCAGGATAGAGACAATGCGTCGCTCCAGAAAGCACCTGGCTCTGGAATGAGCAAGTAAAACTTGGGAAGTTTTGCGTTGAATTGAGAGGCGAATAGGTCGAGTTCCGTCCGCCCCCAATTTTGGAAGATGGATTCCGCCACTTCCTGATGAAGTTCCCACTCATGAGCAGGGGTCCGTGATCTGCTGAGACTGTCTGCCAGGACATTTAGAACTCCCGGTATGTTCACGGCCACTAGGGATAAGTAATGCAGGACTGCCCAGTTCCACACCCTGGTCGCTTCCCTGCAAAGAGGGTACGACTGGGTCCCTCCTTGTTTGTTGATATACCAAACCACCGACATATTGTCCATTTGGATCAGCAGTGTTCCCTGGGGCAGCAGGGGTTGAAAGGCCTGTAAGGCATACAGTACCGCCCTGAGCTCTAGAACACTGATGTGAAGAGAAAGCTCCAAGCCGGACCAAAGTCCCTGGGCTTGATGTTCCCCCAGACTCGCACCCCACCCCATGTTCGAGGCATCTGTGGTGAGTGTGGCTACGGGTGCTGGTCTTCGAAACGGGAGACCCAAGGAAAGGCTGTGTGGATTCATCCACCATAGAAGATCCTTCTGGACCGCTGAAGAGATGAAGACCGGATGGTCCAGATCGTCCAAAAGCTGGTCCCATTGCACCCTCAGGGACCACTGAGTGATCCTCATGTGGAGCCTGGCTAGGGGAACAGTACAAATGGAAGGTGCCATGAGGCCTGACAGGCGAAGGACCTCCCGGGCTGGGATGGTCCGGCAAGACACCACCTTGGCGGCCTGGTGGACCAGAGTCTCCACTCTGTCCGGAGGAAGGAAAGCTCTGCACTGGACCATGTCAAGGACTGCCCCAATAAACTGTAGTCTCTGGGTGGGGAGGAGGTATGACTTGTGCACGCTGACAGTGATCCCAAGTCAATTGAACAGGTCCAGGGTAAACGACAGAGCCTCCAACAACGCATCCCTGGAAGGGGCCGCTAGTAGCCAATCGTCCAGGTAGGGAAACACTGCAATCCCCCTGCAGTGTAAAAATGCCACAACCACCGCTAGACACTTTGTAAAAAACTCAAGGTGCCGAAGACAGGCCAAAGGGGAGTGCTCAGAACTGGAAGTGCTCCCCCCGGAACAGGAAACGCAGGAATCTATGGTGGTTGGGGAAAATAGGGATATGTAAGTAGGCATCCTGCATATCCAGGGTGCAGAGCCAGTGATTCTCCAACAGGAGCGGCAGAAGGCTCTGTAGTGTCAGCATGCAAAACTTCTTGTACTCGACAAAATGGTTCAGCTGAGATCTAGAATGGGTCAGAAGTCCCCGGTCTTTTTTGGAACCAGGAAAAAATGGGAGTAGAAGCCTTTTCCTGTTTGCCAGGAGGGACTCGCTCGATCGCCTGTTTTAGCAAGAGCAAATTTATTTCCTCTTGAACGAGGATAGCCTGATCCCTAGAGTATGAGGACTTCACTGGAGGATTTCCCAGAGGAATTTCCAGTAGCTCTATGTGTAGCCTAAGGCCACTATTTGCAGGACCCACTCATCACAGGTAATTGCCCTCCACTCCTGCACGTGGAGAGCGAACCTCCCCCCACCTGCTCCTCACTGAGAGGCTGAGGAGGCAGTGGGGCCGGGGAGTCAAGAAGTGGCAGGTCGGTCAGGGAGGAGCCCCTGACTGTTGCAGATTCTTGGAGGCGGGGGGGGGGTAACTGTACCCGTGGCCTTCCGCTTACCTTGGCGACGCACCTGAGCAGATTTCCCCTGCCTCCAGGTCCTCTTCCGAAAGGGTTGCTGTTGTTGTTGCTGAGGAGCACCCGATTTGTACATAGACCGAACAGATCTAAGGGCAACACCTTTGTCCTGCAGTTCTGTAATTATATCTTTGGTGTCGCCACCGAAAAGGACCGAGCCCCGGAAAGGAGCGTCCTGAATCGCCAACTGAACCTCGTTAGTGAGGCCAGAGAGGCGAAGCCAGGAGTGCCGTCTCAGGGCCATGGCAGTCACTGAGGTATGGGCCATGGAATCGACTGAATCGTAGGTGGCCCGTGAAGCATGCCTACAAGAGATCCTGGAGAGGTGGAGATCCTTGGTGAGTTCCTCCTTGAGAGGTGAAGGATCCATAGACTGGACCTTCGCCTCCAACCTGGCCATAGTCGTTTTTTAGTGGGACATCATATGGGCCACATAACTGAGGGAGCGGAGCGCGCATGTGGCCGAAGAATAGACTTTCTTGCCAAACTGGTCCATCTGCCTCGACTCCTTATCTGGAGGAGTGGTGCTCAAGTGCTTGGGCGTAGCAGAGCGATCATGAGCCGCTGAAATTACCATGGAGTCTGCCTTCGGATGGGTCTTTAAAAAAGGAGCATCCTTAGGCGCCCGGTAAAGCCTATCCACCCACTTGGGGACAGCCGGGATAGAGTGACGCATCTGCCAGATGGTGGTGGTGAGGTCTTGGTGGGGGACCATCCATGGAGGAACTGCGAAGGGAGACAGGGACTCCAAATTGAGGTGCTTTGCGAGTCGCTGTCTCATTGGGTCCTGTTCCTCTGACTCCCAATCGAAATAATCTCTGAGCGCCCTCAAGAGATCCAAGAAGGAAGGATCCTCAGGTGGCGATTTCAGTGAGGTCTTACCTCTTGACTCGGGTTCCTCCACAATTTCCTCCTCCGAAGAGTCCTCTCTCCCATCACAACTATCATCGGCCTCCTCCACTGGATGACATTCAAAGTGAGAAAGCGGAACGTCCAGTCGCGTCTTCCCCGAGAGGTGGACAATCGGACCCGAACTGCTCGGGGAAGGGGACCTATGAAGCGGCGGAGGAGGAAGTCTTGCTTCTAGGTCCAAAACCAACTCCAACCTCGCTCCCTGCCACCAAGACTGTAGGAAGGACTTGAAATCCGGCATAGCCGGAGGGAGTGGAGGTGGAGTTGGTTGAGGCTGGGGGGGGGGGAGGTGGAGGGGGAACAGCGACTGGAGGAGGGTAATACCCATGCGGACCCATGTAATGGGTTTAAGGATGATACCCCTGGTATAACTGTCCCATTGGACTCCATCCAGGAATGCGAACCGCCGGGTAAGGATCCCCCGGATACCCGTGCGGGTAATGGGTGACAGTGAGGGAACAGTTATAATACCCCGTTGTCAGCCCTGACATCGGGGGAACCCACGTCGGACCCGCTGTAGTGTAGATTAAATGAGGATTCGGCGTCGGAACAGTCCACGTTATAGAGACAGACGTCGGCACCGGCGCCACCTGATCCAGCGCTGGAATAGGATCTGGTGGCAGCACCGGATGAAGAGTCTCAGTTGTAGCAGTCGGGTCCAGCGTCGGGGCCAACGGAATAGGCCTGATCACCTGTCCCATTGTCAGGACTGTTGTAGAGACTGGCGGTGTTGGAGGCGTCGGTGGTCCCGGCATCGGGACTGTTGTGGCAACTGGCAGCGTTGGAGACACCAGCGGCCCCGGCGTCGGAACTATCGTAGTGATTGGCAGCATTGGAGGTGCTGGCAGTCCACCCTCAGGCTGAGAAGTGGCCTCCAAAGAAAGGCCATCCGGCCAAGGAGGAGCCTCCTGTTCCTGGTCTCTGGTGGGGGAGTGCAGAGAAGAACCCCCGAAATCGGCTGGTTCATCAGCGTCCCCATCAGCCTCACCGGACGTGTCCGTAGTGGAATGTGAGGACACGGGCGAGGGAAGAACAGGAGGGAGCAGAGCTGTCTCCCTTTGGTCCCGCCGGACATCGGTTGTTGCGCCAGTAGGCCCTGATGGGGGAGCTGAGCCCGTGCGGTCGTCGGGGATGGCCGACTTAGCGGGCGTGGTCAGGCAGTCGAAATGAGAACCCCTGGACGACTTAACAACCGAGGCTGGGTGACTGCCCCCAGCCGGGGGAGTCGACTTAACGGTCGCCGGGTGCTCTCCGGAGAAGCCAGAGGTCGACTTACTGGCCAGTGCAGCGTGGTCGCCAGAGGAGCCAGTGGCCGACTTATCTGCATGAAGTTTCTCTTTACCTGAGTGCTTCGACGGTGGCTGGGCCTTGCTGGTAGAGGGCCTGATGTCATCCGCGGAGCAAGTCCGCTCCCCTTGTCTTCTCCTTATGTTTTTTAGGGGAAGATTTGTCAGACGAGTCACTAAGCTTGTCCATCTTCTTCTCAAATGAAAGTAGACGGGCCTTGAGAAGATGGACCTCCAACGCCTGCTATCTCTGTTTTTTGGTAGCCTGATTGAAGGACTGACAGTCGGGGCAGGAGGAGACTGGATGGTCTGGGCCTAGGCAGATGACGCATTTGGAATGTCCGTCTTTGTGCGGTATCTGAGTGCCACACTTGGAGCACTTCTTCTTTGGAGAAGACATGCAACTATATTTAAATTAAAAGAAGAAATAGTGAGTTTGTAGCAAACCGCACGAAAAACACTTTCCGACGAATGCTGAATGAAGTCTACGAAGCGACTAGCACGAGGCGATGGCGGGAAAGAACTGTAGGGCGGATGTGGGGACCGCCCACTATATACTGTCACGCTGACGTCGGTCACGCGATGCCAGGTGGGCGGTCCCCTGTCAAGGATTGCTAGAAAAGTCTGCCATGTGGCCTGACATCACACGACGTCAGTCCTATTTGTGATGACCTACTGAAGGAACCCTCTCGAAGTAAGGTCATCTGTGCCTTGTCCCTCCTGGCTTTGATCAGCACTTTGTGGAACAGAGGAAATGGAGGGAAGGCACAGCGGAGGCCCGGGGTCCAGGGCCTCGAGAAGGCATCCCTCTGCAGCATTCCCTGCTGAGGGGGCGAGCACAATATAGCCTCAGCTTTGCATTCTCTCTGGAGGGAAAACAGATCCACCAAATGGGTGCCCTATCAGGAGAACAGGCTGTGTACTACATCTGGATGGTGAAACCACTAGTGAGATGCCTCACCACACGACTGAGGGAGTCCGCCAGCTGGTTGGAGATGCTGGCCACATGGATAGCCAGGAGATTGGCATCCAGGCTGAGCATGAGGGTCCAGATGTGGAGAGCTTCTCTGCACAGAGGAAGGGAGTGCATTCCACCCTGTTTGTTGAGGTAGTACATGGTCGTAGTGTTGTCCATCTGGACGTGAACTACCGGACCCCGAATGTGTGGAACAAAGGCTGTCAGCACCAGCCAAACTGCCCGAAGCTCCAGCAGGTTGATATGGCATCGGGACTCCTCAGGGGTCCAGAGTTTGTGGACTCTGTGTTTCCCCAGGTGGGCACCCCCAGCCCATCAGGGAGGCATTGCATTAGTCATGATGGTGACCGTCAGCTCCGAGCAGACAAAAGGGATCCCTTCCTGCAGATGTTCCAGGACTAACCACCACTGGAGGGCGTCCCACATGAGCTGAGTCACAGTGACCAGCTGGTCAAAGTGGCCCTGGCATGGAGACCATTGATGGACAAGCTCCCATTGCAGAGAGCGCAATTTCACTGGGCCTAACAGTCCACACTGGTGCATGCCGCCATGTATCCCAAGAGGGCAGAAAGTCCTGAGCAAGTCACAACTGCCCAACCCGAAATGTTCGGGCAAAGGAGTAGAGAGCCTTCGCCCGGTCCACCAGAAGCCATGCCCTGGCTCTGCAAGAGTCAAGCTCCACCCTGATGAACTGTTATCACCTGTGTAGGTACGAGCTCCGACCTGGCCTCGTTCACCAGGAGGCCAAGGGATGAGCAGATCTGGAGGGCCAGAGCTCTGGACCATCCACCTCTGCCCTGGAGGGACCCGCTTAAAGCCAGTCATCCAAGTAGGGGGGCACCCGGACCCCTTGCCACCTCAGGTATGCGACCACAACTGCAATGCACTTGGTGAAAACCCTGGGGGCCAAGGAGAGGCTGAAGGGCATGGCATGGAACTCTTAGAGAACCCCTTCTGCACGGAACCGCAGGAACTGGTGGTGGGACGGATGGATGGGAATGTGGAAGAACGCGTCTCGAAGATCCAGGGAGCAGAAACATATGTTCTGCTTCAGAAATGGAATGATCTGAACCAGAGTGACCATCCTGAAAGTGCATGACCAAAGAAATTTGTTCAGGTCATGCAGATCTAAGATAAGGCATTAACCCCCTGTCCACTTTGGCACCAGGAAGTACCTGGAGACAAACCCTAGGCTTACTGGAGGGTCTGGGACTGGAGCCACTACCTCCTTCTGGAGTAGCTGGGCGATGTGTTACCGAAGGGCTGACAGCATGTAGATGGACACCATGTCCTCCCCGGGGCACAGGCTCGGCAAGGCGGGTAAGCCTCGAACTATAAAGGCAGACCCTGACCAACTACCTTGAGGACCCACCTGTCTGTGGAGACAGTGGACCAGGTGGAAAGGAAGTGGAGGAGCCGCCCCCACCACGGGTGGACCCAAGGGAGTTAGGATGGGAATAAGGGAGGCACCCCCCCATCCTGTCACTGGGAAGGCTTGGAGGTGTAAGAGGGACTGGCTGAGGAAACAGCGGAGCCTCGACCACCTGGCTCTTGGATGACCAAAGCAACTGACTTCAGTCAGGGACACCAAGCCTGGGCCTGCTGCCCAGCTTGAAGCTGGGACAGCTTGGCCGCAGGGGCATATAGGGGTTGAAAGGGATTCCTCCTTTGGAGCTTAGAACCCTTGGGATCCCTCTGGGTGGAGATAACAGAGTCCAGGGTGGCACTGGACTTCTCAGTGCAAGTAAGATGTCCTTCCACCCAGTCCCGAACAAGTCGGTACCCAAGAAGGGGACATCCACCAACTTGTGCTGAGTATCTGCCATGAAGATAGTGATTCTCAGCCAAGCCCTGTGGTGCATGGATTCCTTGGCAGCCACAGACCGGGAACAGATGTCGCTGACGTCCATGGCTGTCTGGAGCTGCTGCTTAGTCACTGCTCAGCCCTGGTCCTGGACTTGCTTGGCCGTAGTCTGTAAGTCAGCCGGGAGTTGGGGAAGCACCTCACTGAGAGTGCCCAGCAGAGCATGAGCGAAGTGGGCCATCAAAAGAGCAGAACTCGCCTGCTGAAGGTGTAGCGAAGAAGCAGCATAGACCTTCTTGGCCACGTGAGACTTCAATATACCAGACGTGGACTGGAGCATCCCAGCAGCAGCATCAACTAGGAGCAGATTTATCCTGGACTCCCTTCAGGGTGCCTTCCTCAAGCAACTGGTCATGGAACCAACTCGGCAGAAGGCAATACTGGACCTCGTGCTCACAAACAGGGACAGTGTGATGGGGGTAACAGTGGGGGAGCACCTGGGTAACGGTGACCACCAGTCATTGTGGTTTGAAATCACAGAAAGAGCAGAACCAAACCACACAAAAACACGTATCCTGGATTTTAGGGGGGCAGACTTTGGGAAAATGGGGAGATACTTGAAAGGCATTAAGGGGAATGGGACAGGAATCGGGGGTTGAGGAACAGTGGGCAGTATTTAAAATGGGGATTATAAGAACAACAGAATTATCATTAAGCAGGTTAGCAAGAGGAAAAGGAAGAGGAGACCATTATGGGTTTCCAAAGAGGTAGCAAAGAAAGTGAAAGCCAAAAGATTGCATTCAGGCAATACAAAAGACACAGGCAGAAGGGGATAGGAGAAGTACCAGGAGAAACAAAGGAGGCAGGGAAGTCAGTAAGGGAAGCCAAAGCTCAGACAGAAGAACACATTGCAAAATCAGTGGGTAAAGGGACAAAACCTTTTACAGGTACATAAGTGAAAAAGAAAGACAAAGGAGGGATAGTGAGACTGAAGGGGAGGATGGGAGCATGTGAGGATGACAACAATAAAGCTGACATATTGAACAGGTATTTCTGCTCAGTCTTTACTAGGAAGAGGGTAATGGGTCTGAAGGGAGTACAAGGGGTGAGAATGGTGCAGAAATGGACACAAGTCCCTTTACACGAGAAAGGGTCCTGAAGGAACTGGAAGTAATAAGAGCTGATAAAGCAATGGGGCCAGATGGGGTGCACCCCAGGGTCCTTAAAGAACTAAGAGAGGTGGTGGCTGAACCTCTGGCTATCCTGTTCAGCCAATCACTGGAAACAGGGGAGGTACCCAAAGACTGGAAGACAGCAGATGTAGTCACCTTATACAAAAGTGGGAACAAAGAGGAAGCAGGGAACTACAGACCAGTCAGCCTCACCTCGGTAGTGGGAAAGATCATGGAAGCACTACTGAAGGAGAGATTGGTGGAACATCTGGTTGTCAATGGACTACAGGACCCAAGGCAGCATGGTTTCACCAGGGGAGGTCATGTCAGACCAGCCTCATTGAATTTTTGACTGGGTGACTAGGAGGTGGATCAGGGAGGGCAGTGGACATGGCCTATCTGGACTTCAGCAAGGCTTTGACACTGTGCCACATAGAAGACTATTACACAAACTGGGGAATATGGGTGTGGGCAGGACAGTAGTGTGGTGGGTAGGTAACTGGCTGGGTGGCAGGACACAGAGGTGGTGGTAAATGGCTGTCACTCCACAGGGAAGAGTAACCAGTGGGGTACCACAGGGATCAGTGCTGGGACCGATCCTATTCAACATCTTCATCAGTGACATTGCACAGGATCTAGAAGGCAGAATTTCACTGTTCGCTGATGACACAAAGCTCTGTAACAGAGTAGACACACCAGAGGTGTAGACAGAATGAGAAGGACCTGCAGAAACTTGAAGAATGGTCAAGGGTTTGGCAGTTGAAATTCAATGCAAAGAAGTGCAAAATAATGCATATGGGGCACAAAACCCTGGCACAATATATCAGTTGGGGGTGAGGATATAGCATGCACCAAGCAGGAAAGGGATCTTGGGGTTGTCATCTCTGATGACCTCAAGGTAGGAAACAGTGTGACAAGGCATCAGGTAAAGCAAACAGGATGCTGGGATGTATGGGCAGGGCATCACCAGCAGGAAAGGAGGTCATAATTCCGCTATACAAGACACTAGTGAGGCCCTACCTGGAGTACAGTGTACAGTTCTGGAGACCATACCTACGTAAGGACATAGACAGGGTAGAGAAGGTTCAGAGGAGGGCAACAAAGATGGTGCATGGGTTGCATCACAAGTCCTATGAAGACAGGTTGAAGGAACTGAACATGTACTCTGGAGGAGAAGGAGGAGAGGGGATATGATAAAGACACACAAGTATCTTACAGGGAGGAACAGGGTGCAGGAAAACACTATTTTAAGCGAAAAAGATGTTTCAGGACTAGAGGGCATGGGATGAAGTTGGACGGAGGACGATTCAGAGGAAACATGAGAAAGAATTTCTTCACAGAGCGGGTGGTGGACAAGTGGAACACCCTGCCAGAGGAAGTGGTGGGGGCTGAAACAATCACGGGATTTAAGAATGCATGGGATAGACATAAAGGAATTCTAGAGGGCATTGGTAAGGGGAAACAGACTTCTAGGAAAACAAACTGAACTTACAAGCTCAAATGGGCAGACTAGGTGGGCCATAGGCCCTTATCTGCCGACACTGTCTATGTATCTATGTGATCCATCTTTTTGGATTCTTTGTCTGGAGGCTTGTCTACGTCCCCGACATTGCTGGTATGCTGAAAAATCAAGTCAGCCACCAGACCCTAGGCTGAGGGATGCTTGGTGAAACCCGACAGGGAACCCATGGGGACCACATACTTGACAGCCATATGGGTCGACGGCGGAGGGCAAGAGGCAGGGTGCTGCCAAAGCTCCAGAGTGGAGCCAATAATGGCCTCGGTGACCGGGAAAGCCACCCCATGGGAGTCACCCCAGTCAAGAATCTTAGTCAGAGGGTACTTGGCCTGTTTTTGGAGATTCCAAGATTAAATGAAGCAGGCCCCCAAAAGAAGTGGGACCATGCTCCGTGGACAAATTCTCTCCCAACTCGGCGTCCAATGGATGGGAGTGCAAGGAGGAGTCTTCAGACTCTGAAGATTCGTCGAAAAGCAGTCAACAACCAGTGTTCCTGCTGACCCTGTGGGGTCTGTCAGGAGACACAGTGACCGACAGGTGACGAGGAAGCCAGGAAGCAGTATGGGCACCCTTAGGACGGGGGGGTCTTCCTTCAGCTGCTTAGGTGGCAGCTCCATTTGGATAGGTGGAGAGGCTGGAAAAGGCCAAGCTGGAACTGGCTGAGCCAGAGTAGGTTGAGGCCTAGGAGGCGGAAGCTACGAAACAGCCAGGGTGGGGGGCCGGAATCAGTTTAACCCTGGCCAACATGAGCTGATGCCACATGAGTTCTTCGTAGCGCCGGCACATTTTGCAGTGGAGCCTCTCCACATCAGAGGAAGAAGAAGAAGAATAGCGGTGGTGCTGCTTGTCTGAATGCCAAGAGCGGCACTGCAGATGGCAGCATGAGCTGCTGGACTCCAGACTTCGGGATCGTGACCTCAACCTCGACTGTCGGGGATGCTGACAGCAAGACTCGGAGGGAACCAGCGAAAGTTGAGAATCCTCCGGTTAATTGCATCTCGAGGGTTAGGGACTGGATCAGCGGGCTGGTCCAATCCACCCCAAGATGTAACAGCTAAGATCGGAGTTCTAGAAAGGGAGGTATTCACCTCATCCTGCGACAGCGTGTTGACCAGCTCGAGAAATATCTCGACAGGTTGGTCGAAGGGCATCTTGACCGACCAGACCGATGGAGAGACCGTGGGGCCAGCGGCTTGGACTGAAGGATCGAATGTAGTCAAAATATCAAAAGAAGCACGGGAAACTGAGGACCGAGAGCACTCGTGATCCCACAACTGACAACTGTCTTTTTTTTTTTTGAAGATTTAGAAGATTTTGTGCCCTTAGAGTGGCCTTGCCCAAAAGTGGGAAGGGATCGGCACAAATCCTTAAAAGCCCCCGTGAAAGTGGTGCCAAAGGAAAGTGGCACAAAGGCCAAATCCAAAGAGGCATGCTCTGCGGCCTGAGCTGCTGCCTCTTCAAATGCCAAAGGTGTTCTGCAGACCCCACAGTCACAGAGAGCACCCAACAGGTGTCTTGATCAAACAGGAGGGTCCCGTTCACCTGGGCACCCTAAAATTAGCCTAGCATGCTGGTCTTCCAGAGTACTGTGATGCAAGGTGCAACACAGGCCACACACCTGGGGATTGTGTTCGTGGCCTAGGCAGTAGATGCATGAGGTGTGCTGGTCTGTCCGGGACATCTTCTGCCCACACTCACACCATCTGATACCCGGCACCAACTTGGAGTCATCCATGTTGAGAGTTCGAAGGATTCAAAGTCGCTAGAAGACAATAGTAATTTTCTTTTCCTTTATTTCTTTATGCTCCCTGGCTCCTAACTCGACCAGTCCCTATCTACTGGTCCCCTCAGCCCTGTCACCTCGGCGTCTGCTGGGACTCACCTCATGTAGCTTCGGAGGTGTCCCACTGATCAGGTGCAGAACCTGTGGTGGACTGGTGTCACCCTACCGATCGGCTGTTTTTCCTCAGTTTTCTCCCCCCCCACCCCGAGTGCGGCCACAAGGTGTGCAGTCTTTCCCCCCCGAGTGCGGCCACAAGAGCGTGCAGTGACATCAATAGCCGAGCTGCACACCCTTCGGTAAGCAGCCCACTGGCCGTCTGCTCCCCCTCCACCCCCTATGTTTTTGGGACTCAATGTGCCAGCCCCCAGCCACCACTAGCCAGGCTAGTGCCTGTCTCTGCTCCCTGCCTCCCCCGGAAGGAGAGCTGTCCTCCAGATGCCTGATCCTTTCCATCCCCGGCTAACCCCTGACAACCCACTCGCACCATGAACACGGGTCACTGGCATGGCAGAAGGTAAGGCATGATGCCTCAGCCCTCCACGCCACTGGGCTGGCCTGAGGTAAGATTATTAAAGTAGACAGGGAGATATATAACCAGGTTAAGGTGAAAGTCCAAAACTACCTTGGGAAGGAACTTTGCATGGGGGTGAAAGACGATCTTGTCCTTGTGGAAAACCTTAGACTGCACAGAGAGTGCCTGGAGCTCACTCACTGTTCTGGCTGAGATGACAGCAACCAAGAAGGTGGTCTCCTACTACAAGTATGACATCTCACACTTGTGCAGTGGCTTGAATTGTTTACCCACTAGCATTGCAAATATCAGCAGTAGGTCCCATGGAGAAGAAGGGGGTTCACGTACCAGAGGTGACATGGTCTAGGCCTTTAAAAAACCAAATGACTACTTTCTCCTGTGCCCCCATTGAAATACTGCCTCACACACGGTAAGCGGAGATGGCCACAAGGAGCACATTAAGAGTCATGGCTTAAAGCCCTGACTGAGACAGGGACTAATGGTAGTCAAGGATCTGCGCTACTGCACAGGCAAGGAGGGGGGTCAATATCCTTGCCCAGACACCAGAGCAAGAAAAACAAATTACTCACCGTAGTAATGTTGTTTCTTCTTAAGGGATCCTTCACTACATTTACACTTTATGGGGTAATCTCAGTTGAGAGTGACGCCCCAGAGAATGCATTCGTGCTCTACCCTGGCAATTGCTCAAATTTGTTTCCAAGCCAGGGTGCAGCAGCAGCCAGTGAAGCTAGCTTAAAGGGTTACTAAAAAATATTTTTTAATTTTTCATAGAATTTTAGTAACACCAAACAAATTGAAAGCAGACTTGCGAAAAATGACTCTAAAAACAATAACAACAAACTTACAATAGTAGGAACTGCAACAGTAATGCTCAAGCAACCTCAATTAAAAACAGCTGATTCTTGTGTGAGCTTATTTCAGGTTCTTGAAGGGGAGGAAGGGTTAGGGAGTGTAGACACAGTGAGTGATCCCTTAAGAAGAAGCAACATTACTACAGTGAGTAACTTTTTCTTCTAACTCCAGGAATCACTCACTTAATGTTTATACTTTATGCAGACTCTGTAGCAGTACCTTCGGAGGCTGGGTCCAGAACAAAGTTAGGAAAAAGGTTCTGCAAGACAGCAGTTCCAAAGCTGGCATCGGTTCTGGACTGTATGCACAAACAGCAGTAAATTGTGAATGTGTGTACTGTTTTCCAGGTAGCTGCTTTGCAAATGTCTAACAATGGGATGCCTCATAAGGATGCCACAGAGGCAGAGGTACCCCGGTGAAGTGTGCCCTTAAGCCTCTTGGTGGCATTTTTCCAGCTTTATTAATAGCAGAACTGAATGCAAGACACTATACAGTGAGAGATCTCTTTGTAGCTGGTTTACCTTTGCCAAACTCACCACAGGTAACAAAAAGCTGTGTATTCTAGGACCAGACATCTTTTTTTTTTTTGTAACTCATGATCTTACTTCGAGAGGGTTCCTGCAGTTGGTCTTCACATATAGGACTGCACTCCCTGGCGTCAGGTCCAAACAGCAAACTTGTAGATAGCAATCATCAGTGGGGACTGCCCCCGATGTCAGGTGACGTGATGTCAGCCCGACTATAAAAGGGGTGGTCCCATGCCCACCTTCCAGTTCTTTCCCACTGTCGCCTCAGTACGTTCGGCCACGAGATAGAACAGCGATCACATCTGCGTTTGTCGAAGTCTTCTTCGCCTCATAAAATTCCTTTTTCCTTAGAAATTTTTTTGATTGATGTATTTTAGACAAAAGAAGAAGTGCTCAAAGTGTGGAGCCCAAATCCCACACAGGGACGACCATTCCCGCTGCCTCCTCTGCCTGGGTTCCAAGCACAACACCAAGGAGTGCTCCATCTGCCAGGCCTTCAACCAGGCAACTCGAACCAGGCGCAAACGGACCCTCGAGGCCCACCTCCTGACCCAACGACTGGCGTCGATGGAAAAGGAGCTCCAGGAATTGAGGGAAAGGTCGTCGTCGCCGGCCCCAAAAAAGAAGAACAGCAAGAAGAAGCACCAGGACAGGAGTCCGTCGCCACGCGGGAGGCCTACCAAAACCGTGAGTACTCCTTCTGGTACCCCATCTGCCTCTTTGGGCCAGGTGCCTTCTCCCCCTCCTGCCGAGGTGAGCGGGCATCCAGGGGTAGCCTCTCTGGAGGTCTCTGTCAAGTCGCCTCTTTGCCTTGCCGATAAGTCACCGCTCAACCCCGTCGAAGGGCGCACGGCTCCAGCCGATCAGTCTAGCGGCAGTCTCCCG
Organism: Neoceratodus forsteri; assembly: GCA_016271365.2. Lineage (NCBI taxonomy): Eukaryota > Metazoa > Chordata > Ceratodontiformes > Ceratodontidae > Neoceratodus > Neoceratodus forsteri. Next base: position 107,952,197 of record CM057450.1, on the reverse strand, counting down.
AAGACCACTAGCCCGGTACAGTCCGTTCAGTCAGACGACGGCTCCTCCGTCGCTCGCCCGGATTTATCCACTCTCCCGTCGGGCTCCAGTTTGGCCCCTGACGTCGGACAGAGTGAGCGGCAGAACAACACCTTGTTCCACCGAGTTTTCCATTCCAGGGACTCGCCACCCGATGCTCAGCTTCCTCTTCCAGCAGGATTGCAAACTGACCTGTCACTGGGGTCCCTTTTGTATCTTCCCCCCTCGCCAGATCTACCACCGTCCCCGGACATAAGTCCATCACCGGCCGGGTATCCCTCCAGGGAGCCTCCTTCCTCGGGACCTTCGAGGGTCCTCCCGGATCCCTCACCACCTAGTGGCGCTATGGCACATCCCCGGGTAAGACCAGATCTGTCTGGCGGGTTCCTGGGTCCAGAACTCCACGTCCCGCCTCTGAGCAGCCCACTGTCGGCTCCGCAGTACCCAATGCCAGGCCATGTGCCCCCGATGCCGGGATGCCCGACACTGGGATACCCGACACTGGGGTATCCTGGGTACTCCTATTATCCACAAGCTTTGCCAGACTTTCAATAGCCCTCTTGGCAATACCCTCAGTACCCAGGCTACCCTAACTTTCAGCCTCCTCCTCCGCCACCCCCGGTGCCGGACTGTGAGTCGGCCCCCCAATGGTGGCAGGATGCCAGAACCCAGCTCCTAATGGAGATCAGGCAGTCTGTGGGGGATATCCTCCCTTCCTAGGGCCCCCTTCCACTGCCTCCTATCAGCAGGGCTTCGGGTACTTTACTAGTGGGATCTGCTGGGGTGGATCCTTCCATCCCCAGTGGCTCTGAGCCCTCCGACACAGAGCCTGAGTCCAAACCTTCGGACCCCAGATCTCCCGTTGAGGTCCCTCCTAAGGAGTCCCCCAAATCTCCTCCAGTGGGTCCCTCCTTCGGAGACCTCTTATGCACAATCCAAGCAGCTGGAGGCTGGCCTTCGAAAGAGGTGGATCCACAGCATAAAAGACTGATGGAGCACCTGGATTTAACCACTTCTGATCCCATCCCCATCCCTCCGTGGATGGGTCCTCATGAGGACTTGGTGACCACAATATGGCAGCAGCCATCCTCCATACCAGCAGTCTCCCAGAAGGCAGATTGTACTTATTATCCCCCGTTAGGGATCCAGCATCTCACCTCCCAGCCAAAGGCTGACTCCATGGTAATCACAGCCGCTCATGACCGGTCAGCTCAACTGAAACACCTGAGCTCCTCGCCTCTGGAATAGGACTCTTGTCAGTTTGACCAGTTTGGCTGGTAGATTTATTCTTCTTCCTCTTGCGCCATTCGGTCACTCAACTATGTCTCTCACATGGTTGCTTTCCAGAAGGCTTCTCTTTCAGAACTGGAATGGGACCTCCTGGAGGTTCAGGATGAAACCCTTAGGAAGAAACTTATGGAAAAGGTCAGCATGGGAAAGTCCTCGTGTCGTCATGCACTGTGTGCAACGTACGACTCTGTGGACTCAGTGGCTAGAGCGGCAGCCACGGGGATCTGTCTCCGCCACCTCTCCTGGCTACGGATAGCAGATCTGGCACAGGATGTACAGTCTTCCCTTTTGGATGCCCCTTTTAGGGGTTCCGTCCTCTTTGGTGGCAATGCCAAAAACATTATCACGGGGCTGCAAGACAGTGGACGCTCTTTAAGAGATGTACGCTCTATGTACTGAACGGGACAGAAAAAAGCAGCCTTTTCGTCACCAAAGAAGGTGGAATAGGAACCAGGTTAAGTGTCTGGGCAAAAGACGTGCCCCTGGCTCAGGAGCACATACCCCCCAGGCTAAGTTCCCCAAACAGGCCTCTGGGGCAAAAGCTCCCCTCCCCTCAGCATCCTGGCTCCTTTCCCCTCCTTCCGTTCCCTCATTTAAGTCAGAAGGAACCGGTCGGAGGAAGGTTCGGCCTCCACCTGGAGGGATGGAGGTTCATCACTGCAGAGTCTTGGGTGCTTCAGCTCATCCAGCGGGGTCACTCGATAGAGTTTTCCAAGATCCCAGCCCCTCTTCTGCCAGGACGGTCTTTCGATCCCTGGGGTCAGGTCCCCATTGTCTCTCAAGAGATCCAGGCACTTCTACTAAAGAAGGCCATAGAACCTGTCCAGCAAAACCAGATGGGAAGGGAATTTTAGTCCCACTTCTTCCTAGTCCCAAAGAAAATGAACAACCTGAGACTGATCCTGGACCTCAGCATGCTAAACATCTTCGTTGAGTACAAGAAGTTTCATATATTGACTCTTCAGGGGCTCCTCCCCCTGATCCATCCAAACTCCTAGCTGTGCTCCCTGGATATGCAGGATGCCTATCTACACATCCCTATCCTCCCGGCCCACCGCTGCTTTCTCCGTTTTGTTTTTATGGAGAACCACTTCCAGTTTCGAGCACTCCCCTTTGGCCTTTCTTTGGCCCCTCAGGTGTTCATGAAATGTTTAGCGGTGGTGGTGGCGGCGTTCCTGCGCCACCAGCGCATTTATGTCTTCCCACACCTGGACGACTGGCTCCTCGCAGCACCCTCTCCTACCAGCCTGAAAGAGTCTCTCTCTCTCACTCTGAACTTGTTCTCTCTTCTGGGTATCATGGTCAATTTGCCCAAATCCCAGCTAGTACCATTTCAATGACTCTAGTTCATTGGAGCGTACTAGATACAGTTCAGAGCAGGGCTTTTCTGCCATCGGATTGAGCCGAGACTCTAGTTGCTCAGGCCACTCTCGTGGCACATGCCGTGCTCCATCTCTTGGGACTGATGGCACCGGCCATTTCTACAGTGCCCCTGGCCAGACTTCACATGAGGGTCACCCAATGGTCTCTCCAAGTCCAATGGGATCAGAGGACGGATGACATGAGCCAAAAGGTCACGATCTCCAACAGCCTTCAGAGAGATCTTCGCTGGTGGCAGGATCTCTCCAACCTTTCAAGGGGAACACCTCTTCACTCTCCTGTCCCAACCCAAATCCTCACCACGGATGCCTCAGACTCGGGCTGGGGAGCCCATCTGGGGATTCACAAGACACAGGGGTCTCTAGTCCGACCAGGAGCTCATGCTCCACATCAACGTCCTGGAAACCAGGGCAGTTCTTTACGCCCTCTAGACGTTCCAGTCTCTCCTGGTGCCGGGGCCTCTTTTGATCCAGATGGAAAACATGTCCACAGTATGGTACATCAAGAAACAGAGAGGAACCTGCTCGTACCCTCTCTGCATAGAGGCAATGAGGGTCTGGTACTGGGCGATTCAGCACAGCCTTTTCCTGACAGCAGTCCAGGTCCCAGGCGTAAGCAACGTTCTGTCGGACAGTCTCAGTCGATCAGTTGCCGGGGCTCACGAGTGGGAACTAAAGTCAGAGGTGGTCGAAGAACTCTTTCTTCGTTGGGGTCGACCAGAGTTAGATCTGTTCGCCTCTCCATTCAACACAAAACTACCCAGCTTTTGCTCACTTGTTCCCGGGCATGGTGCTTTTTGGCGAGAAGCACTGTCTCTCTCCTGGACAGGGAGGTTTCTCTACGCCTTTCCTCCCTTTCCTCTTATTCAGAAAGTTCTGGTGAAACTTCAACAGGAAGGAGCACATGTGATCCTCATCGCTCCTCTTTGGCCACGCCAGATTTGGTATCCTCTCTTACAACAACTGGCATCAGAACCTCCGGTCCCCTTGCCGTTTTCACACGACCTTCTGACTCAGGAGCAGGGAGCCCTGGTGCACCCGAGCCTTCAGTCTCTCCATCTTCATGCATGGCACCTGTGGACATAGTGGTCTCCCTCTACGGTGTCTCCTTGCAGGTGGCACATATCTTGGTAGAAGCCAGAAAAGCCTCTACTAGATCCACTTACGCCATGAAGTGGAAAAGATTTTTGATCTGGGCCCTAGCAAGGAGCTGGGATCCCTTTTCGTGCTCGGCGGCACAGGTGTTAGAGTACCTCTCACATTTATCTTAGATGGTCCTTAGCTACTCCTCCATTAAGGTCTGTCTCTCTGCGGTGTCTGTCTACCACCTCCCAGTGGAGGGCAAAATCTTGACTCAGCTGGAAGTTGCCAAAACCTTTCTGAAAGGCATTCTTCACTTGAAACCCCCGATCCGGAATCCCTGTACCCCCAGGACCTGAATTTCATGCTCGAGAAGCTGATTTTACCTCCGTTTGAGCCAGCTTCTGCTTGCGACTTACGCTTCCTTTGCTGGAAGACTTTATTTCTAGTCGCAGTCACTTCAGCTAGAAGGGTCTCTGAGCTTCAGACTTTTGTCTGCAAGGAACCCTATTTAATTTTTCATAGGGACAGAGTAGTCCTTCGGACTAACCTTTCATTCCTTCCCAAAGTGGTCTCAGAAACCACTCTGAACCAGAGCGTGGAATTGCCAGTATACTATCCCCAGCATTCCAACAGGGGGGAATATCTGCTGCACACTTTAGATGTGCAGCGGATTCTGAGATACTACACTAACTGGACTAAAGAGCTACGTAAGTCCAATCAGCTCTTTGTAGCCTTTGCTCCCCAGTGCCAGGGCAAGGCTATTTTCAAACAAACCATTTCCCGATGGTTAGCCAACTGCATCCATTTCTCTTACCAGAAATATGGGAAGTCCCTTCCGGGGATAGTTAAAGGTCACTCCACTAGGAGTGTTGCTACTTCTACTGCCTTGTTCAGGAATGTGTCTACTGCAGAGATCTGTGCAGCGGCCACGTGGTCATATGTTCACACCTTCACTAAGCATTACAGTCTGGACATTGCCTCTAGGTGCAGAACCAGCTTTGGTCTTGCAGTTTTACAAGGCCTCCTGTCAAGAGTCCCTGTGGTGACTTCTCCTCCTCCCAGATGCACCTCAGCATTATTTACTTTGGGGACTGCTTGGTATTCAGTCCTATATGTGAAGACCTACTGCAGGAACCCTCTTGAAGTAAGATACTGCAGTTACATAAGAACTTACCATAACAGTAGATCTTTGAGAGAGGTTCCTGCAGTAGGCCTAGTTTCCCAGCCACCCTCCCCCAGCTCCTGGATGTTTTTTCCTTCATTTTTAATCCTGTTTAGTCCTTGGGTCTAGAGAGGAAGCAGGGTCCTAGGAGTCTTTACTCCTACTTTATTCTTACCTTTCTATAGGTCTCCAGTGGAAAAGAACCATAGGGCGGGCGCGGGACTGCCCCTTTTATAGTCGGGCTGGCGTCCATGTCACCTGGCGATCGGGGCAGTCAGCGTGATTGCTATCTGCAAGTTTGCCATTCGGACCTGACGTCAGGGGGCGCAGCCCTATATGTGAAGACCTACTGCAGGAACCTCTCTCGAAGATCTACTGTTATGGTAAGTTCTTACGTAACTGCAATTTCCGTCCAGTCATCCACTTCTGGGGACTCCCTCAGTCAACTCCCAACTGTTCTGGCCCTCCCATGACCTCCCTACCTGAAGACCCTAACCTCTGACTCACCTGCGACACACCTACAGGACACAACCGGCTTGTGTCCCTAAGACAGGGCCGCCTTCTGCTCTTCAGCATTTTCTTACCTGAATTCCAATGGCCTGCAGGAGGAGGTGAAGATCAGAAGTGGTCAGGACCCAGAAGGGCAGGATCCGGCAGTGGGCGTGGGGCTGCGGAGTGACATTGTCCTCCCAGACATCAGGGCTTTTCCTTGTTGCGATACTTGGTTCCACCCCCTGACAGCGTGCACGGATGTGCAATGACATCCAGGGGGTGCACACGCTCCCGTGCATGCCACACTGATATCCACCGCGTCCCGCCACCCACGTATGCTGAGGGCTGTCGCGCAACACCTCCTGGCTGCTGACAGGAGGTATACTATTGCCAGAGCCTTCAACCCTTCCTCCCAGAGGAAGTGAGCTGTCATTGGACACTCAAACCTTCTCCCCCCGGCACCTCAGGCTTGCTCCCAAACCCGGGTCACTGGGGTGATGTAAGGTATAGCGTCCAGCACCTAAACCCTCAGTGCCACTGGGCGAGCCACCTGACATATTTTGTCTGGTCCATGAAGATAGTCAGGACTCGCTTTAGGCAAGGCAAGGCAAGTTTTAATTCTATTGCGCCCATTTCCGGAGGCTCTGGGTGCCTAACAATAAAAATAATACAAGTAATAAAAGCTAAACATTGAAATAAGTAACAATTAAAATTCATATTCACAGCTTCCATTACACTAAAATTACTCAGACGGCTGGGAGGAGAAAGTTATTCCAAATAGGCCAGGTGGAAGAGGTGGGCCTTAAGTCTCTGTTTGAACACCCCAATCAAGGGAACTTCCCAGACTGCAGGTGGTATCAGGTTCCACAGGGTTGGCCCGACTACACCAAAGGGCAGTCGCCTGATGTCTTGAGCCAAACCCTGGAAACCTCCAGGAGTTCCCTCAATGAGGAGTGGAGAGAGCGGCAGAGGTTGCTGGTGTCAGCACCTCAGTCAGGTAGCCAGGGCCCAGTCTGTATATGGCCTTAAAGGTAAGCAAGCTCATCTTAAAAAGAACACTCCACCTAACAGGCAGCCAGTGCAGAGCACACAGGACTGGGGTCACATGACTGGACCTGGAAAGGCCCGTCAATTCCAGCTGCAGTCTGCAGAGGGTCCCTCCTGTGACCCCAAAGTAAGGAGAATTACAGTAGTCAAGCCTAGAGGTAAAAAGAGCATGTACTAGTGTCGGCAGATCTTCAGGTGGAATGAGGGGCTTGGCTGAACAATTTTTCTTTGGCCGCAATGGGGGGAATCGCTTGGCCACCAAGCAGCAAGGCATGGCATCAGCCGCATCGGCGGCACGGAATTTGGGTCTGCAGCACTGAGGAGGACTGATTGGCTGCATCGATGGCAAGAACCATTGGCAGGAACTGATACCAGCCGCATCAGCAGCAAAGAACTTGCTCGGCTGCACCGAGGTGGACTGGTTGGCTGCATCAGCGGCATGGGACTGGAGGCATCCATGGCAGGAGCTTCGCTCCCTTCCCCTGGCCACAGGACATCTAAGACTACTGGCAGCCCTAGTCTTCCTCACTACCCAATCACCATGAGGGTTGAGCCAGGGCACCAAATTTGAAAAGTGCAACGGGCTATTTAAGCGCCCGGTCGTAGAAAGAAAAAATTACTCACCTTAGTAATTGCTTTTCTTCTCATGGAGTCTTGCTATATTAGGACTTATTGCAGTTAGCCACTGCACTTGAACTGCCCCGGAGAGGAAAAGGTTAACTCCAGAGAATCTGGGCTCTAAAAGCCTTGACTTAAGCTCTGTCAGGGCAGTTTCAAATGAAACTGTTAGATCTTTACGAAGCTAACACTAAGCAACAAGTCTGTGTGGAAAGCTCTACACTAGCCAAATGGCTACCTACTAGTAGTAATAACAACAATATAAACAACAATAGAAACAACAATAACAATAATAAGAATGAATAATGGTATTATTAGTTTTCCTCCCTGACAAACACTATGGGACCCCCTTCCCCAAAGACTCAAGTCCAGGAAGGGGCCAACAAATCACTCAACACAGAAAACCCTAGTTCCTAACCTAAATAAAAGAGGGTGAAGGAAGAACTACAATGGCATGACACAGTGCTTGCACTAATTTGCCACCCCACCCCAGTAGAAGTTCTGAGAGGGGCAGGTTGGGAAGTGGTCCTAATATACAAGACTCCATGAGAAGAAAAGCAATTGCTAAGGTGAGTAATTTTTCTTCAAACACCATGAAGTCTTGCTATATTAGAACAATAGCAGATACACAGCAGTACCTCCATGGAGGAGGGTCAGAACCTACTTAGGAAATAGGCTCTGAAGCACAGCTGTGCCAAAAACGAGCATCTCTCCTGGACTGAAATCCAGGGAATAATGCTTGGTAAAAGTGTGAACTGTCTTCCAAGTAACAGCTCGACAGATTTCCAGAATGGGAATATCTCTAGCAGCCGCTAGAGATGCAGCTGTACACCTGGTGGAGTGAGCCCTCAGTCCTGAGGGGGGCTCTCCTACCTAGTCTTTGATAACAAAAATGGATACAAGAGACAATCCACCTTGCAATTGTCCTCTTAGTGGCAGGTTCCCTTTGCCAACCTCGCCCTAGGTAAGGAAGAGTTGGAGGGATTCAAACCTGTGACCCTTGGTGCGTTACAAATAGTAGCATAAGGCTCTTTTGACGTCCAAGCTGTGCAGTCTCCTCTCACCTGAGGAAGAATGCTCAGTGAAAAATCCTGGGAGAGAGATGGATTGGTTCAGGTGGAAACCTGAAACCACTTAGGACAAACCCTGTGTTAGTCCTGGGGACTGTCTTATCCCTGTGGGAGAAAATCTTCTTCCACTGCCAGGGCCTGTAGTTCACTTATCGTCTGGAGAGTGAAACCACCAGAAAAACATTTTCCAAGTGAGAAGCTTGAGCTCTGCTGGGGACAGAGGTCCAAAGGGTTTGCATTAACTGAGCAATGCAAACATTAGACTCCATGCAGGAGCTGGTTTCCGAAAAAGGAGGGTTGGTGTGAAGCAACCCCTTAAAAACTTGGAAAACACAGGTTGAGAAGAAAAGGAAGCAGGCTTCCCTGCTTGCAGAAAAAACAAAGACAGCTGCCAGAGGAACCCTTAAGGTAGCTGGCCTAAGACCTAAGGAATTTAAAATGGACCAAAAAGTCCAGAAAATGGGCAGATAAGCAGACTGTGGTATGATCTGCTTCTCAGCGCACCAGACTGAAAACCTGTTCCACTTAGAATTGTAAGTGGCGCCAGTGAAAAAGCTTCCTTGAAGCCTTTAAAATATCCGCGACACCTTGAAAAAGGTGTAAATCAGCAAATTCTAACTCCTCAAGAGCTGCCTTGAGAAGGAGGAATTTGAGGTTCGGATACCACACTCTCCCTGTGCAAAGGCCAGTAAGTCATGGACTCTGGGCAAGCTCAGGGTAGAGTGGACTGTCAGGACAGAGACAATGGGTATCAGGGCTGTCTGGCCCAGTTTGGAACAATCAGAATCGCTTTGCAGGGCTGAGATCTGATTTTTACTAGTACCCTGAAAGAAGGGAAAAGGAGGAAGGTGAACAGAAACTTCCTTTCCAATCCAAGTGAAAAGTGTCGGGGGCTGATCCCAGCACTGGAGGCCTCAACAAAACAGAGAAAGTTAGTGGTTATCTGGGGCTGCGAAAGATCTATCTGAAAATGAGCCCCATCTGGCAAGGACTGAACCCAGCACCTGAGGATTCACAGCCCAATCGTGATGGCCCTGAGAATCCTGTTGAGGGCATCTGCCAGGGCATTGTCCTTCCTGGGAGGTGAACTGCTATCAGAGAGGTGTTCAGGGAAGTAAGCCAGAGACCACCACTTCATTGCTTCGGTGCACAAGGCTGATGACAGTGCCCCTGCCTGTTGATGTACCACATTATTGTGGTGTTGTCTGTCCTGACTTGAACTACCTTGTTCTGGACAGAAGCTGAAAACTCCTAAGAGCTAGAAGACAGCTCTGAGTTCCAAAAAACTGATGTGGAGCAGAGATTCCTAGGAGACCACACTCCCTAGTGGACAGGTCGCCTAAGCGAGCTCCTCACCCTAACACAGGAGCATCCGTGGTGAGGGAATGAAAAGGACCCCTAGTTTTGGTGCTTTGATCCTGCCACCAGTGTAAGGCCAGGATCAGGGATTGAGTCACTAGAACCAATTTGGAAGGAATCCTCCTTTGGGACCAATAGGCCCTCAGATGGAACTGAATGTCCCTCATCTGGAATCTTGCTCCCTGCACTACAGCTGTGGAAGCAGCCATGTGCCTAATGGTGTAGCAAATGCTTTGCTGGTCAAGAGACTCGCAGGTAATGGAAGATGCCAGGGCAAGAGACTGCCTACCCTTTCAGAGGGAGAAATGCCTGGCTAACTTTGTATTCAACTCTGCACTATGAAAGTTAGTACCTGAACTGGTTCGAGAACTGACTTTGGTAAATTTAGTAGGAATCTCAGAAAGGTGAGAAGCTGCTGGGTGACTTGCAAGTGGGATTTTACTTGATCTGGAGACTGACCCACTAAGAGCCAGTCATCCAGAAAGGAAACAAAGCAATCCTTGCCTTCTTAAAGAGCCACTACCACAGCTAGAATTTCTTGAATACCCTTGGCGCAGAGGCAAGGCCAAGGGCATTGCCCTGAACTGATAGTGGCCTGAGGGTAACCTGAGGTACTTTCGGTGAGAAGGCCTGATCAAGACATGAAAAAATAGGCATCCTTGAGGTCCAGGAAAAGCCATGGTCCCTGGCCTCAGCCAGAGTTAACATTTTAACTTTGCTTTCAAAAGATGCTTGTTCAGGTACCTTAAATCTGAGATGGGCTGCCAATCTCCTGCCTTCTATAGGGTAGAAAGTATCATGAGTACAGCCCTTGCCCGGTGGCAAGGAGGACCCTTTCTACTGCTTTGCAGTTCAGAGGAGAAAAACCTCTGCTCCCAAAGCAAAGGATTCGAAGGATTTGCAGGTGGACCTGTCTGGCTCTCATCTTTGGAAACTGTTTGAAGCTGAGAACCAGACCCATTACTTCCAGAACCCACTTGTCCGAGTTAGGGACACCCAGTTCTGGCTGAAATAAAACCAACCTGCCCACTGGTATAGGAGAATCGGCCCTGGGCACCCTATCAGGGTGCCTGCTTGGCAATAGTCTTAGGCTAAGGAGGGAAGCCATTTGTGCCCCGCTCTATCTCTGCTCTCTGAAGAGACCCCTCTGGCAAAAGCAGAGGAGGCCTGAGCCTCTACCTGGCACTTTGTAGGTAATCATCCATGTTTTCATATAGCTTTCTGTTTGTTCCTCAAACAGAGAATTACCACAACAAGAAACAAATCCATAGACTTTGACAGAGTATCTTGGGACAGATTAGTGCATCTGAGCCATGCCAACCTACGTGAAAGCTACAGAAGTGGTCATGACCCTAGAGAAAACAAGATTAACACCAACAGCAGTATGAACTTGAACTTAGAGGCTTCAGTGCCATTAGCAGCCACCTGTTCCAACCCGCTAGCCAGCTGGCCATGGGCCTGCTTGGCTAACTGCAATACTGCGTCCCACCTAGATTTCTGAAATCTAGCCACATAAGCCATACAACTTGCCTGTCTGAGTCCCACAGAAGCTGCCATATACTGTTTTCTTGCCATGGCATCAATCCTCCTGGAATCCTATTCAGGAGGATGTGAAACCAGGAACTAACCTTGACACAGGCTGCAGCTTGTACTACACCTACATGACTACACTGCTCAGTGAGGAAGTCTGTAACAGAGCCTGACTGAAATACACCTTCTGTCCATTTTTTATCTTACAGGAGGGACAGAAGGAGAATCTTATAAAATCTTTGTTGTTTACTTCCTAAATGACTTATGCAAAGGAAAGACAACCTCTAGCCCATCATTCCTACATAATCAGGCTCCCTTTACTCATCCATAGCCTCCTCTAAAGGAAGCTGGGGATTCTGCAAGCTTTTGTAAAACATAAACTGAGAAAAGGACTCAGACAGAATAGGAGGAGATTCTAAAGTCTGTCTGGAGAAATGTCACGAAAAAGTGAGCACGTCAGACCCTACCAGCCACACATGTATTGATCAAATTTCCTCCTCCCACTCCTGTGGTTCATAATTCCTCAACATCATAAACCTGAACCACTGGAACTGAACGAGCCACCTTTTACCAACTGTAGATGGTTCGACAGGACCTAGAAACAGTGACTGGACAATCTGTATAGCAACTACTTCTGCAGCAGTTGGAGAGACAATCTTGGACTCCAAACCTACTGATTTCTCTGTCATATTTTTTTTTTTTTTTTTTTAAACTGGTTCCTCTGAACCATCCTTTTTCCGGAAGTCTAGCCCTGGTCAGAGGCACTCCCTCTGGTCCAGTGGGTACTGGACCGGCTGGCCATCCGGTCAGCGGACTTTTTGCCAATAGTTCCCTGAGCCGGCCCTATCTCTTTCAGGGTGGCTGCAGAAAATTTTAAACACCTGGCAGTCTGACAGGAGGTGGTCAGCCCCAGACAATAAACACAAGTGGTGTGTGGGACAGCCTTGGCAAAGGCTTCCCACAGCATCACAGTATTGAAACCAGTGGGCCCGGTTTTCTTTTGGGTTTCTCAGACATAATGCCAGCAGACCAAAAACTTTTGCCTTTTATGGCCGTGCCAGGTAAGACACCCTTATCGGTTCCTAACCGTTTCACGGTATTTGAAAAACCCTATTTAAAATCAAGGTTTTTTAGAACCGATAAGAACAGGTACCGCCTCTAAAAGCCCAAAAACTTTAAAAGCGTTAAAATAAGCAAACCGATCGGTTCAAAACCGAACCGATAACTAAATTCCACACAGACTTTACATTTTGTACTTACAGTTTACCAGATAGAGCTTTAACGAAATGCGGTAAAATAATTACTTTGCGGTTCAAATGAACCGAAAATACTCGCTGAACCGAAAATGAACCGAGCTGAAGGAGCTGATCTCCGGGCGACTGTTCAGTGAGCGGAGTAAAGAATCTGACAGTTTCATTTGAAACTGCCCAGATAGAGCTTTGGTATAACGCCCTCGCGCTTTAGAACTCCAGATTCTCTGGAGTTAACTCTTTCCTCTCCGGGGCAGTTCAAGTGCAGTGGCTAACTGCAATAAGTCCTAATATAGCAAGACTTCATGGTGTTTGAATAACCATACTGCTGAACAATTTTTCTTCGGCCGCATCGGTGGCGGAGGGGGGAGGGAATCACTTGGCCACTGGGCAGCGAGGGGTGCCATCAGTGGCAAGGAATTTGGGTCCGCCGTACCAAGGGGGTCTGGTTGGCTGCATCAGCGGCAAGAACCGTTGGCGGGAACTGATACCCGCCACATTCGCAGCAAAGAACTTGGTCAGCTGCATCAAGGAGGACTTTTTTTTTCCCCCCGCCCGGAATCCCCAACCCCAGCCTCTATTAAATACCCAGGAGAGGGGGCTAATAAGAGTTCTGGCAAATAAGGGATGACTGCTAGCAAAGTCAGGCTGTGTTTCAAATCCTTTGTTACAAAATGTTTCAATTTGCCTATAGCTAGGTAAACATCCAGGGTGTGTGTGTGTGTGGGGGAGGGTCCACAGGTAATTACAGCTGTGTGGTGGACCCATCTACTAAGGACTGGTGAAAGTGACTATAAAAGAATCTGAGCACAGTATTGGGCTACCTTCTGCCCAGACCAAGCTGGATGCTGAGTTCCTTATTGGTAACACTGACTCCTGCTTCCTCGTCTAATTACTATTGTGGTTGTACTGAACTCATAAAATGAGGCATCTGGGTATCATCATTGCTATTGCCTATGCAGCCATAATTCTAGCGGCAGACCAGATTCACCCCCAGGGTGAGGATCCTTTGAACCTAGCAGAAAGTTCCCATCCTCTCCCGATGGGTCCTATGGGGTTAGGGTGGATAATATTGATTCTCTACTGTTACCTATGCTTGGCTTAACTAAGCATGGCAGTTGTTATCATCTTTTCTCCAAATGCAAAATGCTTGATAAAAAGAGCCTCCTCTCCTTCCCCATTAAAATCATCAGGTACCTGACTAAACTGAAGTTAGCACTGTGTGGGGATATTGAATCCAACCCCGGTCCACCTCCCCCTAACTATACGCTAAGCGCCCCCACCAGTCCCTGCTGGACTAATGTGGGGGGACTTAAACTAGTACATATGAACATCAACAGTCTAAGACACAAGATGAAGGATCTGGAGGCCTGGACAACCCTCTATAAGCCTGATGTGATAGCAATGTCTGAGACTTGGCTTAAGCCACAAATACTTCCTCACAAAATAGATCTAATGGGCTATAATGTGTTTAGAAAGGACCAACGTGGGAAGAAAGGTGGTGGGGTTCTTATCTATATTATCTCCAAATTCATTGCCTCACAAATAGACATCCCTCCCCTATGTAACTCTGAGTGCGCTTATATTCACTAGAGTGTTACTTGGTAACACCAAACCCCTATACATTGGTTGTGTTTACCTACCCCTCTCAAACAGCTGCCTCTTCCCTAGACTCTCTCATCAAGTGCTAGCGGAGCATACCCCCAGGGAGCTGATCCTCTTAGGCGATTTCAACCAAAACTGGTGCTCAAAAGGCAATACTGGACCAAAGAATCTGGTCCTTGACACCCATCTTACGCAAGTTATCAAGTTACCCACCAGGCATAATGCTATATCTGGCAATCACACCCAGCTCAAATGGGCTCTTGTCATAAGCCCTGAGAGAATACTGGCTGCCAGAATATTTGCAGACTGACTGAGTGACCACTAGCCCAGTTTCTGCGTTTGGTAAAACAAGCTCCCTAAACTGCCTGCCAGGGTATTCGAGGCCAGGAACTACTCTAACTTCATCCCTGAAGATTTCTGCTCTGCCCTGTCCGCAGTGAATTGGGATCCTATATCTACTCTCCCTACCTTGGATGAAGCCTTAGACTACTTCTCCAATGTATTGCTGTCTGTGGCTAATGTACATGCCCCTCGCAAGAAGCTTACGGTGCAGGGTAAGTGCCACAAATGGCTTAATACTGATCTGAAACGGACAATGCTACTCCGGTACAGGACATGGGGGCAATACAAAACCTCACATCTCCCATTAGACTGGGAGAAATACAGGACACTAAGAAATGAGTGTAAGAAAGCCACAAAGAATGCAAAAAGCCAGTATCTGTGTGGCCTCCAATCACGGCACCTAGGGGATCCCAAGACGTTCTGGGGCCACATTAATGCGTTGCTGAAGGGTGGCACCAGCACTCAGGACGGAGCTGTCCTGATCAATAGTATACTGACAGATGACCCCTCCACAGTAGCTGAGGCCTTTAATACCTTTTGTACTGATCTAGACAAGTATAAATTTTCTACCCCACCCACCCCTCCTCTAAGAAAAGCTACTGAACAGGATATCCACCGGCATCAATTTCATCTCAAGTTAGTCAAGTCATCAGAAGTACTACCCCTACTGAAGTGGATAAACCCTGCCTCATGCCCTGGCTTTGACCAACTAGAGCCTCGACTGTTGCGGACTGTTGCATCAGTGATTGCGCTGCCCATCACCATGCTAATAGACAGGTCCCTACTGGAAGGGAGTGTCCCTAGTAAGTAGAAGGTGGCTGTCATAGTCCCTATTCATAAGATGGGGCCACTGTAAACACAGAGAACTACAAGCCTATCTCTATACTCTACCCTTTGGCGAAGGTGCATGAGAAACTGGTCTATAACCAACTGCAGAGCTTCCTAGAACAGTATCAGCTCTTGGCCGACAATCAGCATTGCTTCAGAAGAGGCCATGGAACTGACACAGCCCTAATCAAACTCACGACTGACATCCTGGGTGCCATGGACAGGGGGTCCCCTACTAAGAAGATAAGAATGGTGTCGGCAGATGGGGACAACTTGATCCATCTAGTCTGCTCAAGGTGGCTACCCCCTCCCCTTTAATTGTTCCAGCCAAGTTGTCCACACTGTCTGTCCCACGCTAGTTTAAATTCTCTGTTTTAGCTGCCACCACCTATGCTGGCAGGCTGTTCCATGGCTCTATCACCCTCTCTGTGATGAAGTACTTTCTATAGTTGCTCTTGAATTTGCCTCCCACCAGACACAAGTTGTGCTCCCTTGTCCGAGTTCCCTTGTTTTCTTGGAAGAGGTTCTCCATCTTGTTTATTCCCTTGATGTATCTGAACGTTTCTATCATGTCACCTCTGTTTCTTCTCTGTTCTATTGAGTACAAATTCAGTTCCTTGAGCCTAGTTTCATATGTCTCATGGTGCAGCCCCTTCACCATTTTAGTGGCCCTTCTCTGCACCGGCTCTAATCTGTCTTTGTCCTTTTTCGGATGTGGCCTCCAGAACTGGACACAGTACTCCAGGTGCGGCCTCACCAAGGATCTGTGCAGTGGCATGATTACCTCTTGCTTTCTGCTTATAATGCCGCTACCTATACATCCTAGGATGACACTTGCTCTCTGTGCTGCTTTTTCACACTGTTTTGTGACTTTTAAGTTATTGGTGATGAGTACACCCAGGTCCCTTTCCACCTTTGTTACCTCCAATTGGTGTCCATCCAGTGTGCACTTTACTTCTGGGTTTCACTTTCCTAGGTGCATGACCTTGCATTTCTTAGTGTTAAACTTTAACTGCCATAGTTGGACCACTCCTCTAGTTTCCTGAGGTCGACCACCATGCTTGTGGCCCCCTCCTGTGTGCCCACCCTGTTGCAGAGTTTTGTATCATCTGCAAACAGGCATACCTTTCCCTCCAATTCCTCTGCAATAACACAGATGAATATGTTGAAGAGTACTGGACCCAGCACTGACCCCTGTGGCACGTCACTGGTCACTTCCCCTTCCTGTGACATAGCCCCATTTACCAAGACTCTCTGTCTTCTATTCCATAGCCAATTCCTAACCCAGTTGACTATCTTGTGCCCTAATCCTGTGTGCTCCATCTTATTTCCCAGCCTCCTGTGGGGGACGGTGTCAAAGGCTTTACTGAAGTCTAGGTACACTATGTCCACCGAGCCGCCCTGGTCCATGGTTTTGGTAACCCAGTCAAAGAAATGTGTCATGTTTGTCTGACATGATCTTCCTACCGTGAAACCATGTTGCCTGGGGTCTAGTTTTCTATTTTCCCTCAGGTATTCCACTATTCTCTCCTTTAGTAGTGCTTCCATCCTTTTTCCCACTATTGAGGTTAGGCCTACTGGGCGATAGTTCCCAGTATCCTCCTTACTTCCTCCTTTGTGCAGGGGTACCACTGTTGCTGTTCTCCAGTCCTGAGGTACTGTGCCACTCTCCAGTGATCTGCTGAATAATTTTGCTAGTGGTGCTGCAGTTTCTTCCTTTAGTTCATTCAACACCCTCGAGTGAATTCCATTCAGCCCCATTGCTTTATCAGCTCTAAGTCTGTTCAGCTGTTCTAGGACTCTTCCCTTGTGAAAGGGATTGTGTCTGCCTCCTTGTTATTGTGTTCCATCTGCTTTGGAGGAGGACCTTTTCCACTGTCCTCTATTGTGAAAACAGAGCAGAAAAACTTGGTTAACACCTCTTTTTTGT
The DNA here is from genome assembly GCA_016271365.2 of Neoceratodus forsteri. Lineage (NCBI taxonomy): Eukaryota > Metazoa > Chordata > Ceratodontiformes > Ceratodontidae > Neoceratodus > Neoceratodus forsteri. Next base: position 107,935,194 of record CM057450.1, on the reverse strand, counting down.
TATTGTCATCCTCTGCCATCTGGCCATCTTGTGCTATTAGTCTGACTATTCCCCCCTTACTCTTCCTTTTTGCTCTCATGTACCTATAGAAGGTTTTATCTCCTTTTTTAACTCCCTGTGCTATTCTTCCCTCTGTTTGTGCTTTGGCCCTTCGAATGGCTCTTCGTGCCTCCCTGAGCTTGTTCCTGTAGTTGTCCATGTCGGCTTCCTTCTGTGATACCTTGAATTGCTTAAAGGCCCTCTTCTTATCCCTTATTATTGCTGCGAATTCTCTGGTGAAGCAAAGTGGTTTCCTCCCTTTTTGATTTACTGATTTGACATGTACATTTTTCGGTAACTGTTGCTATGGCCTTCTTAAATTGCCCCCAGTCACATTCCACATCCCCCGTGCTTCCCCTAGCTAGTAATGATTTGATTCTTGATCTCATCTCTGGAAAGTCTACCCTGTGGAAATCCAGGATCTTGATTTTTGTGTGGCATATTTCTTCTGCCTTGTCGACTGATAGCCAGACTGACCTGTGGTCACTGGTCCCTAGGTTTACGCCCACCTGAACATTTGAAACCCTTGAGCTGTTTGTGAGCACTAGGTCAAGGGTAGCGTGGTCTCTAGCGGGTGAGTTCACTAGTTGGTTGAGCCCTGCCCCTTTCAGTGTGAGCAGGAACTCCCTACTCCTTTTAGAGGATGCTGTGTATGAGGTCCAGTCTACATCAGGCAGATTGAACTCCCCAACTATTAACAGCTCACCTTTGTCGGCCATCATTGAGATGGCTTCTGGGAGTTGCTTGTCAATTTCTAGTTCCTGGGTTGGGGATCTGTATATAACCCCCACTCTTATAGGGTCCTTGTCCCCAGCTTCTAGGGTAACCCACAGGGCCTCTGTATTCCTGCATTTTCCCAGGATCTCTGTTGCACTGATCCCCTCCCTTGCATATAGAGCCACCTCCCCCACTTCCTTCCCTCGCGGTCCCTCCTGAAGAACATGTAACCTGGTATGAGTACATCCCAGGTGTGGTTCATGGTGAACCACGTTTCCGTGACTGCAACCCAGTCTAGTTGTGTCTCTGCCAACATGGCTGTCAGCTCTGATATCTTGTTCGGTAGGCTACAAGCGTTAATGCACATTGCCTGCCATCCCTGGGTCTGCTTTTGTAAGGTCTGGTTATGCAGTTTCAATCTACAGTGTTTGTGTTTCATACTCCCACTGCTTTTCCTTGGTGGATCATCCATCTTGCGGAGGGGTTGTGGGATAACAGAGGAACCAGACACCGAACTTCAGGTTCAACACACAATCTCAGTGTGATGTTTATTCAAAATACAGGAAATAAACTTCTGCAATGTCATATTCCTTCTTCAGTACATTAGCTTGCTGCAACAGACTATGTAACGTCATTTCTCTGCACTTAGCCAGCACTTACTGACACTGATCTCTGATCTAACCGCTTTTCAGTGAAAACCCTTCATCCCTATGTGGGCTCCGTTTGCTTGGGTAGTGGGGGCTCAAAAAGAAAAAAAAAAAACAAGCCTAAAACAAAGAACCTCAGTGCAGAAACACTGAAAAATGGGTTACCCCAAAGGGCGTTGGCAACAAATCAAGTTTCAAAGAAATACAACATCATACATACTTCCATAATGCAACGCATCATGGGATATATGCAAATCACCATGGCATTTCAGACTTGTTCAGTTTACAGCAATTTACATGCATTTTAAATAGCACAATTAACTTAATTTCTATAATAGTCACCTAGTACTTTTTTACTATTATCAAAAACACTTAGTGCCATGGTATTTTCAAAATTTACAGGTTTCATAAACATAAGGTATATTATGACATAGTGCTATTACATACTAAATCCAACAATGATAAACACAATCTGTTTTACATACGCTTGGAGGTCACCACAATAACCTCCCTGTACGAGGGCCTGAGAGGGAAAAGGAAAATGAAAGAGGGCACTATAGCATAGTCAAGAAATGGGAGGGGGGTGCCCTTAGGTGGCCAACCTTATGGACTAGAAATTGTAAAAGACAGAATAGACTTAGAAATAGAAGAACTGTTGCAACAGATTTAAGAAAAGGTTGGTCCTTAAGAGTGGCAGGAGCTCCCTGTCACACTTCTGATCTAAGGTTATGCTAACCTTATGGTGCTGATATGCCATACTAGCTGAGAATGGGGAAGGGGTAGATGGCGCTTTCTCTGATGCAATGGGTGCCTTTGCTTCCTCCCCCTCCATTAGTTTAACTGAGAGATATGGACATCAAATTTCTGACCAAGCGCTCGAGTACCCTGCCTTGTGAGGTGTAAGCCGTCGAAGGCAAAAAACTCCCTCTCCCAGAAGGTGTGCCAGTCCCCTATGTGGCCCTTTTCTTTACACCACATTTTTAGCCAGCTGTTAAGTTCAGTTATGTCTTTCTCTCTGATCTTCTGCCTGCTGTCCCCCCTCTTCAAGACAGGCAGGATCTCCGAGAAAGATACACAGGACGAAAGGGAAGCCATTTTGTTGCAAAGTTTCATTAGGTTTTGTTTTGTTTCCTCCACTGACCTACTAGCTAGGTCATTTGTTTCTATGTGGAGAATGAGCTTAGTGTCTGGTTCCCTATTGCGCACAATATTTTCCATGCAGTCTGTGTCCCGCAGTGCAGATGTCCCAGGGAGGCACTTAACCTCGATCCTCTCCTAGTAATAATGCAAAAGTTGAGACTCTACCTTCCTAATCATAGAGTCTCCAATTATGAGTACTGATTTTTCAATGTTTTGTTTTGTCTTTTCCTTGGTAGCATGCACAGCCTTGTGTGGTGCAGGTTTCCTGACCTGCTCTATGTCCTCCTTGTTTTCCGGTTGCATTGAAAGACAGTGCTGCATAGTTATTTGATGTGTATGTAGGAGGTATTCCAATGTTTGTTCCGCGATTTGGTTTTATACCGCATTTTCCAACCCTTTGCTAGTCCCCTGGATGGCATGCCCTTTGTGGCAGGGGTGTCTGCTTGACAAGGTGGCAGGTTGCTGTTGAGTTGTTATTGTTTCTAGAGAACTGAACGAGCTTGTGCTGGAGGTGGTGTATCTCAATCCATGCTGCACTTAGCTGAGATGTTAAGTTCCTTATTGCAAAGCAGGTAGGACAGTGCCCCACCTTGTGAATAAATGCCCTTGCAAAGAGTGTTCCACAGCTGTTGCAGTTAATGATGTCCATTGTGACCTCAGATTTGTTGGCAGTGTCTGCCCGGTGGCACTGAGGGTTGAGGCGCTGGATGCCACACCTCGCGCCACACCGGTGACAACCCGGGCGCCGGGGGTTGGCAGGGGAGGGAGAGGATTGAGTGTCCAATGGACTGCTCTCCTCTCCCGAGGGGAGGGTATTGGGGCTGTCCGGCATCCCAGCGACCCCTGTTGGAGAGCGGGGGAGCTGCAGGATGAGGACCAGATGAAAAAATTACTCACCTTAGTAATGTTGTTTCTTCTAATGGAGTCTTGCTATATTATGACATATACAGTGAGTCCCAACCTTCGAACTGCTCCGGAGGTGAAAGAGTTAACTTTCCATGCCAGGCAAGGAACTTTGAGCACAAGTTCGGTTGAAAACTCTGTCTATTGTTCTTCAAACTCAAACTGTCAGATCTTTACGAGCAAAACTCACTAAGGTTCTGTGTGGAAGCTGTAAACCTACACTAGCCAACTGGCTACTAAATATATGAACACATTTTTTGGTCCCAAAACAAAGACTCAAGTCAGGGATCCAAAAATGAAAACTAACACCCAATCACCCCAAAAGGAGGGTGAAAAAACAAAGGTGGGCATCTACTAAGTGCCAACACTGCACTGCCCACCCACATCCCAAAGCAGAGGTTCTGAGAGGGGCAGGCAGGGGAGGTCATAATATAGCAAGACTCCATTAGAAGAAACAACATTACTAAGGTGAGTAATTTTTCTTCAAACAACATAAGTCTTGCTATATTATGACATATACTGAACTACACAACAGTACCTCCATGGAGGAGGGACAGAACCTACTAGGAAATAGGCTCTGAAGCACAGCTGTGCCAAACCGAGCATCACTCCTAGCCTGGATGTCCAGGGAGTAATGCTTGGTGAAAGTGTGTACTGTTTTCCAGGTAGCTGCTTGACATATCTCTAAGATAGGGATGTCCCTGGCCGCAGCTAGGGACGCAGCTGTACCTCTGGTAGAGTGAGCCCTCAGGCCTGAAGGGGGAACCTTACCCAGTTTTTGATAGCAAAATTGGATACAAGAGACAATCCACCTGGCAATGGATCTTTTAGTGGCAGGTTTCCCTTTATCAACCTCACCATAAGTGAGGAACAGTTGGAGGGAGTCAAACCTGTGACCCTTGGTACGCTCTATGTAGTAACTAAGGGCTCTCTTTACATCTAAACTGTGCAGCCTCCTCTCGCCAGAGGAGGAATGGTCAGTGAAGTACACTGGAAGAGATATAGATTGATTAAGGTGGAAATCTGAAACCACCTTAGGCAAGAACTTCCTGTTAGTCCTGAGGACTACCTTATCTCTGTGAAAGGAGATAAAATCAGGCTTCACTGACAAAGCTTGTAATTCACTTATGTGCCTAGCAGAAGTGATGGCTACTAGAAACACAGTTTTCCAAGTCAAGTACTTAAGCTCTGCGGAAGACAAAGGCTCAAGGAGGTTGCATTAGCTGAGCAATGCAAACATTAAGATCCCAGGCAGGAGCAGGGTCCCTGAGGTGGAGGGTTGGTGTGAAGCAATCCCTTGAAAACTTGGAGAATACAGGTGAGCAGAGAGAGAGGGCTTTCCTGCTGAAATAAAAGCAGAGACAGCTGCCAAATGCACTTTCAGGGTAGCTGGCCTCAGCCCCAAAGTATTTAGGTGGACCATATAATCCAGGACTGTGGGCAAATCAGCAGATTCTGGGGAAATATGCTTACCAGAGCACCATGTGGAAAATCTTTTCCATTTAGAATTATAAGTATCCCTGGTGGAAGGCTTCCTAGAAGCTTTCAAGACATCGAGTACACCTTGAGAAAGGTGTAGGTCAGCAAACTCTAACTCTTCAAGAGCCAGGCCTTGAGGTTGAGGATTTGAGATTCGGATACAAACTCTCCCTGGGCACAGGTTAACAGATTGTGATTCGTGGGAAGACACGGGGAAGGTGGACTGCTAAGGACAGAAGGAGTGGATACCAGGGCTGTCTGGCCCAATCTGGAGCAATCAGAATCATCTTGCAAGGTTGAGATCTGATTTTGACTAGCACCTTGAACAAGAGAGGAAGGGGGCATAGAGGAACTTCCCTTCCCAGTCGAAGGAAGGCATCCAGAGGACTGAGCCCAACACTGGGGCCTGCAACAAAAAGCGGAAGTTGGTGATTGTCTGGGGCTGCAAAAGATCTATCTGAGGGTGCCCCACCTGGCAAATACTAACTCCAGTACTAGGATCCAGTGACCATTAGTGATGGCCTAGGAAATCCTGCTGAGAGCATCTGCCAGGACATTGTCCTTGCTTGGAAGGTGAACTGCCATGAGGGAAGTGTTCAGGGAATAAGCCAGAGACCACAACTTCATTGCCTCGGTGCACAAGGCCGAAGACCGACTGCCCCCTTGCTTGTTGGTGTACCACATTGTAGTGGTGTTGTCTGTTCTGACCTGTACCACTTTGTTCTGAATAGATGCAGAAAAAACCTGAAGTGCTAGAAAAACAGCTCTGAGTTCCAACAGATTGATGTGGAGCAGAGATTCCTGAGGGGACCACAATCCCTGGGTGGTGAGGTCGCCCATGTGAGCTCCCCATCCCAAGAGGGACGCATCTGTAGTAAGGGTCAAGGAGTGAGATTGAGGGATGAAAGGAACCCCCTGTCTCAGATTGCTCTGATCCTGCCACCACTGCAGGGCCTGGATCAGGGTTCGAGTTACTGGGATCAATTTAGAAACATAGAAACATAGAAGTTTACGGCAGATAAGGACCGCAAGGCCCATCCAGTCTGCCCATTTTTTTTCTACCTTATAAATGTGCCATCGGCCTTTGCTCTGTCAGTGACCTATCTATTCATAGTCATTTGTATTGCTCCCTTATGCCTATCCCATGCCTGTTTGAAGCCCTGCACTGTATTCATAGCCACCACTTCTTGTGGTGGTTAGAGGATCTCTCCTTTGAGACCAGAAGGCTCTCAAATGGAACTGAATGTCCCACATCTGAAATCTTGCTCCTTGCACTACAGTTGTGGAAGCAGCCGTGTGCCCTAGGAGCTGTAGAAAGTGCCTTGCTGGTCGAGAGACCTGCAGAGTGAAGGAGGAGGCCAGAGCCACCAGGGTCTTTACTCTTTCTAGAGGAAGGAAAGCTCTGGCCTGCTTTGTGTCCAGTTCTGCGCCTATGAAGGTGAGTAGCTGAACAGGCTCTAGAACTGACTTTGGAAGATTGAGAAGAAAACCTAGAGATGTAAGCAGCTGCTGGGTAACCTGAAGGTGTAATTTGACTTGGTCTGGAGACTGACCCACTATGAGCCAGTCGTCCAGGTAAGGAAAGATGGCAATCTTTTGCCTTCTTAAGTGAGCAACTGCTACTGCCAGGCATTTTGTGAATACCCTTGGGGCAGAGATGAGGCCGAAGGGCATTGCTCTGAACTGGTAATGGCCTGAGGGCAGTTCAAATCTGAGGTACTTTCGGTGGGAGCTTCTGATGAGAACATGGAAGTAGGCATCCTTGAGGTCCAGGGGCTAGCCAGTCCCTGGCCTTAGGGAGAGTAAAATAACTCCCAGAGTCACCATTTTGAATTTTGGTTTTAAAGGTGCTTGTTTGGGTGTCTGAGATCCAGGATGGGCCGCCATTCTCCTGTCTTTTGGGGTAAGAAGTACCTGGAGTACAGTCCTTTGCCCTGGTGTAGGGAGGAACCCTTTCTACAGCTCTGAGAGCCAGGAGGTTGAGACTTCTGTTTCAAGGCGAGCCTCTAATGGATTGCAGGTGGAAAGGATCTGGTTCTCATCTTTGGAAATTTTTGAAGCTGAGAACCAGTCCCTAGCTTACTACTTCCAGGACCCACTTGTCTGATGTTAAAGACTCCCAGTCCTGGACAGAGTAAGCCAGCCTGCCACAGGTAATGGAGAATTGGCCCTGGGCATCCCATCAGGGTGCCTGTTTGGCAGGGAGCTTTAGGCCGAGGGGTGGGAGCAGGCCTGCTCGTACCCCGTCTGCCTCTCCCTCTGAAGAACCCCCTCTGGGCATAAGCTGAAGAGGATGCCTGGGCTTGTTAAAAAGGCCGGTGAAAAGGCCTGCCCCTGGAAAGCTGCCTCTGAGGAGTGGCTTGCCTCTCCTTGGCCTGTGCACTCCTATAAGTGGTCCTATACTCATCCACTTTCTTCATGTAATTCTCTGTCTGCTCCCAAACAGAGAATTACCCACAAGGAAAATCCATGGCCTTAGCCTGGGTATTCTGTGACAGGCTAGTACACCTGAGGCCAAGCCATTCTGAAAAAGCCACAGATGTAGCCATGACTCTTGAAGATACATCATTAGAGTCCACTGCAGCATGGAACTGCACCTTGGATGCCTCAATACCATCAGCAGCCACCTGCTCCAGCTCCTTGGCAAGCTGGCCAGGGACCTGTTTCGCTAAAAGCCATAACAGTATCCCATCTGGTTCTGGTATCTGCAACATAGGCCATATAATTTGCCTGTCTGAGTCCCAAGGATGCTGCCATGTATTGTTTTCCTTCCCATGGCATCAATCCTCCTGGAGTCCTTGTCAGGGGTGTGAAGCCAAGGAATATTGCCTTATCACAGGCTGCAGCCTGCACTACCCCAACATGGCTGCATTGTTGTGAAAGGAACTCATTATCAGAGCCTGACAATGTGTACCTCTTGTCCATTTTTATCCACAGGAGGTATAGTGTTAGGAGCTTTTAAAATTTTATTGTCTGTTTCCAAAGATTTATGTAAAGGAATAGACAATCTCCTGGCCTCTGGGATATCCATCATTTCCACACAGTCAGGCTCCTCCTGTTCATCCACAGCTTCTTCCAAAGGAGCTGAAGGGTTTCAACAACTTTTATAAAACATAAAATGAGAGGGGACTCAGAAAGCCTAGGGGTGACACTCCTGAAGGTCTGTCTGGGAGATGTCGGTTCAATGGGCACATCCAGACTTTCAAAATCACATTCACTCTCTTCATAATCCTCCTCCCCTCCTCCGGTTCATAAATTCCTCTATATCATATTCTTGAACGGTGGAACCAACCGAACCGACCGCTTACCTGATGGTGCCGGTTTGGTGAACGAGAAACTGACTGGACAATTGGATGCTTGGCTATCTCTGCAGCGGTTGGAGAAGGAATTTTGGCTCCACACCTGCTGATTTTCTAGTCCTCTTTGCTGGAACTGGCTCCTCCAAGTCAGCTCTTCGTTTGCCGAAAGTCTCGCCCTGGTCAGAGGGCACTCCTCAGTTCGGTTGGCACCGAACCGGGCTGGCCATCGGGTCAATGGACTTTGGCCTCTCGTTCCCTGAGCCTACCAACTCTCTTATCCAGGGTAGCTGCAGGGAAATTCTTGCAAATCTGGCAGTCTGCTTTGGGTGGTCAAACCCCAGACAATAAACACATGTGGTGTGTGGGTCAGCGCCAAAGCCCACAGACACTACAGTGCTGAAACCCAATGGGCCCGGTTTTTCTTTTGGTTTCTCAGACATAATGCCAGCCTAACCAAAAACTTGCCCGCTACGGCAAATGCGTAAGCAAGACACCCTTATCGGTTCCCAACAGTGTCGGGTCGTGGAAAAAAGCGTAATGAAATCCGTTTTTTAGAACCGATAAGAACCGAGAACCGCACTCTAAATGCAATTTAATTAGGTTTAACAACAACCTGATCGGTTCAACCCGAACCGATAATAACGTTTGCAAGTTCCACACAGAGAAAATGTAAAACCTATCTATTACTTACGATACCACAGACAGAGCTTGAACCAACCGGTTGCGGTTAAAATAAGACAAATGCGGTTTAAAAACCCGAGAAATTACACTTTTTAACCGACAAAATGAACCGAGCAGAAGGAGAAATCTCTGGACCGACTGTTCAGTGAGGCGGAGTAAAGAATCTGACAGTTTGGGTTTGAAGAACAACAGACAGAGTTTTCAACCGAGCTCGCGCTCAAGATTCCATGCCTGGCATGGAAAGTTAACTCTTTCACCTCCGGAGCAGTTCTAAGGCTGGGACAAACTGCATATGTCATACTATAGCAAGACTTCATGTTGTTTGAATTATTTCTTTCTTATGGGAAATTGCCTCCTGGTACTCACCATAGTGCACTTGCAGGACCAGTTTGCTGGCCTCCGACCAGGTCTTCCGCCAGCAATGCTCCAACTTCCGACCCTTGGTCTTTATCGCCTTGAGATCCCCATCAAACCAGGGGATCTCAAGTGAGAAGATCTGGGTCATATACGAACTGGAGCAATGACACTCAGTGCTTCGGATACCACCGTTATAGGTGGCCACCGCCTCACTGGCACCAATCGCACAAGCTGCGTCTACTGTAGGATAGTTCAGCTAACACCAGTAGTCCTTCTGGGGACAAACCCCTTAAAGGGCAGTAGCTGACCATCTCCTCAGGGAAAGGACTTTCAGGGGGGCCCCAAGCGTGAACATCATGGTGCAGTGGTCAGACGAGACCTGATCAATCTTGAGGCCATCAACCTCAAGACCCAGCCGGAACACCAGATCGAGCATGTGACCGTGTTGGTGGGTCACAGAAGTAAATACTTGTGTCAGGCCCAGTGATGACATCAACTGGAGGAGCTCGTAACCAAAATGCGATGATTCGTCATCGACCCAGGCATTGAAGTCCCTCAGGATTAGATAACTTATACAACTTTTCCTCACCTGGACTGGAATGTTCTAGATAGAGTACAGGAAGGGTTACCGACTGATTCAAGTGGAATTCACATACCACCTTCAGTAAGAATTTTCTGTTGGTTCTAGAAACTACTTTAGCATTACGAGGGTCTGTGTAATTTGCCTCTGTACAGAGTACTTGCAATTCACTTACCCTCCTAGCAGAGCTCATTGCAACCAGGAATATGGTTTTCCATGTGACATACTTTAGATCAGCAGCTTCCATAGGCTCAAAGGGAGCCTCCATAAACCAGGCAAGGCATATATTGAGGTCCCAAGATGCAATAAGGTCCCTCACTGGTGGGTACAAGTGTCTTCAAAAAATTTTTTAAAAATGGTTTGTCAGGCCAAAGGCTTTCCTTTGCCAGCTGTTATATGCTAATCCCGCCACTAAGTTTGCCTTTAAAATTGAAAGCTGTAGGCCTAATGACCGTAGGTGTACTAGGCATTCCAGAATTATAAACAACCCTGCCTCAAGTGGGGTTATTTTTCTGGGGGCACACCATTAAGAAAACCTCTTCCACTTACATGAATATGAATTCCTGGTAGTGGGTTTCCTTGAAACCTTAAAGAGATTTGTTTATATCTTTCCACCCAATTTGGATGTAAAATGGCTTATCAAACAGAGAATCCCCACAATGTCAAGTTAAAAAAATAATGAGATTCTGCAAATGAGGGCTGATGTGCTTCTTTTTATGACCTACCTCCATTTTACTTGTCTCTTGCAGGGAAGTGTAAGGCAGTGAAGCACCTGACGGTTAATTGGACTCTGCAGTGTCACCTTGTAAAACTGCCGTATCGCCTGTCATCACATCTGTGATCCCAACTATTAGTCCAGTTGTATTTATCATGTTCAGATTTGTTATTTTATTTTCATTCAAATTCACTATGTTGTACTAGACCACATGTCGTCTACATTGACGTTGGGTTTGTGCTAACAGTCTAAATCTGTGTATCCTTCCCACTATGTCAACTACGTGTTGCCAAAAAAAATTAAAAAAAAAACATGAAAGAAAAAGATAATGAAAAGAAAATGTAAATCTCATGTAACTGGGTATGTTGATATATGTCCATTGCTAGTTATAGTGACCAGCTTGAGTGTGAGAGATTGGTGGTGGGTGAAACAGGTGGTATGTAGTTAGGTCCCGAAGCAATGAAAACTGGTGTCCCTCACACATCTCCACCTCCCTTTTACATTTATTTTAAAAAATCTTGTTCAATAGGGTAATGGTTTACTCACTCAGTCTACACACATTGATGAATACTGTCTGTTTAGCACAATTTATTTCAACGGTTTGAACATTGCAATTTCCCGAGACACCACACAAAGCATTGTGTTAGCCTGTATAGCTCTGCGACTTTTCTGTGACCGGTCCCCATAAGAAACGCACAACATTAGTAATTTAATTCTTTCCTACTTGAAACCGAATCTGTGTTACTGATATATCCCATGGATAATTAATATGGACTGTATTAAAGAAGATTATTTCAATTGTTCAGGCGCCCGCCTACCATTCATTCCATATTTTGTCATTTTATTTATTATCTACGGATGGCAACTGTATTGATTCCATTAAACCTGGCAAAAAATTCTGAGTTGCTACTATCCTAATGTCTTTACCTTTCATACTACCTTTGAGGGATCAAGATTGTATGACAGTGACAGAGGGGTCCAGTAAATATTGGACAGTGTTAATTTTAACTTGAAAATCTCTCCCCACACACACACACACTCTCTCTCTCTCTCACACACACACTCTTCTGGCTGAATCAGTGTTTCTGTCTCTGCAAGAAAGCATGTCAACCTCAATTATTAATGTGCTGGATTTCATTAAATTGCAGTGTATTTTGCCTGGAAATGCATATTATGAATGCTTGTAAATATAATTTTGCATACAAGTGTACTTCTGGTTCGGGGATGGCGTAGTGGATCGAGGCTCAAGCCATGCATACTAAAATATACTTTGACAATTAAAGTATTATAAGGGTGAAGTCAGTAACCGTAATACCCTTCATTAAGAATCACTCGGCATTGCTCCCTGTGTTGTGTTGGTTAAATGTTTTTTAAGCATGTATTTAAGCATTAGCTGGGGTTGTTAACATTTTTACAATATTTAGTATTTTTTATTTGTAGGAGTTTTCCTAATTACTGCAATAATCAAATATTTAGTATTTTTTATTTGCAGGAGTTTTCCTAATTACTGCAATAATCCTTTGGATGTGCCATGGCTCTTCTGCTAACAAGCAGACGGCTGTCGTGCAGAGGCCAGAAGGTCACAGCATAGTACACAAGCTTATGTCTATTGTGTTTTATGCCATGGCAAGCAGTTCCCCAACCCTGGTGCCATCCCATGATGTACTTATTACATATAGCAGAACCAGAAAACACAATCCTGGTGGTCTACTGTCCCCCCCAACACACCAATCCTGATGTTGGCCATACTGAATGTTGAGTATCCTGCCCTTTCCTTGATCCCAATGATGCCCCACTCAAAAATAACCATTTCATACACCGTCCCATGTTACAGGGCATTCCCCTCAACCCTATTCTCTTATTTTGCCTGGCGTAAACAAATTAATTGTAGTCCCCCACACTTGTATTAGAGCATCCCCCAAACCCCGATCCCTGATGTTGTCCCATTTACAAATAAATATTACATCCCCCCCACGATCCTCAATCCCTGATGTTGTCTGGTTTTAAAATAGTAATTCTAGCCCCTGAGCCAGGTGGCAGAGTTATCCCCTACAACCCCAACAATGTATGTAGTATCATTTAACCCGGTCCTTCCCCCCTCCCACATCCGGATACAGAGCCAGTGCAGGCACATGCCTCCTCTCACCTCCTCGGCCCGCGCCGACTGAACTCTCAATGAGTTCCTACACAATGCAGTGGGAGCTCATTGAAAGTACAGTCAGTGCGGGCCGTGGAGGAGAGAGGATGGATGTGCCAGCGCTGGCTCTGTATCCGGATATGTGTGTGTGTATGTGTGGGGGGGACCGAGTTGGATGCCACTACTTTCGTGGTTTGGGGAGGTTAAGGGGTGCACTCAGCGATCTGAGTCAAGGACAATAATGACTAGTCTGAAAAAGGGCAACATCAGGGATTGAGGAGGGGGTGGGGCACTCCGTAACCTGGGACTGGGGATGTAATACTTATTTGTAAAGGGTGCAACATTGGGGATCGGGGATTGGGGATGCTCTAACACCTGTGTCGGTGACTTCAATTTTTTTTCTTTTTACACCTGTTAATATCGGAGACTGGGGTGGGGGATGCTCTATTACCTGGGACAAGGTGTGAAATACTTATTTTTTGGGCTTGGCAATATCAGGGATGTGGGGAAGGCTCAATTCCACACAGATGGGGTTAACTCATATGTTAAAAGCAGGGCAGGCATCGTGTATGAGGAGGGGACACCGTGGCAGTGTTGCAATCAGGTCATCCCCCAGATTGCTCACCCTACTGGCCCTTATTAACCCCTCATACGTCCCCATTTACAGTAGTTATGTGACCATTTTTCCCCTGGAGGTGCAGTGAATCCTCATCCCCATCCTTGTTCCCCAGTATGTTATGTTATTTACTGGAGGTCTAGATTGATCCCCCCTACATCCTACTCCTGACATGTAGGATCCCCATCATACAGAACACCCCCTCTCCCCCACACCAATACCTAATCTGAGCCAGCTATTGATTATACTATTGTCTGGCAAACTTTCGAAAAGTAGAATTATGTTATGAAAGTACTTCTTATTCAAGACAATTAAATGAGTGATCAAGCTCTACGACTAAACATTGATAGGTGTACTGGACTGTCAGCAGCCAAATACAGCTTTACAAGCATTAGAATGTTATGGCTAAATGAACTGTATTTCAAGTGAACGTTGGTGCTATCCTAATCTTGAATCACTTAGCCCATATTCTTTAATTAACAATGAATTACCCTGTTAATATATGGTTATCTCATTATCTAGAATGTCGAGTGATTCTGCTGCAAAATTTGAATGGACATTGGGTTGGGGCAGTGCTCGCCTTTTGGGGCTATGGGTCATGACCCTACAATTGTTTTTCTAGTACTTCATGTTATTACAGGCATACCAGCCCATCTCTGGGTGTAAAACTGAGTACCCTGAACTAATCAAGTCAATGGTGATGAAAAAAAAAACAACAACCTGAGGTTACTGCCTGAAAAACAAAATCTAGCCAGAGTCGATACGGCTGTGATGAGCTGTCAAATGACCAAAGTTACTCATGCGCGTAGAAATTATTGAACACCCGGGTGTAACCTGGCCATTTTTTGGAGGTGTTGCACCAAATTTTCAACAAGGACTTTTTGGAAGCCCTCCTCATAAAGAGCGTCATTGTCATTTTGTTCACTTGTCCCAAAAGGTAATTTCACAGAGCGACTGTGCCATTCTGTGCCACAGGTGCGAAAACATGTTTTGTGCAGAATGTGAAAAATTACAGCTGTACTGTTGAAAAGGAGGTGTGCAAAAATGGCAATGTTGAAAATCTGGAGGGAAAATATAAAAAATTGGCGAAGTTAAGAGCGTGTGTACAAACTGTGCAATGCATGCTCCTAACACAGTCATTTTTTGGAATTATTTCACCAAATTTGCAACATGGGCTTTTTGGTACCCCAACTCATAAACAGTGGCACTGTCGTTTCGTTGTCGGTCCTGAAGGTGATTCTGTGTTGCTACCTATGAAATCACCTTTCAGGACTGAGTAATGAAATGACAGTGACACTGTTCACGAGGTGGGGTCCCAAGAACCCCATGTTGAAAATGTGGGGCCAAAATTCAAAAAAATGGCTGATTTATCAACATAAGTTGAAAACCCACTGAATGCCATTATAGCACACTTACCTTTGATTCTTCAGTTTACGGTTAGGCTTTGAATAATTCAGACATGTCCTGGTCCAGAGAAGATGACAGCGCCGACCTCGGGACGTAAGTATGGGGTAAGAGGAGAGGTGCGGGGAGGTGGGACTGGGGCGATGACTAGGGATCATTTTCTTTTTTATAGGTAAAAAAAATAAAACAAGTCAGGGAGATTTTCTTTATTTACAGGGAAAATAAAGCATACGTTTGGGCACACTGGGGTGGGCACCAGTGTGCCACGAGTTGGGGGTGGGTACATGATGCTGTCACAGGGACTGGGCACCCCAATGTCGGCAGGGGGGAAAAAGAAAAATACATTTGGGCACATGGGGGGGGGGGTCCCAGTGTGCCACATGAGTTGGGGGAAGCACATAATGCCGACACAGGGATCAGGCACATCAATTTGGTGCGGGGCAAATAAATAAATACATTTGGGCACACTAGGGTGGGCTCACAGTGTGCCACATGACTTGGGGGGACTATATAATGCCGACATGGGGATTGGGGACCCTGATGTTGGTGCAGAGAAGACAGCAGCAGTGGGAGGGTTTTCTTTCCTGTTGGTGCTGGTGGTGTCAACGTGACTGCACATGTGGGGCCCTCGTGCATGTGTAGCTGCAGTGAATGGCATGTTGCTATTCACAACATGGCGGCGCCAGTGGAACCACGCATGCGTAGATCTTGCCCCGGAATGTGGAAGTAACAGCCAAAATAGTGCGGCTGTTATTTCGTAGCAGCCGATCGCTGCAGAGTGTTTCAAGCTCAGTTGGACATGCATGTCATCATTCTAAGAACTAATTTAACATGATGAGAGGCTACTGCAGCAGTTTTCACAGTAGCACCAGCATAGAAGCTACATTTCAGATACTGACAAATGAAAACATAACTCACTTTCTGTCATTATGTGATTAAAGCAGCAGTGCAACGAAAAAAGTTATTTCAAAAAGATAATTTTCTGCTATCATTCTGGAAAATATTGGCAGAACTGTTGATTTGGGTTTTCTGGATGTTTCTTATGCTGTGTACTGTACATCTGCATTTTTGTCTGGATTCGTACCCTCCTCAAGTCTTCGGTATTATCTCTATGCAAAAATGAGGCAGTCATCTTTTTTTGTTGAGAAATAATTATTTTAAAACTTTCATAAAATTCTTAAATGAGGACAAAAACTGAAATTTTTACCACCAAAATACAGTGGAAGACATCTGGCATTGATTAGGAAGAAAAAAGGTGGGGTTAAATTTTGAACAAAGGAACATAGACTTTGTCGGCAGATAATTTTAGGCCATTTTCGTTGCACTGCTGCTTTAAGAGTACTATTTTTCAGTTATGAATAACTCATGAAGGTGAACACATCCCTTTAAGCACCTTCAGGACTTCTCTAAAAGATCCAATCCAGCAAATTCTAGCTCCTCAAGAACCATTCCCTGAAGCATAGCATCCTGGGGTTTTGGAATATTATTCTGCCATGGAACAAAGTGTGACTTAATGGCAGGCTGATTGGATTCTTGCCAGACAGGACCAGGAGCACCGAGTACCAGGCCTGTCTGCCTCAGTCTGGAGCTATCAGGATCACTGTTGCAGGTTCTCTCCTGAGTTTCAAGAGTACTTTCTGTATGAGTGGGAATGATGGGAAGGCAAGCAGAAACTTCCCGTCTAGTCCAGTACCAGGCATCTTCTGGGACTGTCCCTCTGATTGGTGGTTTGAAACTGTTTTGTGACCTCAATAAGGCATTCCTCAAACCCAAGCTCCCCTCCATTGGCGTCTCCCCACCTGCAGACTCCTGGTTCTCCAATTACATAACTAGCAAGTTTGCCTCCACTCTGCTACCTCCAGCGTTGCTGACATTACCATCAGGGTCCCGCAGAACTGAAGCCTAGGCAACTCATTTTCTCTATTTACATTAATAATCTCCCAGATGTTACCTTACACTGCGGTGCACTGTTGTATGCTGATTATCTTGTTCTGTACTACCATGCCCAGACTATTCCTGCCATCCAAAAATCCATCTCACTCAATCTTGGCTATCCACAAACAAGCTCATTCTAAATGGCAAAGCCCATGCACTCTGGTTCCAAGCCGAAACTCTGTGCTACCCCCTCAAAACTCTCTATCACTTGTAAAGATGGATCCCCACTAGAGGGTGTCAGTGGTTTCAAATACTTAGGAGTATGGCTAGACCCCTCGCCTGATTTCTCCTACCATGCTTCCTCAGCAAGCAAATCTGTTAACACTAAACTGGGCATGGCCTTTAGGGCGAAACACTGCCTATCCTTGACTGCCCAGCAGTCTATAGCTCAAGGTGTACTCCTGCCAGGCCTCACATATAGCCTTTTGGCATTCCTGGATGCAAGCAAAACTGTCCTCTTTAGATGGGATACAATAATGTGTGTCGTTTTGCCCTGGCCTCTCCGCAGCTCATACATCACTGCCTCCTCTACACAGGTCTGGGCTGGCCTTCCCCTGCTGGCCTACGATCTCTTGTTCTGTGCCATTTTATGGAAAAACTCCTTCAAACAGGATCCTCATCTTCCCTAGCAAGGAATCTGCAGCACCTGCCCCTTCATGCTCACTGAGATCTGGGGACTGCCAGCCTCTCACTAAGCGTTGGTGCTCCTCTAGCCTGGGAAAACTTTCTTTTGTAGTCTATACCCCAATCTACTGGAACTCACTTTCCCCACAATTACACCTCTCTTACAACTACCTCATCTTCTGTAAGGCACAAAAGGACTCATTGTGTCTTCCAGGCCCTTGTTCCTACTAGTAACCTCAGGACTGACTGCCTAGCACTATTGCACTTTCTGCTCAATTTATTTGATGTGTATTCCACTTAGGGAGTCTGCCAGACCCTTCTCTGGGACTGTTCCCTCTGGCTGGTGGTCTGCAACAAAACTGTGGGAGTTGACAGCTCTCCCAAGTTGTGAACAGGTATACATTAGGAGTGCCCCACCTTCTGAACACCGTGGCCAGAACCTGCTGGTTTAAGGCCCATTCATGATTTCCCTGACTGATCTTACTTAGGGAATCTGCCAGGACATTGTTTTTACACTGCAGATGCACTGCAAATATGTTTGCTTTTATGGAGTATGCCAGATACCAGATCCTCACTGCATCTGTACACAGTTTTGAGGATCTTGTTCCTCGTTGCTCGTTTGTTAGTACATTGTTGTGGTGTTGTGCGTCTTGACTTTGACAGGTTGACCTTGTAGCTGGGAGGAGAAAGACGGCATTGCTAGCAGTACTGCTCTGAGCTCCAGGAGGCTGATGTGTTCCAGTGACTCCTGTGGGCTCCATGTTTTTAATTCAAAATACTTTATTAACATTTAATAAACATCAATACAAACATGGATAACAAATAGGCAAATAGAGACAATTACCCTTCCAACCAAGCATATGAGATCTGTAAATTAATGCGTCTTATCAACACCCACCCCTCTCCCTCACCCACCCCTCCCATCAGGCCTTCATATGCTCAGTCACCAATTTATGAAAGAAAAAAAAAAGGCTATCATGGCTTCCATGCAGTGAGCAGGGCATCCAACGTGCCCCACCTGGCCTGATAAACCTGTGGTCAGTTATTCATGGTTAGAATGTGCTTCTCTAGTCTAAGGGCAAACAGCATCTCTTTGTGCCATTCTACCATTGAAGGGGTTGAGCCATCCGCTCAATGTCTTAGAATGATTAGCTTAGCTATTGCCGAGGTCAGAGCCAGATATGCCTTTCTAACATTGGGAACACCCTCTGGGAATAGGTATAATAGACAGATCTCTGGGGTAATACAGGAATCCAGGCCCAACAGAGGGTCAAGCGCCCTCCTAATGGCTCGGCAAAATTTCTGGATAGAGGAGCAAGTCCACAACATATGATATAATGTCCCAGTGTGGTTCACACACTTAGGACAATCAGGAGAAGGCCTGCTACCCAATCTGTATAATTTGAGTGGCATAAAATATAGGTTATGCATAGTATTGAAATGCGTCAAACGTAGTCTATCCCGTTTAACAAATTTATACAGAGTCCGCCAGATCCTAATCCAGAAACTTGGCTCAGCAATAAGGGAAAACACCTGCAACCAGTAAAAACACACCCCTTGTGGTAACCCAGGGTCTGCCGATTGGATTGCTTTATATACTGCTGTGGGCTCCATGTACCACTCACTGTGAGGTCCGCTAGGTGGATGCCCCACCTCAGGAGTGAGGCATCTGTAATAAGAATACTTGGTGATTGCTGAAGGAAGAGGATGCCCTTTCTAAGGTTGCTTTCTTTCTTTTACCACTCTAACGACTTCACTAGTGCTTTTGACACTGGCACTAGCTTTGAAAGTGGCTCCCATCTTTTAGACCAGTTGTCTCTTATGTGGTACTAGATATCTCTCATTTGGAACCTGGCCCATGGAACCACAACTGTGGATGCGGTCATGTACCCTAGTAATTGCAGTAAGTTCTTTGAAGGTCTTGGTTGACCTGTTGTGAAAGACTATGCTGTTGCTATCCAAGCTGTAACTCCAGTCTGTGGGAGGAAAGCTTTCTTCTGCAGGGTGTTTAGCTCTGCTTCTATGAAGTCCAGCACCTGAACAGGCTCTAGCTGGGACTTCTACAGGTTTATCAAGAATCCCGGGTTCTCCAAGGTGCTTTACTAGCTGAACTCTGTCAAGCAAGTAAGCAAAAGTAAAAGAAAGAGGAGAGCACTATGGTTCTCGAAAGAAGTAGCACAAAAGGTACAGGCTAAAGAGTAGCATTCTGAAAGTACAAGGAGACCCAGAGAGAGGAGGATAGGGAAGTGTATCAAGGAAAACAAGAGGGAGACAGGCAAAGCAGTAAGGAGCGCAAAGGCACAAACTGAGGAAGAATTGCTCAGGAAGTATCAAAAGGGGACAAGATGGCCGGCCTGGTGGCATTGAGGGTTGAGGCACTGGACACCACACCTCGCACCACACTGGTGACTGGGGTTCAGGAATAAGCCTGGGTCATCTGGGGTTGACCGGAAGGGAGAAGGACTGAGCGTCCTAGTGACTGCTGTCCTTCTCCGGGGAGGAAGGGATGGGAAAGCCACAGCTGTGTTGACTCCTGGTGGCGGCTGGGTGTCATGACATGTGGCGGCAAAAAACGGAGGGTCAGCACAGACGGCGTCAGATGCACAGTGCATGGGAGCATGCGTGGTGCTGTCATTGGTGCCATTGCACGCCTGGGCTGAGGGAAACCTGGGAAAATACTGATAAAATAATTCCTCGGCGCGCTGTATGATGGAGGTCCAACAGTGCTTCGCCACTCTGACTCTGGGTTGCTCCCTCTGGATCATGATCCCTGGCTTCCACGGTGGTGGGGTACGTACCCACCATGATGCGGCCATAGCGCGGAACGGAGGAAGGGGTACAGCACCAGGACTTGGAGTAGGCGAGGGAGCTGCAGGACCAACCAGACTGGGGGGAACCATAGGTATCACCCCCAAGCCGCAGGGTGAATGGCAAAAAGTGTAAACCAAGAAAAAAAAAAGGGGGGGGAACAAGACATTTTTTAGGTACGTTGACAAAAAAAGGAAGACAAAGGGAGAGACTGTACAATGAAAGAGGGAGGGGGATGACTGCATGGAGGGGGATCAAGAAAAAGCAAACATCTTGAACAAATACTTCTGATCAGTGTTCACAATAGAAGGGGAAGGGGAGGGACCATGAAAAGATGCAGGGAGCTTTGACATGAGGGAAAGGAAACTAGTCCGTTTTCTGTGGAGAGAGTCAGTAAAGTACTCGGTAACCTGAAGGTGGACAAAGCTATGGGGCCAGACGGGGTACATCCAAGGGTGCTGAGGGAACTCAGGGAGGTACTAACTGCACCTCTGACAAACCTATTTAACAGACCACTGGAGACTGGCATGGTCCAGGAGGACTAGAGAAGGGCAGATGTAATCCCACTTCACAAAACTAGTAGCAAGGAAGAAAAAAATGCTTACCATAGTAATCTTGTTTCTTCTAGGGGATCCCTCAGTATGCTTAAACTAATGTAGTCAGCCTCCTGTGTTAAACTGCCCCAGAGAAAATGAAACATGTATATGATGGAACCCTCATTGGCTCATGACAATTTCAAACTGCTGCCCCAGTGACTGCTGCGTTCTTATAACACTCAGATTCATTGCGAAGCCTAACAGGGTGAAAACCCTCTAACTAGCTTGACTAATTAAAAACTAATCCCACCTTATGAATCCCCAAAACCATGGTTCCTGTAAGAAGGGACAAAGAAGACAGCACAAACTGGTTTAAAAATCCAACAAGTCACTAGAACAAATACACTGTAAAACAGATGGTGACCAGCTGGTATGCAGAATAAAAGACACCTTTTTCCTGGTTCTGCAAGGGGAGGCAGGGTGGGAGCTTTAAGCATACTGAGGGATCCCCTGAGTACCTTTGGAGGTTGGAAACAGAACCTACTTAAGTAAAAGGTTCTGCAGGACTGCTGTGCCAAATCTGACATCACTTCTGGACTGTATGTCCAAGCAGTACTAGTGCTTGGTGAAAGTGTGAACAGTTTTCCATGTTGCTGCTTTGCAAATTTCCAGGAAGAGGATGTCCCTTGCTGCAGCTACTGATGCAGCTGTACTCCTGGTAGAATGCACCCTGAGGCCGGGGAGGGGGGAGGCTGTTTATCAACTTTACTGTAACAGAACTGGATGCAGGCCACTATAAAGTGCACAACAGTTCTCCTGGAACAAACAAGTGCATAGAAAATATTCAACTTCTGCCCGAAAGGTGACTTTGTGCAACGAATGTGAAATCACCTTTTGGGGCACGAAAACACATTTTGGCCAGGATTTGAAAAATGACTTTTGTCACATTCATGAGGTGCTATCAACAAATGGCTATGTTGAAAATTTGGGGTCAAAATATTGAAAATTACCAAAGTTTCGAGCCTGCATTTCAAAATGTCAACACTCACCACTGTTCTCTTTACCTACAGATTGGTCGGCCCTCTCTCAATACCAGGAGGTGGTGCAATGCATCCCTCTGGGTGTATAGAGCCATCACCCTGAAGCTTCTCTCTTACGTTTGCAACCTATTTAAATGCTCCCCTTGCAGGAATTCCCTCAGAAAACTTTCCTATATTACATTCGATACCCCCAAAATAAGAACCCACTTTGGTTCCGCATCCATAGGATATGCACTACCCACTCTGTGGAATACCCTACAAAAAACATTACAAGTCAACGTACACAGACTGATGGGATGTGTACCTTCAAGTACCTGCTTAAACTCGCTTTGCAGACAAAGGACAAGTTCTCTTGCTTTGCGAAATAACGGGCCCATTTCCTACAGAGGCTCTACTGCACTTATTGCTACCATGGTGGCGTGTGTTGCACACTCTGCCTATTCTTTTTTTCTTCTCCAGTGGAGGGATCCTGTAGGTTATTCCTCTTTACCTAACCCACTTTTATTACAAATCCTAATAACTTGTACTTACTCCATATTCTGTGCACCTTCAGTTTCCTAATTTGGCCTATCCCTACACTCTCCCACTGTTTCCTACTCCGTTCCCTACCTGTCTCTAGCTCTCTCGTTGCCCCTTCCCCATACTCATACACCTTATTCCAGCAACTTTTTTTGTTCTCCAACTCTTTTTATTGTTAGTTTTCTCTCTGTATTTAAGTTTTATCTGCACATTATTGGTCTCGTACCCCTTGTACTGTTAGCATTGTTCTTTGTATCTGCCGCCCTGATTTTTATGTATAGAACCTAAATAAGCTGTACCCGCACATTACTTGTTTTGTATGACTGGTATTGTTTTTACTGTTTTTGCACTAGGCATTGTGATTTTTTAATTCCATGTACCCCATGTATGTCAGTCCTCCCAGGACCGCCTCACAAATGGGCTGTCTCAATCGTATTATCCTGGTAAAAATAAAATTGAATTTCAATGTAGGCTCATAACTTTGTTTTTTTTTTTATATTTTTGCCCCAAATTTTCAACATAGCCTTCTTATGACACCACCTCATGAACAAGAACAGAGAAAATTTTCAACTCCTGCCCAAAAGGAGATTTCGCGCAGTGACCGCGAACTCACTTTTTGGGACAGATTTACCCAACGTCACTTGAACTGTTCATGAGGTGGCGTCCCAAAAAGGTATGCTGAAAATCTGGGGCAAATATATCAAACAATGGCCAAGTTATGCCACTATGTGCAACCCCCCCCACTGAAATACACTTAACCGCATACCTGATTTACTCAGTTTGCGGTCCAGCACTGAAGAGTGAAGACGTGTCTGCGGTCCAGAGTAGGTGATGGCGTCAGACCCCAGTGGGTAAGTAAGGGCTTGGGTGGGGTGGGGTGGTGGCTGCTAGTGGGGGGTCGGGTGGGGTGTCAACTAATGACACAACATACATCGATGGATCATTTCTTTTAACAGCTTACAAAAAGAAAGACAAAAACACTGAGGGAAGGTTTTCTTTATTTCAGGTTTCGACACACTGGGGATTGGGTACCCCAGTGTCAGTGTTATGTTTGACTGGGGTGTGGGGTGGTGGGTGCTGGAGGGAGGGTCGGGTGGGAATGATAATTACATGAGGCACCAGCAATGGGCACTGGGGGATTGGGCACCACCAGTGTCAGTGTTATAAATGGTGAGGGGGGGGACGCGATAGACTGCAATAGACATCGATGGACCTTTTCCTTTTTTTACAGGCTTTAAAAAAAAAAAAGAAAAGAAAAGAAAAAACACAGAGGGAAGGTTTTCTTTATTTCAGGTTTCGACACCGGGGGATTGGGCCCCACCCAGTGTCAGTGTTATATTTGTGATGTGTGTGGGGGGGAGGTGGGTGCAGAGTGGGAGGGTTGAGAGGGATGACAGTTATGCCAGCAGTGGACACTGGGGATTGGGCACCCCAGTGTCAGCATTATAAACCGGTGTGTGGGGAGGGGGGATGGTGGCCACTGCAAGAGACATCGATGGACCATTTCTTTTTACAGGTATTTAAAAAAAAAAAATAGCCAGTGGGGGAGGGTTGAAGTTACGGTCGCAGCTGCAACAGACAGAGGGACCATTTTCATTTTGCAGGGTATTTAATTAAAAAAAAAAAAAAAAAACACAGAGGGAAGGTTTTCTTTATTTCAGGTTTTGACACTGGGGATTGGGCATCCGCAATGTCAGTGTTATGTCTGCTGGGGGCGTGTGGTGGGTGCTGAGAGGGAGGATCGGGGGGGAGAACAGTTACAGGGTGCCAGCAACAGACATTGATGGACGTTTTTCTTTATAACAGGCTATATATTTGAAAAGACACTGGGGGATTGGGCACCCCCAGTGTAAGTGTTATTTTTGTTGGGGGGGTGTGGGGTGAAGGATGCTGAGAGGGAGGGCTGGAGAAGAACAGTTACGGAGCACCAGCAACAGACATCAATGGACGGTTTTCTGTGTTGTTGGTATGCAAGGAATTTCCATGACTTTGGGCATGCGCATAGCATGGATGATAATGCGCATGCCAGAGTCATTGATCCAAACACTGGCTCTTGATGTTGAAAGCCACTCAGCTGTTTGCTAACGCAGCTTCATGCGGATCAAAGGGCCGAAGCCTTCTCTGACTGGAGCGGCTGCAGTCCTTTAAAATACAAGAAGTTTCTGCCCGCAAAGCTGAGAGCTGCGTCAGACCACAGTGCACGGTCATTGGAGTACACTGCCACACTGCCGAGCCCCTGGTATTGTGAACTGCAATGGGCTTGACAGTGACACACCTCCCAAATCCCCTTGTACGTGTCCCAAAACATTTTGTTGCTTACGCATCAAATGTAAAAATGATAACCAAGCTCTGAAGCATTGGAAGTACTTTAGAGCGTGGTAATTGAGTAGTTTCCTTTCAGTCCTGAAGCGGCATACAATTAGTGAGGTAGTGCAAGTGATATGTGATCAAGGAAGAAGCAGAGGCGGTGCACAATCGAGGAGACAGCACAAGGAGTGTGCAATTGGGCAGGCAGCATGTAACGGGGCTAGCTAAGTTGCTAACAGTGAGTGAAAAAGTCAGCAAGAAACAAATGAAAAAGCAACAGGACAGAGAAGAGAAATCAGAAAGCGCAGAGCAGCAGCAAATGAAAGCAAAAGCTAATGATATAAATGTACAGCTAGGAAAACATAGCAACAGCACAAAATAAAGCAAAGACAGGGACAAAAGAGAACAGCATTTTTTTTTAACCACAGAGTTTTTGGCCCCAAAACTGTCACCTTGCTCCTACTTCAGGTCCCCTGTCGGTCCCCTACCCCGACTACCACTTCTCCTGACATCGTGGCTAGCGGGAATCCACATGGAGCGAGTTCCAAGGACCAATGACCATCATTTAGAAGGCTTGAGGCACATACTTTTTGTGCGTTTCTCCCACTTCCCTGGTCCCTCCTACCTCTCTGGCTGTTGGATGTAGCCTCTGGCGGCCTCAACCACAGAAGCATGCATTGGGCTGATACCACCCCCGTGAAGGAGCAAGCCCCCGGCTCACCATCGGGGGCCGCTGCTGTGTCAGAGCCCAGACATCCCCCCTACCCTGCTGGCCCTCTGGAGAAACACAGAAACATAGAATCTGACAGCCTTGTCTCCCCGTTTTTCCCTACCTAATGTATCACTGCAGACCCTACTTGATCTCCAGCGTATCCCCCCATCTTATCATTAAGGTTCCCTTATGCCTATCCCATGTTTTCTTGAATCCTGTTACAGTTTTGGCCCCCATCATCTCTGCTGGGAGGCTGTACCAGGCGTCCACCACCCTCTCCGTGAAGAAGTACTTCCTCACATCTCCCCCTCAGTCTACCCCCCCCCCCTTCACAGCATGACTCCTTGTCCTTCTGTATCTTTTTCTCTGAAAGATGTTTCCCTATTGAACCCTATTTATACATGTGGGATATTTGAAAGTTTCTGTCATATCCCCCTTCTCCCTCCATTCCTCCAGTGTATACATTCTCCCTCCATTCCTCCAGTGTATACACACTGAGGTCCTTCAGTCTTTTCTCATTGGGCTTTTGAGGAAAGACTGAAAGACCTTAATATGTACAACCTGGAGGAATGGAGGTAGAGAGGGGGATATAAACAACATTCAAATACTTCACAGGGGTAAATAAGGTAAAGAAGGGAAGTATTTAAAAAAAAAGATGCTCAAGGACAGGGGGTCATGCTATGAAGCTGGAGTGGGGTAGACTCAGGGGAGATGTGAGGAAGTACTTCTTCATGAAGAGGGTGCACTCCCCATCCCTGGCCACCTGATCCTGGTTACCCTGGCCTCACTTCTGAACCCAGGTCACCAGCATGGAAGTGCAATGCGCTTCCACTGAGCCATCAGGAGGCCTAGAGAACAGAATATTAAAGACAGACAAGACAGAAGCACAGACAGTAAAAACAGCAAAAGGAAAGCAGAGAGGAGAGAAAGGGCAAAGACAATTCAACATGATAGCTGAAACAGTCCAGAGAGAACAGAAAGACCAGAGTGTGAGAGCAAGAGAGAATCCTGTGAGAAGTCTGAACACTAAGATGTGAAACAGAACCACAGCTGCAGGTATGGAATAAAGCAACATTGGGAACTGTACTGTAGTGGAGTGGAAAGGGGTAGGGGTCAAGTTTTCTAGATCTAAGAATTGGGGGGGGGGGCAGGATCTAGGATAAGAGGATTTGTTGGGAAAGGTGACATTTTGAAGGGGGGGCTGATAATTAACCAAGTAATATTTAGCTACTTTGGCCACTAAGTTCCCAGTATTGACTAAGGCAGGTGTCAACTAATTGCCACATAGTTTTTTGGGGTTTTTTTGTTACAAAATTCAACAACAGGTTGCTGGAGCTTCTGCTGCAACTGAGGCTGAAAACCTGAGCCAAAAGGAGCTCTTCTTAGGCTTTAAAAATTGCTTTGCACACTGGGATGATGCCACTGACCCCAGAGTGACACTGGACTTCTCAATCAGGGTGAAACAGTCTTCACCCCACGGCCAACGAGGTCAGTGTCCAGAAAAGGCACGTCCGCCAATTTGTGTTGGGTCTGCAGGGTAAAGGCTGAGAGATGTAGCCAGGCCATCCTACACGTGGACACCGAAGCCACCACTGTGTGGGTGCATGAGTCACCCCTGTAAAAAGCTGCCTGCAACTGGTGTTCAGACAGGGAACATCCCCGGTCCTAGCATCTGTCTGGCTATCTGCTGAGAGCAGAGAGAGAGAGCATGTCAGTGAGCTTGTCAAAATTCACATGACTACACCTGGCCATAAGAGCCACATAGCTAGTCTGACACAAGCCTGAGGCAGCCCCCACATACACCTTGCATGCCATGAAGTCCTGCTCCTTGGAGTCCTTGGCCAGTGACTTGTCTGTATCTCTGTGGACCTCCAATTCCTAAAGGCAGAGTCCGAGACTAGCCCCTCTGCCATAGGATGCTCCAAGAACCTGGAAAGGCCCCCCCCATAGGGATTGCATACTTGCAGTCCATTCCATGAGGGGGAAGCCTAGCAAGACACGTAGGTGTTGCCAGATCCTGACAGCTGGGCCCAGGACAGCCTCAACCATCAGGAATGTCACCCTTGGGGAATTGTACCATTCCAGGATCTCCACCAGGGATTAGGTCTCCCGTTTCTGAACCTCCGCCAAGGGGCTGTCCATAGTAGCTGACATGTGCTGCAGAAAGGCAGCAAAGGATGTCAACGCACCCATGGTGGCCTAATATTTGAAAAGTCATTCACTCAACCATGGGAAGAAGAAGCCATGGAGGACTCTACGTCCAAATCAGAGTCTCAACTGAAAGGGAAGCTACAGCCTCTTCTCAAGGGAGATGACCATCTGGAACTGGACACTAAGCAACCAAGTATCAGATCAAGAAACTTTCACGGGACCTCCTTTCGCGGCTGGGAGGGGGACTTGACCACCATAAGTCAAGAAGGAGAAACTGCCACCAACAATCCCCCTAGAAGTGGCCCAGAGGGTGCAGGAACCCAAGATGGAGCAAAAAAAGGGCCTATCCTCTCCTAGCCTGTCAAGACCCACTGGCTTCAGAAGAGGTTCTTGTACCGCCTCCGTAGTCCACACCATCGAAGGTCATCCAAGGAAGTGGATGAACGCGATGGGTACCTATTGTATGTCAGTGTCGACCAGAGCAGGACCCAGATTACAACTGAGACTGTGACCTGGATCTCAGTCTGGACTGTTGACCTCCATGACGGTTTAGTGAAGACACCGAATATACCACCTGCTGAGGCATCTTGACCACAATGCAGGCACCTACGGAGTGACCACCAGTGGAGGCAGCACTGGCATTTGCTCAACCAGGGTCACCAGTGGAACTTCCTCCCTGGCTGGGGGGGGAGGGGCCTGGTAAAAACTAGGGTCTTGGAGAGCGAGAATGACTTGTACATCTCTGACTCCTTGTCAGTTGGCTCAAAGAAAATCCTGAATGCCTCACTGACTGAAGTGTTGACTGGAGTCAGTGTTGACTGCTACACTGGAGGCACTGTGGAAACACTGATTGAACCCTTGACAGATGGAAGCTCAACCGAGGTCAACTAGTTGTGGAAATCAATGAACTGGAGAGAGCGGGAATGCTCCCTCTCCCAGGATCAATAGTGGCACTTTTTCTGCTTTCTCCAACAAGGGGGTGCTCTCAAAGAAAATCTGAAGAGCCAGGCACATGTCACTGAACTCTGGGGCCTGGCAATCTACAAAGGTAGTGCCCGAGGCCTGCCCAGCCAGGACCAAATCCCTGGCAAACGAACACCCCATCAACACCTCCTCCTCCATGGCCACTAATTGGACTGTCGACCTGAAAACAGTGTAGCCTGACAGCATGGACACCACCCAACATGGTGGTCAGCCCTCAAGCAGTAGAGACACATGACATTTTCTGCCTGCACAAAACGAAATACTTAAAACAAGTCTTCTTGCTTTCCATCTTATTTGTTGACAGAGTAGTAAACAAGAGACGAGGCACACATTATGAATCAAAGCTCAAAGTTAAATCAAATATTTTGCCAAGGAACTAGTGCTTGAAAACTGGAATCCTCACAAGCTGCAGGAGCTGCAAGGGAGGAAAGAAAAAATTAATCACCATTAGTAATGTTGTTTCTTCTAATGGAGTCTTGCTGTATTCTGACAATATGCAGTTAGCCCCAGCACTTGAAATGCCACCGAAGAGGAAAGAGTTAACTCTATGCAGAAGCATAGAATGTTGAGCTCGAGCTCGGTTTTCAAACCTCTGTCTCTGGTACTTACCAGTGTAACCATCAGATTCTTACGGGCAAACTAACTACAAACTATGGAAATTGTTTACTCTGTAGCCAAAGGGCAGCAATTTGGGTCCCAAAAGACTCAAGTCGAGGACCCAAGGAAAAAAGGTAGTGACAATAATATATAAGTATATATTAAACCCAACAGTAATAATAATAAAACAACTATCCCACCCTTAAGAGGAAGGGTACAAGGTACACCCCTGAGGTGCTATACTGTACCTGCCAGCCCACTTCCCAAAAACTAGGTTCTGAGAGAGGAGATAGGGAGGGAGGGAGGTCAGAATACAGCAAGACTCCATTAGAAGAAACAACATTACTATGGTGAGTAATTTTTTCTTCAAACAACATGAAGCCTTGCTGTATTCTGACAATATGCAGACTTCCAAGCAGTTCCCCCAGGAGGAGGAAATGCAGAACCTACTTTGGGATCAGGCTCTGCAGTACTGCTGTACTAAACCTAGCATCACTTCTAGCCTGGATGTCCAGAGAGTAATGCCTGGTGAATGTATGGACTGTTTTCCAGGTGGCTGCTTTATAGACTTCTAGCAAGGGTATATCTCTGGCCGCAGCCAGAGTAGCAGCTGTACCCCTAGTTGAGTGAGCCCTCAGGCCTGGAGGGGGTGTTATGCCCAATTTGTCATAGCAGAATTACATACAAGAGACAATCCACCTGGCAATAGTCCTTTTAGTAGCAGGCTTACCTTTCCCCACTTCACCATAAGTGAGAAACAATTGAAGACAGTCATGTCTGTGTGCCTTAGTATGCTCTAAGTAGTAGCTAAGAGCCCTTTTAACTTCCAAACTGTGTAATCTTCTTTCCCCTGAAGAAGAATGGTCAGTAAAAAACACAGGAAGAGACATGGACTGGTTCAGATGAAAGACTGATACCACTTTGGGCAAGAATCTCCTATTGGTTCTTCGGACCACCTTATCCCTTTGGAAGGAGATAAAGTCAGGTTCGACTGACAAGGCCTGTAATTCACTAATCCACCTGACAGAAGTAATAACTACCAGGAACACAGTTTTCCAGGTCAAGTACTTCAGCTCGGCCGAAGCCAGAGGTTCAAAGGGTGGCTGCATAAGCCGGTCAGTGCAGACATTAAGATCCCAAGCCGGAGTAGGCTCTCGAAAGGGAGGGTTACTATGAACCAGACCTTTGAAAAACTTACTGAAAACAGGTTGAGATGCCAGGGAAGAGCCCTTCCCTGCTGAAAGGAATACAGAGACAGCTGCTAGGTGAACCTTCAGAGTTGCAGGCCTAAGGCCTAGACCATTAAGATGAACCAGATAATCTAAGGCTGTAGCAATGTCTGCAGAATCAGGCACAATGCCCCTCTGAGAACACCAAATGCCGAACATTTTCCATTTGGAATTATAGGTTTTTCTAGTGGAAGGTTTCCTGGAAACCTTCAAAATATCTAGAACTCCCTGAGAAAGGTGCAGGCCTGCATATTCTGACTCTTCAAGAGCCAGGCCTTGAGGTTGAAATTCTGGAGATTGGGGTACCAAATCCTCCCCTGAGAGGATGTTAGTAGATTGTATCTCTTGGGGAGAAACAGGGGAGGTGACACTGCCAGAGACAGCAGCAGAGGAAACCAAGGCTGTCTGGCGCAATCTGGAGCCACCAATATCACTGTGCAGGGTTGAGACCTGATTTTTATCAGGACTCTGAACAACAGAGGGATGGGAGGGAAGGCATAGAGAAACCTGCCCTTCCAATCCAGAATGAGAGCATCCAGAGGAACAGTCCCCAGAACTGGAGGTCTGCAACAAAACAGAGGAAGTTGGTGATTGTCTGGGGCTGCAAAGAGATCTATTTCTGGAGTGCCCCATCTAGAGAAGATGACTTGTAGAATGTGAAGGTCCAGGAACCATTCGTGATGCCCCAGGGAGATTCTGCTCAGAGCATCTGCTAGTACATTGTCCTTTCCTGGAAGGTGAACTGCTATAAGGGGAAGTCTGAAGAGAACAGGCTAGAGACCACAGTTTCATGGCTTCTGTGCACAAGGCTGTGGACTGAGTGCCCCCCTGCTTGTTGATGTACCATATTATGGTGGTGTTGGCTGTCCTGACTTGAACCACCTTGCCCCTGACTGACTCTGAGAAGACCTGGAGGGCCAGAAAAACTGCCTTGAGTTCTGGGAGACTGATGTGAAGTAGAGACTCTTATGGAGACCAGACCCCTTGAGCCGTAAGGGCTCCCAAATGGGCTCCCCAAAATAGAAGAGAAGCATCTGTAGTTAGGACTACTGAGGGGACTTGAAAGAGAAATGTAACTCCTTGTCTGAGGTTGTCCTGGTCCAGCCACCACTGGAGAGCTAGGACCAGAGTCTGAGTCACTGGAATCAATTTGGTGAGAAAGACTCTTTTCTGAAACCAAAAGGACCTTAGGTGGAACTGAATGTCCCTCATCTGAAATCTTGCTCCCTGCACCACTGCAGTGGAAGCTGCCATGTGGCCCAGGAGTTGAAGAAACTGTCTCGCTGGATGAGAGACCAGAGGCCGAAAAGAGGAAGCAAGATCTGTTAAGGCATTTACCCTTGCCAGGGGGAGGAAAGCCTTTGCTTGGATAGCATCCAATTCTATTCCTATGAAAGTAAGAAGTTGCACTGGTTCGAGGACAGACTTTGGGAGATTGAGGAGAAACCCCAGAGAACTGAGCAAGTCTTGAGTGGTTTTCAGGGCTGACTTGACCTGGTCTGATGACTGACCTACAATTAACGAGTCATCCAGATATGGGAAAATGGAAATACCTTGCCTTCTGAGGTAAGCCACTACTACTGCAAGGCACTTTGTGAACACCCTTGGAGCTGACGTTAGGCCGAATGGCATGGCTCTGAACTGATAGTGGCCTGAAGGCAACTCCAACCTGAGGTACTTTCTGTGGGAGCACCTGATAGGAATATGGAAGTAGGCATCCTTGAGGTTCAGGGATGCGAGCCAATCCCCTGGCCTTAGAGAGAGAAGAATTATTCCCAGAGTCGATGGCAGGAAAAAAGGAACTGAGGCGGTTGGAGGGTCGATGCTGAGATAGTCATTGCTGCATGAGCCGAGGTTAGCAGCGCCACTCCTCACGGCTCCATTTCTGGTGCTAGCCCTCTTGCAAAACAGTTTGCTCCCGCTGGGTCCCAGTGCCTCAGGCATAGATCCCATCAGTGTGAATGAGTGGTGGAGACTTTATGTCCAGGAAGATTTATTCCCAGAGTCACCATTTGGAATTTTGGTTTTGAGATGTGTTTGTTCAAATACCTTAGGTCTAGGATGGGTCACCACTCCCGTCTTTTTTGGGGGTAAGGAAGTACCTGGAGTACAGGCCTCTGCCCCTGTGCTGAGTAGGAACCTTCTCTACCAGTTCTGAGAGCCAGAAGAGAGGAAACCTCTTCCTCTAGGGCAAGGGTCTCTGAGATGAATGCAGGTGGAAAAGACCTGGCTCTCAGTTTTGGAAACGTTTTGAAGCTGAGGTCCAGTCCCTGGCTTACTACTTCCAGGACCCAGTTGTCTGAGGTAACAGACTTTCAGGGCTGGAAGTAGTAAGCCAGTCTGCCTCCTACTGGAATGGGGGAGTCGACCCGGGCTGACACATCAGGGTGTCTGCTTGGCAGGAGCCTTGGACTAGGAAGAGGATGCAGCCCTGTTCATCTCCCTCATGCCTCTCCCTCGAAAGAACCCCCTCTGTAGGTAGGAAGGAAGAGGAAGTGTGGGCTTGGTAAAAAAGCCTGCGGAATGGCCTGCCCTTGCCCCTAAACTGCTGCTTTTGAGGAGTGGCTTGCCTCTGTTTGGCCTATGCACTCCTATAAATGGTCCTGTACTCGTCCATTTTTTTCATGTAAGCCTCTGCTCCCCAAACAGAGAGTTACCCACTACAGGGAAATCCATAGCCTTGGCCTAGGTATCCTGTGAAAGGCTAATACATCTGAGTCAAGCATGTCTTCTGAGACACAGATGTAGCCATGACTCTTGATGCCACATCACTGGAGTCCACAGTAGCATGAAATTGCACTTTGGATGCCTCAGTTCCATCAGCAGCCACCTCCTCCAGCTCTTTGGCTAGCTGGGGGGAGGCCTGTTTAGCCAGTTCCAGAACCGTATCCCACCTGGACTTCTGGTACCTGGCTGTGCAGGCCATATAATTTGCCTGCCTGAGTCCCAAAGAGGATGCCAAATATTGTTTCTTGGCCATGGCATCAACTTTCCTGGAGTCCTTGTCCGGGGTGTGTGAAGCCAAAGGAATATTAGCCCTGTCACAGGCTGCAGCCTGCACTACCTCAGCATGGCTGCAATGAGTGAATAAGAACTCCATACCTGAGCCTGATAACATATACCTCCTGTCCATTATCTTATCCACAGGAGGTAAGGAGTTAGGTGTTTGTAAAATGTTTTGTGTCTGTTTCCCCAAGGACTTGTGAAGAGGGATAGACAATCTTTCGGACTCTGGGATGTCCATCATTTCTACAAAATCAGGCTCTTCCTCCTCCTCAACAGCTTCAACCGTAGGGAGCTGGAGGGTTTCAGCCTCTTTTTTGTAAAACAAGAAGTGTGAAGGGGACTCAGAAAGCCTGGGAGGGGAAACATTAGAGGGCCTGTCTGGGGAGATGTCCGGTTCAGTGGGCACATCCAGACCCTCAAGGTCGTCACCTTCATTCTCATCGTCGGGATAGTCTTCGTCTCCCTCCCACTCCTCATAGAAAGCATCTGGATCAAAATCTGATGGAGACGGATCCGACCGAACAGACCGCCTAACCGGCGGTACCAGTTCGGACGGAACCGGGCAAAGCGACTGAACTATGCTAATCGCTTTGGCAATCTCGTCAGTGGTTGGAGTATGTGGTGCTGGATCAGAACCGGCTAACTTACGCTTTCTTTTTGACGGAACCGACCCCTCGGAGTCAGACCTCCTTTGGCCCGAAGAGGTATCGCCTAGGTCAGTAGGCACCTCCTCAGGTTCAGCCGTAACCGAACCGGGCTGGCCATCCGGATCTACGGACTTCTCGGCCTCCCTTTTCTTCAGCCTACTCAACCTTTTTTCTAGAGTGGCTTTAGGGAAGTTTTTCAAATCTGGCAGTCTGATTTGAGGTGGTCAAACCCCAGTCAATAAACACATATGAACTGGGGGTCGGCCTTGGCAAAGGCCTCCCCACATTCAATAAGTACATTGTTGAAACCCAGTGGGACCTTTTTTTTTCTTGGGTTTCTCAGACATGGCCAACCTAACTAATTACCCTTAAAAAGCTTTCAAGCCAGGTAATAAACAACCGATCGGTTATGAACCGTGTCACAGGTTCTGAAAAATAACCAGAAAAAGTCTGGCTCTTTTGAAACCGATCGGTACCAGAACACCACACTAATCTCAGAAAATAACAGAACAATCAGAAAGGTCGATTCCTAACTGGACCAACCGATGAAGAACCGAAACAAAGAACAATTTCCACAATTTCTAAGTAAGTCACCACCTATCTACCATACTACCTGTACCATAGACAGAGGCTGGAAATCCGAAAAATAATAAACAGATCAGTTTAAACCGAACGCTTTTTTTAAAACTTTACCAAACCGAGCAGAGGAAATCTCTGGAGCGACTTCACTGTTAGGCGGAGTAAAGACTCTGACGGTTACACTGGTAAGTACCAGAGACAGAGGTTTGAAAACTGAGCTCGAGTTCAACGTTCTATGCTTCTGCATAGAGTTAACTCTTTCCTCTCTGGGGCAGTTCAAGTGCTGGGGCTAACTACATATTGTCAGAATACAGCAAGACTTAATGTTGCTTGACACTGTCCCTTTCGGTGGAAAGGAGATCTGAAGTCAGACAGGGTGGAGCAAGAGAATGACACCACTGGTGGTGGGAGAAGCCAGGCTTGAAGATGTCCAGTGACTGAGGAGAGACCAGCCGAACTGCCCAAGTGTGGACAGTGAATTAAATCCAGGTTGTCAGAATAAAGGTTTGCTTGAATTGTAAATTCCTTTACTCCGATACCTGTACAGTTTTATTTGCACCTGAAGTTATGTTTATTTATTTTATTTATTTATTTAGCTTTTGTTGACCGGGGTAAGTGCGCTAGACAAATCCTGCCTATTTTCAGGCACGACCCGGGGGAGGGGGTTACAGATGAATGCCAACTGATCTTGAACCAGATTAAGCTGTTATGCGTAACTTGTTTCCTATGCTCCTGCAATTCCTCTGTGTCCACATACACACACACCACTTCCGGTCATAGCTGGAAACTAGCCTTCCAGGGCTCTGTAAAATTTGGTTAAATAAATAAATACCTCCATTACTCTCTTGTAGTCTCCCAAGTGGAAAAGCGCAATATCCAATCCACAAATCTGTGTCTTCCTCCTTCTCTCCAACATGTCGTTTAAACTGCAAAACAAACAAGGGACAGTCAGGTACTAGTTTTACCTCATTGCATGGTCTGGCTACTGAAACCTACTATCTGGTTAAATGTTGGTTAAAAACTGCTCCAGATGTCAACAACTTTCTCAGTAGTTCTGTATTAATGGCTAACTGTGCATTCAGACTAATTAATTTCAGCCTGGCCAATTCTATGTCTATAATCATCACAAAACAGATCTGGGTTCTACATAGCAAACAATATTTTGACAACCATATGTTTATCCACACTTTTCTTGCTTTCTTCCCCTCTCTGCCACAATGATTGAGAGGGTGTGTTAGTAGCTGCCTTGACAACAAAAAGCTATGCCGTCACTCAGATGGCCAGTATGGGATGTTCAAATGTGAGGTGTCTCGAACCCTCCATGCCCTAGAGCCGAATGTCACACCACTGCAATGTGCTCACCCCCTGCTGGGATTCTAGTGCTTACAAAAACCCCAGTCCCTAGGTGGCAAATGATATGATGCCAACACATCACGGGGACAACCATGCAAACATTTTGGTCTCAAATGCAACAAAAAATTAAGTCTAATAAATAAAAAGTTTTATTGTTGAAGATATTATTTGATTTTTCTAAAGGTATCTGTATTTTTATTTGGCGTCACAAAGCTTGACAAAGGGTAACTGCCTTTTTTTTTTTTTTTAATAGCGCATTCAAGAGTGTGCACACCTATATTTTTTCCAAGTTTAGGTTAAAGTCACCAATTAATAGTACTTAATGACTGCCAATGTACCTGCTCAACATATCATCTAGTAATGATTTTGCAGCAGGTTGATGATCTGGAGGGTGCAAATCCATTTAGTGAGCTGATGGCCAGTTTGGCTACAAGCTTTCAAAATGCTAGACCAATATTTTTTTTTTTTTTTTTTTTAGTGGCCATCATTTTTAAGGACTCAAAAAACTTTTGTGGGCATGTAACCAGTTGGCTGTATCTTTCAAAATTTGGCAGCCAACACATTTTTTAGTGGTCATTGGCCAGCTGGCTACTTAACCTGTCCCACCCAGGTAACTATCCACAAGACAAAATGTGGAAACATGTGGGATTAAGATTTTTATAAATAGAATTTCCATACCCTCCAGTGGGGTTGTGGCAGTCTGAGCAGTAATATCTCAACAGACTGTACATTGAGATAACTGGAAAACTCACCTGCATTACTATGTCTAAATTTGATTTAATTCTACACATGGTAATAAAGCTCATTCTCCTGTTTCTATGATTGATTCTCTCTTTTACACTACAAACTCTACACCCTTACCTCTTCTTTGTGTCTACTGGAGAGGAATTTGGATCCTTTTTCAATCCAAAATGTCCAGTATTCAGGAAAACATTGCATCTCTTCCTTCCCTTCTACTACACTTTACTAATCTTCACCTACTCCTTTTCCACCATCTCTTGCACCTATTCCCTCTTTCCACAAAAGTATTGTACATCCTCTTCTTCTGCCAATCCATTTTCATGTACCCTTCACCCTCTTCCAGCTCTCTTAAGCTCTGATGTCATTCAGCAATTTCTCCTGCATTCTAGTCATTATTAAAGACTCACTCTCCTCTGGCAGTACCCCTGGCACTCTTAAAGGGGAACATTCATTAGCAGTGCCCACCATAGTTTGAAAGCCTGTGAAAAAATATTTTTAATGAGGTACTGGGCTATGCTGGTCCAGTGGCACAGAGGTTTGAGGCACTGGACGCCATACTCCTGGGTTTGGGAATGGACTCGGGCCACCAGGGGTCAGCTGGGGGAGTGCGGACTTGGACTGAGCTGCCAGCAGGCAGCTCTCCTTTCCTGGGGGAGGGTGGTTTGCATTGCGCAGCTTTGGTGGCCCCTAGTGGAGACTGGGGGCTCAGCTGACACAGTGCATCTTTCAGAGGGGTAAGGTGGCAGCGGCAGACGTCCTGCAGGTGGGTGCTGGAGCACACCTGCGCTGCACTAGACATCATTGCATGTCGGTGCTACCGAGAGAAAACATAAGAAAGATCCCCTTCCATTGGTAGGTGAAGGCGGGTCCAGAGGTTGCAGCCCCACATTCCTCGCTGGGCACCAGGATGTCTGCTCCGGTCCCTCCTCCTGTAGCAGCAACCCTCCAGCACTATAGATAGAGCATTGGTAAGAAGTGTGGCGGTCCTTCCTTGGGGGACTCAGATCCGAGGGGTTAGGGTAGGCTGCACTTGGAGTGGGGGGAGGTGCCCCCTGCCAGAGAAAGGATGTCTGGACTTCAGGTTGGAAGGGCAGAGCTAGCACACCGCACGACCATGCTGGAGAGGGGCCAAAGGTAAGAAAGACTAAATAAAGTTAAAAAAAAAAATGAGGCACTGGGCTTGCCTGCAGCTGGCAGCAGTGCAAAGCTATCAAGGATTAAGTCTACCCGATAGCAATAGTACACTGCCATTTTTAGAACCGGTGATGTCATATTAGGTGCAGCTCTGCTGAACAACATTAGCCAGACTCAGTTTCACCCTCTCTGATATCACAATATTCTAAAAATAGTGGCAATGTAGTATCAATAAAGGACAGATTAAAAGTATTTCTTGATATCTCTATACAGCTTCCAGCTGCGGGTAAGTACAATACCTAATTCAAAGGAGAACTGTGTTTGACCTGTAGATAATTTTTCCTTGTAGAAGCTGTTTTATTTTTTTTTATTAATTTTAATTCCAATTTTGTTACTACTCCATCTTTAGAGGCCTTTTAAATAATTCAGTGCGTCTTTCTCATTAACACACTAGTGTTAAAAGAGTTGTTCGTGAACTTTTAAATCAGCTGTGCAATGGAAAGAAAAAATTACTTACCATAGTAATATTGTTTCTTCCAGGGGATCCCTCATTATGCTTAACTAATGCACTCAGCCTGACAGGTTGAAGTGCCCCAGAGTGAGTGGAATAATATGCAAATTATGGAATTCAGAATGCCATTCAAACCTCTTCCTTGAGGTGGTGTTGTGTTCTACAGCCTAACGTCAGATCCTTTTGGAGTGAAATGAAAATCATCCCCCAATTATGCTAGCCTATCATAAAGTATACCAAACATGAAGTGCCCTAAAGGACAATAAAGAGCTGGTCATGCAGGCCAATCCTTGGCAGACTAAAACAAGCCACATAAACACAGTAATTATGAATGAACAAAAAGTAATGCTCAAATAAATAAACATTAGAGAAAAACCAATTGATGTAGAACCTTTTCCAGGTTCTGGAAGGGAAGGGGAGGTGGGAGGTTTAAGCATAATGAGGGATCCCCTGGAAAAAACAATATTACTATGGTAAGCAATGTTTTTCTTCAAACCCTAGGAATCCCTCATTATGCTTAACTAATGCAGACCATGAAGGAGTGCCTTGGGAGGCTTAGGGAAAAGGTTCTGTAGTACAGCAGTGCCAAACCTAGCATCTCTCCTGGATTGTATATCCAGGCAATAGTGCTTTGTAAAGGTGTGTGCAGTTTTCCAGGTGGCTGCTCTACAGATTTCCAGCAAGGGGACATCCCTTGCAGCCACCACAGAAGCAGCAATGCCATGAGTAGAGTGCGCCCTGAGGACTTGAAGTGGCTGTTTGTCAGCTTTAGAGTAACAGAACTGGATACAGAAAACAATCCAGCGGGCAATGGTCCTCTTAGCAGCTGGCCTGCCTT
Organism: Neoceratodus forsteri; assembly: GCA_016271365.2. Classification (NCBI taxonomy): domain Eukaryota; kingdom Metazoa; phylum Chordata; order Ceratodontiformes; family Ceratodontidae; genus Neoceratodus; species Neoceratodus forsteri. The sequence goes on along the minus strand of CM057450.1, from coordinate 107,896,229 downwards.
TTCCCATTTCACCATATATGAGGAATAGCTGTGAGTGGGAGGATCTGAGCTCCTTAGTACGATCCAGATAGTGTCCGAGTTACCTCTTAACATCCAGCCTGAGCAGCATCTGCTCACCAGGGCTGAACCCTTCTGTGAAGAACACTGGAAGAGTGATGGACTGGTTTAAATGAAATTCGGACATCAGCTTGGGCAGGAATTTCATGTTAGTCCTAAGGACTACCTTGTCCCTGTGAAAAATGATGTACTGTAATTAGGGTCAGTGCAGGGAGCTTGCAGCTTGCACACTCTTCTGGCCGAAGTTATGGTCACCAGGAAGAATGACTTCCAGGTGATGTACTTTGAATCTGCAGAGGCCATGAGCTCAAAGGGGATTCCATGAGCATGGCTATGCAGAGGTTCAAATCCCAGGAAGGGACAGGCTCCCTAATAGGGGGATGCAGATGCAGGAGGGCCTTAAAGAAAATGGGGTAAGAAGCCACCGTTTTCTCTTTGCCTGCTGTTGCACAGACAGACACAGCTGCCAAATGCACCTTTAGGGTCAAAGGCCTGAGACCTAAAGCTTGTAAGTGCTCCAGATAGTCCGAAATGAAAGGCAGGTCCGCCTGCAAGGGATTGGACTGCTTAGAAGCACACCATAGGTAAAACCTTTTCCACTTGGAAGCATACGTCTTTCTGGTGGTAGGTTTCCTAGAATCCTTGAGGACCCAGAGAACCTGTTCTGAAAACTGAAAATCAGAATATTTTAACTCTTCAAGAACCAAGCCTTGAGGCGAAGTGACTTGAAGTTTGGAAAGGCTACCCTGCACTGAGTCATGGTCAGTAGGATGTGTCTCAGAGGGAGACAAATGGGCTGTTTGGAGGAGAGGACCAGAAGTAGGGGGTACCATGGTTGCTGGGCCCAGTCCGGCACTATTAGTATCATGGTTGCAGACCAGCTCCTCAATTTCAGGAGAACGCGTAACGGTAGAGGAAATTGGGGGGGGGGGACCAAACAGAAACCTCCCCGATCAGTCCAGGCCAGAGCGTCCATGGGGACTGTTCCCACTGCCCGAGGCCTGCAACAGAAGTGGGGGAACTGCAAATTTTCTTTGGAGGTGAACAGGTCTATTTCAGGTGTGCCCCATCTTCGAAGAGTGTGGCTAACACCTGCTTATTCAGTGACAATTAGTGATGATCCTGGCTTATCCTGCTGAGGGAACCCACAAATACGTTGTCCTTTCCTGGAAGGTGGACTGCTGCCAGCAGCACCTCTAGTGAGTAAGCCAGATTCCAGAGCTTCATAGCTTCTGCGCACAGCTTTGAGGACCTTGTGCCTCCCTGCTTGTTGATGTGGTACATGATGGTGGTGTTCTCTGTCCTGACTATGACCGAATGGCCCTTTATCTAAGGAGCAAATGAATGGAGTGCAAAGAAGACTGCCCTTAGCTCCAGGAAGTTTATGTGCTCCCTGGACTCTTGGGAAGACCACACGCCACCCACTGCTATGTCGATCAGGTGGGCTCCCCAACCCAGGAGCCAGGCATCTGTTGTCAGACAACTGTTGGAGACTGTTGCTGAAAATGCATCCCTTCTCTGAGGTTGTCCTTTTTTTCCACCAGTCCAAGGCTTGTTGCAGAGTTTTTGTCACAGGTACTAGCCTTGACAGAGGGTGTCTTTTCTGGGACCATTGTGCCTTTAGGTGATACTGAATGTCTCTCATTTGGAATCTGGCCCCTGATACCACAGTTGTGGTGAAGGCCATATGCCCCAGAAGCTGAAGGAAGTGTCTTGCTGGCCTGGGTTGGCCCAGACTAAAGGAGTCTGCTGGATTCAGAAGGCTTACCAGACCATCTTGGGGCAGGAATGCTGTGCCCTGGAGGGCATCCAGCTCTGCCCCATGAACTCTAGTATCTGTACCGGTTCTGTCTGGGAGTTTTTCACATTTGTGAGAAATCCCAATATCTGCAAGGTGCTCTGAGTTAACTGGAGGGAGTCCTTGACCTGTTAATGTGATTTTCCTACGACTAGTCAGTTGTCCAGATAAGGAAAAACCATTACTTATTGTCTTCTGAGATGTGCTGCCACGACGGCCAAGCACATTTTGAAATGAACACCCTGGGAGCAGATGACAAAACAAAGGGAAGGGCTGTGAACTGGTAGTGACCAGAAGGCAGCCTGAACCGTAGGTATTTTCTTTGATTGGACCTGACCAGGATGTGAATATATGCATCTTTCAGGTCTAGAGATTCCAGCTAGTCTCCCTGCTGCAGGGATGGTATCACTGTGGACACAGTGACCATCCTGAATTTGTCTTTTTGAAGGTGTTTGTTAAAAAATCTGAGGTCCAGAATGGGTCGCCACTCCCCATTTTACTTGTGTGTGAGAAAGTATCTTGAGTAAAGGCCTTTTCCCCACTAGGGAGGATGAACTCTTTCTGCTGAATGAGACTGCAGTAGCTTCTCGACCTCCAACTCCAGCAGAACCCTTTCTGCTGGTGTGGAAGGGCAGAAATGTTCATGAACCTATAGCTTGGAGAAGATTTTGAACTGCAGAATGAGGCCTTGGCTCACTATTTCCAGTACCCACTTGCCTGTGCTGATGTTTTTCCACTCCTGGAAGAAAACCAGCCTTCCTCCCACTGGCAATGGGTGGGTGACCTAGAGAAATGCATCAGGGATTCTGCCTGGACTGAACCTTATATGCTGAAGCCTTGTCAGCCCTTCTGGAAGCTTTTCTGGACCTGCCACTAAAGTAACTTCTCATCTGAGAGCAGTCATAGGGCATGGGCATAGGATAGAAAGGACATGGGTAGTAACCTCTACTCTTACCTCCCCTTCCCTGAGGCCCATATGGTGTAGAGACCTTTTTCTTCTCAGTGTTGCTTTTGTAGGTGGTTTTGATCTCCTCCACCTTTTTCATGTATGCCTCTGTCTTGTCACCAAAGAGGGAATTACTCTCACATGGGAAATCCATGGCTTTTGCTTGGGTGTTTTGGGACAATTTAGTTGTCCTTAGCCAAGTGAATCTCTTTAGTAGATAGCTTGGGCCATTACCCTGAAAATGGAAATTACATCCTTATCGTAATTATTAATTTTCTTGGACAGTCTCCATCACTCATTCACACTGGTGGGATAGCGCCGGAGGCACTAGGACCAAACGGGAGCCTAAAATTTTCTGAAGAGTCGGCACCGAGACAGGACCACGCATGCGCGTCACCATGGACTAGCTTGCACCTGTGTAGGCTATCTTGGTGTCGACCCTCCAACCGCCTCAGTACCTTTTCAACCGAGGAGGTGCCGCATAACTAATGAGAATAACTCATCCTGAGTTTCTGGGCCTGAGAGGGCCCAGATGGCCTTTGTAAGAAAGGTCAAAGAATAATGTCCTCACAGTCTGAACCATAGGACCATGAAGACCAGGAAAGAAAACAAGTGAACCCAGGGGATGGTGGGTGGGTGGGCGTGTGAATAAGTGATGGAGACTGTCCAAGAAGATCAATAATTACGGTATGTACGTAATTTCCATATCTTCCTGGACTAAGTCTCCATCACTCATTCACACTAGTGGGAGCGTACCGAGCTAAAACCAACAACCCTGAGTAGGGTGGTAGGAGATAAGGTTCACTCAGAAAGGACAGCCAAGGACTGTCCTGCTAATAAAAAGAGCAGTCTTGTAAAGAGCAACTAGAACATAGTGCCTACAAGATAAGCGCTCGAGTTGTAACTCACCAGTTTGCAGACGACTGCAATGGACACAAAATGAAAGTCTGCCAGGAAGCCGCAACCACTCTAGGGGAGCGATAAGAACCTGGCCTCACAATTTGGTCTAGGACCAAAATTAATAGTGTCAAAGACATGTACTAATGTAACGTAAAGGGACCTCAGGAACTGAAAGAGTCGGAGGTAAAATCTACTGGTTCAGGGTGGACTGGAAAGTGCAGATGGAAACCCCCACTATCAAGTATGGCTGATCTGTAAACAACAGGTCCAGGAGCACTTGAACCCCTTACTTGGTAAGCAAGGGGGTCCCGGTGGGGTTAGCCCATCAAGGAGAATGGTCTCCAATTAGTCACAGGATCTTCCTGATGGAAGGCCAAGCACGACTTAGAAGCCTCTCGTGGTGGTCTAGTAGAACCAGATCCTACCCACTGCATATTCCAAAGGAATCATCCTGCCCCTGTATGTACAACTGTAGTAGCAGTCTTTGAACTCAGGGAAGAAAGGAACAAGTGTACAGGAAGACATGTCCACTGCGGAAAAAAACATTCCGACAAAAAAAAACAGGGGCTGGATTTCTAAGGCAAATAGAGGCAGATGTGCGTCGAGGAGGGACACAGCAGGACCAAGTTAGGGATAACCCACTTGTTGAAGTGACTGAAAAAGGCAGTGACTCAGTGCGGTGAGGCACTACCCACTCTGGCCTCCCTGAAGGGAGTAGGAAAGGATTCTAGTTTGTTTGCTGAAAAACAAACATCATAACTCCATCACGCATTTGAAGAGGATAGCTTCGTGAGCGACTGGCATGGACCAGTATGCAGGAACCGAAGGTGTGAATATTTGAGAAGCTACCTCAGAAAAAAGACCTACTTGACCTTCCGTCAAGAAGGAGAAAATCGCCTGTTAAGTTAAGCAAGCAAGGAAGTAGGAACCTGAATTCCGACTCGGTGGAGAGTCGCTTTTGCTGCTGCAAAGCTCTGCTCAAGAGAAGAAAACCTGATAAAAAGAAAGGGGAACGAACAGACTGGGCAGTTGCCTAGGTCTAGGAAATGTCTCTGAATGAGAGAAGTCACTCTTAGAGAAAGAGATGACCCTAGGGGAAGAAGAAGTCAGATACTCTTTACCGTACTCTGGAGACGAGCACCTCAGGGGCTGAGGCAGAACCTGACCAGATCCAAAACCGGGGGTATCGGGTTATTTTGGCTAGGCCCTGTGCTGTGCTAAAATTTTTTTTTTTTTTTTTAGTCTGAGCCTAACAAGGCTTTCAGGCTGCTATTTCGCAAGGATTGTCTTGACACAAAATGACAAAGATGTGCTCCATCTGACTGCAGAAGGAGCCTGAGCGTCCATACTGAAATCATGACCGGACTAATAATCACAGCTGGAGAGATGTTAACCACCTGTGCCAAAGAAGCCACCGAAGGGGCAATATCACAAGGGGGATATATACCCCTATCAAAGGAGCAGAAGAGCCAGAGCGGCTCCCGACCGTTAAATTAGAATGTTCCACAGAGTGTAACTGTCTTGACGATTGAAAAAGTCTAGACGCAGAAGTGTATGGTCCACAGACGCAGTTTGAAATACTATAGTGAACCCCATTACTGAGGAACTACTGAAAAGATTTTCCATCACGGACTCTGATGATAGAGAGGTCGTGCCCTTCAGTATATAAAATGAGTCGTCCGCTGTATTACTGACCAGAAGGACAGGGAAAGACCCATCTAGATGCACTTCTACCCTAGAAGGACCTCCAAGAGAGGTCTAGGACAGAGCCACTAGAGACTCCGGCATCAGGAAGGACGTCGAGGAGCTTGGTACCATGTAGGGAGCCAAGAAAGTGCTAAGCAGAATGAGATTCCACTGGCAGAGCAGTACAGCAGAGTTCCATCAGCAGAAAACAGCTGGATAACACAAGATCCCACATAGGCCGCCACTCACTAAGATGTGTGGAAAAAATAATCCACAGAACAGGAGTTCATTCTGCGATAAACATCCCGCCACAGGTTCTGTGGAAAGGAAGTCCGAAAAGGAAAAATGTGTCACTAATTCTGCCATACAGCACCCACAAGCACCCGTGCAGCACCAGCATCACTCGTGGCACAGGAGGGCACCAAGCAGTGCTTATGCAACCTGGGCGATACCCAAGGGCAGCCGCGGCAGTACCCACAGGCACCCCGGCACCCATGTAGCAATGGCACCCGAGGGCACCCCGACATCCATGGTACCATGGCACCATGGTACCCATGACACCCATGGCAAGAATGGCACCCAAGGGCACCAGTGGCACCCATGGGCACCTGTGGTGCCACCCCCAGCACCCATGGGTGTCCCCTGGTGCCACCCATGGTACTCATGGCACCAGTGGCACCCATGGTACCTATGGCACCCATGGCACCTGTGGGTGCTCACAGTGCAACCCGCGGCACCCACAGGTGCTCTTGGCGCCACCCATGGCACTCCTGGCACCCATGGCACGCTCGGGTGCACGGTGCCACCCGCAGGTCCACAGCACCACCTGCGGGTGCACAGCACCACCCAGACACCCGTGGCACCACAGACTGCGCCAATAACCAACGGCAGCAACAAACGCATCCACAGCACTGCACAGAGTGATGGCACCAACCACGGTGCGCGACTGAAGCACGGCACCGACTGGGCACCAAGGCATGGGCTGACCAAGGCACCAAGCCATGGCTGCCGAACAAGCACCGAGCCACGCGCACTGAAAGCATCAGCCACCGCACCGAACCACGGTGCCAAAGGAAAATGCCAATGGAAATCCTGAGAAGGGGAGAAGGAAAAAGGTGGTGCCCGTGCTGGCCCCTGCATGGAAAAGGGAGAGGGGGTAGGCACAAGGGGTCGACACGATGGCAAAGGCACCAGGAGGGCACCTTGCCCATCGTGATCCAATCGACCCGGCTCTGGTCTAACGGCTCCGAGGCCCGGAGGTCCCGAAATCAGGAGCAGAACCAGGAAAAACTGGAGAGTCAAACCCCTGCTCCATAGGAGCAGCCCAGAGGTGAAACTGCCCACTGGAGCTCCAACAAGGACAGAGATGGAGCTCAGAGTCAAGAATGCAGCCGTTAGGAGCGGGGCCAAGTGGAACCCACCAAAGTCGGTTCAGACCCATCGCCCCTTCTGATGAACAATCCTCGTGCAGATTTACCAACGGGCAACCTCGAACGGCACTGATTCTTCGTCCCCCAATGAGGAAGAGGAGCTCGAGGTTAAGCAGAGCCAGATCACTGGAACCGCTAGATTTGTGCTTCGGAGGACTGTACCCCCCCCGAGCACCGGACTGTCCATAGTCGGACGTCCCTCACACTAAGGGCGCAAACCGGACACAGCCCCTCTGCCATAAAAACTTTCAAATGAAGTCCTCCTACCATCACCGCTACCGTCTAAGGATGACTCCGTTGATGGCAGGAAAGAATTTATTTTTCTTCTTCTTCATAATCTTCTTCTTGTTCGTAAAATAAGAAATTACTACTTAAAATATTAAATTAAACGTTAAAAGCTGCTGTCGTATAGAAGAAAACTTAGACTCTGGCAGACGAGCGACGTCAACATCCAAGCGCACTCGACGGCGGGAGAAAAGGAACTGAGGCGGTTGGAGGGTCGACGCCGAGATAGCCTACACAGGCGCGAGCTAGTCTCATGGTACCGCGCATGCATGGTCCTGTCTCAGCGCCAACCCTTCAGAAAATTTTAGGCTTCCGCTTGGTCCTAGCGCCTCCGACACTATCCTACAAGTGTGAATGAGTGATGGAGACTTAGTCCAGGAAGATACAGTGTCACTAGCATCCGCTGCCATATGGAACAAGTACTTGGTGGCATCAATGGCAGTCCTGGCAGTATCTGCCAGGTCTTGTGCCCAGTCCCCATGGATCTCATCGCCCAGTGCCAATACAGCATTCCAGAGTGCTTTCTTGTACTGGGCGGTGTATGCCATGTAGACCACCTGCCTCAGGAGTAGGGAGGCGGAGGTGTACGCTTTCTTCCCCACACTGTCCAGCTTCCTGGAGTCTTTGTCCAGGGGCTGAGAGGCGAGGGGAACCCTGGCTTTGTCACATGCTACTGCCTGGACTACATCTTGATGGTCTGGGTGTGTGTAGAGGTACTCAGCATCAATGTTTATCCAGCTGGTACTTCTTCTTGATTTTCTTTTCAATCCCGGATGTAGAAGTAGGGGTTTGTGGCAGCCTACAGGTTGCTCTCCTAAGTGATTTGTGAATAGGCAAAAGCAACCTATTAGAAGGGGTTAACACTGTCATGTCCGGGTAATCAGCCTCCTTCTCCTCCTCCTTCCCAAATTCCTGGGTGGAGAGGGCGAGGGTACTGACCATTTGTTTCACAAAGCATAGTGTGAGGAAAAATCTTCTGTACCCCGGGGAGAGGAACCAAACTCCTGGTTGGAGGAACTGTCTGCCTTAATCAGTTCCACGACCTCCTCCTCTTCCTCATAATAAAGCTCATCCTTATGGTCCCCTGGAACCGAGGGGGGAACCACAGGTTGAGGAGGAATTGATAAACCCATAAGGGTTCCAATGGCCTGGAATGCCTGGAAAATTGCCATGTTTTATTCATGCCCTCTTGAGAGGGCATTTTTGTCTTGTCCACTGATGGCTCCTTTGCTTCTTCAGCAGAAGAGGTAGGTAGCAACATTGTTTTTTTTTTTGCTTGTTTCTTTTAAGCTGGAACCTAGTCCGAATCCTGCTCAGATGGCCTTTTATGTTTTTGACTGGTCAGAGTTCCCTTTTTCAGGAACCCTAGATTTAGGGAATTCTTTAGAGGGTTGTTCCTGAGATTTACTGTAGGAGGAATGACCTTCTGAGTGCTTTGACATAGAGGCGGACTGAGAGGCCATAATGTCCTGCAGCTTTCTGGCCCTCTTTTTAAATGTTTTGGGGCTAAATCTGCTGCAGTATTCACAATCAGTAAAAGTTCCTGGGACCAAGGCACCTGAGACACAACTCATGGCAGTCTGCCTTGGCCAACAGATTAAAGCACCCTGTACAAGTATTAAAGCCCATAGATCCCATTTTCTTTTTAGGTCTATCTGACATGCCAGTTTGTCAGAACAGATACAAAAAGAGCCAAATCCCTGAAGTGGAGAGAAGGCATGGTTTGGTTCCAACTGCAATTTAAAAACGTGTGTGGTTTTTCTGTGGTTTTTTTTTTTTTGTTACACAGAAAATGAAGTAGGCAAAAAAATATTTCGGTTCCCAAGTGTAGAACCGAGACAAATATCACCGAAAACCCACACAAAAAGAGAATATATATGTACATATATATATATATATACACACACACACACACACACACACACACACTGGGGGTGAGTAGTAAATGAGTGAGATAAAACAGTGCATCATCCACTGCAGTGTGATATTTTTATCCTCTGCTCTACTGTGATGATATCAGCCATTTACACACACACACAGGTCACAAAAAGTCATCACTCTAGGCAGCTTTCCCCTCAGCATGCAAGAAACACCTGTGCTGTTACCATAGACACAAATGCAGAACTACTTCAGAGATCTCACTGCTGCCTACAGCTAACTCAGTGAGCATTACAAAACACACCTATCCTCCCCCCCCAACTTCCAGCTCATTACTGTGACTGCAGCCAGAATTCTAAACAGCACAGCTTCACAGAACAGTCTAAACTACTGCCTGCAGCTAACTCAACTACCACTGAAACACACACTCACTTGTTCCTCAAACTCTGATTCTCACCCATTACAATTACTGTGATACTTTCAGCTTGACTGCAGCCAGAATCTTAAAGAGCACAATTTCACAGATCACTCTGCACTCTGCCTGCAGCTAACTTAATTACCACTAAAACAGTATCAGCTGTTCTGACACTCTGCCTCTCAGCTCATTACAATTACTGTGATGCTCTCAGCTTCACTGCAGCCAGACTTCTAAACAATACAGCCTCACAAAATTGCTTCTCACTCCTATCTAAAACTAACTCATTTTGCATTGCAAAACACACTCATGTGTCTCCCAGAGTTTATAACACTGCCAGCCCATTCAGAAAAGCTCACAAACAGAATGGGCAAACACATAAACAGGAACAGAACACAAGACAGCATAACAAAACTTCTAAAACTCTTGGCCCTATTGTATATATCGAATACATGATGGGCAGATCGTGTGCAATAGCAAATATTGTCACTCCTGCATCCTGTGCTCTGGATATCTCACGAGTGCCACGAGTGAGATATCCAGAGCTCACGATGCAGGAGTGACAATATTTGCCATATCACACTCATGCCCATCATGTATCCCCTATATATAAAAGAAACCATATATATATAATGAAAAAATACAGTAGTTTTATAAACTCGCTAAAACAGAGCATGGAGCTTCTCCGGTTCCATGGAACCGCTGAGGTACTGGAGAACTCGTGCAAAATATGTAAAACACTCCCAAACTAACCTAAACAACTAAGAGGCAGAGAAATGATAAATAAAAGTAAAAATACACTTATTTCAAAATAAAGAAAATGCTTGAAGCCAGGTTGTCTGAAAAGAACTCTTCAGGACTACCTGTTTGTTCAGGCGGAGAAAAGGATCTGACATTAGGTTGCAGAATACAGCACCATCTCGAGTCAGAGGTCTGAATAGCGTTCTGAATTCCATAATTTGCATATTATTCCACATGCTCCAGGGCACTTTAATCTCTCAAGCTGAATGCATTAGTTAAGCATAATGAGGGATCCCTGGGGTTTAAAATGTTTTTAGCTAGTTTCAGCTAAAATTAATAATATAAGCATACCTGTCAAATATACTTTTCTACCTCCTATTCTGCGCACCAGGAGTTTCTTTATTTTATTTATCCCAATCACTGCAAAGATATATAATGCTATTTCTAAGCCAAATAAGGTGACCATTTTTTTTCTTAAGAATTTATAATATACTCTGAGTACTTAGTAGGATACTAACTGTTATATTTTTAAGAGAGATCTCAGAAATTATTTTCCTTCCTCCAAACCCCCCCGGCGTTCCATGTTAACATCTAAGCCGTTCGTCTACCCAATAAGATTGGCTCATATACAAAGAAAGATGTTATTTTTGTCAAAAAGAGTAGTGTAAATCTTTGGGAATTTAAATATTTGGCTATGACTGGATCCTCGCCATTTCAAAATATAGACTGAATCTTAAAAACACATTCAAGAGAAGGGAATTTTAATACATTTTGCAGGCAGGATGCCTAGTGTTTTGACTAGGTGCCGCTTTCCAGACAGAGAATTCTTTTTGGTGTGGCAGGTCGGGCGCAGAAGTGATCGCAAACATCGCAAGACTATCCCTTGATCTCATGATGATGCATATTGCACTGCACCCGATTCCTAACCTGCAAGGTATTTAAACAGTAAGCAGAACGGGTGTGACACCTCCACATAGAGAGAGCAGGAGGTCATGCCATGCTCTGCAACAAATATTCTTTGAGTACAACTTAAAACTCTAATCTTTTAACATTCCTGTTTATTTTTAAGGCTTTGCAGTTAGATGAAATAACTGATGCACTCACTGAGTCAAAAACTGGTTTCTATTTACAGCACAGATATACTGAGACAGCAAGGTACAAAATAGACAAAGACAAAGGCAAACCTTTTATTAAGGTACATTAACCTTTTTCAACAACAAAATAAGATTTTGGATGCACAAGGACGGTTTATATGGAATGGGCAATAATGTATACATACATAGGACTCATTTGGTATCTGTATAATTTCTGTTGACAGAATACTGGTTCTGGCTATGAAAAAGAGCTATATACAGAGTATTAATATAAGGACATAGTTGTCCTGTGAGGTAATGAATTTATTTTCAGGATATTACCCATAATATTAGTCAGAAAATGGGAGTATCAGTGCATAGATATTCATTATTATTTCATTTTCCTAGCTATCCTATGCAGAATCTGAGCAAGCAAAATCAAGATACTTAAGACTCAACATTGCAGGCAGGTATGCAGCTTTATAAATTAACAATCTCTAACAAATAAGTATTTATAGTAATCACAGGCATATTTCATTTTTCAGTAAATAATTGATTATTTTGGATTTTGATTTACAGACACTATCTAAAAATATATATGTGGTTATCCAAGTGTGGTTATACTGTCTTGTGAATATAGGTGGGCATAGATTTAAATAATGAACTTAGCAAAATTATTTTAAGGACGTTATTATTTATAGTGATTATATTATCATTGTTATGAATCTAGATGCAGTTTTACACTAAAGAAGGATTTTTCTGAAACGTTTGTTATATGGACTGTATCTGGACACAGTTTATGTTAACAAATAATGCTTGCTTGATACACATGGGTGAGTGAGCCTCTGTTACCAATTTTTGCAATAGAGGTTATTAAGCATGGAATCGGTCTTGGCTCTTCCCCGATAAATATTATTATTTCTATCCAAGGTTGGCTGTGCTGGATCAAGGTTCATCATGGAGAAAAGGATCTGACATTAGGTTGCAGAATACAGCACCATCTCAAGGCAGAGGTCTGAACGACATTCTGAATTCCATAATTTGCATATTATTCCACGCGCTCCAGGGCACTTCAATCTCTCAAGCTGAATGCATTAGTTAAGCATAATGAGGGATTCCTGGGGTTTGAAATGTTTTTAGCTAGTTTCAGCTAAAATTAATAAAAATATAAGCGTACCTGTCAAATATACTTTTCTACCTCCTATTCTGTGCACCAAGAGTTTCTCTCTTTTATTGATCCCCATCATTGCAAAGATATACAATGCTATTTCTTAGCCAAATAAGGTGACCATCTTTTTTTTCTTAAGAATTTATAAAATACTCAGATTCTGGCATAGCAAGAAAAGTTTACCATCAAATAAAACTGAAAGGTGCCTGGAATCTATAACAGTGAAAGAAAGGCAGGGTCACATTTGTGTCCAGTTTAGTTGCACTGCTGCTTTAAACTATGCTGTGCACTGCTCGTAAATGTTCCCCTTTACAGTTACTGCTATTAGTGATGGACGAAGTGGCCCCGATTCGCTCTGTGAAATGATTCGCGGAGTGAAGGCTAATCATGAGTGCTTCAATCCAGTCACTTCGTTATATCGAGTAACGCCAAGTCCATTGAAAATGATGACTTCGCTTTACTTCGCCTTCCACTTTGCCTCACTTCGCCTTGTTTTTAAGCTCCAAAGGCGAATTTTGCAGTGATTCATGGGATTTCAGGTCACATGGGCTCTAGATTGTTCTGCACAGCCTCAGTTTGGGGTAGTGTAAGTAAGAAGCTGTAGGAGACAATCTGCTCTGAGATCTCTCTGTGATTCAAACCTTCAAAAAGCTGTTAAAAAACCCTTTTTGAGTCTTTTTTTTTGCTGAAACTTTAGTTCATCGATTATAGGAAACCCTCCTGTGCTCATATCATCGAGCGTTTATTGTTTGTGTATGGATTTTGAATGTTAATGTACAACATTCAGTCTATGTAGTGAGAGACAGTGGAAGTGTGCTTTGGAGGAGGGGTGTATCTGTGGTGTAGGCAGATTAACTTGGAGAAAAGACAGTGCTTTCTGTTTTGGTGATATTTTTCTTGTATAACTGTGTTAATGTACACACAGTAATATTTTCAAAATTTCTTTCCATATTTTGGCTGATTGTTGTGGTGCAGCAGTGCATAATTTTAGTTTGTTTAAAATATGTGGTTATATTACTGAAGTTTTCAAGTTGCTATGCATTACTTAGTGTGTGTGTGAGGATGTGTGTGACGCGTGTCATCAAATCAGACACATTTTATTGTGCCACATAATAATTTCAGCAATGTGAAGCTGCTATCCACTGCAGCTGTGTGATTTTTGTACTTCTTTGTGGTATCTTTACTGGTACTAGTACTAGTGACTGTTACTGCAGCAGTACAGTACACTGTCCCCTCTCCGCCTCCTAACTGGCAAGAAAAAATTACTCACCTTAGTAATGTTGTTTCTTCTAATGGAGTCTTGCTGTATTCTGACATATGCAGTGATATCCAACCTTTGAACTGCTCCGGAGAGGAAAGAGTTGACTTTCCATGCAAGGCATGGAACGCTGAGCTCGAACTCGGTTGAGACTCTGTCTGTTGTTGTTTGAATCCAAACCGCCAGATCTTTACGAGCTATACTCACTGGGCGTCCTGTGTGGAAACTGTAAACTCACACTAGCCAACTGGCAACTAAATTTAATAAAAAGGTTTTTTGGTTCCAAGGAAAAGACTCAAGTCAGGAAACCCAAAAACAAAACACAACACACACCCAAAAATAAAAGGGTGAGAAAAAGGGGGGGCACCTCTAGGGTGCCAACACTGTTCCTGCCCACCCACATCCCAAAACCCAGGTTCTGAGAGGGGAGGCGGGGAGGTCAGAATACAGCAAGACTCCATTAGAAGAAACAACATTACAAAGGTGAGTAATTTTTTCTTCAAACAACATGAAGTCTTGCTGTATTCTGACATATGCAGACTACCAAGCAGTACCTCCTTGGAGGAGGGACAGAACCTACTTTGGAAACAGGCTCTGAAGCACTGCTGTGCCAAACCGAGCATCACTCCTAGCCTGGATATCCAGAGAGTAATGCTTGGTGAAAGTATGTACTGTTTTCCAGGTGGCTGCTTGACAAATCTCCAAGATAGGAATATCCCTGGCAGCAGCCAGGGAAGCAGCTGTACCTCTAGTAGAGTGAGCCCTCAGGCCTGAGGGTGGAATCCTACCTAATTTTTCATAGCAGAATTGTATACAAGAGACAATCCACCTGGCAATAGATCTCTTAGTGGCAGGTTTTCCCTTGCCAACCTCACCATAAGTGAGGAACAATTGAGGGAGTCAAACCTAGACCCTTGGTGCGCTTTATGTAGCTAAGGGCCCTTTTCATCCAGGCTGTGCAGCCTCTCCCAGAGGAGGAATGGTCAGTGAAGAAAACAGGAAGAGACATAGACTGATTAAGGTGGAAATCTGAAACCACCTTAGGCAAAACTTCCTATTAGTCCGGAGGACCACCTTATCTCTATGGAGAGAGATAAATCAGGCTCCACGACAGGGCCTGTAACTCACTTATGCGTCTGGCAGAAGTAATGGCTACCAAGAACACAGTTTTCCAAGTCAAGTACTTAAGCTCTGCTGAGGACAAAGGCTCAAAAGGGGGTTGCATAAGCTGAGCAATGCAAACATTAAGGACCCAAGCAGGGGCAGGGTCCCTGAAGGGAGGATTGGTATGCAGCAATCCCTTGAAGAATTTACAGAATACAGGATAAGCTGAAAGGGAAGATTGCTTGCCTGCTGACAAGAAGGCAGACGCACTCTAAGTGTAGCTGGTCTGAGTCCCAAGCTACTGAGATGAACCATATAGTCCAGGACTGTAGGCAACCCAGCAGACTCTGGAGAAATATGCTTCCCAGGGCACCAAATAGTAAACCTTTTCCATTAGGAGTTGTAAGTCTTTCTGGTGGAAGGCTTTCGAGAAGCCTTTAGAATATCCAGAACACCTTGAGAGAGATGCAAATCAGCAAACTCTGTAACTCTTCAAGAGCCAGGCCTTGAGATTGAGAGATTTGAGATTCGGATACCAAACCCTCCCCTGAGAACATGTTAACAGGTTGTAATTCCTGGGAAGAGACAGGGGAAGGGCTAAGAACAGCAAGAGAGGGTACCAGGGCTGTCTGGCCCAGTCTGGAGCAATCAGAATCACTCTGCAGGGTTGAGACCTGGTTTTGACTAGTACCTTCAACAGGAGAAGGAAGGGGGAAAAGCATACAGGAACTTCCCTTCCCAACTGAGAACTAGAGCATCCAGGGGGACTGAGCCCAACACAGGGGGTCTGCAGCAAAAAAGAGGAAGTTGATGATTGTCTGGGGCTGCAAAAAGATCTATCTGTGGAGTGCCCCATCTGGAGAAGATCACCTTCAAAATCAGGGGATCTAGGGACCATTCGTGATGGCCCTGAGATATCCTGCTGAGAGCATCTGCCAGGACATTTTCCTTCCCTGGGAGGTGCACTGCCATCAGAGAGGTATTCCGGGAATAGGCCAGAGACCACAACTTCATTGCTTCCGTGCACAAGGCCATAGACCGAGTGCCCCCTTGCTTGCTGATGTACCACATTGTGGTGGTATTGTCTGTCCTGATCTGAACTACTTTGTTCTGAACAGACTTGGAAAAAACTTGAAGTGCTAGGAACACTGCTCTGAGTTCTAAGAGATTGATGTGAAGCACAGATTCTTGAGGTGACCACAACCCTTGGGTGGTAAGATCCCCCAAGTGGGCTCCCCAACCCAAGAGGGAGGCATCTGTGGTAAGGATTAGAGAATGAGATTGAGTGACAAAGGGGATTCCTTGCCTTAGGTTGTCCTGATCCTGTCACCATTGCAAATCCTGGATCAGGGTTCGAGTCACTGGGATTAGCTTGGTCAGAGAATCCTTTCTCTGGGACCAGAAGGCTCTTAAGTGGAACTGAATGTCCCTCATCTGAAATCTTGCTCCTTGGACCACTGCTGTAGAGGCAGCCATGTGGCCCAGGAGCTGCAGAAAATGCCTTGCTGGTCGAGACACCTGAAGGGTGAATGAAGAGGCCAGTGTAACAAAGGTCCTTGCCCTGTCCAGAGTAGTAGCGGCTCTAGCCACAAATGGTTACCAGGGCACAGCTGAGGCACAGCAAATTGCAGCCAGGGCACTGATATATTGTTACAATGGGGGAAGCTCTGCAGCATATGGGGCACCAACTGGGGCACAGCATTTTTTTACCTGGGCACGTGCCCTGGCGGGCCCTGGTGTAGAGCCACCACTGGTCTAGAGGAAGGAAGGCTCTTGCCCTTATTGTATCCAGCTCCGCCCCTATGAAGGTGAGGAGCTGCACTGGCTCTAGAACTGACTTCGAAAGATTCAGGAGGAATCCTAGAGAAGTGAGCAGTTGCTGAGTTATCTGTAGGTGTGACATGACTTGGTCTGGAGACTGACCCACTATGAGCCAGTCGTCCAGGTATGGAAAGATGGAGATCTTTTTTCTCCTTAGGAAAGCAACCACTACTGCCAGGCATTTTGTGAACACCCTTGGAGCTGATGTTAGGCCAAAGGGCATTGCTCTGAATTGATAGTGGCCTAGGGCAACTCGAACCTGAGGTACTTTCTGTGGGAGCATCTGATGAGAATGTGGAAATAGGCATCCTTGAGGTCCAGGGAGACTAGCCAGTCCCCTGGCCTTAGAGAGGGTAGAATTATTCCCCGAGTCACCATTTTGAACTTTGGCTTTAAAAGGTGCTTGTTTAAATATCTGAGATCCAGGATGGGCCGCCATTCTCCTGTCTTTTTGGGGGTTGGAAGTACCTGGAGTACAATCCTTTTCCCTTGTATAGGGGTGGAACCCTTTCTATGGCTCTCAGAGCCAAGAGGGAAGAGACCTCTGCCTCTAGGGCAAGGGCCTCCGACGGATTTGTAGGTGGAAAGGATCTGGTTCTCATCTTGGGAAATTGTTTGAAGCTGAGAACCAGTCCCTGGCTTACTACTTCCAGGACCCATTTGTCTGATGTTAAAGACCTCCAGTTCTGGACAAAGTAAGCCAGCCTGCCCCCTGCTGGTAGTGGAGAATCGGGCCGGGCAAACCCATCAGGATGCCTGTTTGGCAGGGGCTTTAGGCTGAGGGGTGGTAGCAGGCCTGCTTATACCCAGTCTGCCTCTCCCCCTGAAGAACCCCCTCTGGGCAAAGGCGTAAGAGGAGGCCTGGGCTTGTCAGAAAGGCCTATGAAAAGGCCTGCCCCTGGAATGCTGCCTCTGGGGAGTGGCTTGCCTTTCCTTGGCCTGAGCACTCCTATAGGTGGTCCTGTACTCATCCATTTTCTTCATGTAGTTCTCTGTCTGCTCCCCAAACAGAGAATTACCAACAACAGGAAAATCCATGGCCTTAGTCTGGGTATCCTATGATAGGCTAGTACATCTGAGCCAAGCCATCCTACGAAGGGCCACAGATATAGCCATGACTCTAGATGAAACATCATTGGAGTCCACTGCATCATGAAATTGCACCTTGGATGCCTCAATACCATCTGCAGCCACCTGCTCCAGCTCCTTAGCAAGCTGGCCAGGGACCTGTTTAGCTAGAGCCATCACAGTGTCCCATCTAGACTTCTGGTATCTAGCTGTGTAGGCCATATAATTAGCCTGCCTGAGTCCCAAAGATGCTGCCATGTATGGTTTCTTTGCCATGGCATCAATCCTCCTGGAGTTCTTATCTGGGGGGTGTGATGCCAAGGGTATATTTGCCTTATCACAGGCAGCAGCCTGCACTACCCCAACATGGCTGCATTGCTGGGAAAGGAACTCCGTATCTGAGCCTGAAAGAGTATACCTCTTGTCCATTCTTCTGTCCACAGGAGGTATAGAATTAGGAGTCTTTAACATTTTAAATGTCTGTTTCCCAAAAGACTTATGGAGGGGAATAGACAGCCTCCTAGACTCTGGGATGTCCATCATCTCAACATAATCAGGCTCCTCCTGATCCTCTACTGCTTCCTCCACAGGAAGCTGGAGAGTTTCAGCCACTTTTTTGTAAAACATAAAGTGGGAAGGGGACTCAGAAAGCCTAGGAGGAGAAACACCTGAAGGTCTGTCTGGGGAGATGTCCGGGTCAATGGGCACATCCGGACTTTCATAATCACCATCACCATCACTATCCTCATACTCTCCCTCCTCCTCCTCCGGTTCATAAAAATCCTCTAAATTATAATCCCGAACTGGGTGAACCGACCGAACCGAGCCCCTAACCGATGGTGCCGGTTCGATCGGAACCGGAGTTAGTGATTGAATAATCCTTATCGCTTTGGCTATTTCATCAGCGGTCAGAGAAAGAACTTGTGGATCCGAAACGGCTGACTTATCCCTTCTTTTTCTTTTAACTGAAACCGACTCCTCAGAGTCAGTTCTCCTTTTGCCCGAAGAAGTTTCGCCCTGGTCAGAGGGCACTCCTTCTCATTCTGATGGAACCGAACCGGGCTGGCCATCTGCGTCAGCGGACTTTTTGGCCTCCCTTTCCTTCAGCCTACCTACTCTGTTTTCCAGGGTAGCTGTAGGAAAACTTTTGCAAATCTGGCAGTCTGAATCGAGGTGGTCAAACCCCAGACAATAAACACAGGTGGTGTAGGGGTCAGCCTTAGCAAAGGCTTCCCCACACACACTACAGTGTTGAAACCCAGTGGGCCGGTTTTCTTTTGGGTTTCTCAGACATGGCCAGTCCTAACCAAACTTACCCTTTTTTCGGCAATCTGTCAGGCAAGACACCCTTTATCGGTTCCTGACCATGTTACGGTCGTGGAAAAAATGTAATGAAATCCGTTTTTTAGAACCAATAAGGACCGGTTACCACACTCTAAAAAGCAGAACAAACTTTTTTTTATACAAACCTGATCGGTTCAAACCGAACCGATCCGATGTTTACAAGTTCCACACAGAAGCCAATAATAATAAACCTATCTAGTACTCACAGTACCACAGACAGAGACTGAACCGACAGGTTAGATGGAAGAAATTCGGTTGAAACCGAGGAAAAAATGACACTTTAACCGACTAAATTGAACCGAGCGAAGGAGAAACCTCCGGAGCGACTGTTCAGTGAGGCGGAGTAAAGAATCTGACGGTTTGGGTTCAAACAACAACAGACAGAGTCTCAACCGAGCTCGAGCTCAGCGTTCCATGCCTTGCATGGAAAGTTAACTCTTTCCTTTCCGGAGCAGTTCAAAGGTTGGATATCACTGCATATGTCAGAATACAGCAAGACTTCATGTTGTTTGAAAGGTATTCTTTACCAGATTTGAATTTCTGATAGTGAACACTGGTAATGTGTTGTGCCTTTGTGTCTGCATCTCTTCAGTGAACAGTGCAATCTTAATCTGTCTGTGCATTTGCATCTCTTTAGGGCCCAATCTCCATCTGTAACTTAAGTCACAGTTGTTTCTTTGGCTTCCCTTCAGAGTACTGGACAGGTGTGGTGCTTAATTCTGCATGAACATTATACTCATTAATATGCATTTTTAAGTCAGGACCATCATCACGAGTCACTCGTGATACAAATCACATTCTTCATCATCACGGTCACAAATGTAGTCACAAATCACGATCCACGATCATTCACGTTACGAATCACATTAATTTTTTTTCTAGTTACTTGGATGTATTGTAAGCCTGTTTTGTAGTATCTCTCCAGACTTCACCACCGCACCATTGTACTCATTGATATGTGTTTTTAAGTCTGGGAGTTTTAAGCTACAGCTCCTCAGGGGCTGGGGAAGTACAGCCTTAGGCATTCACATTTCTTCATCATCACGGTCACAAATGCAGTCACAAATCACAATTTACGATCACGTCACGAATCACAACATTAATTTTTTTTAATAGTTACTTGGATGTATTGTAAGCCTGTTTTGTAGTATCTCTCCATGCTTCACCACCCCACCATTGTACTCATTAATGTTTGTTTTTAAGTCAGAAAATTGGACAGTGTCTGCAGTACATACACAGACTGGAAAGAAGACTGACTGCACACATGCAGTTTAGCACAGTATACTTGCACTGCTCGGAATACAAAGTTTCACGCATACAGAAGACAACAAAAAAGGGCATAATTACATACAAGGGTTGGGGATGGTGGAGGAATACATTTTATAACACAGCAGGGAAGGTGTGGGGGGGGGCACATGGTGTGAGGAAAAAAAAACTAATGTGGGATCCCATGGTGATCCAGCAGCAGTTCCAGCATGGACATAATTTGCAACTGATGTCCCTCTATGTGATCCAGCTGCTGCTCCACAGCACTCACCCTCTCGTTGTTCTCCTCGACAGCAATCCAGAGAACTGCCAAGTCAGCCTGTGTTACACGCAGTTCTCTGGGGGTCCACACGTTCTACACGCTGATCTGCTGGTGGTGGTGGTGGGGGTGGGGGTGCTGATAGAGCAGCAGGTGCTGCTGTGGCCCTCCTCTTCTTAGGGATGCCGCAATGCACAGCTGCACCCTCCACCACAGAATGGCCAGCAGGTGCAGACATGGTCTGTTCTGTGGCAGCCTGCCACTCCAACTGCTGGTGATTGAGCATATGGGTGTGCTGGCCCCCGTCCCCAGGTGAGTCCCCGGGGCCACGCCACTCCACATCACAGGTGTGCACTTGACCACACTGCTGTCCTCCCCGGACACAGTCAAAAAACTGCCAACAACGGAGGTGCGGGGAGAACCAGGCACAGACAGGGGATGGCCAGATGAACTGGTAGCCGGCTGGTCATGGTGCTGAACAGGGATGGGATTCACACCTGTGCCCGGGGGAACAGGCACATCCTGCTCCACAGGACCTGGTGCTGGACTTGGTGGTGGTGGTGGTTCAACTGCCTCAGAGTCAGGACAGGAGGCGGTGCTGGTTCTGCTTCGGGAGGGGGCTACTCACAAGTTTTGAGCGGCCCAACAGGAATGGGCGCCCATGCCCTCCACATATGCACACGTTACAACTCTTACCACTACCAAGCTCACCCAGAGCTGCCCCCACCCCAGACATTCCCTCACCCTGGTCCATCTCTCCTACTGAGCTCCCTCAGTCCAAGCAATCACTACTCACACTGTCACACAACACACACACACACACACACACACACACAGTCACACAGACAAACAACTAACTACTTATAAAGGTAAGAAAAATAAAATTTACAGAAAGAACAAATTAAGTAAAAAAAGTACAGAAAAGACAAAAAAAATAGCTTTTAAAAAAGCTGCTGAGTCTAAATCAAAGTTTAAATCTCCTCCTCGCTCTGATCTAAAAGTATCAGCAGTCACAAAACACACTACTCTCTCTCCATCTGCACAGCAGAAAGTAAAAGTGTCTGCTTGTATGACTCACTTCCTTCCTGCCTAGCTAAAGAGCATGTGACTTACAGTACTGTAAGCCATGTGATGTGTGGGGGGCTGCCAAATCTGAAACACCAAGTGGATCACTTAGAATCATAATGAGGAATGCAAAGTCCATTAAAAACAATGACTTCACCTTACTTCGCATTGCCATTCCACCTTAAAGTGAAGTGGTAATGACAAGGCGGAGTGAGCACTTTGCATTGCCCACTCCAACAATGCGAAGTGCCCACTTCGCATTCACTTCGCTGGCAGAATTTAAATTCACTGCATCTCTAACTGCTATCACTACCCTTCTTACAAAAAACCTTCTCTTGTCCTCCCCATCAACCACTAATGATTGTCTACTCTTTGGTTCCTAAGTTACTTGAAAAGGTAGTTTTATCATTTATTTATCGATTGACTGATTAACTGATCGATTTAAAAATTGGTGAACTGGTAAGACACACTGAGCCAAAGCTAGCTTCCAGGCGCAACCCATGGAAGGGGTTAAAGAGACAGGCAAAGACAATCCTGTAAAGCATGCAAAACTAAACAGGTGCAAACAGGAACACAATTATGCAGCAACCCAAAAATGAGCAAGGGTATATTTTCCAAGGTGACAAGATTACTAAACACCTATTTAAAGGCAGGCAAGTACAGAAAAAGTGCCAAAACCAAAGAACCAAAAATGGCAGTAGCAGCAAAAACAGAGAAAGGGAAGGGGAGAGGAGAACAAGAGGGATTAGTTAGCTGCAGGAGCAGAAAGGGACACATAAGCACTAAGTGATTTGCAAGAGAGGAGAGAGTGTGAGAGTCAGACAGGGAGAGGGAGGTTGTTGCAGAGGTTAGAGAGGTGGACAGGGAAGACAGACTGACCAGCAAAGGATTTGCAGTGGGGCAAGAAAACAGTGCAAGTATCAGAGGAGTGGAGGGAGTACGAGGATGGAATAGAGGGGTTGAGGATGGCAGAAAGGTAGAACAGGAGGGAGAAGAACCAGAATTTTGTCAGAAAAGAGGAACAGTGCAAGTGGTGATGTGATTCAAGGGAGAGGAGAGTGACTGAAGCAGAGACAGCAGTGGTGAGTGGGAAGAAGGTCAACGGCAAATCTTCAGAAGGAGCTGAAGAAGGGGTCTAGCCTGGCAAAGGAGGAGTTGGAGACAGCACCACAGACCACATCTGTGATGTCAAACACTGGCAAGATCATCTTGAGGAAGACTGAACATTGTACTGGGAGTGGCAAGCAGACTTTGTTGAGATACAGTGTACCAAGCTTGGGGTTGAGCATTTTCTGGATGGTGTCAATAAGGGTGGAGAAGTTGAGATGCTGGTGGAAACACACACCAAGATACTTGAAGTGGGGAACTGGTTCAAGCTGAGTGCCATCAAGAATCCTGAAGGCTGGGGTAAAGCGATGCCTCGTTAGCCTCTACTTAGTGCCAAAAACCATGATAACAGTCTTGCTGGTATTATGAGAGCTGCTTTAAGTGGAACCAACACTGGACATTATCGAAGTCATGCTGAAGTGACAAGTCTAGCTCAGGGACCAGGTTTCTGAGGCAAAAAATACTGTGTTATCCATGTTCGTGCAGATATGAAAGGAGAAACAGACAGAGCGGAGAATGTTTAGAAAGATGGACAAGATGACTGGGCCAAGTATAAAGCCTTGAAGAACCCGTAACAATTGAAAGGGGAGAGGATACAGCATCCATGACCTTGACAGACTGATGTTGGCCTGAAAGGTAGGAGCAGAAGCAACTGGCCACCAGATCTGACAGCTTCCCCTGTCCCCCAAACATAACCATGAGGAGAAGTTGTGCCATAGTACTGAAGACTTTTGCCAAGGCAATAAAAATGGCTGCTGTAACCTGGTCTTGCAACCCTCCTTGTGGAATGGAGCCTGCAACCCTGAAGAGGGAGGAGATGGGAGTGTGAATTACAAAAGCATATTGAAAAGGGGACAGGAAACAGAAGAACTGGGAAAGGAGCTTATTCTGTATATTGGCAAGTTCCTGGAAGACAGGCATAAGAAGGTTGTTCCCGAGGGAAGAGGGGTTACCCCCCCCTGCAAGCAGGGAAAACCTTGGCCAGCTGCCATGCTCTACATACTCTCCCGTGCGGAAAGGAGAGGTTTAGAAGGGTACAGACATGTGCAACAACTGATGTAGACAGCTAAGGAAGACTGGGATTAAGACCAACAGGGCTGTGTCCTTTAAAAGGGTCAAGGGAGCATACAGCAGCGAAGGTAGTAACATGAGATATAGGGGAGAAAGAGAAAGCAGAGAAGTAAGGAAAATTGAGAGGGGTGAGGGTGTATGTTGGTGATAGAAGACAGAACAGGGAGACAGCACACCAGCTGAAGAATTTGCTAAAAGCAGCAGTGACCTTAGGTGGGTTAGTGATGAGTAAGCTACCAGACTTTAGAACAAGCGTGGTCACCTGGATGGAAGAGTCAAAAAGGAGAGGATGATATTCCAGAATTTTACTGGGGCATTAAGGTAGTTCTGGAGATTTGTTGAGAAGTAATGTCATTTGGTCTCTTGTGGTCTTGGTGCTGGCATTTCTGAATTGTCTATACCTCTCCGAGTCTTCAGGACAGCCTAGGCCTTGTGAAGCTGCCAAGAAGAGTCACAGGTTTTGACAGAGCTCCAGATAAGGGGAGTACCGACCTGTTTTACTCACATCACCTCATTTTAGGAAATACTCTTCAGAACATTTTTGAAATGAGTACCGGTACTTACCCAACATCTGTAAATACTCCACACTCCAAAAAATAGTGCTTCATAATACAACTGGGGATTCAAAAAGAGCATTTTTTTCCAGATTTACAGCACTTGTATGCATCCCAATTTTGTTTTACTCACTATATTTTAAAACTGGTGAGTAAATTACTCCTATCTGCCAATGTTATCTGGAGCATTGTTGGCTCTTGATCAGTTCTCATCTAGAAAAAAACTCCATTGTTTTTTAAAAATGTACTCCTCATTCCACTCTGTCCAGACATTTGTATGCATCGGAATTTGGTTTTACTCACCTCACTTTCAAAATGAGGAGTACAAGTACTCATCTCAAAAAATCTTATCTGGAGCCCTGGGTTTTGACAAGGCTGATAAGCTCTGCAGTGATCTAGGGACGGTACGACTTATGGGCAAGTGACCTCCCATGGGGAGCCTGCTTGTCCCAGGTTGCAGTAAAATCTGACTGAAAATAGGACGAGGCATCATCCACATATAGAAATAATGAGAGGAGGGACTAGGCAGAGTACTGAAGTTCACTGATGAGGGAAAACAGATCCAGAGACTTGAATTATATCGACCAGATACATGTTGGAGGATTACGCCATCCAATGATCACTAAAGGTGTCTAGAAATGTGCCAGCAGCCAGTATATGATAGAAGTGAGATGCAAGGACCCAGTCAATCAGGAACTTGTTGGAGGAGTAGGGGTTTAGGTAGTTGGTTTAGTGAAGAGTTAGCATGAGGCTTAGGGATTTAATAGCAAGTGTGGCCAGAGAGTAGTCAATGTTGTTAAGATCTAATGCATCAGTAGCTCACTAGAGGCAGAAAAGAAGGAGAAAGGAGTGATAACATCAAGAAGGGAGTCCAGCTTGGCTCAAGGGGAGGAGTACATTAAGCCAACAAAATATGGGAAGAAATAAGGGGAAAGAGAGCCTATACAGGAGAAGTTCATGTGAAGAGAGGATGGCATATGACTAAACAGTTGAGCATCAGATGTACATGAACAGCCACACAACCACCATCCTTCCCACAATCCTGTCTGTGGGCCTTCAACTCAGGATCCAGATTTCACAACCCTATTCTGGGCTTATAGCTAGAACTCATAGGTATCATAGGTGATTTACAAGCTGAGTAAGGCATTTGTCCATGCCAGCTCACCAAAACTTAAATAAGATATCCCTGTAATTTGTTTACCTGGCAGTATTCATCTAGCTTCCTTTTGAACTCATCTATACTACCACTTCCCACAATTTCAAGTGGGAGAGAATTCGAGAGGGATATCACCCTTTGGTTAAACCAAGTGGCCCTCTTCTTACAATGACAAGTGTCACCTCTAAGCTGCAGAATGTGCGATCTAGTATCATAGTATGAATCCCTCATTCTCAGACCCAAACAATCCCATAGATCACGATTGGCAAACACACTGTATACCAAACACAGATCTTCCCATAGTCTTTTATATTGCAGAGTAAATAGGCCTAAATCTTTTAGCCTCTCAGTATAGTTAAGGTCTTTGGTGGATCTTATCATCTTGATTGGCTGGTGTTGAACATTCTCCAGGGTCCTTACCTCTACCTTAGTACTTGGGAGCCATAACTGGGCACAGTACTCCATGTGTGGTTTGACCAGCGATGAATACAGAGGAAGTATAACATTCCCATCTCTACTTTGGATGTTCCTTCTAATACTATTAATGATCAAATTGGCCTGTTTAGCCATTTTATTACAATGTATCTTAAACTCTAGTTTATTTGTAATGCAGAGTCCAAGATCTTTTTTTCCCTCTAGGGGTAAGTAAGTAAGCAATTCTTTATCTATAAAAAGCACTATTCACAGGCGTACCAACAAGCTTGTACAATCCAATAAAATCAACCTTAAAACAGCAATAAAGATTAAAATACAAAAAGAAAAAAAAACAACAAAAAAAAAACACATCTACATCAATATAATAGATCAATATTCCGGAAAGGCAAGACTAAAAAGGTGAGTCTTCAACGCTGATTTAAAACTCTCCACAGTCAGGCACTCTCGATTCTGATAAGGTAGAGAGTTCCAAAGGGAAGGAGCCACAAATGCAAACACTCGAGCACCCAAGGTCTTCAAATGAACCCTGGGAACCTCTAGCAATCCCTCATCGGTGAAACGAAGTGGGCGGAGAGGGCAGCAGGGGCAAAGAAGATCTTGCAGACAGCCCAGTCCCTGTCTGTGTAGGTCCTTACAGGTCAGCAAAGCAACCTTGAAGGTGACCCGCCACTGAATGAGCAGCCAGTGCAGGCGTGACATGGCACAATCGAGATAAGCCAGTCAACTGCCTGGCAGCTGCATTCTGCACCAGCTGCAGGCATCGGATATCCACCCCCAGTAGCCCTAGGTATAGGGAGTTGCAGTAGTCAAGGTGAGAGGTCAGAAAGGTATGGACCAGCGTTAGAAGGTCATCAGGCAGAACAAGGTGCTTAATCCAGGCTATATTCCTCAGATGGTAAAATGAGGACTTGACGACGGATGACACCTGAGATCTCAGTGTCAACCCCCCATCAAAAATAACGCCCAGATTCCGCACTCGCTCAGAGGTCACTAGCTGGCTACCACCGAGCCAAAGGCTGGAGAGTTGCCCAGCCAAAGGCCCCTCTACCAGATGACCGGGGTCCACAGCCAACACCTTGATCTTGTCCGAGTTCAGCTTCAACCAGTTGGCACTCATGCGGTCCTGGATCTTAGTGAGACAGTTGTTAAAAGTCGAGATAGCTCCATCCTGATCAGGCACAAAGCACAGCAGTGATAACTCAGCCCATTCTGTCTTACAATTTCTCCCAACGGCAGCATATACACCGTGAATAACATGGGGGATAAGATGGAGCCATGCGGCTTCCCCCAAAACAGGAAGACCGGGTCAGAGGAATAAATCCCTGATATCACTCTCTGCAACCTGCCTGTGAGGAAAGAATGAAACCATCTTAGGACCGTACCAGACAATCCAGAGATCAGCTGCAGGCACTCCAGCAACACCCCATGATCCACGGTGTCAAACACTGCAGAGAGATCAAGGAGAACCAAGATGGAACGTCTCTTCCGATCTCTCGCTATCAGGAGATCATTGAGTGCCTGTATCAGGGCCATTTCAATTCTGTGCCTCTTCTGAAATCCCAACTGGAGAGGATCATAGACATCATGGATGGTAAGATGATCCTCCAGCTGCAGCGTGACCACCTTCTCAATAACCTTACCCACAAAGGGAAGGTTAGAGATGGGTCTGTAGTTAGCAGGACAATTCAGGTCGAGAGAGGATTTCTTAAGGAAGGGTGTCACCACAGCCTCCTTCAGGGTGTAAGGAAACATGCCTATCTCTAATAAATATCAGACTATCTCTGTCAGGACTGGGCCGACGGTACCAACGTACCCTACAAGGAATTGGGTCAGGCCCGGATCCAAACTACAGAAGGTCGACCGTACACTCTGGATGATCCTCACGATATCCATAATCGCTTCCCGGTCAAAATCGGACCAGACAAACCAAGGGTCTGCAACCTTCCACCAACCACCGCAATACCCGTTGGAACGAGCTAAGCAGATCTCGGACCTGATGTCAGCAACCTTATCAGCAAAGAATCAAGCAAACTCGTCACACTTATCCTGTGACAGTGCTCTCTGAAACTGCAGACAAGCTGGACTGCACAGTCTGTTGACAGTTCAGAAGAACTGAGTTGGTCGATTCTGTGCAGCGGCATTCTCTCTGGACAGGAATTCTGCCTTCTTGTGGGAGATGGCCGATTGATAGTCCGTATAATGGGCCATCAATCTAAGTCTGTCAGCATCAAAGCGCCATTCCATACTTCCTCCACTCGCTTCAGCTCCCTCAAAGTCCCATCAAATCAAGGGGACTGAGGGTGAAGGGTGAGGGGGTGAACTCGGACAGGCACAATGGAATCCACAGCCACAGTCACAGCCTTATTACAGGCCAATAACAGATTGCCTGGATCCATGCTTGCACTCAGGAAACCTGATAGGTCCAATACTGCCACCAAACCATCTGGAGTCAGACCCCTTAAAGGGCGGTACCGTACCATCTCTATAGGGGTAGGCCTATGGGGGGAGCCTGGAAATTGAACCTTATAGTGTGACGGTCAGACCACCCGACTGGCTGGCTCCACCACCAAGTCAGAGGTCTCCATACCCGGTAGGAAAACCAAGTCAAGTGAGTGACCATGATTGTGGGTTGCAGAGGAAATAACCTTTGTCTAGGGGTCTAAGAGTAAGGCCATTTAAGATACAGTTGATCATTTTGTTGTGCTTTCCCAAGTGCATTACCCGACACTTTTCGTTATTTAGCTCTAGCTCATGTGTAAGGGCCCACGCTTCAAGACTGGACAGCTCTGTTTGTAACCTAGCCATATCTGCTTGTGTGCGGACAACTGACCCTAATCTGATGTCGTCATCAAAGTTGGTGACCCACATATCGTTAATGCTGATTATGGTTGAAACATAGATATTAAACAAGCATGGTCCCAAGACAGAACTCTGTGGCACAACGCTCGTAACACTGACCTATCGCAATACATTACCTCATAAGTTGACAACCTGCCTCCTATCTGTGAGCCATGAACAGGGCCACTGGAAAACTGCACCCACAATTTTTTTTCGGAATCCACAGTTTTCACCATTCTCTCCAAAAAATAATATGTTCCACAATTTTTTGCATTTTTTGAGTTTTTATTTTGAACAGTGTAAAAAGAAACTTTTCAATAAAAGACTCTCAAATATATTGACAATTTTGCATGCAGACTTGGGTTTGGCCGAAACAATGCAGTACACGGTGGAGAAGGGTTTTATGTGACATTGCTTTCTTTTGAATCCTTGACTGGTTTGGTTTCAAAATCCACTGGCCAAGCATAAGTACACTTAAACACTTAACATCTGATTAGTGTTGAAGCAGTCCATCAGAAAACTTTTGGTTGCCACAGAGAATGAAACGGCAGGTGGGGAAAAGGTGGAAATTATTCCAGTCACCTAAATGGGGTGCTAACTACAAAGCCTTTTTTAGAGCAGGTTTTAACTTGTGAACATACTTTCTTTCAGACTAGTTTTGTCTCAAACAGCGGAGGATTTTGATTGGCCCTGCTGATTATAAACTTAAATAAGGCAGTTGGTAAGTGAGCCCATGCTTAGCAATCTACAACCTAGAAACTCACATACGAAGACTACAATAGAAATCTGACTAAAGTCTGAAAACAAGTTTATAAAACATATAACATGTATCTGAACATTTATCTTTACCTAAACAAATTCACTGCAACCAGAGTAAAACAAAGGTAAATTACAGGGTACCCTGACTACTGTATGGTGCAGTAAAAATATATTGCCATTTTTTTATATATTCTTTGGTAACTGGATAAGGCCCACTAAACACAAGTGGCTGTTTTCAGGGGTGACCCAGGAGCACTGGGGAGGTTAAGTGACTTCCTCAGAGTCACACAGTAAGCAAGTGGAGGTTGTGGAACTCAATCCTAGGTCTGCTGGATGTACCCAGCTCATTCACAGTTTGTTACTCTAACCTCTAGGCTATATTGCCAGCCCCCGTAACCCCCAGATTTAAAAGGGACAGGAATTGACTACTTATGTGCAGCTGGTTGAAATGTCTCTATTTTCATAAAGTACAGTATATTCCTATCTCTAAAGGATCCCTATTTAACTGTGCCTGAATAAAAGCTGAAGCTGTCAGTTGTGTTTTGTATTGTTTTCTTTGTATGGAAAACATTCTGTGCAGTTCCTTTCACGGAACTAAGAATTTTGAGTTTTGACTAATGCACTTTGTGGTTTCAGAAATGTGAGCATGAACTGATCAGTACAGTACCCACGGTTCTGAAACAATGAAGTGACATTGTCAAAACTCCAAATTCTTGGTTCTATGACAGGAACTGCACAGGATGTTGTCCATACAAAGAAAACTATGCAAAACACAACTGACACCTTCAGCTTGTATTCAGGTACAGTTAAATAGGGATCCTTCAGAGGTATGAATATAATTTATAAAAATAGAGACATTTCAGCCAGCTACACATAAGTAAACAGTTCCTGTCCCCTTTAATGTCTTAATATATGATTTCAAAAATACTGTACAGTACCTACAGTGCAAATTATGAACACAAAACACTTTAATAGCGTTTTACTAAAATGTGACTATTCACTACTTTATCTGCTTATTTTTTCTTGCACCAAAGTTAATGAATAGTTTACAGTGCACTGTAGATAGCTTTTGATCAAACTTCATTCTACATCCAAAAACACACAAGATTTGTTGATTCTGAATTTATTTAATACTGATTTCCTGCGGCTCAATAAATAGAATCTATTCAACACTGTGTGAGGCAGATGTTTTTTCATTTCGGAAGATAGGCAACACATCTGTTAGTTTAGCATTCATTTTAGGAACATAAACTTGTCTACATATGTCAGTGGCAGTGTATTCATTTAGCAGTTTATGCTAACACTGTACATGCCGCAAAAAAAAAAAAAAAACAGTAAAAGATTTATTGTAAAGCGCTCAGGGTCTATAGTAGAACTCCCACAGTTTTTTGCTTTTTTTTATGTAATGCTTTTTGCCACCTGCTGCGGCACACTACCGGCTTGGGGCATCCAGCCCCGGCTCCGGCCGCCCAGAGAACTGGGTAGCTCAAACTGCACCCAGGAGGATCTGGGACGGCCATCTTGCCATCCTGCTGGAGGGCTCCCCCTCTGTCTCAGCCAGCCAGGACAGCCCCGGACCCTCCCCGACAGGATTCTGCCAAAGTCCTCCAGACGGCTCAGAGCGCGGCCATCAAGCTGCACGGTCACGCCCAGCCATTTTCCTCCAATTTGTCCCATGGAACACGGACGTGCAATGACATCCAGGCACAATGTGCTGATGTCCACCGCGTTCCACCTCCAGATCGCCAGCACTTGTAGTGCCCCCGAGCGTCCCCAGGAGCCGCTACAGCACGGCGAGATTCCCCCAACCCACCTCAGGACTGGAACAGCAGTCTACGGATGCTCAATCCCAGTCCTCCCCTGCCAAACCCCGATGGCCCAGGCTCGTTCCCGAACCCGGGTCGCCGGCGTGGCACAAAACTCCCCCAGTTTTTGTAAAAAACTCCGCAATTTTGAGTAACGTTTTCCGCAGTTTTCCAGTGGCCCTGGCCATGAGTAAATCCATCAGACTTTCCTGTTATTTAATCCTATATACTGACTAGTTCTTGAACAAGTTTTTGGTGTGGAACCTTATCAAAGGCTTTGCTAAAATCTAAATAAATCACGCTGACAGGTTTGCCAATATCGAGTGCCATACTAACTTTGTTATAAAATTCCACTAAATCTGTTTGACAGGATCTTCCTTTGGTAAACCCAAGTTGAGTAGTGCTGTTGCTTTTCAGGAAGTCTTCCATCTCATCCTTTAGTATTCCTTC
The DNA here is from genome assembly GCA_016271365.2 of Neoceratodus forsteri. Taxonomy (NCBI): domain Eukaryota; kingdom Metazoa; phylum Chordata; order Ceratodontiformes; family Ceratodontidae; genus Neoceratodus; species Neoceratodus forsteri. The sequence continues at coordinate 107,864,492 of CM057450.1, read as the reverse complement.
TAGAACCTTCCCCAGAACGGACATTAAGCTTACTGATCTATAATTCTTATAGTCCTTTTTTGACCCTTTTTTAAAAATGGGTGTAACTATAGCCTCTCTCCAGGAGTTTACTACCACACCATTATTAAGGGACTCCTGAAATATCTTGGTGACAGGACCTGCCAGACCCCTAGCCAAATCCCTGATTACCCTAGGATGGACACCCTCAGGTCCAGGTGACTTATTCGGATTACTGTGTCGTAACCTGGTTTCAAAGTCTTTAGTGTTTAAAACTACTGGTCTCTCATTTCCAATATTAAAATCCACCTGTGCCCTGTTGGAGTTACATAGAAACATAGACTTTGACAGCAGATAAGGACCGCTTGGCCCACCTAGTCTGCCCATTTCCCTACCTACAGGACAAGCCGCAGATCCTAGTTAACCAACAGCCTACTTCTTCCTACCCCCCGCAAGAATTGCCTTATGTCTGTCCCATGCATTCTTGAATTCCCCCACTGTTTTAGATCCCACAACCTCCTCAGGAAGACTGTTCCATGCATCCACTACCCTCTCTGTAAAAAATATTTCCTCACATTGCCCCTGAACCGCCCCCATCTTTAAATTGTGTCCCTTGTTCTTGCATGTCTTTTTCTGAAAGATGCTACCCTCTTGGACTTTGTTGATTCCACTGAGGTATTTAAACGTTTCTATCATGTCCCCCCTTCCTCCTTTCCTCAAGGGTATACATATTAAGCTCTTTAGTCTCTCCTCATATGGCTTCTTATGCAGACCCTGCACCATTCTAGTTGCCCTCCTCTGGACTGCCTCTATCCTGTCTATGTCCTTGCGGAGATGGGGTCTCCAGAACTGGACGCAGTACTCCAGATGGGGTCTCACCAACTGTCTGTACAGAGGGATAACAACTTCCTGTTTTCTGCTGGTGATGCTTCTTCCTATGCATCCCAGTATACCCCCAGCTCTCCCTACTGCCTTCTCAATGCTGTTGCTAACCTTAAGGTCATCTGATATGATTACCCCCAGGTCCCTTTCCTTTTTTGTTTTTGTTACTACCTCCCTCCCCCCATTATGTAATCTTCCCCTGGGTTTTTGTTTCCCAGGTGCATTATTTTGCACTTCTTTGCACCGAATCCTAGCTACCATACTTCCGACCATTCCTCCAACCTTGCCAAGTCCCTTCTCATCCTTTCCACACTTCCTTGTGTATCAACCCTGTTGCAGACCTTCGTGTCATCTGCAAAGAGGCATGCTTTTCCTTCCAGTCCCTCTGCAATGTCACTTATAAAGACATTAAAAAGGACTGGACCCAGTACTGAACCCTGCAGTACCCCACTAGTAACCCCTCTTTCTTCAGAATGGACTACATTTACAATTACCTTCTGTGTTCTGTTGTCCAGCCAATGTTTTACCCAGGCTACCACCCTGGGACCCACTCCCAGGCTGGTTAATTTGACCATTAATATTTTGTGTGGGACTGTGTCAAATGCCTTGCTAAAGTCTAGGTAGGCCATGTCCACAGCCCCTCCCTGGTCTACTACTTTGGTCACCCAGTCAAAGAAATCAATTAGATTTGTCTGACATGACCTTCCCGCTGTGAACCCATGCTGCCTTGGGTCCTGTGCCCCACTGGCCTCTAGGTACTCAACAATTCTTTCCTTCAGAAGTGATTCCATCACTTTCCCTACCACAGAGGTCACACTGACAGGTCTCTAGTTTCCTGCCTCTGTCTTGGTCCCACTTTTGTGAAGTGGAATCACATCTGCCTTCCTCCAGTCCTCGGTACCACACCATCCTCCCATGATTTGTTAAAAAGGGTAGTCGGTGGTTTCACTAGTTCTCCCCTTAATTCTTTTAGAATTCTGGGGTGAATTCCATCAGGCCCCAGTGCTTTGTCCACCTTCAGTTTTAGGAGTTCTTTCAGAACCCTTTCTTCTGTGAAAGGACTGGGATAGACCCCCCTATTCAGAGTGCTTCTGTTAATTGGATTAGGCACCTCCCCCTCCTCTTTTGTGAATACTGAGCAGAAGTAATCGTTCAGTATTCCTGCTTTTTCACTATCCCCCTCTGCCCACCCACCGTTCATTCTATTCAGCCTCACTATCCCTCCCTCCCTTTGTCTCTCTACGCTCCCTGATGTACCTATAAAAGGTTTTATCCCCTTTCTTAACCGAGTTGGCTATCCTTTCCTCAGTTTGGGCCTTTGCTATTCTGACTTCCCTCCCTGCTTCCTTCTGCCTTAACTGGCACAGCTCTCTGTCCTGCTCCTTCTGTATTTCCTTATACTTCCTGAATGCTATCTTTTTCTCCCGACTTTCCCGCCACCTCTTTTGAGAACCATAGTGGTTTTTCTTTTGTTTTGATTTATTTGCTTCACACAAAGGCTTGTTGCCTCTGTGATGGCAGTTTTGATGATTCCCCATTGTTGCTCCACCCCTCCTTCTAGCCTGTTTGTTAGTGCTTTTCTGAGGCACTCTCCCATCTTGCCAAAGTCAGCCCTCCTGAAGTCCAGTACCCTCACTTTTGTATGGCTTGACTCTGTAGCTGAGTTTAACGTGAACCACACTGTTTGATGGTCACTTGTTCCCAGATGGCAACCCACTTCTAGATCTGAGATCCTCTCACTGTCCCCATTTGCGAGTACGAGGTCTAAGATTGCTCCCTCATGAGTGGGTTCCGAAACTAGCTGTCTGAGGAATGCTACCTGTAGGGCATCGAGAATGGCCTTGCTCTTGGATGTGGCTGCAGCAAGTGTGCTCCAGTTAACATCCGGCATATTCAGGTCTCCCATCAACAGTATCTCCCCTTTCTCTGCCACCCTAAGAATGCCTTCTATCATATCCTTGTCCATTCCCTCCCCCTGACCTGGGGGTCTGTATACAACCCCTGTGCGGATGTGGTACCACCTCCAGTCTCCAAGGTGACCCACAGTCAGGGCCCCTACTTTTCTGCGGTACAGTAGGACCAAGTTCTGCGGCAAGACTACCATTTGCCGCAGAACTTCTGCGGCGGTGGTTTGTAATTTCTGCGGAAGTTCTGTGGCACTAACAAACTACCACATCACAGTGACAGCTTGTCATCCTGACTTCACTTTCATGGCAGTTTTAATAGCAATCAGGATGGTGGAAAGCACAGTAACACTTATGTGATAAATAAGGTATTTCTATACGCATGCTATCTATCCCACTAATGAGGTTTCCACTGTCCATCGCTTATATATGTGCTTTCTATACCATTCATGAGGTTCCCACTGTGTATCACTTATATATTTATGCGCAATCTGTAACATACATACAAGTGTGTGTGTGTGGTGAGAGAGACAGAGATACTGTGTGTGTGTGTATATATATATATATATATATATATATATATACACACACACACACACACATATATGTATATATATATGTATATACAATATGTGATATGTGTATACATATATATGTATATATACATATATATGTATATATTTTTTTCAATTTCCATGAACTTGCATCCTAATTCATACAGGTCCCATTAGAAAAGGAATAGAGGAGTCTGCAAAACTCATTTTGACGTCAACCTGCTTTCCTGACACACTGCATAACACCATCAGGCCATGACATGCATGTGAACCGATTGTAGATAGAGCTCTCCAGACCAGCACAATGTGTCCACCATGTGACAGAACACTGCACCATACCTTCCCAGGCTCCGAGCAATGATGTGTTCCACCAATCCTTGTGCTGCCCAGCCAGCTCCCAGAGCTCATCTCTGAACCCGAGTTGCCGGCACGGAAACACAGCATGCTACCCTCTGGCCCAACAGCTGTCCCTGCACACAACATTTCTCCATAACTTTTAGGTGATTCTATCAACCAATTACAATATGTAATCAATAACCCTGGCAAAAATGCGTACAGTGCAATTATTTATTTAACAGGTCTATTCTTTCAACAGGTCTACACATTATTATATTCCACTTTTCTGGGCATAATTACTTTATTTTTTCTTAAAAATGACAGTTAAATTCATTTTACCAATTATTCATTTCAGATGGCATCTCTATACCTTAAAGGCACAAACAGGTTTGTACAAAGTGAGGTATGGACTTAACAGGGCTGTGCTATTGACAAGGTTTTGTTTAAGTTGGCCTTAGTGCAATAATGTAAGACTGAAAATTGGATTAGGCTGTACTGCAGATTGAGCAAATATCACCATGCCTGATGTGCTGTGCCACCGTCTCTGACAGTGGAAGCTGTGGTAGATAAGCGACTGTTCATTTCTTTTGCAGATTGCAGCCATTTCATTAGCTAATGTATGATGTTATAGCAATAATAACATCACATTCTGTGCACATAGGGGGTTTAGGATATAAAAAGAGGGAAAGGGAACCAGAATCTTTGGAAAAACAGAAATATTAATAAAAATTAACAAGAAGAGTGAATGCTGCGACCAGAAGTTCTCTGATGTAGATTGCAAGTTCTGCATGCAAAATTCTCATGCATGAATTCTAGGGGCCTGCCCACAGTGCCTTCTCTCCTCTGTTTACTCTTTTGTTCAGTTGCTTTTATCCCTTCCTTTACATAAAGAGCTACTCCCCCCCTCTTCTCCCCTCCCTGTCTCTCCTGTAGGTTATGTACCCTGGTATGTTAACATCCCAGTCATGGTTCTCTGTGTACCATGTTTCTGTGACCGCTACAATATCCAGGCATCCCTCTTCCATTAAGGCCACCAGTTCAGGGAGCTTGTTGCCCAGGCTACGGGCACTGGTACTCATTATCGTCCATTTCCTGATGGCCTTACTCCTTTTTGCCCCACCCCTGTCCTTCTTGCCTTTGTCACTTTCTCCATTTACCCCTGCCCTTCTCCCTATCGACATCTCTATGTTGGTGTTTACTGCACTTACTACCATGACTTTTTTGGGGGGAATAGGATTTCCCTTCTCCTTTCCAGTGCCTCCCCCCTTGGCTAGTTTAAATACTTGCCAATGAAGCATTTAAACAGATGCAGCCCATCATGCCAGTATATGCTTGCATCACTCCAGGTGGATCTCTAGTCCCCAATGAAGCCAAATCCCTGAGCTCTGCACCAGTTTTTCAACCACTGATTGAATCCCATGGTGTGGAGCACCCTAGCCTCTCGTACGCCATAGACAGGCAGCACCTCCGGGAAGGTTACCATGCATGCTACTTGTCTAAGGCCCCTCCCCAATTGCACAAACTCTTCCTGCATTCCTCTGATCCCTTTCTTAGCCAGGTCATTTGTCCCTAGGTGGACAATGACATCCAACTCCCTCCTCTGTTATCATTGAAACCAAAACTAAAATAGTCATTTAACATTTGCATCATTAATTCATTATCAGAAATTAATTCACCCTTGCCATTAGGCTTGTCATGGTATGAAATTCTAATACTATGATAACCGCCACATATAATACAGCGGTTATCGTCATACTATTGCAGAACAAGTAATTTTTGCACAAAAAAGAAGCCTCCTCGAACTCTTGCGTCAAAAAGAGTTGATGTGGAAGGGACTATTGTCCCTGAAAATGAAAAAAAAAAAACTAGTTGGAAGGTCTCAATACCATTGTATACTGTGAATCACAGTTACTGAGGTATCGGAAATTGCCAATGGTATTGATACTTCTGATACCATGGTATACCGTGAAACTGTAATACCGTGACAACCCTACTTGCTATCCTCCAATGGCCCTACTCGTACCTTGTTCCCTCTCTTTAGGTTTAAAAATCTGGAAAAGGATTTATAGCTGTCAGACACCTTAGTAGCTAGACTCAATTCAAAGTCTCTTTCAGCCCTCCTAATAACGTTTTTGCTCTCTTGTGCCAAGGCTTTGCAATCAGTTCATGCTTGAACTGAATTATTGGCCGGCCCGGTAGCGCAAACGGTTGAGGCACTATGCCTTACCTCACTCTGTGCTGGTGACCCTGGCTTGGGAATGGCCTTGGATTGTCGGGAGAGGGAGGAGCAGCATCCAGCAGCCTACTGCAACTCTCTTCTCCTGGGGAGGTCGTCGTCCCCCCGTAGTTCCACTGCCACTGGGTGGAAGTCCGGTGGGTGGCCACATAGGCGGGAGGGGCGGCAAGTCGGGAGGTCTTGGGACGTGACGTGTGTGTGCCTCCACATGCGCACGCTCACGTCCGAGAATGGGAACGAGGGCGTAAATGGGGACAAAAAAAAAAAAACAATAAAAAAAAATGCTTGAACTTAATTTGATTTCCTGACTCTTTTATGTGCCTTTCCCTTCAATTTGAGTAGTCTCCTAATCCTCTTATTAAACCATGGTGGTATATGCTTATTCATACTGTACTTTCTCCTAACTGACATGAATCTGTCCATTCATTGGTTTAGCTTATCCATCAAGATACTCCACATTTCTTTTTTTTTTTTGAACTTTTTATTTATAGCATTTTGTACATAAGCATACAAATTCTTACAGCCTGAATTTGTATAACCATGTAGTGTACAAGAAAAACATTACATAGGATGCAGACTATCAGTTCTGTTGGTACGGCTTTAGGGATTATCCTGTAAACATAGTAAACAAGTTAAACATTCTTATCTGTTCAGGAGCCATTTAGCAACCAATGCCTAATTTTAATAAACAGAAAGTTTAATGTGAAAAAAACATATAATATGCCGACCCTTAAGGTCTAGTGAGAAAACTACTTCAATCATATAGAAAGACACCTTTCCAGAGCTCCCTTAGGCTTAGTGAGAATAAGTGCAGTGGTGTTTTAAAAAGTGGTTCCTAAGGAATGGCCCACTAGATCATACACTTATAGGGTGTCTGGTACCTTACTAATTCACTACCAGTAAACAGCACCAAGACCAGTCTGGGCCAGTAAGTAAGTAAGTGACCCAAAGACACCACATAAAAGGAGATCACATCGTCTGGGCTCCCAGTGAACTGCTATACAGCAGTAACGCAAAGGAGTCAATTAACTCTATTAAATCCACCACTTATCCTGCTTGTTACATCCATTAATAGTAGTACAGTATTTCTAATGCAGTATTCTAACTAGAAAAAATTAAGTAGAGGGAGGAAAACAGATACTTAGAAAGTAGGACTATCAGCCTGACAACAACTATATTAATAGACGGTCCTTTGGGGGAAGAACATTTTAACTAGTGTTCACTGTAGTTCAAGTAATAGTAACCACCCAAAGTTTCTGTAAACAGGCAAAACCCAATGCTGATTACTAGTCCCAAATAAAGCAGTCAGTCTCACAATATGGTCGAAAAACAAACCGCTGAAAAAGGAGACCTGATACATCAGTCCTCGTCCAAATCCTCTTCATCAGACGAACACCTTTCTCTAAGTCTCTTAGCCGCTATTCTCTCCATGCAGGCTCCAGCTTCCTTCGCATCTGTAAAACATTATTGTCGGCAGCCATCCGTAAAACATAATCGGGCAGGAAATGCTAATGTGAAGGAGATATCAAGCTCTCTGAGACGGTTCTAAATTCCATCAAATGCTTTTTGCCGCACGCGAGTTGCATACGCGAGGTCTGGAAAGAATAAGACTCTGGCTTCTCCTACGTAGATCGGGCCTTTCCTTCATATCGCTCCTAGCAGCTCATCGTGTTCGCCTGGGGATCTCATCGTAAGGAGCACAGTCCAAGGATTGTCCATGTTATGCTGGGGCCCTCTGGGGGTTATTCTGTATGCCTTAATAACTCGAAAATTGGATAACCCCGTTAAGTCTGTTAACCAGGTTTGCAGATACTGTATAAAAGAATCACCCTCCGATTCCTCAAGAAGACCTAGGATTCTAATATGGGCTGCCCGAACAGTATTCTCCAGATGTTTGACTCGAGTGCGCAAAACTGCCTGTTCTTTCAGGGAGGTAGCCGTGGCAGCCAGGGCCTTCCCAGCTGTGGCTTCAGCCGATTTTGTGGATTCACCCATAGCATCTAAACGATGTTCCATATTAAGGAATTTTTCAGAAAAGCCATCAAGCTTTTGGTCCATCTGTTGGACCATTTTTTTTTTTTTTAAGGCTTGCACTGCTATTTGTAGGGTTTTTAACGTTGCTCCTTCTGAGTCAGCGCTAGTAGATTGCTGAGGCCCTGCCGTATCCTCCGGAGGCTTAGCACTGGAACCTCGTGGTGTGAAAAAATCTTGCTTAGCGGTTTTATTTCGACCCATCTTCATTGAAATATAGTTTCTCTGTCAGGTTGACACGTCCCTCTATCAACTTGGGCCTTTGGCTGAGTATTTCCGTATAAAATACTGCTTTTGATGAGCATTTTTAAGCCTTAAAGTAGGAGCTGTAGAAAAATGCTGTTCCTAGCTAGGCTGCTAGCTCAGCCCCCCGATACGCCACATTTCATCTAGATCAACCTCCTCAAAAATCTTTTTGCTAATCCCAACTGCTTCCTCATTTTCTTCAAAATTAGCCCTGGCAAGGCATCTGACTGTGATTTATCCCTTTAGTGCAATACCCTCCATTTCTACAGTAAATAAGACCATCTCATGGTCACTGTTGCCCAGGGGGGCTGTAGTTCTGCAGTTGGTTATATTTTTTCCCATGTTGCTTAGACCCAGATCCAAAGTATTAGACCCCTTGATTGGAGATACTACGTACTGATCACCATCAAAGTCGGTTTACTGACATATAAAGCCCTACAGGGACTGGGCCCTGACTACCTGAAAGAGCTCCTGGTTCCTTATCGCCCTGAGTGACCGCTCAGCCGACGAGGGGTTGCTGGAGATTCCAAGGGTGTCTTTAAAATATGATGGGGCCCGGGCATTTATGTTTGTGGCCCCTACCCTCTGGAATTCTCTACCCCGTCGGATTAGGGAGTGCATGACCATGGGGGGATTTAAACAGGCCTTAAAAACTTTTCTTTGGAAAAAGGCATACGGTGATGAATATTGCAGATTTTGATTTTACTGTAAATTTTAATGGGATTACTGTATTGTTTTTATTTGTTTTAATTGTTTTAATTGTACTGCACCTTGATACCTGAAAGGCGCATCAAAAAAAAAAAAAATATATTATTATTATTACTTTTCTAGACCTAAACTCTCAGTACAGTCCAAGAAATATTTTTCAGTGTAAGTGGTACCACACCGTGCATCCCAATCAATCGATGGCATATTGAAATCGCCTAACAATATTAGATTATCCAAGGGGTCAATGGAACTGATGACTGTATTCATTAAATTATGTAAGTTATGTCCTTTTTTTCTTTTTTTTTTTTTTTAGTTAATCCTTTTTACCTTATCTGGCGCCTCCGGTCTGCATCCACGCCCTGGCATCCGTCCTTTCTCTGGCCGCGATCTGGTTCTGCCTCAGCTCCCCAAGGAAGCCCCCACTGCCCAACTACCCCCACAGCTTGCCCCCCGTGGCAGGGTGGTGGACAGGCCCCCCTCACTCCCCACCAAACCAGTACCAGCAGTGGTGCACCCCTGAGGTCAGGCGTCCCCAAGACGGCCATCAAGCCTCCATGACCAAAGCGCCATGTTTCCCCCGTTTCTCCCTTGGACAGCATGACCGGGGCGTGCAAGGACGCCAATGAGGAGAGCGCGCACACGTCCGCACGGGCTTCCTCCGGTGTCATGCCCCAACATCACCCCCTACAGTGCAGTGCCAGTTCACTGCCCTCAGCTTCCGCCAGAGGTCGCAAGTGAGCCGACAGCTGGTATCCCCCCTCCCTGGAAAGGGCGAGCTGTCCCACGGATGCTCAATCCCTCTCTGCCCCTGCCAACCCCCGGCGATCCGAGTCTGTTCCTGAACCCGGGTCGCCAGCATGGAATGAGGTGTGGCATCCAGCGCCTCAACCCTCAGCACAACCGGGCCAGCTCCATCTAAGTTATGTTCTTGGGATGGGGGTCTGTAAACCAAGCCTAATATAATTTTTTGCTGCTTTTCCTTGGGAAAACCTTTATCCATACATGCTCCAAAAGGCTCCCTTCAACCCAATTCAGTTTCTCCACAATGATCTCATTAGGTATGTAAATAACTATCCCACTACCACTTCTACCAGTTCTTTCTTTACTGTAATGTTGATACCCCCTAATATCCTGACCTCATGTATCTTTCGCACTCCACCAGGTTTCTGTGACCGCACAGACACAAATGTTTTCCTTTAGTAAGATGAGCTCAAGCTCATACATTTTATTTTTTAGGCTTCTTGCATTGAGTAAAAGGCACCTCTAGCCATTCTCTGAAAGGGTTGAGGATGCAACACTGTCTACACACATATTATTGAAAGCAAAAGACACCCCTCCCCATTGTCCCTCATCAACAAGCTTAAAGATTTGTCAGTTGCTTATCGAATCCTAGAACCCAACAGTCGAGAGACATATCTGTGTAAGTTTAATCCAACCCTTCCATACAACAACAGGTTATTAAATCTCTATCAATGATGCAGGAATATAAAACGTTCCCTGTAACACCATCTTTTCAACCATCTGTTTAAGAGGTAGATCTTTCTAGCCCTGCTTTTACTTGCTCTAGTGACTGGTAATATCTCTGACACTATTGTTTTGCAGCCTTTAAGTCTCAATTCTCTCCCTAGTTCTTCAAAATCCCTTTGGATGCCGAATAGTCTCCTCCTGCCAATGTCGTTGGTACGGCATGCAAGACAGTGACTGGGTCAGACGTGCCATGTAATAAGCCATCTATATTGTTCTTAATGCCAGAGACTTTTGTCCCAGAGAGTGATGCTACCATGTAGTGTATCCTTGTACCTCTGCAAATCACTGTATCAGTGTATTTTAACACAGAGTCCCCCCCCAAACCACAATGTCCCTGATTGTGTCAACAGTGTCAACTACTTCCAAGGGTTCTTGACTATCTAGGGGTTCTGTATGATGTTCAGAATCTAACTGACTAGTTCCCAATTGCTTCTGGACTACATCCTCTATTGCTATATCCTCTCCTGCATCCCCTGAGACATCAGTATATAATACACTAGCACGGTTCCTTAGCTCTGTGGGAGCTTCCTGTAGTGTTAGCCTCTTTCTACGCTTAACTCTTTTCTGGATTCTGCACCAGTCCTCCTCAACATCTCCTATAACAGGCTCTAATTGGCCTGACCACTTTTTCTCTTTTCTCCTATTTCTAATAAATTAGTATCATTACCAAGCATAGGATTTACAGTCGTTCTCTTACAACCGTATTATAGAGTCATCGATAAACTTTTCTTCTGTTAGAATGCTGCTTTGGACTTCTAACCTCTTTTTTAATAATTCAATCTCCTCCTACAACTCTTTAATAAAAGTGCAGTTTGGACAGATGAAGTTGTCACAAGATTCCCCTTGATGGAACATTTTACAGGAGATACATTGACTAAGAACATACTCCATTCTGGTATGATGTAGGTCACCTAGATAACACAGATTAAATGAGTAGGGTAGTCGGGAGAGACAATAGTGTGCAAAATACAAAATATTTGGAAATCCTATAGTACAGTTCAATACACAACTTTGCCAGATCACAGGAATGTCAGCAAAAACTATCTTGTTTACTGGGAAGAGTGGTGTCAAAAATAAAAATATTCCCAAGTAGCTAACAGGAATGGAGAAAAATAGCACTACCTCGAACTCTCCAGAAACCAGTTACTTACATATAACATACAAATTTTATTGAACCTACTAGGAGCAAGGTACCTGGCCCACTGTCCCATTGGTCACGCTAGACATGCATGCAGAGATGCACGCTTGTTTCAGTGCGCATCGTCTCCTCGCACTCACCCCATGATGACAAACGGCAAGAACAGCATGACCCATACTCTAAAACTAGTCAAGATTAGTGAGTAGACTTCTTGCAGTAAGTGTACTCTCCTGGTTTATTTCTATTTTTTTTTTATTTTACAGTTTTTCAACAGTGGAAAATGTCTGAACATGTTCCACAACTTGTGAACTTAGTGAAAATGGCAGGAAAAGTGAAATATGGTAATAAGATCTCTTTTAAACCTGCAAGTCTGTATTTCCTACAGAAGAGTTTTTCAAATACAGGTTTGCATTATGGTACTGGTCCACCTTTATTTGCCTTTTAGTAAATTTAAGAAATCTATCCAATTTGCACACCAGAGGTAAGGATTGTATGTAATCCCCCCCCACACACACACACAACCGGGGGTTACTTACTAGTATCTGTTTGCTCATCTTTTTGTTTGCACTGTAGTCTATCAGTTATGGGATTAGCCTATACTGTACAGTGCCCAGATATGTGACTCAAAGCTCACTGAGTCCTAAGTCACATGTCTGGGATACGTTCTCCTTAGGGTAGATAGAGAGAGGAGCAGTAGAGGAGAGCAGAGAGGAGTGATAAGCCCTCATGGGTCTGGCTTCCGGCTCGTGGGGGTTAGAAGATGACACCTCTACTGGATGACCAGATGCATGGAGTAGGAGGAAAGCAATTTCACCAGTAAGGTGTTTGTGTTTCACCAAAAGGATTCAACTATGTTGCCCAAAGAAACAATAGAAAGTCTGCCCCTAGTAAGCTGAGGACAAGGGATAGGGAGCATGGGAACTTGCTTAATGGTGCACTATAGCCTGCATGCCATCTAATGTCAGGAGAAGTGTTACACAGAATCAGAGAGGAACAAGGACATAAAAAAACATAAGTCCATCAAGTCTGCCCTAAAGCCACATGCGCTACTTCCTAGTAACCCCCTTAAAGGTGCCCAACTGTGTTTTGAAACCAGCTATCGTCCCACCACTGACAACACTGCTTGGTAGACCATTCTACCCATCTAGCTCCAGCTCTGTGAAAACTAGTTCTGCATATCCTTTCTAAATCCCCGCTTCCAGTCTGAGATTCTGCTCTCTGGTGGGTGAACTGCTCTTTCGGTTTAGCTAGAACAGCTCTGTGTAATTCATCCTATTGTACCCTCGTCTTTAATCCCTCCTTACATGATCTACCCTGCAGGCCCTGGATCATTTTCATGGCCTTCCTCTTTATGGTTTCCAGTCTATCCCTGTCCTTCCAAAGAAGTGGACTTCAGAACTACACACAATATTCCAGATGTGACTGAACCAGTGACAGTATTACCTCTCTTATCTGCAACTACTGAAGCCCCTCCTTAAAGGGACACTGTCAACCACTTTAGGCCTCAAACTGTCCGTAGTTTAAAAAACATACTTTATGCTTATTTGCATTCTCTAGAATGTGCTGATTTTGCTGGTAGTTTAATTCCGATTCCTTTTTCCTTTTTAAAAGTGAAAAACAGACTGCCCACCATACTGGTGTTACCATACCAAAATGTGTTTGTTTACATTCTTATTAACTCCCAATATACATTTCCTGGACTTGGGAACACCCCCAACACAGTCTAGCCACTCAAGATGCAGTTGGAGCAGAGGAGACTATTGTATCATGAGTGGCTGCACTGCTTAGGGGGTTTTGCAGTGTTTAGGAAGTGAGTAATAAGAGAAGATCAGGAAGTTGAAACAAAACAAGGTAGGCAATAATAACATAATTACCATGCATTTCAGTTCTATCAAGAAAGGAGGCAGATTTAATCACCAGCAACACCAACACATTTTAGAGAAGGCAAGCAATCATAAAATGTTTGGTTTTCAACTTGAAATAGTATGATGTAAAAAGGGTTGGTAGTGTCCCTTTAAGTGTCCTAACCTTCTGTTTACCTTCCCAGTCCTTTTATTGCATTATGAATAGGTGTTATAAACTATTGCTAATTATCACCCCAGGTCCCTTCCCTCTTTTGACAGCTCCACCCTTACCCCAATGATGCAATAATCTGGATGCACATTTCTGCTACCTACTGTAAGTGCACTACTTTACATTTCTTGCCATTAAATTTCAACTGCCAAATACAAGACCACTTCTCCAGCTCTTCAACATCCCTCTTCATCCTACTTATTCTCTCCTTGCTTTCCAATCTCCTGTGGAGGTGTTTTTTTTTTTTTTTAACAATTAGCGTTTTTAGGTATCATTTAAATCTCATTAGAAAACGCACTTATTCTCTCTCTCTTATCCACCTCTACACTTAGGCTCTACTGAAGAATAGAATGCCAATGGTGAGCTGCTCCCTTAGCTCTTACAAATCAATGCAGTGCAACCTTAACAATATTCAGTGGGCTAGATATTCAAAGGGGTTGTGCCTTGTGCAACTAATATGCGCCAGCGCAACCCCAGAACTGCACCCCAGGGCAATATTCAAAAGGTAGAAATTGGGCAGCACAATTCCCACTGCACCAGGGCGCAAAGATAATGTATGTGGCACATCTCCAGAGGGTGTGGCCATGCATATGCAGCACATCCCGATATTCAGCCCAGGATGTACGGCACATCTGCTGGCACAACCCAGAGATGTGCCGCATACCTGGGCTCACAATTGAGCCCGTAAAAAAGGCTCAAGTACACGCCACCCACAGCCGTGCTGCTGTATTGCTGTGCACAACATAGCAGCCACCAGCCGTGGGTGGCAGCCCCCCGTGCAAACACCATGCACAATCACCCACACATCTTCCTGGTGAGCCAGTGTAACCCCTTCCCCCATAGTGGTGATCGCAGTGCTCGAACATATGGCCAAGTCCCTGGTAGTCTAGTGGTACCCCCTCCCCATCCTGACCCTCCGATCACCGGCACCGTACTGTAAGAAATATACCTGGTGGTCCAGTGGTACCCCCCTCCCTATCCCGAATCCCCAATCATCGGTGCCGTAATGTAAATAACATCTGTGGTGGTCCACTGGTTCCCCCCACCTGGCAGATCCCCAATCGCCACCAAAATGAAACTACGCCTCCCTGCTGGTCCAGCAGTAACCCCACCCCTCCCACCCAGACAGGACACCCAGCCCACCCAGCTCCCCCATTGGTCCACAGTGTGAACCTATGAGCTTGCAGCCACTACTATAAGTTGGCATTCAGCAGGCAGCCACAGTGATATGGAGGTGGGTCTATTGCCCGCCGATGACCAGGGGGAGCTGGGTGTCCTGTGTGGGTGGGGGTTACCACTGGACCGCCAGGGAGGCATAGTTTCATTTTTTAACGGTGATCGGGGATTCAGCCAGGGTGGGGGGAACCACTGGACCGCCAGGGATGTTATTTACATTATGGCGCTGGCGATCGGGGATTCAGGATGGGGGGGGTACCACTGGACCACCAGGTATATTTCTTACAGTATGGCGCCAGCAATTGGAGGGTTGGGATAGAGAGGGGGTTACCACTAGACTACCAGGGACTTGACCATATGTTCGAGCACTGTGATCACCACTACGGGAGGGAAGGGGGGGTACACTAGCTACCAGGGTCCTGGGCATGATGTCCGTCACAGCAGTTGCCACTACAGGCTGGGGGGGGTCCTCTGGACTTCCACTGCCAGCACCGCATGGTGTGTAGAGCGCCAGGCACATTTCGCTGGCAAGCCCTGCACAACTCATGCAAATGGGGCCATAATGACATGCAAATGGCCCCATTTGTGCCTTGCATACATAATAACCCCATTTGCATATCAGTGTCTGAATATCAGGAATTTGGGCACAGCGTATCTCTGATGCACTGGTGCATTACCCATTCCTGGTATTGACCTGTCTGGGGGGTTGCGCCGGTGCATTGTATTTGCACAGGGCGCAATCTTTGCTATATCCAGAAGGGATGCTCCATGGCACATCACTTTTGAATATATCCCTTGGTTGCTCCAGCACAGCTCAGTTGCACTGAGCACCCACTTGCACCATTGCCAGGTGCATGTTTGAATATTGGGCCCAGTATCTCTACCTCTCCAACTGTTTCTGGTACTCCTTTCCACATGCTGTGTAAAAAAAATACCTCCTCCTCTCTCCACTGACTAGCCCACTATGTGTTTCCTGTGTTCAGATGTACTTTTCTCTACCTGCCTTGCACGGATGTCCAGGCTTTTCTTTAGATTCCTGTAGTAAATCTTGTAAACATGAATTAGGTCTCCTCAGAGTCACCTTTGTTCCATGCTGAATCAATTAAGTCATCCAGGCCTTTACGCACGTGTTTTGTCCTGTAGTTCCCATACCTGCATTGCAGCCCTCCTTTGCACACTGAATAATCCTAATTTTTTTGTAGTGTAATGCCTAGAGCTGGCAGCATTACTCCAAGTGTAGCCTCACCAGGGACCTGTATAGTTTAAATATAATGTCCTGTGATCTACTCACATCATTCTACTTTATACAGGAGTTTTTACTGATGACATACTAATGCACTAATGTACAGTACTGCATTTTCAGAAAGTCTTCCTTACAAGAGCGTCTCTCAGTTGGAGCGGGGGATTCTACTACACACACAAATTCATAATCCTGGAACAAAGAAAGAGTACACTGCTTTATTATTTAAAGAGCTGTCAAAATCATTTGGACTTACACGCTGGTGAACAAAACTGTTTTTTTAATATGATAAAAAGCCATACTTATACCCACAGAAATATATACAAAAACACACAGTGTTACCATAATGTACCAGCTCACACTGGCATCAGTTCTTGTATTTTTATATGCCCTGTAGTGCAAGAAGCACTGAATGTTAAAGAGCAACTCTCTATTAGAATAAAATGCTGAAAAACACTAGATTTACATGACTGTTTTAACTTTATCGTTTTCTAGTTTCTTGTATTTTTTTTACTTCCCCTGCTGTTGGTCTTATAAATATTGTAGAATCTACAATGTAAATACTGCAGCAATTATTTCACTGAGTCTTTTAAATGTTTCAGACTCTCCCTGCTAACCACACAATTGCTGTTTGTGACATCACAGTCTGCTGTCGGGGTGAGCACTGTGATGTCGTAAAACCACAGCACAGTGAGGTTAACAGAGAAGAGCAAAATGTTTGAAATGTTTTCAATACAGACTTTTTAGATGGGCAACCAAGACATGCTGTACATCTTGGAAAGGAACACTGAAAATGAAAAACTGCGTTCTTTAGTAAATTGTAACAGCTGAAACATCTTATTTAAGAAAGCACATGCTGAACTGCAGAGTTGCTCTTTAACAGTGACATCAACATTAAGAGTGTTATTGAGCCTGGAGACTAAGGCCCTGTCCAGACTAGCAATGAACTGGAAAACATTTTTTTTAAAACGTTACCGTTCAATCCATTTCTGTGCATCCACATTGAATAGTTGAATCGGTTTTGAAACCATTACCGAGCATCTGCATTGGTGTATGTAATCTATTTTCTGGTACTATTTTCAAAAACGTTATAGTCTTCCAGAGGCCACCCCCAGCCTCCCATATCCCAGCAATCAGCGCTGCACTGCACGCTGCGATGCACGGTCCCATAAGATCCCATAAGGCATTGCGGCGTCTCCATGTAAACAGACCACTGACATGGAGGCGCCTGATTTAAACACTGCTGTTTTGCTCTGCCTGAATTGCTGGTTCATGAAGTGGCAGCTAGTGATGAGAGAGAGACAACATCGTCGGGTAGCACACCACTTGCAGGCACATAGATTTGAACAGATGCAGCAGCACACTATTGCTGCTGTGAGCGACCTGCTTCTCTCAATAACACTGAACACTGTAACAGTCGACAGAGTAGTGTGGAGACATCCAAGGTCCACTGACTGGTGGGAGCAGATAGTGCTTTCTTCTTGGACCAATGAGCAATGGCTCAGTAATTTCCGCATGTCTAAACAGACTTTTACAGCCTTGTGCACAGAACTGAGCCCACACATAAAGCGGTCTGACACAGTACTGCACAAGGCTGTTGAAGTGCAGCAACGGGTTGCCATTACCTTGCAGTGCCTTGCCACCAATGTGGAATATCGAACCCTTGGGCACCTGTTCGGGGTTGGCAGATCTACTGTCGGGAAGATAGTAATCGATGTGTGCAAGGCCATTGTCTGTGTCATACTACTCACGGTGATCCGAATACATAATGTGCCTGACATCATACAGGGGTTCGAGAGTGAGTGGGGTTTCTCCAGTTGTGGGGGGGGGCAACAGATGGGACCCACTTCCCAATTCTGTCACCTCCTGGTAATGCCTATGAATTCTACAACAGGAAATCCTACTATTCTGTAATGATGCAGGCTCTGGTTGACCATAAATTTCACTTTCTATACATTAATGTTGGATGGCCTGGCAAGGTTCACAATGCTCGGGTGCTCAGGAATAGTAAATTATACAAGCTAGGACAGAGTGGTCAGCTGTTCCCGTCTATGCCTCAAGACATCAACGGGGCCAGTGTACCAGCTGTGATATTGGGAGACCCAGCCTATCCTCTTCTGCCTTGGCTTATGAAGCCCTATTCAGATTTTGGAAATGACCTTCGCCATAATTTTAACTACCGTCTGAGCAGGGCCCAAATGGTAGTGGAATGCGCCTTCAGCAGATTGAAAGGCCGTTGGAGATGTCTACTCAAGAGAAATGAATATGCTATTCAGAATGTCCCTTATGTGATAGGACCTGCTGTGCATTGCACAACCTTTGTGAGGGTAAGTCAGAGGCCTTTCTGGCAAGTTGGGTCTCAGAAGCCGAGTGCTGCCAGTTCACTCAACCAGCTGACCAAGACTGTCTTCCCCCAGGTGAATTATCTGTGTCAGCCATGAATCGCCAGGCCACTAATATACGGGATGCACTAGCAGAATATGTCAACAACCATTAATGTGTGTGACAGTACTGGCAGTCGTATCTGTGAGCCACTAAGCAGCATAGCATAGAAGTGGTACATGATATATATTTGTGAAGTTAAAGCAGAACAAGCCATAGATGTTAACATGCTTCTTTTTTACGACTGTCATGAGAAATTACTCAGACAGAAACAGAAAAGGAAGCACACTTGTACTAGTATATACATAGTTAGTTAAAACATAAAGTTAGTTGGAAAAATAATTGTTTCAACAGTTAATATTATGAAACGTGTATGTTGTTGCATGACTTTTAAAATGTATTTGAAATGTGTGTAACCTTATAGCACAACAAATATGTCCTAAAACTGTAGTGTTTTTAACACTGGAATTGCTAATTAAGTATTTTTAATAACCTGTACTGTCCAACAGCATAACTGTTAAAATGTAGTTTAAACGTTAAATTTTTAAATACGAAACTCATGGTTGTGTTTTTGAATGTGCACTGCACAATATGTATTAAAACCATAGATAACACCTATAAATGTGTGTCATCATTATTACTGCAGTGCTGCAATGACAATACCACACAGCAGTAACACAGTAACTAGCATTAACAGTAGAAAGTTAGCCATGTATTCTGACTGATTGCTCAAGAGCACTACTTGTCAGTAGTGCCAGAACAAGAAGGTGATGCATATCACTCATCATGCGTTCAGAGGCACACATGTGGTCAGAACCTTATCAATGTACTGACAGATACCCATACCTACAAGGTTGTCCAAGTAACATCATCACCCATTAAGGCCTGCGTGAAACCGCCATGGAAAAAAGTACCAGTATGATCATGGTTACTGCTGTAATGTTGTCCCATGTCACTGTGTGTAGATTGTGACATAGCATCACATATATTGGCAGCTTGTCCAACACGTGAAGCCACTACACCAGCAGCATTCATGCTGTTCACTGATGCAGTACTGACCACCTGCATGGGAGCAGTACTCAGTGATGCCTGTGCTGACGATAATGGGGTGGGATTACCAAACGTGGGTACTGGTGCAGCACTGACCACCTGCATGGGAGCAGTACTCAGTGATGCCTGTGCTGACGATAATGGGGTGGGATTACCAAACGTGGGTACTGGTGCAGCACTGACCACCTGCATGGGAGCAGTACTCAGTGATGCCTGTGCTGACGATAATGGGGTGGGATTACCAAACGTGGGTACTGGTGCAGTACTGACCACCTGCATGGGAGCAGTACTCAGTGATGCCTGTGCTGATGATAATGGGGTGGGATTACCAAACGTGGGTACTGGTGCAGTACTGACCACCTGCATGGGAGCAGTACTCAGTGATGCCTGTGCTGACGATAATGGGGTGGGATGACCAAACGTGGGTACTGGTGCAGTACTGACCACCTGCATGGGAGCAGTACTCAGTGATGCCTGTGCTGACGATAATGGGGTGGGATGACCAACGTGGGTACTGGTGCAGTACTGACCACCTGCATGGGAGCAGTACTCAGTGATGCCTGTGCTGACGATAATGGGGTGGGATTACCAAACGTGGGTACTGGTGCAGTACTGACCACCTGCATGGGAGCAGTACTCAGTGATGCCTGTGCTGACGATAATGGGGTGGGATTACCAAACGTGGGTACTGGTGCAGTACTGACCACCTGCATGGGAGCAGTACTCAGTGATGCCTGTGCTGACGATAATGGGGTGGGATTACCAAACGTGGGTACTGGTGCAGTACTGACCACCTGCATGGGAGCAGTACTCAGTGATGCCTGTGCTGACGATAATGGGGTGGGATTACCAAACGTGGTACTGGTGCAGTACTGACCACCTGCATGGGAGCAGTACTCAGTGATGCCTGTGCTGACGATAATGGGGTGGGATTACCAAACGTGGGTACTGGTGCAGTTGCTGCATAAGGAAAGGACAATGCACTGCCACGCACTGTGAGCGGAGCAATACCACCTGTTATTCCAGGTTCATGGCTATGACTTGCAGTAGTTTCAACCTGTGAAGGTGCACGTTTGTGTTTTTGCTGCCACACTAGGAGGACGATAATGGCCAGACAGTAGCGTAACATATTTCTGAAAACTCTGCATTCTGCTCTGCCTCCTGCCTGCGTAACCTTCTTCCATCCCCCTCCTCCCTGACCTCCTCCTCCATGGCCATCAACTCCTTATGTTGCTCCATCCGCATTTTCCTAGTGGGCTCAAGACTGCTTCAGCAAGCTCCTGCATCCGACTGACCCTCTTCTTCTTTCTGAGGCTGCATAGTGGCTCACTGTTGGATGTCCGCTTGTGCCGAGCAGCATTCACATCAGAAGATGCAGTGCTGCTGCCAGATGTTCCACATGGGCTTGATGTGCCCTCACCAGCAAACTCACTCTCTAAGCTGGCGGATGACTCGGCAGCCTGACCAACATCTGCAATAAATAAGGTTAGCACATGCTGAGTTGGTATGCTGTTGGGGGAAGGGGTGGAAGGCGTACATAATGGAGCAAATGGCAACACACCTGATTCTGGAAGCTCAGTGACAGGGTAGTCATCTACATCAAGTTCAGGGTCAGGAGGGTCAATCTCTGTTTCAAGTTCACTGCTTTCAAGGACGTGCAGTGGATCAGATGTGGGTTTTGTGCCCAATATGCGATCAAGCTGGTCAAAAAATGGACATACAACCCGACAACCGCCAGATCGGCGATTGCTGTCCTTCACCTTATGATACCTGACCTTTAGCTGCTTTATTTTATCTCAGCACTGTTTGGCTGACCGCTCAATTCCATTTTCAAATAAATACTCAGCCACCTTCTGGAATACTACAGTATTTCTCCTGAAACTATTTAACTCCTCTTGTACGCACTCCTGTGACCAAAAATCAAGCAGAAGTTTAGTGGCCTCTTCAGGCCAACTTGCGCTTCGATCACTCATGATGCCGTGTACTACTGCTACTGAACTGCACAGAGGAGGGTATTTAAACTTTCCCACTCAGGGCTGTTGACACTGCGTGTACTTCCTGGTAGGCACCATGCACACATGCCACAATACCGCACTATGCCCTGGGAAGGTAAAGCAGTGCATTGTAGATCGCTGGAGGACACATTTCAGAAAAACACTTAGTTCACCCGTCTGCGCTACTCATCCGACTGAAGAAAAATGAGGTAACATTTCAGTAACCGTGCTAAAGACCTGCTCTTTGGTGGTTTAAAAAACAGTTTAGAGAACGCTTCTTAAAACGTTACAGGTCTGGACGCAACCATTTTTAGACCAAGCGGTAATGTTACAGGACACCAGTAACGTTACCAAAGCACTAGTCTGAACAGGGCAAGCCCTATCACATACTATGTGCAAATATTGAGCAGCACGAGCTAGTATAAATGAAATATACTGTTTGTAACATTTTATGCTGAGCCCTACGTTTTTAATGTGGGTAGAGGGTTCTGGTGTTTGCTGGAACTGTGTGTGAGAGTATTGGGACATAGTCCCGTCTCCTTTTATTGGGAAACAGTTTTAAACTATCTGCCCAGCTAAATCTTTACTGCCTGTTATAGGCAATACAGTATTACAGCTCGCCGTGCTGTGAGTGATTGCGTAGCATTTCTGGGTTCCTCAAAGCATTTAAAACTCACCCTGCAGCGACCAGGGCGAGTAAGAGCAGGTTGCGCACGTGGAGATGCACGCAGAGACGCAAGTCTACACGTGTCTGCTGTGTCCGTTGGGGACACTGGGGGCCTGAGAAATTGGGAAACTCGCCAACAAACTTACCTACGAAGGATTATTTCAGTACATCAAGGCTTATTCTATATAAATTAAGACACTGGTTAATAAAACGTCTCAAAACAAAGCTAAGAGGAGTAGAACTAGGAAAAAGATATGCATACAATGTTGTATGTTTACAGAGGAGCCTCCGTGCCCTGAGTTTATATGTGGTAAATGTTTACAAGTTGAAACCCTACAGACTGAAATTGCTCAATTAAATCAACGTTTAGTAACCCACTGCCTTGACCTCCAATGTGAAAAAAGTGTACAAACTGAAACCCTACAGATTGAAATTATTCAGGCAAATCAACCCCTTGATACTCATTGCCCTGACCCTGCATGTGGCAATTATTTACAAACTGAAACCTTACAAACTGTAATTTCCCAGCTGAATAAATGCTTAGAAACCCATAGGGAAATTAACCTTCTAGAAAACTTCATAGATGAAGCTATGTCGAATTCTATAAATTGTTTGCCAGACTTAACTGACACTTTCCAAAACAATGTTACTGAGGTGACTGCACCCTTTATTGCCACTGAACCCTTATATTGTACTTCACCATTACCACTACACAATAAATTACATGTACTAAACAATGATATTGGGGACCTAGGGAAACCGGTTGAGACAACTTTACTTACCTCCAAGGTTCAAATCCCACCTACAGCATCAGTTAATTTGTTAACTGAAAAATCTTCCCCCATTAGGGACATAGTGGTAATTGGTGATTCTATTCTTAGAAAAGTAGATTCTGGGGTCTGTCAAGGGAGGAAGACCAACACAACAGTGAGTACACTCTCAGGGGCTTGCGTGAAGGATGTCTCTAGACTCCTAGATGGCCTCCTGGAAAACACTACAGAACCAGTTATCCTGTTACATATAGGTACCAATGACCTACCTACTAACAACTGGTTGGACGTACAAACAGATTTTATTAACACTGTGGATCGAACAAAGCAAATTAAAGGTGAAGTAATCATTTCCAGGGTTTTACCTACAAGTGGGAGGAATGCATATAAAAATAGGTCCATCTTGTATGTCCTGTCATATTCAAGATGGAGGCTGAGCTGAGCCAGCCAGAACACTAATCTCTGTAATTTGTTTTTTGGACTTGTTTGTTTAGTTTAATTTGAGTTTTTTGCATGTTTTATCAGCTTGGGCTGTAGTAGTATGAAGTCCAGGATGCTCTGCCGTTTTAGCGATTATCGATTTCGGAGTCCTGTTTTACCAATTTTTTGGAGTCCCGCTTTTGTTTCTCAGAGTTCTGAATTTGTTTTATATCCGTTTGGCTCCTTAAAGATTTCTTGCATTCTTTGCTGTTTCCTGATTTCCCGATTTCAGTGTGAGAGGCTGTGGAGTCGGGGTTTTTGGGAGCAGTAAGGAAAAGTAAGAACTCGTTGATAACGGAGCATTGTATTGTTTGCCCCCGGTGAGTCTGTGCGAATCTTTGTGCCCGAGTGCTGTTTGGAGTCGTGACGTGGGAAGCTGTGGTGTTGAGGAGTTGTGGGAGCAGCTGTGGAGAAGAATTCATATGGGAGATTGGAGCACCGAGTTTGTTTGCCCCCAGTGACTCTGTGCTGCTTTGTTTACCCGAAGGTCTTTTTGGTCACAGCGTGAAGGGCTGTGGAGACGAGAAAGACTGAAGGAGGTTTTGTTAGACTTGGAACCTCAACTGCTGGACTCTGAGCAGATCCACGGAGTGAACCTTTTTGGGTTTTGATTATTTTTTAACTGATGTATACTAACTGTGACGCTGGGGATTGATAAGGAGTGAGTCATTCTTTGTCTATTCTTCCTGCTCCCTTGTTTGGACTTAGTGGACTGCAGGATTTAAAGTCGAATTTCTGGCTGTGGAATCATGTTGGGGAAGGAGGAAGGAGGAAGAAAGATCTGATTAATTAGCCCAACTGTTCCAGAGGTGGGTGCGGGGTGCTGCTGTCTGTACCTGGGAGGGTCAGGAGTACCTGCCGGTGGGTTGGTGTTCTCGGGGCCTCTGGGTGGTGCCGGAATAGCTTGGCAGAGGCCGAGCTGTGTCTGGCATCCCAAGTAGGGGAATGGCTGCATAACCAGCGCCTCTCCTGGGGTTCATTGGGTTAAGAGTGTTACCTCCGTGGAATATCATGAATGGTTGAATGCCAGGAGCATGAAGAAAGTGCACTGACTCTGAGATTTTATGGATTTTTGTTATGTGGGGCTTATGATTAGCTTTATTAAGTTTAATGACTTTTTAGTGGGGGCTTATAAAAGTATGACAGCTTCAGACCCATGCTGTTTGTTTTATTTGTTTTTATGTGATTTTTATTTCATCTTGCAGTGAGAGTGCTAAGATTGTTTTATTTTTCCCCCTCACTTTTGCTGTGAGAGAGCTAAGGGGGGGAGGTTTGTGTAGGGGTAGTGAGAGCCCCCCTTTTATATTTATTTTATAGTTATTTATTTTTATTTTTGTTTGGTTTACTATTTTTTTTATTTTTTTTATTTTTATGTGTTTTTTGTGTGGGTTTTGAGATTAGATTTTTTTTTGTTTATATTTGACGTATTTTGTTTTAGTTTTAGTATTAGCATGTGTTGGCCTGCAGGTTCCACGGGGATGCGCTATTCATCCTCCTCTCTTCACACCCTCCGCCCTTTTTATACCCTTCCCTTGCAATTTGAGACCTACCAGCGCTGTAGAGCACTGGGGATTGCTCGTAGGAGAGTGAGGAGGGGGGGGTGGGCGAACAGGTGAGGATGAATGAGCGTGGCCACCGTATCGAGGTTATTAAGTCCAGAAGGCACCCTGGGGCGAAATGGAATCCAGACAGGGGTTCCACATGTCTGGTGCCCATACCCAAGGGCACTGCCAAATTTGGTGGGCAGATAGGTCGGACAACCTCCGAGGTTTGTCCAACTCGGGCGGTGTTATGCAACGCCAGGTCTGTTAGGAATAAGACCACTATTATTGCTGATCTTATTAGCTCAGCTGACCTGGCTTGCATCACCAAGACCTGGCTGGATGAAAATTCTGGCCCCATATTGGAGGCCATGGTTCCGGCCAGGTATTCGGTGATACACCGCCCAAGATTGGACCACAGGGGAGGGGGGTTGCAGTCTGTTTCAAGACTAAATTGGGCCTCACGAATGTGGTAGTAAGTGAGGCGGAATCTTTTGAGTGCACAGTTGTAGCAGGTGTAGACATTCAAATCGTTCTCATCTACTGTCCACCCGGAGATGGGAAACGTTTCTTACAGGAAGTAGCAGACTTCCTCATCGCTATATCGTTTGAGTCTCCCAGATTGATGGTTCTGGGTGACTTTAACGCCTGGATCGATGATGAACTCTCACAATCTGGTAATTACTTCCTCCAACTTATGTCTTCTTTGGGCCTCACACAGGTAGTTTCCACTGCTACACATAGCTCTGGGCACTCTCTGGATTTAGTCTTCCTCTTAGGGATTGATTCATCCAATGTGGGGGTGGAACCAGTCGCTTGGTCTGACCACCACACCGTGAGGTTCAATTTTTGCACCCCCCTGAGAAGGTCTTCCCCTGTGGAGATGGTCAGGTACCGCCCATTATGGAATATCACTTCTCAGGGCCTTGCTGCAGTCCTTGATCTCTCATCCCCCGTGTTGGCTAGCAGTAATCCAGGGGAACTGGTGTCGGCTTATAATACGGCTGTTACGGTGGCCCTGGATTTTATTGCTCCTGTTCGTGAGCGCCCCTTATCCCTCCACCCTAGTTCCCCTTGGTTTGATGGGACACTGAGGGAGTTGCGGAGACAGGGGCGAAGGTTAGAGCGGTGCTGGCGCAGGTCCGCCCTTGATGACGACCACCTTAGATTGATGGAACATTATTCTATCTATCAATCTGCAATCACCCATAAGAAGGCAGAATTCCTGTCCAGGGAGATTGCAGCTGCACAGAATCGACTGGCCCAGCTGTTTCGGACTATGGACAGACAGTGCAACCCAGCCTGTCTACAAGTCCGAAAAGCTTTTTCGTAACTGGAGTGTGAGGAGCTCGCTCGGTTCTTTGCAAATAGGGTGGCTGACATCAGGGCGGGCTTGCATCCAGCAATCTCTAAGGGTGATGTTGTGGAACAGTGCGAGTTCACAATGCCTAGATTCTCTTGAAGTTGCTTTTGCCAACCAGAGGTCGTGGATATTATAAGGATCATCCATAGTGTGCAGCCTACGAGCTGTAGTTTAGACCCTGGACCAACTCCCCTAATTTTGGGTTGTCTTGAGATCATTGGTCCAGTTATGATGCAAATAGTCTGGTGTTCCTTAGAGTCAGGTGAGTTTCCTAACTCCCTGAAAGAAGCAGTGGTTACACCTCTACTGAAGAAAGCTACTTTGGACCCAGACTGTTTCTCAAACTACAAACCTATCCCTAACCTTCCCTTTATGGGGAAGGTTATTGAGAAGGTAGTGGCAGCCCAATTGGAAGACCATTTAACCATCCATAATGCCTATGAATCCTTCCAGTCTGGTTTTCGTAAAAGACACAGCACCAAGACTGTGCTGGTTTGGGTGCTTAATGATCTTCTGAGGGCGAGGGATCAGAAGAGATGTTCTAGTCTAGTTCTTCTTGATCTCTCGTCAGCCTCTGACACTGTGGATCACCTGGTGTTGTTAGCACGCCTGAGGCAAATATGTAGAATGTCGGGAACTGTTTTAAAATGGTTCACTTCATTCCTTACTGGGAGATCACAAAGAGTTGTGTCGGGGGTCCATTCCTCCAGCCCAACTTCTTTGTTGTGTGGGGTGCCTCAGGGTTCAGTGCTGTCACCCATGTTATTCGCAGTGTATATGCTGCCCCTCGGAGACATTATAAGATGGTATGGGCTGAGGTTTCACTGCTATGCAGATGATACCCAGCTATACCTGTCTTTCGCGCCTGACCAGATGGAGCTCTCTCGGTGTTCAATAACTGTCTGGAAGAAATCCGAGGGTGGATGGATTCTAGTTGGTTGAAGTTGAACTCAGAGAAGACAGAGGTATTGGTGGTGTACCCGGGTGGTCAGATAGTGAGGTCGAATGATGGCTCGCCCTCTGGAATCTTTCTTGACGGCATGTCACTTCCGACCTCTGAACGGGTGCGCAACCTGGGGATTGTCCTAGACGACAGGCTGACCCTTCAATCTCAAGTGTCGGCTGTTGTCAGGACTTCCTTTTACCATCTCAGGAATATTGCCAGGGTGCGTCACCTTGTTCCGTCTGACTCTTTGCCAACGTTGGTCCACACCTTTGTGTCCTCGTGGCTGGACTACTGCAACGCCCTTTACTTTAGGCTTTCTGGGGTTGAAATCTGTCGCCTTCAGCTGGTGCAGAATGCTGCAGCCAGGGTGCTGACTGGGACAAGGAGATCCAGTCATATTACCCCAGTACTGCGTGACCTGCACTGGCTTCCCATACGGTGGCGGATCACCTTTAAAGTCATTTTATTGACTTTTAAAGCCCTTCACGATCAGGGTCCGACCTATCTGAAAGAACTTCTGATGCCTTACTGCCCCGGCCGATCGCTATGCTTGGCTGACGAGGGGTTGTTAGAGATTCCAAGAGTGAGCTTAAAATCTTCTGGTAGTAGAGCTTTCTCTTATGCTGCTCCCACTCTTTGGAATTCTCTACTTCGCCAGTTAATGGAGTGCACCTCCGTGGAGGTATTTAAGAAAAATTTGAAAACTTACCTGTGGCATATGACCTTCTTGGATGATTAATTGATATTTGAGTATCAATATTAATTTTGACTGTATGGATGATTTCATTGTTGGTTTTTAACATATGATGTTGCTGTGTATTTATATGTTTTTATGTGATATTTTATATTGTGGTTTTTGTCATGTAAAGTGCCTTGATACTTTGAAAGGTGCTT
The DNA here is from genome assembly GCA_016271365.2 of Neoceratodus forsteri. Taxonomy (NCBI): domain Eukaryota; kingdom Metazoa; phylum Chordata; order Ceratodontiformes; family Ceratodontidae; genus Neoceratodus; species Neoceratodus forsteri. Next base: position 107,836,357 of record CM057450.1, on the reverse strand, counting down.
TAAAAATAAAGTTATTATTATTATTATTATTATAACTCTTAATACCGGTTGAGGCAAATGTGTTTGCAAAAAAATATACGTTTCATGGATAATTCTGCCACTTTCTCAAATAATGCATGCTTTAAAAATGATGGTTTACACTTAAATCATATAGGCACTCGTATTTTAGGGGAAAAAAAATCAATGAAGTACTAAAATGCCATTTAAACTAAGAACTGGGAAGGGAGAGGCAACCCAAATCCATAATAAAACAGGTCCAAAAAAATCAAATCAATGGAATGGTTTACTGACTAATGTAAGACGTCTAGTTAACAAATTCGATGAATTCAAACTTTTGTTGGTCACACATGAAATCCATCTAGCATTCATTACAGAGACATGGGGTTCAGATAATGATGTATGGGAAAAAATATACCAGGTTACAATGTATTTATTAAAAATAGGAAATATAAAAAAGGAGGTGGGCTAGCCATTTATATTCATGATTCAATCAAAGTTTAAGTAATTACTGAATGTGCTGAGGATCTAGAAGCACACTGAATCAGAATTTTCTCCCTGGTGGGTCCCCCAATAAGGCTAGGCTTAGTCTATAGACCACCTTCTATACCTTTAGAAAAAAGATAGTAAACTGATTAAGTTTATTAGTGATCAAAATTCTTCTGAGAATTTACTGATTTTGGGTGACTTTAATTTGCCAAACATTAATTGGGCAAAACTAACCGAGTGTAGTAAAAGTGATGATGCTTATAGTGATTTATCAGTGCAACTAGGCCTTGATCAATGGTCCATCATGCTACTAGATCAGATAAAACATTGGACATTATACTCACCAATATGGGGAATAGATTGACTAATGTTAGTACTATAGCACCGGTGGCTAATAGTGATCATATGTGTATTACGTTTGAAATCTTGGGGCAAGCTGTACAGATAGGGACAGGAATTGCTAGTAAATTGAATATCAGAAAAGCCAAATTTGACATCATTAAAAAAAACCATGGCTAACTGGGACTGGGAATCGAAATTTGTAGGTCAATCAGTGGAAGAGAAGTGGAACCTACTGACTACAAAAATAAAAAGGGAGGTAGTGAAAAACATACCCAGTCAACCAAAATATACTAATAAAAAAATAACTCCTAAATGGATGAAGCCCCATATCAAAAAATTAATAGAAAGAATAAATTATTTAAAATGATAAAACAAGGTAACCATCATATAATTCCAGCGTATAAGGTACTAGTTAAGAAAATTAAATCAAACATCAAGGCTTCAAAAGGACAAAATGAGCTAAGTTTGGTCACTAGGGTGAACGATAATAAAAAGGCTTTTTTTCTCACATAAATAATTTAAGGGGTACCCCGAATTTAGTTGGCCCTAACCTTTTGTAAATAACTCAGGGGCGACTACTAGTAACAAAGAAACAGCAGACATACAAAATAGATATTTTTGCACAGTATTCAACAACAACATTATAACAGAGTCTAAGGATATATTGTTACCCAAAATTGGGCAAATAGTTATCAACCCAATAGATGTACGTGAAAAACTTAAAAAAATTCCAACTAATAAATCCCCAGGGCCCAACGATATCCATCCTAAAGTTCTGCAAGAACTTGCTGATCATTTATACTTACCACTAGCTCATATTTACCAGCATTCATTACATACTGCTGAGATTCAAACAGCATGGAAGGTCGCCACGGTGGTGCCCCTTCTGAAAAAAGGACCTCAATCAAAACCTGAAAACTTCAGACCAATTAACTTGGCTTCAATTATGGGTAAAATTTTGGAGAGTATTATAAAAGAACATACACAGCAGCACTTGCTCACACACAAATTAGTGGACTTTAGTCAACATGGCTTTACTAAAACTAGGTCTTGTCAAACAAACCTGCTGTCCTTCTATGAAAATGTTAGTAGAGAAATTGATAGGAAGAACCCAGAGGACGTAGTTTTCCTAGATTTCACTAAGGCTTTTGACAAACTGCCACACTTTGAATTAGTTAAATCTTTGAGTGACTCAAATATAAGTGGTAACACTGTATGCTGGATTGCTAACTGGTTGGAGGGATGGAGGCAGAGAGTGGTGGTGAATGGAGTGTTTTCTGACTGGGCTGAAGTGACTAGTGGAATGCCCCAGGGTTCTGTCCTGGGCCCAATTCTCTTTAATATATATATATATTTCCTCACTACAATTAGACTTACCTAATATTTGGCTGTCAAAATTTGCTGATGACTACCGCCTGGGCACAGTAGTTATTGAGTTGGAAAGTTCTATAGCATTACAAAAAGCACCTGACTATATTTTTTCATGGATAGAGCGTAACAAATTAACCTTGAATATTAGCAAGTGTAAAATTATGCACTTATTTTTATTTATTTTATTTATTTGTATTTCAGATGACACCTTTGAGACAAGGGCTCTTTTACAAAGGTTCCACTTCAAGGCAATAAGGACAATAAGGTACAAAACATAACATGATCATTACAATGGAACTTACAAAAAAAAAAAGAAAGACAAATAAGGTTACAATAATAGCAGCCAAAGGCATTGTCAAGGAATTGTGTTGCGAGTTAATTATACAGAACAAGTCATAGGCGGCTCAGTGAAGCTTTGTTAGGAGTGGGTTAGTGGGAAAAGAGAAAAAAGAGTGGTGGTGAGGGGGTGGTATGGGAGACAGAGAGAGGGAGGAGGGGAGAAATGGGGAGGGCATTGTGTTGGGTATGTGGTAGATGGGAAACAGCAAGGGAGGAGGAAAGGGGGGATGAAAAAGAAAAGGAGACAGATTCATCCTATACCCAGTAATGGGGGGTAGGAGAGGAGGAGGAGCTGAGGCAGTGAGGAGGGATGCTTGAGGGTAGTATGCCAGGAGGGGATTATAAGAAGCAATCATAGAAGGCACTAGCCACAAGGTGTTGACGCAGTTTACACTTAAAAGCACCAGTCGTGGCAGTGTTGGAGATTTCTGTAGGTAGCAAGTTGAACCAGGTGGAGGCTCTGACAAGGTAAGAACGCTGAGCTTGACAGGTCCGACAGCAAAGTATTGTAAAGGTTAGACTGTCCGATCTTCTAGTTAGGCGGCGGACACTCTGTGGGGTCAATATTGATTGGACTCTAGGGGGCATAAGGCCCAGTGATGTCTTCTTAGCTAGGATGCAGGTCTGGTACTTTAGCCTGCCGGATAGCTGGAGCCAGTTAGCCTGCTCGTAAATGTCACATGTGTGAGAAAGGTGGGCAGCTGAAATGAGGAGTCTACATGCCTTATTAAGGGCTACAACTATGCGCTGGAGTGCAGTATCAGTAGAGGATCCATAGATAACAAGCCCGTAGTCAATAGTTGGATAACAGAGCTCTGGATAGCGAGGTTCAAGGCTTCAGCCATTAAGCAATGTTTATGCTTGTATAGTAGCCCTATACGGGAGTTCACAGTTTTAGCGATATTGTCAATGTGTTTGGTATACGAGAGGGAGCAGTCAAAGGTCAGGCCCAGGTATTTAAACATATCCATCTGCTCAAGAGTGACACCTTCGTGGTTGTTAATTATGAGCTCATGGTCCTTGTACTTGTGGGTTCCGTGGAACAACATTTTTTTAGTTTTTTTGTGGTTAAGGATGAGTTTATGTGAGCAAAACCAGTCTTCCACTTCTGTGAAACTTTTCCGTAGTTGAGACTGAAGGGAGGTGGGGTCGGTGTGGCAAGTGAAGATTACTGCATCATCTGCATACAGTAACATTCTATCATGGCAGGAGGCAGGGAGATTGTTCAGGAATATGCTGAATAACAAGGGACCCAGGATAGAATCTTGGGGTACTCCAGAGTGGATTGGTAGGGATGACGACAGGAATTCACCAATCCTGACCTGTTGGGTCCGGTTACTGAGGTAGCTTTGAAACCAGTGGGTAGTTTCACTTGAAAGACCAAGGAGGGATAACTGTTTGAGGAGAATGGAGTGATAGACAGTGTCAAATGCCTTAGTCAGGTCAATAAAAGAGGCGCCGACCAACTGGCCCTGATCAAGTTCATGATGGATATGTGTGGTGAATTCGAGGAGTGCCGTGGTAGTGCTGTGCCCTTTGCGGAAGCCATGCTGCTGGGAACATTGCAGGCTGTATTTTACAAGGTACTCCGTGAGCTGATCAGCCACTATGCGTTCCAAGGCTTTGGATAGAGGAGAGAGGGAGGATGGATACAGGCCTGTAGTTGTTCGTGAGAGTCTTGTCACCACTTTTATGGACTGGAGTCACCCCTGCCAGTTTCCACTTTTGGGGGAACTAGGAGAGCATGAGGGAACGGTTGAGGATTTTGGTTAGTGGGAGCAGGACTTCGTCAATGGTGAGGGCGAGAAGTTTCATATCCAGTGAATCGCCACTGACCCTAGACTTTCTAAGCATTTTAAGAATGTGTTTTTCAGCTAGGCTTTCTGGGATTGCTTTGAAATATAAAGGAGGGTGCCCTGGTGGCAAACCTGAACTAACAAGAGCTGGGTTTACTGTGGTGGGATCAAAAAAGTTAGGGGCTAGCACATGACTAAGGTCAGCAAAAGTGGTGTTAAATGCGTTAGCAATGATTACATGGTTAAGAGTGATGGTACGATCTATGTTCAACATTGCGGGTGTTGTTTTGGGATCCTTTCCAGTCACTTCAGCAAGGTTATGCTAGAATTTACTCCCATCATTCCAGGTGCTGGCTAAGGCGTTCCTGTAATAGTTAGCCTTCTCATGGTGGATTTCTCTGGTACATGCATTCCTTGCTGTTTTGTAGGCCTGGATATCAGTCTGGGCGCCAGTAGTCTTAGCATGATACCAGAGCTGGTCTCGAGATTTCATTTGTGTAAGGAGGATTAGTGTCATCCATGGGTTATTGGCACCCTTGATCTTACGCTTCTTGAATGGAGCATGCACATCGCAGGCTGAGTTGAAACAGGTGATAAAGTATTCAAGTGCTGTGTCTACATTGGGGGCTATATCAATTGGTGACCAGTCATGTTCACAAATTAGTGTTTTAAGTGACTCAAGATGACCAGGGTCAGCATTCTACTGTTAATAGTTTTGGGGGGGAGTTTGGTGTATTTGTTGGTCCAGATACACAAGATAGGGGAATGATCATTAAGGAGTCTGGGAGGACTGTTGCTTGGAGATGTGCTCTGGACGATTAGTTAGCACCCAGTCTAGAAGTGTACAGGTCCCTGTTCTGTAGTTTACTCCAGTAGGTGATTTGACCATTTGGAGAAGTTAGCAGCAGCTAGGGCATCCTTATAACTATTCGAGGCTGGAGGCCAGCCAGTTGATGTTGAAATCACCAAGTAGGATAACTTCTGTATTCTGATCCAGGGAGTTGATACAGTCAAGGAGGGAGTGAAAGCCCAGATTGCTCAACTTGGGTGGCATACAGACAGAGACAACAGTCGGGATCTTGTTATGAGTTCCGAGAAGTACTTTGGCAGCAAGGATTTGGATGTCATTTCCAGGGATGGGCATGGGCATGACATGACCCATGAGGAACTCTTTAAGGTAGCGGGCACAGCCTCCTCCTTTCTTGGCAAGTCTGTCCTGTCTGAAAACTACATATCCAGGAATTGCTACTGCGGAGTCAGGTATCTTCAGAGACAGCCATGTTTCCAGCACTGATAGTATGTCTGGATTGTGCTGGGAAACCCAGGCAGAGAGGGTATCAAGTTTGGAGAAACTGGATTCAGTGGGCCAGTGCTGTGGCTGGCTGGCCGGCTGGGAGCGGAGCCTGCGAGGCGCCACGGTATCTTAGTTTCCTGAATTTTCTCCCCAGGAGTTGAGGCGTGCAATGACGCATGGGGAGAGGAGCATGCACGCTTCTGCACGCGCTCCCTCCAAGCTTCTGCCCCGACTCCTCCTCCTTCTACAATGCGATGCCCTGTCCCCCAGCCTCCGCTAAGAAGCAGACAGGCGCCGACCTCTGAGAACCCCCCCTCCCCGGAGAAGGAGAGCAGTCAGTCAGACGCTCAATCCTTCTACGCCCCTACTGATCCCCAGAGGCCCGTGCTCGTTTCTGAACATGGGTCACTGGTGTGGTGTGAGGTAAGGCATCCAGTGCCTCAGCCCTCAGCGCCACCGGGCTAGCCTGTTTGTATCTTACTTATGAGGGAATTTAAAATAACAAACTTTATTAACTTTCTTTTTCTCCTTGATTTTTCTGTCAGTTTTCTTTGCCATTCATCCCTTGCAAGAGGATCCGTCTTCCTTTCCCTGCAATGCTACAAAGTCTGGTGTTGTGATGGGAACCCAGCAATGTGAGAGATACACAGTACCAAGTACAACTACCCAACCTTCCCCCTCCCCAATATAGGGTCCACATAAGAGTCGTAGTGATCCACCCAACACCCCACATTGAGGGGTCAATGTTCCAGCTTGGTCCTTTGCCAGGATGATGTCCACCTACTCCTGCATAAAGACCAGTCGCCCACCACTTCATGGCCACTGGTGATAGTGCAGCACCACTGGAACTTACTGTTTTCCCTCCAGCCCCATCGCAGCAGAGCAAATCTTCTCTGCAATGCACCCAAAAACAAAGTCAGCCCAAGATGAAGGACCTAAGCTTGTTCCAAAATAATACATAGGTACAGACGTTGATGGCAGAAAAAGGCTCTTGGTCAATCCAGCCTGCCTACCCTACCTGTCTATTCTGCACTGCCCTGTACTGGTGGCAGTCCTCTTCTTTGTTACTGTCTCCACTTTTTTTTTTTTTTTTAACTATACCCACATGCTTGTCACATCCTGCTTGACGATGTTAATTAATTTGGCCTTTACCACTTCCTTTGACAGGTTATTCCACTTGTCCACCATCCTCTCCATGAAGAAGTGCTTGCAGAAGTCCATTCTGAATCCCCCACCAGCTTTAGTGAACTCCCTCTCATCCTTGTATTTGAACTCAAGAAGAAAAATTCCTTGACGTCCACCCTATTTACCCAGTGCAGGTACTTGTATGTCTCAATAATGTCATCTCTTTTCCTCCTTATTTCAAGGATGTGAATGTTTAAGTCCTGCAGCCTCTCCTTGTACATCATATCCCCAAGGCCAGGGATCACCTAAGTTGCCCCCTGCTGTACTGCCTCCACTTTGTTGTAGTCTTTCTTCTGGTGCAGATTTCAGTACCTTGCACAATATTCCAACTGTAGTCGCACCAGTGACTGTACAGTGGGAGGATCACATCCCAAATTCTTCTGCTTATCCCGCTCTTTATGCATTCCAACATTCTGTTTGCTGTGTCAGTGCCCCCCCCATTTCATACTGCACCCTTGTGTCCCTTTTCCCAATATGCATTACTTTATATTTCTTAGCATTAAAGCACAACTGTCAGACCTTTGACCAGCTCTCCAACCTACCCAGCTCCTCCCTTAGTACCCTTCTCCCTTCCTTCATGTCTGTGCTTGCACAGATCTTTGTGCCATCTGCGAAGAGGCAGATCTTATCCTTGATACCCTCACCTATGTCACAGATGAATATATTGAAGAGGACCGGTCCTAGTATTGACCCCTGGGGTATCCCACTTGTTTCTTACCTTCCATCTGAAAACACCCCATTAACTACCAGCTTTTGTGTTCTACCCCTCAACCTGTTTTCAACCCAGTTTGTTATTTTTTCTTCCACCCCAAGGTCCTAATCTTCTGATTAGCCTCCTGAGGAGAACTGAAACAAAGTCCTCGCTGAAGTATAGTAATACTATATCAACTGCCTGCCCCTTGTCTGCTGCTATGGTTATTTAGTTAAAGAACTCAACCGGATTCATTTGACAAGACCTTCCCCTTGTGAACCCATGGTTTCTGGGGTCCTGCAGTATGTTCCCTTTAAAGAAGTCCACCAGATCCTCCCTCAGTAAAGAGTCCATAATTTGTCAGATGCCGGGCTGTCTGGCTATAGTTTCCTGGCTCATCATTCTTACCATGCTTGTGCAGTAGAACAACATCCATGGTCCTCCAGTCCCTATGGGCCATCCCCGTGGCTAGTGAGCAACTGAAAATGTCTGTGAGTGGCCCTGCTATCACCCCTGCTACCTCTCGTACTAGAACCTTCTGGTGTAAACCATCAAGTCCCATAAATTTATCTATTTTTAGCCTCGTCTTTGCATTATCACAGCATCCACCTACAACACAGAAAAGTAGAAACGTAGACCATGATAGCAGAAAAAGACCAGATTGCCTTCCAGTCTGCCCATATTCCCCATAATCCCTGAAGCCTTCCTGGAACCTACTGTTCCGCCAGGGAACTAACCCTCTCCATCCTATCCTCATTATGATCCCTAGTCTTGTCGCCCCAGGTGACCACTCTTGCCTTCATTCTGTCCCGTGCCTGCTTGAATCCCCTGCGATTGTACCCACCACCTCAGCAGATAGGCCGTTCCAAGGTTACACCACCCTTTCTGTAAAGTAGTACTTCCTCACATCCCTCCTGAACCTCCCTCCTGATAATTTCCACTCGTGACCACAAGCTGGTATTCAGAGTAAATAATTCCCCACAGTATACCTTGTTAATTCCTTTAAGGAACTTGAAGGTCTCTATCATATCTCCCCCTCTCCCTTCTGGTTTCCAGTGAGTACATTTTTAGTGCCTTGAGGCACTCCTCATAGGATCTCCCCTGCCGGCCCTGAATCATTTTTGTTACCCTGTGCTGCACTGTTTCCAATCTGCCCCTGTCCTTTCTGAGGTGAGGCTCCAAAACTGGACACAGTACACCAGGTGAGGCCTCACCAGGGATCTGTATAGGAGAAATATTACCTCTTTTCTTCTGCTATTAATACCCCCCAATACATGCCAGCATCCTGTTAGCCATGCTATAGGCCTTGTTACACTGGCTCACTTGTTTAAGGGAGTTAATGATGATAACGCTTAGATCCTGTTCCTCTTCTATAGTGCTAAGTCTCACCTCACCCATCCAGTACCCCGTCTTGGGAGTGTCAACAACATAACTCTCAACTGGATCTAGGCCTCAAAGTATTGATGGGATACTCTACAGTCCTTTCTGACAAGATCTCATGCTTCTTGTTACCATAAGGGGATATATGTTTACCCCGCAGAGGAATCACTACCATTACCTCCAGCAATGTGATGGCCCCTGTGTAATCCTTCTGTAGCAGGTAATCCTCCAGTTTTGGAATCTTCTTCCCCTTTTTCTTCTTTTTATCAATTTGCTGTGCCTCTCCGCCTACAGCGGGCTTGGCTCGTGACAGCATCTGGAAAGAAGCAAACAAATCACTACACAGCCATTTTCAGTGCAAAAAAAATAAATAAGCTCAAACTCACTGTCCCGTAAGAGTTCCATTTCAAGTACTGCAATAATGACCAGAAAAATGGCCCCTGCTAATCATACTGTAAAAATCTGGCCTGTGAACTCTCTTACCCAATCCTCCAGTTCTGAACACCATGCATTACCATCAGAAAATATATGATACCCAATACATTTGGAAAAAAAAAAACCAATGTCTATAATTGCAAAACAGTTTTAAAAAATCTAGCAATCTGACTGGCAGAGAACAGACACATGGTGTCCACGAATCTTAATATGCCCAGACAGTTAAAACAGTCTCAGACTACAGGAGTCATTTCTTTTGCAGTCACTAGAGTGCAGAAAATCCATGGATCTCACAGACACTCCACAGTCCAACACAATCTACTGTATTAAATATTACCTGCTCCAGCATCAGCCAGCAGCAAAACAAGAAGGTAGATAATTTCCTTTTTGTTATTGTAACTTTCTGAAAAAAAATAACTTGCGCAGAGCTCAAAACTGGCATAGGCCCACTAGCCAAATGCTGGTAGATTTTGTATCGGGCTAGTAAGATTTATTTACTTATTTTATTTATTTCAAAAAGTTTCACCAGGAAAGACATACTGAGCTGGTAACAGCTAGTTTCCAGATGCATCCCGGAGGAAGGGGATGGGGAACATCCTAATAAAGCATTTGCAAGAAGTCTACAGAGAATGTAGCAATACTGTTTAAATGAAGAAATAATAAAATGTTAACTACAAAACAAAGTAACATATACACAAGTAGCGGAAAACAGATTTCCAGGGCAAAACTAGTGAGGTGGTGAAGGAAGAGGGTTAGGGCAGTTGCAGGAGAGAGAGAAAAAAATCTTGAAGGAGAGACTTTAAGGAGAAAGCTGAAGAGGCAGAGTGACTAGACAAGGCAAGGGAGGACCAACGTTTAGGAAAGTGCTAAGCGAAAACAGACTGACCAGCTGTAGATTTCCAAGATGGAATAGCGAGGGAATGAGAAGCAATATTACACAAAGGACAGAAGGAAGCTGAGGGACAGGATCATAGGGAGGTAAGGTAAGAAGGAAGGGAAGGGAACCAAACCAGAATTTAGATATAGCGGAGGCACAGTGGGAAAAGCATCTGGCATCAAGAGAGGGGAGTGAATAAGCAGAGTAAAGTTATCAGTGGTGAGTATGTGGGAACAATCTAAAGCAAAACAACAAAAAGAGTTGAAAAGGGGGTCCAATCTAGTAAGGGTGGACTTGGGAGCTCCACCGTCGACGAAATCACCATAATCAAAGATAGGGAGGATGACCTTTAAAACAATCTCACAGCGGATAGGAAGTGGGATACTCACTTTGTTCCTGTAAAGAGGAACAAACTTGGGGCAAAGCTTTTGGTGAATGGCATCAAAATGAACCGAGAAATCAAGATGACAGTCAAGCCAGACACCAAGGCACTTAAAAGAGGAAACATCCTCAATAACAGCACCATCAAGAGTGTGAAAAGATGGGAGGGAGGCAACTCTAGAAAGCCTCGGATGGGTACCAAAAGTCATGAAGGCAGATTTTTTTGGCATTGAGGGATAGTTGGTTAGACTTAAACCAGCGCCGAACACTGTCAAAGTCCAGCTGAAGCTGTGAAGTAAGATCATGAGAAGAGGAACCAGATGCAAAAATAACTGTATCATCAGCATAGATGCACACATAGGAACAGACAAAGGCAAGGTAATTTCCTTTAACTAGCCCTGCAGGCCTGTACTAGAGAGGAAAAACTAGCCCTGCAGGCCTGTACTGGAGAGGAAAAAATTACTCACTGTAGTAATGTTGTTTCTTCTCATGGATCCCGCACTATGTTTACACTTAGCATCTCCTCCAAATGCAGAGAGATGCCCCAGAGACAGAACATTATGCAAATAAGAGATTTTGGAACTAAGATTCAAACTCTGCACTGGTGTCATGCTCTACCCTGAGCAGTTAGCTCAGATTAGTTTCCATAACTAGAGGGAAGCTGTGACTGCCAAAACTAGCTAAATGGCTACCAAAAATGTTCAAAAAAATTTTAAAACAGAATTCTGAAAAACATCCAGGACAGACATGTTGAAAATATTTTAGAAACAATAAGATAGGTAACTGACCACATTTTACAATTGTTAAGAACTACAATAGTAACCCTCAAGCAACCTTAATGAAAAGAACTGATTCTAGTGTGAACCTATTATCAGGTTTTGAAAGAGGAGGGGAGGGAGTGTAAATATAGTGAGGGATTCCTGAGAAGAAATGACATTACTACAATGAGTATTTTTATTTCTAACCCGAGGAATCATTCATGTAATGTTTACTCTTAGCAGACTATACAGAAATACCTTGGCAGGCTGGGTCCAGAACCAACTTAGAAAAAACGTTCTGCAGGACATCAGTTCCAAAGCTGGCATACCTTCTGGACTGTATATCCAGACAACAGTGCCTTGTGGAGGTGTGAACTGTTTTCCAGGTAGCTGCTTTGCAAATGTCCTTTAGTGGGATGCCCCTTGTAGATGCCACAGAGGCAGAGGTACCCCTTGTGGAATGTGCCTTAGGCCTCTGGGAGGGGGTTATTTTCCCAACTTTTTCATAACAAAACTGTATGCAAGAGACTATCCAGACAGACAGGGGAATTCAAATCAACTTTTAGAACTTGTCCAGCCATGACTGTAGCTGAATTTTCACTTGCCCCTATTCATTATAATGAAATTAGTTCTCTTTTTGAACTTGCCCTTCCAGGAAATGTACTTGCCCCTGACAGGGGGCAATAGGATTAGTACACCCCTGCTTGTTTGCTGCTTTATCTTTTCCTACCTCACTATAGCTAACAAAAAGCAGAGCAACCAGAGACCTAATCATCTTTGTCCTATCCAGGTAAATGCCTAGCACTCGCTTCAGAGTCAGGCTGTGCAATGTCTGCTCACCTGGGCTGAAGAACTCAGGATAAAGTACAGGAAGGGCTACTGGCTGGTTCAGTTAGAATTCTGCTACCACCTTAGGTAGGAACTTCCTATTGGTTCTGAGGACTACCTTGTCGATGTGGAAAATTATGTAATTTGGGTCTGTGCAGAGGGCCTGCAGTTCATTTACCCTGCTAGCAGATGTCATGGCAATCAAGAAGTGGTTTTCCATGTAGCATATTTTAGATCAGCAGTAGCCATAGGCTCAAAGGGGGCCTCCATCAGCTGGGCAAAACAGTTATTCAGACCCCATGGGGGTCTGGGTCCCTCACATGTGGGTACTGGTGGCTGAGACCTTTAAAAAAAACTTTAAAAAAAAATATGTTGAGGGGCCAGTGATTTGTCCTTGCCTGCTGATGTGTAGGCCAACACTTCTGCTAGATGTACCTTTAGTATTGATGGCCTCAGGTCTAAGGACTGCATGTGCACTAGGTAGTCCAGTACTGTAGACAACCCTGCCTGCACTGGGATTATCTTTCTGGGAGTGTACCAGTATGAGGATCTCTTCCACTCAAGGAAGCATGCTTTCCTAGTTGCTGGTTTCCTGGAAACTTTAAGTACCCTCAGGACCTCCTCTGATACGCTCAATCCAGAATACTCTAGCTCTTCAAGAACCATGCCCTCAGGCATAAAGTCATGGGATCTGGAATGTTATTCTGCCCTGAGATAGGATCAGTAGGTTGCAACTCAGTCACAGGCTGACTTGACTCTTGCTGGACAGGGCCAGGAGCATCAAGCACCAGGCCTGACTGGTCCAGTCTGGGGCTATTAGGATCATTGTTGCAGGCTCCCTCCTGAGCTTCAGGAGCATTCTCTGTATAAGTGGGAATGGTGGGAAGGCATACAGAAGCCTACACATCCACTTTAGGGCTAGGGCATGCTCTGGGACTGTGCCCTTGGCTTTTGGCCTGCAACAGAATTGTGGGAGCTGACTGTTCTCCCAGGATGCAAACAGGACTAATCTGAAGTGTCCCATCTTCTGAAAAAGCATGGCCAGAACCTGTTCATTCAGGTTCCAGTTGTGGTTTCCCTGGCTGTTTCTGCTAAGGGAGTCTGCCAGGACATTCTCCTGCCCTGTAATTGTACTGCAGAGATCCTTGCATCTAGGGAGTATGCTGGGTCCCAGATCCTCATCACCTCTGTGCACAGTCTCAAGGATCTTGTACCTCTCTTTTGTTTACGTAACACATTGTTGTTGTGTTTGTTGTGATCTGGGCATAATGACCTTGTAACTGGGAGGAGACAACACGCACTGCTAAAAAAGCCAGGAAGAAACGCACTCAAAACAGATAAACACATGTCACTATGCAGATATGGTTTCCCAAAGCTTTTAACTGTGCAGCAATGCAAAATTTAAAGTAACAGGCCCCTGACAAAGACCTACCAGTTGAAGTGCCGGGACAACTTTGCTACTGTATAGTTGCACTGTGTAAGTTTTTGCTGCACAATTAAAGGTTTGGGAAATCACGTCTGCCTTAGGACATGTGTTTATCTGTTTTAACTGCACCTCTTCCTGGCTTGGCAGTTTGTGTTCAGAATGCAACCCTCGAGGCAACACTGAATTTCTGCACCACTGATGCAGAGGCCCTTTCCCAGTTTGCGCAGCACTGCTAGAAACACTGTACTGAGTTCCAAGAGACTGATGTGTTCCTGTATCTCCTTCAGGCTCTAGATGCCACTTAGTGTGAGGTCCTCCAGATGGATGCCCCACTCTAGGAGTGAAGCATCTGTCATGATGACACTTGTTGGGGATTGCTGAAGGAAGGGTAGGTCTTGTCTGAGGTTGCTTTCTTCCTGCCATTACTCTAGTGCCCTGACCAATGTTTTTGTCACTGGCACTAATTTTGAGATGGAGTCCCATCTTTAAGACCAGTGGTTTCTTAAGTGTAACAGATGTCCTTCATCTGAAACCTGGCCCATGGGGTCACAGCTGTGGAAGGAGCCATGTGGCCCAGTATCTGCAGAGAATCCCTTGAAGGTCTTGGTTGGCTCACAGTGAAAGATTCGTCAATCAGAACTGCTACCCTCCTCTGAGGAATGGAGGCTTTTCCCTGCAGGGTATCCAGTTCTGCGCCTATGAAGTCCAGCATCTAGAGGGTACAGAGGATAGCCACTAAGAGAATTTCTGGCTTCCAATCCCAGTCCTATAATGAAAGATTGTGTGAGCTGAACCTATACTTGCTGAAGTACCGGTGACTTAGGGGGGCTTAAGTCTGGTTTACTCAGCCTTTATAAATAAAGATCTATGGGAATGTATGGGGCTGGAACTAAAAACCTCTACTAAAACCACAAGAACACACAAACAGCAATTTAAGGGCCAACTATATAAATCAAATTAAAGAGGACATTGGATTAACCAAAGAGTTATATCCCCCTGGAATAGATTACCATCTGAAATAGTAAACAGTAAAACAATAACATCATTTAAGAACAAAGTAGATACATTTTACATGGATAAAGAAATATAAATAGTGTTGCATGAGACTTCTTTGAGAAAGCTATTGTCTTGATTCCAAGTTATGAAACTTATGAAACACCTGAACATGTTCTTTTTTGTGACTTCTGCAGATTTATCAGGAACCCCAGTCTTTCAAGGGGACTCTGTACCTTCTGGATAAAGCACTTTGTCTCTTGTTCAGTTTTCCCTGACACCAGCCAGTTATCCCGGTAGGGAAAATCACCACAACTTGCCTTCTCAGGTGTGCTGCCATCGTGGCTAAACACTTTGTGAAGACCCTTGATGTTGAAAAGAGACCCAAGTGAATGGCTACAAATGGCACTAGCAGTTTCCTAGCCTGAACCCGAGGTATTTTCTGTGGGTAGGTCTGACTGGGATTTAAAATTAGCCACCTTTCAGATCCAGTGACCCTAGCCAATGTTGACTGTAAAAATGGGATCACCGTGCCCAGTGTGACCATCTTGAGCCTCCTTTTTTTTTATGTGCTTCCTCAGGTATCTGAGGTCTAAAATGGGTCAACACGCCCCATTGTTCTAGTGGGTCAGGAAGTACCTTGAAAACAGGCCCTTGAAACCCTAAGAAACATGGACCTTTTCCACTGCTTTTGCTTGTAGCAGTTTGTCTACTTTCAGTTCCAACAGAATTCTTTCTGTGGAACAGTATGCTGGAGATTTGTGTTTCTGCAGTTTTGGAAATTTTTTGAACTGCAGGGACAACCCCTGACACACTACTTCCAGGACTGACTTGTGTGTGGCAATGTTTACCTATTCCTTGAAGTAGCTGGCCAGCCTCCCCCACCCCCCATAATGGTTGGGTAACAGGGGCAGAATTTCCAGGGGGGTTGTTTGGGTTGAGGCTTGGGGGCTGGTGTGCAGCAGCATGCTTGGAGCCCGTCCTGCACCTGCCCCTACAGTAACCTTTCTGGAGTAGATACTCAGTGGGGGCATAGAGAGCACAGACTCTTGGTAAGTAGCCCCTACCCCTTCCTCCCCTACCATGAGGCCTGTAGGAAGTGGAGACCTTTCCTTTTACAGTGCTGTTCTTGTAAGTGGATTTGTATTCCTCCACTTCTATTACATATGCCCCAGTTTTGTCATCAAGAAGAGAATCTCCTTCAAACTGGAAATACATGGCTTTTGTCCGAATGCCCTGGGAAAGGATGGTTGCCTTTAGCCAGGAGACTCGCCACAAAGAAACTGCATTAGCTAAGACTCTTGAGGCAGTGTCATTAGTGGCCACAGCTGTGTGGATGTGGTATTTAGTGGTATCCACGGCTGACTTTGCTGTGGTAATCTGGTCCTGTGCCAATTAATCATTAGCTTTGTCAGGAAACGACAGCACTATATTCCACAGTGCCGTCTGGTACTGGGCTACGTGAGCCAAGCAAGCTTTCCCCTTTACTTCCTACTCCACCCTGTCTGTCCACCTGATACTTTCTTTTAAATGATCTTTTTGTCTGTGGGCTGTAGCTGAGGTAGGTGCAGACATGATTTTTGAAGTGGCTTTTTGTGATGATTTGTGAACCGAGGAACAGCAGCCTCCTTGTAGGAGCTAGTCCCACCACGTCAATAAATTCTGCTTCCTCCTCATCCTCCTCTGTTTCCTGATGGGGAAGTTGTGGGTGCTCATCACTTGCCTACCGAAGGAGGAAAAGAAAAAACGTTACCATAGTAATATTGTTTCTTCCAAGGAATCCCTCACTACGCTTAACAAGTGCAGATTCAGCCTGGGAGGCAGAGCTGCCCCGGAGTGGAACGTATGTAAATTACGGAACTTGAAATGCAATTCAAACCTCCAACAAGGAAGGTAAAGCGCTCCAGACGAATGTCACACCTAGTTCGAAAGTCTATAGAGCAATAGCCACAAAAACCCACTAGTCTATTCCATCCTATATCTAGAATGAAACAACTAAGCAATAAAGAATTTGGTCACCCCAACCCAGGTCAACTATGACAGACTGAATCAAAAACTACAGCAAAAACTGATTGTGAGAGAAGAAAAAATTACTCACCTCAGTAATCTATCTTCCATGGGGTCCTTTAGCATCAGTAACTTTTTTGCACTTAGCTGGCTAGGTGCAATTGCCCTGGAGGTGTGCCTTTAAGCGATAGTTAATGAGTGTAGGGACAAGCCAATCAAAAGACAGGAGGGGGTATGAACTGAATGAGAGCTACTGACTGCTTCAGAATTTTTTCAAGGAGAAATAAGGGCAAATGCCCTGAAAAAGAATTAACAGGATTCAAAAAACATGCAAATGTCCAAAAGTGGAAATAGAAACAACAGCAACACGAGGTAAAAAGTCATCAATAAGAAACGCCAAATTTGGTAAAAGGCGCCGTAAGAGCCCTTCTCCGACAGGTGAAACGGGGGAGGAAGGGTGGGAGCTTACTGATGCTAAAGGACCCCATGGAAGAAAGAAGATTACTGTGGTGAGTAATTTTTTCTACTTACCCCAGGAGTCCTTTAGCATCAGTAACTTTTGTGCAAACTACCAAGCAGTACCACGTGGGAGGCAGGCAGAGAACCTACTTAGGAAAGAGGTTCTGCAGAACCGCCACGCCAAATATAGCATCAGATCTGGTATGCACATCCAAACTGTAGTGTTTCACAAAGGTGTGCACAGATTTCCAGGTAGCTGCTTTGCACACATCCAGTAGAGGAATGTCCCTTGCTGCTGCAAGCGAGGCTGCAGCACCCCTGGTGGAATGGGCCCTTAGCCCCACTGGAGGTTATTGACCAGCTTTCTCATAACAGAATGTAATACAAGAGACCAACCAATGAGAAATAGTTCTCTTGGTAGCTGGTCTTCCTCTGCTTACATCCCCGTAGGTGAGGAACAACTGAGTGGAAGAGCCTCTGGACCGTCTAGTATGCTCTAGGTAGTGAAAGATGGCTCTTTTGACATCCAAGCTGTGAAGCTTTTGCTCACCAGGAGTGGATGGCTCAGTAAAGAAGACAAGCAGAGTAACTGACTGGTTCAAGTGAAACTCTGAAACCACCTTTAGCAGAAATTTCCTATTTGCCCTGAGCTCAACTTTAGCGTTGTGAGGGATGATGTAATTCAGCTCAGTGCACAGGACCTGTAGCTCTGAAATCCTCCTGGCAGACATAATGGCTACCAGGAAGACTGTCTTCCAAGTTACAGACTTGATGTGGGTCATGAACCTAGGCTCAAAAGGTGGATTCATGAGCCCATCTATGCAAAGGTTCAGGCTCCAAGGAGAAACAGACTCCCTGGTTGAAGGCTGGATGTGCAAGAGACCTTTGAAAAACTGTTTGAAAATGTTGTGGGGGAAAAAAATGATTTCTTCTTTTCCACCGAAAGGTAGGCTGAAATTGCCACCAGGTGTAGCTTGAGTGAAGAAGGTTTCAAGCCTGACGCCCATAGGTGTACCAGTTAGTCTAGCAGCTGAGGGTCTGAACTGAAGCTGATAGAGATTCGACCTTTACGCATTGCATCAGAGGAAAAACCTTTTCCGCTTGGCTGCACAAGTCATCTTAGTGTTTGTTTTTTTAGCCATCCTCAGTATCTTAAGGACCTGTTTGAGTACTGTGAGGACGGAAGCTCTAACTCCTCAAGAACCAGGCCTTAAGGTGAAGAGAGTGTATGTCTAGTTACTGCACTCCCATCTGAGGAAGGGTCAGCAAGGAGTGAGGTGGAGGCAGGTGAATGGGCTTGTTGCAGGACACTGAGAGAAGGAAAGGGTACCAGGCTTGCCTGGGCTAGTCCGGAGCCACTAGTATCATGGATGCAGGCTGCTGTCTGAGTTTCAGCAAAACCCTGAATATCAGGGGAAAGGGAGGAAATGCATATAAGAACCTCCCTGACCAGTCCAGGATCAGGGCGTTAAGAGGAAGTGGTCCACCTCGAAAATGAGCTTGCTCAACGGTGATCGCCTGATTAAAGAAAGACTTTGATTGATTGAAACTGGGGACTGCAACAGTACTGAGGAAGCTGAAAACTGAGAGGAGAGGCAAACAGATCCACGTCTGGTGTGCCCCACCGCCTGAACACTGTGGCTAGTACTTTCTTGTTCAGTGTCTATTTGCTTTGGTCTTGACTGATGCAGCTTAGAGCATCCGTTAGAGTACTGAGTTTGCATGGGAGATGAATAGCCGAGAGGCTGACTCCCAGGGAGAATGCTAGAGACCAGAGCTTCCAAACAGAGTATTCCTGATCTGGTACCACCCTACTTATTTATGTAGAACATTGCAGTGGTGTTGTCCATTTGAATTTGAACCACCTGCCCTTCTATGCTGGAAGCGAAAGCTTTGAGGGCTAGAAAGACTGCTCTGTGTTCTAAAAGATTTATGTGCAACTGTGACTCTTCGGGAGTCCAGCTGCCACTTACTGAGGCACTGTCCAAATGAACTCCCTACCCCAAAAGGGAGGTATCTGTGGTGATCACATCTGTGGGAAGAGGAGCTTGAAAGGGAACCCCTGCTTGCAGATTTGCAGGGTTCTTCCACCACAGCAAGTTTTGGAGGAACTGCTCCGACACAGGTATCAACTTTGAAAATGTGTTCCTTCTCTGAGACCAGCAGGATCAGAGGTAGGCTTGCAGGAGTCGCATCCTGTACCTGACCCCTGGGACTACTGCAGTCATAGAGGCCATATGTCCCAGAAGTTTGAGGAAATATCTGGCTGGTCTTGGCTGTCCCCAGGTGAAAGAATCTGCCACTGAAAGGAAATGAATTCTTTCCTGCGGGAGGAAAGCATATCCCTTCTGAGTGTCCAGCTGGACCCCTATGAAGGTGAGCAGCTGGGTGGGTTCCGGGTTAGATTTCTTTAGATTTACCAGGAAACCCAGAGACTCCAGAGGGCGTTCTGTGAGGGAAAAAAGATTCCTTGACCTGGCAAGGAGACTTTGCTACTATGAACCAGTTGTCCAGATGGGATAGAGAGCAACATCCAGTCTCCTGAGATGTGCTGCTACCACTGCGAGACACTTGGTAAAGACTCTTGGGGCTGAGGACAGACCGAAGGGCATTGCGGCGAGTGACCTGAAGGAAGTTTGAACCGGAGAATCTTCCTGTGAGATCTTCTTATGAGTATGTGGAAGTAGACGTCCTTTAAGTCTAGGGAGGCTAGCCAGTCTCCCTGCTGTAAGTACTGTATGACCAGTGACAAAGTGACCATTTTGAATTTGTTTTTTTTCAGATGTTTGTTTAAATATCTGAGATCTAAGATAGGTTGCCACTCCCCAGTTTTCTTTTGTGTCAGAAATTATCTGGAGTAGAGACCCTTGCCCTTCTCGTGGGCAGGGGCCATCTCCACTGCTCATAACACCAGTAGGTTTTGTACCTCCAATTCCAACAGCAGTATCTGTGTTGAGGACAGAGATCTTGACACCTGGGTACGCTTGAGGTCTGGCACCAGCTCAAACTGTAATGGCAGACCCTTCTCCACTATCTCCAGCACTCACTTGTCCAACGTGATGAGGGACAAGTGCTGAAGATAGTGGGAGAGTCTGCCTCCAACCAGATACGGAGAGGCGACCTGGACACTCACATCAGGACTTAGACTGAGAGGCAGATGGCTGGGTAGAGGTGACTCTTCTTTGGCCCCTTCTGCCCCTGCCTCTGAAAGACCCCCCTGTACTGGCCGAAGTCAGATTGGGGATAGGGACTGTAAGGCCTGGGAACAAAACTTCTGTCCCTACCGCCCATGGAATGGGATATCTGATGGGTGGTGGGCTTAGGCTTGGATGAGTGGCTCTGCCAGGAGGCCTTGTACTCATCAACTTTTTTCATGTACATAGATACATAGACAGTGTCAACAGATAAGGGCCTATGGCCCACCCAGTCTGCCCATTTGAGCTTGTAAGTTCAGTTTATGTTTTCCTAGAAGTCTGTTGCCCCTTACCCCTGACCTCCAGAATTCCTTTATGTCTATCCCATGCATTCTTAAATCCCATGATTGTTTCAGCCCCCACCACTTCCTCTGGCAGGGTGTTCCACTTGTCCACCACCCGTTCTGTGAAGAAATGTAGTCAGTGGTTCTGTAATCAAACAACATATTTTGATCACAGGGAAAATCCATGGCCTTGTTCTGAGTGTCTGTGTTCAGACTGGTTGTTCTAAGCCAGGCGAAGCATCTCAGAGAGATGGCATGGGCCATCACCCTAGAGACTGCATCATTGTTGTCGTCTGGCATCTGGAATTGGTACACAGTAGCTTCCAGGGCAGTTTTTGACGTATCCACCAGCTCCTGCACCACAAAATTTGACCCATTGCGGGCAGTAGCCTGGACAGATTTCCAAAGGACTTTCTGATATTTGGCTGTGAACACCATGTAAGAAGAAAGTCTGAGAAGCAGTGAAGCTGTGGCATACATTTTCTTTGCTATAAAGTTAGTTCTCTTGGAACTCTTATCGGGGAGAGGGGGGGGAGGAGACTCCAGCTTTCTCACAAGCTGCCTGCTGCACTATACTCTCATGGCTAGGGTGTGCAGACAGGAAGCTGGTACCATTTTTAGACAATTTATATTTTCTCTCAAGCCGCTAATCAACCCCTGATACTGAAGTAGGTGCTGAAGCACCTTCATAGTATTTTTTCTAAATGCATTATAGATAGGGACGACCACGATCTTTGAGGATAAAAGACCTGTCATCTCCCTATAATCTTCCTCTTCATCGTCATCCTGGTTGGGTTCCTGCGTAGGGAGGTCCAGGGTGTCCAGAATATTTTGCATAAATGTAAACATAGAGGAAGGATCCTCGTGGTCACCCAGGGGATCCCCAAGGTGATTGTCCACGGACTCCTGGGGCTCAAGGCCCTCAAAATCCACATCAAGGGCATCATAAAATTGATCATCATCTGCATCACCTCACAGTCTACAGAAGAGAGAACTGTGGAAGAGTGCTTGCCAGCCCTAGTAAATAGAGGACCCATCTTTTGAAGGGTCTGAAATAGTTGCCATGCTTTTTCCATATATAGCACTGATGGAAGAACCTGCACAGTTTGTACAAGTATCTTACAGGGAGGAACAGGGTGCAGGAATACACTGTTTTTAAGCGAAAAAGATGTTCCAGGACTAGAGGGCATGGGATGAAGTTGGAGGGAGCAGACGATTCGGAGGAAATGTGAGGAAGAATTTCTTCACAGAACAGGTGGTGGACAAGTGGAACACCCTGCCAGAGGAAGTGGTGGGGGCTGAAACAATCACGTGATTTAAGAATGCATGGGATAGACATAAAGGAATTTTGGAGGTCAGGAGTAAGGGGCAACAGACTTCTAGGAAAACATAAACTGAACTTACAAGCTCAAATGGGCAGACCAGGTGGGCCACAGGCCCTTATCTGCCGACACTGCCTATGTATCAATGTATCTATGTAAGTGTTTTGTTTTTTCTGTATGCTTTAAGCTGCCTGTTGTCTCGCTATTGGTTTTCCCAGGAGCAACAGGAGCATTTTTGTCTAGACAGAGTTTCTTTTTAGCCACTTCATCAGAGGCTTGATCAAGCTTCTTTTTTTCGCCATTTCTATTATTTTTTAATTTGTGAGGAACTTCATCTTTGACAGCTTTATATTTTTGGCTGGGATCTGGAGGGTTCCTCAGCACCTCTGCTTTTATTATTAGTACTTTTGGATGGCCCCTTGTCAGAAGCATTTGATCTGTCCTCAGACATAATAATCAAAAGTTTGTCTGCTATGTTTGCCAATTTAAGCAAACAAACCAGTCCTGGACCTACAAACTGAGTGCAGGTTTCTGTGAAAATACCACCGGCCAGTCCTGCCCCAGTCAATTAACTCTTGTCTTTTACTAGTGCCTTTTTTTTTTTTGGTTGTAGAACTGGGATCTATACCAGTGCCAATCTTGATAGAAACCCAGTGATACTGGTCAACTGCGCAAAGCTGGCTTCTGGACCCTTATGGACAGTCCTGTGACAGATGAACCAAGGTCCAGTAAATAATAAAAAAGGTCCTCTCATTAATTGCCAATAAAGAGAACCCCCCACCCCCAGCACTGTTTAAATATGAATTCCACTGCAGGTGACTCACGGTAAACCCTGCAAGGTCTGAGGTAAAAAACAAGGCAACTATCCTAATTCTATGGTTCACACAAGAATTTGGCCAAATATGAAGGGAACTGTCGAAAATAAGCACCCGCAATAAAATTAGGTTTTAAAATGAAAGTCTCTGTAAAATTAAAGTCAAATTAGCACAGTCGCGCTAAAAATGAAAAATTAGAGCGCTGCTAATAAAAAAGTAAACTTTCACTCAGCACACTAACAGAAATAATTTATGAGGAAAACTTTACCCAGATAAGCACTAGGAGGCTGCCAACAAGAAAAGTTGAGACACCTCAGGGGCAATGTTGCTCAGTCCATCTGAGAAAAAATTCTGAAGCCTTCAACAGCTCTTACTTGGCTCACACCCCTTCCTGTCTTTTGATTGACTTGGCCCTAAGCTCATTTAAATATCTCTTAAAGGCACACCTCTGGGGCAGTTACCTAGCCAGCTAAGTGCAAAAAGTTACTGATTCTAAAGCACTCCTGAGGTAAGAACAACAGATAATCCTCAAGTAAGGGAATTCCCAGCAAAGCTCTGATTCTTGTAGAACCTTTTCCAGGTTTTGCAATGGGAGGCAGGTTGGGAGATTTAAGCATAGTAAAAGATAATTTGGAAGAAACAATATTATGGTAAGTATTTTTTTCTGGGGAACCCCAGGAATCGCTCACTGTGCTTAACGAATGCAATCTACACAGCAGTACCTTGGGAAGCTGGGTACACAACTTATATAGGAAAAAGGTTCTGCAAAACAGTAGTGCCAAACCTGGCTTCCCTTCTGGACTGCACATCTAGGAAGCAGTGCTTTGTAAAGGTGCGTACAGTTTCCCAGGTAGCTGGAGCTCCATACATAGAGAAAGCAGGAGGTTGCGCCATGCTCCACTCTCTGTTTTTCAACTGAGACAGTGCTTTATGGCGAGACAGAAAAAACTACCTGGATAAAAAATAAAACTCAAGAATAAGCACAGTCCATATATCACATTCCTTACTAATAAATAAATTACATAATTTTAAAATTCCACTTTGTTTAGTAAACTGGATATCTGAATGGCTGTATAATCGTACTCAATCAGTTAGAATAAATGGAGCTCTTTCAACATCTGGAGCAGTTACATGTGGGGTTCCACAGGGTTCCATTTTGGGCCCGATTTTGTTCAACTTTTTCATTCATGATATGGTAACAGAATCTAAAAATTACTTATCCAAGTTTGCTGATGATACTAAACTGGGTGGAAGAGTTGATACCATAGAAAAATTTAAAATTCTAGAACAAGACTTGTATACAATTGAACAATGGGCTAAAAAAAATTAATGTTATTTAACATCAATAAATGCAAGATCTTGCATTTTGGTAAAAATAATACATTACACAACTACTATTTAAATAACCAGTTATTGGAATCATCCAGTTGTGAAAGAGACTTGGGTATATTAATATATAATAAACTGACATCAGATGACCATTGTAGTAAAGCAATTAGATCCGCTAATATTGTAATAAGACAAATTAAAAAAACTTTCATTAGTAAATCAGAACATAATTTGATCCCACTATATAGAGCATATGTCAGACCACACCTGGATTATGGCTCTCCCTTATGGAGTCCTTATACAAACAAGGACATAAATCGCTTGGAACAGATACAAAGAAGATTGACCAAATCTATTCCAAGATTAAAAAATATGAGACCAGGTTACAACAAACTGGTCTCTACCCCTTAACATTAGGAAGAGAAAGGGGAGATTTACTTCTAATGTATAAATTGGTTCACAATCCTAAATTACTTAATATATGTGGATTGGAATTTGCAGAAAAAAAGAGTTGTAGGAAGATTACACTCTAATGAACTAAAAGTAGAATGGGCCAATAACAAAAAATATGATAACTTTTTCAATATAAGGGCAGCAAAATCTTGGAATTCTTTACCACCCACAGTTGTAGATTCAGCTAACTTTGAGATTTTCAAAACTAGGGTTGATCTCTGGTTATTGGCCTAATAATAATGATAATAATATTTAACCAAATGTCCCACTATTGAGGGAGGACAATCTAGATGGGCCTTGAGCCTTCTTTTGTCCTGCTTTATCCAGTAAATCCAGTAAAGGAAGAAAGTTTAATTAAAATATTTAAAATATAGAAAACAGAGAAGATTCACAATACTAGATGTGACTATTTAATTGTGTATACATTCAAGTGCACACATAGATGCAGTCTGAACACTGAAGAAAAATTATTTACAAAACGTTTGTTTTTTTGATTGTATCTAAACATAATGTAGAAATGTAAAGGAAATAAAAAATTGATATATTTAGGTGAGTGGGCCTTTATTACCAATTTAACCTTAACCTGATGTTTGGCATGAAATTGGTTTCGGCCCCTTCCTGATTAGAATTATTGTTACTTTTTTCTGAGGTTGGCTGTGCTGGATCCAGATTTATTTAGAAGTTATGGTCACCCAGAAGACTGACTTCCAGGTGACATACTTCAGCTACACAGTAGCCACGTGCTCAAGTGGGGTCCATGAGCTTAGCGATGCACAGGTTCAGATTCCAGGCGGGGACTGGCTCCCTAACTGGGGAATACAAATGCAACAGGCCCTTAAAGAATTTCTTGAAAATGGGGTGCGAAGCCACCATTTTCTCAACACTTGCTGAAATATATGTGGAAATGCTGACAGGTGAACTTTAAGGGTTGAGGGCCTGAGACCCAAAGTCTGAAGGTGAACCAGATAGTCCAGCAGAATGGGCAGATCTGCCTGTAAAGGGTTGAACTGCTTAGACACACACCACAAAGAAAAGCTTTTCCATTTGGAAGCAAGTTTTTCCTAGTAGCAGCCTTCCTGGAAACCCTGAGGACATTGAGGACCTCCTCTGAAAAATGGAAGTCGGAGAATTCTAGCTCCTCAAGAACCAAGCTTTGAGGTGCAGTGACCTGAGGTTCACAATGGCTACTCTTCACTGAGACATGGTTAGTAGATTGTGTCTCTGTGGGAGACAAATGGGCCGTTTGGTAGAGAGTGCCAGAAACAGGGAGTACAAGGGCTGCCTGGCTCAGTCTGGAGCCACTGCTATCATGGCTGCAGGTTGGCTCCTTAATTTCAGGAGAACTCAAAGTAACAGAGGGAATGGAGGGAAGGAATACAGATATTTCCTCGAGCAGTCCAGTGTGAGTGCATCCACATTGACTGAGCCTATTGCTGGAGGCCTGCAACAAAAGAGAAGGAGCTGACAATTCCCTGGAACATGTCTATTTCTGGTGTGTCCCACCTCCTGATGATTGTGGCCTGCACTCGCCTGCTTAGAGAACATTCGTGATGCCCCTGGCTGATCCTGCAGAGGGAATCTACCAGGACATTGTCCTTCCCTGGGAGATGGACTGCTGATTGCTGCACCTCCATGGTATAGGTCAAATTAGAGATCTTCATGGCTTCTGTGCATAGCTTTGAAGACCTTGTGCCTCCCTGCTTGCTGACGTAATACATGGTAGTGGTGTTGTCTGTTCTGATTTGGACTGACTTGCCCTTTACCTGGGGTGCAAATGACAGAATGGCGAAGAAAACTGCCCTCAGCTTCAGGAGCTGTATGTGCTCTCTGAACTCCCGTGGGACCACATGCCACTTTCTGTTAGGCTGCCCAGGTGTGCTCCCCAGCCTAGGATGGAGGTATCTCTTGTCAAGACCACTGTTGGGAACTTTTCTAGGAAAGGCACACCTCTCTGAGGTTGTCTCTTTGTTTCCACCAGATCAAAGTTTGTAACAGAGTTTTTGTCACAGGCATGAGCTTTGACAGGGGTGTTGCCTTTGGGACCAGCGGGCCCTTAAGTGATACTGGATGTCTCTCATCTGGAATCTGGCATCTAGCACCACGGCTGTGGCCGAAGTCATATGGCCCAGGAGTTGTTGAAAATGCCTTGCTGCTTTGGGCTGGCACAGGATGAAGGTGTTTGCCAGGTCTGTAAGGCTTTCCATTCTCTCTTGGGGTAGGAATGACTTGCCCTGGAGAGCACCTAGCTCTGCTCCGATGAACTCCAGTACTTGAACTGGTTCTGTTTGGGACTTTTGGCTATTTATGAGAAAATGCAATGACTCCAAGATGCTCTGAATTAGCTAGAGGGAGTCTCTGACCTGCTGGTGTGACTTACCTGCAACTAGTCAGTCATCCAGGTAAGGGAAGACTACAACTCCCTACCTCCAGAGGTGCACTGCAACCACAGCTAAGCACTTTATGAACATTCTGGGAGCAGGTGAGAGACCAGAGGGAGGGGCCGAGAACTGGTAATGACTGGAAGGCAGCTTGCACCTTAAGTATTTCCTGTGGCTTAGCCTGAATGGAATGTGGAAATATGCATCCTTGAGATCCAGAGATGCCATCCAGTCTCCCTTTTGCATGTATGGAATCACTGCGGACAGGGTGATCAGTTTGAACTTGTCCTTTCTCAGGTATTTGTTCAGAAACCTGAGGACCAAAATAGGTTGCCACTCCCCATTTTTCTTGTAAGTGAGGAAGTACCTTGAGTAAAGGCCCTTTGCCCACTGGGAAGGAGGCACTCTTTCCGCTGTGTTTGCTTACAGCAATGTTTTGACCTCCAGCTCTAGCAGAATCCTTTCTGTTGGAGAGGGAGGCTTGAAATTTCTGTGAACCTGCAGTCTAGGGAATCTTCTGAACTGAAGTGTGAGCCCCTGGCTCACTACTTCCAGGACCCACTTGTCTGTGGTGACATCTAGCCATTCCTGACAAAAATGAGCCAGCCTTCCTCCCACTGGCAATGGATGGGTGACCTGGACTGACATGTCAGGGATTCTGCTTGGGCTACACTTTAGGTGCTGGGACCTATTCAGTTACCTTGGCACTTTTCTGCCTCTGCCCCTAAAGAAACCTTTCATCAAAGAGTAATCATAGGGCATGAAGACTCGGGGGAGGGGGGGAAGTAACCCCTACCTCTACCTCCCCTTTCCTGAGGCCTGTAGGAAGTGGAGGATTTTTCCTTTTTTAGAGTTGCTTTTGTATATGGTTTTGTACACTTCCCTCTGTCTCATAAATGTCTTGGTCTTGTCACCAAAGAAAAAATTACTCACCACAGTAATCTTCTTTCTTCCATGGGGTCCTTTAGCATCAGTAAGCTCCCACACTTCCTTCCAAGTTCACCTGTCAGAGAAGGGCTCTTACGTCAACTTTTACCAAATTTGGCAGTTGTTATTGATGAGTTTTTACCTCATGTTGCTGTTTCTGTTTCCACTTTTGGACATTTGCATGTTTTTTTAACCCTGTTAATTCTTTTTCGGGGCATTTGCCCTTGTTTTTCCTTGAAAAAATTCTGAAGAAGTCAACAGCTCTCACTCAGTTCACATCCCCTCCTGTCTTTTGATTGGCTGGCCCTACACTCATTAAAAAAATCTCTTAAAGGCAATTGCACCTAGCCAGGTAAGTGCAAAAAGTTACTGATGCTAAAGGACTCCTCGGGTAAGAATAGAGAATTGTTCTTGCATGGGAAATCCATGGCCTTTGCCTGAGTGTCCTGGGAAAATTTAGTGATCCTTAGCCAGGCAAACCTCCTTAAGGAGATGGCATGGATCACGACCCTAGAGAAAGTGTCATTGTTGTCAACTGCCATATAGAACTGGTATTTGGTAGCATCAAAAGCAGTTCTAGCAGTGTCTGCTAAGTCTTATGCCAGATCTCCTGGGGCCTTCTCACTCATGGCCAGTACAGAGTTCCAGAGGGCCTTCTGGTACTGGGCAATGTAGGCCAAATATGCAGCCTGCCTCAATAATAATGAGGCAGTGGTATATAGCTTATTTCCCATATCATCCAGTTTCCTGGAATCCTTGTCCAGAGGCTGGGTAGAGAGAGGGACTTTTGCCTTGTCACAAGCCGCTACCTGAACACCTTCATGATATGGATGAGAACAGAGGTACTCAGCATCACCTCTGTCTAGCTGATACTTCTCAATCTTTTTATCAATCCCTGGGGTGGAAATAGGGGTTTGCAGCAACTTAAAGGTTGCTTTCTTAAGGGATTTATGGACAGGCGGAAGCAACTTCTTACTCGGGGTTAACCCCATCATATCCAAAAATTCAGCCTCCTCCTCATTCTCCACGGTTTCCTGGGTGGAGAGGTTGAGGGTGCTTACCATTTGCCTTATGAAGGCATAATGGGCAGAACAATCCTCCAGTCCCTAGGAGGGGAACTGAAGTCCTGTTCAGGACAACCGTCAAGTACACTACCCGGATCCCCTTCCTCCTTCTCATAATAACATTTGGTTCCCTAGTCCTGAGGAACCGAGGGAAGGGGGGCCAAGACTTGTGGAGGAATTGGCATACCCATTAGGGTACCCATGGCTTGAAAAGCCTGTAAGAACTGCCAAGCCTTGGTGATATCCTCCATAGAGGGCATTTTTGCTTTGTCCAGTGCTGGCTCCTTTCCTTCATCAGGAGGATGGACAGTGACATGTTTTTCTTTATGATTTCTTTTGGCAGGAACTGGGTCTAGAACCTGCTCAGAAAATCTTTTTTGTTTGGCCACCTCTGAAGTCCCTTTCTCGGTAACCTTGGAATCAGAGGTATCTTTTGAGGGCCTTTCCTTGTGTTTATTATGAGAGAAAGGACCCTCATCTGAATGCTTTGGTGGCATGGAGGCAGAATGAGAGGCCATAATAAACTCTAACTTTTTGGCCCTATTTGTCACAGTTTTAGGACAAAATCTGTTACACAATTCACAATCAGTCAATACATGATGAGGTTCTAGGTACCTTAGACACAACTCATGACAATCTGCCTTTGCCAATAAGCTGAAACACCTAGTGCAATTTTTAAAACCAGTAGTTTCTGTTTTCTTTTTGGGTCTGTCTGACATGCCAATAACTGACAGAACCTACAAAAATAGTTCTGAAGGGTCAAACAATGTGAATTTGTGGTCTGATAACCTGTAACACGGACTGCTACTTGAAAACAGTTAAAACCTTTTTTTTTTTTCCACAGCCAGTAAATAAAATGGCTCAATAGAAAACTGCAATATCATTTTGGAAGAGTTGGCCCATCCTCCTAGGGAACACTGCAGTTGGAGGGGGGTTGGGATTGCCCCTAGAGTCGCATTCAAAAGGGCCCCCACAATCTATGATTAACATTGTACATAGCCATGTTTCTACCCCAAAACCACCACGGGGCACCTAGCTACCTAGTAGACCCCCCCCCCCCCGCTCACCTAGTAGCAACTTTAAAAATGCTGCAGCATTTTTCTAGTGAGATTTATGACATTTAGTCTGTGGATTTAGTAACCAACAATGTCATCACTAGGCTTCAACCCTCCTTCTCACAATATACCACCCCCCACATTCTATTTTTTTTTTCCAGTAAAGAGTTTATTTAATTTTTCTTATAACAACTTACCACACATAACAATTTTCCATTATATAATAAGTACAGCATAAGTAATGAAATCTTCAGTCTACATAATAGTGAGTAGCAACTAGTTACCTCAGATTAACCACATTTCCTGTCTCATTGTTAATATTCTTGAGATTAGAAATTATGCTCCAAATTATTATTGAGTGTAGTATTTCTAAATGTTTAGTGGTATGATGTTATTAACATTTGCATTTGGGTTATTTTTTCTAGGTCCTGGGACATTTCCTCAAGCAGAAGAATTGATGAATTCCATTTCACCTGCCACTTTGGGCCAGTTGATCCCCAGGATTTACCTCTGAAATATATAGGGTGATCACAGGACTCAGTTGCAAAATGGGATCTTGTCATGCTATAATATTATTAATTATTTAGTTTCATAGTGCAAAATACTTAGCAAGCTCTAAAAATGCAGGACTTAGCTGTGAAGTGGGTTTCTGGGCATTCTGTTACGTAATTACTACACTGACTTTGAGAAACGTATGTGTAATTGAATAGATTGCTATCTGAAAATCCCTCTAGAGCAGTGTTTCCTTTAAAGCGTATTTTGGTCTTTTTCTCATTGCTTTTTTATAATTTGTATACACTATTTGATCACAGGTTTTTTTGTAAATAACACACTACAGTGACGTCATCAGGGGGACTATAAAAACTCATGTATGTTTCCTTGTACATGCTCCCTAACAAAGCCTTGTTTGAAGGCGAAGCACTGGGGTGGTGTTCCTCTTGGCCGACTGGCAGAGGCTCACCTTCATAAGCATGCTGCTTAAGAAATTAATTTGTGATTCAACACTGTGAGTAAGCCAGATTTCATTTTTCTGTTGCAGTGCAAATTACTCATGGACCAGGTCGGTTTTCTGGGTTAGCCACCCTCTAGTTGCACCCCTCTGGTTCCAGTAGAATGCACTGTTGGATTCTGTCTCCCCCAGCCACAGTCACATACCTCCAAGGAGCCTTAGATGTACCCCTTAAGACAGGTAAGGGTGGAGGGGGCTGTACCCCAATCTTCTGTGTGTCATCAGGTGCTGCCGTGCGCTGGGGAGGGAGGAACAGGCTGTACCTCCACTGTCATCACAGGGGTGCTGGGGCCATTTTCCTTGTTCTTCCATCACCTGGGGATGTCACACATGTGGACATAAAGGCACGCCCACACACACACACACACACTGTGCATATATCCGCCCAGTGCCATCAGCAATGCTCCACCCTCCTCTTGGCCCTCCAGCACCACTACCACCTGTGGTCACCCCGTGGCAGTATCACAGTGGAGGACAAAACCCACCTTCCCCGGAGGACAGCATCCTCTGGGACGTTCAACCCTCCTCCCCTCAGACAGCCCCTGACTAGTTCCCGAACTCAGGTTGCCAGCATCACAAGTGGTAATGCTACTACTGCACGGACAGGCCAGCAGTCTAGCATGTTTGGACACATTTCTGCATTGAAAATAAGGAGTGGGTGCTGCTTCTGCCACACAGAAGAAAATGGTGGACAAGGTTTCATCTGTCGGGCACTGGCAGTAATGGACACGATTGGAGGGGGGGGGCCTCTGCCCCCGCAGCCACCCACAACAGATTGGTTAGTTTCAAGAGGTAAAGCCCCTCACGTTCCCCTTGCTATCCCCTGCTACTACTGTAATACTACCACTAGTAGTTGCAGTGCCAATGAGATCAGAGATGTCATCAGACGAGAATTCGTTAAGATGCTGAAAGCTCGTCTGATGACAACATAATATTGTTAGTTCGGCAGAAACTGCACCCGAGCCGAACACAGGGTCAGATGCATGTTGGGCACATCCTTTTGAAAATCATGCCCAAAAACCCAAATTACTCTCACTTGTACACAATGAATCTCATTAGTTGTCGGGCAGAATTCAACATCCTCGGGGTCAAAACTAACAAACTCATGCTTTTTACTTTGTGTTATGAACACATGACTCAAGATAGACGTGATCACTTTCCGAGTTTGACATAAAAAATACCCAGGAATACAGTGTGTGTTGTTGTTTCCCCAGTCCCATACAGTACTATAGACCAGGCAAATATGAGTCCGCGGGACACTCACCATCCTGAAGGTTGGACGAGAGATCACCGAGAGTTATCCTTGCACACAGTAACCCCGCTGTCCGAATACACACTGGAAAGCAGCGCACCCCTTCCCGATACAAAATTGCAGACTGAACGCCCCACTCTGAAGACACTAATCTCCTAGCAACCGACGCCGCTTCTCACCGGAACTAGAACCGCTGCCGCATTACCTGGCCAGTCAGAAACTCTTCCTCAGGACTACTGGAACTGGAACATACGAGAAGCAGCGATTTATACACACACTATGGCCCTTCGGACTGCCTTTCCAATTAGAAAACAAAAATACAATTGAAGTAGTCAAACTGGAATCATCCATGCATAGAACTCGAAGTCTGAGGATGGCGCTTGAAGAATTCAGGACGTGTTTCCTGGGGGCAGTTTTCGAGGGGAATTAGCTATATAATTTCCGGTTCTGTGTACCCAAGCGCATTTGACAGCATAGAAATCCTAGCACTAGGAGGATGTCTGTGTTCGACATATAAGTAGACGAAAAGAAATACTGGTGGGTTTTGTTTTAAACTAGTTAATACAGTTTTTGTTCAGGAAAGACACATTAGGTTGAAGCTTGTTTCTAAGTTAAGTGACTTTCTCATGGTCACTCACACACGCAGTCTGCATTGACAGACCTCTCAACATAGAACCCATAGCACTGGCCTTTAAAATTAAGAGCAAATAGCCAGAATGTGTAGCTCATTCTTGTTTTGAAGAATAACATGTCTACAAAGCCTACAGCCTTTGACACCATCCCCCACAGGAGATGGGTAGGCTGCTAGGGAGTGGGGAGCAAGTTCACAAAATGGGTTGAGCATTGGTTAGAGGGAAGGACGCAGAGGGTTGTGGTAAATGGGGCACACTCAAAGGAGGAAACGGTGATGAGTGGGGTTCCCCAGGGTCAGTGCTGGGACCCATACTCTTTAACATTTACATTGTAGACAGGTGTACCGGCCTCATCTTTCGATTTACAATGCAGAGGTTGGTATCTCTGCAGATTCCTGTGCAGATAGACTTCACCTTTCAGAATTTGCTTGTTACCCTGGAGAAAATTGGTGGATGGCCGGGGGCTGTTTCTGATTTTGGACATTGTGGGTCCTCCAGGCCCCATAGCTCGACCTAAGAATGCCGATTTACAATTCCAAGGTGTCATTTTGTACATTTATTGCCATGCCAAGTTTGATGGAACAACTTAGAAAATCCAAAATGGCCACCAAAATCCAATATGGCCACCATATCACTAGTAAATACTTGATTTGTTAATAATATTCAAATCCCTAGCTTCCAAGATACCGATTATCAATGATTTATGAACGTCTATATATTGAACATTTATGACATCTATATATTGCTTTGAGGCTCCCTGTTAGACACAGGACCAAATGCACACACTAATACTACATAAAACAATTGAATTCACAAGGCAATTTACTGATAAAATAGTTTGAAGTACATACAGTAATGCTTACAATCTAAATATTGTATGTGCTGATTTGTTGTTTAGAATTAAGTCATTTTATCAATGATTTGACCCAACACTACGAATATCTTGGGTCAACAGTACACCTAGGTTGTAGTGTCCAGCTTTTAAGTCATTATAGTGGAGTCCCTCTGGATCTGAATTGTCACATTCACTCCCAAAGCTTGAAGTTTCATCTGCAGAAGTTTGTTCATTGGCTGTTGATGTGTCATTTTCTGTGTCGTCATCTCCTGTACAGTCAGTCATTGGCGCTGTGGTTGAAGGTTTTTGTTTGGTCTTCTGTGTGTGTCTCTGAGGTGTTGACTCACCTTCGTCATCTGCCTCATCTCCGTCAGCTGCACATTGTTGGCCGACTAACCTTCCAGCCTTTATTCTATGATGGGGGACGTCAAGTAACTGAAACCAAGTAAACCACACAGGTTTCAGCATTTCAGCCTCTCATTTCCATCCTGAAAAACAAGTGTCAACGTTCGGGGTTTCTGGCTCTGTGCAGTGGGGCCAATAGTAGGCTACGAGATTTGCTCTCTTTATGTGCTGACATAGGCTCACTGGGTCTGGTAGAATCGTTTGCGTAGTCTTGACTTTCAGGTTATTGTATTGCCTTACTCATGTGTCTGCCAGATCCTCTCCTCCTGTACCATTGTACATGCAGTGTTGAATGAAGGTCTTGACATTTTGTTCAGTGTCTTGTTGAGCATATGAGCTTTCCCCAAGTCCTGAAAGGAGATTTAGTCTTTCTTCGATCCTGTGCGAACTTTGAAAGACTAATTTCTTGATACCTTGTAGAAGTAACTTGCTGCATCGCATCCAGAGACGGCCTGGTATGCTGGTAAATTGAGACTTGCAGCGTGTCTAATGTGATCGTATATAGAGCCTGTGTTTACGAATACATGTGGGTCGATTTGGAGCATCCATGGTGAATCTGGAAGGGTCTTTGTGAAAGCGTAAACCATCAGGACGAGTATGTCTCTGTATCTTTGGCTTGGACAACAATTGGGCCTTTTGCAAGAGCACAGTGCAGCACTATCCTTGTATCTGCCTCCTTATGGTTGCAGAAAAACAGAAATTCCTCTGAATCTGGATATATGGTATACGTGCTTCTGCCATTGCTGATATCAAGCGAGTATCGTAAGTTTCTTCTGAGATCCTCTTGTCTAACATACTCATTGAAGCACTGTATGAGATCTGTTTTGTTGTCCTTGTTGTGAAGCTACTGCTGATACACCTTTCCCTGTGGCATCTCTCACAAATCTGATCCCATGTGAAGTCACATTCCTCCTTTTCCTTTTTTTTTTTTTTTCCATTTTATTCTTTTCTCCGCCTGCCCTAGCTGCCGGCAGCCCGTTACTGTCAGCCCTGTCACGAACCACTGACTTCCACCCCCCCATATCGGCCTCGGCCTCCGATACCGTGGCCCACCCCCCACGGTGGGGCTGCGGCACTCTGGCTGCATGCGCAGTCATCGGACTAGGTCAGAGGAGCTGGCGGGGGCTGAGTGAAGCCATGGCAAGCTTCATTTAGGGCTGCCGGCAGCTTTATCCATTTTCCTTTTTCGGGGGAGGCGGGGTCATGCAATGACGCGGAGCATCCTGCCCCGCCCAGTACGTGCCTGTGCCGGCAGCTGCGTGACTCCTGGCCTCCACCAGGGTCATCCGAGCTCGGAAAAGGAAAGCAGTCCCTAGGATGCTCCATCCTTCTCCCAGCTGGCCCTCAGCGACAGATCCGTTCGAACCCGGGTCGCGGCGTCGCATCGCGAAATCAACCCGCTGTGCCGGCGGGCCGGCCCGACATTCCTCCCTTTCCTACCACTCGCTCAGCTCGTTCTTGCTGTTTCACCGAGAACTCCTGATCATCCTTATGATTATCAAAAACAACGATGACTTCCGCTGGGTTTGCTGTAGATGGAGGTGTGAATGCGACAAGAAGTGCTTTCCAAAGGCTGTCCCATGTATGCTGTGCAGGAACTGCTCTGACCATCGCCATGGTGTTGTATATGTTCACTGAGCGTAATGGAGGAGGGGAAGAATTTCGCGCTTCTACTTCATCGGTGAGATAATTTCTTAAGACTTGTTTGGTATTAGGTTTGTAAAGGTTTCCATCTGGAGTTGCTGTTGCAAGAGGATATGTTGTGAGCGCAGGGTTTTAAATAATTGACTAGCAGTTTTTTTCTTGGGACAATACTAACTGTACAGAAAGTATTTATATAGGTTTTCTAGAAGTATTATGTTTGTTGAACACAGTGAGGCAAGTGCTATGCATTTTCACAATGTTTTAGTACTTTTATGAGCAAAACGCTAATCAATTTTTAGAATTGAATAAAACCCTGGAGCGGATGGGAAAATGCGTCTTTCTTGTCAAGGCACTATGCAACAATGATACCGAGAGCCTGACGGTCTTCTTTCAAGACTGATTCTGCTTTGGGTTTCTTTTTCTTCTTGTCCATTCCCGTGGAAATTCTGCTGTATTTAATGATCTCAAAGAAACCAACTTTCCTTGATAGGAGGCGGTCGTTTATAAATGTATTCAGCATAACTTCCCCTGTAGCCCTTGCCTTCAGAAGGCCCTCTACTATTGCCGGCGGTATTTCATTGCCCATTATGATGTGTCATGCTACACCCTGACATGGATCTGAATATGCGTGACATTTCTTCACTAGCTGTTTCACTTGACCATCTTGTATCTTCATGGCACCATATGTCAACTCATTGTATGTGGCTGATGTTTTCAGAAGCATCTTATCCTTCAGTGACAAATTTTAGCGAGCTTGTGGGAATTCAAAACGAAGTCACCAGCAGCTTCCTCAGATGTACTGTAACCGTCTCACATGGGTCCACCCCTCACCTTGACCTCTCTGTTGATTGAGACCTCAGTCACTTGGTCACCAGGTATCATGGAAAGTGCCTCACCAGAAAGACTAGCCCCAATGTCATATTCCTGCAGTTCACTGTATGCATTCTCATTGATGGTTTTCAGATTGATGAGGTCTACATGATGCCATGTCATATACCGAGAGTAGTTTTGATGGTTGAATGCAAACAGTAAAGGTAGAATATCTCATTGAGCCTGCAGATGCAAGTTCAGATTCTTGTCTCTGTATGCAGCAACCAGGGTGAGAAGACAGCTGGTGTCACCAATGTAGCCTGTCACCCACTGTCCCATGGTGCCAGAGGCTTCCAGCATTCATGACTGCACTTCAGGGAAAGATTCATCCAAGAGGACAAGATTCAGAGATTCTGCTGATACAGATCTTCTCATGTTGATGTGCTTTTCTCGTAGTCAGTCTGTTAGCGAGCCATGAATCTTGGATCCCATGAATCATAGGAGAGCCTCGAGGGACTGTTTATGTAACCTCATCAATCTAGAATAGTGGCGTCCTTCCAAGGCCTGGTCAACAGATCCATCCACTGTTATCCTTGCCTGAACCCACTAGTCATGAAGTCCCATAGCGTCGCATCACTTGTAGAGGATCTTCTGCCTCACCATCAGTTCATGAAATCCTCCCATCAAATTAACCACTTTTGTATATTCTTTTTTCCACATTATTTGTGCAATCTTGTAGAAAACTGCATGATCACTATGGTTGAAGTTGTGGTTGATTTGTAGATCATCCATTAGATCCATGAGAAAGTCAGGGTAGTATTCGCAAACTGCATCATCTGGTTCACTTGGTGTAATGGGCAGGAAATCAGTTTTGGATTTGAAGGTAGTGGTCGATGGTGCTTTTTTATTGAAAGCTGTCCATGATCCTAGGAATGGAAGAGATTCGTCTTCTCTGGAAGATTCTATGCTTGCTGCCAGAGCCCAAATACAGTCTTTGCTCAAACGGAGATCAAGCTCGGTCCTTCTTTCATCCTCATTGTAGGATAGGACAATCAGTGTTTTTTTTTTTCTTTCCTATTTTATAATCCCCATAGTCAATAGGTTCTGAGCTCTCAAAGGTTTCCTGAACTTCTCTTGTTGAGCTGCTTCAAATGTTCTGGTCTTATACTGGGTAATCTCAGATGACAGCAGGACACGAAATTCAGGGTACGTAAATCGTTGAGTTAATGTCCTGTGGTGTTGAGACTCTGGTTAATGTCTGTTGCTTACCATCTGAGTTATCAATTGTGACATGAGTTGTCTGTCCAGGCGGAATCGTGTGTGGTACCTTTTTTTTTTCTCAGATTTGCTGTCATCGGCCAATTTCTTGTTTTGTCTGCTGACGTCTGTGTAAGAAATACCAGCCCCTGAACAATGTCGAAGATTGACTGCTTCTTTACTTCCGGTGAGACGATGAATGACCATGGATAGAACTATCAACTTTGGAGAATGTTCGCTGGTAATGAGGCATTGCGAGTCACTAGCAACAGACCATATCTTGGGATGCTTGCATAACCTAGAGCATTAATCTTTTTAAAAGGGCCTATAGAGAGAGAGAGCTATCGCATTGAAGATTTCTGGAATGGGTTCATAATTATCAAACTCAGAAAACAAGTCTTCGTATGCCATAGGAAACTGCAGTGACTCAAATTGTCTATCTTTTAATTTCCAATTGATCATCTTTGCAAATGCCTTGATGATGTCACTATCTCTGAGCCCAGCTCCTCTCAAGGTTGCCAAAGAATAATCAAGTGGGTGTACTTTTGTTGAGTGAAGAATAAGAGGATTCCCGTGTATCCCCTTCCCCACAGTAAAACCTGTCTCATCTCTGAATTCATTGCTGATAAGATTCTTCAACTGAAATGTTTGATTTATTCCAGCATCTTGTTTGCATCCATGGAACTCATAGAGGTTATGAAGATCCTCCAGTAACTCTGGGAGTAAATAGCAACATTTTTGCTCAACAACCTTTCTTTTCACGAGTTGAAGAAACTCCGTTTCAGCAGTCTTTGTGTGAATGCTTTCCAATCTGCCTAGTGTTTGTCTCTCTCATTTACCAACATAGATGAAAGTGTTGTAACAACTTTGATGGTATTTGATGTCCACAGCAAAGACGGAAACAGTATCGGTAGCGACCTTCAAACGTTTGGCTGCACCAGACAGAAGAGCATCGTCGAAGTTTTCATTGCATAACATGCTTTCGTGTAATGTAATCTTTCCATCTTCAGGTTCAACTCTTTGGAGTTTTTCTTCCATATTTCCTCTCTTTTTCCTTTTCTTATCGCAGATGAAGCAGGTCTCATCCTTCTTAACTTCCAACGAGTTGCTTTTACATCGAGTTACATGGACCGCTTCACTGATACTGGATGTCTGAGGGTATGCTGAAGAATTCAGCTTCAGAAGATTGATCCGAAGAAAGTTGTTTCATTGAGTTGGTGTTTAATTTCCTTTCACTGGTGAAATTTTGGTGACACCTCGTATGAACAGGTGGGCCTGTTTCTCCAGGGCCGGGGGAAGTTGGTCACAGATTTTATTCCATATGAGGTTGAAGTTTCTGGCGTACTCGGAAGTTGGTTTTTTGACTGACATTTTCTCTGGAAAAGCCTTGACGGTATTCAGCCCATTCTTTCCTAATATTTGTTGCAGTTCTGTATCTCTAATTTGGTTCTCACAAAGAACACAGGTAGACAAATTGAATGGATTGACCAATCCAATAGGTACAGCTAGAGGGCTATCCATGTTTCTGAAACAGAAACAGAAACTAAAATTAAAAACTAGAAATACAAACTAAAACAGGCATACAGCGTACATGCACATGCCACACAATCCTGTGAACAAAGTGGCAAATTCTCACAGAGTGGGCGCAATTTGGGGTCAACTGCACAAACAAGCAAATTGATGTAGTATGCATCATTTATATTTATATTAATTTAATATGTGTTTGTATTAAATGTAATAATAATAAATTCCCCGTTCATGAATCATTGATAATCGGTATCTTGGAAGCTAGGGATTTGGGAATTATTAGCGAATCAAGTATTTTCTAGTGATATGGTGGCCATATTTGATTTTGGTGGCCATTTTGGATTTTCTAAGTTGTTCCATCCAACTTGGCATGGCAATAAATGCAGAA
The DNA here is from genome assembly GCA_016271365.2 of Neoceratodus forsteri. Taxonomy (NCBI): domain Eukaryota; kingdom Metazoa; phylum Chordata; order Ceratodontiformes; family Ceratodontidae; genus Neoceratodus; species Neoceratodus forsteri. The sequence goes on along the minus strand of CM057450.1, from coordinate 107,796,729 downwards.
AATGACATCTTGAAATTGTAAATCGGGCAGTCCTAGGCCTAGCTATGGGGTCTGGAGGGTTCTCAACGTCCAAAATCATAAACAGGCCCCCTGAGGGGCCATCCACCAATTTCCTCGGGGGTGACAAGCAAATTCTGAAAGGTGAGGTCTGTCTGCACAGGAATCTGCAGAAATACCAGCCTCTGCATCATAAATCGAAAGATTAGGCCAGTACACCTGTCTGTTGGGGATATTATAGAGGATCTGCTTGGGAAGGTGAGTCTGTTTGCAGATGAAATGAAAATATGTAATAGGGTGGATACGTCGGGGCTTGTGGAAAGTATGAGAGAGGATCTGGCAAAGCTGGAGGAGTGGTCAGAAAGATGGCAGCTACAATTTAATGCAAAGAAATGCAGAATTATGCATATAGGGTGTAGGGTGTAGAAACCTGAAGGCAAAATACTGGCTTGGGGGGGGGGGACTGGAGACAACAGGAAAGGGACCTGGGGATCACCATTTCAGACAGCCTGAAGGTTCAGAGTCAGTGCGACAAGGCAGCAGGGAAGGCACTCAGAATGTTGGCATGCATAGGGAGGAGCTTTATAAGCAGGAGAAGGGAGGTGATCATGACACTATGCAAGACCTTGGTCTGGCCGCACCTGGAATATGGGGTACAGTTCTGGAGACCATACTTACAAGGGGACAAGGACAGGCTGGAGAGGTTCCAGAGAAGGACTACCAGAATGGTAAGTGGGCTGCAGGAGAAGACATATGAGGAAAGACTGGGTGAGCTGGGCCTGTACACACTGGAGGAGAGGAGGGGACATGGTCGAAACAAGTACTTGAAAGGCATAAATAGGGTGAGGGTTGACAATATCTTCAGATTGAGTGGGAACAATCCACTAGGGGCATGCATTAAAACTTGGGGAAGATTTAAAGGTGACATGGGGGGGTTCTTTACTGAGAGGGTGGTGGGGTCATGGAACAGACTGCCGGAATGGGTGGTGGGGGTTGATTCAGTGGGCAAATTTAAAAAAGCCTGGGATACATATGTGGGCCTAACCAACAGGGAGCAGACAGAAAATGGAGGGTGGAGGTCTTCCTAGAGGGGGGTAACTCGAGCAGACTGGATGGACCGTGGGGGTCTTTTTCTGCTGACAGATTTCTATGTTTTTAAATAGTGGGCCTCATATACAGTAGTTGGTGTTAAGGAATGTCTCTATCAAGTAAGTTCAATGATTGTTTAATTTGTGTGTCCAGAAATAGCTCTTAATATTATAAAGACCATCAGTAAACCTTTGCTGAGCAAGGGTAAATTTCAATATAAAAATCACAGCACTATGCCAAATTCATAGCAATTTAGAGCTATGGTCTGCAAGTGGTAGCTGTGGAATTCAAACACAGTTGTCCAGCTTTGTAGTTCACTGCGCTTAACTACTACTACGCTATGTGTTTATATGAAACTAGCATCCACAAGTTTTGAACCAACCAAAGCCTAACCACTGGATCTTCTTCAGTTAAATAACAACTGCCAGTGATTGAGAGGCACACATTCTGATAATGATTAGAACCAGGTCCTGAAAAACCTTTATTGCTTAACATTTATTGATGTGGTTCATCATTCAGTCAGCGGGAGCTGGGATTGGTTGTGGGTTTCAGTGCTTTTTGTCACTCCTAAAATAAAAACTATCAATGCATTTCAGTTGGTGATACGTTTTTTTAATCTCACGTCTAAAAACAGCTGCAATAAATTTCAGCTGGACAGTTTATAAATGTCTCTCAGTTTCCATCAGCTTAATACTGTGACCTCAAGTTCAACATGGTTTCAAGCCAGACAAGGTGGGAATCGAGTGTAAGAGTTGGTACTGTATAATATTATAGGTGTTCAGAGGATTTTTTTAGGGCGGGGCACTGGAGAAAACTTAGAGAAATGTATTTAGGATGCATCTCAGTTTTTATTTATGCAAGAATAATAAATTTTTCCTCACCAAATCAGACCCCACTACTTTGAGTAGTTTTCCATTATTATTCCTAAGTGCAGTTGCATGGAAACAGTGCTTTTGTCCTGTGCACTTCATGTGCTTTTGTTGCTTGATTACACAAGTGATCCCAATTCTCTGTGACATTGCAAGAGTTCCAGCAGTGTTGGGAAGGTGTCATGAAGGGATGTGTGGGCATACTGTGAATCTGAATTCATGAGGAAAAAAGTCATATTGATGATCTGCTTACCATATTTTATTGTCCTAATACTGATAAGTTTTATTCAGCTTTACATGTAGTGATGAATACTCAGAAACCCCATACTCAGAGAGAGTAACACCAGGAGCAAAACATGTAACATCTAAGGAGATGTATTTATTTATTTCAAAAGTTTTATTAGGAAAGGCATACTGAGCTGGTATCAGCTGCTTTCCAGATGCATCCTTGGGGTTGGGAGAAGAGAAACAGAACAGTTACAACATACAATGTACAAAAATAATATTGTATGTATAACAGAATATACAGTTACATGAACGTTTAAAGGACAGCTATTATTTGCAGGGGCTCCTGCCCCTGCAAACGTCACCCTCCGCTTGTGTTGAGCCGAGACAGGCACCACACCATTACAAAGCACGAAATACCGACAGTCCGCCATACTCCGGTAGCTTAACTTTGCTTTCTTAAATTAAACTACTTTGCTGGGCTTAAAAATGCACTTTTGGGCAAAAGCTTAATCGAGGGTGACATTTGAGGGCGGAGCTCTGCAAACGATAGCTTCTTTAAAAGAGAAAAAAATTGCCATATAAGAAATTACCATTTTGTAAATTGCAGAATGGGCAAAAGAACAGTAAACAACAAAAAAAAAAACATATAACAGATGAGAAAAGACTGATACTAGGGGTCTGGGGAAGTGCTGGTGTCAGAATTGGTGGAAGGCAGGTACAGAAGACTACCTGAATGTAAGGAGCAGCTGCAGGAGTACAGGTAAGTAGAGAAATCGTGGAGGAAAGATTTCAGAGCGGGAAAGGAAGGAGCAGAACGAACAGAAGGGGGAAGAGAGCCCCATAGTTTAGGCAAGTGGAACAAGAAGGCAGTTTGACCAGCCATAGATTTCATTGGAGGGACAGCAAGAGAGCGAAAGCAAGTATTACGAAGAGAGTAAGAGGTAGAAGGGTGAGAAGAGAGGAGAGAGCTAGACCAGTAGTTGGAGATAAAGGAGGCACAGTGCATAAGTCTTCTGGCATCAAGAGAGGAGAGGTGTGTATACAAGGCACAGTGGTGAGTACATGAGGCTTTGTCAAGGGCAAAGTGACAGAAGTAGTGAAAGAGGGGGTGCAGTCCAGCAAAAGTGGACTTCAGAGCAGCACTGTAAACAATGTCTCCATAGTCGAAAATGGGGAGCATCATCTTAGTGAGGATTTCTCTGCATGCTGGAAGCAGGATGCTTCTCTTATTTCTCTATAGCACGCTGTATACTGTATATTGACTTGAAGCTAGAGAAGGTCCCAAATTGAAAACTTGAAAAAAAGGGGTAAAAGTTACAACGTGAATCATATGGTCAAATCACATTTGAAATGAAAGGGGGGCGCTCACACAAAGGGTGGCAAGCCCTATTCTTACCCCGGGAGTCCTTTAGCATCAGTAACTTTAGCAGTTAGCTGGATAGGTGCAACTGCCCCAGAGGTGTGCCTTAAGAGAAAGTTAAATGATCTTAGGGCCATAGCCAGTCAGAAAACAGGAAGGGTAGTGAGCTAAGTGAGAGCTGCCAAAGGCGTCAGAATATTTTCTCCGCTGGACTGGGTAACATTGCCCCTGAGGTGTCTCTCAACTTTCCTTGTTGACAGCCTCCTAGCGCTTATCTGGGTAAAGTTTTCCTAATATTTCTGTTTTAATAGTATGCTGAGTGGAATCAAATTCATTAGCGCAATGCTAATTTTTTATTTTAGTGCATCCACACTATTTTGACTATATTTTTACCGCAACGGTTCATTTTGAATGTTACATTTATCACAAGTGCTTAATTTCAGTGACTCCTCTCTTTTCTTACCAAATTCTTGTGGGAACTTTCAAATTAGGGACAGTTGCATTGTTTTTTTACCTCAGACCTCGTGGGTTTTACCGTGAGGCACCCCATTAGAATTCAGATATTAACAGTGCCTGGGAGATTTCTCTCTGGATTGGCAAATTAAGAGAAACCTTTCTATGTATTATGTTTATACATAGAGGAACTGGACCTAGGTATCATCTGTTGCAGGACTGTCCATAAGGGTCCAGCAGCCACCTGTGGCAGTTGACAAGTATTGCTGGGTTTTCTATTAAGATTGGCACTGGTATAGATCCCAGTTCTGCAACCACAAAAAAAAAAAAAGGCACTGGCAACAGACAGAGCTGATTAACTGGGGCAGGACTAGCCGATGGCATTTCACAGGAACCTGCACTCAGTCTGTAAGGTCCAGGACTGGTTTGCTTTGCTTAAATTGGGCAAAACATATCAGACAAACCTTTGGTTATTATGGCTGAGGACATATCAAAGGCCTCTGACTAGGGGCCATTCAAAAGTACTAAAATCTAAGGAGGTGCTGCGGAACCCTTCAGATCCCAGCCAAAAAAGTAAAGCTTCCAAATTACGAAGTTCCTCACAATTTAAAAAATAATAGAAGTGATGAAGGAAGGAAGCTTGATCAAGCTGCTGATGAAGTGGCTAAAAAGAAACTCTGTCTGGACCTAAATATGAACATACGAAATTTGCCACCAGATAAAGCCCTAGAGGTCTATCAAGTCTGCTCGAATGTGCAGCTAGCACCCCTTATTCTGCAGCTGCCCCTCCCTTCCACCCTTCCCCTTCATTAACCCTCCCCCTTGTCCTGTCCCATCCTCGTTTGAAGCAGTCCACTGTTCTATACTGCATACCACTTCAGCAGGTAACGCATTCCACCCAGCCACCACCCTCTCTGTAAAAAAGTGTCTCCTCATCTCCCTCCTGAACCTTCCTCGCTCCAGTCTCATATCATGGCCCCTGGTGGCCCTACCCTCCCTTACTTTGAACAGCCCCTCTGTACCCATCTTGTTTATTCCTTTCATGTATTTAAAGGTTTCAATCATGTCACCCCTGTCTCTCCTCTCCTCTAGTGGGTACATATTCAACTCCTTCAACCTCCTCTTGTATGATAAGTCCCCCAGCCCCTTGATCATCTTTGTCACTCTGCGCTGCACCCCCTCCAGTAACTTAATGTCCCTCTTCAGATATGGATGCCAGTACTGCACGCAGTACTCCAGGTGTGGTCTAAATAATGACCTATACAGTGGCAGAATCACTTCCTCCCTCCTCAAGGATATACCCCTTGCAATACAACCCAGCATTTTGTTGGCCTTTGCAGCTGCCTTCCTACATTATGCCGAGTTGTTCATTGACCCTGTGATGAGCACACCCAGATCCTTCTCCTCCTCCTCTGTCTGGGCTAGCTGCACTCCCCCTAGCTGGTAACTCCTCCTTGGGTTCTTCATCCCAAAATGCAACACCTTGAACTTTTTGGCATTAAAGCCCAGTTGCCAGGTGTCTGACCAGGTTTCAAGCTTTGCCAGATCATCCTGCAACCCCTGCCATCCCCCTAGGTCATCCACCACCGCTTCCGTTGCTCCTGGGAAAGCCAATAGTGAGACAATAGGCAGCTTAAAGCATATAGAAACACTGTGCAGTACTTCATCAGTGCAAAATATGGAAAAAAGCATGCCCACTGTTTCAGATCCTACAAAAAAAAATGGGTGTTTTCTTTACTGGGGCTGGCAAACACTCTTCCACAGTTCTCTTTCCCATAGACTGTGAGGGTGATGCAGTTGATGATAAATAATTGTATGATGTCCCTGCCTATAGAGGCTGCTAACTCGTCCCAGAGACTGTGAGGGTGATACAGATGATATGAGAATTTTATGATGTGGAGGGTCTAGCACCCTATATATCCAAAGAGGTTCTCCATCCATGCCTTCGTCTATCCAAAACATATTAGCACCCTGGATCTCCCTTCTCAGGACCCCTTCCAAGGTGAGGATAAGGATAAGAAAAGAAAAGATTATAGGGAGATAAAAGGTCCCACCTCATAAAATGTCTGTCTATGATGAAAAATATAAATACAATACCACAAAACTGCTTCAAACCCCCACTTCTGTGGCAGAGGTTTACAAGTGGTCTGGAAGTGTTAATAAATACATGCATAAATATATCAATTGTTTAAAAATACTGAGTGCCTGTCTGTACATCCCAGCCATGTGAGTATAGTGCATCAGGCAGCTTGCGAGAAAGCTGGGATCTCCTTTTCCTCCTTACACCCCAGATAAGGACTCCAGAAAATAAACTTCTTAGTTACCTGCAGATGCTTGTCAAAATTGTTACCTACTTGGCTTTTTGGCCAAATATTAAAAAAAAAAAAGCACTATGGAACTCTGTCCTGGTTCTTGGTACAGGGGCCGGTGGATATGGCCAGCCTGCTCCGGAAGCTATGTAATACCAGTTCCACAGGACTACAACAAGGATGCTGCCTCCAGAGTCACGGCCTATGCCAGCTCTCTGAGATGCTTTGTCTGGCCTAGAACTACTGGTCTACCCTTAGACTCCCAATTTATTTAAAGCCATGGATTTTCCTGGTGATCAAAACGTACTGTTCGATTCCTGAACATCTCAAACAAGACCCCCTACCCCACGAAACTTCATCCCGAGGGCATTAGGGACAGAGTTTTTTTCCCCTAGCCTTCTCTCAGTGCAAGGGTGTTTTCGCAGTCTAAAGCCTGGCGTTTGTGTGGGCAGACCTCATGTGTACCCAGGTGTCTAAGCCTGCTCCCCAACACAGACGTTTCTGTTGGAGTGGGAGGCAAAAAATCATTCTAGCTTTGTGAGTAGTGGAGAGGGCCCCTGGCCATGAAAAGAAGAAAGGGCCTCTACTCCACATAATTCCTGACACAAAAGACAGCTCGTGAGCGGCTTCCATCTTGCTATTAAAACCCAAATTCAAGATGGTCACTCTGTTACTATTCATACAGCCCTTACTGTAGGAAGATGGGCTAGCCTCCCTGGTACAAAAAGGGCCCCCTTTCCCCCCATATACCTTTAATGAGGTCACACACAAGGGTGGGCTCACTGTGGCCCTTCGGCCTTCCTCAGCCCCAATAATCTTTACAAAGTGTTGGACGGTGGTAGCAGCACACCTCAAGAATCTGGGCATCTCTAGCTACACCTAAGTTGCCTATTAGCCTGCTAAAGTCTCCTTGTCAGGTCAGGGAGTCCCCTTTTTTCCCCCCTTACAGAGCTCTATCTGTAGTCTAGGGGTTCCCAGGTAAATTTAAACAAAGTCCCACCTGGAACCTTCCCAGCATCCATGAAGGATATGCCTTCCTTCTGCAGGCAAGGATTCAAGATGTCCCTCATTGGCAGGGTTCTTCTTCCAGGTACAGCGAGACCAGCCAGCAAGTACTTCACTGGGCTTGAATCATTAACCCTCACTGGTTCAATATATGATGCGGGTCCTGAACAAATCATGAATCTTTGACATTTCCTGAGGCTATTGGGACTCATGGCTTCAGTGCCTGCAGTGGTCTCAAGGTTCAGATAGAGGAGGCGCCATCCACAAGTCTCCTTGTAGCTTGCTGGTCTCAGAAAGCAACAATTTTCAAAGCTGAAAACTCTGACAGAGCAGTTCCACGGATGCCTTCCCCCTGTGGTGGGAAGCACATCTGGACAGTGCCTCATTAAGTGGCACCCAGATTCTCCAAGAGTCACAGTTAATCATATTTCTTTTGGAACTCAGAGAAATCTTTTTAGCTGAAAGCATTTGCTCTTGTCATAAACAGGCAGACTTACAGAGTCGAACAGACACTACTGCAATTGCCAGATCAGGAGTACTCTGTTCACAGGCACTGTAAAAATTGGTCTCTCGCCTTCTACCTGGGAGTCAGCCTTCAGCGATTCACCCCCCCCAGACAAACACTATACTCTGGCAGAGGCTCTAGTCACATCAGTCAGGGCCAGAGTAATGGACGCTGAACAAACAAGTACTAGCCATGGTGTTCAGGTGGTCGGGCACCCAGTAGTGAATCTGTTTGCCTCTCCCCTCAGCTTCCACTTTCCTTAGTTCTGTTGCAGGCTTCAGTCCCGGGATCACCTCCTCTGAACACCTTGATCCTGATCTGGTCAGGGAGGTTCTTATATGCATTCCCTCCATTTCTCCTGATTCTCAGGGTATTTCTGAAACTCTTACGACAGCCTGCATCTAGGAGTCTGGTGGCTCCGGATTGGCCCAACCAAGCCTGGCACCCTCTCCTTCTGTCAATGCCCTGCAGCAGTCCATTTGCCTACCTCCAACTCACTCCCTGCTTTCCCTTCCTCAGGCAGGAGTGCAGTATCCAGGCATACACTCCTTCCACCTCAAGGCCTGGTTCTGGAACAGTTGGAGTCTGCATCCTCATAGTACTCTTAACAGGTCCTTGGGATACTGAGGTGGTTAAAAAATCAAACACTAAATAGACTTATGCAGCCAAATGTAAAGGTTTTCCCTCTGATGCAAGAGCAAAAAGGTCGAATCCCATTCAGTTTCATCAGCTACTAGATTGCCTGGTACTCTTACAGGCATCAGGTTCGAAGCCATCATCCCCCAAGCTACACCTGGCAGCAATTTTGGCCTACCTTTCAGTGGGAAAGACATTTTTTTTTCCTACATCATATTTAAACAGTTTTTAAAAGGCCTCTTGCATCCCCAGCCTCCAGTCTGGGAGCCTGTTCTTCCTCAGAGCCCTAACCTTTGCACAGACAGGCTCATGAAGCCACCCTTCTAGCCTATGTCCATGGCCCACATCAAGTTTATAACTTGGAAGACAGGCTTCCTGGTAACCATTTCCTCTGCCAGGAGGTTTTCAGGGCTACAGGCCTGGTGCACTGAGACACTTTACATCTTCCCTAGCAATGATAAAGTTGGGCTCAGGGCAAATAGGAATTTCTGCAAAGGTGGTTTCAGAGTTCCTCTTGGACTAGTCCATTACTCTGCTTGTCTTCTTTATTGAGAAATGCACTGCTGGCGAGCAACAGCTCCACAGCTTGGCTGTCAAGAGCCATCTTCTACTACCTAGAGCCTACTAGACAGTCCAGAGTCTCTTCCTCTGAGTTGTTCTCCACCTACAGGTATGTAGGCAGGGGAAGACCAGCTACCAAGAGAACTTTTCCTGTGGTAGGTCTCTTGTATTAGATTCTGCTATGAAAAAGCTGGTCGCCAACCTCCAATGGTACTCAGGGTCCACTTCACCAGGGGCATTGCAGCCTCGGTTGCAGTAGCAGTGGACATTCCTCTACTGGATGTCTGAAAAGCAGCTACCTGGAAATCATTACACACATTTATGAATCACTACAGTTTGGATATGCAGACCAGATCTGAAGTCAAATTTAGCAGGGCAGTTCTCCAGAGCCTCCTTCCTAGTAGGTTCTCTGCCCACCTCCCACTTGGTACTGCTCGGTAGTCTGCTGAAGTTACTGTTGCTAAAGGACTCCTAGGGTAAGAAGAAAAAAATTACTCACCACAGTAATCTTCTTTTCTCCAATGGGTCCTTTAGCATCAGTAAGCTCCCACCCTTCCTACCCAGTTCACCTATCGGAGAAGGGCTCTTTATCTCATCTCTTACCAAATTTGGAGTTTCTTATTGATGAGTTTTTAACTCATGTTATTGTTTCTGTTTCCACTGTTGTGGACATTTGCATGTTTTTTTGAATCCTGTTGATTCTTTTTCAGGGCATGTGCCCTTCTTTTTCTTCAAAAAAATTCTGAAGCCTTCAGCAGCTCTCACTTAGCTCGCTACCCTTCCTGTTTTCTGATTGGCTATGGCCCTAAGATAATTTAAATTTCTCTTAAAGGCACACCTCTGGGGCAGTTGCACTTATCCAGCTAACTGCTAAAGTTACTGATGCTAAAGGACCCCTTGGAAGAAAGATTACTGCGGTGAGTAATTTTTTCTTAATCACACAGACCATGAACATGGAACTCATCACAGTGCAAATAAACAAGTCTGCTAATCAAGTCAGTAAGTTTGTGTTCTGTTGCTGTCTTTATTATCCGCAGCAGATTCAGCAGTAAGGCATATTTAAATGTACAGCAGCAACCATTGTTAAACAGCAGGTAGAAACCTTTAAATATAAATATCAGTGCAGAACCGGGTTTCTGTCTGAAAAAAGGAAAACATCAGGTTCAAAGTGCTAAGCTGCATCAGATTCACAGCCAGACCTCTCACCACCTGACTAGGCACTTCTACATTCCCATCTTTTCATCAGGGAGTTAAAGTTATAACATCCTTACACTTGTGCTGAGCTAATTGTATGAAACAGTTGTATCAGTGTCCTAGGCTAACAACCACTTGGCTAACAACATGTAACACATTCTTCATTGCTAAATCAGATCCTACTAATCTTCCCAAGGTCTACCTTACAATAACCTTCTTGCCCATAAAATATAAGCTATATAGTGGAATAGATGGATGCAAAGTCTATAATCTATTAGACTTCAACAACCTCATGGCAATAAAAGAAAAATGCAATAAAAGGAAAATCATACACCACCAAATATCAGCTTGTTATCAGCATTATGGAGATCTGCAAGAAGACTTTAACATAGCATGGGCGGAACAAAAAAGATGTGCTGCAAAACCCCATATTCTAACCCCAGGAATGTGAGAATGATGCCCTGGAAATTAGAACCTATGCACATTTTTGAATTTGGAATGTAGGTTCAAATTCTGCACCTGTCCGCCACGCTGGCCATTGCTTAGATCTGTTTCTCCACCTGAAGGGAGGAGTCACCCTGTAGTGAACTCCAGTAACAGCTGGACCACCAATCAGGTTTTGTTCATTTATAACTTTGATAGTTTTCTTTGACCTGGTTACTAAGCAATTAGACAAGGGCCATGTTGTGGATCTGCTCTGCTTTGACTTCAGCAAGGCTTTTGATTTGGTACCTCATGATTACTCAAGAAGATAGAAGACGTGGGTGCAGCTAAACCCATAGTGAACTGGGTGGGTAACTGGCTAGTGGGGAGGCAGCAGAAGGTGGTGGTCAGTGGTGTTAAATCAGAAAGAGGAAGGTTATGAGTGGGGCTCCACTGGGATCGGTCCTGGGTCTGGTCCTCTTCAACATGTTCATTAGTGACCTTGGAGAAGGAATCTAGGGCAAGTTGTGTCTCTTCGCAGATGACTGGTCTTTTTCTGCCTTCTTTGTCTGTATTTCTAACTTATTTTTAAAGTGTATTTTACTCATTTTTTAATTACTCTGTGTTAGCTAGGAATTTTTCATTATGTTGTAGTCTCTCTGGTTCCCAATTGTTTCCCAGGAATCAGAGACTATCCTAGCTGGGTACCATTTTATTTTTCTGCTAGTTTTTGGAAAATAAAACCACTTCTTACTTAATTTAGCTGATAGATTATTATTTTAAACTGTAAAAGTTACAGAAAACAGATACCTTTCACTTTCAATTCCTGTCTGTGCTCTTTCGTCATAATAGGCTCCTGTTACAGGAACCACAGTTTGACCTTTGGCACAGTTTTCTTAGTACAAGTGCTATTTTTGTGATTTGGCTCTTCTATTGCAGCATTTTTGGGAATCATTTTTTTATTATTTAAGGTTCCCTCATATTGTCATGTCAGAGAGACCTTGTGGGACTTCAAGAAATTGTGAACATTTTTTCTAGCTCCTGGCATGGGCAGACTGACACAAGTTTTGTATAAAGTGACTAGACCAACAATGTTTACCTTTGCTGAATTGACAACACTGTTGCTGAGGTTCGTCATAGTAACATCCCCAATGTCAGCAGGTGAAATTTCGCCTGTCCGACATTTGTGTGTTTCACTTGGGGGGGGCGGTGCCCCTGCACCCCCCTACTAAAGATTATCAACTCCAAGTCAGCGTTGATTTGGGGGGGTGAATTTTCGCCCTAGGGTCCCTCAAGGCAACAATCTCAAAACCTGCCAAGATTGTCGCTATGAGGGATTTCACCATCGGTGTTTCGATGTGTGGTCAGCACACCGGCCCACAACACAACTTTATAAATAGTAAGTCCTGTCATATATTTGCCCAAAAACCTCATTAAAAAGGTTAACAATTTTAAAAAGAAACATGCCGTCTCAGTCTGCCTCTGTGTCACCCAAAATAATAGAAAAGACTCTGAGGGAGTTCCTTGCGATGGTAGAATGCATGCATCTGAAGGGTCTATCTCCTCATGTTCAGCAGCAAACAGTTTTAAAGGTGACAAGAAAAAAGATAACACTGCATAGCCATCAGATAGGCTTGGTAAAGATTGTTCAGCTATAAGGGTGTCTAAAAGGGGGAATACAGAATCTACTGATGGCAAAAATATAAATAAAAGAGCCTCAGAGCAGACACTGAAAATGGTGTTTGCTAAAAAGAAATTTAAAGACAAGAATGTCATTGCCACTCCTCCTGAATAGAGAAAGTAACAGGCAGATGACACAGATAAAATGCCCTCATCAGAGGACATATCAAGAATATAACAATTTTTCTGGGTAATCCAGGCCATAGGGAATTTTAATAAGATACCCCCCCCCCCGGCTCAAGCTCCAACCTATCTACCATCAGAGGAGGAGGAAGTAGAAGAATATTATGTACTACTGGAGGAAAGTGGCCCCATGAATTTAGAGGGTGCACTGAGCAAGATTTCAAACCTTCTCCAAGGTATGAGAACTACTCATCTTGTTCCTCATTTGTCAGACAAAAGGTTGATCCTCTCAACATACCCTCACTAGAGACAGAGGAGGATGAAGAGAATGCTTGTTTTATGGGCATGTTAGGAATTGCTCCACCAAGAGGAATGCTACTTCCCATACATAAGTCACTTAAGAAGGCAGTATCAAAAATCGTATCTGCAGTCACTTTAGCTGTAGCCATAGATAAGAAAATTGAAAGAAAATATCAGGTGGACAAAGATGGAGTGAAATATCTGTATGCCCATCCTGATCATCATGGAGTAGTCCAGGCTGCTGTTTGTGAGAGAGTAAAATCACTATCTATGCAGCCTCCTGAAAAGGACTCTAAAAATGGGATACTATAGCCAAAAGGTGTATGCTACAGCTTCCCTGCTTATCAGGCAGGCAGCTTACTCAGCACATGTAGCACAGTACCAGAAAGCACTTTGGAACACAATTCTGGTACTGGCAAAAGAATAGATGGTGAATTGGCACAGGACATGATTGCCACAGCAAGATCAGCATTGGATGCCACAAAATATAATTTCAACACTGCGGTGCACACTAATGGCATTGCTGTTAGAGTTTGGCTCATGCAGTGTCTTAAGGTTTTCCTGGCTGAGGACTACCACCCTTACTCAAAACAAGGCCATGGATTTCTCCTTTGAGGGAAATTCATTATTTGGTGATAAACAGAGGCATATATGAAAAAAGTGGATGAATACTTCACAACTTTAAAAGTAACAATGAGAAGGAAAAGGTCTGCACCTCCTAGAGGTTATATGGAAAGAGAAGCAGAGGCAGGGATATTTCCCAAGAGCCTATGTCTATTATGCGCCCTATGAATACCAGTCACAAAGAGGACACTATAGGGCTTCCAGGCATAATGCAGCTTCATCACCTTAATTCACCCAAAACAAAACCCCAGGCAATTTTTCCCAGATTGCCTAACCATTGGCAGTGGGATGAAAACTGCCACATTACTTCCAGGAATGGATAAACATTACCGCAGACAAGTGAGTACTGGAAGTAATGGGTTGGGGGTTGTTTCTGCAGTTCACTTTCCAAACTGGCAGAAACAGTTTTCCAGCTTACTTTCTCACAGAAAACAGTCTACTGGACCTGGAGGTGGAAAAAAAATGTTAATATCAAAAGTCATAGAAAAAGTCCCTGCCTTCCAGGTGGGCAGGGACCTATTCTCAAGATACTTCCTGACCCACAGCAAAAATGGGGCATGGTGACCCATGTTACATCTCAGGTTATTGAACATACATTTGAATAAAAGAGAAATTCAAGATGGTCACACTGAGGACAGTGATACTGTCTTTGCAAGCAGCCCATGGGCTACGATTCCTGGATCTGTAAGATGCCTATTTTCATATACCAGTCAGACCGTCCCACAGAAAAATCTCAGATTCAAGCTGCGGAACTGGCAGTACCAATTTACAAACCTTCCACTTAGTCTCACCTCAGCTCCAAGGGTTTTCACAAAGTGCGGCATGGGGTCATAATGTCGCGGACAAAACAGCGTGGCAAAAAAATGCCACAATTAAAACAGCATGTACCACAATAACGTTGGTCAAAGCACCGACCATTCAAGAAACACACACCCCATTGAAATGAATAGGATTTTATATTTTTTGCAGGGAGTCTCCACCACCACACACCCTGGACTTTTAATACCCAACTCTGAGGGGGTGTAAGCTTTGGGGATGGGGTAAAAGTAAAACTTGGGTGGGGAGAAAATCATTTTTTAATTTAAAAAAAAGGCAACACCAGGAGACCTGGGGGAACCGAACTGCGGTCCCAGGTCTCCTTCACTGCTGTTCACTGGTACCTTAGCCACTCCAACAAGGGAGTGGCTTGGCCAGACACAGCAGCACAGGATTCTTCAGCCCTTCCTCAACCTCACAGTCAGCAGCAGAGGTAGCAGTAATTCCCTACCGCTGTTATACCCCCCATCGTAGTAAATGTTTCCACACTTTGCACAGTGCGGTTTTTGTAGCTCTGTTTTTCAAGCACTATATTGACCTGGTACCCAAAGTGCTTGCTTGTGTTAGCAGCACACCTAAGAAAAGATGGCACAGTGGTTTTCCCCTACCTGGATGACTGGTTAATCTCAGGAAAAAACAGTACAAGAGGCAAGGTGCTTAGTTCAGTTTGTGAAAAGCACCTTGGAGAAACTGAGATTCTTGATAAACCTGCAAAAGTACTGTTCAAGTACTGGACTTTTATAGGAGCTGAGCTAAACACCCTACAGGGAAGAGCTTTCCTCCCGCAGCCCAGAGTTGCAGATTTGATAGCAACAGCAGAGTCTTTCATAGCAGGTCAGCCAAGACCTGCAATAGACTTTCTTCAGTTACTATGACATATGGGCACATCCACAGCTGTGGTCCCATGGGCCAGGTTACAAATGATATCCAGTACCACTTCAGAGACAACAGGTCTCAAAGTTGGGATCCACTTTCACAGCTCGTGCAAGTGACAAAAGCAGTATTGGAGTCATTAGAGTAGTGGAAGGAAGAACGCAACCTCAGCTAGGGCATTCCCTTCCTTCAGCAATCACGAACAAGTATTCTTACTACAGATGACACACTCTTGGGTTGGGGTGCCCACCTGCAGGACCTCACAGTGAGTGGCATGTGGAGTCCACATGAGGAACACATCCACCTCTTGGAGCTCAGACCAGTACTGTTAGTAATGCAGTCTTTTTTCTCCCAGCTACAGGGTCAGTCCAAATCAGGACAAACACCACAATAATTTATTACATAAACAAGCAGGGAGGAACAATATTCTCAAAACTGTGTATATTAGCAGTGAAGATCTGGGACCTGGCATATTCCTTAGATGCAAACATATTTACAGTGCACCTCCCAGGCAAAGACAATGCCCTGGCAGATTCTCTAAGCAGAATCAGCCAGAACAATCATGAATGGGCCTTAAGCCAACAGATCGTGGCCACAGTATTCAGAAGGTGGGGCATACCCAACATAGACCTGTTCACCTCATAGGAGAACTGTTTCAGCTTCCACAGTTTTTTTGCATACCACCAGCCAGAGGGACTGTCTCAGAAGATGCCTTGGAACAGGACTGGACAAGGAAGTGTCTATATGCCATTCCACCATTTCCACTTATTCAGAAAGTATTCCTGAAACTCAGGAGGGAACCTGCAACAATGATCCTGATAGCTCCATATTGGGCTAGACTGGCCTGGTACCAGGAAACCAGTCAGCCTGCCACTCAGTCACAACCTGTTGACATTGTCCCAGGGCAGAATTACATTCCCAAACCTCAGGATCCTACACATGAGGGCATGGTTCTTGAGGAGTTAGAATTTCCTGGATTGGATCTTTCAGGGAAAGTCCTGAAGGTGCTTAGGGTTTCAAGGAAACCTGCTACCAGGAAAGCATATTTCTCTAAGAGGAAAAGGTTTTCTTACTTGTGTGACTCCAGAAAAATAAACCCAATAGAGACAGAGTTACCTATAATACATATAACCCTGGATTACCTAGTACACCTGCAGTTATTTGGCCAACAGCCTTCCATTTAAAGATGCACTTAGTGTGGAGAAGCTACTGGATGTGGTGTGGCTTCTGACTCTAAATGTAGCTAATCTAGATACCTCTGACACCAGCTGCGATGGAGGCTTAGGTCAGGAAGCATGAGCAGTCCAGGAGAAATTGTAAAAATCCACAAGTAGTGATTTATTATTCTAAATAACAAGAAAAAAAGAAAATGTACAGACTGGTTTTCAGCATAGGCAGTCAAAAACAAAGTCCAATTTCTGAGTTCAGAGCTGAAGTCTACAGTTCACCAGCCCTCTGTACCATCTGGTCTGCAAAAGACACTGACGACACCTGCTTTCCTGCTTTTATGCACTTCGGAACCTTGCCAGACTAACTTCCACCAGAGCATTGTGACCCAGAATTTCAGAACCTTGTCAACTTCTAACTTTATTTATTTATTGATTGAAATGTTTCACCAGGAAGACATACTGAGCAAATTGCTCATTTCCAGATGTGTCCTGGGGAATTGGGGATAGTACAATAAGCAAGTGCTGTACATAATAAAACATATGGTACAATATACAGTATGCAGTATACAATATAGTACAGCAGAATAGGTTACATGTGACAATACAAGCAAGGGTTACAATTGGGTACTGACTAGAAACATAATTTGATGATAACAGTTGTACACTAAGTGCTGAATGATAAGCGCAGAGGGTCATGTCAGCTCATTTTGGCTGGTAGTGTAGCAAGGGATGGGGAGACTGAATTAGGTCATCATGGGGAGATAAGAGAATTAAGGGCAGGTGCAAGAGGAGAAAGTGAGGGAGTGCAGGAGAGAGGATAGGGATTGAGATGAGGGAGCATTTTGAATGTTGATAGGGAGAGAGTTCCATAGCTTAGGAAAGTGGTGGGAGAAGGATTTCTGACCAGCAGATGAGGACCTATATGGAACAGCAAGTGTACGGACATCACTACTCCTTAGGGAGCAGGTGGAGGAGGGAGGGAGAGAGAGAGAGAGAGAGAACAGTAGGTAGGAGGGGAGCACTCTGAACCAGAACTTGCTAATGAAATTGGCGCAGTGCAGCATGTGCAGGTCACTGAGGGAGGGTAGGACCAAGGATTGATATAGAGAGCAGTGGTTAGTATAGGGTGGGCTGTTAAGAGCAAAGTGGCAGAAGAAATGGAAAAGGGTGTCCAGTCTGGCTTGGGTTGTTTTGGGGGTGGCACTTTAGACTGCGTCACCGTAGTCAAAAGTTGGAAGGATCATTATAAGAAGAATTTCTCTGTGGGCCGGCAAGGGGATACATTCACGATTCTGGTATAAGGCACCCAGTTTGGGGAGCAGTTTCTTGTGAGTAGCCTCCATGTGACCTGAGAAGTCGAGGTGTTTGTCAAGCCAGACTCCTAGATACCTGAAGGAGGAGGTGCCTTCCAACATGGACCCATTACGTGTGTGGAAGGAGGGGGTGGAAGGGAGCCTGGAAAGTCTCTGTCTTGTGCCAAAGGTCAGAGAGACTGTCTTCTTGGCATTTAAGAGTAGCTATTAGCACGTAGCCACTGCTGGACTTTATCAAAGTCCTGCTGTAGGGTGAACATCACCAAGAGGGTGGAAGGATTGGAAGTAAACAGAACAGTGTCATCCACATACATGTGAATAGATGCAGATGAGCATACTGAGGAAAGATCATTAAGGAAGATGGAAAAGAGAATCGGTCCAAGAACTGAGCCTTGTGGGACCCCAATGTGGACGGGTAGGTGCGGTGAGAGAGTCCCCAATTCTAACTGATTACATTCTACCTACCAGGTAGGATTTGAACCAGTTGATGGCAGTAGTGGACAGTCCAGTGGAGTTGAGTTTGTCCAATAGTAGGGTATGAGAGACAATGTTGAAAGCCTTGGCTAAGTTGACAAAGATAGCAGAAGTGATGAGGCCCTGATCCATACCAGAATGGATGGAATCAGTGAGTTGGAGAAGGGAGGTGGAGGTGGAGTGGTGCTTGCAGAAGCCAGACTGGTAAGGGGTGAAGAAAGAAGTATCAAGGTGAGGTGAAAACTGGGTGAGAACTATGTGCTCTTGCAGTTTAGCAAGGAGGGGGAGCAGAGAGATTGGATGGAAGTTACCAGTGGAGAAGGGATCACCACCTTTATGGAGAGGGATAACGGTATCATGTTTCCAAGCATCTGGGACTGTGGATAACTTAAAGGAGAGGTTAAGTAGTGCAGTAATGGGGTAAGAGATGATAGGAGCTGAGAGATGTAGCAATTTTGCATCAAGATCATCAGGGCTTTTACCTTTAGATGGATTCAGGACAAGGAGAGCCTTGAGTGCAGTAGAGGGGGATACTGGGCGAAGCAGAAGTGTGGCCCAGGAGGTGCAGGGGTCATGGGGGGAGTGGGTAAAGGAGGCAGGGTGGAGAGAAGGGAGGAGGCACTAGAGGTAAAGAAGGTGCTGAATTCACTGGCTACTGGGAGGAGTCAGATAGGGTGGAGCCAACCACCCTAAGGACAGGGGAGGAGGACTGTTAGTAGGAGAATAGGGCATTGACTACCTTCCAGAATTTAGATGGATGGTTAATATTTGCCTGGAAGGTACTAGAAAAGTAGTCAGCTTTGGCCTGCCTAACTAGCCTGGTGCAGGAGTTATGGAGCTGGCAATACCTTTGGAAGGCTGAGGGGAAGGGTGACTTTTTGTGGTCTTTCCATGCTTGGTCCTGGGTCCTTAGACAGCCCATGTGGTCCGAAGTTATCCATGGAAGGTGGGTCCCACAGACTTCCACCAGCACACTGTGACCCAGAGCTTCAGAACCTTGTCAATTTCTAGCTTCTACCAGAGCACTGTGACCCAGAGCTTCAGAACATTGTCAGACTCTAGCTTCCAGAACATTGTGATCCGGTTACAAGCTGGCCTCTTTGCTAATAAACTCTAAGAGCTGTCTCAGTAATCATTTCAACAGTAATAACTATATCTACAGTAGTTTACAAATCAGGGATCCCAGTTTCATGCATATTTGTTATAAGTATATATAAGCAAGATAGAGACCATTGTAACCCCTCACCCCTTCCTTTTTAGCAAAACGACAGGTGGCATGCTGTTGAAGCTGACAGCAGTACCTGGTGGGGACTGGGTTCAGGAAGGATGAGGTTACTCGGCACAGGGGGGCCTAGGTTTGGCTACTCTGCATAGGGGCACCCAAGTAAATCCGAACACAGGAAGCAATAACTGTAATGTCCAGAACCAGGAGTGGGATTCTTCAGTGTGGCTTTTATTCACATCCAAGCTGAACAAACAAAGCATAGACGGACCCCCATGGGGCTACATCTCCTGGTAATGCAGATTAGAGACAACAGAACACTTTATTACCCATTTCCAGCCCTCAGGCTCTAAACCCACCAGGCACACAGCCCAGACTTACACGCAGCCTTGGGTACACAGCCTGACTTGTACACTACTTGGGTTTTCCCCACTGGCCTGGCTCCCCCACCAGCCACTTGATCCGCGGTCCATTTGAGGAATGAACCAATTATCCTGTTGTGGCTCCCCAAACCACACCAGAGTCTTCGACTCCTAGAGAGAATTTTCCTTACAATCCCACATCTGGGTACTTCCCCCATCACTGGCCAAGTGCCTGAGGCAAAGTAGAAATCCACAGAAGAAATCTGTAGAGGTGGACCTGGTCACTAAAGATGGGGGGCAACCCACCTTCAGCTCCCACAGCCCATACCCGGCCATTTCTCTGGAAACTGAACAATTCCTTTAGTGAATTTTCAAATATAGATTCTGGGTAGACGTCTGTCACATCTCCTGTACATAACATTTGCATCCCAACAAGCTCTGGACTTGAACCTACTTTTAATTTTCTTAGCTCATTACTCTAGGCTTCCCAATATTTAGCAGTTCAATCCCCACATTGTCACACAAGTCCCAGGGTGTAAAACATAGGCCCTTCTAGCAAGAGCAGACACTCACCCTCACGTTGCAGGTGCCCCACAGGCGACTCAAAAATCTTCTTGTTCTCCCAAATAAATTCTGGGACACACAAGTAGCTTTTCCTTCACAAGCAGAACTAGTGGGTTGCCCCAGGAATCTGCAGGGAAACCCTTTCCTGCCCCCCCAGAGGGAGGGGGCACTGAGACCCGAAAAAGTGGTCTCCACCACTTCAGTTATCTTCTGTGTCTCTCTTTAAGGTGGAGACACACACCCTTCTACTTAAAAGTAGCTCTCTGCCAGGGCTGAAGCTCCTAGAGCCTTCACTGAGCTACTTTCTCAGCAAGCTCCCAACTTTACACTCACTCACTGAAGACTGACTGAAGACACTGACTTCAGAACCTTCCAACGTTCTAACCAACTCCCTTTGCTGCAAATTCCAATGTGGCTCATGCAGCTGCGATAGTTCTATTGGTGATGTCATCCCTCAGTCTCAGCTGAGACTGAGAACAAAATGAGACAGTGTGAAACCCATTTAACTGGAGTTTCACAAGCTGCCTTCCCTGCCTACCACTAGGTCTTACTGGGATTTTAGTAACTCTGGGTAACAAGGGGGTTACACTCGCCCTTGACCAGGAAAATGACTGTCCACAGTCATTATTTACCCGGCCTTAGGCCATCCCACCCTATGTGCTACCTGCGGAGGGGGGTGATCAGGCCCCCTCCTACCATGTGCAAGCACAGGCAGGTAACACTAAGGGCCTAGAGGCCTTTAGCTGACATATCAGCCTCTACTCTATCCACTTACTATGGGCGCCTAGTGGCTCTGGTAGAACCATCCAGAGCATAGCCCTGATAGATCAGCATTGCGGTCCCAATGGCCATTCAGGACCACAGCCTGTCTATCCCCCCTAACCCTCTAGGGAAACCCTATCTGCTTCTAACCTAATACCCTCAAAACAAAAACAACCCAGGGACTTCCCCGACCTTGGGCAACCTGCAACCACACACCATTAAAATACCATTGTTATACCATTTTACTGTCTCCTCCTCACCCCCACAACCACACCTGTGGAAGGAAAGGGTTAATACAGTAACAACAACAATAACACCACAGTACTTTAAATTTCTACACACTAAAGTACTAATGAGGAACTCCGATGAGCCCCTCCTCCTCTTCTTGTCTTCTCTTCTGTCTTCTCAGGAACACCTGTAAGAAAAGGAAAGACAACACACACTCTTAATCTGCATACACAGTCTACCTAGACCCCTACCATCAAAACACTGAAAAATCCCCAAAATTTCTTTTTAGAAAAAGGTAGAAAAAACAGTATATACATTAGGAAACAATGACATTATTTACAATACACATTTGTTGGGATAGAGTGCCCTAAAAGTCCCAACTAGTGACCACAGTGCCTGAAGGCTAGTCCAATAAAGAGTCTCTCCTGGGCCAGAGCCTAGTGAAGCACAGTTCTAACAGGCCAAAGTCCCGAAGGGGAGAGTCTTTGAGGACAGTTCACACATTTTTGAAGTCTGCTAGTGTAGGGTGTGTACTGCAGTGTCATAAAGATAGAAAAGTTTGGACTTACCAGCCACTTGTAGTATGGAAATTTTGGGACCGACCTGCACCTCTGACGAAGACTCTCCCTGCAGCATTTCTTCCGATACAGCTGGGAGGACATCTTCCGGGAACCACAGGAGGGCACATCTAGGAACTGCTGGACTGATGTCATCTCTGGAGATGGAACCTTAGAACAGGAACAAAAAGAAAACAGCTGGTCCGACGTCATCCGATCACCAGGTGATAAACAGGATACAGCTGGGCTGGTGTCCTCTCTGGATCTGAAGTCATCTGGTGGGCCAGTCGATGGATTCTGGAGAGGCCAGTACACTGTAGACTGATGAATGTGGGGCACCTGAGTCCTGGATGTCCATATTGGTGGATCAATTAAGGCACTTCACAGTCTGGTGTGGCAGTATTGACTACCACTGCTCAGCTCTCCATTTTGTAGGCACGGGCACATTTGCTGGGAGGTCTTTGCACTAAGGCCAATAGTACCGGGGGTCAGGAGCTTGAATTATTACCCCGTCTGGGCACACATAATTCACACAGTGGGAGATTTCACGTCCCTCTCCATCCACTAGTCTCACTCTGTCTATAAAGTGTCCTGCCTCTCTTCCACTGGGTATCCTTCTCGTGAAACAGTCTGTTTTTCACATGCTTGTTAGCCCCAGGATACACACTTTTCATGGCTTCGTCCCAGATCCAGGATTTCCTGCTGTTCTCAATCTCCTCCAAGACCTTCAGAGGAAAGGTAGGAAAGGTCATACCATAGATCTCATTCACCTTCCTATGAACCAGTCTCTCCTCTTTACTTGCTTTGGTCAATCTGAGACCGCTGGCCTGGCTTGGGGGTGGCCAGTCCTGGTTCTGCCAGCTATGCATCCTTAAAGAAATTAGAAACGGATCCCTAACTTCTTCCTCTTGTGAAGCCAGGGCAGTGGCATCACCACTTTCTTCCATACATTCCTCCGAGGCAAGATCTTGAGGCTGTGTACCCGTTTCTTTTTCACAAGGCCACATAGGTTCCCCCTCATCTTCCTCTTCACTGAGGATCTGAGCCCAGGAGTGAGCAGTCATTCTCACTCCTGAGACTATCCACTCATCACTAGGCGCAGAGGTCGACACCTCCCACTCAAAGACCTCCCGCATCTCATCTTCACCTAAGAGATTTGGGCTAGGCCCCCCCCCAGGGGTTTATTGATGCTGTATCTGAACTTTCCTTCTGGGATCCAGCATCCGAAACTTCAACTTCTGGTTCTGTCTCTAACTCTGCACCCTCTAGCTTTGTGCCACGTTCCCCCGAGGGGCTTTCCTCCACAGGCTCCGCCTGGTGCTGTGTGCTGCCAACTGCAGATTCCTGAACCTTTGTCCATGTGGGAGCCAACTGAATTTGAGGCGCTTTATACAAGCCATATTTTTCTAGGCATCCAGCACAGTGAGGAATCATGAAGACGTCCCTTCCAGCTCTCAAGCATATTTGACATACATGCACTGGATATCCAGGAACTGCCACATGAGGAGGCAGTTGCCCTCCATAGCACCACTTTTCAATATCCCTCAGTCTATTTACTGCTGTAGTTACTGTAACCCAGGCATGATCCAGGTAACGAGCTGGTCCTGAGGCCATAACTGCAGAAAAACAAACAAAAGTTCACTGTAACTGAAAGTCCCACTTTATTGAACACACACTTTAGTTGTAAAATGGCTCCTCTGCTGCTGTGTTTACTTTACTACCCCACCCTGTAATGGCGTCGGAAGCACTCCTGTGCATCAACATTCAGAATCTGGGTCAAGCCACTGCGCACCCGATTTACACAAACTACTGATAACTTTTGCTCAAACTGCACAACTTGCTCTCTTCTTGCTTTGAACACATTTACAGGATTTTTCACAGACTTTTTACATGCTGGTTACATTTATTTGATTCACAGTCCCTTAAAGCTTCAGGTTTTTAGCACAGGGTTGCCTGTATTTTTAGTGCTGCACATTGGCTACAAACCACAGTCTCTCTCTGGCTTCAAACTTTAAACTGAGGTTAAATTCATTACTATGCACACAGTCAATGGCTTAACAGACTTGCACTTGCTGGCAGCACTTGACACAGTCGTTACTTGCAAAGCGACTGCACTGCTGCACACACATTTATATGGCACAGGGCAGAAAATCACTGAGCAGTTTTTTAGGTTGTTACCTACTGTTATCAGTAGCAGTTTGCTGCGATGGGGAAAAACGGCCTGCAGCCAGTCCTTGGAGGCCTCAGAACAGAAACGGGCGGGCAGTCCTACCGATCATCTTCTCGACCACCACACTTGCAATTCCGACAATCGATTAGCGGGTTGAGCCCGATTTTAAACAAGATATTCTATTTTTATGAAGTTTACAGTGATTTTAACACTCCACGATGCTCCTCCACTAGCCAGTACACGCACTCCACTCACACTCCCTCTCGAATGCTAGGGCAGTCACTGTAGACCTAGCTGAGGGACGGGACTGATCTCAGCCTAACCAATCACATGACACCATGCAAATGAGCCTCTTCTTCCTCACGAGGGCTCTTCTCCTCACGGCGCTCGTCGAGCAGGCAAATTTAAACTGCAGAGTGCAACTTTTTTTTTTCCAACTGACTCCACAGCGGGAGCCCATTTCAGCCATTTAACATAGTCATTACACCTGCCAGTCTCTCTTTTCATTCAAAAAGCATTTCCAACATCCAGGGCACAATTTTCCTGTTGCTACCCCTAGTCTTCCACACTTTTCTTTGCCACAATTCATTTTAAAAGCATTTCAAACATCCAGGGCACAATTTCTTTGTTGCTACCCCTAGTCTTCCACACTTTTCTTTACCACAGTTCTTTTTAAAAGCAGGTAAAAACACTGTAAACAATTTGATGCAGGACAAGGGCACACTCTTTGGCTTTACTGCTCCTTGGTAAACAGTTGGCAATTTTAAACAGCAGCACATGATCCACAGCACACAGCAACACACTAGGGAAATTGCTTCAGCTTTTTGGGCTACCCACTGCCAGATAGCCAAAATGCTAACCCCCTTGCCCAAGCACCTTCTTCCCAGAACAAAATCCAAAGCGGTGCTTCCATTTTTGTAACCCCTCACCACTGCCTTTTTAGCAAAATGACAGGTGGCATGCTGTTGAAGCTGACAGCAGTACCTGGTGGGGACTGGGTTCGGGGAGGATGAGGTTACTCAGCACAGTGGGGCCTAGGTTTGGCTACTCTGCATAGGGGCACCCAAGTAAATCCGAACACAGGAAGCAATAACTGTAATGTCCAGAACCAGGAATGGGATTCTTCACTGTGGCTTTTATTCACATCCAAGCTGAACGAACAAAGCATAGATGGACCCCCACGGGGTTACATTTCCTGGTAATGCAGATTAGAGACAACAGAACACTTTATCACCCATTTCCAGCCCTCAGACTCTAAACCCACCAGGTACACAACCCGGACTTGCACACAGCCTTGGGTACACAGCCTGACTTGTACACTACTTGGGTTTTCCCCACTGGCCCGGCTCCCCCGCCAGCCACTTGATCCACGGTCCATTTAGGAAATGATCCAATTATCCTGTTGTGGCTCCCCAAACCACACTAGAGTCTTCGACTCCTAGAGAGAATTTTCCTTACAATCCCATGTCTGGGTACTTCCCCCATCACTGGCCAAGTGCCTGTGGCAAAGTAGAAATCCACAGAAGAAATCCGTAGAGGTGAACCTGGTCACTAAAGATGGGGGGCCACCCACCTTCAGCTCCCACAGACCATACCCAGCCATTTCTCTGGAAACTGAACAATTCCTTTACTGAACTTTCAAATGTAGATTCTGGTTAGACGTCTGTCACATCTCCTCTACATAAAATTTGCATCCCAACAAGCTCTGGACTTGAACCTACTTTTAATTTGCTTAGCTCATTACTCTAGGCTTCCTAATATTTAGCAGTTCAATCCCCACATTGTCACACAAGTCCCAGGGTGAAAAACATAGGCCCTTCTAGCAAGAGCAGACACTCACCCTCACGTTGCAGGTGCCCCACAGGTGACTCACAAATCTTCTTGTTCTCCCAAATAAATTCTGGAACACACAAGCAGCTTTTCCTTCACAAGCAGAACTAGGGGGTTGCCCCAGGAATCTGCAGGGAAACCCTTTCCTGCCCCCCCAGAGGGAGGGGGCATCGAGATGCGAAAACAGCAGTCTCCACCACTTCAGTTATTTTCTGTGTCTCTCTTTAAGGTGGAGACACACACCCTTCTACTTAAAAGTAGCCCTCTGTCAGGGCTGAGGCTCCTAGAGCCTTCACTGAGCTGCTTTCTCAGCAAGCTCCCAACTTTACACTCGCTCACTCACTGAAGACTGACTGAAGACACTGACTTCAAAACCTCCCAATGTTCTAACCAACTCCCTTTGCTGCAGATTCCAATGTGGCTCATGCAGCTGCGATAGTTCTATTGGTGATGTCATCCCTCAGTCTCAGCTAAGACTGAGAACAGAGTGAGACAGTGTGAAACCAATTTAACTGGAGTTTCACAAGCTGCCTTCCCTGCCTACCACTAGGTCTTACTGGGATTCTAGTAACCCCGGGTAACAAGGGGGTTACACCATAAAAAAAGAAAGAGAAAGAACAGCAAGTAAAGGCAAGAGTTGACTGCTCAGTCCAATAGAAAAGACAGAGATAGTAGGCAGAATCCTTGCTTCAGACTCTCTCTCTACACATCACAAATGGGACAGAGCCCAACCCTGTCACAAGCAGCAGTATCAGCATACATATCAGCTGGCAAGGGAAAGAGTTTGGCATCACGGTCTATTTTCAAAAGTTTTTTTAAAGGTTTAAGCCATTTGTTCCTACCAGTGAGGGACCCTGTCCCACTGTGGGTCCTCAATATATGCCTTGCCCAACTTATAGAGGCTCCCTTTGAGCCTATGGAAACTGTTAACTTGAAGCATGTCACGTGGAAAACCATATTTCTGGTTGTAATGACCTCTACTAGGAGGATAAGTGAATTACAAGCCCTTTGCATGGAACCAAATAAAATATTCCCCTACAGAGATAAAGTAGTTCTTAGAACCAACAGAACATTCTTACCTATGGTGATATTTGAATTCCACTTGAATCAGTGCCCCCCCAACCCGGTACTCTATCTAGTGCATTTCAGTCCAGGTGAGGAAAAGTTGCATAGCCTGGACCTAAAGCAAGTACTGACCATCTACATGGACCGGACAAAAGATGTCTGGTCCCAGAGTACACAGCTCTTTGTTACCTGTGGTGTTATTTGCAAAGGTAAACCAGCTACAAAGAGATCTGTCTGTTGCGAGATAGTCTCTTGCATTCAGTTCTGCTATGAAAAAGCTAGAAAAATGCCACCAAGAAGCTTAAGGGCATACTCCACAGGGAGTACTTCTACCTCTGTGGCACCCTCAAGGGGCATCCCATTGTTAGACACTTGCAAAGCAGCTACCTGGAAAACAGAACATACCTTCTCAAAGCACTGTTGTTTGGACATACAGTCCAGAAGGGATGCCAGCTTTGGAACTTCTGTCTTGCAGAACCTTTTTCCTAACTAGGTTCAGGAATTAGCCTCCCAAGGTATTGCTACTGAGCCTGCATAAAGCGTAAATATTTAAGTGAGGGATTCCTGGGGCTAGAAGAAAACATTACTCACCGTAGTAATGTTGTTTCTTCTCAAGGAATTCCTCACAATATTTACACTCCCTAACTCTGACTCCCCTTTCAGAGCCTGAGATAGATTCACACAAGAACCCGTTCCTTTTTTTTCATTGAGGTTGCCCGAGCATTACTGTTGCTGTTCCACCAATTGTAAGTTTGTCGCTATGGTTTATATGACAAATTTTTCAGAAGTCTGCTTTCACTTTGGTGTTTTTAAAATGCTATAACATTTCAAAATTGTTGGTAGTCTTTTTAACTAATTTCACTAGTTGTTGCTCCTTTTTAGCTTGGAAATGAATCTGAGCAACAGCCAGAGTGGAGCAGTTGTAGAGTTTGAACCTACATTCCAAATTTGAAAATTTACATAGGTTCTAATCTCCAGGGTGTCACTCTCAGTCAAGATGACTGCATAAAGTGTAAACTTAGTGAGGAATCCCTTAAGAAACAACATTACTAGGGTATTTTTTCTTCTCTAATAACTAAATATTCATTGAAGCCACCCCACTCTGGTTAACTTCTTCAGGATCACAGCGAGTATATGGGAATCCAGCTTAAGCATAAGTGCCAAAAAAGGGACGAGCATCATCCCAAACAATAACATTCAGTAAGAAATATTCCAGGGAAATTCTGTGTAACAAGCACACAGGTACATACTCCCAAAGAAATGAAGTGTCTGGGCACCCTAAATTAGTGTAATTCCCCAAACTTTTATTCAAGAACAGGTCCCTTGAAAGGGTGGGGGAGCCAGGGATAATTCCTGGGGCTCAACACCAAAGAGGGGCCTGGGCCACCCAGCATACTACTGTACACAGCTGCACACAGGCCCTGAGTCTGAACTTTTCCCAGAGCCCTGAATTCCTCTCAAGGGGCCTGTTCAAGAACAGTAATCCACAGGAACTGATGTACTATCCAAACTCCCCTGCACCTAGTGGGTCTCTTCCAGTGTGACTGCTCCAGTGCTACCTCACCCTGAATGCACTAAGCAGTCTTTAAGCAGCCTGGGGTATGGGTCCAATTTGAACTCCAGAGACACCAGGAAACCCTCGAAAATAACTAATCTCCTGTTCATAAATGATTTGAGGCTCTACAGTTCATGAGATAAACACATGAAAGAGTAGGTGCCTGCTGTTAATATCTCTGATGACACCAGAATGATATTTAAGCTAGATACTGTAAATGCACCAACGCATCATTTATTAAAGGAAAGTTAACCCACACTCTAAACATTACGTTGGAAAACTGGCTGCAGCACAGTAGAACTTGAACATGGGTGAGTATGCAAATACTTAATGATAGACTAAAGTGCAACATTGCAAATTAAAAGAATAAACAGAAGAGCAGCAAAGAGGAATATCTTAGAAGACAGACACTAGTATTTAAAAATAGCTTTGGCAACATGCAATGAAGTGCAAACTATAAACCAGCTTAATTCATGTCATGGTTTGGCAAACATCCTCACATTTAGGAACATTCCTCCCAAGTGAAAACTTTTAACTATTGATCTGGGGAAGGGGTTGTAACTGAAAACAGATCTTGCTAGACTTCAGTGGATTTATGCAATCAGAGACATGACAAACAAGCATTTGTCAATGCCGAATGTTGCTTGCTTCTATGTGCTGTTTAGGTATTTGGAAGTCATTGGAGTGCAAATATTGAAAATTTGCGAACTTACGAACGTGCGTAGGAACTGCGCAACGCATGCTCGTAAAACAGTCATTTTTAGGAATTTTTTCACCAAATTTTCAACATAGCCATTTTAAGACCTCTGCTCATGAACAGTGTCACTGTGATTTTGTTAATGTGTCCCATACATTGAGTTTGCACACCGACTGCGCCATTGTGCGCTACATGGGCGGAAACACGTTTTGGGCAGGATGTGAAAAATTACAGCTGAACTGCTCATAAGGAGGTATGGTAAAATAGCAATGTTGAAAATCTGGAGTGAAAATATTGAAAATTTGCGAACTTACGAGCCTGCGTAGGAACTGCGCAACGCACGCTCGTAAAATAGTCATTTTTAGGAATTTTTTCACCAAATTTTCAACATAGCCATTTTAAGACCTCTGCTCATGAAAAGTGTCACTGTGATTTTCTTAATGTGTCCCATACATTGAGTTTGCACACCGACTGCGCCATTGTGCGCTACATGGGCGGAAACAGATTTTGGGCAGGATGTGAAAAATGACAGCTATACTGCTCATAAGGAGGTGTGGTAAAATGGCAATGTTGAAAATCTGGAGTGAAAATATTGAAAATTTGCAAACTTACAGCCTGCGAAGGAACTGCGCAACTCAACGCTTGTAAACAGTCATTTTAGGAATTTTTCACCAAATTTTCAACATAGCCATTTTAAGACCTCTGCTCATGAACAGTGTCACTGTGATTTTCTTAATTTGTCCCGTACATTGATTTCGCACACCGACTGCGCCATTCTGCGCTACATGGGCGGAAACACATTTTGGGTGAGATGTGAAAAATGACAGCTGTACTGCTCATAAGAAGGTGTGGTAAAATGGCAATGTTGAAAATCTGGAGTGAAAATATTGAAATTTCGCGAACTTACGGCCCGAGTAGGAACTGCGTAACGACGCTCAGAAACAGTCATTTTGGAATTTTTACCAAATTTTCAACATGGTTTTGGACTCTTTCATGAATGATGAACATTGTCATGGCAGTATTCAGGCTCAAAGGGTGATTTCGCAGTCACTGCGCCGAAATCACCTTCGGCCCGAATAATGCCATGACAGTGACATCATTCATGAGAAGGGTCCTAAAACCCCATGTTGAAAATTTGGTAAAATTCCAAAATACCTGAGATATGCAACAAAGTTGAAACCCCTATCTCAGGCCATTATACAGTTTACCAGCATTTTCTCAGTTCATGGTCGGCTTTGAAGAGTGCAGACGGTTCCCAGTCCATCAAGATCGCTCAGCAGGAGTCTGGAGGTAAGTATGGGATGAGGGGGTGTGGGGAGGCTGGGTGCGCGGTGGGTGGAGTGCGGGTTGTGGGAGGGGGTCAGGAGGCGCTCTGCGGGACTATTTTTGTTTTTCAGGTTAAAAAAAAAGACATCGATGGGACGTTTTGCCACGCTGGGGTGGGCTCTGGCGTGGCGCACGGGACGTTAGAGCGTTCGACCGGCGGATTGGGCACCCCGTACAATGATACCATTGCCACGCTGGGGGTGGGCCTCAGCGTGGTACCTACAACTGGGGGAGGCGCAGCTCAGCTGACGGGATTGGGCACCCCGCCGACTATGCAGTAGGTGCGGGGGGCCAGACGCCTGGCGGGGAGCTACACTCAGTGGGCTTTTATCTCTGCTCACTGAAGCATAGCTCCCCCCTTTCAGTTGTGAGTAAGCCACTGCATTTGGAGCGTGTCATAGCTCCAAAATGCATTGGCTTACAGGGGCCGCGCCTGCCAGCTTACTGACTGAATTGGAGGAGGAGGTGACACACTTCCGAAATCTCCGATGATGGCACTATGTTTCTTGCACATGCGTGCAAGCAACATAATAAAATCACAGCCACACCCTATGCTGGTACTCGGTGAGTATGCAGCCAGCCATGGAGGAGGGAGACCAGTTGCAGTATCTCTTGGCTGGCTGCTGCTGAACTGGAGCTAATATAGAGGTTGTACAGATGAGTAGAAGGATGAGTACTTTACAGATTTAAGACCTAGGTATTGTACGGTATTCTGTGTTCCTGCAAAAGGCATGAAAGAATAAATATGGCAGGGATTACAACGAGACATAGAAACATAGAATTTGTTGGCAGAAAAGCATCGCTTGGCCCACCCAGTCTGCCTGGTTGTTCTCTGGCTATTCTATCCCAGCAGTCCCTAACTGGTGTCTGGCGCCCCTTGCCCCCCTTTTGTTTACTGGGATTCTTCTATGTCTATCCCATGCATGTTTGAAATGCCCTGCCGTTTTTGCCCTTACTGCCTCTGGTGGCAGGCTGTTTCCGGCATTCACCACTCTTTCAGCGAAGTAATATTACCTTTCATTTCTCCTAAATTCCTCATGTCTAGCATTGTTTCATGCCGTCTTGTTCTGTTGCACATTTTCATTTGAAATAGGCTCCCTACCTGTATCTTGTTCACGCCTGTGAGGTACTTGTAGGTTTCTGTCATGTCCCCTGTTTTCCTCCTCCCCTCTCCTTCAGGATGTACATATTGAGATCCATCAGTTTCTCCTTGTATGGTTTCTCATGCAACCCATGTATCATTTTAGTTGCCCTCCTTAGTACTGTTTCTACCATGTCCATGTTTTTTTCAGAGATGTGGCCTCCAGAACTGTACACAATATTCCAGGTGTGGTCTCACCAGTGATCTATACAGCGGTAAGATCAACCTCCTTCTGCTTGTGATACATCTCCCTATGCACCCCAGCATTCCATTGGCCCTGCCCTCTGCCTTGTCACACTAACTTGCAACTTTGAGATCATCAGATATTATTACCCTCATGTTCCTTTCCTTCTTAGTGACTGACAGTAATCCCCCACAGTAGCAGGGTTGAGTGTGATCCTGT
The DNA here is from genome assembly GCA_016271365.2 of Neoceratodus forsteri. Lineage (NCBI taxonomy): Eukaryota > Metazoa > Chordata > Ceratodontiformes > Ceratodontidae > Neoceratodus > Neoceratodus forsteri. The sequence continues at coordinate 107,764,846 of CM057450.1, read as the reverse complement.
CCCATTTGCTGTGCGGAGGGAGTTTGAGGTCGGGATCTGTTCTGTCCTCTCCTTTTCTGTCTCTTGTCTGTCTGATTGTGCAATCAGATTTTCTTGTGAGACCTAGGAACTGATCACGCTAATGGTCTTGCCACCTTCCCCCACTATCTCACTGCCTTCACTTGCTGCTTCTTGCTGTTTGTATCTTTTCTTCCCCATTGCTTATCTGTGGTTATAGAAATATATGTGAATGTTTATGTGCATCTGTGTGTGAAACTGGAATCCTTGTGTTTGAAAATGTATATAATTATATTGTGGAAAAGATTGCAAAAAGCTATTTGGAACTCAGGGACTTAACCTTGAGATGCTAAATTCTTTTACTGAGTTTTCAACAGGAGATTAGTTCTGGAACACAGAGTTCTCTAGTTAGTTGCACCTGCAATGAAAGAAACTGCCAAAAACTCTGATACATTTTTTGAGAACTAGGATGCCTCGTAACATACGAACATATGAATATGCCAGCAGAAACAGATCATGCGGTCTATCTAAGTCTGCTCGAGTGTGCAGCTAGCACCCCTAGTTTGCAACTGCCCCACTCCCCCTCCCCTTTGTCATCCCACTGCCACCCCCACCTTCCCCACCCTCACTCTCCCTTGTTCTCTGTCCCATGCCCTTTTGAAGCTGTTCACAGATTAACATGATACAACCCATTCTGGTAGTGTGTTCCATTTTGCTACCACCCTCTCTGTGAATTAGTGTCTCCTCATTTCCCTCCTAAATCTTCCCCCCTCTATTCTTAGCCCATGCCCCCTGGTGTCCCTCAACCTCCTTAGCTTAAATACCCCATCTGCCCCATCCTTATTGATTCCCCTCAGACACTTGAATGTCTCTACTATGTCCCCTCGTCCCTTCTATCCTCCAGAGTGTACATATTCAGGTCTCCCAGCCTGCTCTCATAGTCTGTCCCCTCCATTCCACACATCATCTTTGTTGCCCTCCTCTGCACCCCCTCCAGCAGCCTGATATCACACTTTAGGTATGGCCTCCAAAACTGCACACAATACTCTAAGTGCGTCCTTACCAGTGGCCTGTAGAGGGGCAAGATTACCTCTCTTTGACTGGATGAAAATGCCCTTGCTGTGCACCCCAGCATTTTGTTTGTTTTTGCAGCAGCTCTCCTGCACTGGGCAGTGTTGTTCATGGTCCCTGTTATCATTACACCTAGTCCTTCTCCTCCTCAGTGATCCCCAGCTTATCCCTCCTCAGCCAGTATTTTCTCCTTGGGTACTTCGCCCCAAAGTGCATAACCTTACACTTCTTTGCATTGAACCCCAGCTGCCACCTCTCTGACCACTCCTCTAGCTTGCTTAGGTCCCCCTGCAGCTGCTTCCATCCCTCCCCTCCATCCACCACTGCTCCGATTTTGGTAACGAGCGCAGGATGCATAAGTTTATTACCAGGCACATACTTCTTATTAAAAAGAGCAGCAGTGTTTGTTACAGAGCGAGAGAGAGACTGAAATTTAGAATTGGAGATACCCTCAGAGAAAGGATTTTGTTCTGTTTGAACTGCCTATGTTAAAAAAAACATTCTGCACACAATTTTTGTTTTTCATTTTTATTCTGTTGTTATTGAGAATCATAAAATGCTACTTGTGAATTTTATAACTGCTCCTGGTTTTCCTGTGCTTCCTGACCTATTCCTCAATGACAAGTGGTGTCAGTCTAAGTGGGATTTACAACGTGCATACTCTAAGCCAGGAGTTTTGTGCATGGGTGTTAGGCCTGGTACAAGGAAAATATATGGATCCTGCAGCAGCAAGCCCAGGAGTTATTACCAGAAAAGTGGCATCCAAACTAGCAGAAACAAAAGTCCAAACTGAGACTGTACAGCCAGAACCAGTGATGGAAGAAGAACAGACAGGGACAGAGCCTCTGAAAGCCTGTCTGCCTGCTTCACATGGTGGGCTATAAAACAAAGAGACGCAGAGAAAAGAAAAGATTCAGTGACAGGAACAGCGATGGCTGAATGCCTTGCAAGCTGTCAACGCTGGAGAATCTGGCACAGGTCCAGCAGAGCAACAAAGCACAAACAACTTAAAAGACATTAAACTTACAAAGCTGTGTCCCTCAGATGATATCGAAGTATACTTGACAACTTTTGAAAGGGTTGCGGCAGCCTGCTGGTAGCCAAAGCAGCAACAGGCAATCAGACTGGTACCTAACCTAACAGGTAAAGCCCAACTTGCCTACAGCAATATGAACACTGCATAGTCAGAAAACTATGACCTTGTGAAAAGAGAAATTCTGAAAAGATATGCCATCTCAGGAGAGACCTGCAAGCAAAGATTCCAATCCCTGAACTACCACTCAGTTGACAAACCATGAGAAGTCTTCACCCCACTCAGAGAACTCCTCATTAAATGGCTCCAACCAGAGGGCAAAACAGTCCCACAGATCATCAACATATTTGCAATGGAGCAGTTCATCAACATTCTGCCTACAGAGCAATTCATCAACATCCAGCCTACAGATGGGGTAAAAGAACACCGACCAGAAAGTGGGGAAAAGGACGTTTCTTTGGCTGAGGACTATCAGACAGCCACACAGACACTGCAGCAGTGAAGTAACAGTCGAGGACTGGTGAGACCCTCTTTTTCCCAATTTAACTGCAGGCTAGACAAAAACTCTGGTGTGGGTAACACATCTGCACCCAGAGACTTTATTTGCTGTAACTGTAATAAGCCAGGCCATATTGCAAGAAACTGTCATGAAAAGAAAGAAGGTAACACTGGAGCAGATTTGGCCTTAGCAAATTATAGCAAGTATTTAACAGATATAGAGGTGGGAGATAAGACTGTGAAGGGGCTTACTGATTTGGGAAGCAGAAAGATTCTAGTGCATGTTAAAGTGCTGGGAAAACACTGTGCAAAAGGACCAGGTACTGGTGTGTTTGCATCCAGGGGAACACTCAATACTATCCCACCATGCAAGCGACTCTGAATATTGATAGGGTGTTACACCAAATGACAGTGGGGGTAGTACCTAAGCTACCTGTACCTGTGATTAGGTACAGGTAACTTAACTAATTGACTATGTGGATTTCCTCTACAGCCAATGCCCTAAAACAGTCCTCTGTACTCTAGACACAGTCTCTCACAGGGCCTTGAGATTTATCTTAAATGCACCTTTCAACACTCACCACTGTTCTCTTTACCTACAGATTAACTGGACCTCTCTCAATACCAGGAGGTGGTGCAATGCATCCCTCTGGGTGTATACAGCCATCACCCTGAAGCTTTCCCCTTATATCTGCAACCTATTTGAATGCTCCCCTAGCAGGTATTCCCTCAGTAAACTTTCCTATATTACATTCGATACCCCCAAAATAAGAACCCACTTTGGTTCCGCATCCATGGGATATGCACTACCCACTCTGTGGAATACCCTACAAAAACATTAAAACTTACACATACCATTGGGACGTGTACCTTTAAGTACCTGCTTAAACTAGCTTTGCAGACAAAGGACAAGTTCTCTTGCTTTGCAAAATAATGGGCCCATTTCCTAAAGAGGCTCTACTGCACTTATTGCTACCATGGTGGCATGTGTTCCACACTCTGCCTATTATTTTTTTCTTCTCCAGTGGAGGGATCCTGTAACTTATTCCTCTTTACCTAAGCTGCTTCTTATACAAATCCTAAATAACTTGTACTTACTCCATATATTCTGCACCTTCATTTTCCTAATTTTGCCTATCCCTACACCTCCCACCGTTTCCTACCCCGTTCCCTACCTGTCTCTAGCTCTTTCGTTGTCCCTTCCCCATACTCTTACACCTTATTCCAGCAACTCTTCCTGTTCTCCCACCCTTTTTAGTGTTAGCTTTCTCTCTGTATTTATTTTAAGTTGTATCTTCACATTATCTGTCTCATATCCCTTGTACTGTTAGCATTGTTTTTTGTATCAGCTGCCCTGCTTTTTATGTATAGAACCTGAGTAAACTGAACTTACACATTTCTTGTTTTGTATGACTAGTATTGTTATTACTGTTTTTGCATTAGCCATTGTGATTTTTAATTCTATGTACCCCTATGTATGTTAGTTCTTCCAAGACTGCCTCACAAATGATCTCTCAATGATATTATCCTGGTAAAAAATTAAATTGAATTGAATTGATTAGTGGAAATGACTTTCTAAGATTTACTGAGTTAATCACAGAGGGAGTAAGTCTTGCTGTTTCAGCAGCTGGGATTACAAGAGCACTTGTAAAGAAAATCTTGGATGATGAGGACTCTTTTCTTTTTGATGACTTTGATGCAGACTTGTTTGAGCCTGGCTCCATGATCCAGAAATCCAGGAAAGAAAGACGACAACTGAAGAAACAGTGGCAACAAAAGACAGATGAACATAAGAGGTTAATATATGAAAATGCTGAAATTAAACTGATTGATTGTGATTTTATTTCAGAGCAAACTAACCATGTTTCTCTCCAAGGTTATTTTAAGCAGCTGGGGGTGAAACAAAAACAGAGTGAACCAATGTTTAAAAAATATAATGGGTTACTGTACAGAGTTTGTGTTAAACCTCAGACATAGGAACAGATAGAACAATTGGTTATACCACAAAAGTATAGAACTCAGCCGTTACAGATAGCACATTATAGTCCTATGGCTGGTCACTCAGGGAGGGGACCTTACCCTTGCCAGATTGCTGTACAAATTTTAATGGTCTGAAATTCATGAAGATGTTGCTACCTATTGTAGTTTTTGTGCTGAATGTCCAGAAATAGCCAGAGTGACTAAAACAGACAAGGTGCCCCTGGTGCCTCTACCCTTGATAGATGTACCATTTGAGAGAATTGCAATGGATGTGGTTGGCCTCTTAGACAAAAGTAAAAAGGTTAATTGATTCATTTTGGTAGTATGTGACTATACTACTCGATATCCAGCAGCAATTCCAACGTGTACTGTGACAGCAGAGGTTGCCAAACTTTTCAGCAGAGTGGGCATACCTAGAGAGATTATTACTGATCAGGGTGGTAACTTTGGTGCTGCCATACCGAAGGAGCTGTACCAACTACTAGGTATCACTGCCATAAGAACCTCCCTGTATCACCCTCAGGCAGCTGGTCTTGTTGAATGTTTTAACCAAACCCTAAAATACATGTTAAAAAAAAGGTTTGTAAAAAGGGAAGAGAAACATTAGGACCAATACTTACCTTACTTGCTTTTTGCTTACAGAGAAGTGCCATAAGCCTCAAGAGATTTTTCACCATTTGAAATACTGTATGGTGACAACCTAGAGGGTCACTAGATGTAATAAAAGAAACATGGGAAGAAAATCCCACTTAGAAAAAAATCTGTTACATCTTATATGTGTGCCCTGAGAAAGAAGCTGGCAAAATATGGTGAAATTGCCTATAGTAATCAGGAATGGGCCCCAAACCAGCAGAAGGCATATTATGACCATGGGATAAAAGAAAAAGTTTTTGAGCCTAGTGAAAAGGTCTTGCTACTGTTATCCACTACAGAAAATAAACTGTTAATGAAGTGGCAAGGGAATTATAATGTTCTTAGATGTACTGGCACAGTTAACTATGAGATTGAAACCCCTGATAGGAAGTATCCTGCCAAGATATACCATGTTAACCTCCTGAAGAAATGGGTTGAAAAAACACCAAAGGCTGCTTTGTTAGTTTTATGAGAAACTTCTGCAGAAGAAAAGGGTGGATCCTAACCAGTTCAGTGAGGACAGAGTAAGAGATGAACCTGGAAAGTTGAAGGTGGACAAGATAATGAGGCCGGATGGATTACATCCTAGGATACTCTGGGAACTTAGGGTGGAGCTGGCCAAACCACTGACAAAGTTGTTTAACTTGTCCCTGGATGCAGGGTGGGTGCCAAGAGACTGGAAGAAGGCTGACATGGTGCCACTACACAAGGGGGGCAGCAGGAAAGAGGCAGAAAATTATCACTTGGTAAGCCTCACCTCGTGATGGGTAAGGTGATGGAGGTACTAATAAAGGAAAGGGTGGTAAACTACTTTGCGGACAGAGGACTGCAGGACAACAGGTAGCATTGCATTACAAATGGGAGGTCATGCCAGACGAACCTAATAAGAGTTTTTTGATTGGGTGACAAAGGTGATTGAGGGGGTAGTGGATGTGGCCTATCTGGACTTCAGAAAGGTCTTTAACGCTGTCCCTCAAAGAAGGCTGGTTAATAAGCTAGAAAGCTTAGGGGCTTGACAGAAAATAACTAGGTGGGTGGAAAACTGTTTGAAGGATAGAAACCAGAGGGTTGTGGTTAGTGGGGTGCATTCCAGGGAGAAGGGAGTGATGAACGGGGTGCCACAGGGGTTGGTACTTGGACTCATCCTTTTTAATATCTATATTAGCGATATAGCAGAGGGACAGGAGAGGAGGGTGTGCCTATTTGCAGATGATACAAAGATCTGCAATAGGGTGGACTCCGGGGTGGGGGGTTGGAGGCTATGAGGCTGGACTTGAAGATTCTGGAAAGGTAGTTGGAAATATGGCAGCTGAGGTTCAATGCCAAGAAGTGTACAGTAATGCACATGGGGCACAGAAACCCGCAAGCCATTTACACACTGGGGGGGAGGATATTAGGCCAACAGAGCAGGAGAGAAATCTGGGGATTATAATTTTGAACAACTTAAAGGTGGGCAACCAATGCAGCTAGGTAGTGGGCAAAGCAAATAGAATGCTGGCGTGCATAGGGAGGGGCATAACTAGCAGGAGGAGGGAGGTACTGATGCCTCTCTGTAAAACCATTGTGAGACCTCACCTGGAGTATAGGGTCCAGTTCTGGAGGCTGCACCTATGCAAGGACATAGACCGTATTGAAAGGGTTCAGAAATGGGCTACCAAGATGGTGCATGGTATGGATAGGAAGCCCTGTGAAGTGAGGTTGAGGGGACTGGATCTGTACCTTGATACATGATAGAAACATTTAAGTACATGAAGGGGATTAATAAGGTGGGATGGGGAGCTTATTTACAAGGAAGGAAAATGCTAGAACTAGAGGACATAGTTTTAGATTAGAAGGAGGAAGATTTAAGGGCAATGTGAGGGGGTGTTACTTCACGTATAGGATGGTGGAGTCCTGGAACAGACTACCGGAGGAAGTGATGGGGGCTGCAGTGGTGGAAGGATTTAAAAGATCATGGGACAGACAAAAGAGGTTGACCAGGGGGCGGAAGGGGATGTCCTTTGGAAAGGGCAATGAGTAGGGAGGGGAAAGAGGCAGATTAGATGGGCCAGAGAGCTTCTTTCCTGCTGCCAGATTTCTATGATTTCTATATTGATATAGCCTGTGACAGACTGGAACAAACTAACTGCTGATGCTATACAGGTGAACGTTTCCTTAACTTCTGAACCAACTGCAGAAATGTGTAACTTACTAAAGCCATTTACAGTACTTTTACCACAGTACCAGGCCAAGCAAAAAGGGTCAAGCACATAATAGTGAAAGGGAATGCTCACCCTCTTAGACAAAATATGTACAGTTTACCAGAGCGGTTAAGAGCAGACGTGGTTATGGAAAAAATGGAACAGTTGGGTATTATAGAAGAGTCAAGAAGTGCTTGGTCTTCACCAATGGTGATTGTAAATAAAAAAGAAGGGGTATAAGAATCTGCTTTGATTTTAGGAATCTTAATCAAGTGTCCAAATTTGACAGTTATACTGTGCCCAGAACTGATGATTTGGTGGACAGATTTGGAAGTGCCAAGTACACCAGTACCCTCAGTCTTACCAAGGGTTACTGACAAATTCCCCTAGCTCAAGAATCCAGAGACAAAACTGCATTTGCCAGTCCTTTTGGATTCTATCAGTTCACCACCATGCTGTTTGGTTTACTACATTCCAGTGGTACATGGATGCAATTTTAACTACTCACACTGGTTACTGCGCTGCTTACCTGGATGATGTGGTGTACAGTCCAGACTGGAAAAGCCACCTGGAACACCTATGAGCAGTTAGGTTACCAAAGACTAAAATAAAAATAAATAAATAAAAAGTTATCCAATCGATCAAAAAAGCAGGTCTGACCATTAATCTTTCCAAATGTGCACTGGGCATGCAGGAAACCAGATATCTGGGAAATGGAGAAGTGAAGCCAGGGATTTCTAAGGTAGAAGCTGTAGCTAACAGTTCTATTGCTAAAACAGAGAAACATATCAGGTCACTTTTAGGGCTGGCTGGTTACTGTTGGAGATTCATTCCCAACTTTGCCCAGTTAGTTGCTCCCCTCACTGAACTCACGAAGAAACAGTTCCTGAATAATGTGAAATGGACCCCAGAGTAAGATGAAGCTTTTCTGACCTTCATGGCTGCATTATGTTGAGTCCCTGTTTTAAGAAGCCCAGACTTTGAGAAACAATTTTTGTAACAGACGGATGCATCAGAGGTAAGCCTAGGTGCAGTCTTGAGTCAGAATATAAATGGGAAGGAACATCCCATTCTGTGTACCAGTAGGAAATTGCATGACAGAGAGAAAAGGTACTCCACCATTGAAAAGGAATGCCTTGCGACAAAGTGGGCCATGGAGTCCCTTAAGTTTTATTTGCTAGGGGCTGACTTTGTACTCACAGTACAACCGATCACAATCCTCTGTTGACCTAACCAAATGAAGGATACTAATTCCAGAATCGCAAGGTGATACCTGGCACTACGGCCATTTAAATTCAAAGTGATGCACAAATCTGAAAAGAGAACATCAGTGATGATTTTTTGTCAAGATTTGGATCAGGCATTGAGAATTCTGAAGGTTGAAAAAATGTATGGCTTTAGGCGTAACTGCTGTACTTGTTATGGAAAAAGGGATACTGCATATGCACAGAACTGTAAAAGTTATAAGGTAATGTTGAAAGTGAATTAAAAGAAAGTTTTGGAAACCTGCTTTTTTTTTTAAAAACAGGTTCCCTCTTAAAGAGGTGGGTATGTGATAGGGTCGAGTGGGACAATGTCCCATTTGCTGCGCGGAGGGAGCTGGAGATGGGCATCTGTTCTGTCCTCTCCTTTTCTGTCTCTTGTCTGTCTGATTGCACAATCAAATATTCTGATGAGACCTAGGAACTGATCACTCTAATAGTCTCATGACCCCCTCTCCGCTATCTCCCTGCCTTCACTTGCTGTTTCTTGCTGTTTGTATCTTTTCTTCCCCTGTGCTTTATGTGACTCTTTATGTGGATCTGTGTGTGAAACTGGGATCTTTTTTGAAAATGTATAGTTATATTGCGGAACTGATTGCAAAATGCTATTTGGAACTCAGCAGGTTAACCTTGAGATGCTAAGCTCATTTGCAGGGTTGCCAACAAGAGATTAGTTCTGGGACACAAAGTTCTATTTTGTTGCACCTGCAAGGAAAGAAACTGGCAAGAACTCTGATACATTTTGTAAGAAACAGGGTGCCTCTTAAAGAACACCTTTCATGACGGTCAAAAAAGTTACAGCTTGTAGTCATTATATGCAGTACTAGACCTGAAATGGTCTGTGCATTTGTTATTTTTGGCCAGGGTTTACTCTGCCTTCCATAATTTGGATTTGTTTTGGAGCCCTGCTGCCCTTGCCTTTGCTGTCCAGCTGCTGGGCTGCTGGCCCCTGATGACATCACTCTAGGGCAGATGAGTGACTCATGCTGTGCAGTTGCAACATTGTTGCTAGGGAAAACTATCAGTACTCAGTGTACATACTGTGTTCCACCTTCCCCAAGACACCCTGTTAACAATGCATTATGCCAAAATCCAAATGCCTTGTCAGGTTTTTTTTTGTTTGTTTTGTTAAATTGACTCTGCCCTATAGTGATGTCAGCAGACAACCCTGGGCCCGCAGCAACACCAGGCTTTCTGTAGAAGCTCTGGTACACCCTGCAGTTTTTAGCAGCTCAGAATGTAAAAACTAACTGCAGCGGACAGTAATAAAATACAGTTCCAGAATCAGTGCAAGAAGGGGTAATTTATGCATGAAAGTCAAAAGGACCATGAAAGGTACTCTTTAACAAATGCAGGATGCAGAAGTTCATTGCTAGGCACAGACTTCTAATAAAAAGAGCAGCAGTGTTTGTTAGAGAGAGAGAGAGAGAGAGAGAGACTGACATTTAGAATAAGAGATACCCTCAGAGGAAGGACTTTGTTCTGTTTAAACTGCCTTTATTAAAAATTAAAAAATTCTACACAATTTGTTTCCATTTTTAGTCTATTGTTATTGAGAATAATAAAAGGCTACTTGCAAATTTTATAACTACTACTAGTTTTCCTATGCTTCCTGACCTATGTATGTCTCGATGACACCCCCTCCATTTTATACTCAGCTTTTGGGTTTCTATACCCCACATGAATGATTCTATACTTTCGGCATTGAACCCCAGCTGTCCTATCCTTGACCACTGTTTTATTTTGCTCCCCATCCCAACTGGCTCTCTTTCTTACCAGTCCTCCCACCCCATCACCCTGGCTTACCTCTCATAGTCCCCCACAGCTTGCCCGTCATGACAGGGTGGTGGTGAGTCCCTCAATCTGCCAGGACCAGATCCAGATTCCGAGAGGAGTCTCAGTTGCCAGGCACATGGCCTGCACAGGCTGGTGGTCCTCTTGCTGTGGCCATGTGTTTTTCCTGTTTCATCCTTTTGTGGGAGAGGTGCATGCAATGATTTCATGGTGCACATATGCCGATGTCTGCAGTGCCTCCCCAACCTTCCAACTCAGGCTGCCTCTCGAGCACCATCTTCATTGAAAATGAGTTTTGCTTAATTGAATGTATCCTTTATTCTCACAAATAAAATTATTTACTACTTGCTACTACTGCTACTTACTTACTACCAGGCTCTTCCACAACCTCACCCCCCCCAAGAGAAGGAGAGCAGTCCAGTGGATGCTTGATCCTTCTCCTCCCCGCAGCCATCACTCTGACTCCTCAGTCTCGCTTCTGAACCTGAGTGGTTGGCGTCGCAAGTGGTAGCACTATCGCTGCATCAGTGGGCCAGCTTATGTCTCAAGTTTTCTAAGGTCCGTACTCATTTTCTCCACAACCTTCTCAGTATCCATCCTGTTAGAGATCTTGGTGATGTCTGCAAAAAGACATACCTTCCCTCCAATCTCTTCTGTGATGTCACTTATGAAGATGTTGAACAGGACCAGTCCCAGTACTGAACCCTGTGGCACCCTGCTGGCCACTCTGCCATCATTAGAATGAATGCCATTTACCACCACCCTCTGTTGCTTATCCATTAACCTTTTTTGTGTTGCTTGCACACATCTGCAAGAAACACATTGTGTCACCTTCCTTCCTTCTCAAGCGTGTTGTGGAGGCGTGGCAGTGTTGTGCCGAATGGCAGCAGTCCGTTCTGGGGCTGGTCTCTGCTGCAGCAAATAGAGGAGCATGCTGTCGATGAGGGCAGTTAATGAGCATGCCATGGCAATCAAAGAAACTGGCCGCTGCAATCAGGGAGCGCCCCATCACTATGCAGTCAGCCGTTTTTGCTACGGGGCATCCCCGACTGCAGCAGCCAATTACACAGCTGCATTGTGTGGTGTTCCCATGGCGATGGCTTCTCTGTCCGACTCTCACAGTCCCCACGAAGCAGATGGAAAGCCGCCACCTGTCGTTCAGTGTGCCTTCCGGGTGAAACATTTCAATAAATAAAAGAAAAGCCAATGGGGGTGCCCAGTCCTGCCTGTCGGCATGCACCCTACCTGGTTTATTTGCCGATGGGGTAGTCCAATCCCCATCTGCAAGATGTGCCCCCCATTTGTTGTGTGCCGAGGGGGTGCCCAATCCTCCTTGGCTAATGCACCCCCCAAGCACAAGCACAGTGTATGGCTGACGGGGGTGCCCAATCCCCATCAGCTTCAGCACCCTCCCATAAAAGAAGCACCCAGGTGTGCCAGCACACTGGGAGCCCACCCCAGCATGCAAAAAAGCATCCCACATTGTCTGTATATTTTTAAAACCTGTAAAAACAGAAAACGGTCCCTCGCAATCTTTCGTGTCCCCATCCCCAACCCACATCCACCCACTGCGCACCCACATCCTCACACCTCCCCACCCTATACTTACCTCAGGAGCCTGGTGTGATGATCTTCGGTGGACCGGGAACATGTCTGCACTCTTCAAAGCTGACTGTGAACTAAGGAAATGCTGGTAAGCTGTATGATGGCATAAATAGGGTTTTTTCAACTTAGGTGGATATCTCAGCCATTTTTTGGAATTTTTTCACCAAATTTTTAACATGGGGTTCTTGGGACCCCACCTCATGAACTCAGTCACTGTCATTTTGTTATTCAGTCCCGAAAGGTGATTTTTGTGGTTACTGTACGGAACCACCTTTCGGGACCAAGTAACAAAATGACAGTATCACAGTTCATGAGGTAGACCCCCAAAACCCTTATATTGAAAATCTGGTGAAAAAAATCCCCAAAATTACTGTTTTACAAGCTTGCATTGCGCAGTTCCTGCGCACGCTCGTAACTTCGAGAATTTTCAATATTTTCACTTCAGATTTTCAACATTACCATTTGACCACACCTCCTTATGAACAGTACAGCTGTCATTTTTCACATTTTATCCTAAATGTGTTTTTGCACTGGTAGCGCATAATGGCGTGGTTGGTGTGAGAAATCAATGTTTGGGACAGATTAAGAAAATCACAGTGACATTGTTTATGAGCAGAGGTCTTAAAATGCCTATGTTGAAAATTTGGTGACAAAAGTCCATAAAATGACTGTGTTATAAGCGTACATTGCGCAGTTTCCATGCACCGTCGTAACTTCACGAATTTGTAATATTTTCACTCCAGATTTTCAACGTTGGCATTTTTGCACACCTCCTTATTACAGTACAGCTGTCATTTTTCACATCCTAGCCAAAATGTGTTTTCGCACTTCCGGCGCAGAATAGTGCAGTCGCTGTGGGAAATCAATGTTCGGGACAGATTAAGAAAATCACAGTGACACTGTTCATGAGCGGAGGTCCCAAAATGCCTATGTTCAAAGTCTGGTGTAAAAAATTCCCCACAGTAATTACATTATGGGTGTGCATTGCGCAGTTTCTACGCACGCTCGTGACTTCACCAGTTTTTTTAACATTTTCGCTCCAGATTTTCAACATTACCATTTTTTTACACCTCCTCATGAACAGTATAACTGTCATTTTTCACATCCTGTTCAAAATGTGTTTTCGCACCTGTGGTGCCAAATGGCACAGTCACTGTGCAAAATCATCTTTCGGCTAACAAACTTATAGTGTCACTGTTCATGCGGTGGGGTCACAAAAAGACCATGTTGAAAACTTGGAGTAAAAATACCAAGAACACCCGGGGTGTTGGTTTCCGACCATAATGCCCTACCCTGTAGAGACTGACAAGCATCCGGGGTGTGACTTGGGATTGTCAACAGTAATGCTCACGCCATTCCACCCCCACCCTGCAGCCAGTGACAGGCATCAAGGTGTGCCTTGGATTCTTTGGCCCCAGAGTTCACCCCATTCTCCTATACTATGGGCAGACTGGATGGGCCTTGCAGTCCTTATCTGCCGTCAGCTTCTCTGTTTCTCTGTTCTATACTATACCCATTTCAGCATATTTCCTTATGGAATGAGATGAGTGAAAAGCCCGAAACACCCAAGGCACACCTTGACACTTGTCACTGTCTGCAGGGTAGGGTGAAGTGAAATGTCGTGACCGTTTTGGGCGACGACCCAAAGGCACACCCCAAGGTCTGTCCATTTCTGCAGGGTTGGGGGTGGAGTTGGCATCAGTTCAATACTTCACTGCCATTTCTATACTGCATCTATCTAACTCCTGCACTTCCACTGCTAATGCCAGCAAGCAACCATTCAGCGTTGACAAATGCTTGTGTTTATGTTAAATCCATCCTCTGTCACCTATTCTCTGGCTGTTCTGTGAGAGAGAGAGAAAGAGTGTGGTGAAGGAACAATGATCCCTAGTGGCTGTTTTATTTCAGTTCTATTATAGAATTATCTTACTGAATTTATCACTTTGGGGACTGTTATTACCCCCCCAAGGGTGTATGAGTCTGGTCTCCCCCAAATGCGTGGGCTAATGGACTGACAAGATGTAGGGTAATGGACCTCCTGTCAGGTGCAGTGATTGCCTCCCAGTACGTGGACTGGCCCATCATCCTCCAAGTAGTGTGTTCTGGTTCCCACACCAGCATCATGGTACTGGTCTAGCCCAGTGTGATTGTGCTGGATCCCCACCCCCATGTACAGTGTACTGGTCTCACCGCCCCATGTGCATGCTTCTGGTTCACCAGGCATATGGTACAGGGCCCTCCCCCCCCCGTGCTGATGGTACTGTCCCTCCCCATGTGGGTTTGCTGTTTGTCCCCCCTCAAATGCAGGGTTCTGGTCACTTTCCAGGGGCAGGGCACTGTTCCCCCACATGTGCATGGTAGTGGTCCAACCACATGAGCAGCGTATTACTCTCCCACCCCAGTACTGGTACCAGTCCCCCAATGTGATGGATACCCGTCCCCAGGTGTACGGGTCTGGTCACCCCCACAGGTGCATGGGGAAATGGTCCCCTAAGATGCAGAGTATGGGCCCCCCATCAGGGGCAGTGATTAGTCCTCCCTAGGTTCAGAGACCAGCCAATCATCCCTCAAGTAGTGTGTACTGGTCCCAACCCCATTGTCAGGCTACTGGCCCCCCCACCACCATGTACTGTGTACTGGTTCCCAGCTCAGTGTCAGTGAACTAGTCCCCCCCCTCATGTGCAGCACACTGGTTCCTCCCTTCCTCTCCCCATGTGCATGGTTCTGATCTCCCCCCCATAGTGCATGGTGCTGGGCCCTTCCCCCACCCCATTATGTTCAGGGTACTGTCCCACCCCATCTCCCAAAAGGTGCTGGTATCTGCCACTTCCCCAGGTGCAGGGTTCTGGTTCAGCCCAACGAGCAGGGTATTGCTCTCTCCTTCCCCAGGTACTGGTAACAGTCCCCCCCCCCAAGGTGACAAGTCCCCCCTCCCTGGGTGTGTGTGTGTTCAGACTCAACCCCCAGGTGCACTGGGAATGATCCCTTGTGATGCGGAGTACTGGAACCCCATTAGGAAAGTGATTGGGCCCCCACCCCCCAGTTTCCCATCATTCCCAAGTAGTGAGTACTGGTCCCCACCCCAGTGTCAGGTTACTGGCACCCCTCCACCCCACTTGCAGTGTACTGCTTACCCCCCTCACTCTCCCCATGTGCACAGTTCTGGTCCCCCAGGTGCATGGTACTTGGCCCTTCCCGCCCCTCCATGTTAAGGGTACTGTCCCACCTCACCTCCCCACAGGTGTTGCTATCGGTCCCCTCCCTCAGGTGCAGGATCCTGGTTCAACCCAACTAGCAGTGTATTGCTTCCCCCCTCCGCCATGTTTTGGTACCAGCCCCCCCCAAGGTGATGGGTACTTGCCCCCACCCATTGGATGTAAGTATCTGGTCAACCCCCAGTTGCATGGGGAAATGGTCAACCAAGATGTATGGAACTGGCCCCCCCATTAGGGGCAGTGTTTGGTCCCCCCCTAGTTTCCCATCATCCTCCAATGAGTGTCTACTGGTTCCTACCTCAGTGTCATCAATCAATCAATCAATCAAAATGTTACTTGTAAAAAGCGCCTTTCTGCAACCAAGGCTCTTGTACATGAAATGGGCATCATAAAACATTATAAAAATAACAATATCATTAATCGAAAAACCCAACAGTTTAAACTATATAAATTGCAGAGGCAGCCTAAAAGCTACTATAAGTCAGGCTAAATAAGTGTGCTTTCAATGCGATTTTAAAACTCTGGATGGTCAGGCAGTCTCGCACCTGGTGAGTTAGAGAATTCCACAGGGTCGGGGCACAAAACTAAAAGACTGGGCCCCAGATGTCTTTAAATGGACCCTGGGAATCTCTAGCAATCCCTTGTCGGTGGATCAGAGAGGGTGGAGGGGGCAGTAAGGGCGAAGGAGATCTTGCAAGCAACTAGGTCTCTGATTGTGTAGGGCTTTATAAGTCAGCAAACTGACCTTGAAGGTGATCCGCCACTGTACTGGCAGCCAGTGCATCCGTGGAGCACAGGCATTATATGACTGGTCCTAGAAGAACCAGTCAATAGCCTGGTTGCCGCATTCTGCACTAGTTGCAGGTGGTGGATATCTACTCCCAGTAGCCCTAGGTAAAGGGAGTTGCAGTAGTCAAGACGGTAGGTAACAAAGGCATGGACCAAAGTTGGAAGATCGTTAGGAGGAACCAAATGTTTCACCTGGGCGATATTCCTCAGATGGTAAAAAGAGGTTTTGACTACTGCCGCCACCTGAGATTTCAGTGTTAGGCCATCATCAAAAATAATGCCCAGGTTCTGCACCCAGTCTGAGGCAGTCAGCTATACACCCCCAAGCCACAACCCAGAGGGTAACCCTGCCGACATACCCACCTCTCGACGATCTAGGTCCACAACCAGCACCTCAGTTTTAGCTGGGTTCAACCTAAGCCAACTCACACTCATCCAGTCTTGGATCTCAGTTAGACAGTTGTTAAATACTGAAAGGAACACATCCTGATCGGGTACAAAGGATATGCACAGCTGAGTATCATCTGCATAGCAGTGAAAACTCAAAGCATAACGCCTAATGATCTCTCCCAACGGCAGCATATACACTGCAAACAACATGGGAGACAGAGTGGAACCCTGCAGTACCCCACAGGAGAGGGGCTAAGGAATAAACTCCAGACTCCACTCTCTGAATCCTACCCTTGAGGAAAGATCAAAATCATCTGAGAACTGTACCAGACAGTCCACAGATGAACCACAGGTGTTCCAACAGAATCCCATGGTCAAGTGTCAAATGCTGCAGAGAGATCAAGAAGGGCCAAGATGGAACGGTATCCTACAATCTCTTGCTATCAGGAGGTCATTTAGTATCCAAGCAAGAGTCATCTCAGTACTATGTCTCTTCCAAAATTCTGACTGGAGAGAATCATAGACATTGTGGCTGGTCAAATGGTCATCCAACTGTGACTCAACCACCTTCTCAATAACCTTACCCACAAAGGACAGGCTAGAGACAGGTCTGTAGTTTGACAAACAGTCTGGGTCCAGCAAGGGTTTTTTAAGGAGGGGCTGAACAACCGCTTCCTTCAGGGGATCCTGAAAGATCCCCCCTCTCCAATGACCTCCAGACTATTTCGGCAAGGACTGGGATAGATTTCTCAAAGCATCCTACTAGGAGGCATGTGGGGCCAGGATCCAAACTATGGCAGGTTGGTCGCAACGTCAGGATGACTATCACAATGTCAGTGACTGTAGGTCGGTGAAAGTCAGATCAAGTAAACTGATGGCCTGACATCTCCTGCTGACCACCGCAGCTCCCATTAGAGGGGGCCAGGCAGATGCCAGATCTGATTATGGTAACCTTATATGTGAAAAATTGAGCAAACTCATCACACCATTCTTGTGAAAAAGCTTCCACAGGCTGAAGACAGATTGGATTGCACAATCTGTCCACAGTCTGAAAGAGCTGGGCTGGTCAGTTCTGCACAGCAGCAATCTCCTTGGACAGGAATTCTGCCTTCTTACAGATGATTGCTGATTGATAGGCCACATAATGGTCAATCAATCTAAGCCTGTCACACTCCAGACCTGACTTCCGCCAGCTCCTCTCTAGCCTTCGTCCCACTCTCTTCAACTTCTTCAAGGTCTCGTCAAACCATGGAGACCCTAAATGAAGAGTGAGGGGATGAACACAAACAGGAGCTATGGAATCCAGGGCTGCCACCACTGCCTTATTATAGGCAAGTACTAGATCTCCTGGATCCATGCATTCACCCTGTATACCCAATAGATCCAGTACCACTGTTAGGCCATCTGGGGTAACTCCCCTCAAATAGCGGTACTGGACCATTTCAGTAGGGGCAGGCCTACTGAAGGGAGCCACGAAGCTGAACCCGATGGTGTGATGGTCAGACCACCTGACTGGCTCCACCACCAAATTGGATATCTCTATCCCCAGGAGGAACACCAAGTCCAGTGAGTGACCACCAATATGGGTCAAGGAGGTAACAACCTGTGTAAGGCCCAGCGAACTCAGTAGCTGGAGGAAGTCATGTTACTGGCACCCCAACCCCCACTAACAGTGTACTGGTTACTCCTCTCCATGTGCACGGTTCTGGTCCACCAGGTGCATAATATCTGGCCCTTCTCCAGTCTTCCCATGTTCAGGGTACTGTCCCGCCCACGCCACCTCCCCATATGGAGTTGCTATTGGTCCCTCTCACACCCTCAATGTATGGTTCTGGTCACATCCCAGGTGCTGGGCACTGGTTCCTTCACATGTGCATGGTAGTTGTCCACCTCCAAGATCAGCGTATTGGTTTCCCCACCCCGGTACTGGTACTGGGCCCCCCAATCTGATGGGTACCAGGCTCCCCCCCCAGGTGTAGGGGTCTGGTCACCCCCAAGTGCATGGGGAAATTGTCCCACAAGATGCAGGGCACTGGCCCCCAATCAGGGTCAGTGATTGGTCCTCCCTCCCCCCTCCCCCCCCCAGGTTCAGAGACCAGGCAGTCATCCTCAAGTAGTGTGTACTGGTCCAAACCCCATTGTCAGGCTACTAGCCCCCATCATGTACTGTGTACTGGTTCCCAGCTCAGTGCCAGTGAACTGGTCCCCCACCCTCATGTGGCAGCACGCTGGTCCACCCCATGTGCATGGTTCTGGTCCCCCGCATGGGACTGGGTCCTTCCCCCACCCCTCATGTTCAGTGTACTGTCCCACTTCAGCTCCCCAAAGGTGCTAGTATCTGCCCCCGCTGCAGGGGTCTGGTGACTCAACACTCAGATGCACTGGGAAATGGTCCCTCATGATGCAGGGTACTGGCCCCCATTAGGGAAAGTGATTGGTCCCCCCCCCAGTTTCCCATCATCCCCCAAGTAGTGTGTACCGGTCCCCATCCCAGTGTCAAGTTACTGGCACCACCTCCACCCCCACTTGCAGTGTACTGGTTACCCTCCTCACTTTCTCCATGTGCACAGTTCTGGTCCCCCAGGTTCATGGTACTTGGCCGCTCCCCAAGCCCCTCATGTTAAGGATGCTGTCCCACCCCACCTCCCCACAGGTTTTGCTATTGGCCCCCTCCCTCAGATGCAGGATTCTGGTTCAGTCCAACTAGCAGTGTATTGCTTCCCCCTCCCCCATGTAGTGGTAACGCCCCCCCTTCAAGGTGATGGGTATTCGCCCCCACTCAATGGGTGTAAGTGTCTAGTCAACCCCCAGGTGCACGGGGAAATGGTTAGCCAAGATGCATGGTAGTGGCCTCCCATTAGGGGTAGTGTTTGGTCCCCCTCCAGTTTACCCTCATCCTCCATTAGTGTATTCCCTCTCCAGTGTGATGTTACTGGTACCCCCACCCCAACTAATAGCGTACTGGGTAGCCCCCCTTCCCTCTATGTGCATGATTCTGGTCCACCAGGTGCATGGTACTTGGCCCTTCCCCACCCCCCCATGTTCAGGGTACTGTCCCATCCATCCCACCTTCCCATATGGGGTTGTTATTGGTCCCCCTCTAACCCCCAAGGCATGAGTCTGGTCATCTCCCACGTGCTGGGCACTGGTTCCCTCACATGTGGATGGTAGTTGTCCAACCCCATGATCAGCATATTGTTCTCCCCCCCCGGTACTGGTACCAGTCCCCTGAATGTAATGGGTACTTGGACCCCTCAGGTGTAGGGATCTGGTCACCCACCAGGTGCATGGGGAAATGGTCCCCCAAGATGCAGGGTACTGGCCCCCAGCCAGGGGCAGTAATTGGTCCCCCACCTCCCACCTAGGTTCGGAGACCAGAATATCATCCCTCAAGTAGTGTATACTGGTCCCAACCCCATGCTCAGGCTACTGGACCCCCCTTCACGTACTATGTACTGGTTTCCACCCCAGTTACAGGGGACTGGTCCCCCACCTCCCTGTGCAGTGGGAGGAGGATAATGGGGGAAAAGCAGAGATACTAAATGAATACCTCTGTCTTCCCCATGGAGAAGGATGGACCAGTGCTTTCAGGAGGGAAAAGAGGAGCTGGGAGGAGGGGAACACAAATGTAGTGATGGAGGAGAATAGAGTGAGGGAGGGGCTGCTGGCATTGAAGGTGGACAAATCACCAGGCCCAGACAGAGTACATTCAAGGGTACTAATGGAACTGGCAGAGGAGCTGGAAGGGCCACTGGCAGACCTATTTAATAGTTCACTAGTCAGGCATGGTACTGGAGGACTGGATAACAGCCCATGTAGTGCCCCTCCATAAAAGCAGTCCCAAGGATGACTCAGGGAATTACAGACCAGTCAGTCTGACCTCCATTGTGGGCAAGCTCATGGAGACCATACTAAAGGAAAGTTTGATGGAATATCTAGAGAAGCATGGTCTCCAGGATGCAAGGCAGCATGGGTTCATGGGGGGTAGATTTTGTCAAACGAATCTGATTGACTTTTTTGACTGTGTCACTAAGACAGTGGACAGGGGCCAAGTGGTAGACATCCTCTATTTTGATTTCAGCAAGGCCTTTGACTCTGTGCCCCATAAAAGGTAGATCAGGAAGTTGGTAGATCTCTGGGTTGGGGAAAAGATGGCCAGATGGGTGGAAAACTGACTTGAGGGACAGAACCCAGAGAGTGGTTGTGGGGGGAGAGTTATCTTATCTGGCACCAGAGAGGTAGTCAGTGGGGTTCTGCAGGGCTCAGTGCTGGGGTTGGTGTTGTTTAATTTATTATGTTTGCTTGCATGCATGTGCAAGAAACATAGTGCCATCATCCGAGTTTTCCAGAGGTGTGTCAGCCTCTTCCAATTCAGTCAGTGTGTTTGCAGGTGCGGTCGCAGTGCGTCAATCAATGCTCCAGCTGTCTATGACAGCTGAAAATGCAGTGGCATACAGCTGAAAGGGAGAGCTCCACTTCAGTGAGCAGAGCTCCCCCCCTCAACACACACGTACGCATATTGCGTGCTGACGCGCTTTTACCCCCACGCACATACTGTATAGCAGACGGGGTGCCCAATGCCCTGCCGGCTCCACGCCCCCAAAAGCTTTCCTGGTGCCATGCTGGGAGCCCACCCCAGCGGGCACACGCCGATGGCCGACAGGGGTGCCCAATCCCCTGGCTCCAACCCCTCAAACAGCCTTACAGCTGCCACGTTGGGAGCCCGCCCCAGCATGGCACAAGCCCATTTGGCCGACTGGGGTACCCAATCCCCCGTCGGCTCCAGACCCCCCAAACAGCCTTTCCAGCTGCCACGTTGGGAGCCCACACCAGCGTGGCAAACGTCCCGTGTTGTCTTAGTAATAAAAAAAACAAAAAAACTGTAAATTGAAAAACGGTCCCTCGCAGTCTCCCTGTCCCCACCCGCACCCAACCACTGCGCACCCTACCTCCCCATACCCCCCGTCACCCCATACTTACCTCCGGAGTCCGGCGCGACGATCTTCGGCGGACCGGAAGCATGTCTGCAGTCTTCAAAGCCGACCGCTAACTGAGGAAATGCCGGTAAGCTGTATAATGTAATAGATAGGGGTTTTTCAACTTTGCTGCATATCTCAGGCATTTTTGGAATTTTGCACCAAATTTTCAACATGGGGTTTTTGGGACCCTCTCATGAATGCTGTCACTGTCATGGCGTTACTCAGTCCAAGGGTGATTTCTGAGTACCATGGAAATCACCTTTTGAATGATTAACAAATGACACTGCCAGTGTTCATAAGGTGGGCTCTCAAAAGCCTATTTTGAAAATTTGTGGAAAAATTCTTAAAAATGACTGTTTTACGAGCGTGCGTTGCGCAGTTCTTACGCACACTTGTAAGTTCGCAAATTTTCATTATTTTCACTCCAGATTTTCAACATTGCCATTTTGCCACACCTTCTTATGAGCATTATAGCTGTCATTTTTCACATCTCACCCAAAATGTGTTTCTGCCCATGTAGCGCACAATGGTACAGTCGGCGTGTGAAATCAATGTACGGGACACATTAAGAAAATCACAGTGACACTGTTCATGAGCAGAGGTCTTAAAATGGCTATGTTGAAAATTTGGTGAAAAAATTCCTAAAAATGACTGTTTTACGAGCATGCGTTGCGCAGTTCCTACACACGCTCGTAAGTTCGCAAATTTTCAATATTTTCACTCCAGATTTTCAACACTGTCATTTTGCCACACCTTCTTATGAGCAGTACAGTTGTCATTTTTCACATCTCGCCCACAATGTGTTTCTGCCCATGAAGCGCTCAATGGCGCAGTCGGTGTGGGAAATCAATGTATGGGACACATTAAGAAAATCACAGTGACACTGGTCATGAGCAGAGGTGTAAAAATGGCTGTGTTGAAAATTTGGTGAAAAAATTCCCCAAAAATGACTGTTTTAGGGCGCACATTGCGCAGTTCCTCATACGCTGACAAGTTTGCGAATTTGTAATATTTGCACACAGATTTTAACAGTGCCATTTTACCACACTTCCTTATGAGCAGTACAGCTACCATTTTTCACATCTCGCCTAAAATGTGTTTCCGCACATATGCAGCTACAATGGTACAGTCGTGTGCAAAACAATGGGACAGATTAAGAAAATCACAGTGACACTGGTCATGAGCAGAGGTCTTAAATGGCTATGTTGAACATTTGGTGACAAACTCCATAAAATGACTGTGTTACAGTGAGCTTTGGTACAGTTTCCACGCACCCTCGTAAGTTCATGAATTTGTAATATTTTCAGTCCAGATTTTCACCAGTGGCATTTTTCCACACCTCCTTATGAACAGTACAACTCTCATTTTCCACAACATGGCCGAAACGTGTTTCCACACTTTCAGCACAGAAATGCGTGGTCGTTGTGGGAAATCATTGTTCGGGACGGATAAAGAAAATCACACTGACACTGTTCATGATAGGAGGTCCCAAAATGCCTGTGTTAACAATCTGCTATAAAAAAATCACCAAACTAGTTACATTACGGGTGTGCGTTGCACAGTTTTTACGCACGGTCGTGACTTCACCAGTTTTTTTAAGATTTTCACAGCAGATTTTCAACATTGCCATTTTTACACCTCCCCATTAACAGTACCGCTGTCATTTTTCACATCCTGTTCGGAATGTGTTTTTGCACCTGTGGTGCCAAATGCCATAGTCGCTGTGCAAAAGCAGTTTTCGGCTAACAAACTGATATTGTCACTGTTTGTGAGGTGGGGGTCACAAAAAAACCATGTTGAAAATTTGGAGTGAAAATACCAATGAATGCCTAAGGCGTTAGGGTTTCTGACCATAACGCCCCACCCTGTAGAGAATGACAGGCATCAGGGGTGTGACTTGGGATTCTTGCCTGTCATGCTCATACCATTCCACCCCCACCCACACCCTGCTGCCATTGAGAGGCATCAAGGTGTTCCTCGGACTCTTCGAGCCCAAACTTCACCCCATTCTCCTATACCGCACCCATCTCACCGTATTTCCTGATGGAATGGGGTGCGCATAAGGGCCAAAGACCCCAGGCACACCGTGACACTTGTCAGTGTCTGCAGGGTAGAGTGTGGTGAAATGGCATGGTCGTTATGCCTGACGACCCAAAGGCACACCCCAATGCCTGTCACTCTCTGCAGAGTGGTGGTGGGGTTGGCTTCAGTTCAATACTTCGCTGCCATTCCTATTATGCAGCTCTGTAACTTCTACACTACCAATGCCAATGCCAGCAAGCAAACATTTGGCATTGACAAATGCTTGTTTTATTTTACTTACTGAAATGTTTCACCAGGAAGGCACACTGAACAAGTTGCTCATCTCCACGGTGTGGAGCGGGGTTCAATGAGGATAAGAAAACAGATTACACAGATAATAGATGGTAAGGACAGTTACAAATTATGTAGGAAGCAAGTAGACAATATAATACAACAATTAGGGAACAGTGCAGACAATTACAACTTGTAAAATTGATATAACAAATAGGAGTGCTCAGATCTAAAATACCATATTACAGACAGTACAATAATGCGACAGTACAGTCATAGTGCAATTGAAGGAGTAGGGAGTGAAGTAGCTAAGAAGTGCTGTAAGAAGGTGTGGTGGAAAAGGAGGAGGGGGGAAGACAGTCAAATCTGTTGAAGGAAGGTCTTCTGCACCCTCCATTCCAACTAAGATACTCACCAATGATAGGGTTGTTGAAAGTAATTCTCAAATCCTTGAAGAACGTAACTCCCATTTTGTCACTGCTGGCCTAGCCTTCGACTCCTCACCTTATGCAAGCTGTGGGAATAATCAAGCCAATCCCGAGCAATCCCTAGGGTCCTCCTCCCATCCCTTACCTCACTCACCTCATCCCTACCTGTTCCCAACTGAATCCAACTCACTATTGAGTGCCACACCAGGATTCGCTTCCTCCTCCTCTGGGGACCTCTACTACTCCCCTTTGGGTTTTCCTCATGGAGGACCTCCACATCCGTCTCAGTCACTGCATTGGGTGTCCCTGTGGGATAATTCTGCCTGGCCACTGCAGCGTACGAGTTACATAGTGGTATGGGATGTGGAACAGGCTTTAGCTCCACAACTCTGTACCTCCCAGGGCCCACCTTGTCAAACCGATCCTCTTTCCTGGCACCCTCTGAGACAGCGGAGGTGTACTAGGTTATGCCTGTGTTTGGGAGTAGATCCACTTAACCCAAGCCATCAACCTCCTCTCTCAGTCCAGCGAGATGCATGCAGATGGGGCAGCACCAAATACTCTAGAAAGGTCTACTGTAAACATTACAATGACAAAGAGGACACTCATTACCTGAATAGGAGTTCCTTTGTGACACCAGTGTAATTTTTTAAACAGCCCCAAATGAAGGAAAGGGAAGGGATCACACTTTGTCCTCAGTGAGCTAGCTCCAGAGCTCAGTGTCATGAAGGGCTGAGGTGTCTAGCGCCTTACCTCCTGACACACCGGTGACCCGAGTTTGGGAACGGAGTCGGGTTGTTCAGGGGTTGGCTGCGGGAGGGAGGGAGGATCGAGCCACCTGATGGATGACTGTCCTCCCTTGGGGGAGGGTGTAGTGCTTACCTGGAGGCGTTCAGGTGATAGTGCAGTTTGGGCACACCGAGACAATCCAAACACAGGTGTTTGAGAAGAAGGATCTTGTCCATTATGCCACTACATGTGGGCAGCTACTGAAGGGGCAGCCACTGCAGAAAGATGCCAGTCAGCCAATCAGGGACTCCGATTCTCAGACCCCATTGTATAATTGTTATTCTGTGGTGGTCAACATTACCTGCAGGTAAGTGTTTTTTCTTTTTAACCCAACCTCAGTACAACTGATTGCCTGCCAGCCTCTTCACTTTGTCTCCTCTGCCAGTTCACTATCATCCCCCCCCCACACACACACACAATTGCTAAGTACCAGGGCCGTGAGACAAAGTGGGTAGAGATAATGGGATGCTGGGATGTATAAGGAGAGTGAGCATGAGAGTGGTCACCCAGAGTTTCCTTTCCTGCCACCTCCCCCACTGTGGCTGCGTTCTCCACCCTCAGTGCACAGACGATACACAGAGTGAGAGACAGCATCATCACTCTTCCACACCTGCATCATGGCTGAAATGTCTTGTGAGACAGCAAGAGAGAAAATATTGGGATGTTGGTGCCTGTGGCCTCCCCTTGCTCCCCGGTACAGAACAGTGCTACAGTTTGTGTGCAAGAGAGACCTGTGTATTTGCTGTGTCTCTCTCTCTCTCTCTCTGTCTCTCTCAGTGTCTTTTTCTTTGGGAACCTCTGTGCTGCTTTCTTACTTCCCATACATCAAGTTCTCTATGTCTCATTCTGCCAACCCCCTCCCCATCCCAGTGATAGAGAGTGAGAGAGCGCAACTGAGTTTTTCCCCCCAACATTCAAGAACGGAGCTCGGTGCTTAGAGAGAGAGCGACATAGAGAAAGTGAGACAGAGAGTAACAGAGAGGGAGAGAGAAACAGAGACACTGGGGGAGCAGCATTGAATAGACAATGTGTGCTGTGCCCTCTCTCTGTGTGTCTGTGGATAGTAATGTGTTAGGGAGGACATAGTGGGGAACAGCACATGCAAGTGGCATATACTTGTGTGTCTCTCTCTGTCTGTCTGTAATTCATAAGAGAAAGAGACACAGACATAGAAACATAGAAAATGTTAGCAGATAAGAACTGCCTGGCCCGTCTAGTCTGCCTGTAAGCCCTTGTACTGGATTACTGCTTCTGACCCACTCGCTGCTGTACCTCTATGGTTTCCCTATGCCGGTCCCAAGAATGCTTGAATCCATCTGTAGTGCTTGCTCCCACCACCTTCTGAGGCAGACCATTCCACATGTCCACCACCTTCTCTGTGAAGAAGAACTTCCTCACATTCCCTCTTAACCTCCCACCTTCCAATTTCATGTCATGCCCCCTCGTTCTTGTGCTCCTCCTGTATTGGAAAATGTCTTCCCCTGCACCTTGTTTATATCCTTGAGGTACTTGAATGTTTCTATCGTATCCCTTCTTTCCCTCTTCTCTTCCAGTGAGTTCATATTGAAGTCCTGTAATTTCTCCTCATAAGTCTTGTGTTGCAAGCTCTGTGCCATCTTATTCGCCCTTCTCTGGACCAACTCCAGCCTGTTAATATCCTTACGAAGGTGAGACCTCCAGAACTGCACACAGTATTTCATGTGAGGCCTGACCATGGTTTTATATAATGACATCACTACCGCTCTCCTTATGCAGGTGATACCCCTGTCTATGTACCTCAGCATGTCACTGGCCCTCCCAGCTGCCTTAGCACTTTGACATTTTCAGGTCATCTGAAATAAGAACCCCCCAGGTCCTTTTCCTTCTATGCGACTGTCAGCAACTCCCTCCCTCCCTCCCCATCCTGTAGCTTTCCACAGGGTTTCTGTGTCCCAGGTGCATAATTTTGCACTTTTTTGAATTAAACTTCAGTTGCCAGTCCTCAGACCATTTTTTCAAGCTTCCCCAGGTCCCTCCTCATTTTCGCAACCCCCTCTGGAGTATCCACTGTGTTACAGATCTTGGTGTCATCTGCAAACAGGCAGACCTTTCCCTTCAGCCCTTCTGCAATGTCACTAATCAATACATTGAACAGTACTGGCCCCAGGACTGATCCCTGCGGTACCCCACTGGTCACCCCCTCTCCCCAGACTGCACCCCACTTACCACCAATCCCTGCCTCCTGTCTGTTAGCCAGTTTCTAACCCAGTTTACCACCCTTTCCCCCATGCCCAGTCTACCGAGCTACTTTATCAGCCTCCTATGTGGGACAGTGTCAAAGGCTTTGCTGAAATTAAGGTAAACTTTCTTCTCTGCCCCACCCTGATTTACTTCCTTTGTCACCCAGTCAAAGAAATCAACCAGCTTTGTCTGACATGACCTCCCCACTGTGAATCCATGTTGCCTATGGTCCTGGGCTCTGACGGCTTCTAGATGCCCCACTATCCTTTCTTTAAGCAATGTCTCCATGATCTTCCCCACTACTGAGGTGAGGCTGAGCAGCCTATAGTTCCCCGCCTTCTCCCTGCTGCTGGATTTGTGTAGAGGGCCTGCATGTGCCCTCTTCCAATTCTCTGGTACCATCCCTGTGTTGAATGACTCGGTGAACATGGCTACCAGAGTTACTGCTATCTCCCTTCACAGTTATCCTAATATCCTTGGGTGTATGCCATCTGGTCCCATCGTTATGTCCACCTTCAGTTTAGTCAGCTCCTGCAGGACTCTTGCCTTCGAATAAACTATATCCACCTCTTCACTCCCTTGGTAAATGCTGTACTGCTGTGGCCCTTGCTCCTCCCCCTCTTCTGTGAATACTGAACAGAAAGACACAGTAGATGTCTTGGGGGGGGCACATGACAGTTCTTAGGCATGGTACTATCACTTCCAAATAGCTAAACAGCACATATAAGCAAGCAACATTCAGCATTGACAAATGCTTGTTTTAACCCAGTTTAAAACTTTGGCTCCCACCCCTAGATTATCCAGTTTCTTTATCAGTCTCCCATGCAGTGTTGAGGCTTTGCTGAAGTCCAAATAGGCCACATCCATTACCCTTCCCTGATTAATTTCCCTGGTCACCCAGTCCAAGAAATCAATCAAATCTGTCTGACATAACCTCCCCCTCATGAATCCATGCTGTCTTTGGTCTTGCAACCTATATTCCAGTAGCCTTTGTTGCAACAGGGTTTCCATTAATTTCCCCACAACTGATGTGAGACTGACCAGTTTATAATTACTAGCCTCCACCCTGCTGCCACTATTATGGATCAGAACTACATCAGCTCTCATCCAGTGCCTTGGAACCTCTCCTGTTCGTAGTGATATGTTGAATAAGGCTACCAGTGGTACAACAAGCTCCTCCCTAAGTTCCTTTAGCACCTTTGGATGTATCTCATCTGGTCCCATGGCCTTGTGCATTTTCAGGTTTGCAAGTTCCTTCAAGACTCTTTCCTCTATAAATGGACTTGTGTTTACTTCCCCCTTCTGTGCTCCTGCTGCTCCTTATTGGTCTGTCCCCACTCTCTTTCTTCTGTGAAGACAAAGAAGACGTACCTGTTCAGGAAGTCAGCTTTTTCCTGCTCATCCACTGTGCAGTCACCATCTACCAACTTATTTATCCTCACTATCTTTCCCCTTGTCTTTTCCTTCTCGCTTTTGTACCCGAAGGAAGTCTTGTCCCCTTCTGCCACTGCTTTGGCTATTTCCTCTGTTTGCACTTTTGCTTGCCTCACTGTCCTCCCTGCTTCCCTCTGTTTTACTTGGTACTTCTCCCTACTTTCCTCCGTGTTTCTTTATACCTCCAGAATGCCACCTTTTTTTCTTCATTTTCGTGGCCACCTCCCTAGAGTACCATAGTAGTCTTTTTTCCTCCTGCTTTTACTCACTCCTTTCACACACAGGCTGGTTGCCTTCATTATACTTTCTTCCTTTAATCTGTTTCCATTGTTCCTCTACCCTACCCTAGAAACATAGAAGTTGACAGCACATAAGGGCCACAAGGCCCATCCAGTCTGCCGGTTTCTTTTTCTACCTTATAAATGTGCCATCGGCCTTTGCTCTGTCAATGGCCTATCTATTCATATTCATCTATATTGCTCCCTTATGCCTATCCCATGCTTGTTTGAAGCCCTGCACTGTATTCATATCCACCATGTCCTGAGGTAGGCCGTTCCATGTATCCACCACCCTTTCTGTGAAAAAGAACTTCCTCACAATACCCCTTAATTGGCCTCCCTCTAATCTCATGTTGTATCCTCTTGTTCTGCTATTTTTCTTATACTGAAACATGTTAGACTCTTTCACCTTGTTAATTCCCTTAAGGTGTTTGAACGTTTCGATCATATCACCTCTCTCCCTCCTTTGCTCTAGGGTATACATATTGAGCTCCATTAATCTGTCCTCATATGTTTTCTGATGCAGTCCCTGCACCATTTTGGTTGCCCTTCCCTGGACTGCCTCAGTTTGATTAATGTCATTGTGAAGGTGTAGCCTCCAGTACTGCATGCAGTACTCCAGATGGGGTCTAGCCAGTGTCTTGTAAAAAGGGATTATTACCTCCCTCTTCTGACTTGTGATACCCCTACTAATACATCCTAACATCCCTCTAGCCTTAACAACTGCTTTAGTGGTCTGCTTGGGTGATTTCAGATCATTGGTGATGATGATGCCCAAGTCTCTTTCTTCTGTTGTGACTGCCAACAACTCCCCTCCCAGCCTATAGGTGGCTTCAGGGTTCCTCTTCCCTATGTGCATGATCTTGCACTTCTTTGCATTAAACCCCAGTTGTCACCCTTCTGACCATTTTGCTAGTTTATCCAGATCTCTTCTTTTCTGCTCACCCCATCTGGATCATCTACTCTGTTGCAGATCTTGGTGTCATCTGCAAACAGACAAACCTTACCCTCCATTCCATCTGCAATGTCACTGATGAAGATATTGAAGAGGACTGGCCCCAGGACTGATCCCTGAGGTACCCCACTTGTGACTTGCATCTCTTCTGACTGTATACCGTTTACCACCACTCTCTGTTTTCTGCCCGTCAACCAGTTTGCCACCCAATTGACCAACTTCTAACCCACCCCAAGCCTACTCAGTTTATTAATCAATCTTTTATGTGGAACAGTATAGAAAGCTTTGCTGAAGTCAAGGTAGGTGACATCATCTGCTACCCCTTGGTCCACCACTCTGGTTACCCAGTCAAAGAAATTTATGAGATTAGTTTGACAGGACCTTCCTTTTGAAAACCCATGCTGTCTTGGATCCTGTGCTCCTATGGATTCCAGGTGTTGCACTATCCTTTTCTTAAGGAGTGCCTCCATAATCTTGCCCACTACTGAGGTAAGACTGACTGGTCTGTAGTTCCCTGCCTCCTCCCTGCTACCACTCTTGTGGAGCAGGATCACATGAGCCCTTCTCCAGTCTTCTGGGACTTCTCCTGTGCTCAGAGATTCACTAAACAGTTCTGATAATGGCTCTGCTAGTTCCACCCTTAGCTCCTTTAGTACCCTGTGTCACCAACCCACTCAGCAGGTCAGCCCTCTACTCCCAAAGTGCCAACCTCTGAGCGCAGTCTTGTGAACAGTTTACAGAAACAGGGTAACCTTCCTGTCTGTTTTGTGGGTTCAAATCAACCTTTGGTCTCAAGTCTTGGAGGGATTCAAACTGTGAACCTGTTGCTAGTGTACCCAATGCACAGGCTCAGATAATTCTGTCTTTGGGGGGCCAAATATCTTTGCCTACGTACACCTAACCAGGTGTACAGAAATGAACCCTTAAAAACTGTAATAAAAGACCTCAGATTTAAAACACTTACCTTTTTCCAGTTAGGTATCACCATTCGAGCTTATGTACAGTGTCTGCTTTTACCATATATACTCCACTTGTAAAAGAAAAGAAATCAAAGACAGACCAACTAGGCTCTAAAAATAGAGTATTACTAAAATAGAAACAAAATATGTAAAACATAAAATGCAGAACCAATTTCACAAGAACCATATAAATCTTTTAAAAGAACAAGGTTTAAACAGTGCAGTTCCTACTACGGTACTTAGATTTGTCTCTCTCTAAATACCTGCTTAAAGTGCTCATAGATGTTTCTTTGCCAGAGTCTAGATAGAAGTGTCTGTCTGAAGCAAAACAGAATATTCCTTAAAGGAAACTATATTTGCCAACCCCTTTGTGTGAGGTCACCTAGCTCCTCCTCTGTCAGAATATATATAAAAAATATATCTATACAAAAACAAGATGTCTTTTCAAAGTATTAAATTCTGTAATCCTCAGCACAACTCATTTTCTCTTTCAAATGACATTTCTTTGATTTGTGAGCAGTATCCCCTCTCACACAGACACCAAAGCATTTATGATTTTGCACCAGTCAAATATATAATTAACTTAGAAAAGTCTGTAATTAGCTTCTGGCCTTCCAGGTAACACCTTGTATCTAAAACCTGTGTGTGTGTGTGATCTCACATGCTGTTCCAGCATTTCTCAAGAGAGACAGTCCATAACCCATTTTTATATTTCAAAAAATGATACAGTGATCAGAACCAGCTGTCCAAGTGTCACACCCTGGGATGTATGCCAACAAGTTCCATTGTCTTGTCCACCCTGAGCTTATCGAGCTCTTGTAGGACTCTTTCTTTTGTGAAGAGACTAGTTCTCACCTCCCTCCCCGTGTCCATGGTGCAGAGCTGTAGGCCCTGCCCTACCTTCTCTTCAGTAAATAGTGAGCAGAAGTATTTAGGATAGATGCTTTTACATGGTCTCCTTCTCACAAGCTCCCTTATCTGCTTTGATCTTAGCAATACCCCCACTGGGCATTCTCCTTTCAATAATGTATCTATAGAAAGTTGTGTCACCTTCTTTTACTGTCTGTACTAGTGTTTCCTCGGTTTGAGCCTTTGCCTGCCTTACTGCCTTCCCTACTTCCCTTAGGGAAGTTTGATATGCCTCCCTGTCTTCATCCCTCTGTGTTCCCTTATATTTTCTGAAAGCTAGCCTTTTGGCTCTGACCTTTTCTGCTACTGTTTTTGAGAACCAAAGTGGTTTCCTTCTTCTTTTGCACTTCCTTTTCTCTCTACCACAATGGGATGTTGCTTCAAGTACTGCATCCTTAATGCTTGCCCACTTTGCCTGTACCCCCTCACCTGTATTTCTATTTGCCAGGGCTAGCTTAACTCTGTTGGCCATCGTATCAAAGTCAGCGCCTCTGAAGTCCCATATTTTTGCCTTGAAATGGGATGATTTAGTTCTAGTGGCCAAATTGGACCATACCATGTGATAGTCACTGTCCCCCAGGTGGCCTTCTACCTGGAGATCTGTGATCCTTTCCCTATTAGTCAGTACTAGACCTAGAATAGCCCTGTCTCTTGTGGGTTGTTGTACCAGTTGTTTGAGGCCTTCCCCCTGCAAGGAATTCTCCATGTGTCTAATTCTGGCAGATGTTCCTGCTGGTATTGACCAATCTGTATCTGGCATGTTGAAGTCTCCCATTATCAGAACCTCTCCTTTAGCTGTTATGTTTTGTATATCTTCTAACAGTAATGTGTCTATGTGCTCCCGCTGGTCTGGGGGCCTGTTGACAACCCCAGTTCTTATGGCTGTCCCATTTCCTGTTTCCAGGGTGACCCACAGTTCTTCTGTCTCCTTATGTGTATTCTGAATTTCTGTAGCTTTGATATTTTCATTGACATACAGGGCCACTCCACTCCCCCCCCCTTGGCACCTCAGTCTCTTCTGAACAGTACATAGCCAGGTACTGAAGTCTCCCAAGTGTGGTTACTGGTAAACCACGTCTCGCTAATTGCTACTATGTCCAGTTTAGCCTCTGTCATTATTGCCTGTAGGTCTGGGATCTTGTTTCCCAGACTACCATTTCCCTGACCATTTACCACTGCTAGGCTGTTTCTAAGGCAGTTTTTCATTACTCTAAAGTCTACCTTCCTGAAGTCCAGGACCCTCATCCTTGTGTGGTTTGCCTCTGTACTAGTCTTGATACCAAACTACATTGTACAATGGTCACTAGCCCCCAGTGGACTGCCCATTGTGATGTCTGCTACTCTGTCTCTGTTAGTCAGCACCAGGTCCAGTATTGCCTGATCCCCTGTGGGTTCACTTACTAATTGCCTGAGAAATGCTTCTGTAAAGAGTCTAGGATTGCCCTGCTTCTAGTCGAAACTGCTGTTGGAAGGTTCCAGGCCACATCAAGAAGATTGAAGTTCCCAACCACCTTTGTGTTGGGTGGTGCTATGTCATGTGATAATATTTATTAAGATGTCTTGGGTTGGAAGTAGGGAAGGAATGTGCCCTTTCTTGTTTTTATGAGGGGTTGGGGGGAGGCCATCCAAAAGTATGCTGTAATTTTTTTATCTAATCACAATATAGCAGCTATCTACTGTTTTAAAAGTGACCATTTATTCCACGTTAAGCAATCCTGGAATTTTTGATTGCTGCACTATCCAGGCAGCAAATGGAGCAGACAGTGTGCTGTGAAAGGAATGTTGGAGGAACATGTCAAGACTATTAACGAAAATCACAAATTTGCAGGCATTACCCAGAGAAAAACCTTTCAAGTGTATTGACTATAAGAATAGTTTCTCGTAGAAATTCAGTTTTGTTAGTAGTGAGTTAATTCACAACAGCAAATCCCTCGTTCAGTTTTTTTTTGCTGTGCAACCTTTTATTAAAACTTTTTTATTTTTTATTTTAAACCTTTGTTTACCGGGTAGGCACAATGAGCCAAGGCCCATTTTCATGTATGACCCAGGACCATATATATATATATATATATATATACATAAAGTCAAGTTGTTTACAATAAAATTAGCAAAACTCACACTACAATACATTACAACAGTATTAAACTTACATTGCAAAATTACAATACAACAAACATTAAAATAATATAAAAATACAAAACTCATTGAAAACAATAACGATGCAATTTGCCAACAAAATTATTTCTTAGCTTAATTTTAAAAGTTTGATGGGTAATCTTCCCATATAAAACAGTAGGAAGCTCATTCCAATTTTTAGCAGCAGAATAGGAGAAAGAACCATCACCCATTTTGGTCTTGTTCTTAGGAACATTTAATTTAATCTGATGATTTGAGCAAAGTTCTCTTGAATTCTTTTTAATCTGTAATAATGAATATAATGGAGAATTTGTACCTTGATGGAGAATATTGTCAGTTTGAGAACATAAACTATATAGACAATTTAGCCTAGGTGGAAGTCAGGCAGACAGTCTATATAGTTCACAATGGTGTGTAGAATAAGACAATTTAAGAGTAAATCTACAAATGCCATGAAACACATTAGTTAGAAGAGATAACTCTCTATTAGGCAAATTTGAGAAAAGAAATGAATTGTAATTTAACTGAGGAAGTAATACACCCTTGGCTATTGCATGCCTAGCTGGTAAGGTCAGCAACAATTGAAACTTGAATAGGACACCCAATCTCTGATTGATTTGGCGAATAATGGAATTTACATGATTAGAAAAAGTTAAGTATTGGTCCAACAGGACTCCAAGATATTTAAATTGTTTTACCTGCTCCATCTTATTACCCAGTGGGTCAGTGATTGACAAATTCTGAGCTCTGGTAAGTCTAATTCTAGATCCAAAAAGCATACGTTTTGTTTTTGAGTTGTTTAATGCCAAATGATTCTCTTTAAACCAACTACAAAGTACAGCAAAGTCTTTATTTAAAGACTCATTTATAAGTTCCACCGAAATAGAACTTTTATACAGAATAATATCATCTGCATAAATCAGACAATGAGTGTCTTTCAGTAAAGATGGAACAATGTCTACAAACATAGTAAACAAAAGTGGGCCCAAAATGGACTCCTGAGGCACCCCCGTAATAGAGATCTACTAGAAGAGAAAGCTCCATTTAATCCTACTTTAAGTGGTCATTTGGACAGATAGCTGTGAAACCAATCAACAGCAATCTCTGCTAGACCATAGTTTCAGAGCATCCTGATCAGCAGGGGATGATTTACTAAATCAAAGGCCTTGGACAGGTCCATGAACACAGCACCAGTGAGCATACTTTCATCCATAGCTACACTGGTGTGGTTCATGAACCTGGCCAAAGCTGTCCCCATCCCATAGAACTTTTGAAACCCATGCTGATCAGGTGTTCTAAAACCATTATCCTGTAAGTAAGCAGAAAATTGCTCATTCACAAGTCTCTCAAAAATCTTACCCAAAGGTGGCAAAAGGGAAATAGAATGATAATTGTCCATATCCATTCTGTCACCAGATTTATAAATAGGTTTGATTACTGTTTGCTTCCATTCATTTGGGAAGCAACCAGTAAGCAAAGACAAATTAAAAATAGAAGTAAGTGGATAAGTAATATGTTCAGAAATCAATTTTAAAAACCTAGTCTCAAGTTCACACCCACTTGAACCAATTGCCATTTGTTTCAAGAGATTATAAACCCGATGTGGTTCAATAACTGAAAAATAAAAAGAACCAGGTTCAGAAGTATCAGAGGACTGTGCATCTACACACAGACAGTGATTAAAAGCCTGTGTATATTTGGACAAATCAGAACATTAATCCAAAAAAGATTCACAGATTACCTGAGCATCAGAGATCACATGACCATCCTTAATAAAAGCCTCAGTAGTTATTTTCTAGATGGTTTGATTAGTGTGTTTACTGAAGACCAAAACCTTTTTGGGTTATTTAAACTAGAAGTTTGTAAATTCTGAAAATAACTAGATTTACTTTGTCTAACTTTTATTTTACATTCATTTCTTAGCTTCCTATAGCTATTAAAATCTCTCACTGATTTAGTTACCTTATAAAACTTACAGACAGCATCTCTCAGTTTCATTAAGTGCAACAAGGGGGTAGTAATCCATTTATTCAAGGAACCTCTAACTCTCCTAACCACGTTGGGAAAATGTTTATTTTGTAACTCCATAAGAGTGAAAGTAAAATAATCAACGGCAATATTCACATCAGGGATTGCATCCAAAAAAGTCCAGTCAAGCTTCTGTAAGTCAGCAAGAAGATCTCCGCTCACCTCATTAACAAATCTGCAGTATGAAATGAACATAGGAAGCAATTTGTGCCTTTTGGATCTCCATATGCAATAAGTGGCCAAATGGTCACTCATTACATTGGGAAGTACACCAACACTAGAAATATTAACCTGTTTATTAACAAGGACCCAATCTAAAATTGTATGGTTCTGACTACTCATATTCATACGGGTAAATGAGTTAATGAGCTGAGACAAACAAGCATTGGCCAATAACGCCTCTGTAGAAGGATCGTTAATAGGGTCCCAATGAATATTAAAATCTCCAGTAATCAAAAGATCACTGCCTGACTGAATAGTTGTTACAAACTTTAAAATATCTTCTAAACCTTTTTTAGCAGTTTTAGGGGGATTACACACTGTGCAATATCTTAATTTTTGACAATCACCCAGTTTCAGTTCTAACAGGAGCCATTCAAATTCAGAGGTTTGTTTGTATCCAGGAGAAATCTCAACTACTTCCAATTCAGATATACAGTATACCATTATTCCCTCTCCTTTCTTTTTTCCTTTCCTATCTTTCTGTATTAATTTATAGCCTTCAAGGGCAATAAGATTATCTAATACTGAAGGTTTCAACCAAGTTTCAGTTACACTGAATATATCTGGGTCATAATTAGTGACCCAGGCCTCAATTTCATCTTTAAATATAAACAACAAACTTTGGGTACAGTTTAAAGTGAGCGTTGGTGCAGAGGAGTCAGAAGATACTGTATACTGAACCTTCTGTGTCCCAGTGGTATTCTGTACAGAAATGCACCCTACTCAGAAGCCAACTGCATACAGTATGTCAGGCAGCATGGAGCCATCTAGTATTCCGATGATGAAGATTCATGCCCTGAGCCCAGGATTGTAGAAGTAGAAGCCAGCTTCTTGTGGTGTCACTGATTGTTAGCCAGAGTGTGAAAGCATGGACCAGGACCTATGACTGCCTACAGCACTTGGGAATGCAAATGGCTGACCCCTCCCATGTTACAGAGTCCCATTGTTGTAATGTGTTCCTCAAATTACACTTTGGCCAGGTGGAAAAGGAGAACTCCACTGTGGGTAGCAAGCCATGGTTGTGCAGTGTCCCTGGATAATGTTGACTGTCTTAGGAGGAACAATGACTCTGACCTGTCTTAATATGTACTTACTAGAGGCCAGGACAGAGCTGGAGTGATACAACAGAGATGTACACATTTCCGAGGTGTATAAACAGACAGTTAAGACCCGTTCACCAGGAACAGGAATGGGGTAACTTGAGGGTACAGTTGAAGACTGATGGAAGGGAGGTTTCAGAAGGACATTAGAAAGTTCTTCTCTCAGAGAGGGGTGCATCAGTGGAATAGGCTAAGGGGGTAGTGTAGACAGAGTTAGTCTGGACTAGTTTTAGACCTGATGTCTCCCTAAGGAGGAAGACTTGTGGTGCTCCCTTTACTGCTCTCATTACCCCTTCTCCATTCTGCCCGAGCTCGCATCCAAGAATTGGTAAATACTCCATGATTACAAGGGTGACAGCAATAATTTTGGTTGCTATATTTGCACTTTTTGCATTTCAAGCTGATCTCTGCTTCCACTTTAGTGCACCCCTTCTGTGCTGGCACCCAAAGCGGCTGCTTGGTTTGCTTCTCCTAAACACAGCCTCTAGACTCAGTAAACTGGTTCAAGGTCAGGTAGGACAGATTTAGGGGTGTAGAAAAAGAAAGGGGAAGAGGTCAGATATCCATATGGTGGTATGGCTACAGGAAAATATTGGCAACTCAAGGGCAGACTAGGTGGACTCTTCAAACAGAGGACATGTGCGTCCTCAGGTGCTGAGCCCAGCACACTCATGAAGATAGCCCCTCTCTAACCAACACCAACTACAAGCAGTAAGTGAACACACTTGGAGACGTATTGAATCATAAAACTCCACAACCCAGCTTTCCAGATTCAGGGAGTTTAATCTGACAGACTCCATATAGTCACTGTTAATTGGTTGCTAATACATTATTAACAAGTGCCATGTTTGTGATAGATCAAGTGCAAAAGAAATACAGTATCAATATCAATACAAAACGTATCTGCAGTATTAAGTGACTTAATTTAGGAAAAAAAGTATGTAACTCGTGGCCACAAATGCCCCCGCATTTCCAGCTTTTCAGAGTTTCATCAGGGAGCTGGGTTTGTGTACCATGGATTACTTTTTATAGGTCCATTTTAAAGTCTTTTTGGCTATAAAAGCCACAGCCAAACGAGAATCACCTCAGCCCCTCTAAATCCTTGGACTTGCTGCAGGGGTCAGTGAGAGTCACTCCTGCAACTGTCTCTCTCTCCCCATATGTCAGCCGTCTCCTACAGCCAACAGATCATCACCAGAGTGTCGTCTCCTGCCAGACCTGGGACCACGGGCAACCCCACCTCCCTCCCATCAGACCCAATCTGCTGTATGCTTTTGAAATGGCACCAGTTTAAACAAAGACTTTTCAGCTATAAAAGCCACAGCCAAACAGTAACCAGGTCAGCCCTTCTAAATCCTCGTACTTGCTGCAGGGGTAGGTGAGAGTCACTCCTGCAACTAAGTGACTCTCCCCACCATACAACCACCATCTCCTATGGCCAACAGATCACCAGTGGAGTGATGTCTCATGCCAGACCTGGGACTATCTCCTTCCCATCAGTCCCAATCTGCTGTGTGCTCTTGAAAGGGCACCAGTTTTAATGACTTTTCAGCTATAAAAGCTGCAGCCAAACAGGAACCACCTCAGCCCTTCTAAATCCTTGGACTTGGGGTCTGTGAGAGTCACCCCTACAACTAAGTGACTCTTCCCCCCATATGACAGCCATCTCCTACGGCCAACAGATAGCCACTGGAGTGCTGTCTCCTGCTAGACCTGGGAATGTGGACAACTCTGCCTCCCTCTCATTGGACCCAATCTGCTGTGTGCTCTTGAAAGGGTGCCAGTTTTAAACAAAGACTTTTTGGCTATGAAAGCCGCTGCCAAACAGGAACCACCTCAGCCCTTCTAAATCCTTGGACTTGCTGCGGGGGTTGGTGAGAGTCACTCCTGCAACTGACTCCCCCCCCATATGACTGTCATCTCCTACAGCCAACAGATCGCCACCGGAGTGCCGTCTCCTGAAGTGTTTTGCACTCCCACCCACCGCCACCTGCCAAATTACTTTATGATCTCCAAACTGATGGACATTCTGCAGCAATAAATTACACTGTGTGTGCTGGGATGATGTAGAGATGTAGGAGGGTTTTGTGTGCTCAGCATTTCCCACTTTAGGAAGATCTTATATGGGATCTGTGAAATCAGTCATTTATGCTTAATTATTAGTAGATTTTCAGTAGACTCCTTATAAATTGATCACAGCATCTCTTTGCTATGTTAATATTTGGCAGTATATTTCAGGTTCTGATGCACTGTGACCTGTAGCACTATCATATGACTCTATTCAATTGGCAGAATCCTATCAGGTATTAGAAGTAATCTCAGGGCACACAGCTTAATTACTAACCTTATGTATGCTAGCTCATATCTACTGACTCATTCCATTTACAAGATAGATCTTGGCCTTACTGTGCTCTCTCAGAGATAACAGATTGTCTGATTCTGAAATTTCCTACTTGTTACCTCTGACTGAACTCTCTGTTTAACATAACCTCATGTAATCAACTTTTCCAGGACTAGTATTGTGATCTTGTTCTGCCTTTGCTACCTTGTTTGAAATGCTGCTACTGTTTTGATTCTGATGCTACTTTAGACCCAGCTAAGCTTGTAGATGTGTACTGCTTTTACTACTGCTGTTTGAAATTCTGCTGTAGGCTTAGCAGAATCTCACCTGTGCAGTCCTGTTACACATTGGCCTAGTGTGTTCACTGTTTGCTTTGGTTGGTGCACCCCATTTCTCTACATATCCTTTGGCTGAAACTCACTTTACTCTTCCTACCATTGTGCCCCCTCCTCCAATCTGCTATTCTTTGGTGCTCTGTCCTTATGTCCTTGTATCTTATCTCTGACTATATATTTGCCTCCTTCTGTCCATCTAAGGTGGCTGCCCAGCAGAATCCCAATGACTTCTCTTTCGTAAACTCTCTATCCAAATCTGACCCCACTTCTGTCATTTGGTCACTTGTTCCTGCTTGCTAACTTTGTGACTAAACACTGCTATAGCTCATTATGTGGGTGCCCTATCCCCTCTGCCCCTTGTAGCCTATGGTACCTCTGCATTATTACCCTGACTTCATCCAGTGACATTGAACTGAACTCTGGTCCTGCTTCCCTCTAAATAGCTCTGATCCTCACTGGACTGGTGTCAAGGGCCTTAAAATAGTTTACCTCAATATCTGAAGCTTGCTGTGTAACTTACCTTAGTTAGAGGCCTGGGCATCCTTATATAGCCCTGATATTGTATGCATCTCTAAAACCTAGCTTAAACCTTCCACTCCTGATTCAGTCTGCTCTATACTAAATTACAGTTTCTCAAGATGTGATCGCCCCTCCTCCAAAAGAGGAGGTGGTGTAGCTATTTATTTTAAGGAACATCTGAATCTCTCTGCACTCCCTACTCCTCACCTTTCACACTGTGAGGCTTTGCATTCCATCCTCCTACTGGGGGGGGGGTTACAAAAAATCTTTGCCTAAAACCCTCCCAAAGGTGGTGTTGCTGGTCTCTCTGAGCTTCTCAGTCTACCTCTTTAGCTGGTTGTAATGAAGCTATCCTGTTTGGTGACATCAACCATGATTAGGGAGGAAATCCTTCAAATTCTTTAATGTTCTAGTTCAGAAACACCATATGCACCAACTCATCTCTGACCTGACTAGACTTTCTCTGGCTTCCGGCACACATACCCTAATCGACTGGGTCCTGTCAAGTAGGATCGACAGAATTTCTGGTACTGGTATTCTGTCAGATGCAATTGCTGACCACTGCCCTGTTTACTATATCTGGCAGGCTCATGTACCTTCCAGCCCCCCCCCCCCCAAGTTATCTCTTTTTGTGATTTTTCTACACTTAACCCTGCTGCTTTTCTGGCTAACTTATCCATGATAGACTGGAGCCAGCTTTATAACACTAACAAAGTTAATGAAGCCTTAAATTATTTCATCATCCATTTCAGTTCTCTCCAGGACCTGCAGACCGCTATAGTGTCAAGCAGGATCTGAGGCACTCCTACCAGATGGCTTCACAAAGACCTCCTTGCCCAACTTAAGTCTGGGGACAAGAGCTGGTCTAAATTTTGGACCCCTGGCCTACAGACTGACTTGTAAGAATACAGGACTAAGAGACATGCTTGTAAAAATACCACACACCTTGCAAAGAGCTCTTACTGTAAACATTTGCTGCTCAGTGCCACTGGTAACTCCAAAGAATTCTTGACTCACATTAACAGTTTTGTGGGGTGAAAACATGCCCAATCCACAAATTATGTGGTGCTTGATGGTTCTCATATGTAACAGCCCTGTCACTATTGCTAACTCCTTCAACCATCATTTCTCTGACCTATCCAGCTCCACCTGTCCTACCTCAACACTCCCTGCTTCTATCCCCTCTCTCTCTCACAAAGAACACTCCCAACACCACCCCCTGCTTCTGCCTACATACTGTTTCTAATCTGGAAGTGCATAGGCTACTAAACTCCATCTCTGTCTGCAGCAGTGTTGGCTCTGATGACCTTGAGCCTAGGCTGCTTAAACTCGCACACTTCTCCTTGCCTCCCCACTAGCCGGAATATTTAATCTGTCCCTTTGAATAGGAGTTATTCCTGATATCTGGAGGATTGCCAAGATTGTCTTAGTCGTTAAGAAAGGTGACCCTAGATCCATCTCCAATTACTGCCCCATAGCCATCCTGTCTGTCCTGAGCAAATTTCTTTAAAAGTTTGTCTCTATCCAAACTATCAGCTACCTTCATGACTGTAACTTCCTCTCTGACACCCAACATGGTTTCAGGAAAGGCCAGAGTACCACCCCTGCTCTCCTCAAATTCAGCAATGATACAAAAGTTGCTATGGAGAATGGTCTACTAACAGGTACTGTCTTCACTGACCTTACAAAAGCCTTAGATCTAAAATGCTATCCCTAGGCTTCTCCCTTGAGTAGTGTTGCTCGGATAATGCTGCTGTGAATCTGCCAGTGATCCAGTGGATGGTGGCACTATTTGAGTTGGATCTGGCCCGGGATCTGGCCGAATTGTGGTTCGGATCCCACATTATCTGGTGCCGGATCCCTGGATCCGGCCGTCGGATAATGTGGGATCTGACCAGGGATCTGACAGCTGGATTCACAGGCAGATAGTGGAAGTATCTGGCAGATCCACTATCCTGCCGCAAAAGGGTAGATACCTGTGGATCGGATTTGGCTGTATCCATCTGAGCAACACTACCCCTAAGGTGGTTACCTGGTACAATAGCTACCTAACCGACAGGCAACAATTTGTTACATATAACTCTGCTGTATCTGACCTATCCACTATTAACATTGCTGTCCCCCAAGGCTCTATACATGGCCCCCTTTTCTACACCATTTTCATTCATGACCTATCCCTGAATGCTACATCGTGTTTGTCTCTGCTCTGTGCTGACAACCTAGTTCTCTGTTTTAGCTCTAAACACATTACTGACTTAAATACTACCCTTACATCTGAGTTCCACAACATGCATTCCTGGCTCTCCCATAACAAGTTATTACTTAACTCCAGCAAAACTCACTCCATGATATTTGGCTCTGCCCTCGGGTGTAGTCCTGTAGGGTTGCATGGGAGCAGTGACCTCTTACTTCATATTGAGAGAGAGCATCACTCCCATACTTCTTAGTCTTCAATGGTTTTTTTATGCAATTCTCCAGGCAGCAGTCTTAAATCATAACTGAACAGTCTTTGAAGAACAGCTGCAAGGGAACTTTGTTTTATAGCTTCTCTGCTGAATTCCTTCACAGACTTTATCGTAGCACAAGGTGATTTGAGATCAGGTTTCAGCTTGTGGCAGTGGGGTCACTGGGCTGGGATAGACAGACAGACATTGTGATGATCTGTCAATTGAGTAAAACCAACAGTCTTATTTTTTAGTAAATTTGTTTGCTAATTTAAAGTTACTTTCCCTACTAAGATACATAAAGATCTTATAACCCCCTGTTCAGTTTTTGTATTGACAACCCTGCTGAAAAATGTGG
This sequence comes from Neoceratodus forsteri, assembly GCA_016271365.2. Lineage (NCBI taxonomy): Eukaryota > Metazoa > Chordata > Ceratodontiformes > Ceratodontidae > Neoceratodus > Neoceratodus forsteri. The sequence goes on along the minus strand of CM057450.1, from coordinate 107,721,652 downwards.
GTGGTTACACTTTATTTGCATTTGTAAGGAGCTTATTTGGAAATACTGCTTAAAGGTATCCAGTGAACAGGGTGTCCACAATTGAGTGCCTACAAAAATGGTGACTCACTTATGGCGCCTTTGTTCAGGGCTACCTGGCAGGGTAGTGCCCAGATACCGGGGTGGGTGAGGTAGGCTGAGAGGAAGCTATGCGCGTATGCACGGGTGGGGAGGAAGGGAAGGGAACGTATGTGGGAGGGTGTGTGGCTGGCAGCTGCCGAGCTGATCCGCTAGTGTGGTGGGGAGGGTCGTCAGTTGGGAGGTGCAGGGTTCAGGTCTGGCATGGTGCTTTTTTTTTGCTGGCAGCCAGCTTTTTCATTTTTAAAGTATTTCACTCCCCCCCGACATGCACCCCCCTGGAGATGAGAATCCTTTAGTAGGGAGTGCAGGGAAAAACCTCTGAAAAAAAAATCAAAGTCTCTGGTGCCCTTTTGAGTTTGCCGGGAGTGTACATTGCTGAAATTGTTTTTCGGCGATGTATACTCTCCCAAACGGCAATTGCTATTCCGCGATCGCTGTTGTCACATAGAACCCTGCTTAAATGATAATGAAGTGACAGTTTTATTGGTGCCTATGATTAATGGCTGTCTTCTCTCTGAGACTTGAAAGGTGCTGTAAGCTTACTAAGTTCCACTGGCGCTGGTGGGCGACGGGCTGAGAAGGGGGGTGAGGCTTCAGTTCAGTTTTCTTCTTTTAGCAAGAGTCTCCTCTATTTAGCACTATAATAAAACATGTAAATAGTAAGATAGATCAACCATAACATTAAACTGGGATTACATTTAGCTTATACCTGCCCTATGGTGGTGCTTAATTATGCACTTTTGATAGCACTGGCCCTGGAGTTTAATGCACTTCTCTGATTTGACTTGTCATATTGTCCCCTACATATCTACTTGTGTGATATTTTTCTGTCTGTGTTAAATGAAGTGTTTGGCTGACGTAGTAATGCTATGTATGTTTTGCTGCACAAACAAACAAGCATATGTCAGTGCCAGACATGTTTGCTTTCATGCTGTTACAAATTAGAACAACAGTATGTTAAGGCTACAGGAAGGCCTTTCTTACCCTCATGAGCCACTGTTTCATGGACTTTGGGTTCCACTGGGCTAAGGAGTATAGGCCACCATATACAGAGCTGGCCATGTGCAGTCTGTGACAATTTGTGAATAGCCGGACTGGGGGGAAATTTTCAGACAATCAGCTCACTGCGACCGGAGTGTGCAAACTGTCTAAATATGGGACCATGTCGATACAATGCACAGTGACTATGAGCTATGCTGACACAGGCCGAGACTGAATATGGCTGACAGGAGCTCAATGGAGGTAGATTGGATCAAAGGGGATAGCAGCAGGGCTCCTGTGGGTCATATTTAGCCTTAACATGCTAATTACATCTTTGGGCATAGAAGGGGGCTATGAACCATTTACATTTGCACCTACTTCACCCTGCATTGTCTCCTACCTGGCCCTCCACCGATCCTGTGTAGTCATGCTATTTGTTTTAAATTACTAAATACTTCTCTCGCTGTCTCCCCTTACAGGCTCAGCCTCCTTGGGCTTCAGACGGACCTCTGTAGCAACTCAGCTTTGCCACTGGCTGGCCGCTGTACCCTCACCCAGATCACCGCCTGCCGAGCTGCTGAAAGGTACACCACTAGACCCCTTACCCCAGCTTGTAAGCCAAGCAACTGATTGGTTTCTTGGGGCTGTAGTGGGTCTCCTACAGACTGCTACAGCTCAGTGCTCCTCTCCTATTGGCACTTGCTCTCCGTTTGACTTTCTGAGCTCTTGGTGCCTAGCGCTCCCAGTACTGATCAGAATTTTAAACTAGTATTTTTTTTCCTTGCCTGCCCACTCCAACCCTGCCCTCTATTAAATGCTCTTTCAGGACACCTCCTCCCTCTTCCTGTGCCTCCTGTTGTGAATAGCTTTTTAGCCCCTGCTCTTAAAGGGGCTACTCTCTAATCGTTGCAGTTCTTCATCCTCCCATTGTGACAATTTAGGGACTTTTCCTCAGTGCTCTGCCCCTATCCTTCCTACTGTAGGATGTCCCCCTGGGTCTCTTTCCCTCGACACTCACTGTTATTCCTTCATACTATTTTTTGTTACTCAATTGCCCTTACTAACTGAGAACTTATTCCCTGTTGCCCTTGCATCCTATAGGGCAGAAGCTATATCCCCCTTTCTTCCTTCCCCGATCCGTCTCCTGGTGTGTCCTCCTGGGCCACTTCTCCAGTACTATACCCTCCTTGATCTCCTCCTGTTTGACCTTAGAAGCTTTTCCCTCCAGTATTTATACAGTACTATACCCTCCTTGATCCTGGTGTGTCCTCCTGGGCTACTCCTCCATTACTTTACCCTCCTTGATCTCCTCTTGTTTACCTTAAAGGCTTCTCCCTCCTGTATTTATTCAGTACTATACCATCCTTGATCCCCTCCAGCTGGACCTTACAGGCCTCTCCATCCAGTATTTTTACCTCATTCCTCCACACTGCTTGGTTGACCCCCCCCCGTCTTTTACCCTCCTAGTGCTGGCTGATTCTTCCTGTTCAGTCACTTACTTCCCCATGCTTGCCCTTCTCCCTCTACCCTATACAACATCTACTCCCTTCTATTTGCCATGTCCAGGCTGCACCCTCAGTCACCTATTATTATGTCGGCTTATTCTGTTGCAATACTGCCCTAATGCCTATTAACCCTTCCATTTTCAATCCAACCCATCACTGGTCCTGTTGCAACAGTTTCAGCATCCCCTAATATTGTGGATGGTAACCGCCTTTGTGTGTATGGATCCTTTATGTCCCCTCATTGCATTGATCCTACTGGCAACAAAAAACTCTGGGACATGTCCCCACCCTTATGTACATAGCCAAGTGCTGACTACCACTACTGGCTACCCACATGCTTGATCCTCCAGAGGATTTTCTTCACACAGGGAAAAAACAATCCACCCCACACTCAGCGAAGGTTGCGCTACCGTGACAACAAACAACTAAAGGAATACCTGCTTAGGCTTGCACTTATGTTGTTACTACTTTCAGACAAAATTCACCCAAACTCGAGACCTCCAGAGAAGTCAGGCACTCCCCTGAGGAAAGAAGGGTCACTCATAATTGCATCACTTAATGGTTGCAGCCTCCTACCTAAACTTGAGAACCTGAAGGTATGGATTGCCCAACATAACACTGATATCCTCTCTATGGTTGAAACATGGCTCTCTCCGAAAATACCAGACACATCTATCTCTATTCCAGGCTAGTTGATCGTCAGGCAGGATCACCTATCAAAAAGAGGAGGAGGATGTGCAATCTGTCTTAGGGATGGACTTCAGGGCCTAGCCTTACTGTTGCCAAATACTGACGGCAATGTCCAAGCACTTGCCATTAAAGTGCTACTAGGTGCACACAATGAAACCGTCACTGTGTAGTTGGTCTATATTCCTCCCAGATAGACAATTGCTGGCTTAGAATCACTCCTGCACTGTTTGGGGAGCCTAAGTCTTAACTCCGAAGTAATAGTGCTCGGTGACTTCTGGTCAACTGGCTTGCCCCGGATGCCAGCCCATTCAGAGGTGCAATCTCAGCCATATACCTTGCACAGCTCGTTGAATCACCGACAAGGATGAACTATAAGATGGGAACATGCACTCTTCCTGACTGGATCCTCTCCAACCGCCCCAACTGTATCTCCAGTATCACAGGACTCCTGGATGGCTTAAGTGACCACTCCCCTGTCTTATTCTGCTGGACCAATAAATTCTCCAAGCCCCCACTTAGAGTAATTTCCTCCAGGGTCCTCACCAGGGGTTATCTTGACCTGAAACCTGACCTCCAATGCCTGGACTGGTCCAGTGTCTTCTCTACCTGTGATGTCAATACTGCCCTTGAGCAATTCATACATCAATTCAATGCTGTCTGTGACCATCATGCTCCCTACCAAACACATAAAATTAAAGGCCATGATAACCCCTGGCGCTCCACACATCTCCTTGATCTCTTAAAAACCAAGGACCACCTGCGGCACAAGACCCAGGCCTCTGGGAAACAGGCTGACATTCAGAACTATAAGCAGGCAAGAAACAAATGCACCAGAGCTATCCGCATGGCAAAAAGTAACTTCTACAAAGAAGCCCTGTCCCCTACGTGGAATGATGGCAGGAAGTTTTGGAACAACCTGAAAGAAATTACCGGGAAAGCCTCTAAACCTTCCCCTCCCATGCTGAGCATTAATGGTGAACCTTCTACTGACTCAAGAGTTATTGCTAACACTCTCAATGATGTGTTTACTGATCTGAGCAGCGTCCTCCCTCCTGACTACTTCTGCCCAACAGGTAATTCCAATTCCTTGGGGAATGCTGCTCCATCCCCCTCTTTCCCACCATTTTACTTCAGGGTCATGTCAGCCCCTGAAGCCAGGCAATACCTCCTCAGGGTTCTGGGTAACTTTAGCTATAATGGTAATTCTGTGGATCTAAAGCTTGTTGCACTCACCCCTGATGAGATCCTAAAGCCGTTAACTCAAATTCTCAACCTATCGCTCAGGTACTCACAAGTCCCACAATTGTGGAAGATGACAACAGTGACACCAGTGCATAAGAGTGATGACCTTGCTATACACGGGATCCACTGTCCAATATCCATACTCCCTCCCCTCTCTAAAGCTTTAGAAAGGATATTAGCTGACCAGCTGATCGAATACCTAGAAAAATATCAACTGCAATGCAAAGAGCAGCACGGTTTCAGGAGTGGGCATAGCACCACAACAGCCTTGCTTGAGTTCACAGGCTTTATCCATTGCTCCTTAGATCAGGGTCACCTTGATGGTGTGGTCTTTATAGAATTAACCAAGGCATTCGACATGGTGAACCATGCCCTCCTGGTCAATCAGTTCTCCACCTCTGGTCTTTCCAGTGACACAGTGGAGTGGTTCAATAGTTACCTGAGTGGCTGCTCGCAGCAGGTGAAGATTGGGAACATTCTTTCAGTTAGTAGACCTGCTCACTCCGGAGTCCCCCAAGGCTCCATCCTGGGACCTCTCCTGTTTAGTGTCTTTCTTAACAAACTCCCTCTTATCTGCTAGGACCATATTCTGTTGTATGTGGATGAAGCTGTCATCTTCATCAGTGACCCTGACCCCAAATTTTTGGAAAGACAACTCCATGAAAACTTTACAGATGTTGAAAGTTGGTTCTACAAGCATAAACTCATAACAAACAACGAAAAGACGAAAATAATGTTCTCTAATCCACAAAACAGACTTAGTTTCTACCCACTAACAATCGCCAATGGAGTGGACTCCCCCCTTGAACTGGTCCAACACTGTAAGTATCTGGGGGTCACAATCGACAGTGCCCTGTCTTACACTGCAAACATTGACAATGTTGCCAGGGCCGTCAACTCGCGCATTGGGCTTCTATACAGACGCAAATCCTGTCTGATCTTGGATGCTCTCAGTTTAGCCATTCTCAGCTCAGTGGTTTAACTTATAGACTATGGACTTGTCATCTATGGATCAGCCACAGATACATCCCTCAGCTGCATCTCTGTAGCACTTAACAAAGCCTGCCAGCTCCTAACAGGCTCCGTCCAATTGACCCATACCTGCGACTTGTATACCCAGGCCAACTGGCTCACCTTCAAGAGCAGACTAATGTTTCAAACAAGTATACTAGTGAAAAAAGTGGACCTTTGAATGCTGCCCCCTGGTGTTCAGGAACTCCTCACCCCATTCACCACCTCCACCACACCAGAAGCTTGATTAGCCAGGTTTTCAAAATTCCCTGCTGCCGTACCTCCCAAGGCCACACGTTGGTATAACTCACTTCACGTTGACATCTCCTCAGCACCCACGTTGGGCTCTTTTAAACGATTGCTTAGACAGCATCTTGTTGCCTCGGCCAGCTGCGACTGCTTCCACTAGGAGGCACTAACCTCTGACCCACTATCCCTGGGCCCTTGCCTACTACACCCCTACCTCTCCCTTGCACCCCTTGCCTCTTCTCCACCACTCCTCCCTCTCTACGCTTCACCTCCTCCTTTCTCCTCACTCTGACCCCACCACTGCCCTCTCCATCTCCTACACCCTAGTCTCCTCCTCTCCTCCCTTAGATATGGCCCCAGGACATTCCCTAGCCTCCCCGTTACCTGACTAGCTAATTCTGCCACCACTAAGGCCACATGGGTCTCCCCCACATCCATTACCCCAATTAACTCCCCCATGACTTGGTCTGCTGGGATGCAATCTCCCTAATGCTATATGACCATGGATCCCACCCTCTGGATCTACCTCTGCTCCATATTATCTCTCCCCTGACTTGTCCTTCTGGGTTGCAACTCTCAAATTCTTTCTGACCTCGGGCCCTACCTTCAGGATCTACCTCTCCCCTTCCTCCTGCTGAGTCTCTGTCCTACTCCTATGTCTCCATATGATTCTTATTTGCATTTTTTGCTAAACTGAGGCATACATTGTACAATGCCATGCTTGGATAGCCTTGTCTGCCCTTTTGTGCCTTCTATTAACCACCTCTGATACACCTGTACCCCAGTACAGTTATGTGCACCATATGATTTTTTGCTTTATGTTACTCAGTAGGCTGTCTGTATTTAGCCTTCAACTGGAATGTTCTTTATGCAAGTGATGCTTGTAATGTCTTGCACCCTACTTGTATTGTTTTTGCCTCTTGTATTTAATTCCTGTGATGTGGAACCTATGTAAAGAGCTTTTAGCTCAAAGGTATTAATCTAAGATACTAATAAATAAATAAAATTATGGGCCCATTAACATGTGTGCATGGCAGGCCCATTCTGTAGCTGTCTTACACATTCCTTGTGGTCTAGTGGTCCCCCACCCCCCATTCACCTATTCTGTACCTGTCTCAAATATTCCTCATGGTGTTGTGGTTCCTGTACCTGCTGATCGACCATCCTGTAGCTGTCTTGAATATTCCTGCTAGTCTAATGGTCCTCCCACTCCGGATCACCTGTCCTCTAGCTGTTTTGAATATTCCTGTTGGTGTAGTGGTTCCTGCACCCCTGCAAATGACTGTCCTGTAGCTGTCTTTAATATTCCTGGTAGACTAGTGGTCTCCCCACCCCTATAAGTGCATCTGATCCTTTGTTGACCCACCTGCTCAGGACCCTCCTCATCCCCCCCCTCGCCTTGCTCAGGTCATCCAAGCAAAATAAGGAAATAGTGACAGCAACCTGCACAGCCTCCTCTCACAAGTGATTATAATTAGATGTGGGGGTTGGGAGATGAAGCCTCCTGTAACAAGGGTGCATGGGGTAGAGCCCCCCGTGATCACACAGTGTAGCCTGTAGTTTATGTGTGGCACTATGGTAGCAGTCGGTGTTTTTGCTGAGTACTGCCATTGCTTTCGGCATTTGTGTTTCATGGTTTTTGACTGCACTGTTATGGATTTCTATATTATGACCTAGTGCCCAGGGTGTCCTTCTTCCTACTCTCACCTCTGGCTCTGTCATCTCTGTAGGTGCTGCCAAAGTCAATCTCCTTAAATAGGACACTGCCTACAAGAATATTTGACGTTTCGCCCTGGCTTCACATCGTCTCACTCACTGCTGTCAGCTCTATGCAAGTTTAAACTGGCTATCCCCTAAGGTTAGCCACTCCTATGCCCTTGGCACCCTGAATGATAACATTGTTAGAACTAGTGTTCCTTCCCTCCAGCCTTACTGTTGACTCCTCCGAGCCCCCACTATCCCCTTCACTTAGGTGATCAAACTCTGCTGTCTGTTCCAAGGTGTAAAATGACCATGGGATCCCAGGATCTTTCCCAATTTGCCCCATATTTCTGGAACTCCTTGCTTGCATCCATCTGTCACTCCCCTACCCATGCCTGCTTCAAACAGGTGCTATGCCACTACCTCCTAGCCTCTGATAGCCTCTGACACCTGCACCTGATTCCGTTCTCCTTGATTCACCACTGCCTTTGGTAACATGACTACTGGCTGTCCTTGCCCTTGCTGTTTCAATCTCATGCACTTATGTTTACTGCTTCTTGTCTGTTTCAGCGAACTTGTTTCTTCTTTGCTGTGTCTGTAGTTGCTTGTGCTATTTTCATCTAGTTACACTGCATCTATTTCTCACAGCTTGTAGCTTTGCAAATGCTTCACCCTCACGTTTTTGAAATGTTATGTATGTTTTTTCTTCTTTGTTACTTTGTATTTACTCATTTTAACTATGTGTGCATTCTGTTACTAGCCTATTATTACACAATGTGATACTTTATGTTTCTTTGTACCATTTTGTCAAAAGTGTTTTGACTTGTACTCTCCTGTGTCGTGCCTGAAAATAGGCATATTTAATGTCGAGTGCATTTACCCGGTTATCAAAAACCAAAAAAGTAAATAAATGGTTCAAATAAAAAACAACAACACTTAAGTAGAAAAACTCCAGAGCAATGTAAGTTACTGCTCACTAGAGGGAGCCACCTCCCAATATATTGACGTTTATAGCCAGCATTCTAGCTTTGTTGACTAAAAAAGTAAACAAGTGAAAAGATGCAAAGTGCAAAAGTGCTATACATGTATGTGCTAAGTCATCCAGAAGAGAATCTTAGGACAATCAAATCATGTCAGAATCAATTATACAAAATCGTATTGCAGAGACTTATTTCATTTTTACGGCTGCATGGGAGGAGCCCTGCAGATGTTTTGCATGTAGAAAAGGGCTGACATCATGTTTTCCATCTGTGGAACTGTTTTTCCTCCCCCTGACCCTCCCCCAAGAAGCAATCCGCTCATGCTATCCCTATGGACTGCAGCACTGCACTATATCATAGTGGTCTTTTTTTTTTTTGACATTTTCTACCGGTACGTAACCATTAAAAAAAGCTACGTATAGAAGGAGCTGTAGCAGTACTGCTCTGTCAGTTCAGAGTTGTCTCTCCTAGCACCACAGCCTTTCCAACCGACCGAGAAGCGCTTTCATCGGGCTGTTGCACCACTCTATCTCATCTTGAATCATAATTCAAAACAAAGGGGCATCCTCAGAATAATCTGACCCCCAAACAAGAAATTCAGTGAAAGGAAAGCCCGGGCACGACTGAGTCAACATGGCTGCAAATGCTTGGGCACTACGGAGGTGGTTTCTTATGCAATAAATCACTTACAGACCCATTTTATCTGTCATATGAGGGTTGAGTCTTTTATTGGCTTGTAATCGCCACTTTGGATCTGCAGCCTCTTCAGAGCTGATGCTATAGGATCAACTGACAAAAGTACAGCCCCCAGGTTGGTATTCATCGAGCGATTGCTGCTGGTGCTGCTGCTATTGATGATGATAAGTGGGGTGCTTGATTTCTGTCCAGTTAGAATGAGGTCGCTTCTGCCTGGCACTAATTGAAACTTATCCAATCCACTATTTGTTCCGAATCCTCTATAAAAATGAATAACCGCCCAAGAAATAATCCCGAAAGTCCTTTCTGTGATAATGAAGGGTATAGTGTCCTGAAACCGTGAGATGTGACTAACAAGCGCTACAGTGATGAGAGCAGCAGGTTCTTCACCCCGGTGTCTGCAGCTTTGACACTGCAGAGGTAGCTCTCGAACTAGTAAAGCTGCAGCAACAGCACACAGGAAGGTAGCGTCAGCCTGGCAGGAGTCAGAGCTGACTCAAGTTCTGCGCAGAGCTCTCTGCTAGATCCTCTCCACAAATCTCCTGTTGTAATTGCACAACTGCACGCCTGATATGTGTCCAATGTCAATGCACCGTACCTGCATTGACTGCTGGGATCGGCCACGGGAAGGTGCCCTTTCTACGTCGGCTGGCCAGTAGCTGCTGCTGCTGTGATTGGATGTGGAACAGTGATTATTGGTAAGCCCGGCTCCTCCTCCAGCATCCCTAGGAGGGACAGCTGCTGGCTATGGTACTGCTGCCTTCTGCTGGTGTATCGGATGACCCGGACTGATGAATCTGAGACAGGCTCACAGCAGCTACAGGCGACACCAACAACGCTACTGGCAGATTCGCTTTCTGGAACCTCAGTGCTTTGCCACCCAAATAAGTGAGCCACTGTCCACAGAAATGAGGCATGAGGGTGAGATAAACACTTCATATCATGGAGAGAGATGCTATAAGCTCACAACAACATCGACAGGCAATAGATGAAATATGAGCTGAATTATAATATACTAAATACAGAGGTTTTCTCTGATGCAGTTGCTGTTAAAATGGTAAATAGCATCAGCAGGAAAGCATTATCTCTCTTGATTTATTACAGCTGCATGGGCGGAGCCCTGCAGATGTTTTGCATGTAGAAAAGGACTGATGTCATGTTTTCCGTCTGTGGAACTGTTTTTCCTCCGCCTGACCCTCCCCCAAGAAGCAATCCGCCCATGCTTTCCCTATGGACTGTAGCACTGCACTATATCACAGTGGGCGTTTTTTTTTAATGGGCATTTTTTTTTGTACATTTTCTACTGATACGTCTGGCATGCCATGAAAGGCAACGGATCCTTCTGGACTTTGCACAAGTAAACACAATAGTCTGTGCTTGCATCTCCTTGTTTAAGGATGTGCCCCTCATCTCAGTGACAAAAGGTTGAGATGTATGCCTGCACCACTGTCATCTTACTCCACTGACTAGTAAGGGAGAGTTCCACTACCTTGACAGTTAGATCTGAGAGTTCCCCAACTAAAAAAAAAAAAAGGCTGAACCGCTACCCCGCCCCTTCGCTGGACAAGGCTGTGTATACAAAACAAATATATATTTCCTAGCCCTCCTCCCGGTCCGCAAAAATAAACCAATAAATAACTAAACAAATCCATGGATAACGTTCAGATTTTTTCAGTACACAGAAACACTGTTACACAGCACCAGAAGTTTACTACCTTGTCCAGACGTGTGGGGGATTGTTGGTAACTGTAATAGTACATAGGAAAAGCAAACGATTCCCTGAATTTCTACTGAGAGGATGGTGGACTCAGGAAGCGAAGAGCCTGCTGTCATCAGAAGCACCGATGGAGGTGAGGCGGTCCCGAGCAAAAACAAGGTACAACATGCTCACCTAAGCTCGGGTAGAAACACAGGGTACGGGAAGGGAGTTTGGCTGAGCTGTGGGGTTACTGCTGTGGGTGCCTAGGGCCCGCACTACCCTGCTTTTTTGTGGTTGCCAAGCAGCTAATAAGTTGCTGTCACTGGGGTGGGATTAAGGGGGTGCTTTTGGTGTCTCATGCAGTCGATAAGTAAAGGGACAGCTTTAACTTTAAAGGGAAGGAGTAATAACATAACTGATAAACAGTGGCTTTTTGTAAGCTAACCGGTTGGCTGTTTTCACTTCAGTAACAAACATTTTTTGTATTTTTTAACTAGCAGTGAGTCTAAGTGATGGGAATCTCAATGCAGTGCATGCAAGTTTGGAAATTATTATGCAAACATTGCATCTTGCATATTCCATATTTGAAACGGTCACTTAGATCGCCAGTCAAGGTACTGGAATGAATGCATCGGGGAATGCCTGTCGGCTCCGTTAGGTTGCAGCCCCATGTCACCTGATTACGAATCAATCTTACTTACACTGATAAGAGTTGCAACAACAAATGATAACAGTTACTACATGGCAGTAGGCACACTGAAACACTCATAATTCTGAAGTTGTTTCTGTCCAGTTCAGCTGCTTTGTACATAACTATATAGCTGTATTGTTTCACCCACGCTTAGATCCTCATTGTACACAGGTCAGACTTAGTATATTAATAATATTGCATTAGTCCTCTTTACTACTATCTGTTACAGTGATGTTTCTACTGTCTTCATCTGCTTATATGATGTGATTGTTATTTATTCTCCTCTACCCCATTTCCCCGGGTTGCATCTGGAAATGAGCCCCAGCTCAGTGTGCCTTTCCCGGTTGTCAACTTTTAAATAAAAATAAATAAAATCAAATACAATCTACTGTATTATAGAACATGCAACCAATAGCCAACCATACACAACAGGTTGTGCTTCTCTCTTGAGGTCCATATATTGTCATCTCAGCCCCAAGATGAATCACTTGTCCAGTTACATGTGGTTGCCCATATTTTATTTAAGCAGTAATGCACAACAGGGTGTGGGTTATGATAGGGTTTACCCATGTCTGGTGTGGTGTGTTATGAGGCCTCAAGCTGAGTGCCTTTAACCACGCCAGAAGTGGGTAAATCCCACAACAGTCAACACCCTGGAGTGTATCATTAGAATTATACAATTGTTACATCATTAAAAATAAAGATTACAAAATTGTGTGTTTGTATTTAAAGGAACACTGTCAACTGCTGATGTAGCAGTTTGATTCTGATTATTTTTTTCTTTGGACGAACTGAAAAACTGACTGCCCATCATACTAGTGTTACCACACAAAAACATGTTAGTTTACATTTCCTGATCAACTTCCACTGCATCTTTCCTGAACTTAGTAACATCCCTAACACAGTCTATCCAATCATTATACAGTGGGAGTAAAATAGACTATTGTATCATGAGTGGCTGCACTGTTTGAGGGTGTTTCTAATGCTCGGGAAGTATACAGTAAGAGTAGCTCAAGGATTTGAGCAAAACAGGGTTGGGTATAACTATACATTACTATGCATTTCAGTTCTACTAAGCAAGGAGACAGATAAAACAACCAGGAACATCAATACATTTTAGAGGAGGTAAGCAATCATAAATGCGGGTTTTTATCTGCATATAATATGATGCAAAAAAGGTTGACAATATTCCTTTTAAGTTTTTTAATATGTTTACAGAAATGTTGTATTAAGTAGTTCCTTGCTGCTGGGAGGAGAGCATGATGAGAGCATGGCTAGGAGAGCAGAGAGCCAGGTTGATGCATGTGCCTGGAGTGAAAGTAAAAGTGTTTTTTTTTCTGCAGAAGAGCTGTTTGTTCTGGCTGTTTGGCAGAATGTGTGGATTTGGCGTCTGCAGTTGGGTAGGAGCTTTTGAGATCGGGTAGTGGTTTGTGCCATTGGGTGAAGGGGCAGCGTGTTTGGTGGATTTTCTGCAGAGTTCTTCCGTTTCTGACTAAAGTTAAATACAGGTAAACTGTCTTCAGGTGTGTTTTGAATGCACTTTTTTTATTTTGATTTCAGTTGGGTTAGTAGAACAGATAGGGAGAGCACTGGAACAGAAAACTGAGACTACCTAGCGCCGACAGCTCAGGTGTGAGCGAGGCGCAGGTGGTTAGGGAGAGAATGATTATTAGAAATGTCACTGTCTGAGGGAGAGAGCTGTGAGTAAGGCAGCTTGATTGCAGGACACAGCACTGTTTGCAATGGAATGATGTGCAGTTCTTGAATATTTTAAAACGTTTACTGCAGTGGGTCGAGTTGAAGTGGCTTGAGGGCTTTTAGCATTGGGGGGGAGCGCTAGTGCAGCATGAAACATCGACCTAGTGTGTTTTGGGGGTGCTACTGCATTTTATATTTAATAAATTATTTCTAAATATCCCCTAGAGTTGGGAGTTTCATGCTACTTAGGATGAGCAGCTGAGCCCTGTGCTTTTTTGTATGTACATCATAAATATTACTGCACTCACATCAATCCCCTCTGCCAGTGTCCAGTTTACTGCAGCACAAAAAAAATAAACATCTGGAAAAGCCTACCCAAACCGCAACTTTACACATTTAAATCAGCCCACCAGCTGTCCACACCCCAACTTGTTACAAAAACTGCCTCTCTGTGTGGCTTCACAATCGCACTGCAAAAGATGAGCTTGCCACCTATTTCTCAGTAGAGCTGTACGCAGTGCTGATTTCTGAACAAGAATTCACTGTTTCGCTGCTAAAGGGCATTGTATTTTTAAATTGCAGTTGCTTGCTGCCATCACAGGACCTGCCCTGTTGCTGGTAAATGATGTTTATTTAAGTCAAGCACCTTATGTGATTCTGAAGCAGAGAAACGCAAAAGCAAACCTGCTCCGACAAACAGCTCTCACTTTCAATTCTTTTGCTTTTCAAAAGTAGAGAGCGTGACTGCCACTTGATCACTGTCTCTTACTCATTTCCACATTATTTGCTTGTGTAGCAAATACAGTACAAAACAATGGGTTGGTGGGGGAAGTGAGACAGGCAAAGCACCACCTAGTGGACAAAACCAAAACACTTTTTTACGGCTGCATGGGCGGAGCACTGCAGACGTTTTGCATGTAGAAAAGGGCTGATGTCATGTTTTCCATCCATGAAACTGTTTTTCCTCCACCTGCCCTTCCCCCAAGAAGCAATCTGCCCATGTTGTCCCTATGGACTGCAGCATTGCACTGTATCACAGTGGGCGTTATTTTTTTTAATTTTTTATGGGCATTTTTTTTTTTACATTTCTGCATCCCTGCCATTTCTGTCCCTTCCCCTTAACAGCAAGGGCGTACCTACTTATATGTCTGGCACGCCATGGTGTGCAGCATACCAGTGTGCGGGGGGGGGGTAGCAGCCCATAGCTCAACACAGTTTAAAATGTAAAAAAAATCAGTCCGTCCATCCATTTTCTTCACAAACTTCATTATGCAGCCGTGGTGGATCTGACAAGAATTTGTTAAGTTTGCTTGCACGCATGTGCAAGAAACATAGTGCTATCATCTGAGTTTTTGTAGGTGTGGCACCCTGTCTTCCAGTTCAGTCAGTGTGTTTGCAGGCGTGGCCACAGTTCACCAATGAATGCCGCAGCTGTCTATGACAGCAGTTGAAAATGCAGTGGTGTACAGTTGAAAGGGAGAGACCACTTCAGTGAGCAGTGATAAGACAGTATTGATTAGCATATTGCCGGCAATCCTGCTTGTATACAGCTCTGCTTTCTCTTTCTGGAACATAAATTCAGTTTGAAGTGAACTTTTCCTAGGACTATCTTTCCGTGAGGAGGCAAGTGACTAAAATGACATCCTTGGAATGTTTCCAAAAAATATCTAATTGCCATTCTTGGAATGTTGAGTCAGAGTTCAGGGTAGGAGCGGCATTGACAAAAGCAGGAATACAGAACCCCAAAGAGACTGAAAAAGTACATGTAGTTTTCGTCTGTTGGCACACCTGATCAGTATTGAAATAATATTCCCCAACCCTTTGAGTGTCTCTGAATAGCGCTCCCCCCCCACCTGCTGCACACAGCATGGCTAACAGGGGTGCCTAATCCCCCATTGGCTCCGTGCCCCCCCCAGAGTTTTAGGTACCACGCTGGGAGCTCACCCCAGCATGGCATAAGTGAGAATGGCAATGGAGTGCCCAATCCCCTGTCGGCTCAATTAACCCCTTCAAAAGAAACAGACTTACAGTTACCACGCTGGGAGCCCACCTCAGTGTGGCACACATCTGTATGGCTGATGGGGGTGCCCAGTCCCCCTTTGGCTCCACTGCCTCCCAGCATGGCACAAGTCCTGCGTCGTCTTCCTAAAAAGAAAACAAACGCCTGAAAAGAAAAACACGGTCCCTTGTTGATTGTCTTGCCCCCCAACCCCCGTCCACCCTCTGTGCATCCACCTCCCCACACCCTCACCTCACCCATACTTACCTCTGAAGGCCGGCGCGATGATCTTCGGTGGACCAGGAACTCGCCTGCACTCTTCAAAGCCGACCGCGAACTGAAGAAATGTAGGTAAGATGTATAATGGAATAAATAGTTTTTTTTTTCAACTTTGATGCATATCTCAGGCATTTTTTGGAATTTTGGCACCACATTTTCAACATGGGGTTTTTGTGACACCTCCTCATGAATTCTGGCACTGTCATGGCGTTAGTCAGCCCCAAAAGGTGATTTCACGGTCACTGCACAGAACCACCTTTCAGGACCAATCTATGAAACGTCAGTGTCACAGTTCATAAAGGTAGGCCCCCAAAAACCCTATGTTGAAAATTTGGTGAAAAAATTCCCAAAAATTACTGATTTTCGAGCGTGCGTTGCACAGTTTCTATGCACGCTCATAAGTTCTTGAATTTTTAATATTTTCACTCCAGATTTTCAACATTGCCATTTTACCACACCTTCTTACGAGCAGTACTGCTGTCATTTTTCACATCTCACCCAAAATGTGTTTCCACGCATGTAGCGCACAATGGCGCAGTCGGTGTGCGAAATCAATGTTCAGGATAGATTAAGAAAATCACAGTGACACTGTTCATGAGCAGATGTCTTAAAATAGCTATGTTAAAAATTTGGTGACAAAAGTCCATAAAATGACTGTGTTATGAACGAGCATTGCGCAGTTTCTACGCACCCTCGTAAGTTCATGAATTTGTAATATTTTCAGTCCAGATTTTCACCACTGGCATTTTTTCACACTTCCTTATGAACAGTACAGCTGTCATTTTTCACACCATGGCCAAAATGTGTTTTCACACTTCCAGCACAGAAATGAGTGGTTGCTGTGGGAAATCACTATTCGGTACAAATTAAGAAAATCACAGTGACACTGTTCATGAGTGGAGGTCCCAAAATGCCTGTGTTGACAATCTTCTGTAAAAAATCCCCAAACTAATTACATTATGGGTGTACGTTGCACAGTTTCACGATGTCGCGACTTCACCAGTTTTTTTATTGCTGCAGATTTTCAACATTGCCATTTTTATACCTCCCCATGAACAGTACAGCTGTAATTTTCACATCCTGTTCAAAATGTGTTTCGCACCTGTGGTGCCAAATGGCATAGTTGCTGTGCAAAATCAGCTTCGCTAACGAACTGATATTGCCACTGTTCATGAGGTGGGGGGGTCACAAAAAAAAAAATGTTGAAAATTTGGAGTGAATATACCAACCAACGCCTTAAGCGTTAGGGTTTCTGACCATAACGCCCCACCCTGTAGAGACAGACAGGCATCAGGGGTGTGACTTGGGATTGTCGCCTGTAATGCTCATACTATTCCACTCCCACTCACACCCTGCAGCCAGTGAGAGGCATCGAGGTGTGCCTTGGACTCTTCGGACCCAAAGTTCACCCCATTCTTCTATACCGCACCCATCTCACTGTATTTCCTGATGGAATGGGGTGTGCATAAGGGCTAAAGGCCCCAAGGCACACTGTGACACCTGTCTGTGTCTGCATGGTGGGGTGTAGTGAAATAGCATGGCTGTTATGCCTGATGACCCAGAGGCACACCCCAATGCCTGTCAGTATCTGCAGGGTGGTGGCAGGGTTGGCTTCAGTTCAGTACTTCACTGCCATTCCTATTATGCAGCTCTCTAACTCCTACACTACCAATGCCAATGCCAGCAAGCAAGCATTCGGCATTGACAAATGCTTGTTAGTACCACATCTGTTTACACTTGGGTGTCTTAAAACTTTGTTCTACTTTTTACATGGTTGTATTGTACATTTTTCTATTTTGCCTAGCTTGTACTGTCCTATTTTCAAGAATAAATAATTTCCTATCTAGTAACATGGGATGATGATGTACATACACTACCGGTCAAAAGTTTTAGAACACCCCCATTTTTCCAGTTTTTATTGAAATTTAAGCAATTCAAGTCCAGTGAATAACCTGAAATGGTACAAAGGTAAGCGGTAAACTGCTAGAGGTTAAAAAAAAGTTTAGGTTAGCAAAAACTGCTGTAGAGAAATTGCAAAGAAAGCCACGGTGTCAGTGAGTACAGTTTCTACACCATCAAAAGGCACTTGGAAACTGGAGGAAACTCTGACAGGAAGAGGTCTGGCAGACCCAAAGCCACAACAGAATCAGAAGACAAGTTTCTGAGAGTCAACAGCTTGCATGATAGGTGGCTCACAGGACAACAGCACAGAGTGACTGGCACCCTGAACCAAAACGGCTACCACAGCATTTTGCAGCGCCATGCAATAGCCTCTGGTCTATGCCTAGTTGGTCAGGGGTTCATCCTACAGCAAGATAATGACCCAAAACATACCTCCAGGCTATGTCAGAACTACCTTCGAGGAAAAGAACAAGATGGTAGGCTACAAATCATGGAATGGCCAGCACAGTCTCCAGACTTAAACCCCATCGAGCTGGTTTGGGATGAACTGGACAGAAGGGTGAAAGCAAAGCAACCTACAAGTGCAACACATTTGTGGGAACTTCTGCAACAGTGTTGGAAGAACTTCCGAACAATATTTGATGTCCATTGTAGGAAGAATGCCACGAGTGTGTTCAGCGGTTACAGTATATGTGCAAAAGGTGGCTACTTTGATGAGTCAAAAATTTAGATTAAATTTTGTTAAACAAAATGATTCTATGATTTCTTTTTTATCTCCAATTGTTTATTTGTTCTATGCTTTAATTTCAGAGTACATTGAGACATTAACCTGCATAAATTTCAATAATAACTGGAAAAATGGGGGTGTTCTAAAACTTTTGACCGGTAGTGTAGATACATAGATACATACTGTAGATACATAGACAGTGTCGGCAGATAAGGGCCTATGGCCCACCCAATCTGCCCATTTGAGCTTGTAAGTTCAGTTTATGTTTTCCCAGAAGTCTGTTGCCCCTTACCCCTGACCTCCAGAATTCCTTTATGTCTATCCCATGCATTCTTAAATCCCGTGATTGTTTCAGCCCCTACCACTTCCTCTGGCAGGGTGTTCCACTTGTCCACCACCCGTTCTGTGAAGAAATTCTTCCTCATGTTTCCTCTGAGTTGTCCTTCTTCCAACTTCATCCCATGCCCTCTAGTCCTGGAACATCTTTTTCACTTAAAAATAGTGTATTCCTGCACCCTGTTCCTCCCTGTAAGATACTTGTATGTCTCTATCATATCCCCTCTTTCCCTCCTCTCCTCCAGGGAGTACATGTTCAGTTCCTTCAACCTGTCTTCATAGGACTTGTGATGCAATCCATGCACCATCTTTGTTGCCCTCCTCTGAACCTTCTCTACCCTGTCTATGTCCTTACGTAGGTATGGTCTCCAGAACTGTACACTGTACTCCAGGTGGGGCCTCACTAGTGTCTTGTATAGTGGAATTATGACCTCCCTTTTCCTGCTGGTGATGCCCTGCCTATACATCCCAGCATCCTATTTGCTTTACCTGCTGCCTTGTCACACTGTTTCCCTACCTTGAGGTCATCAGAGATGATAACCTCAAGATCCCTTTCCTGCTTGGTGCATGCTATATCCTCACCCCCAACTGATATATTGTGCCAGGTTTTTGTGCCCCATATGCATTATCTTGCACTTCCTTGCATTGAATTTCAACTGCCAAACCCCTGACCATTCTTCAAGTTTCTGCAGGTCCCTTCTCATTCTGTCTACACCCTCTGGTGTGTCTACTCTGTTACAGAGCTTTGTGTCATAGCAAACAGTGAAATTCTGCCTTCTAGGTCCTGCGCAATGTCACTGATGAAGATGTTGAATAGGACCAGTCCCAGCACTGATCCCTGTGGTACCCCACTGGTCACTCTTCCCTCTGTGGAGTGACAGCTATTTACCACCACCCCCCTCTGTGTCCTGCCACCCAGCCAATTACCTACCCACCACACTACTGTCCTGCCCACACCCATATTCCCCAGTTTGTGTAATAGTCTTCTATGTGGCACAGTGTCAAAGGCCTTGCTGAATTCCAGATAGGCCATGTCCTGCCCTCCCTGATCCACCTCCCTAGTCATCCAGTCAAAATTCAATGAGGTTGGTCTGACATGACCTCCTCCTGGTGAAACCATGCTGCCTTGGGTCCTGTAGTCCATTGACAACCAGATGTTCCACCAATCTCTCCTTCAGTAGTGCTTCCATGATCTTCCCACTACCAAGGTGAGGCTGACTGGTCTGTAGTTCCCTGCTTCCTCTTTGTTCCCACTTTTGTATAAGGGGACTACATCTGCTGTCCTTCAGTCTTTGGGTACCTCCCCTGTTTCCAGTGATCAGCTAAACAGGATAGCCAGAGGTTCAGCCACCACCTCTCTAGTTCTTTAAGGACCCTGGGTGCACCCCATCTGGCCGCATTGCTTTATCAACTCTTATTACTTCCAGTTCCTTCAGGACCCTTTCTTGTGTAAAGGGACTTGTGTCCATTTCTGCACCATTCTCACCCTTGTACTCCTTTCAGACCCATTACCCTCCTCTTCCTCAGTAAAGACTGAGCAGAAATACCTGTTCAATATGTCAGCTTTACTGTTGTCATCCTCCACGCGCCCCCATCCTCCCCCTTCAGTCTCACTATCCCTCCCTTTGCCTTTCTTTTTTCACTTATGTACCTGTAAAAGGTTTTGTCTCCTCTACCCACTGATTTTGCAGTGTGTTCTTCTGTCTGAGCTTTGGCTTCCCTTACTGACCTCACTGCCTCCCTTTGCTTCTCCTGGTACTTCTCCCTATCCCCTTCTGCCTGTGTCTTTTGTATTGCCTGAATGCAATCTTTTGGCTTTCGCTTTCTTTGCTACCTCTTTGGAAAACCATAATGGTCTCCTCTTCCTTTTCCTCTTGCTAACCTGCTTAATGCATAATTCTGTTGTTCTTGTAATCCCCATTTTAAATACTGCCCACTGTTCCTCAGCCCCTGATTCCTGTCCCATTCCCCTTAATGCCTCTTTCAAGTATCTCCCCATTTTCCCAAAGTCTGCCCCCCTAAAATCCAGGATACGTGTTTTTGTGTGGTTTGGTTCTGCTCTTTCTGTGATTTCAAACCACAATGACTGGTGGTCACTGTTCCCAGGTGCTTCCCACTGTTACCCCCATCACACTGTCCCTGTTTGTGAGCACAAGGTCCAGTATTGCCTTCTGCCGAGTTGGTTCCATGACCAGTTGCTTGAGGAAGGCACCCTGAAGGAGTCCAGGATAAATCTGCTCTCTAGTTGATGCTGCTGCTGGGATGCTCCAGTCCATGTCTGGATATGAAGTCTCCAACCAATACTACCTCATCCTTTGTCTGCCATCCTTTGGATGGCTAGCATCAACTCCTATCTATTTCTTCCTCCTGAGCTGGTGGTCTATAGACCACACCTGTGTGGATGGCTGTCCCCATTTTCCTTTCCAGCTTAACCCACAGTATCTCTCCCCATTTTGTTCCTCCTGGATCTCTGTGGCCCTTATGTCATTTTTCACATAGAGTGCCACTCCTCCTCCACTCCTCCCTTCCCTGCCTGCTCTGTCTCTTCTGAATATGTTGTAGCCAGGTATGGCCATCTCCCAGTTGTGGTCATCATTACACCAGGTTTCAGTGATGGCCACAATGTCCAGGTCTGACTGCACCATGACAGCCTCCAGATCTTCCATCTTGTTGCTAAGGCTCCTGGCATTTGCACACATGGCTTTCCATGATTAGACCTCCCTAGACTGTTTCGCTGTTCTACTCCAGCCCCTTCCTTGGTTTTCCTTTATCCTTGGTTCTCCTTGCTGTCTGCCCTTCTGCTGAATTTTGCCCCTTTTCTGTCTATCCACCTCTTTGGGCATTAATCTCCATCTTTTGCACACTGCTTTGCAGAGATAGCCACTCCTCTGGTTCACTGGTTCCACTGCTAGCTGTGGGGGTGAGCAAGTAGGTACCCTCCTTGCTGGCCTGCCACCCCCCTTTGCTAGTTTAAATGCTTGTCAATGTAGCATTTAAACTTATCATTGAGTGCTTGGATTCCCTCCAGGATGGATGCAGGCCATCAGGCTTGAACAAACCTCCATCCCTCCAGGTGGGTCCCCAGTCACCAATGAATCCAAATCCTTCCTCACAGCACCAGTTCTTCAACCATGAGTTAAAGTTCCTGGTGCATGCACTCCTATGCTCTCCCTTGCCTCTCGCAGGAAGTACTTCTGAGAAAGTGACCGAAGTAGCTACTTGCTTGAGACCCCTCCCCAATTTCCTAAACTCTTCCTGAACTTCCTTTGGCTCCCCATTTGCCAGGTCATTAGTACCTAGGTGGATAATGACATCCAGCTCACGCTCCCGTCTTGCCTTCCCAGTGATCCCCAGGATCTTCCTTCCATCCCACCATGCCGTGGCACCTGGTAGGCACCTCACCTCCCTGTCCTCCCCCTCCTGTGTTCCTAGCTGGATCCCTCTTATGATGGAGTCCCCCACCAGGATTCGCTTCCTCCTCCTCTGGGGTCCACTGCTTTCCCAGATGAGGTCACCTCCTTGGCTAACCTCCACATCCTTTCCTTCCACTTCTCTAGGTACCTCTATTTGGTTGTCCTCATTTGCCAGTATGGCATATGAGTTCTTGAGTGGAATAGGATCTGGGACGTGCCTCTGCCTGACCGCTCTAACCCTCCCTGAGCCCACTGTCATCCAAGTGCTCCTCGTTCTCGGCATCCTTTGAGGCAGTTGCATTGGACTGGGTGGTCTCTGGATAGGGGTGATGGTACTCCTGACCCAGTTTACTTCCGCTCTGAGTCTGGCTACCTCATCCCACAGTCCAGAGAGATGCATGTAGATAGGGCAGCACCTCAGTGTCCAGAAGGTTTGCGTGAATATGGCTGCCCCACAGCCACTGCATTGTACCACTCCCCACATTATACTGCAATTATACTGCTATTCCACTACTTGTCTGCTGCTGAAGCTCCCCAGTTCTCTTTTTATTAATTTACTGTCCTAAAAATCCTGCCACTGATCCTCAGATAATTTTCTTTAGAAAAAAAAGAAAAAGAAAGAAAAGAAACCAATAAATAAATAAATGAGTCAAAACACTTGTCGTGCTGAGGGTGGGCTTCTTCCCCCTTATGCCCCTCCTACTTCACACCCCTTACTATACCCTGTGTTTAGCTCCTGTCAATCA
This sequence comes from Neoceratodus forsteri, assembly GCA_016271365.2. NCBI lineage: Eukaryota > Metazoa > Chordata > Ceratodontiformes > Ceratodontidae > Neoceratodus > Neoceratodus forsteri. The sequence continues at coordinate 107,698,987 of CM057450.1, read as the reverse complement.
GATTACAGGGCATATAATTAAGAGTTGGTGGAAGGGGAGGGAGGGGGCGGTGAAAATTTGCAGCAATTAAAGACAGCACAGAATTTCACCACCACTACATTTTAAATTTTCAACAGCCCAAAAACACTTCTAAGTAAAGACAACAAAGAAAGTACAGTGTCACTAAAAGCCCACAATCTAAGTTTAAAAGAAAAAATAGCAATTACCAGTTACTCTAAAGCACTGAATTGAATATGTTTCCTTCCTTCCCCTTCTGGCTTCTTCTGAGAAAAAAAAAATGTAATACAGTTTATAACATCAAGCTATAGAAATAAACATTTTCTGTCTAATCCACGTATGATTCTGATGTAACACAGTGTATAACGACATCAAGTTATAGAGCAAGTCTCCATGCAAAATTAAAACAGTAACCTAGTGTAAGAACATTTAAAATCCGAAGACAAAACTGGGACTATGCAGGACCAAACTAACTTGGATACTGTATTGGAGTCATACATGAAAAACAAAAATGCAGAGTGGAAGAAGGGGGCATACATGCTGTGAATCAGACCACTGAGGAAAATATGAATGTTGATACGAGGACTATCTGTTTTTAATGTTGACAGTAATATTTAAAGGAGTCGAGACTGCGTCTTTTGAAACTAAAATGTTCTTCCTACTTAACCACCCCTATGTGGCTATTCAGATCTGTGAAAGAACTGTAAGGAAAAGAATTGACGGTCTTCTTGACAGTTTGTTTAACTATAGCTACAACATTTTTAGAGATTCTAAACAGGAGGCATTAGATGAGGGCTGCAAAACGGAGAATTGATACTAAAACCCACAGACGAGGGTGGACATATTGTAATTTTGGATAGCTCAAACTATTTTAGTATTGTATATGATCTGCTGAATAATACTGAAACTATTTAAAACTGACAGGTGACTCCTTGTACCAATTAAAATGGACTTGCTAACCATAGGGCATGACGGAAAAGGAAAAAGTGATAACAGAAAAATAATTTCTGTATATTTTGACAAAGTACACTATGACACCTATCATATACATCTTGCCTAAGGTGCACACAATTATACAGAAACCTCCTTGGTGTCCCATAGTATCAGGGGTGGGATCACTGACAGATAATCTTTCAAAGTTCATTAATTGCTTCCTGCAGGAGTCTGTCAATAAATTAAGATCCTACCTCAGGAATGCTATAAATGCCCATGTTGATTTTAAGGATTTTGAATGAGACACTGAGTATTGGTGGTGAAGTATCAATGTGAAGTTTTTGTATACTTCCATACAGCACAACCAAGGGATTCAAGTATGCACATTTTTTTGGGATGAAATGGGGTATGTTGACTAAAAATATTTCTGACAGCGGGCTTTAGATTAATTTTAGAACACATTTTCTTTGAATTCAAAAGGAGAGTATTTCTTAAAAATGTGAGGCACAGACATAGATGCATCAATTGCATCTTGCTATGCAAATTTATTCCTCAGCCTATGGAAAGAAAAAAAATGTCATTTTCAATGCTGGTGTAAACTATCGTTCTAGTAAAACAGTTAGTTTGTGTGTCTGTGGTCAGGAGCACAAGAAGACACAGAGGAATTCACAAAATGCCTAAACAATGTCAGCGATCTCAAATTCACCCATGTTCTGAAGCAAGAAGAATGGATTTCTTAGGAATAACTCTAGTGCAGGAATATCTGGTGCATGTGATGATCAAGCAAGCAAGCAAAATTTAATTTCTTTAGCACCCATCCCCGGAGGCTCTAGGTGCTATACAACAAGGTATAAATTAAATTCAAAAACACAGGAAGAAATAGATAAAATAATTAAAAAAGATAAAATGAATAGCAGTGTACCAATAGCAGACTAAGTAACTAATAGATAATAAGTAGCCAATTGGATTACTTGGTATTACTTGGTATGAAACAACAGAAGAAGGCCAGAGCCCATCAAGACTGTTCTCCACACTATGTGGGACATTATTTATCTATTATCCCTCAACCAAATATCTAATTTGTTTTTAAAGACAGTGGCACTAGTTGCCTCTACCAATTCTTGTGGGAAGGTGTTCCATACAATGGATGCTTTTATTGGAAAACAGTTTCCCCTTTTGCTGGTTTTATAAGTTTTTACTTCAAGCTATTTATTATGCAGTCTCAGAACATGTCTCCTTTTGGAGAGTGTTAGACCACATTTTTCCATTAGATCTGGTGAATTTATTAAATTAAAAACCATAAGCATATCACCTCTTAATCTTCTAGTTTGAAGAGAGAAGAGACCAGTATCTTTTAATCTGTTCTGATAATCCAGGTTTGTTAATCTTGGAATCATTCTAGTTACTCTCCTTTGAACCTGTTCAAGAATTGTTATGTCTTTTTTTTGGTTTGGATTCCAGAAAGGAGAGCCATAGTCTAGATATGGTCTAATGTATGCCCTATACAATGGAATAAGTCATTGTTCAGTGCAATTAATAAAAGTGCAATTTATTTGCCTCAAAAGTCTGTTGGTCATGCAAGCAGTTCTAACACAGTAATCATTTGATGTAAGTTTATTATTAACATATATCCCTAAATCTTTTTCACAATTTGATGAGTGAAGTGGTAGTCCGTTTATATAATATATCATTTTTGGATTATTTACACCGAAACACACTATTAAACATTTGTCTTGATTAAACTGCATATGATTTTCATTTGCCCAAAGTGTTAATTTTTCCAAATCCTTCTTTAATGCAGAAATATTTTCTCGATTATTAACCTTACCCCCCAATTTAGTATTGTCTGCAAATTTAACCATGACATTATTTGGCCCTGTTTGTAAATCATTGTTAAAGAGGTTAAACAATGTTGGTCCCAAGACCGACGCCTGTGGTACACCACTTTTTCACACTACCCGAATCAGACAAGATATCATTAATTCTGACTCTCTGAGAATGATTTGTCAACCAGTTTAAAGTCCAGTTGACAATATCAGATGAAAAACCTAGATTGTGCATTTTAGTAATTAGTTTTTGATGTGAGACTTTATCAAAAGCTCTACTAAAGTCCAAAAGAATTACATCAGTAGGGATACACATATCTAGTAGAGTACTTATATTATTGTAAAAAGATATCAGATTGGTGGTGCAGGAATACTTGGGAGTAAACCCATGCTGATTTGAATCTTAAATTCCTAATTTTTTACAATCTTGATCTATTAGAGACTTCATTACTCGTTCCATTAATTTACCAACCACTGAGATCAGGCTAATTGGATGATAATTTTGCACAGAACCTCTATTGCCTTTTTTAAATATGGGAGTAACTATTGCTGAATGCCAATCATTTGGTACAATGCTTTCTTGTAAGGATTTGTTGAAGATAATTGACAAAGGTATAGAAATATTTATAGAGGTTTTGATCAGAAACCATGGATGAACACCGTCTAGACCCGGACTAGTATTTTTTTTTTTTTTAGTTTTTTGATAGCCTGTATAATGTCAGTTGGATAGAACCTATGAGAATCTGTGTGGTGAACTTTAAATGTACTAATAGGTGATTTTTGAGAGAAGACAGAGCAAAAGTACTTATTAAAGAGATTCAAGGTTTCTATATCAGATAGAGAAGAGCCATTGGTTATAATGGGACCAATGGTCCTTGATACACCTTTTCTACTATTCATATAGGAGAAAAGAGATTTGTGACAGTCTTTTGTGTGAGCTAGTTTAAATTCTAGCTTGTTTTTTGCCAATTTAATAGAATTTTTGAAGTTTTTCACAGATAGTCTGTATTTATGTAATAGAGTAGTTTTAAATGGAACAGGACTATTCTTAAGTTTCCTAAAAAGTTTAATTTTTATTTTAATCTGATTTTTAATTGTCTTATTGAACCAAGGGGGGATTTTTCCTTTATTATTAAATTTCCTCTTAGATGGAATAAAGGTATTTTCCAAATAATGTACAATGTTTTTAAAAAAGTCCCAATCTTGTTGTGTTGTACAATTAAGAAGATTAGATTCCCCATTTATGTTTTGTAAGTATTCATTGATTTTAGAAAAATTTGCTTTATTATAATTTTTTGTACAGTATAACTGCTGAATTTCAAAAAGAATAGATGAATGATCACTGGTCCCAAGTGGATCCCAAATTTGTAAATTGCTGATTTGTTGCTCTATGTTAGTAAATAATAGATCCAAAATATTAGGACCGCGAGTGGGTTCAGTAACAAGTTGTTGTAATCCAGTACTAACTACCACATCTATTAGTCCTTTCTCTGCATAGGGCTGTCCTGAGAATGAGTCCCAATTAATCTGAGGGAGGTTAAAGTCACCAAATATTACAGTATCTTGAGATTCTGAAAAATGTGTAATTTCTTTAAACATATCAGTTGTGTAATCTGAATTTGCAGATGGAGGTTGATAGATGTTACCAATAGTTATATAGGACTGCTCCTTCAATAAGATTTTAACCCATATACTTTCCAAAGAAAAGGGAGAACACACTTCAAAAGAAGAAATATCATTTCGTATGTACATATAAACTCCACCGCCTTGCTTATCTAATCTGTTTTTATGATATAACTTATAACCTGGAATTTCTCTGGACCAAATTGAGGATGCGTCCCACCAAGTTTCAGTTACTCCCACCACACCTATATTTAAAGTTTTACATTTGGCTTCAAGTTCTGCTAATTTGAGTTGGTTTAAAGATCTTGCATTGAAAGCTAAGAATTTACATTTAGTTGTAATAATATTTTGGTAAGTATTCAGAGACTTGGGAATAGACCCATTTTCCCCCATTGTTTTTAGTTTAAACAATGAGTTATGATTTTAGTGATACTTTTCCCCATAAGTGTACTACCCCTATGACTGAGATGTAAACCGTCCCAGCAAAACAAGGAAGAACGATCTGAAAATGATTCCCAGTGGGTAATACAGGGTATAGCCTGCTTAAAACACCACTTTCTCAGCCATTCATTTCGGGCTTTGATTTTCTGCATCATGGTAGATGTTGCTTTTGGGACAGGTAGAATTTCAGATATACACACACAGCATCCCCTATCAAGTAACAGGTTATATAACGCCACATAGTCCTGTTGTAACTGATTAAATGGGGTGTTGTTTATATCATTAACACCGGCACGTATGATAACCAGTGGATTTTCCCCCACATTTTGTAAAATTTTAGGCATCATGGAGGTAATGTCAGATACCCTGGCCCCACGGAAGCTAGAACAAGTGCGGTTGCTCTTGTAACTATTGCATACCACCCTGTCAATGTGCTTAATGATTGAATCTCCCAGGACTAACACTTGTTTTGAGACAGTAGGGGTACAAGAATCAGAAACAGGTGATTGTTTAACACACTCTGGAGCGATTAACTTAATAGGTATTGATTTGGTAGCTTGAGACTTACTAGGACAAATATTCATGGGCATTAACTCCTGATTGAAAAGGGTTTTTAAATCATTATTATCAACAGAGGGTGATGCACAGGATAAATCATGTAGCACTTCATTATTTGATACAGTCAATTGTTGAAACCTATTACGAGTTTCAATAGGGGCACTATTGAGTATTTGACTGCCCCCTCATTTTTTTAAGAGGCTTTGTGACAATGGTCCAGTCATCATTATCATGAAAAGAGGGTGGATAATCATCCACCTAATAAGAGGGGGCAGAGGCAACAGGTATACTAGTACTAGTCATTATAATTGTCTCCTCATCAGGAGGCATAGAAATGCTACCTAAATGTGAAGGAAATTGTTCATTAGAATGAAGTTGTTCATCCATAAGATCAATGTAACTTTCCAATTCCCTAATATCAGTAGAAACTGGTTTAATATTAAGCAGAAACACTATCTCTGCTTCAAGAGTAGTAATCAGATGGCAATTAGCACATACATACTTGCTCCCATACTTTCCCTCACTGTACATAAAACATTGCATACACTTAGTAAGTTCTTTTTCTATTATTAAAGGTGTATATTTACTAAGTAGAGGATATACTAAAATTATCTTATCCAAGTTTGTCTAATGCCAGCAGTTTCAGCGTGCCCAGCGGACACAGCAGACATGCGCTAACGTGCATGTCTCTGCACGCGTCTCCATGCAAGGCCCCACGCACGCTCACCCTGCTTGCTAGAGGGGCAGATTTTAAGCTGAAAAACCAGAAGTAAGCATCCGTTCACTTCTGGTTTCGGCGCGAAGTAAAAATAACAATATTTACTTAAATTCAGCAAGATTCTGTGAGTTGAAGGTTTACAAGCCCTTAAAAGGCAAGAGAACCACCAGGCAACAGTGCTTTTAACAGAGAGATGTTGTTTTGGGGTAGGAGGTATACTAGCCTATTGCTAGTCCTTCAGGTTCCCACATTGCTCTGCTATTCACTGAAGAGTCAGTTACATACCACACAGGGTTGACAAAACCAATGTTTCTCTATGATCCTTCCCTTCCCACCGCCAAACAGGAAGCCCCAGCTGACAGTCAAATCCAGCGGCTACAAAAGTAGAACTGGCCCAGGGTGGGTGAGTGGAGGGGTGGGATGGAGGGCAACCAGCAAGAGAAAAGGCCAGCAACAGGAAGCTGCAATCTGAGTCACCCACTTCCACAGTGTCCAAGCCACACCCCCAGTCAAGCTCCCCCTCCTCTCACCGGTCCAGCAAAGCAAGTTTACACAGCACCCCTCATAGCACAGAACACACACTGACTCCCCTTCCCCCCTTCTCTTCTTAACCTTAAATAAGACCCCCTCCACTTCCAACAAAGCACACGTCTGCTCAATCTCAACAGACCCTGACCCCCACCGAGACACAAGTGTCAAACCAATAAGAAAATGTAGCTTCCTCCAGTTAGCTGCTTTCTGCTCTGCAAGCAAGGCTAGCAACAGGAAGTTGCAATCTGAGTCACCCGCTTCCACAGTGTCCAAGCCACACCCCCAACCAAGCTCTCTCTCCTCCCACTAGTCCAGCAAAACAAGTTGACACAGCACCCCTCACAGCACAGAACACACACCGACCCTCCCTCTCCTCTTTCCTTCTTCAACCCTAAACAAGACCCCTTCCACTTCCAACAAAGCACCCGCCTGCTTAATCTCAACAGACCCTGACTCCTGCCAAGATATAAGTGCCAAATTAATAAGAAAATGTAGCTTCCCTCAGTTAGCTGCTTCCTGTTATACAAGCAAGGCTAGCACATATTAGTACAAAGAGAAAGCCTCCTTGAACAAGTGGGACTTCAGCTCTTTCTTAAAGGCTTCCAGTGAAGGGGCCTCCCTCAAGGACCTTGAGAGCAAGTTCCAAAGGGTCAGAGTTGCTACTGAAAAGGCACACTCCCCTGAAGACATCATTCAAACTCTGGGAACCACTAGGAGGCCTTTCTCAGAAGCATGGAGAGGCCGTGAGGATTGGTATGGAGACAGTAGGTCACCCAGGTAGCTAGGCCCCAATCCATGTAGGGCTTTATAGGTCTGCAAGCCGACCTTGAAGGAGATCCAGCACCTCATCAGCAACCAATGCAGGTCACGTGGGACCGGTGTTTTATGAAAGGACCTAGGGAGGCCTGCCAGTGATCTACCTGCTGCGTTCCGCACTAGCTGCAGGTGATGCAGGGCTCCTCCACTTAGCCCCAGGTACAAGGCATTGCAGTAGTCAAGCCTAGAGTTCACAAAGTCATGGATTAATGAGGGTAAGTCATTGGGTGGGATTAGGTGCTTAATCTGGGCAATGTTCCTCAGGTGGTAAAATCCATTTTGAATAATGGCTGACACCTGAGCCTTCAGTGTCAGTTGAATGTCCAGGATCACACCCAGATTTTTCACCTTCACAGATGCAATCAACTGAGAGGCACCGAGCATAAGACTGGTTGCATCCTCAGTCCATCTGGTACCCCGCCGACATCCAGGCTCAGTCACCAATGCTTCCATCTTGCCTGGGTTAAGCTTTAACCAGTTGGAAGACATCCAGTCCTGGATCTCAGCCAGGCAGGAGTTAAATACAGAGACCACGCTCTGTAGTCCTGGTGCAAAAGACATATACAACTGGGTGTCATCCACATAGCATTGAAAGTCCATACTGTATCATCTAATAATATCTCACAGAGGCAGCAAATACACCACAAACAGGAGTGGCAAAAAGATCATGCTCTTCGGAACTCCACAGGATAGACACAGATGCTTTGGGCAGGAGGAATGAGTTCCCATCACTACCCTTTGCATCCTGCCTGTGAGGAAGGACTCAAACCAGCTGATGACAGTGCTGGTGAGTCCATAATGTTCTTTATGGTGATCCATTAACATCCCATGATCTAATGTGTCAAATGCTGCAGAGAGGTCAAGGAGAATGGGAACAGATCACTTATCTCTGTCTCTTGCCCTAAGGAGATAATTTTTCACTTTGACGAGTACAGTCTCCGTACTATGCCTAGACCTAAATCCAGACTGGAGCAGCTCAAAGATTTCAAAGACAGTGAGTCATGCCTTGAGCTGAATGGCCATCACTTTCTCATAACCTTCCTCAGAAAGGGTAAATTAGAGATGGATCTATAGTCTGCCAGACTGTCTGGGTCCAGTGAGGACTATTTCAAGAGAAGTTTCACAACTGCCTCTTTCAAGGGCTCAGGAAAAAACTCTCTTGAAAGGGAACACTGGACTATCTCAGCAAACACTGGACCAATGGACTCCACGGAACTCACAAGAAGGTTAGTTGGGCTTGGGTCTAAGTCACAGTATTTAGACTGCAACTTCAAGACTATCTCACTAACCTCTTTTACCCCGACTGGATCAAACTCATTCCAAAGCTGAGGAAGGCCCCTCTAAATTTCTGACATGATGCTGCACATCTGAGGCACCCCACAGGGAGATACCTGCCCTGATAGAGCACACTTTGTCAGTGAAGAACAGACAACACTGGGTCATAGAAATGCAACTGCCACTATTTGTCGAAAGCTGACAGCTGTCATTCAAAGAGTCTAATTGAATCTATCCCTTACAATCAAATCCTTCATTTGTGAAGGGATTGTTTTAACATAGCAGATTTTCTTGCACAGGCAGAGGATCTCAGAATGAGATTTTTATAAAGAGGGTATGTAATGCTAAACTGTTAACAGCTTTAGAAAAATCAAGGAACCATCCAAGGGAATTGTTACTTGAGTCAATATATAAAAGAAATGAGGGCAGATTCACCCTAAACAACCTGTTTAGTAACAGAGTATAAATGCATTTCAGTAAGCATGGCAACATTGTAAAGCAGTGGTGGGCAACCTGAAATAGCCTGAGGGCTGCATATGTGTCCCTCGGACCACCTCGAGGGCTGCATTAACACGCATGACTTGGACGGGACCCATGTTACCAAAAATTGACACATTTGAGACCTTTTTAATACAAAACACCTTTATTTAATGTAGTATAACAACCTTAAAAAGTTTAAAACAGTATTAAATAGTATTGTATTTCATATTTAATATTAATGCGTCTTTTGGGTTGCCATATTCTCAACAAGCTTTTTTAGGTTCAGAGCAAGATGGGTGCAGGCGCATCTCAGCTCTGCTGATAGGTTACTATCAGTAAGTCTGTTTTGTTTATTGCTTTTTATATGTCCCATTCCTGAGAATGTTTGCTCACATATGTATGTGGAGCCAAACATAGTCATCAGTTTTGCAGCACAGGTACGGAGCACTGGTCCACCAAAACTTTGCAATATCTGATGTATTCCTTCTCTCTTGATATTGTTTATTGTGCAGTCATCAAGGGCTTGAAAATTAAGAATTTCATCCTCAATTGCCTTTTTGCTAAGTTTGAGTCTCTGGCACACAATGGTACTGCTGCTGAAGTCGAACTGAAAGGGATTTGATAACAGTGCCGTGAATGGCTTTAGCTCAGTCAGAGATGTGAATCGCTTCTCAAAATGCTGGTATAAAGAAGTCATCATCTCAGCATGCGCAGATGGATCATACTCGGTTCTGTATACGTCAGATGAATTGTTCAATACTTGTAAATAGGCAAAATGGGTGAACTCGTGTGACTGTAGCTGTGATGCCATTAATTGTATTTGAATCGTGAATTTATTGATGCTTGTTATCAGGGTGGGCAGCAGATGGTTTTTGAACTGCAGTGCCAGGTTCAGATCATTGAGCTGCATAGTTATGTCTGTCAGGAAGGCAAGGTCCAACACCCATTGTTCATCATCCAGTTCTGGCTGTGCATGTGAACACTGCAACAGAAATTGTTGGGAGAAGTGCAATAAAACGTGCAAGTACTTTGCCCCTACTTAGCCATTGAACTTTGCTGTGTAATAGCAGATGTCCATATTCCGCATCAAGTTCCAGAAGTTTGAAGAACAGGCGGTGGTGCAATGGCCTTGCTCTGATACAATTCACAATATGCACAACTTTGTCCATTACTGCTTTAAGCTTGTCTCCCTTGTCCAACTTAGAACAGAGTGCCTCTTGGTGGATGATGCAGTACACACCAAATAAGTTTGGGAACTGAGACCTCGATAAGGCAAGAAACCCCCTGTGTACTCCAACCATCGAAGGAGAACCATCTGTTGTTACCAACACCAATTTCGTCATTGGCAAATAATGGCTTCTGCAGAATGTCATGAAAGCTTCAAAGAAATCAATACCTTGTGTTCGGCCATGGAAACCAATCAGCTCAAGGAATTCTTCAGTGACATGTAACTCACTGTCCACACATCTCACCCAGATACACAGTTGTGCCACATCTCTGTTGTCGGCTGACTCATCAACTGCAATACTAAAGGCTTTATACTTAAAAATAAGGTTCAAAACTTGGGAAGTCAAATCTTCAGCAATGTCATTTACTCTGCGACACACTGTTTGTCTGCTCATCTGAAGACGTCTGATGCTCCGAAGAATTTCATCTTTGTTTCTGAAATCATCAAATAAAATACGGGAAGATTCAATGAAGCTTTCTTTCATAAATTCTACATCAGCAAATGGCTTTGCGTTCTTGGCAAGTAACCACGCTATCTGATAGCCTGCCATAGTTATGATGTCTGCTTCTGACATTGCAATTTTTAGTAGACGCTGTTGTGCAGCAAGACCACTTTTTAAGACTGCAAGCTGCTGAGAACATGCAACTGATCCCAAAGGAAACTTATTTATGTATGCAGAATGACATTTTTCATAATGCCTTTGGACATTAAATCATTTTGAGACTGCTATAGTAGTCTTACAAATCAAACAGAAGGGCCTGCCTTGGTGTTCAGTAACAAAGAAATCAAACTCCCAGGACTCCTGCACTGTTCTGCCTTCTTCCTCTAGTTTTCATTGTTTACTGGTACTCTCAGAAGTTGGAGAACTTGGTTCAGGCAGTGTGGCTGTGCCGCTCCTCAATAGAAACATATCCATTTTGGCAGAAGAGAAACATTGAGTGTAGTGCTGTGTAGTCCTGTTGTGGCATCTGTGGAGTTTGGTATGTTTCTGGTGTATTACTGAGGTGACTCTTAACATCGTGCTTTGAACTGAAAAAAATTAACTTCAGCATAATTAAATTAATTGAAACACCAGAAACTGCCATTCACTACACCGGAGATGGGGAGGGGGAAGGGGAAACAACCACAAAGCTTGTACTTTTTATTTACCAGCAACTGCACAACTTTGTACCTAATTGCTTACTATGGTATCCACTCCTAGATGTGCTAATCAACTGCAAACCCACACTGATACCCCCGTTAACACTAATTTGCACTGATGAGCACTAACAAAGTAATTTCGTACCTTGCTCATCATTTTCCTTTTCAGCGTGTTCTCTCCATTTTCAGTGCATTCTCTCCACTCAGCCATGCAGCCCGCAGTAAATCCACACTAACACTTCCATTGCATGTATTTACATAGTTCAGTCAGTTCCATGTTCTGTGCTGCACAAAGATGTTTACAGGTACACAACGCAAGCAAATGGAACCCGGAAGAGACATGGACTGAAGAGAAATGAAAGAAAAGGTACATTTAAAAAAAAAAAAAAATCATCTTTCAGAAAGGCTCTCAGGGGCCATAGAACAACACGTAATGAGCCGCAGGTTGCCCACCACTGTTGTAAAGAAATTTTGTCCAATTTTTGTGAATGATGAGCATCTTGTAGAATGTTTGGGTGCATTGCCCCAAATCTCTTTTAGCTGTGTGTCACAAACTGGTTTCTCTCCCAGAACTCAGTCTGCACTGCTACCAGTTTTCACTGATCTTCAGGCACCTGAAAGGGTTACCTCAGTATGATGTGGCTGCCACCACCCAGCTACAACCTCACTTGAGATATCTTTAGGTCTGAAACCCACAAGAGTCACTGCTCACACAGTACAGTGCTCTTTAGAAAAAGTGTAAATGACCAACCCCTTTTGTCACTGCTGATAACACTTTGCTTTAGGTATGCCTGTCTCTTCAGAAACAGATCACAGACTTGCCAATTTACCCCGGTTATCTATACCTGAAGTAACCTAGTCACAGAATGCATTGAGTATATAAAAATAACATTTAATACTTAATGATATTTACATATGTTACAGGATAATACTAAAGACTATGGGAAATCCAGTATTTCTACAGATATAAAAATAAACACTTTTGAAAAGATTGAGATCACTCAGAAAAAAAAACTAACTCAAAGCTATCTAGATTCTTAGTAGAGTAGAAAACTGGGAACTGATGAGTTATAGCATACTCAAACATGTGATGTTGCTAGTTCAAACGCTCAAACATAGCTGCCTTCTCATTGTAAACATACAACAGAAATACATACGGCTGCTTGGCCCACAAAACCCGCATCATCATACATGCCTCTCTGACATCACATCCTGGACCAATCCTTCAATCTCTGAGGACCACCCTTTTCCAGAATGTGTCTAAACTAGTTTTGTTGATTATAGCCCGATCATTTTGTTATCCTGGCTGGCTACCCAGCAGGAAAACATCTCACTCTGCCTTGGCCCTATTTGCATTCAAAACATGTATTTTTTATGAGAAGGACTCAACTCTTTGAAGTTTAACTGAGACAAATGCCTTTTAGATCAAAAGACTTATTTTGTTTAACTTAGCTTTATTGCACATTGCACAGTCTACAAGCAATGAGGTTGCAGAGGGACAAACCCCTCCCCCTCTTTAGTAGAGTAGTACACGTTCTATCAGAAGGCCTATCACTATTAAGTACATTCTATCTTCAAGCTTGGGTTAACCCCAGAACAAATGAATTCTGCTACTCACACCCACTTGTTTGTACTGTGAGTACAAAGAATTTTTTTACACATAAGACCACACACAGCTGAGTTCCCTGCGATGTGGACCACACAAGAATATAATTTTCCATTTCCTCCAGACCTCCACCTCTACTGAAATACCTTATAGAGGCATAGCTGACAATAAGGAAAACACAAAAATACATTGCAATATGTCATATCTCCATCCTCTGGAAAAAAAAAAAAAAAATTTAGTGACCTTAAATGTTTTTTTTTTTATTTTAGCAGGTTTACTGTACCTGATATGCACCCAGTTTTCTCTCTGGTTTACCAGTTCGTTAAATCTTCAAAGCATCTCCCGTTCTTTACTGGGCCACTGGACATTGCTTAGATAAACCATCTGCATTGCCATGCTGTGACCAACTGCAGTGTCTAATGTCCATGTTATATGACTGTAGTACCAGGCTCCATCTTAACAATTTGGGGCTTTCCCTGCTGGTCCTTTGGAGGCATGTGAGTGTGCTGCGGTCAGTGACTGCTGTGAATGCCTTCCCATACAAATGTGGTTGTAGCTCCTGCAGAGCTCAGACAATACCCAGACACTCTTTCTCAGTTATGGCATAGGCCTCCTCTCTGAACAGCAACTTCTGGCTCAGGTACATGACTGGGTGTTCCTCCCTTGTGTGCATGACCTGACTCAGAACTGCTCCTAGCCCATGGTGGGATGCATACACATGCACAATGAACTTCAGAGAATAGTTAGGGCTCATGATCACAGGTGCCTGACACAATGCCTGCTTCATTTGGTGGAAGCTTGTCTCACAGTAATTTTTCCACTTAATGTTTTCCTACATTTTCTTCCTTGTGAGATCATACAGAGAACTGGCAATGCTACTGAAGTTTAGCACAAACTTCCCATAGTACCCTGCTGTCCCTAGGAAGGCCCGTTCTTTTCTCTTTGTTGTGGGCATGACCTATCCCTGTATGGCCTCAATTTTTACTGGCTCAGGCTAGATGCACTCCTCCCCACGCTGTGTCCAAGGTATGACACCTCTGCCATCCCTGTTTGGCACTTCTCCACATTGACTGACAGCCCTGCAACCTTCAGTCAGTGGAGCACCTGGGTCATGTGCTTTATATGAATCTCCCATGTCTGGCTGTAGATGGTGATGTTGTCCATGTATATCACGGCAAAGTCTTCTGCCCCAGACAGAATGTGGTTCTCAAGCTGTTAAAAGGTGACTGGTGAATTCTTCATCACAAATGGCATGACTCGAAACTCAGATAGGCCACCAGAGGGATGAAGGCCAACCTTTTTCTGGCATCAGGGGCTGGGCACTTGCCAATAGCAATTTGTCAGTTCTGTGGTGGTCAGGTACATGGCTCCCCCTAACTTCTCTAGGACCTTATCTGTCCTGAGCATGGGGTGTGTATCCATCTCTGTACAGCTGTTGAGCATGCAGTAGTCGACACAGGACCCATCCTTCTTAGGGATCAGTACCACTGAGCAGGCCCAGGGACTACTGGACTACTGGATTACCCTACGAGTCAGTATTTCCTTGATCTCCCCCTCAATGGCTTGTTTCCCTCTCTCAGGGACTTTGTAGGCTGACTGCTTCAGCGGGGTCTGGGACCCTATATCCACGTGATGCTTCATCATTATGGTACACCCCAGTTTTCCTGTGAGCATTTCCCCAAAAGCATGCAGCACCCCAGGCATTTTAGCAGCTTGGGCCAGTGTCAGCTTCTCCGAGAGGGAGACAGTGTCCACTGAAGATTCTCCCTTAACCTTTCCCAGGAGACCCATCAGCTCTGCCTCCTCCTCCAGATAGCTGTACACAGCCAAGGCAATCCTGTCCCAGGCACGGTAGTGCTTCATCATGCTCACATGGTAGATTAGCTGCTTGCACCTCCTGTCAGGTAGCTCCACCATGCAGATAACATCATTCACCCTCCTGACCACTGAGTAAGGACGATCACTTTTTGCCAGACTTCGTACTACCGGGCTCTGGCCCTATGATTGTACCATGTCTTCTGTCTCTGGAGTGTGGAGGCTAGGTGCTCCTGGGTGAACACCTTGAGCTCCTTGAGCCATGTCCTGAAATTTAGGACACCCTTCACAACAGAGTTCCATTGAATAGCAGCTGCCCCTCCCATTCATCCCTTACTGAATTGGGGGACCCCTTACCCTATGGCCAAACAGGAGCTCTAAAGGTGAGAACCCTGTGGACTCCTCGGGTACATCCCTGTATGGTAATAAGAGATGGGGTAAGTACTTATCCCACTTTCTTGCATGATGGTTGGTGAATGCCTTTAATATAAATTTAAGGGCTGCATTAAGTGACTTGACTAAACTGTTAGTCTGGGTTGATAAGGGAGGCCCTGGGCTGCCGTACCCCACACTTCTCTCAAAGACTATCCATTAGGGCAGACATGAAATTGGTACCCTGGTCTAATAGAATCTCCTTGGGGAAACCCACCCAGCCAACTATGCCGAGCAGTTCATGAGCCATGTATTTTCTGCCTCATTGGAGGACAAGGGCACAGCCTCTGGGTACCTTATGGCATAATATATGACCACCAAAATGTACTTCTTGCCTGTGCGAGTTGGGGTGCTGAATGGCTCCACAAAGTCCACAGCAACTCACCAAAATGGATCTTCATTTATAGGCAGGAGAATCAAAGTTGCCTTTGCCTTGTCCCCAATCTTTCTCACTCTTTGGCACTGCAGACAAGTCCTGTAGTAGTTTACCATGTCCTTAAAGATACTAACTTAAAGATACTAGGCCAGTAAACATTGTTATGTAACTCCCACTGGCCCCTTATTTAACCAGCAGTTTAACCATAGTCTAGGGGAAAAGAGAGGGAAGGGGGTTACATAGTGCCACCATAGACAAGGTGGGATATGCAGATGGAACAGACATTGTTAAACACAAACCAAGTGTGGCTGCTACCTGGCACACACCTGGTGGGACCAATACCATGGCCAAAACCCAGGTCCTGGGGAGAAAACATTTGCTCTGGGCTGTGCTAGGTTTGCACTTCTGGACGGGTACCCAAGTAACTCCACACACAGGAAGCAATAACATAAATGTCCAAGCCAGGTTGGGATTCTAGAGTGTGGCTTTATTCAATAACACTGTAGGAACAACACAAAGTGAAGATGGACCCCCAAGGGCTAGACAAACTGCAAATGCAGACATCTAAGGTACAGAACACCAAATGCCCATTTAGCATAGGATGACTGTAGAACCTGTGAACTAGCCACTTATAGAACACATACTTTCTTCCTGGAAATGGCACATTCGGCCAAAACTTTGTCACTTCTAATATGGCATAGGATAAGGTGTGGCACACAGACCACAAAAGAGCACTACAGGCTCCACACTTGCAGAACCCACATACAATGGATAAACTGGAGAAAACTCACTCACTGGAGTAGAACTTTCTTCAGGCATTGGCCACATGCACTGACAGAAAAGAACAAAGGTGCCATTCAGAACCCAGAATGTTAAACTGGTCACTCCAGATGGGGGGGGGGGTCTCCCACCTTTTGTTTCCAAGTTCATACTCGGCCATCCCTCTGGTAAATACACCTCACACTGTACCAAATGTGAAGATGCTGTCTAGAAATGTATTTCACACTTAACATCCTCACAGAGTACCAGAGGGGTGTCAGAGGTAAAAGTTCTGTTCACTTGGATGGTCACATACTGGACTCCGCAGAGGAAAGACAACTTTTAAACTCTTTAGGGTGACAGGGTCCCTCTGTCAGAGAATCCACCCTTAAAATGCAGGTACCAACTGGGCAGTTTCACGCAAAACAAAAGTACTCACAGAAGATGTACACAGGGCAGCTTCACCAAGTGTCCTGGTAGGATCAAGGGGATTGCCCCTAACATCTTGGCAGCCTGCTCCATCCCTCCTGGGATGAAACACAGAAAATCCCTTGGAGTCGGTTTCCACCACTTCACACAAGCTGGAAGATTGCTGAACTCCACTAGGGTGAAAAAGAAAACAACACTGCAGCCCTGTATCAGAGCTGCTGCCGGATCTGCAACTATACTCTGCAGACTCCATCCACCAACTGACTACAGAATCCTATCTCCCTCTCTCACAACAGCTGGCTTTGGCTTATGCTGCTGCGAGAGTTCTAAATGACATCACCCCTCCAGCTCTCAGCTGCGACTGACAACAGAGGGAGAGGCAGAGTGAAATCCATTTACTGGAAAATCACTAGCTGCCTTCCTTGCCTATCACTAATTCTAATGGGATTCTTGTAACCCCTGGGAACAAGGGGTTTACAGTTAGTCAGTCACGTTTTTGTGCAGCTGACCCTTAAGTGTCTGGAAAACTGTATACCATGGGCTAAGACCAGAAGCTGCTTCCTATACTCACTAGGAACTACTATCTACTGGAGCTCCCCTTCCTTCATTCCTCCCTTTGGAACCCATACATGATATAAAAGTCCATTCTCCCAGTACACCTCCCTTTTCTTGGAATTTTGAGAGTCACCTTCTACCCTTGTGACATGCTCCCTTAATTTCTGTAATAATACGTCACCTTGCTGAGCTCTCCCCAGCTCCACATACCTGACCTTCCCTAAAACACACCCTCCTGTGGGAGAGCTGCCCATGGCTGGGCTCTCCTCAGTCTGTAGCTGTGGCTCAGAACTGCTGATCATAGCTCCTTCTTCAATTACAGCTTCTTCTGAGGGAGGGGTTGCTTCCAGCTGCTCTGCCCTCTCTGTGTCCTCAGGAGCCAGTTTCCTAGCCTTACTATGGGCAGACACACATCATGTGTGCCCAACTATCAAAGTCATTACCCAGAATTACATCAACGGACAGGTCCTGTACAACAACGACCTCCCGTATCCCTGGCCACCTCCCCAACTTAGAAAGATCCAGACCATTGGCACTGAGACAGCTAGTTCCATCACTCCTCTAATTCTGGAGAACCTGCCAGTATAATCTATTGCTTGTGAATATCTCCACTCCCCCTAGGGTTTTGAAATGATTAGCCACTGTGGCTAAGAAGACCCCATATTTTTTAGCCACCACAAGAGATCCTTAGCCACACATCCCAAGTAATGGTGAAAATGTGTACGCAGTTGTATTAACTGTAGATCACAGTATTTTAATACCTTAACATCACGCTTGTAGTGGTTAGACACTGAATATACAGTCTGAGCCCAAAGTTTTGAAATCATTTTTTTTATTATAGCTGCTGCACAAGTAACGTGCACAGCAATAACATAAAGAAAGTTAAAGTCAAGATGGTGAGATGTGGCCATATAGCCAGTTCTGACAAAAAATACCAGCATAACAGTGCACAAGTTCAGGCAAGCACACTAAGACAAAACAGAATGCCTGACGTCAGTAAAGCCTTTAGGCAAGGCACTCAGTACTTTTTCAAGCAGGATAAGCAGTAAAACAGTGCAAATTTAGTTATTACACAAAAGGACAGCACCAGTGATGTCTACCCAGTAAGTTTTGAATCTTTGCCCCCTCCCCATTAGCTGCAAATAATGCCAGGGTGGCTCAGTAAGCCTGAAAGGCAAGGGGGCAGCCAGAAACACGTTCATAATAAGAAAAAAAAGCAATCATGTTTTAAAAATTATTAAAATCACGTTGTCTAAGAGGAATGTGCTCATACAAGAACAAACCCAGCAACTTTCATCTAATTATGCTTTCCATGGAGTAATGTGGAAAATCTGCCAGGCCAACACTGCAGTCAGGCTAAGCCTAAAAAAGGCAAGGCACACAGTTATTTTACATAAGTAAAGTGGCAAAATGTTTATAATATTTGAAACCTTGATATTGTTTGAAAACATTTAGGCACCAGTCATGCCTAATAAAAATCAAACAAAGGCAGTGGTAACTGTTTTTTATGAGGAAGTATACTGTAAGTTTGAAAACAATGTGGCAAAACATGCCTATTTCAAAAATCAGCAAACATGAAAGCCAGTAACTGTGAAACACCCAGATCAGTGCCAGGTGCCGGGTTCATAAGCATGAAAAATTACATTTCCATGGTGAAGCAGAAAAACTACAGTATCAGATGTGTTAATTTTCCATGTTTGAAAACATTAAGCAAGCCGGCCAGGTGCCAGACTGTGTCGTGGCATTACAACAGTTCTGCCAACTAACAGCATTAATTTGTTTTTTCTGTGTGTCTGAGCTTCATTAGTGACCACACAAGATTCAGCAGTGGATTCCTCGTCCGGATTATCCCAACCGCTTGCTGATTTTTCTAACTTCACTGCACAAGTTCTGAGAATCTGGAAAAATATCAAACATAAAAAACCTTTCAAACAGAGCATCTTCTTTTTCTCACTAATTTCGGGAGATGAAAATTTCCTTCCGGCTCTTCTAGATATTTCATTTAAATCCTGGTGGAGATTAGGTCTGAGTTACTACTGCCAATTAGTTAATAGCTCTGGTGTCCTACCTTTTTCAGACCTATAACAAAAATATGCCCTTCCCAAGGGAGATGTTGCTTCCAGCTGCTCTTCCCTCTCTGTGTCCTCAGTGTCCAGGTGCTAAACTATATTTTAAGACAAAAGGATTTTCCGACTTGTAGCCCTAATCCTTTAGCAACTCTCTGGACCCTACTTAGGGACACCCTTGCTGCAAGTTCCTGGGGGAAATTAATAGGTCACCTGTATAAAATACTATGAGATCGTTTGGGGGACTTATCCCACTCAATATTAGAGGCCTGGAATGAAGATTTACAACTAGAGATCCCTTTCCCACTCTGGCAAGAAACAACGTTGAAAGCAAGCAAGATTACATCTTCAGGAATGTGGAGGGAATTTGCATGGAAATTCCACTCTAGATACTTTCACTCTCCAGCAGTATCAGCAAAATACATGCCAGCCTCATATGGCTATTGTTGGAGAAATTGCAGCTGCCAGCTTGCAGACCTGGGTCACATCTTTTGGCACTGTCCAAGCTTGATACCCTTTTGGTGCACTTTACAGATGGAATTGGATAGGGGTCTCAGTGAAACAACTGAAGTGACAGCAGAGATGGTTGTGTTATCTATTTACCCTCCCCATAGACCAAGATGGGCTAGTACTCTGCTCCCTCACTTCCTCTTAGCAGCAAAAAAAAAGTCATCACTTGCAGATGGATGTCCCCTCTAATCCTGACAGCCTCAGAGTGGCATAGAATAGTGCATGAAATTTACAGACTTTAATATATGACAGCTAAGCTCCACAATAAACAGGATGCCTTAAAATGGCAGAGGTGGATCTTGTATTACCCCAGATAGACCCAACTTTCGTCCCTTAGAGTTTGGGGAGGAATGGGGTACCCTGTGGAATATGAGGGTGGGAGGACTCTCTTTCCACCTCCCCCGATTTTTCATAATCGGCTGGGGAGGATTGGGGGAGGTCCTTCTTAGGCTCCTTCCTTAAAGTAAATTTGTTTAGTTTAGTTTAGTTTATTAGTCTAGGAATTAATACCTTTGAGCCAGAGCTCTTTTACAAAGGTCCCACATCACAAAGAACATTTAACAAAGCACAATACACATTACAGGTAAAACCAGACGGAAAAGTTACATAATAAATTTGCTATTAACAGTTTAAGGCAGTAACGTTTTTTTTTTTTTAGAAGTTTCATAGTAAAACAAGCTATAACAGTTTCAAGGGAGTAGACAATTTGGAGGAAAAAGAAACTTCCTGGGAGAGGGCGATCATTAGGAGCCAAAGGGAGGCAAGAGAGGAGGGAAAGGTGGTGAGCAGGAGAGTAAGTGAGAGGGGACAGAAAAAAAGGGGGGGGAGAGTGAGTTTGGGTGGGAGACAAGAAATAGTAGTGGTACCAGAGGGCTCATCAGACAAGGAGAAAGAGGCCTCAGATGTGAGGATGGACACGAGGAGTAGTAGTCTTTATCTAGCGCAATCACAGTTTCTAGTGGTGGTGAGGTGAGCATAGAGCATGGATTTGAAAGCTTCGAGCGAGGTTGAGGATAGAGTAGGTGGACTTAGAGCATTGAACCATGTCGGGACCCTGTATGCGAAAGATCTTTGTCCCTGTGCAGTTCGGCATCTGGGAACCAGGAAAGGTTGTCGTTCAGATCTGGTGGAGGGTCATGAGCCAGGATTCAGTCAGAGTAGGTTTTGGATACATAATGGAGTCAGTCCCAAGATGGATTTTTTTGCCGTTATGCAGGTGAGATAAATAAGATGATCTGATAGGTTCAACCAGCCTGATTCATAGTACAGTTCACACGTGTGAGTCAGTCTTTGAGCCCCCGTGAGGAGCCGGCAAGCCTTATTCAGAGTGATTGAGATATGCCTTAGAGCAGTGGAGGTAGCTGAGCCATAAATAATAAGGCCATAGTCAATGATAGAGATTATGGAACTCTGTATAGCTATTCTCAGTGCCGCTTGGTTTAGAAATTGACGGTTACTAAATAGTATTCCAAGATGTTGGTTCACTGTTTTCGCAGTGTTGTCAATGTGGGTTGCAAAGGTGAGCCCTTGGTCAAAAGTGATGCCAAGGTATTTGAAAGTATTTACTTGGTCCAGTGTATTTCCCGCAGAGGTTTGTATGGTGAGTGGAGTATTTCTCTTTTTGTTTTGGTGATTGGTGAAGAGCATGGCTTTTGTTTTATAGTGGTTTAGCACAAGTTTACTATCCAGGAACCACCTTTCAACACTAGAGAAAGCAAGTTGCAGACTTTTATGAGGGAGTTTGGATCCTTGTGGGAAGAGAGAATTACAGCATCATCAGCGTATAAGATTATTTTCTCCTGGCAGAAATCTGGGAGGGAGTTAAGGAACAGGCTAAAGAGGAGCGGGCCAAGAATTGATCCCTGTGGTACACCCGAGAGAACTGGTTTGAAGTCAGAGAGTTTATTAGAGATTTTTACAGCCTGTGACCGATTAGACAGGTAACTTTTTACCCAAGCACAAGGACCTTCGGCCAGGCCTTGGCTGGTAAGTAAGGAGGTAAGTAGGCCATGATGGACTGTGTCTAAAGCTTTTGTAAGATCGATAAAGACCGCACCGGTTTGGCACCCTTTGTCCAGGGCTGAGTGGACTTCTCCAGAGAAATCAAGTAAGGCTGTTGTTGTACTATGTCCTTTCCTAAAGCCATGCTGTCGTTTACAGAGTAGATTGTATTTGTCCAGGTAGTCAGAGTATTGATCTGCCACTATACGTTCAAGTGCTTTGGCGAGGGGGAGGGAGTATTGATATCGGTCGATAGTTTCCTGTTGAGGTTTTAGTCCCCCCCTTTGTGCACTGGCTTAACTATGGCAGATTTCCATTTGTTGGGAAATTGACTTGGGCAAAGGGACAGATTAAGAATTTTTGCAAGGGGGTGAATTACTTCATCCAGGGTGAGAGACAGGATTTTTAGATCTAGGGTGTCACTACTTGTTCTGGATTTGGAGCAGGCCTTTCTTATATACTTGTGGGCTTCGTGCACTTTGATTTTCTTGAAGTAAAATTGTGGTTTGTCACGAGGGGTGTTTTGTGATACTAGGCTAGGCACAGGTAAGTCCGAGAAGAAATCTGAGGGGAGGACCCCACTAAGGTCTGTGAATGTCTTATTAAGCGCATCTGCAATAGTCTTTGGGTCAAGAGTGGTGGATCCATCAACTTTCATAATGGTAGGTGACGATTTTGATTGCTTACCCATTATGTTTCGGATGTTGTCCCAAAAGGCTCTTCCGTCACCCCAGGTGGATTCAAGGGCATTTTTGAAATAGGCGCTCTTCATTTGCCTAATTTGTGAGGTACATCTATTATGTGTCTGCTTGTATTTTAGGGTATCATGAGGTGAGCTGTGTCTCTGGCAATTGCCCAGAGGTGGTCCCGAGCCTTGAGCTCGGCAAGTAGTTTGGCAGTAATCCATGGATTTGATAGCGCTTTGATACGTTTTTTACTGGGGCGTATGTTTGATGCAGTATTGAAAGATTTAATGAAGTATTCTAGTGCGTATTAATATCAGTCGATTCAAAATTGGCATCCAGTCCTGTTGCAGGAGATAGGTTTTAACTTGATAAGATTCCCATGAGGCAATACTCTGCTTGTTATAACTTTGGGGGGTGGCTTGAGAAATTTATCAGACCAGGTACAGGACACTGGGGAGTGGTCACTGAGGGAGTCAGGGAGAACTTTAATGTTTTTTATCCGGTCAGGGTGATTTGTGAGAACCCAGTCAATAAGGGTGCTTGTACCAGTTTTGTAATTTTTCTGGGTGGGGGAGGTTACCATCTGCACCAGGTTTGCTGCTAGGATGTCATCTTTGTAGGAGCCAGTGTCAGAGGCGAGCCAGTTTATGTTGAAATCCCCGAGGAGGAGGAGCTCATTTTCAGAGGGCTGCAGACTAACAAAATCAAGTACAGACTTAATACTGGCACGGTGGTCTTTTGGAGGGATATAGACTGCGGCCATGGTGAGAACTTTGTTTTGTGCACCAAGGAGCAGTTTGATAGGGAGAAGTTGCATCTGCATATTTGTGGGGTGAAGCTGTCTGACAGGAGAGGTTGTCCTTTGTAGATGGCACAGCCCCACCTTTCTTGCTTGCCCGGTCGAGTCTGAAAAGATTGTAGCCTTCAAGCGAGACTGCATGATCCGGGGTGCTGGGAGATAGCCAGGTTTCCACAATGGCTAGTATATCAGGTTTTTTTTGCCCAACGAGAGTTTGAAGAGATGCCAGTTTGGGAAGGAGGCTGCAGATATTTAGACTGATAATGGAGAGACCACTACCAACTTTCACTGTTTTTGTTGGCTTAAGTGCAACAGGACCAGGGTTTAGGTGTATCCCACCAGACATTTGAAGTAGGAGGAGCAGGAGTTTCAGTGATGCCATTCGTAGTTCATAATAGGTTGGAGTGAGTTTCTGCTTGTACTTTATAAGACGATTGGATTTTCTTCTGGAGTCCCAGTAGAGGGTGATCGTTAGTGAGTTATAATGATGTGACAGTTTCCAATTAGGAAATATGGCTCTTTGAACCCAGGTATTAATTGGGTGATGTTTGATTAAGACTTCCAGAGTAAATGCCATGGTACCATGTTGCGGGTAGTAGCATAGAAAGGTGAGAGTAGGTGGAAGTGTTGGGTAGGCAGAGGGGGAGAGTTGGCATAAAGGGAAAAGGAGGGTGAGGGTGAGCAGGAACAGGTGGTGGGGACTAAGCCAAGGCATTATTTTTAGCGAGGCAGGAGAAAGCAGAGAAGTAGTGTGGGGTAGGCAGTCGGGGGGGTGATGAGCACTAGGAGGGTGGAGGGGTAAGGATTTTAGTGGGCTTAGGTGGATATCTAAGCACTATAGCGAGTACAGAAAATACTGGGAGGGTTTGGTGCCAGGGGGTTTAAGAGAATCACTATAGCGAGTACAGAAAATACTGGGGGGGTTTAGTGGCAGGGGGTTTAAGAGGAAAAACAACAAGACAGTATGGAGATTTAGGACGCAGAAAAGTGTAAAGGAAAAGGCAAAAGAAGAACGAGAAACGAGGAAGCACAAATAAGGTAAATAGTAGCTTAGGGGGGAATTGGGTACCCTGTGGAATATGAGGGTGGGAGGACTCTCTTTCCACCTCCCCCGATTTTTCATAATCGGCTGGGGAGAATTGGGGGAGGTCCTTCTTAGGCTCCTTCCTTAAAGTAAATTTGTAATCCAACGAGGTCCAGCTGCCTACTTAAATTTATTTACTTAGGATTATTCTTGGCCCCTGAGGCAACTATAGTAGAAATGGTGTGTGATTAACTTAATATTACCTACTATAATATATTGCAATTCTGACTTATAGCAACTTTCTGTCTAACTAGAACAATGTTGTATGGGAAAAGTTTTATCTTATAAGGTCATATGTAATAACCTAATCTAAAACTGATGTCTCTATCAATAAAAATGAAATAAAAAAAAAGATTCAGCAGTGGAGAAAATGGCAACAAACACATTTTGCAGTAGGTAACCAAATGCCACAATATTAAATAATAAAAACAAGCATAGCCTCAGCCTTGCCGGCCAGGACTCATTTCTTTTTCTTTTTCTGTTAGGTCTATGCAGCGCTGCAGGTCCTGAGAAGAACTTGGAGGAGGTGCATCTTCAGTTGTCTTGACAATTTGAAGAAAACCCTGCCTGTCCTTTTCTATGCCCAGATGTCAAATGCAGTTTTGAAATCAAACTTTCCTATGTCATCAGGAGCCTCGACCAGAAGAGTCATTAGATAGTTCACATTCCAGACTTTAAGATGATTCCTCTCGGCAGTCTTAATGTTGTTGTATGCACTAAACCCATGTTCACACTCCACTGAAGTTGATGGGGTTGCCTGATATACTGAATATAGTTTGGCCATGTTTGGCCATGATTCCTTGTTTGGGACTACCACTTTTATGTTGAATTCATCAATAGTGTACTCTAGATGTGCCAAGAATAATCTACGTAATAATGACCATTGCAATTTGGTTTCATCTTGGTTAACTGGCAGGATGTTAGTACGGAGTCCTTCTTTAAGGACACCGTAGTGAGCAATAAGATTCTCAATCTCCTGTTCTCCATATCTATCAATATTTTCATCTGGTGCATTGCATGGGCCTAATACCTTACAGTTGTCCAGCAATGTCCCTTCTGGAAAGTAACTTTCAAGCTGTTCAGCTGTTGACTGTATATAAGGAGTTTGCAGAGTCTTGAACTGTTCTCTTTGATACTAACATACTAACATACTAACATGCCAGCAGAATAGGCCTAACGGTCTTTCGTGTCTGCTCGTTTGGTCAGCCCCCACCCTGGGTGCTGGCCTTGCTGTCCCCCTCGCCTTCTCTGGCTTCTCCCTTCCCAGTTCCAGATATTCTTGCTGCATTGGATTTTGCTTCCTGAACCCTTCCCCTGTACCTGTCCCATACCCTCTTGAACCCCTCCACTGTCTCTGCCTCCACCAGCCCCCTAGGTAGTGCATTCCATGGATCCACCACCCTCTCAGTGAAGTAGCACCTCCTCCTTTCTCCCCTGAATCTTCCCCCCTCCAGCTTCCACCCATGCCCTCTAGTGGCCCCTTCCTCCTTCCTTCGAAGCACCCTGACTGTTCCTCCCTATTTACCCTCTTCATGTACCTGAAGACCTCTATCATGTCCCCCAGTCCCTTCTCTCTTCCAATGTGTACATATTTAGCTCTTCGAGCTCTCCTCATAGGTCCTGTCCCCCAAGCCCCAAATCATTTTGTTGCCCTCCTCTGGACCCTTCCAGGAGGTTAATGTCCCTCTTAAGTGTGGCCTCAAAACTGCACGCAGTACTCCAGGTGCGGCCTCACCAAGCAGTTATACAGAGGGAGTATCACTTCCCTCCTTCTGAGGTGATCCCCTAGTGATGCATCCCAGCATCCTGTTGGCCTTGGCTGCTGCTCCTACAAGTCTCAGAGTTGTTCATCTTGACATCCACCACCACCCCCAGGTCCCTCTCAGCCATTGAGACTTGTAGTATTTCCCCCCCAGGGTGTACACTTGGCCTGGGTTTCTGGCCCTCAGGTGGAGTACCTTGCATTTCCCTGCATTGAACCTCAGCTTCCACTTTCTAGACCATCTTTCCAGAGCCTCCAGGTCCCCCTGCAGGGCCACCCCCCTCCTCCCCATCCACCACCGCCCCCAGTTGATCCCATGTATCTAGCAGTGTATGTGTTCTAAATATAGATTTTTCCTCCTCTGGTGGTTCACTAGGCATCACTGATAGAAAAAACTTTTAAGTGTGGTCCTGGATTTTCGGGCAGTGCATGAAGTGCATCGGTGGTGCTAACGAGCTGCTGCCTTGCCTCCGAGAAGATGACAGACCGTTTTTGGAAAAGTTTCAAGAGAATTGCAAGAAGACCTATGGCATCAGCCAGAAAGAAAGTAATGGCAAAAAATTTGAAAGTCCCCATTTTCTTAAGACACCCTATAGCAAGGTTTCTCTGATAGTTATCTTCTGCCATTTGTGACAAAGCAGAAATAATGGGAGTGCTTGCCTGAGGTTCAATGTGGGGAATAGCTCCTCCCACAGCCTCTACATAAGCCCTCCTCTAACACACCTCCCTTGCTTAGGGAGTATATTTCCTGGGTTCCCTGCGTGGTGTGTGGCTGTGCTGGGTTTCGTTCCTGCTCCCTTGTACCCTCTTTCCCCTCACTCTGTCATGTTGCCCCTCCTGTTCCTTTCTGCTGCCTTCCTTATCTGCCCGTTTCTCCTCCCTGTTTCTTTTGTTGGTTCCCTACTGCCTCATGTGTTGCTTCTTTCCCTGCATTCTGGTTGTCTGCCTCCTCCTTCTGCTCCCGTTTGTCTTTCGTCCCTACCTCCTCATCCCCTGACCAGCCTGCTGGTCTGCTCCGAGTGGTGTTCCCACTGCTTCTGTCCTCCACTTCGCTTCTGTCATTTTTCTTTTGGGCTTTCCTCACACTCTGCTCCCTGACCGCCACTCCCTAACCACTGCCATTGTGCGCTATTCCTGTCCTTCTTCCTTCCCACATCATCCACGGAGCATAGCAGGAAGTGGGAGTACATTGGAATGGATTCCCCCCATCCTCCTTCAATTTAGCTCCATTGCCTCTCTCCCCTGCCAGATGTACTTCCTTATAGCTCGTTGATACTAACCTAGCTGGGTGATAACACTGCAGCAGCAATCTTTTGTAACAGGTATGTTCTTCTCACCTGTTACCATTCTAATTACCTCCGTTACCATGGTCTAGCTGCCGCACATAATGAGGCTGTTTTGTTGCACTTAGAATTAGTTGGGGCCACAACAGTGCAATCATGTTATATCTTGCCTTGTTGGGTACATTACTATCATGCTGAGCCATTCCGACAGCAGCTTATGCAATTTGTTCATTTATTATGAAAGTACCTTTAAGCACTAGCGCTCATTTACAAAGGTTCCACATCAGGTCAATGGCATTCACCAAAGAAACCTAACGGCAGCTTCAGCTATTCCAAGGACTTCAACTATGGTACAGTGTTAGAACACCACTCATGTTATATAGCAGGCTCAGAGCAGAGTGTAATAATAGGCAAGGGTCCAGTTTGTTTTGTACCCTTACCGTTGCCATAGAGGTAGCATTTACTACATTTACAGCATTGCCATTATATTATATGTTGCATTACACTTCTTCAACCTGCCACACGGCTGCTACTTCCTTCCTACCATTCCTGATCAAACCAGTGTAAACCTGTTACACCAACCACTGTCTCCTTTCATACTCTTGTACTCCTCAGGCCACATACAAGTCTGTTGCATGCACTTAACTGCTCTTTACAACCATTGGACTATCTGTCCTTCCACCTATATTTTCCACTCAGTTTTGTGGGGCCTTCCTTCCTGTTATGTTCCTGATTCCTCAGTTGGACTTTCTCTGCGCCATTGCCAGTTCTTGTACCTACCAGTCCCACCTCACCATGTCTGTCTTTCTAGTCTGCCATTCAGTCTCCATGCTACCATCTCTGTTTCTTATTTACCTCTCCTTCTATGGCAGCGTTCTGAGCTTCAGCCAGCCCATGCCGGCAGTACTCCAAATTCCATCTCTAACTCTCACCTTCTGAGGTGCTGAGAGAAGGTAGGCTTCCCCTGTCCACTGGGGATGGGAGTTTGTTTCACTCATTACATCTTACTTCTACCAGCCTGACATCCTTCATCCCTAACTCTGCTAGACGGCATTGAGTGAAGGTTCGCTTGCCCTCGATGATCAGGGATGGGACTCATGTCAACCATCTATGAACTGTTATCATACCTTCTCCATTTCATACCAGTTGCTGCTTCCCTTTGGAAACAGAACTGCCTGCTACTGACCAACCCGACATCCTCCGTCCCTAACTCTGCTTGGCAGCATTGAGTGCAGGTTAGTTAGTCATGACTACCAGGGATGGGAGCTATGTCTCCAATCTACAGACTATGCCTTCTCTACCTAATGCCAGTTGCTGCTTCCCTTCAGGAACGGAACTTTCACACTCTGCGTACCCTCTTCATTCTATGTATGGTGCTCCAGGTCACCACCATCCACCTCTACTGTCCCTGATGGTTGCCCGAATCTACAGTCCACCACTTCTTCTCATCTGTTCTCAGCCTGGTACCTGGCTGCCACTCATTCAGGAACACGACTTTGCCTGGCTTACTTCTCCATCTTATCTCATCTGCAGCCTGGACTCTTCGTTCCTTGTGCCACCTTCCATGGTTGAGCCTCACACCTACCAGATTTTCTCCACAGCTTGTATCTACTCCAATGCAGATTGCCAATTCCATCAAGGAATGGACCTTCCTCAACTATGATCTCTCATTGTTCCACATTCCCTAGCAAACTCCAGCCAGGATCATCTTGCCTTGTGCATCACATCTGGATGCATCTCCTTCAATTCCACTGCTTCATATGTGTTTTTCTCTGCCTGCTACCCGATGTCACATCCCTTCTGGACCTGGACCTTTTAATCTTGCTTGCGACTTCGACCATGGAACCTGGACCTCTTCAACTTGCTGTCTCCATCATGTCAGTTTGTCACTTCTCTTCCTTCACAGAACCCTTCTGCTTGACTGCCTCTGCTCACTATCCAGCTCTCCCAAGGACCTTTGTTATCTCACTCCTTTGGCCTCCTTTCCCTTGTCATATGGATCCTGCCAGCTTATTCAGTCCCTTTCTCACTCCAGGTCAACTGCCTCATCGACTTCTTTGCTGCAGGTCACCAGTTCGGCTGTTGTGTACACTTGTTTTCTTACAGATTTGGAACCTCATCCTTTGTCACTCCAGCACCTTCCATCATTTTCTCTGGTCACTTCCAGCCTTCATTGGATGTGGGACTCCTGTTGCTCATAGTGCCAGGCTTGGCTTCTTGGCCTTCTGTGCATCACCAACTGATGCCTTGCTTTGGCTTTCCCATAATTCGCTGCTGTTCGCCATGGACCTGACATCATCCTGCTTCTTTCTGCTGTGGATGTCATCTGGCTTCACCTGGCACATAGTTTCCTCTGCTTTTTCCTTCAGTTCCTCAGGATTCACTTTGTACTTCCTTCTCCTTTTGACTGACTGCCTTATCATCCTCACCTTGCTGGCTCGGGGCTTCATTCCGTTTGCTATGGCTCTTTTGGACCTTGTATCCTACCTCCGACTAGTACTTCTACCCAGTCATCTGCTCTTGCATATGATCCATTCTCTACTTCTACTCCAGCCATTCTAACAGTACCCTGCAACTACTCATTGGATCATTAATTCACTACTCTGCAATAATACTACTGCCAGGAAACATTCCTTGGCTCACATGCCTCATAGACTCTTACGTTATCATAGAAGTCTTATACTGCCCATTCAGTTCTTCACAACCATTCATGGAATCTCATTCACCTGGACAATAGGAAGATAGACTCCATCTCTATTGGATACTCTCTGATCCCTGTCCATCTAATCACCATGACTCTCTGGAGGCCTTGTCTCAATGGCTATCCTCATATGTGGAAAGGATTTAAATCTTTCTGTTATACTCAGACTTTGTAATCAGCATTGCTTCTATGGATACCAGGAATTGCAAGATAACCCATTCAGCTATGGACTTCATCCATTTTCAGATGAACAAGTTACTCGATTCCTATGTCCCAACAGTCATTGCTAGTTTAGGAATTGCATAAATATTGTCAATATTCGTCATGGGATCTCCATCGTATAGCTGATTCCTGACTCCACACCATCCACACCTTTGATTTCACTCTTGGACATTGTTATTCCTTATATTATTATCTGCACCTTTTCACCTAGTACCTTCAGTCAGGTCACTCATTCTCCAGCAGACCATTCAGCTTCTTCTTCTCGAAGTACCTTTGTTAATCTCTACAGTAAAGACCATCACCAAGAACTGGCTCTCCTAAATTCTGACTGGCAATCTGTAACAACCAAGACATATTCACCAACTCAACCTTGCATCCCAATCAGTATTAATCGGCTGTAGCATTAAATCATATGGCATCCTGCATTTATCGATCTCACTACCAATCCAGCCTACAGACTCTTCCTCTCATCCACCACAAGCTTTTCTCATGTACTTCAGCACCAGGATTACCCCTAAATGTAACTACCTATGCCACCACAGTGCATCTCCTAAATGATCACATCACAGGAATACCCACATGTACTTCAGCAGCATACTAGCAAAGGATTAAGTATAAAGTCACGAACACCATGACTAAAGAAGTCATCTATTCCTTATACCACATTTCTAATAATTCCTCATATACACTAGGTTGCCATCTGGATGGCTCTGCAAATCATCCTCTGGGCTTTACTAATTACTTATGGCATTACCTTATCAGGCACTCAAACTGCTCTACCCATATTATTCTAGGATGTTTACCTAATGACTTTCACTCACTAATCAATTCTTTACCTTTGGACTACCTCGAATATCAAACCTTATATGAACTTGAGCAGTCACTTATAACTTTACTAATCATCATGACTACCACAGTGTTCAGTCTGGTCTTATATCAATCTTGTCTTGCTCTCCCACCTTATAACCTCCATAAAATCCCTTGGACATCCATCCTTTGTCACTTTGGAAATATGGTCTACATTAGCCCTTCCTTAACTGGATCTGCTTTACACATAGGATTTTACCATCCCTATGGAAAGATGTACCCTTCATCTTCAGGATCATCATCAAGCTGTATCATCTTTGGATCGAGAACGAACCATCATCTCCATGGCACTCAAAGACTTTTCTACAAATTCTACTCTATGGACGTTTCTTTAGCGACTCCTTGTTCAATACAGTATTCCTAGCTTCCAGACCATACCCTTACATTCAAGCTCCTCACAAGTTGGATCATTCATCAATGACTTCTTCTATCATTGAAATTCCACTATTCCCAGTTTAGTACCTTATCGATCCAGTCATGATCCCTCTGCCCATTACAATTCCGTTGGACAAGCATCATTCATCATTTTGGATACTTGGACTTCCTTCATCCTTCTTCACTCAGATTTACTTTATATTTAGAATTCTATAGCTCTTTCAGAACAGATCTCCTCTTCAGCCTCAGGATCATCATGTGATCGGCATCATCCATGGATTGAAAATTGATTATTGTCTCCCCAAGCAACTCACCAACCTTGAGTTAGCTATGGTTACTAGAACCTAGATCCTTCTCCATTTAGTATGCCCAGAAGGATGGGCAGACCTCTGGGCATGGGTCCTCAGTGGTTTCCTCCACCTGGGGTTTTTCCTCTCCTGAGTGCCAGGGGGGGTCATACTCTCCATGAGCTAGAGGAGGTTTCTTTTTGGGCCTTCTATTCCCTACAAATTACTACCTACCTACCTACCTACTACTACTCAAAGTTGGGACTAGAGTAAAGCCACAAAAAGTACTACAAGTTACACAAGCACTATATACGCCATCTCTCCTTATTGCTATTCCACAAACATTGAATTGGAAGGCTTGCCTGAGGTTCAATGTGGGAATAGCTTCTCCCACAACCTCTAGATAAGCCCTCCTGTAACACATCTCCCTTACTTAGGGGCTGTTTTTCATCCACCTACATCCCCTCCTCCTCCTTTTCCAGCACTGTTCTCACCATTGCTCATGGGCCTTCTGTTCCCTACAAATTACTACCTACCTACTGCTAGTCAAGAGTGGGAATAGAGTAAAGCCACAAAAAGTACTACAAGTTACACACGCTCTATATACCCCATCTCTCCTTATTGCTATTCCACAAACATTGAAGTGAAGCTATGCATGCTTGTAATGTCTGTACAGAATCAGAAAATGAAAGCCATATAGTGAACAAAATCTGTTTTAGCTTCACAGCATGTTCTTGGTGAATGTCTTTGCTCTGATCAAGAATTTGGCAACATTTGGATGAGTACTTTTTCAGATTTCCAAGCTGATTCACTGTGGACATTTAACTGACCAGATACTGATGTTGGTTGGCTGCTTTCTTTGATGATAAGGTGAGTCTATGTGCGAGACAGTGAGTGGCAACTAAATATGGATGATCAAGTTTGGCAAGAGTGGTCATACCTTTTTTGCATCAGGTCATTACAGAGGCCCCATCAGTTGCAAGTCCTATTAGCTCTTTATCGCTGAGATTTTTATTGTGTACTTGACAGCATTGTTTGCTACTTCTGAATTACATTCTGCAAGCTCAGTCACACCTAAAAATTTAGACTGAACATAACCTTTGCTGTCAATGAATCTGATGTATACCATCAGCTTACTCTTGTTGTCCACATCTGTTCCCTCATCAGTTTGTAAGGAAAAAGGTTTATGTGGAGAATCCTCCAATTCCTTTAAAAAAGCATCCTGCACAGTCTTAGAAATTGCTTTGTGAAAGTCATTGATGGATTCAGAGTGTGTGTAGATGCCTGTGCCTTGGACGACAGATTGCTTTATAAGCGCTTGCAGAGTGAATTCTTGTGTGGAAAATAAATGAGAAAAAAGGAATTAAACATTGCGAGTGAGTTACTCAGTTATGTGACCCCCTCAGCTCACATGACTTTTAGCGAGACTCAGCTTTAATTTTTTTTAGTTCGTATTCAGAAATGGCAAGTAAAGTACAGTACAGTTGGACCTGCAGTTTCGTGATGATTTGCAATCACCCTTGCCCTCCCAACTTAATTTAATACATGAAGTGAGAATTTTTGGTTTATTCAAGATATCTGGCAAGTAAAAATACTTACATTGTGAACCTGCAGTTCCAAATGTTTCTGTATGTTATGATTTGCAGTTGGAGTTTTGTCCATATAATAAACGCTCTGCATCTCTGCTATGATGGTACTTTTCACTGATGAATAAGCTGTGTGCACAGCTTTTGTGATTCCTTTTTTTCCCTCTTTCAGCCTTGACTGCAAGCCTTATTAAATTAAGAGAAAAATGTTTTTAAAACCTTGACAATTAACAACAGATTCAGAAGACAACATGAATGTCAAACTGGTGGGGCATCTGTGATGAAACTCACTTGTGATCTTTGGATATCTGATGTTTATTGAAATCGTTAGCCTTAGGCTTAGTGGTTGGTTTTTCTTCTGTGAAAATATTTCTTCGGCCAGTTTCTTTGCAAATTCTGCAGAAGAATACTGCAGCTTCTTTGTCGTGAATCAGCCATAGGTAGATTTTAAACCATAAATCCTTAATTTCCCTATGGCTGTCTCTGTCATAATCTCTGGTTATTTTGCCTGCAATTTATAGCCAATATAACCAACAAATGTTATTCAAATACCATTAAATATGCAGACGATATCGAAATTGGTGGACTGTGTTCCAACCCAGAGCAGATTGCATCCATTCAAAATTACCTGGATAACATCATTAAATGGATCAATACTTGGGGGATGAAACCGAACCATGATAAATGCAGGATTATGCACTTCGGTACCAAAAATCCCTCCCACGATTATATATTAGACAATAGATTGTTGACCAGTACTGATATGGAGAAAGATTTGGGGGTTCTGGCGTCAGATGATTTTCTGTTAGATTCACAAATGAATGTAGTTATACTCAAGGCCAACAGGATTATTTGGTCTATCGAGAGAAATAGAAAATCATGAGAAAGTAAATGTACTAATGCCCTTATACAGAGCCTACGTTCGTCCACATCTAGACTTTTCTTCCCCATTACGGTGCCCCTTCAGGAAACATTACATTTTGCAACTGGAGAAAGTGCAAAGATGTTATACTAAACTTGTGAGTGGATTACATAATGTGTTGTATGAAACTATGCTTAGTTCCCTGAATTTAATATCCGTCACTACTCGATGGTTAAGAGGGGATCTCCTTCTTATGTTTGATTTTATGAAGGATCCGTATTTATTGACCAATTTAGGGCTGGTGTTTAAAGATGACAACTATAACCTTAGAGGTCACCCACTCCAGCTACAACATAGAAAATTTAATTTAATGCCACGGAAATTTTTCTATACTTTACGTATCACCAAGCCCTGGAATGCTTTACCAGTAGAGGTGATAACTAACAGTTCCAAGTCTATGTTTAAATCCCAACTGGACACATTGATCCTTTCTGGAACTACTCTTAGTTATTATTAGTCCCAAGGAGCAATCATGGGCCTTATGGCTCTCTGGCTTTTGTTCAAACTTAGTAGTATGAATTTGAGAGTGGCTGCTATCCATTGCTACAGAGGTGCTGCGACATTCTGTACTGAGTTCTGTCTCAATTTCAGGGACAGGACTTGTTGATCTAGGTCTTTTGAAAATATCAGTTATCTAGCTTTGTTTTACCGTGGCTGGCACCCAGCTAGTACTGTGACTCTGCCTAGCAGTTTCAGGATATGTTTCCAACATTTTTATTTTGACAGTTTGATCAATGGCACAGAATTGTGACACTCAATATGAGATGTTTGCATGTTTAGTCTTGCTTGACTAAGACAGTTTGATGGCACAAGAATATATGTGACACCAGTCAATACAGAGTTGTTTGCGCAACTGGGAGATTAGACAGTTTGATAGCACAAGAACATATGTGACACCGGCAGTCAATACAGAGTTGTTTACACAAGACAACACTGTCTCCTTGCTTAATTTAGACAGCTAGATGTCACAAAAATATTGTGGCAAAGAGGTTGAGTTGTTTGCACAAGATATGTACTGTCTCTTGTACTTATTTAGACAGATGGCACAAGAATATATGTGAAACACAGAAACATAGACACATAGAATTTGACGGCAGATAAAGGACCACTTGGTCCACCTAGTCTGCCCATTTCCCTACCTGATAGATAAGCTGCAGATTCTAGTTAACCACTGAAGGACTTGATTGCACAATATGAATGATATGCAGACTGGCTGTACACCATCAGAATCAAAAATATATTTTTTGATTTATGTGAGTAATAATTAAGTTCTATGAAAATGAACTCTGGGTCTCTGAGAGCTTTATTTTACAACATACATTAATTCACACATCCAAGACAGAAAATGGCACAAGAATATATGTGACACTGAAGGAGTTGTTTGCACAATATGTAATCTCTTATGTAATACTTTAAGAGATGCAGACAGACTAGCTGTACACCATCAGAAATCAAAATATAGTTTTTGATTTATGTGAGTAATAAAGTTCTTGAAAATGAACGTGGGTCTCTGAGTTTTATTTTACAACATACACTAATTCACACACATCCAGCTTATACACACACACATTTTCATGGGGGAAACTATGATGGGTGGGGGCCGGGGGCCGGGGCACAGATTTGTAGCCTTAGGCCAAGGTATAATGTATGCTTCAGCACTCAACACATTTATTTATTCACTCAGCAGTAGCACAAAAAATAAAACACGCAGCTTAGTTGCTGCCAGCTGCAGTGTGACACAGTAACAGTGTAGTGTAACACAAGGCAGAGCCAGGTAACACTAATATAA
The DNA here is from genome assembly GCA_016271365.2 of Neoceratodus forsteri. Taxonomy (NCBI): domain Eukaryota; kingdom Metazoa; phylum Chordata; order Ceratodontiformes; family Ceratodontidae; genus Neoceratodus; species Neoceratodus forsteri. The sequence goes on along the minus strand of CM057450.1, from coordinate 107,662,509 downwards.
AATAAATATTTTGCCTTCTGGCTTCTAATTCTGGCTTTATCTGTTTAGCAGCTGTCCTTTTAATATATTAAATCTAGATTTAGTAGTTGCCGTATTGGTCCTTGCAAGAATAGATCCAGAAGCAAATGATTTGATACCTTTTAATGGACCAACATAGATGTAACAACAAGAACAAAGTGCTCTAGCTTTCGGACCAACCAGTCCTTCTTCAGAAGCTCATGGCAGTTGTTTACAGCAGTTGTAACAACTGCCATGAGCTTCTGAAGAAGGACTGGTTGGTCCGAAAGCTAGAGCACTTTGTTCTTGTTGTTACATCTATGTTGGTCCATTAAAAGGTATCAAATCATTTGCTTCTGGATCTTTTAATATATGTTCATTCCTCTCTCTCTCTCTCTCCTGTAAGTTCAGTCCTCCCTACTAATTATCCCTGCCTGTCTTCAGTTCCTCCACTTATTTTAGCTGCCTTCTTCACTTTAGTAGCCCAGACTGAGTCACACTGCTCAATGTTTCATTAATCAGGTTATTTCAACACTCCTGTACTAATGCCCCTATTCTCTCTCCTGCTATCTTCTCACTTTAATTATCTTTGCAGTTTGGTCACAATAAATTTGCAGTTTTCTGCCCAGATCCATTTATCTAAGTTTGCTTTACATTTATTTTATTATTCGTTCATAGAAAATTTAGTTTCGGCCCTAGATGCTTTCTCAGTCCTTTTCTGTCTGCTTCTCTGCTCTCTCGACATGCAGCTTACAGGTAGTAAAGTTAATATGATTATGTGTGGCTCTGCTTTAATCCTGCAGTGCTTCTTTTCTTTTATGAAGCCCTCTTACATTCCGGCCTTATTTGACTCTCTTTTCATCCAGTATATCTGCCCACAGCCAGATTCATTATGCCCAGTCTATTTAATTTTATGCCAGAATTATTCTTTCTTTCTTTCTAGCTTTCCCAGTTCCATCTTGTCTGCCCTTTTATTTCTGGTTTTCTGCTTGCATCTCTTTGCAGTCTAAAGTCAATGCCTTATATCTGCCCTCCTGTTATCCAGTTTCTAGCTGTATTTCAGTCCCTTTTCATTCAGTACCTGCCCAGATTCATTGATTTTGTGCCCACGGAACTTTTTCTTTCTTTCTAGCTTTCCCAGTAGTTCTCTTGAGACTGCTCTTCTTTTATGTTTGATACTGCATCTCTTCTTTGCAGTCTAAAGGCAGTGCCTAAAACTTTTATCTGTCCCCCATTTTAATACAGTTTCAAAGTGCCACACATTCATTTTCTTAAAGTTTCATTTTGTTTGCCCCAGTCTCTACTAATGTTTCAGCACTCGATGTTTCTCCCATTTTTTTTAGCCTTCCATCGTTCATTTTTGCCTCCTGAGACTCTCTTCTACTCTCCCTACCTAACCGCCATCAAATTATGCCAGCAAAATATTTCTTTTATAATCATGCACCATCAGCAGTCCCTGCGAAGCACAGAACAGCCTTTCCCTTTCACTGCCGCAGCCTGAGTGACTTTCTGCACAGGAGAGCCTGCCCAGAGAACAGCACCCCCCCCCCTCATTTATTGGCCGGAGGAGACGTGTCTAGAAAATGCTCCAATCAGAACGTCTCCTCTGGCACCAAGAATAATGCCAGCTGGTTGAGTAGGATCTCAGGAATGTGGTCAGGTGGTTGCTGGAGACCTGCACATGCGCACTATGGTGCTCTCGGAGGTACTGTCGCGGAGTCCCATGAGATTCACGATGCCTCCTGGTCCCTGTAGTTCTCTGCCACGCTCTCTAAGTAGTCCCCTGGCTTTGTGTGAGATAGTGGTGAAAATATGCTTGTTTTTCCCCTCCTTGGCATGGCGGAACAACAAAACTTTTGCCACCCGGCATTTGGCTTTGCCAGTGCCGATGTGGCAAACAGCTAGCGGGAACATGCCATAGAAATGGAAGCCCCAATGTCCCTCAATCCCTAGGTTATCATCCCATTTACTAACACGTGGTGGATGTGTGCAGTGGAGTTAGTGGGAAATGCACTCTGGGTACAGGTCACTAGCTGGTAGGAGTTTCTAGAGTCACTCCTTCCAATTTCACTCACCCCTTTTGCAAGATTATTTGGACAGTCATAGGACAGGTATCCCAGTTTTTGGCATAGGTAACATCTGCATTCTCCTGACTTCATACTTATGAAACCATTCGGCTTCCATTTTGTTCAGACACAGGCCGGCTTCCCTTATAGTGCACCTCTGGATTCCCTTAAAATCACCTGAGACAAACCTTTGCATTAGGCAAGTAATCAAAGAGAAAGCCACCATAATTCTCAAAGGTAATGGCCGGGAAGGTAAGGCCAAAAAGATGGCTTTCAGGAAATACAAGGAAACACAGTGGGAGGAGGACAGGATAGTGTATCTGGATAAACAGAGGGAGGCAGGGAAAGCAGTCAGGAGTGCAAAGGCACAAACAGAGGCAAAAATGGCACAGGAGGTAAATAAAGAAGACAAGATTTTTTATAGGTACATTAGTGAAAGGAGAAAAAAACAGGGTTGGGATAGTAGGGCTTAAAGAGGAAGAAGGAGAGTATGTGTGGAAGGGACCTGGAAAAAGCATCAGTACTGAACAAATATTTTTTGTTCTGTATTCACAGAAGAAGAAGGAGAGGGACCACAGTTAGGCAACGTGGACAGATATGGGAGGGAGATGGACACCAGTACATTTACAGAAGAGAAAGTCCTAAAGGAACTCACAAAAATGAAAGAGGACAAGGCAGTAGGACCAGATGGTATACATTCTGGAATATTAAGGGAACTACGGGAGTTGCTTGCACCACCACTGGCAGCACTGTTCAATGAGTCACTCAATATGGGAGTGGTTCCGGAGGACTGGAGGAGGGCAGATGTAGTCCCTCTTCACAAAAGTGGCAGTTGGGAGGAGGCTGGAAACTATAGACCAGTCAATCTCACCTCAATAGTGGGGAAAATTATGGAATCACAACTTAAATGAAGGATCATGGAACATCTTAGATAGATAAATAGATACATAGACAGTGTCGGCAGATAAGGGCCTATGGTCCACCTAGTCTGCCCATTTGAGCTTGTAAGTTCAGTTTGCTTTCCTAGAAGTCTGTTGCCCCTTACCCCTGACCTCCAGAATTCCTTTATGTCTATCCCATGCATTCTTAAATCCTGTGATTGTTTCAGCCCCACCACTTCCTCTGGCAGGGTGTTCCACTTGTCCACCACCCATTCTGTGAAGAAATTCTTCCTCATGTTTCCTCTGAATCGTCCTCCCTCAACTTCATCCCATGCCCTCTAGTCCTGGAACATCTTTTCGTTTAAAATAGTGTATTCCTGCACCCTGTTCCTCCCTGTAAGATACTTGTATGTCTCTATCATATCCCCTCTCTCCTTCCTCTCCTCCAGGGAGTACATGTTCAGTTCCTTCAACCTGTCTTCATAGGACTTGTGATGCAATCCATGCACCATCTTTGTTGCTCTCCTCTGAACCTTCTCTACCCTGTCTGTGTCCTTACGTAGGTATGGTCTCCAGAACTGTACACTGTACTCCAGGTGGGGTCTCACTAGTGTCTTGTATAGCGGAATTATGACCTCCCTTTTCCTGCTGGTGATGCCCCTGCCTATACATCCCAGCATCCTATTTGCTTTACCTGCTGCCTTGTCACACTGTTTCCCTACCTTGAGGTCATCAGAGATGATAACCCCAAGATCCCTTTCCTGCTTGGTGCATGCTATATCCTCACCCCCCAACTGATATATTGTGCCAGGGTTTTTGTGCCCCATATGCATTATCTTGCACTTCCTTGCATTGAATTTCAACTGCCAAACCCCTGACCATTCTTCAAGGTTTCTGCAGGTCCCTTCTCATTCTGTCTACACCCTCTGGTGTGTCTACTCTGTTACAGAGCTTTGTGTCATCAACAAATGGGGAAATTCTACCTTCTAGGTCCTGCTCAATGTCACTGATGAAGATGTTGAATAGGACCGGTCCCAGCACTGATCCCTGTGGTACCCCACTGGTCACTCATCCTCTGTGGAGTGACAGCCATTTACCACCACCCTCTGTGTCCTGCCACCCAGCCAGTTACCTACCCACCACACTACTGTCCTGCCCACACCCATATTCCCCAGTTTGTGTAATAGTCTTCTATGTGGCACAGTGTCAAAGGCCTGCTGAAGTCCAGATAAGCCATGTCCACTGCCCTCCCTGATCCACCTCCCTAGTCACCCAGTCAAAAATTCAACAAGGTTGGTCTGACATGACCTCCCCCTGGTGAAACCATGCTGCCTTGGGTCCTGTAGTCCATTGACAACCAGATGTTCCACCAATCTCTCCTTCAGTAGTGCTTCCATGATCTTCCCCACTACCGAAGTGAGGCTGACTGGTCTGTAGTTCCCTGCTTCCTCTTTGTTCCCACTTTTGTATAAGGGGACTACATCTGCTGTCCTCCAGTCTTTGGGTACCTCCCCTGTTTCCAGTGATCGGCTAAACAGGATAGCCAGAGGTTCAGCCACCACCTCTCTTAGTTCTTTAAGGACCTTGGGGTGCACCCCATCTGGCCCCATTGCTTTATCTTGAAGCCAGCAGAACAGAGGATCTGAGACAGCATGGATTCACAGTGGGAAGGACATGTTAAACAAATCTAATTGATTTTTTTGACTGGGTGACTAAGGTAGTGGATCTGGGGGAGCGGTGGATGTGGCCTACCTGGATTTCAGTAAGGCCTTTGATACCATTCCACATAGAAGACTTGTGAACAAGCTGGGCAGCCTGGGAGTGGGTCACAAGGTGGTAAACTGGGTTAGAAACTGGTTGAGTGATGGGAGACAGTGGGAGCTGGTAATTAGTGTTCAATCTGAGGAAAGGAGGGTGATCAGCAGGATGCTACAGGGATCAGCTCTGGGCCCAGTTCTGTTTAATGTCTTCATAAGTGACATAGCAGAGGGGTTGGAGGGGAAGATGTGCCTCTTTGCAGATGACACTAAGATCTGCAATAGAGTGGACACTCAGGGAGGGGGGATGAGGAGGGACCTAGGTAAACTGGAGAAATGGACCAGAGTGTGGCAGCTGAGATTTAATGTGAAAAAATGCAAAATCATGCTTTTGGGGCACAAGAACCAAAGGGAGGAGTACATGATAGGGGGGAGAAACTGATGTTCAACAAACAGGAAAGAGATTTGGGGGTAATCATATCTGATCACCTAAAGGTGGCCAAACAATGTGCCAAGGCTGTGGGGAGAGCCAGTGGGATACTGGGGTGCATAGGGCAGAAGGAAGGAGATGGTGATACCACTGTACAGATCATTGGTGAGGCTTCACATGAAATATGGTGTCCAGTTCTGGAGGCCACATCTCCATAAGGATGTAGACAGGGTGGAGGCAGTTCAAAGAAGGGCATCGAAGATGGTGCAGAGCCTGCACCAAAAGTCATATGAGGAGAGACTGGGAGACCTCAATATGTATACCCGGAAGGAGAGAAGAGACAGGGGAAATATGATAGAGACATACAAATATCTAAAAGGCATATATAGGGTACCGGAGGGTAGCATCTTTCAGAAAAGGAGATGTCCAGGAACGAGGGGGCATACCCGGGAGGAGAGAAGAGACAGGGGAAATATGATAGAAACATACAAATATCTAAAAGGCATAAATAGCATACCGGAGGGTAGCATCTTTTAGAAAAGTAGATGTCCAGGGACAAGGGGGCATGACATGAGGTTGAAAGGGGATAGACAAAGTGATAGAGTGAGGAAGTATTTCTTCACAGAAAGGGTGGTGGGTACATGGAATAGACTCCCAGCAGAGGTGGTAGGGGCAAGCATAGTGTGGGGAGTCAAGCATGCATGGGACAAGTATAGAGGAAGGGACTCTAGCAATGGAAACGAGGAGGAAAAGCCAGAGATCAAGTAGGGCCTGCAGCTTTTGCAGTAGGCAGGGAAAATGGGCAGACTAGATGAGCCTAGTGGTCCTTATCTGCCATCAATTTCTATGTTTCTATGTCCCATCCCCATTGCTTCTGTGCTGAAGGTGTGGCCAGCTGGATACAAACTGATCAGCACTTCTCAGCTACCGCCTTCATGGAGTTCGGAGTCCTATCCAGTAACCATATTCTCAACTCCTCTGGTACAGTCTTTAAGAACTGTTCCATGAGGAACAAATCTTGTATCTTTTCCACAGAGCTAGCCTTTGCATCCTCTAACCATCGCTCCAACAGATTGCAAAGTTGTACACACAATTCACAACAGCTGTCTCCCAGTGCCTTCCTCAACTCTTTACAATTTTGTCTATAGGCCCTGGGAGTCAATTAAAAATATTTTAACAAGGCACTTTTTTTACTTTGTTGTAATCCATGCAGTTCTCATTGTCCAGCCTGGTGAAGGCTTTTAATGCCTTGCATGTAAGGAGTGGCAAAAGGTGAGATGGCCAAGAAGCCCCTATCCAATTCAAATTCTCACAAAATATTTTAGAAACAAATCAAGGACATCCTCTGCCTGATACTTGCAAAACATTTTTGGAATTAATTTTGACTTCTTGGGTTGAATGCCTGATGCCAGTACTAATGGTTTGTGGTATTGTCTTCTGGCACAGAATCTCCATCTCACTCCCATGTTCGTGCTCTCACTCTTGCTCCTCTCATGCTCTATTAGCTGGATCTTGTACTGGTGCTGTCTTTCTCGTGCTTCTTCTTGCTTCTCTCATGCTTTCTGACTGTCATGCTCTCTCAGCTGGATCTCATGCTGGCACTGCCTTTCTCAGTCCTCTCTCTCTTTCTCGCACTCCTCAGCTTTCAGCTTTGTCCTCTGCAGCTCCGCATCTGCTTTTGCCTTAACAAGGGTGAGCTCTAGCTGCATCATCTGCACAGCTGCCACAGTTCTAGTCTCTGGCTCACTTGCATGCTCCCTAACCTTTGTCTCATGACTTTGGCTAGCAGTGACCACTTTTGCATCGCTTCCCAGGTCACTTTTCTTGAGGATATCTATGAGTTCTGCCTATGGCTGGTCTTCCTCAAAGACAAGCCCTCTTTTTTTTTTAAACAGACCCTGAAGGTTTGAAAATGTGCATTTCTCACATGACCCTGACATAGTGCTTTTAGCTATCTGCTCTTACTTAAAACAAAATAAAAATGGTGGTATATGCAGTATCCCCTTTTGTATATCCTGTTCTGTGACTGACAGATGACCTTTTTATTAACAATCTGTTTCAGATCCCAGCCACTGCCAACCAGTTTGTCAGGGACTGGTTCTCTCCTAGAACTCAATCTCCACTGCTACCAGTTTTCATAACTGTTCAGACACCTGTAAAGGTTACCTTACAATGCTGCCATCACTCAGCTGCAACCACACTCAGGGTATCTCTAAGTCCGAATCCCACTAGAGCCACTGCTCAGAAAGTACAGTGCTATTTACTAAAGAGCAGACAACCCACTCATTTTGTCACAGCTGAGAATACTGTGCTTTAGATATGGTAACTGTAGCCTGTCTCTTTTGAAATGGATAACAGACTTGCCAATTTACCCCTGAGTATCTATACCTGAAATGATTCAGTCACAGAAAGCATGAAGTATATAAAATAGCATTTAATACTCCATGATATTTACATATGTTACAATATAATTGGGGGTGCTAGAGAGCACTCTTGCTATACAGATGTGTTTTCATTCAGCTCTGCTCTCATTGAATGATTTTCTTTAAATATCTTATATTTTAATCTAACAAGCCTGGTAAAGAATAATTGGATTGGATTCCTTGGACTATTCTGAATCTGAATGGCACATAATTTATACAAAGGGAAAGCAGAACAAAGGAACACGAAGCCATAGTGACCACAACACCTGACAGAGACACAGGCCATGACCCCTTGTTCTATTATGACTTTGGCAGAGCCACCATGGAAATCTCTGCAAGTATCATTGCAAGTAATAGATAGTAAAATAAAAACAATGCTACAGTGTTTAGGAGAGCAAGATGTCAACATTGAGACTGCAGCTAAAACAGCAAATACTGCAGTGTCACAAGCAAATCAAGTCCTGGCAACTACTGCTTAATTAGTGCAGGAGAATATTCAACTCTGATATAGACTGGAAGCTTTGGAGAATGTGCAGTGGGACAGCAATGTAAGCATTGTTGGCTTACCGGAGGGTCAAGACAGGGCTAATCTTTTGCATTTTTTTAACGTCTTGGCTACCAGAAGTGCTGTGGCTAGATCAATCTATAGGAGACCATTTTGTTCAGGCATATCACATTGCCCTGCGTTCAGTGGAAGCACAGAGGGATTTACCACATACTGTCCTTCTGGTTACTGATAGTGCCTTAATGAAGGAGCGTTTATTGAAGGCTGCGAGTGAGTCTGATTCGTTGAACTGTGATGGCAGAATAGTTCATCTTTTCCCTAATTTATTTTTTGTGACAAGAGCTTGTCGGAAAAAGTTTGATGGTGTTTGGGCAAAACTGCACACATTAGGAGTGGCACATTCTTTACTAACGCCTGCCTTTTTGCGACTTTATTATGGTGGCCAAACTTTTCAATATTCAGACCCTGCTGAAGCTAGGAAAAGGTGGCTGCTATAGTGAAGGAATTTGATGCTGCCCATAAAAAATGGCCTGTGGAAGACACACCTGATTCAGAATTAGAGGACACTTGAACATAGCAGGGCGGTATTGTGTCTGAATAGATTGCCATCGCTTATTTCTGGGACTGCTGGGACTTATATTGGTTTTAGAAAAATGTCTTTATCAGTAGATTATACAGTTTGAATTCACATTGTTTATGGTCTAGTATTCTTTCAGGGGTGCTCTTGATTTATTTATTTATTAGAATATTGGATAATACCTTTGAGCCAGGGCTCATTTACAAAGGTTCCTTATCAGGAGAACACAACAAGTAATGACAAAAGAGAAACAGACTTGTGCAAAGTTGCTGACGTACAATGGGGCATACAGTTAGGAGCAGTCAAAGACATTGTCAGTTAAATGCATGTACATATATCAACCAACAGCACAATAACAGTAGGCATTGTACAATGTATGCCTAGGGGAGAATTGCTTTGGAAGTAAGTGCAGAGGTATTAGGGGATATGAAGAAAGAAGCAGGAAGGGGAAAGCAGCTCAGGAAGCATTGTCAAGGGGGGGAAATAAAGGAAAGTAGTAGTGTAGGAGAAGAAAAAAGGTTGAGGAGAATAGGAGTTAAAGGAGGGAGACAGGAAGAAGAAGGGGGTGAGGGTACGTGAGAGAGGCATGGAGAGGAGAATATGGGTTAAGGTGGATGACGGAAGAGAGGGGAGAGGATATGGGTGGGAGTGGGGGGAGAATGGGGGATGGAGAGAATTGAGGGGAGTGGAGGTGCTGAGGCAGTAAGCTAGGGTGGGAGCAGTTGGATTAGAAGGGGCAGAGTGTAGAACTAAGAAGGGAGAAAGAATAGCAATATGTGAGACTCCAAGGGAAGGAAAGAGTAGTGCTAGGAGGGAGGCATATATGGAGGTCTTAGAGTGGGACGAGATAGGGCAAATTTGAAGCATGCTAGGAGAAGCAATCAGAGGAGGCACTGGCTACAACATGCTGGCAAAGGGAGTGCTTAAAAGTTCCAAGCAAGACAATGCTGGAAATTTCTGACAGGAGAGAGCTGAACCAGCAAGAAGCTCTGACTATGTAGGAGCATTGACCTTGTGTGGTCTGGGACCAGGGAAAGGTAAATGTTTGACACTCCAATCTTCTAGTTAGGTGGGAGATACAGTATGGGGTCAATAAAGACTGAACCCCAGAAGGCAAGAGACCCATTGCAGTCTTATTTGCTAAGATACAGGTCTGGTACTTATGCCTGCCCATTAACTGGAGCCACTCTGCCTGTTTGTAAATATTGCAAGTGTGGGCGAGGTGGACAGAAGTTGTGAGGAGATGACAAGCCATGTTAAGGGCTACGGTTATGCACCAGAGGGCAGTGTTGGCAGCTGATCCATAGATGACAAGCCTATAGTCGATGATTGAGATCACTGAGATCTGAACAGCAAGATTTAGGGCTCAGCTGTAAGGCAGTGTCTATGTTTATATAATAGCCCTTGGCAGGTGTTCACGGTGTTGGCAACATGATCAATGTGTTTGGTGTAAGCAAGAGTGCAGTCAGGGGTCACACCCAAATATTTAAACTGATGCATCAGCTCCAGAGCGGTGCCTGTGCTGTTTTTTATTGTTAGTTCTTGTACTTTGTGTTTGGAGTTCCATGAAACAACATTGGTTTGTTTTTTTTGTAATTAAGGATAAGTTTATGCAATTTAAACCAGGTTTCAACTTCAGCGAAACTATTCTGTAGCTGAGACTGTGGTAAGGATGAGTCTGGGTGGCAGATGTAGATCACTGCGTCATCTGCATACAGTAGAATTCTGTCATGGCAGGAGGCAGGGAGTGCTTAAAAATATGTTGAAAAGCAAGGGGCCCAAAATGGATCTTTGATGTTCTGGAAAGTTCTGGTTGCAGGAGGTGGTTTTGGGTAGGGGCTGCACTCTCCTGGGGTTTATTTGTGTTATATTAACATTTAACAGATTATGAGGTAATGTGTGCCCTGATATTTTTTTTTTGTAAGTTTATATAAGTTTATATATGCCTTGTTTGGGCTTAGTTAGATACAGTTATAAATATGTTAAAACTGTTTGGGGGGTGTAGAGGGAAGATAACACTACCATGCTTGGATTATTATATGTTTGGAAGGTGGACATATCAGCGCTGATTGTTGAAGAACATCTATGTTTGGACAGATCATTTTATTTGGGACTCCGCCATAATTTGCAGAGCGTAGTTATTCAAAAGTACTGCATTTCTTATAGATGTTTTTATAGGAATTCCCCACATTGAGTACATCTGATTATTTACGCTATTTATTCCTGCTCCATTAGAAGAATCCTATTTGCACGTGATGCCTGGTATGAGTGTATTATCTTCTCATTCATGTAATATGATGACAAGTGATAAAAATAAAGTATAAAAAATGTTATAGTATAACTCACACTAAAGACTATGGGTAATACAGTATATCTACACATATAAAATAAACACTTTTGAAAGGAATATAGATCACAAAGAAAAAAATGACCCAATGCTATCTAGATTCTAAGCAGAGTAGGAGAAGCGTACCCCAAACTGGGAACTGATGAGTTATAGTAAACTTGAACCGGTGATGTTACTATTTATTAATTTTATTTTTATTTATTTCAATCTAGGATTACAATTCCTTTGAGCCGAGGCTCTTTTACAAAGGTTCCACATCAGCGTGTGCAACAGTCATCATTTTTAGTTACAAACATATAATCATTGACTTACAGACATGTAATAACCAGTACAAAGACTTGAGCTATGAACAAGACAAGGGAAGGAGGGGTGGGTGGGTGGGGGAAGTGAGGGTAGGAGATCAAGGGGAAGGAGGTGCAGGGGTAAGAGGGAGTACTGAGAGGTGGTTGGGGGTGGGGCAGGAGTGGGGATATGGGGGAGGTGGGTGAGGGCAGGAGGCGGTGCAGCCAGGGGCCTAGTTCAAAATCAGAAACATAACTCCTTCGAGAGGACCCAAGGAGAAAATCCTCATGAAGCAGGTTAATGGGAACAGCAGAGAAGTAGAGGACAAGGGGGGACGGGAACAAAAGTTGCAAAAACAACGGTTAAATGAGGCTGGGCACAAGGGAGAAGGGGGGGGTGGCAGGCAGAGTAGTAACAAGGTGTGGAGAGTCATATCTGCAAATGCAAGGAGCCTTGGAAATAAAATTCCAGACCTAGAAGCCATCATGGCAGAAACCAGACTGGGTATTGTGGCCATTACTGAGTAACGGGCACAGGTAGCCACAACTGGGACATGGTTATACTAGGCTACAATCAGTTCAGGATGGTTAGGAAGGGGAGGAAGTAAGTAAGGGTTGTGCTGTATGTAAAGGAATGGAAATACACAAGAACTGGGGGGTGTAGGAGGAGCTGGAGGTACCTTGGGTCACACTGGAGACAGGAGCTGGAGCCACCATTCGCACAGGAGTGATATACAGGCCTCCAACACAGGGGGAGGAAGTGGATAAGGCAATGGGAAAGCCATTAGCACAGTTTTAGAAAAAGTGGAGGTGTTGCTGGTGGGGAACTTCAGTTTGCTGGATGTAGATTGGAGCCTACCAGCTATAGACTTGGCTAGAAGCAGGGACATCCTAGACTCCCTGCAGGGGGTGTTTCTCAGGCAACTAGTCAGGGAGCCCACTTGTGATGGGGCAATACTGGACCTGGTACTCACAAACAGGAACAATATTGCAGACATAAAGGTGGAATGCCACCTGGGACCAGCAATCACTGTACAGTGTAGTTTAACATAGGGATGGCAGCAGAGGCAAACCACACAAGGACGAGGGTCCTGGACTTCAGTAGTACAGATTTTGAAAAATGGGTGAATGCCTTAGAGACAACCTAGCAGGGAGGAAGTGATTGGGCGGGGTGGTGGAACGGTGGACCAAATTAAGGGATGGCTAGTGAAGGCAACAAACCTCTGAGCAAGAGAAGTGAGGAAGAACAGGAGAAACAAGAGACCACTGTGGTTCTCAAGGAAAGTGGCTGCAAAGGTTAAGGCTAAAAGAGTAGCATTCGGCATACAAAGAGGTGCAGAGGGAAGAGGACAGGGAGGTGTACCAGGAAAAACAGGGAGAAGCAGAGATGGCAGTGATGCACAAAGGCACAAACTAAGGAAAGAATAGCTAAAGGGTTAACAAAGGGGGACAAGACCTTTTTTGGTAGATAAGCGGTAAGAGGAAGTCAAGGAAAGGGCACAAGGGCACAGGGAGACTGTGCACAGGAGAATCAGGAAAAAGCAGATATCCTGAACAGATACTTCTGCTCAGTCTTCACAGTGGAGGGGGAGTGGGATGGATCACATAAAAACAATAGGAACACGGGGGGAGGGTGGGAGAAAGGTAGATACAACTCCATTCATATAGGAAAATGTCCTAAAAGGACTTCAATCAAAGGACAATCTCGGGATTTAAGAATGCAAGGGATAGACATAAAGGAATTCTGTAGGTCAGGATTAAGAGGCAACAGACTTCTAGGAAAATATAAAGTGAACTTACAAGCTCAAATGGGCAGACTGGATGGGCCATAGGCCCTTATCTGCTGACACTGTCTATGTATCTATGACTTATGAATCTGAAAGTTAATAACCCTATGGGACCAGATGGGGTAAATCGAAGGGTGCTGAGTGAGCTCAAGGAGGTACTGGCTGCACCTCTGACTGCATTATTCAACAACTCACTAGAAACAGGAGTGGTTCAAGAGGACTGGAGGAAGGCAGATGTAGTACCACTTCATAAAAGTGGCAGCAGGGAAGAGGCTGGCAACTGTAGGCTAGTCAGTCCAGCGTCATTGGTCGGGGAAGTTAATAAGGATGCTATTAAAGGAAAGGCTAGTTGAGTATCTTGAATCCAGTGGGTCATGGGGTGAGGTCATGTTAGACAAACCTGCTCAATTTCTTCGACTGGGTGACCAGGGAAATAGATCAGGGTGCAGTGGTGGGAACAACTTGTAATTTTCAGTGGTACTGAGTAACGTTTCCTGGGGCAGGTGGTACACTGGCACTGCTGTATTGATGGCATCCTGGTCATCTGGAGAGGGAGCATAGAAAGTGCAGAAGAATCTGTAACTGAACTTAATGACAACAACCCAAATTTAAAATGGTATCACGTGAACAAGGCGACCGGAATTGGGTGCCTGCAAAAGAGTGACTCAATTATCCCCCTGGAGTTAAGAATCTATAAGTAGGGGGGTGCAGGGGGACACAGCCCCCCCAACATTAAAAACTAAATCCACAGGTCTCGGGCACCCATTTTGTCCTCATCACGAGTGTACATCGCCGAAATTCATTTTCAGTGATGTACACTCACCCTAACGGCGATCACTATTTTTTGATCACTCTTATGATATGGAACCCTTTAAAATGCACATCAAAAATTGTTTGATCAAATATGGAATTTTTGGATCTTAAACTAACTGCCACACTCAGAGGAACCATAGGAATATCAGGGCACCATAAACCCACTGCATGAAATACAGTCCTTTGTACCAGCAGTGTCTACCCTCCCAAACTGATTTCATCAATCCCTTACGGGCAGTTCTTACACTTGAGGTGAAACTATTCAGAAGAAGTCAAATTCAAAAACAGGTACAAGAAATGTTTGTACGTTTTAGAGAAAGAGGGTACACTGTTGAAACACTAAACAAAGCTTTAGCAAAAGCTTCCAGCCAAGTTAGGGAATGCCTGTCTGTTGGTACCTAAGGCTGCAGCAAGTGCTGCAAATAACCCTCTCACATGTGTGTTAGAAGTCAGCTCAGTAACACCTCATATTAGAGAAATTATTCTGAAGCATTGTCCCTTACTTCAGCACTGCAGTTCACCAAATTTATTTTTTGTCCCTCCTAGGGTTACTTACAGCCATGGGAAGAACCTTAAAGATCTGGTCACACACAGCCATTTAGTTCTTACAGACAATATCAGACCAAGTTGTCTAGCCCCTAAGCCAGAAGGCTTTTTGAAATGTGGCGGGTGCATGGCATGTGCACATGGTTTAAGTGTGAAGGAATCTGATTGTCCAGTACTAGAGATACTTCAGTACCTATTTAATAAATGTTGTTATCTATATTCTGATTTGTCCATGCCCATGTATTTGTGTGGGAAGAACTATACACCCTGTAAAAGAACATATAGTGCAGTGCTTGAGAGAGATCCATATGGGGAAATGTGGATCCGCAATAGGAAGGCACTTCTTACCATAGGAGTCCTTTAGCATCAGTAACTTTTTTGCACTTAGCTGGCTAGGTGCAACTGCCCTGGAGGTGTGCCGTTAAGAAATATTTAAATGAGCTTAGGGCCAAGCCAATCAAAAGACAGGAGAGGGTGTGAGCTGAGTGAGAGCTGTTGAAGGCTTCAGAATTTTTTTTCTGCTGGACTGAGCAATATTGCCTCTGAGGTGTCTCCCAATTTTCCTTGTTGACAGCCTCCTAGTGCTTATCTGGGTAAAGTTTTCCTCATAAATTATTTCCTTCAGTGTGAAAGTTTTACTTTTTCATTAGTGCTGCACAAATATTTTATTTTTAGCATGACTCCGCTATTTTGACTTATTTTTATCGCGACTATTTAGTTTAAAGCCTAATTTTATCACGGGTGATTATTTTTCGACGGTTTCCTTCATTTCTGGGCAAATTCTAGTGGGAACTGTCGAATTAAGTACAGTTTACCCTACAGCACCTGCAGTGGATTTCAAATTTAAACAGTGCCTGGGGGTTTTCTCTCTAGATTGGCAATTACGAGGAAATCTTTTTTGTTATATTACTGGACCTTGGTATCATCTGTGTCAGGACCGTCCGTAAGGGTCCAGCAGCCACCTGTGGGCAGTTGAGTATTACTGGGTTTCTATTAAGATTGGCACTGGTATAGATACCAGTTCTACAATCAAAAAAAAGGCACTAGTAATAAGCAGAGTTTATTAACTGGGGCAGGACTGGCCGGTGGCATTTCCACAGAAACCTGCACTCAGTTCATAGGTCCAGGACTGGTTTGCTTTGCTTAAATTGGCAAACATTACAGACAAACCTTTGATTATTATGGCTGAGGATAAATCAAAGGCTTCCAATAAGGGGCCATTCAAAAGTACTAATACCAAAAGCAGAGGTGCTGAGGAACCCTCTAGATCTCAGCCAAAAAATAAAGCTTCCAAAGATGAAGTTCCTCACAAATTGAAAAATAATAAGAGTGACAAAAAGGAAGCTTGATCAAGCCTCTGATGAAGTGGCTAAAAAGAAACTCTGTCAAGACAGATATGCTCCTGTTGCTCCTGGGAAAGTCAATAGCAAGACAACAGGCAGCTTAAAGTATACAGAAAAAAACAAAACACTTACAAACTGCGCAGGTTCTTTCATCAGTGCAAGATATGGAAAAAGCATGGCAACTGTTTCAGACCCTTCAAAAGATGGGCCCTTGATTTACTGGGGCTCGCAAACACTCTTCCACAGTTCTCTTTTCTGTAGACTGTGAGGGAGATGCAAATGATGATCAGTTTTATGATGCCCCTGACATGGATTTTGAGGACCTGGAGCCCCAGGAGTCCCCAGACCCTCATCTTGGGGATCCCCTGGGTGACCACAAGGATCCTTCCTCTATGTTTAGATTTAAACAAAACATGCTGGACACCCTGGACCTCCCTACACAGGAGCCCAACCAGGATGTTGATGAAGATGAAGATGAAGATTATAGGGAGATGAAGGGTCTTTCATCCTCAAAGACCCTGGTTGTCCCTATCTGTAATGCATTTAGAAAAAATACCATGAAGGTGCTCAACGCTCCACTTCAGTACCAGGGGTTGATAAGCGATTGGAGAGAAAATATAAATTGTCTAAAAATGGTACCAAGTTCCTGTCTGCACACCCTAGTCATAAGAGTAATAGTGCAGTAGGCAGCTTGTGAGAAAGCTGGAGTCTCCTTGTCACCCTCTCCCCCTGACAAGGATTTCAAGAAAACTGACTTTATATTTATTTATTTTTATTTATTTTTCATTTGTTAACCGGGTAAGGAAACTGGACCAAAGGGCCCTTTTTCAGGTCTGACCCAGACAAGAATAACAAACAGACCAGCAATACAATAAATGTTCAGATAAAATCAATACAACATAATATACAAAGTTAACAATTACAAATACAACATGATTTGTTAAGTAAAAAAGATTTAAACATAAATTTAAAATGGGTTTTGCAAGCAATTGTACGAATAGAAACTGGCAATGCATTCCAATAAAAAGGGACTGAAATACTGAAAGCTTGAAGGCCAGATTTCTGCTTACACACAGTAGTAATTAAAGACAGACCATTAGATGATTTCAGCATAGAAGGAACAGTATGAACAGATATCAAATCAGACAAAGGAAAAGAAGTATTCTCATTAATAGCCTTAAAAATTAATAAACCAAAATAATATTCAGTACGACAGTTTAAAAAAAATCACCCCAATTGAGAATATAAGTCACAAGAATAAGTACAATATGGTGCTAACAAAATAAAACGATAAACATTATTATAAGCTACCGAAAGAATATTTGTTTCTCGCAATCCCAATTTAAAATAAATACCAGCTACATAATCCAAATGAGGAAGAAGAGTACCAACTGCTATGGCTTTCCTAGTTTCTAAACTGAAAAAGACAAATTTAAACAGAATTCCCAATTTTTTGTTAATTGTCTTGCTAACAGCTACAACTTGTAATGAACAATTTAAAGCTGGGTCCAGCAACACCCTAAGATATTTAAATTGCTGCACATGTTCAATGATTGACCCATCCAAATCAGAAACACTTAAACAAGGGGTAGATTTTAACATAGTACTGGTTCCAAAGATCATCGATTTAGTTTTTCTAGTATTTAGAACCAATAAGTTTTGGCTAAGCCAAGTGCAAACTTTATCAAAATCAGATTGAATCTTAGTAGAAATAGAATCAATATAACCATCTTGACAAAACAAAATCAGATCATCCACATAAAGTAAAATTTCACATTCAGGACTATTCAAAGATAATTGATCAATAAAGAGAGAAAATAACAAAGGGCCCAAAATGGACCCTTGAGGAACCCCACACATTATAGGGGCCACAGGGGACTCTATAGTGTCAATTTTAACAACCTGGGATCTCATAAACAAATAATCTTTAATCCAAGCAGCAGCAGAACAAGAAAAACCCAACTCAATAAGTTTATGATAGATGAGACCATGGTCAATCAGGTTGAATGCCTTGGTCAGGTCCAAGAACACCGCACCAGTCATCAAACCCTTCTCAAAACCACTCAAACCACTAAGTACAATGTCCATGAACCTGACCAAGGCAGTCCCAGTACCACAGTTCTTCCTAAAACCATGTTGAGAACTACTCAACAATTCAAACTGAAACAGATAATCATTGATTTGTTTTGCTACTATCTTCTCCAACATTTTGCTAGGTGGATTAAGGATAGAAATTGGCCGAAAATCTTCAACCAATTCTGAAAACTTTTTTTTGGACTTTATAGCAAAAAAAAAATGCATGCCACAACTACCCTGCCTCTCAGACTTTCTTCTTACATGGCATTCACAGCCAAATATCAGAAAATCCTTTGGAAATCTGTCCAGGATATCGCCCACAACAGATCGGATTCTATGTTTCAGGAGCTTTGTGGATACATCAAAAACTGCCCTGGAAGCTACTATGTACCAATTCCACATGGCAGATGACAACAGTATGTAGCCTCTAGGGCGATGGCCCATGCCATCTCTCTGAGATGCTTCGCCTGGCTTAGAACAACCAGTCTAACCACTGACACTCAGAACAAGGCAGTGGATTTTCCCTGTGATCAAAATATGTTGTTCGATTACAGAACCACTGACTACATGAAAAAAGTCAATGAGTACAAGGCCTCCTGGCAGAGCCACTCATCCTAGCCTAAGCCCGCCACCCATCAGAGATCCCGTTCCAGGGGCGATAGCAGCAGAAATATTGTTCCCAGACCTTACAGTCCCTATCCCCAATCTAACTTTGCCCAGTACAGGGGATCTTTCAGAGGCTGGGGCAGAAGTGGCCAAAGAAAAGCCACATCTACCCAGCCATCCGCCTCTCAGTCTAAGTCCTGATGTGAGTGTCCAGGTCGCCTCCCCATTTCTGGTTGGAGGCAGACTCTCCCACTATCTTCAGCACAGGTCCCTCATCACGTCAGACAAGTGGGTGCTGGAGATAGTGGAGAAGGGTCTGTCATTACAGTTCAAGCAGCTACCAGACCTCAAGCATACCCAGGTGTCAAGACCACTGTCCTCAACACAGATACCGCTGTTGGAAATGGAGGTACAAAATCTTCTGGCTTTACAAGCAGTGGAGAGGGTCCTACTCACAAGAAGGGCAAGGGCCTCTACTCTAGGTATTTTCTGACACAAAAGAAAACTGGGGAGTGGTGACCTATCTTAGATCTCAGATATTTAAACAAACATCTGAAAAAAAACAAATTCAAGATGGTCACTCTGTCACTGGTCATACAGTCTTTACAGCAGGGAGACTGGCTAGCCTCCCTAGACTTAAAGGACGCCTACTTCTACATACCCATAAGGAGATCTCACAGGAAGTTTCTCAGGTTCAAACTTCCTTTGGGTCACTATCAGTTCACCACAATGCCCTTCGGTCTGTCCTCGGCCCCAAGAGTCTTTACCAAGTGTCTCGCAGTAGTAGCAGCGCATCTCAGGAGACTGGGTGTTGCTCTCTACCCCTATCTGGATGACTGGCTCATAGTAATAAAGTCTCCTTGCCAGGTCAAGGAATCTCTTTCCCTCACAGAATGCACTCTGGAGTCTCTGGGTTTCCTGGTAAATCTCCCCTGGACCCCCCCCAGTTGCTCACCTTCATAGGGGCCCAGCTGGACACTCAACAGAGATATGCTTTCGTCCCCCAGGAAAGACTACAGAGATTCTTTTCAGTGGCAGATTCTTTCACCCAGGAACAGCCAAGACCAGCCAGACATTTCCTCAAACGTCTGGGGCATATGGCCTCTATGACTGCAGTAGTCCCAGGGATCAGGTACAGGATGAGACTCCTGAAAGCCTACCTCAGATCTCACTGGTCTCAGAGAAGCAACACATTTTCTAAGTTGATACCTGTGTCAGAGCAGTTCCTCCAAAACTTGCTGTGGTGGAAGAACCCTGAAAATTTGCAGGCAGGGGTTCCCTTTCAAGCTCCTCTTCCCACAAAGGTGATCACCACTGATGCCTCTCTGTTAGTCTGGGGAGCTCATTTGGACAGTGCCTCAGTAAGTGACAAATGGACTCCCGAAGAGTGTCACAGTTGCACATAAATATTTTGGAACTCAGAGCAGTTTTACTAGCTCTCAAAGCTTTCACTCCCAGCATAGAAAGGCAGGCGGTTCAAATTTGAATGGACAACACCACTGCAATGTTCTACATAAACAAGCAGGGTGATACCAGATCAGGAATGCTCTGTTTGGAAGCTCTGAGCTCTGGTCTCTAACATCCTCCCTGGGAGTCAGCCTCTTGGCTATTCACCTCCCAGGCAAACCCAATACTCTGGCGGATGCTCTAAACTGCATCAGTCAAGGCCAGAGTGAATGGACACTGAACAAACAAATACTAGCCACAGTGTTCGGGCAGTGGAGCACACCAGACGTGGATCTGCTTGCCTCTCCTCTCAATTTTCAGCTTCCTCAGTACGGTTGCAGGCCCCCAGTTCCAGAACACTTCCTCTGGATGCCCTGATCCTGGACTGGTCAGGGAGGTTCCTATACGCATTTCCTCCCTTTCCCCTGATATTCAGGGTTTTGCTGAAACTCAGACAGCAGCCTGCATTGATGATATTAGTGGCTCCGGACTGGCCCAGGCAAGCCTGGTACCATCTCCTTCTCTCAATGTCCTCAACAGGCCCATTCATCAGCCTCCAGCTCACTCCCTGCTGACTCTTCCTCAGATGGGAGTGCAGTACCCAGACATACACTTTCTTCACCTCAAGGCCTGGTTCTTGAGGAGTTAGAGTTTCCATCCTCACAGTACTCTGAACAGGTCCTTAACTCATTCAGGCCTAGATATGCCTGTAGGTGGCATCTGAAAGCATAGCCACTCAAGCCAATGATGCCTGTAGATGTACTCAGCTGACTTTCACTCAGGTCAGGAAACATCTGAGGAAGTCAGCAGTTTGTACCTAAATATTAGACAAACTGAATTACTTAGAGTTGATTGCATAGCACCCTTAGTAATTTTGTGCTGAACAATTTTGCTACTGATACTTAGTGTCTAACATGTATACTTTAGGAGTTATTCACATTTGTTTAAGGTACGGTGTGCATGGCTGACATTTTTTCTCTCAAGCCTCACCTAAGAACCTTGAATAAATCTGAAAAAACCCATGGTTGTTTGGTATTTCGGCTAGTATAAAATAAAAACTAAATGGATTACAATTGATTGCATTGCACCGTTAGAAAGGTAATTTTGTGCTGAACAATTTTGCCACTGATACTGTGTGTCTACCATGTATACTGTAGGAGTTATTCACATTTGTTTAAGGCATGGTGTGCATTGCTGACATTTTTCTTTCAAGCCTCACCCAAGCACCTTGAAAAAAATCTGAAAAAAAAACCACAGTTGTTTGGTATTTCAGCTAGTATAAAATAAAAATCAAATTGATTACAGTTGATTGCATAGCATCATTGGAAAGGTAATGTTGTGCTGAACAACTTTGCCACTCATACTTCGTGTGCAGCACTTACGGTTCAAGAGGTATTCACATTTGTTTATGGCATGCTGATTATGGCTTGATTTTGCTTAGAAAGGTCCAGGACGCAGTGCTAAGAGTATCCAGGGCACAAGTGGTGGAAGTCTCAAAGAGCTCTTGTGGTGTGAATGAGTTAAGATGCTGAGGATGGCTAAAAAAACAAACGCTAAGAAGACTTATGCAGTTTCACTTGAACCAGTCCTTTACTCTGCCTGTCTTCTTTACTGAGCCATCCACTCCTGGAAAGCAAAAGCTCCACAGCTTGGATGTCAAAAGAGCCATATTTCACTACCTAGAGCATACTAGACAGTCCAGAGGCTCTTCCACTCAGTTGTTCCTCACCTACGGGGATGAAGGCAGAGGAAGACCAGCTACCAAGAGAACTATTTTTTATTGGTTGGTCTCTTGTATTAGATTCTGCTATGAGAAAGCTGGTCAACAACCTCCAGTGGGGCTCAGGGCCCACTCCACCAGGGGCACTGCAGCCTCCCTTGCAGCAGCAAAGGACATTCACCTACTGGATGTCTGCAAAGCAGCTACCTGGAAATTTGTGCACACCTTTGCGAAACACTACAGATTGGATGTGCAGACCAGATCTGATGCCATATTTGGCAGGGTGGTTCTGCAGAGCCTCTTTCCCAAGTAGGTTCTCTTCTCACCTCTCACTTGGTACTGCTCGGTAGTCTGCAAAAAAGTTACTGATGCTAAAGGACTCCTGGGGTAAGAAAAAAAAATTACTCACTGCAGTAGTATTCTTTCTTCCAAGGGGTCCTTTAGTCTCAGTAAGCTCCCGCCCTTCCTTCCTTCCCAGTTCACCTGTCAGAAAAGGGCTCGTTATGTCATCTTTTACCAAATTTAGAGTTTCTTATTGATGAGTTTTTAGCTTATGTTGCTGCTGTTTCTATTTCCACTTTTGTGGACATTTGAGTGTTTTTTTAATCCTGTTGATTCTTTTTGGGGGCATTTGCCCTTGTTTTTCCTCGAAAAAAATTCTGAAGCCTTCAACAGCTCTCACTCAGCTCACACCCCCTGCTGTCTTTTGATTGGCTTGGCCCTAAGCTCATTTAAATATCTCTTAAAGGCACACCTCTGGGGCAGTTGCACCCAGCCAGCTAAGTGCAAAAAAGTTACTGATGCTAAAGGACCCCTTAGAAGAAGGAAGATTACTGCGGTGAGTAATTTTTTCTTTTGTGAAATCCACCAGACAGATCCTAACCTTGTGAAATTTACAGTCTTTAGGTTGGTCCACCATGACACAGAGGAGGAGACAGAATACTTATTCTACTCCAA
The DNA here is from genome assembly GCA_016271365.2 of Neoceratodus forsteri. NCBI lineage: Eukaryota > Metazoa > Chordata > Ceratodontiformes > Ceratodontidae > Neoceratodus > Neoceratodus forsteri. The sequence continues at coordinate 107,639,951 of CM057450.1, read as the reverse complement.
AAAGAGGCAAGATGGATCTTTAATCTTAAAGTATTGCAACCATTGGGATTAGATGAATAACTGGATTATACAGTCTTTTTATAATTGTAATTTACATCCAGTGATTAATTTAATGTCATTCTTAGGGACGGAATAATAATTTTTTCTTTTTCCTCGTTATTTTTAGAAGCTGTTGAACTAATTTGTTTATTGTGCTGTGCTGACTTTGTATTACATGACTTTGTCTGTCATCGATCTGACATTCCGCACCCCCAAAAAATCCCTTTTCTTACTCCCTACTCTTCATTTCACCTGTTCACACCTTAGTATTCTGTGTTGCTCTCTGTCCCTCTTGTTGCAAACCCCACCTTCTTCGCCCTCCTCTGTTTTGCATTTATCTGCTTTTTTTGTGCACTATCTTTTCATAAGCCAATAACGAAGTACTTGCATCAGGTTTCTAGAATGAATTAACTGTATGTTTTTAATATGTTAAATCCTTTTAACAATATTTTTAATTATATTATTAAGAAAATCCTTTTTCTTGTGACAGTGCTGTCATACTATTGGTCAGATTAAACATGGTAATCACCCATGGGCAGATCCCTAACAGCTGTCAATCCATACTGAAGCACCAATAGCTCACTGACCACTGGTATGAAAGAAACATGTCATTCTGTGGCTTGTTAGACCACACCCCCCCGACGAAGAGGCAGTGAGCCTCTAAATGTTGGGGCTCAGTTTGTGTACCTGATGTTTTATGCACCAGGTTGAAATAAATCTTCACTTTTGCAGAGTTTTGTGTGCCTTGTATTCCTTTTTGCTCTCTTAGGGTGGTGGGCATGGCCTACTTAGACTTCAGCAAGACCTTCAACACTATACCACACAGGAGGCTCATAAGAAACTGGGCAGTTTGGAGGTGGGTCTCAAGCTGGTAAACTGGGTATGAAATTGGTTGATGGACAGGTGACAGAGGGTGGTGGTATATGACACTCACTCTGGGGAGGAGAGAGTGACCAATGGGGTACCTCAGAGCTAAACACTGGGACCAGTCCTCTTTAATGTCTTTATAAGTGTCATTGCAGAAGAGCTGGGAGGGAAGGTATGCCTCTTTGCAGATGACACCAAAATCTGCAGTAGGATAGACACTCCAGAGAGTGTGGAGAGAATGTGTAGAGACCTGAGAAAAATCAAGGAGTGGTCAAGGGTATAAGGCTGGGTTTCAGTGTGAAAAAGTGCAAAATCATGAACCTAAGCACAGAAACTCAGAAGCAGAGTATAAAATGGAGGGATATATACTGATGATCACTAAACAGGAAAAGGACCATGGGGTAATCATATCCATATCAGATGACCACAAGGTGGCAAGGCAATGGGACAATGCATTTGGTAGGGCCAGAGGAATGCTGGGGTGCATAGGGAGGGGTATCATCAGCAGAAAGAAAGAGAGAGATGTTGCTACTATTGCATAGATCATTAGTGAGACCCCACCTGGAGTACTGTGTCCCGTTCCAGAGACCACATCTAAGGAAAGACATAGAGAGAGTGGAGGCTGTCCAGAAGAGGATGATTAAAATGGTGTGGGGGCCTATGAGGAGAGACTTCACCATATGTCCACCCTGGAAGAGGGGGGGGACATGATAGAGACCTATAAATACCTCATGGGTGTGAATAAGGTAAGCAGGGGAGTATTTCTTAGAGGGGAAGGTACATGAGAACAAGAGAGCATGCAACGAAGCAGCAAGGGGGTGCATTTAGGATGGATGTGAGGAAGCACTCCTTCACAGAAGAATGGTGGATGCCTGAAACAGTCATCCAGCTGAGATGATGGGGCAAAAACAGTGGCAGGCTTCAAGTATGCATGGGATAGGCACAAAGGAGTCTTGGTAGGAAAATGTGTTGGGGGGGAGGTAGCCAGAGATTAAGTAGGGTCTATGGTGACTGTATAGGCAGGGATAAATGGGCAGACTGGGTGACAATTCATTACTTATCTGCCAACAGATTCTATGTTTCTATGATTCTGCCTCCTCATCGTAAACATACAGCAAAAATACTTTTTCCTGGCTGGTTTATTGCACCCACATCATCATTCATGCTCCTCTGAAATGACATCCTGGACCGATTCCTTTGATCTCTGGGGAATCACCCTTTCTCAGAACGGGTCAAAACTGCTTTGTGGAGTGAAGCCTGGTCCTTTTGTTATCCTGGCTGGCTACCCATTAGGAAATCATCCCACTCTGCCTTGGCCCTGTTTACATTCAAAATGTATTTTTTTATGATAGGGACTCAGCCCTTGAAGTTTAACCACAACAAAAGCCTTTTAGGTCAAAAGACTTCTGCTACCCCCACCCAGTGTGTCTCTCTCTCTGTTTTTCACTGCATTATGTGCATCCTTCTACTCTGTCTTCCCTTTTTTGGCCATAGATTCCATGAATTCTCGTGCCCCTTACCAGATCTGTGGGAGCATGGTATCACTGCAGCTCTCTCTCTGCCACAGGAAGCATATCCCCAGCTTGTTATCTGCTTACAATCTTCCCATCTCATTATGATGAACTTCGATCCACATCCCACGATTGACAACCATTCTGCTCCAGTACTATTCACATTCCTTCCCTCTCCAACATCCACACTGCCCCAGCATTACACGCCACTACCTCTCACATCTGTTGACATCTACCCTGTCTCAGTATGAAGGCTGCGGCACCCTCACATCAGCAGGCACCCCATCCTTCCCACATATGTATACCCCTACCTGCTCTGATTGCATTTACCCTGCTAAAGTATGATCAGCCATGCCCCCATATTTAACCCCCTATCCCTACTCAACTGCTGGCTACCATCCTACACCTATATGTACATCCCTGCCCCATCCCCATATATCTCCTAGCATTAACCCTTCCTGAGTATGTAGACCCCTACCCCCACTCATCTGCTTGCACCCACCCTGCCCAGTATGAACACCCCTTCTCCTCCTGTCTGCTGCACCCACATGCCCCAGCAAGATCCCCTGCTACAGTAGTACAAAAATACATCCTTCCATATATGCCTGGCATGCACCACAGTCTACAGAGTGCACACACCCAGTCCCTTTCATCTGCTGCAATACCAGAACAAAACAGACCACCCATCCTATAGGGCAAACCTCTTAAATGAAACTGTACTCCCTGACAAACCCAGTAAACCCTCAAGAGAGCCAAGCAGCTCTGATTAACACAAACAAAGCAAAGCAGTAAGAGAGACTGTGAATTAAAAGTTAATGCAGCACTTTACACCAGTGAAGAAATAAATAAATTGTCTGTTTTCCTTTTTTTTGTTGCTGTGTTTCACTTTGTTTGCCATACTATTAATCTAAATAGTATGAAGCGTATGGCTAAAAGGAGATTGTATTTTTCCTTTCTACGGCTTTTGCCTTTGGGTTTAATTTTATTACAGGATGCAAGACTTCATACTACACATGAGATCCGACAAGCACAACTGGACTGGTTACTGGGTCCTTCTTTTTGGTCGATTGGTCAGGATTCTTGTTCGGGACTGGGAATATTAATTAATATCCCAGACTTCCATTTGCTAAAATTGTTTGATGTAGCCCCTGGTAGGACGCTTATTATAGATTTTGTCATTGGGTCCTGTCCTTACCGGGTGATAAACATTTATGCACCTCAAATCAAAACTGAACGCATAGCTTTATTTGCTTTGCTTCGTCCTTATTTCCATACTTCCTTTCAGGTATTGTTTGCTGGTGACTTTAATTATGGCCTGAGTCTTCAGGATAAGAGCTCCTTTGCTGCTACAAAGAAACTGTTTTGTGATTCCCACGAATTGGATAAATTGGTTCGAGTCTCCCACTTAACGGACTCTTATCTCTCCTTTGCTACACAACACACCCCTACTTTCCAAAAGGGTAAACTAGCCACACGTATTGATTATGTGTTTTCCTCTCCTACAGTGCCAATTATTTCTGCAAAAGTTCAAGCGGTTGAGTTTTCTGATCATAAGCTGCTTTCTGTTGGTTTTGGTTCTGTTGTCTCTTCCCGTAAAGGTCCAGGTATTTGGAAATTCAACACATCTTTGTTGCAGATTCCGATGTTTATGCAGTCCCTTCTGTCCTTCATATAAGCCCATAAATCTGTGTTTATTTGTTATGAAGATCCTGTTCAGTGTTGGTTAGACACGAAACATGATCTGGTCACTTTTTTAAAAACTTACAGTCATTTAAAATGTAGGAGGGAATACCTAGACTATTTGCAGAAGAGGGTACATTTTCAGTCATTATTAACCATAGCATACACGACAGGGCAAGACCTTACTCAACAAATAAAAGTCCTACAGAATTATATGTTGACTTTCCAATTACGGCAATCACAACAACTTTATAACCAACATAAATTCTGTACTGTTGGAACACGTGATGTTATTTGTCCTTTTGAATATAATTCCCGTCAGTCTGCCTGAAAAAATATGACGTGTCTTCTAAATTCAGAAGGGATCTTATGTTCCTCACAAACTGAGATTTGTCATATTGCAACAAAGTATACTACAGCCCTTTTTTCTCCCCTCCCTGCTGTGGTTGGTAACAGTGCGACTTTGTATAGTGGCCTTGATATCCCAGCTCCCTCACAGCTATGTCAGGACCAGGCTTGTTCTCCTATCATGGAGCAGGATTTGATACTGGTTATTTCTTCATTACCTCTACAGAGAACTCCTGGTCCGGATGGTCTCCCTGCTGGCTTATATAAGGTGCTGGGTGACCATTTAGCTTCAGAACTTACATCTGTGTTTAATTCTCTGTTAACATGTGAATCTCTCCCTTTGGAATTTACTAAGGTACTTTGATTTACATTTATAAACAGAAAGGTGATATCCATTTTCTAGAGAATTGGCAACCTTTATGTATGGTGAACGACTTTAAGCTCTTAACAAAAATTATTGTGAAGTGTTTGCTGAGGATAGCAGAGGTGGTTTTGCATCCCGCCCAATCCTGTTCTGTGCCTCAAAGGAGAATTTCTGATCATTTGATCCTCTTACGAGAATTATTTTCTCATGGCTATGCAGGTCTGGCTTCGGGACTTGTTGTTTCCATAGATCTGAAGTCGGCTTTTGATTCAGTTAGACATGATTTTTTATGGGAAGCACTTTGTTTTCTGCATATACCTGATGTTATGGTGCACTGGATTCATGCTTTCTATAGAACGGCAACTGTTGTGCCTGTAGTGAATGTTTGGATAGGACCCATGATCCCCATAAAACGAGGGGTTCGTCAGAGCTGTCCTTTAAGCCTGTTGTTATATGTATTTTTTCTTGATGTTTTGCCCCATCAGCTGAAAACTAATTCTCAGATTCAGTCTATTTCTAGTTGTGCCTTATGCTTGCCTTATAAGACGATTGCATATGCAGATGATGTTTGTGTTCTTGTAGCTGCTGCAGCCTCAGTGGTTCATTCTCTCCGTGAGTGCTCTATTTTTGGAAACTTCTCTGGTGCTGTTTTAAAATTACACTAAAAGTTTGGTTATTCGGGTCGGTTCAGCAACCTTCCCCTTGGACCGTTCACGCTTTAGTTGAGGGCCCTATTCGCATTTTGGGAATTTATTTGGGACACAGGACTCAGATTTGTTTAACTGGAATGTTAAACTGCAACAAGGTAAACTTCAGGTGGCCTCCTGGAACCGGGGCAGATAGGAAAAAAACGTGTTTTCTTAATTAAAAACTATTTGATCTCTACTTTCCTTTTTCTGAGTTATGTATTCCCTATTCCATGAAAGCTAGAAACTGCTGTCTTTAGCCTGTTTTTTCAGGCTCTTTGGGGTAGTAGGTTAAACCCGATAAAGTGGAATATCACTTATTTACCTATCCCTGAGGGTGGCGTTTGTATGGTTAACCCTTTGTTATTTTTTACTTGTATTTTTTTCACTGCAAACCTTAGGCCTTTATTGATTCATTCCCAAAGGGGGTGGGAACCTTGGTTTTATGACTCTTGCAGGATTTGGTTTCATCAATGGGAAACTAATTCCTTAACTGTGTTAAGACAAACTGATGGTATACCAACTTATGTAAAACATATATTTTTGCATCTCAAACAATGGAAGGTGTCTGTTCAGATGTTATTAAATCATTCCCCTAACGTTTTATATAAGAAATTACTCCTGATGGTTTGTGCTGTATCAGTACCCTTCGATAAGTGTCCTGGTCAACAACTCCCTTCCCTTTTGTTATTGTGGAAATGTAAGAGGGTTCCAGCCAAAATGTAGGATTTTCATTGGCTTTCATGCCATGAAAAGATTAATGTAAAATCAAATCAAAAACATAAGCAGTCCCAAGATAGAATGTGTTCTTGCTTATTATGTATTACAGAACTTGAAACTATCCCTCATTTATTTTTTGACTGTTCCTTTATCAAGAATTGGTGGTCCTTTTGGCACAGGTATGGGATACCCCTGCTTCAGTCGGTTACTTATTTGAATCTTGTATACAGGGTTTTTTCTCCCAGTGGTCAAAATGGCACCAGGACACTTTAAACCTTGTTTTGTCTGTATTAAATGGAATATTTGGATGGTGCATTGCATGTTTCTTTACAGCTAAAGGACTGCTCCTATTTGGAGCTCGAAAAAGATTGTACAAGATTTAAAAGAAATTTATGAGCATGAACGTATTTCTATACTCAGATACAACACTTTTGGAACTTTGGAAAGCTCTTCCTTGGATCACTGACTCTGATTTTGCAGTTACCTGAATGATTGTATAATACTTATCCTGTGTTTCCTTTGTTTTGTATTATGCTTTACGTACTATTGTACGATTTTTGTCTCAATAAAACTTTCCCCTACTCAGTCAGTAGGGGTATCCAGGTCAGAGTACTGACTGATGTCAGTCTCAGTGCAGTGTGGAGAGAGGACGGACATGCAGGAAGCTGGGGAATGGGTCTCCTCACCCGTCTCTGTACAGTTAAAGACTGTGGCACAGAAACAATGTGTACTGGAGAAAGCAACTGTGAGCGAGTATGGTACGGAACTGGTGAGCGGTGCTCAACCAGAGATGGAGACAGCTGAAATGGAAATGAAGAGTGCACCTTTTGCGGAGACGGAGAGTATGGGTAAGTCCCAGACAGATAAAGAACATTTACTAGCAAAGTTGAAAGAAGAAGAAAGAGAAGAGTTTTTTTTTGTTTAAAAAGCAGGAAATTATTAAGCAAATAGATGGGCTGCATAATGTAGAAAATGCTGACAGGGCAGCGGCTTGTCAAAATCAGCTGTCTGCTGCAGATATAACAAAATGAAAGGGAGCTGCAACCTATAGTCGGCAAGCAAGTAAAGCAAAGAAGTATGCTCCAAATGAAAGCAATGGGAAAGCCCAGATTGGGATGGCCACGAAGAGCTGGAAATGGCTCGGCCTAAAAAGAGCTCAACTACTGGAAACTGAGGAGAAAAAGGAAAAAGGTTGTAACTTTAGACAACAGAGTACACCAAAGCAAGTCAGTACACGATAAGACTCTGAATCAGAAATGCACAATGAGGGCCCCCAAATGATAAAACAGAAGGAGATGTAAATAAGATACCCAGAAGACTTGGTTTGCTGGCCAAGGCACCTAGCTTCACCTGAGCTCTTTCCTTCTAAGACTGCTTGAAAGGCAGAGTAGAGAAACTTAGCAGAGCAAGGGAGAAGGATTAAGACTTAGTTTGGCTAAACAGATTTACTGTGTGGTGGTGTTTTTATTTTTTACTCACAGGGATTGCTACTGTTTGTTGCTAACATTTCATTGCTTTATTTTTTCTCTGATTCAAATTGTTGCTGGTATACCTTCTTCTGCATTATTACAAGGTGTGCCTACAGGTGTGCTAACAGATTACTGCTGTAATCTTCTGATTCAAATTGTCTTTGCAAGGTATATCTTCTGTTACTGCTTTATTTTCTCTGGAGCAAAGTGTTTTTTACAGGGTATATCTTCTCTGAAATTATTACAGGTGGTGCTTTACAGGTTTTACAGTTTTATCTAACATTAGGATAAGCTTTCAGGGTTACTGCATTTGTTGTTGACTGATTGTTTCTGCTCTTACCTCCTTGTTCTTTCGTCTGTGGTTCTTCTTTTTAGGCAGGGGAAGGGCCCAGCCACCCACCCTCATCCCCAACCACCCCACGCTACACTCCTTTTATAGGGTACCACAGTTGTGACATTTCCTGTGGCAGAGCAGGAAGGGGCGGATCAGTGGGCCTCCACAAGGTGATCTCATTTACAGGGCACTAGTAATTTAACTTGTTATAACAAGTTAAACAAAGCACAATTAAACCATTACTTGCATTTTTTTTTCTAATTACTCTGACTAGGTCACAAACCAGCAACTTATTTGGAATGGATTTCATTAACTGCAGGTACTGTGGAACAATTTTCAGAAGGACAGTCTTACAAGATTTAGGACACTGTCCTACATGCTGGGCCTTTGAGATCTTAGGTCTCAGCTCCAGGCAGCATGGGCAGAGATTGCACGCCTCAAATTTCATATTGAAGAGGAAATACATTATAAGAACCACCTCCATTTCCCCAGCATCCAACAGAAAACCTCGACCGCAGAGGGTAGTTGGTCCAGGAGGTTGGCAGGTGGTTAGGAGGAGCAAATCAGGTGCCCCATCACTCTCTGCTCTCCAACACATTACCTCCAAAACCATATAAACACTACAAACAGGTATCTGCCTCTATCTCTGAAATCAAATAAAGAGGCAGAAGACACTGCAGAGCAGGACACTGCGCACAGGAGCTAGCACAACAATACTCACCCAAATCAGGAACCAAAACTAAACAAGCACAAAGGAAATCCAAAAACTTCTGATCATAGGAGACTCCATGATTCGGGGAGTTGATACCCATCTCAGCCAGGGTGATAGTCAGATGTCTCCAGGTACATCAGCATGGAGAGACACTGACCGCATTGCTAAAATTGTTCACAAAGCAGGAGAAAACATTGATGTCCTAGTACACATAGGGACTATCGATCTCGCCAGCCGGGTCAGTTGTGGAGACAAGGAACACCTGACTAGGCTGGGTGACAAACTATCATCTATTTCGTCCGCATCTCCTTCTGAGATCCTGCCAGTCTGGGAGAAGGGAGCAGATGGACGGAAGGTCAGAGAAGGGAGATAGGGGAGCTAAACACGTGGCTCAAGGGCTGGTGCCAGGAAAAAGGACACAGATTTGTAGGGAACTGGCAACAGTTCTGGGAGCGAAAGTTCTTTAAATTTGATGGACTGCATCTGACTAAAGAGGGAGTCAGTGCATTGGGGCAGAAGTTTGACGTCTTTGCAGAATATTTAAACTAGCAAATGGGGAGAGGGGTGCAGCACCCCATACGTCGAATGGGAAGAACACCCTCCCCTCAGCTAGTGGTCAAACAGGAATTCAGCGTGTTTGCTGCTCATTTGCATCACCAGGTAAGAAAAAGGTTTGTCTCCCACACGATGCACAGGGGTAATGCCAAACTTCACCCAACAACCAACACACCAAAATCTGGCCAATGGAAAATCATGTACATAAATGCTCACAGCCTGGGAAATAAGATCCCAGACCTGCAGGCAATAATGTCAGAGGCTAAACTGGACATAGTAGCAATTAGTGAGACGTGGTTTACCAGTAACCACACTTGGGAGACTTCAGTACCTGGCTATGTATTGTTCAGAAGAGACCGAGGTGCAAAAGGGGAGGGTGGCCCTGTATGTTAATGAAAATATCAAAGCTACAGAAATTCAGAATACACATAAGGAGCCAGAAGAACTGTGGGTCACCCTGGAAACAGGAAATGGGACAGCCATAAGAACTGGGGTTGTCTACAGGCCCCCAGACCAGAGGGAGGACATAGACACATTACTGTTAGAAGATATACAAAACATGACAGCTAAAGGGAGGTTCTGATAATGGGAGACTTCAACATGCCAGATACAGATTGGTCAATACCAGCAGGAACATCTGCCAGAACTAGACTCATAGTGGATTCCCTGCAGGGGAGGGCCTCAAACAACTGGTACAGCAACCCACAAGAGACAGGGCTATCCTAGATCTAGTACTGACTAACAAAGAAGGATCACAGATCTCCAGGTAGAAGGTCACCTGGGAGCCAGTGACCATCACATGGTATGGTTCAATTTGGCTACTATCTAAATCATCCCATTCCAAAGCAAAAATATGGGACTTCAGAGGAGCTGACTTTGATAAGATGGCCAACAGAGTTAAGCTAGCCCTGGCAAAAGAAACACAGGTGAGGAGGTACAGGCAAAGTGGGCAAGCATTAAGGATACAATACTTGAAGCAACATCCCATTGTGTTAGACAGAAAAGGAAGTCAAAGAAGAAGGAAACCACTTTGGTTCTCAAATACAGTAGCAGAAAAGGTCAGAGCCAAAAGGCTGGCCTTCAGAAAATATAAGGGAACACAGCGGATGAAGATAGGGAGGCATACCAAACTGCCCTAAGGGAAGCAGGTAAGGCAGTAAGGCAGGCAAAGTCCCAAACTGAGGAAACACTAGCACGAACAGTAAAAGAAGGTGACAAGACTTTCATAGATACATTAGTGAAAGGAGAAAGTCCAGAGGGGGTATTAAGTGTTTAATGGAGAAAGGGAGCATGGGAGGAGGAGGACCTGTAAAGGCATCTATCCTAAATAGATACTTTGCTCAGTATTTACTGAAGAGAAGGTAGGGCAGGGCCCACAGCTCAGCATCATGGACACAGGGGGGAGGGAGGTGAGCACTACTCCCTTCACAAAAGAAAGGGTCCTACAAGAGCTTGCTAAGCTCAGGGTGGATAAGGCAATGGGACCTGATGGCATACATCCCAGGGTACTTAAGGAGCTAAAGGAGGAACTAGCAGAGCCATTAGCAGAATTGTTTAGTGAGTCTCTGAGCACAGGAGAGGTCCCAGAAGACTGGAGAAGGGCTCATGTGATCCCACTCCACAAGAGTGGTAGCAGGGAGGAGGCGGGAACTACAGACCGGTCCAGTCTTACCTCAGTAGTGGGCAAGATTATGGAGGCACTCCTTAAGGAAAGGATAAGTGCAACACCTGGAATCCATAGGGCACAGGATCCAAGACAGCATGGGTTTACAAAGGAAGGTCCTGTCAAACTAATCTCATAGATTTCTTTGACTGGGTAACCAGAGTGGTGGACCAGGGGAGCAGTTGATGTCGCCACCTTGACTTCAGCAAAGCTTTTGACACTGTTCCACATAGAAGATTGATAAACAAGCTAGGTAGGCTCGGGGTGGGTCAGAAGTTGGTCAACTGGGTGGCAAACTGGTTGACTGGCAGAAAACAGAGAGTGGTGGTAAATGGTATACAGTCAGAAGAGATGCAAGTCACAAGTGGGGTACCTCAGGGATCAGTCCTGGGGCCAGTCCTATTCAACATCTTCATTAGTGACCTCACAGATGGACTAGAGGGTAAGGCTTGTCTGTTTGCAGATGACACCAAGATCTGCAACAGAGTAGATGATCCAGATGGGGTGGGCAGAATGAGAAGAGATCTGGATAAACTAGCAGAATGGTCAGAAGAGTGGCAACTGGGATTTAATGCAAAGAAGTGCAAAATCATGCACATAGGGAAGAGAAACCCTGAAGCCACTTATAGGCTGGGAGGAGTTGCTAGCAGTCACAAAGGAAGAAAGAGACTTGGGCATCATCATCACTGACCTGAAATCATCAAGCAGACCTCTAAAGCAGTAGGTAAGGCTAGGGGGTGTTAGGGGTGTATTAGTAGGGTATCACAAGTCGAAGAGAGGTAATAATCCCTCTGTACAAGACATTGGTTAGGCCCCATCTGGAGTACTGGGTGCAGTATTGGAGGCCACACCTTCACAAGGACATTAACCAAATTGAGGCAGTCCAGAGAAGGGCAACCAAAATGGTGCAGGGACTGCATCAGAAGACATATGAGGACAGATTAACTGAGCTCAATATGTACAACCTTGAGCAAGGAGGAGAGGTGATATGATCAGACATTTAAACACCTTAAGGGCATAAACAAGGTGAAAGAGTCTAACATGTTTAAATATAAGAAAAATAGCAGGACAAGAGGACACAGCATGAGATTAGAGGAGGCCATTAAGGGGAATATGAGGAAATTCTTTTCACAGAAAGGGTGGTGGATGCATGGAATGGCTTACCACAAGAAGTGGTGGCTATGAATACAGTGCAGGGCTTCAAACAGGCATGGGATAGGCATAAGGGAGCAATACAAATGACTATGAATAGATAGGTCACTGACAGAGCAAAGGCCGATGGCACATTTATGAGGTAGAAAAAGAAATGGGCAGACTGGATGGGCCTTGCGGTCCTTATCTGCCGTCAACTTCTATGTTTCTATGTACCCATAGAATTTAAAGATACTCCAGGCTGGGTGGCAGAGGCACTTCTAAAGGCCGGTTGGGAAAAAACAAAAGACTGGACAGGATGGGTCCCGAATAGGCCCAGCACCTCTACAGAAGGGTTAGGGACTGAAAATATTTGGTTAAGAGAAAGTAATAAAGGAAAAAATAAAATACAGAATGAGGGGGGAAACCCTTGAGGAAGAAGGGCAAACTCTGCAGAGGCAAGAAATAGAGGGAAAATGACAGAAGGAGAAATTATATGAAGGAAATAGATGGTTTAATGGAAGAAGAAGATCTAGACACCTCTATGGAAATGGAAGAGAAAACATTACAAACAGAAAAGGAGCAGAGTGAAAATGAAAAACCTAGAGCAGAAAATGTTTGAAGGGGTAATATGAGAGAAAGGTTATTTCCAGATGAAGAGAAAAGGCTATCTGAGTAAGTAAAAAGGAGGAATGCAGTAAGGTTGAAATGCAGGGGAGCAGCACCAGATGCCCTAGATACATTATTTATTGGGAGACAACTGCTAAAGAGTAGTATGAACTATTATGCTTATGAAATGCATGCTCTAATTCATTCACCAGGTCATACTGCATATGATATTAGCTTTAAGCATCCAGTAGGGTTGGAAAGGTTCAGGAAATTATATCACCTGACTTAAGAATACACCTTTGTGGAGAGACTTCATTGCGATACCCTTAGCTAAACCAGCATTCAAAGTAGTTACAATACTTTTCAAAAATGAAGGAGTGAAAGTGGCAGATATCTCTTTCTGGCTAAAGCAAAAATGTATTGTAAATGGACCTCCAGAGCCAATTCTTGATGAAGAAAGCATATGGACAGGTGGTTGGAGAAGCAACGTTACCTTAAAACAAAAGAATGGGGAAATTCAACACTTGCCTAATTGTTTTTTTTGGGGGGGAGGGATAGAGGGGTGTATTTTATGCCGAACAGCCCCATGCATGCTACAGGTGTGGGGAGAAAGGTCATTTTTTTTCCAATTGTTTAACCAGGTGAGACATACTAAGCTGAAAGCTTGTTTAGAGGTGCAACCTGGGAGCACAGGGAAGTTAAGTGACTTGCTCAGGGTCACACTGCATGCAATTAGGGGCTGTGGGTTTCAAACCCAGCTCTCCAGATTTGCAGCTCAGAGCCTTAAACCACTGCCTTATACTACCTCCCATTTGAAGAATGCCTGTGAAAAAATAAAGTGTGGATTGTGTGGGATGATTGGGCATTATGGTGCTGTTTGTAAAAACCCAATCAAATGCAGTTCACGTGAGGAAAAAGGACATATATTTAGTAATTGCCCCATGGCCTCATAACAACAGCCCTGACCCAGCTGAAAAGGCAGAACAAAATATGTATATAGCAGTAACTCAGAAGGAAAATGAAAAACATGGAAAATAATCACAGAAGAGAAGGAAGTGGGAGACAAATGTCTGAAAGAAAGTGGGGAGCCATACTCTCAGGCTCCAACTGTCCCCCCCCCCCGCTTAAGTAAAAGGTACAGATCCAGAAAACCAAACATAATAGTGGAGCAGTCAAAGGTCAGTGGACAAGACCAAATGGATGTTAAAGAAAGTATGGCTCCAAAAAATGAGGAAGGAAAATTCACCATGGTAACTAAGTCTAAGAAAAAGAGCTACACACCACCAAGATGGAAACAAACCAAAAAAAAAAAAAAAGGAACATATTGCAACTCTCTAATAAATATACTATCTTACAAGATAAGGAATGGGCTACTATGGATGAAGACACATACTCTATGCTTTCTACCCACTCAGGAAACGAGGACTCCTCAGAAGATGAAACCACTGACACACAAGCTTCAAAAAAGGAAGAAAAATAGGAATTCCTAACAAACTTTTAAAATGGCCTCATTAAATTGCATTACATGTCATGTAAATAGTATTTAGAATAAATCTAAGAGGCTAGTAACCTTTTCTATTTTAAGTGGTTTAAAAGGATATGTAATATGTCTTCAATATACCAGGCTGCATACAATTTCAGAGCTAAACCAAACTCAAAAGGATTGGAAGTGGGGACCATCAATTTGGTCAATAGGTGAAGAAAAGTGTTCAGGGGTAGGCATTGTTTTTGGGACACCTGATGTTAAGATTTTCAAAATAATAGATATAGTACCAGGTAGGGCGATGGTAGTAGATGCAGTGGTTAACAAAATCACAGTACGATTGATAGTGATTTATAACCCACAAACAAAAGCAGAGAGAAATAAGGTAATGACCCTAACAGAACCTTTTGGCATACTTCTAAATTGACTTCATGGGGAAGGGATTTCAGTTGTGGGTTAACAAAAAATGACCGGGGTAGAAAAACAGATAACGTTTTTTTTGTGATCCCAATCAGCTGAAAAAAATACTAGCAAGCTCACAAATGGAAGGTGCATACAAAATTCAAGGAAAGCCATAAGAAAAAACCTTTTTTTAAGGGTAGGTTATCAACAAGGATTGATTTTTGGTCTGTGCCTAAGCAGACAAATATTAGAAACGTGACAGTCATACCTATTGAAACATCTGATCGTATGGCGGTAGTACTTCAAATACATTTACAAAATAATGTTACCTTTTGAAGTGGATATTGGAGAACGAACACAGAAAACTTACAAAAGGAATATGTTATTAACCAAATAAAAGGTATTTTAGTTGCTGGGAGATAGATTTGTATGAAAATATTACAGATTGGTGGGAGGATGCAAAGTGAGACATAAAGCAGATCATGGTTTTAGAATCACAAAAAAAGAAAGATCAAGGTATCAAAAATACCTACGTTTAAGAGCTCAATTATATAAAGAAATAACAAGGCAACATAACACAGGACGAGATCTCTCAAATATAGTTTACAATATTAAAAAGCAAATGTGGGAATACCAATACAACAGAACAAAATCTCTGATAATGGAACAAAAAAGTGGCACCCAAGAGACAAAATCCCAGATAAATCTTTTTGACAGCAATAAAGATAGGTTAGAGAACAGAATAATCTATGCACTAATAGATAAAAATGGGGAAATGTTCTCAGACATTGGTAATATGAAATGCATTGTACAAGAGCACTTGAGAAATAAATTCCAAAAAGGTAAAGAAGAGATTTCAAATGAAATACTGGAAAAGATATACTTACCTAAAATAAGTGAAACTGAGGCATGTTTATTAAGATATCCCATTAAATAAATAGAAGTTAGGAATGCAATAGGTTCACTAACTAATAACACTGCCCCAGGGACAGATGGTATTCCCAATTTTTTTATAAGAAGTTTGAAGAATTTTTAACCCCAATGTTAACAATAGTTTATACCAATATATTTAAGAAAGGAACTTTGACGGATAGCACAAAACGGTATTACTATTCTTTTACCCAAAAAAGGGAATAAGACAGATATTAAAAACTGGAGGCCTATAAGTCTGTTGACACCAGATTATAAAATGCTAGCCAAGATTATAAATAGTAGATTGGTTGAATATGCTCAAAAATTAATATTACAGGAAAAGGCACAGCTTGAACCCTGAAGCCCTAAGATTAGCAGTCCCCAGTTCAATACTTTCCGTAGTTGATTATGGTTTAATCATTTGTGGCTCTGCCACTGATGCTACCCTAAAACTAATTACTACTGCTTTTAAGAAATCATATAGGCTGATCCCGGGGGTACATAGACGCACCCACATGTGTGTGATTCCATACGCCTGAGTCTAACTGACTGGACCTCAGAGGGAGGATCCAACACTAGACCGGCCTGCTGACAAAAAAAAATCATCCTAAAGCTTACACCACAATTCACCCAGCACCTTCTCGCACAGGTCCCTAACCCACACAAGACTAGGAGTGCAACGAGGGGCACTTACCTAGTCCCTTACTGCCAGACCTCCCGGGCACAAAGGTCTTTCATGTTCTGTGCCCCCAGTTATGTAAACAAACTCCCTTTGGACATCCTTGAAGAACCCAAGCTCAGTCTTTTCATGCATAAACTCTGGCAGCACCTTACTGCACTTTGCAAGTGCAATTGTCCCAGCTAGCCCCCACCCATGTTGAACTTCACTGCCTCTCCCAGTCATTTGGCTCTAGCGTCCTCCTGCTTCCCCCTTCCTTTCCCCCTCTTCTTGCTAGACAAAGTCAGTGTTTATGTTCCAGTACTGACTGCTCCTCTTCTACTACCCTCCTTCTACCCTCTCCTGAACCAGACAAAGTCAGGGTTACTGACTGCACTTACGAAGCACCTGCCTGTTTTTTTCTGGAATCCAATTGTTGTTTATATCTACCTGTAACCCACATGTCTCCTTTCATCAACACTTTCCTTGTTATTATTGTCTTAACTGTTTGTGTGATTTAACTGCTTTGTGTTATCCCATTATGTATTGTTTCCAATGTTGCTTTGATGTGGAACCTCTATAAAAGAGCCCCAGACTCAACAGTCTTTGTAATTCGAGAGATACATAAATAAATAAATTACATACATAAATTTGGAACACAGCAAACAAAACAGACTTTTGACCCATTTCTAGACTGTCAAAAGAGAGTACAAGATAGGAAAATTATTAGTCTGCAGGCAGATAATGGGCACAATGTCTGCAGTAAACAGGACATATTGCAGGAAATTGATACATATGTAAATAAGACTTTCAGCGATAGTGGGGGACTAGAACTGGATCCATCCTACTATAATAATTTACAAATTCCTGCATTGACTAAAGAATAAATTGATATTTTAGAATTGCCAATTACAACTCAACGGGTAAGGGATAGTATTAAAGCACTAAATAAGAATACGGCACCAGGATTAGATGGCCTTAGTTCCGAACTACACCAAAACTTTCCAGACCAGTTAGCAGCCCCCTTGGCAGAATTTTTTAATAGTTGCATGGAGGAGGAAAACATCTCATACACCATGTCACAAGGTCTAATGATCTTCATTTATGAGAAGGGAGATAAAACATTAGTAAACAACTGGAGATCTCGAAGTCTTTTGAATACAGACTATAAAATATTGGCAACAATCTTGAACAATGTCTGGCCAAAATAGCAAGTAAGGTTATCAGTCCTGTGCAAACATGTGCAATACCAAATAGGCAGATTGAAGAGAATCTTTTAATAAGGGAATTGTTTCAAAAAGGGTATAATAATGATATAAATGGCTTTCTTCTGAGTATGGATCAGGAAAAGGCATTTGATAGACTGTCCAACAAATATTTATGAGCAGTAGTAGAAGCATATGGTATTCCTACTAAATGTATCGACTAGATTGCTAGCCTTTATAGAACAGCCTATGTGACCCCATTAGTGAATGGGTGGTTTGGTGGTACATTCATGCTTGGGAGAGGGGTGAGGCAGCGATGCTCATTGAGCCCTCTATTATATATTTTTGGTTTAGACCCACTACTTTGGAAAATACAAGCTAATGACAGCATTGTAGGAGAAGAAATGTCACTACATTGTCCTCCTATAAAAACAATGGCCTACGCAGATGATATAATAGTTATGCTTGCAGATGAGGCCTCAGGAATAGATTAAAAAAGAGAAATACAGGAATTTGCTCTGTATTCGGCATCCAGGATAAACTATGATAAGAGTTTAGGACTTCTATCAGGGGATTTGAATAGAACACTACCTAGAAAGACAGCAGATGCCTCTATTGAAACTAAAGAGGCCAAGATTTTAGGGTTAACTTTTGGGACACCAGATATGGCAGATAAAAACTGGTCAAATTGTATTGGTGCAGCAGAAAAAAAGTGCAAGCATGGCAAGGTAAAAAAAATATACAAACTGAAAAGGGTCATGTTAATAAAAACATTGCTGATGCCAGTTTTTTTATATGTTAGTTACATCTTTCACCCACCCAAGGCATTAGAAGTTAGGTTATACAATATTTTTTTCAGAGGCCTGTGGGGAAGTAGATTAAATCCTTTTAAAAGAAATACCACCTATCTCAAAAATAAACAAGGGGGTCTAGGTATGATTAATCCAATTGCTTTTTATTATAATAATAATGGTCTTTATTTTTATGGCACCTTTCAAAAACCAAGGCGCCTAACAAAGTTTAAAAACACATCAAACATCTCAGCATCTTAGAAAATATATAAAACAACTGATACAATTAAGAAGAAAAAATCAGCCATCAAATGCTTGGTACCACAAGTATGTTTTCAGGGCCTTTTTAAATCCCTCCACGATCGTGCACTCCCGTAACTGATGGGGTAGAGAATTCCAAAGGGCTAGGGCTGCATGCATGAATGCCTGGGCCCCAGAAGATTTCAAGCACACCCTCGGAATCTCTAGCAACCCCATATCAGCTGAGCGGAGTGATCACCCAGGGCATTAGGGAACCAGGAGCTCCTTCAAGTAGTCCAGGCTCTGTCTGTGTAGGGCTTTAAAAGTCAGAAGGCCGACTTTAAAGGTGATCCACCACTGTACTGGCAGCCAGTGCAGTCCACGCAGCACCAGTGAAATATAACAGGACCGAGAAGTTCCCTTCAAAAGATGGGCCACTGCAGTCTACACCAGCTGCAAGTGGAGGATTTCCACCCCAGGTAGCCCTAGGTAAAGGGAATTGCAATAATCCAAATGCGAGGACACAAAGGCATGGACCAGTGTAGGAAGATCACCAGACGGAACAAGATGCTTAATCCTGGAGATACTCCTCAATGGTAAAAGGAGGACTTAATGACGGCAGACACCTGCGAACGCAGAGTCAAGCCTTTGTCAAAAATTACCCCCAGGTTTTGCACCTGTTCAGAGGTTGGGAGTGATAAGCCCCCAAGGTAAAGCCTGGAGGGAGAACCAACACCTGCCCCCCTATCCGGCGCACCAGATCCACAACCAGCACCTCAGTCTTTTATGAGTTCAGCTTCAGCCAACACGAATCTATCCACTCCTGGATTTCTGTGAGGCAGTTGTTAAAGACTGAGAGAGCTCCATCCTGGCCAGGTGCAAAAGAAAGGTAGAGCTGGTACCATCAGCATAGCAGTGAAACCTGAGCCCATACCTTCTTACAATGTCTCTGAGGGGCAGCATGTACACTGCGAACAACATGGGGACAACACTGAACCCCGAGGAACCCCACAAGACAGAGAAACTGGGTCTGAGGAATAAACTCTGGACACCACTCTCTGAGTTCTTCCAGTGAGGAAAGATGTAAACCACCTGAGGACTACACCCGATAGTCCACAGATGAACCTCAGGCAATCAAGTAGGACCCCATGGTCCACAGTGTCAAATGCTGATGAGAGATCTAGAAGAACCAAGATGGAACGGTTTTTCTGACCTCTAGCCATCAGGAGATCATTGAGCACCCGAACCAGCACTGTCTCAGTACTGTGCCTCTTTTGAAAACTGGACTGGAGGGGTTCATAGATGTCATGGATGGTCAAATGGTTCTCCAGCTGTACGGCCACTACTTTCTCAATCACTTTTCCTAGAAAGGGAAAGTTTGAGATTGGTCTGTAGTTCACATGGCAGTCATGGTCCAAAGAAGCTTTCTTCAAGAGGGGTGTTACCACCGCCTCCTTCAGGGAGCTAGGAAACTCACCTGTTTCCAAGGAGAACCAGACTATCCGTACTAGGACCGGACCGATGGAATCAATACAGCCCAAAATCAGGGAGGTTGGTCCTGGGTCCAAACTACAGCATATAGAGTGAGCACCCTGGACAATCTGCATGACATCCATCAAGAACTCTGGTCAGTCGAAGGTACTCCAGGAAAGTTGAGGGGCAGTGACCATGCGCTGATCCAAGGCAACACCCTTAGAGTGTGCTGGTTGGAGTACCGCCCTGATGTCAGCCACCTTTGTCACAAAGAATCAAACAAGTTAATAGCACTCTACTTGCAAAAAGGCTTTTCGAACTTGTAGGCACGCTGGGTTGCACAGTCTGTCTACAGTATGAAAAAGCTGAGCTGGTCAATTCTCAGCGGCTGCAATCTCGCCGGACAGGAACTCTGCCTTCTTACAGGTGACTGCAGATTAATAGGCTTGGTATGATCCATCAATATAAGGTAGTCGGCATCAAGGGAGGATCTCCGCCAGCAACACTCTAACCTTCGTCCTAGTCACCACATCTCCCTCAAAGTCCCATTAAACCATGGGGACCGAGGGTGAAGGGAGTGAGGACAAACATGGACAGGAGCAATGACATCCAGGGCCACCAAAATAGCCATGTTATAGGCTACCACGAGGGCCTCTGGGTCGCTGTTTGCCACTGGGAGGGTCAATAGGTCAAGTACCGCCACCAGACCTTTAGAACTAACATCTCGTAAAGGGTGATACCTGACCACCTCCACAGGGCTAGACCTGCAAACGGTGGCACTAAAACTAAACCCCACAGTGTTTAAACTAGCCAAGGGGGAGGCACTGGAAAGGAGCAGGAAAATCCTAGCCCCCCCAAATAATTACGGTAGTAAGTGCGCCAAACACCAACATAGAGGTGTCGATAGGGAGAAGGGCAGGGGTAAATGGAGAAAGTGACAAAGGCAAGAAGGACAGGGATGGGGCAAAAGGAGTAAGGCCATCAGGAAATGGAGGGTAATGAGTACCAATGCCCATAGTCTGGGCAACAAGCTCCCTGAGCTGATGGCCTTAATGGAAGAGGGATGCCTGGATATCGTATCAGTCACAGAAACATGGTACACAGAGAACCATGACTGGGATGTTAACATACCAGGGTACATAACCTACAGGAGAGACAGGCAGGGGAGAAGAGGGGGAGGAGTAGCTCTCTATGTAAAGGAAGGGATAAAAGCAACTGAACAAAAGAGTAAACAGGGAGGAGAGGAGGCACTGTGGGTCACCTTGGAGACTGGAAAGGGCACCACAATCCACACAGGGGTTGTGTACAGACCCCCATGTCAGGGGAAGGAATGGACAAGGATATGATAGAAGGCATTCTTAGAATGGCAGAGAAAGGGGAGATACTGTTGATGGGAGACCTAATATGCCAGATGTTAACTGAAGCACATTTGCTGCAGTCACATCCAAGAGCAGGGCCATTCTTGATGCCCTACAGGTGGCAGGCATTAGACAGCTAGTTTCGGAACCCACTTGTGAGGGAGCAATCTTAGACCTCGTACTCTCAAACAGGGGCAGTGAGAGGATCTCAGCTCTAGAAGTGGATTGCCATCTGGGGACAAGTGACCATCAAACAGTGTGGTTCACGTTAAACTCAGCTACAGAGTCAAGCCATACAAAAGTGAGGGTCCTGGACTTTAGGAGGGCTGACTTTGGCAAGATGGGAGAGCGCCTCAGAAAAGCACTAGCAAACAGGCTGGAAGGAGGTATGGAGCAACAATGGGGAAATATCAAAACTGCCATCACAGAGGCAACAAGCCTTTGTGTGAAGCAAATAAACAAATCAAAACAAAAGAAAAAGCCACTATGGTTCTCAAAAGAGGTGGCTGTGAAAGTCAGGAAGAAAAAGATAGCATTCCGGAAGTATAAGGAAACACAGAAGGAGCAGGACAGAGAGCTGTACCAGTTAAGGCAGAAGGAAGCAGGGAGGGAAGTCAGAATAGCAAAGGGCCCAAACTGAGGAAAAGATAGCCAACTCAGTTAAGAAGGGGATAAAACCTTTATAGGTACATCAGCGAGAGAAAAGACAAAGGAGGGATAGAGAGGCTGAATAGAATGAACGGTGGGTGGGCAGAGGGGACAGGGAAAAAGCAGGAATACTGAATGAATATTTCTGCTCAGTATTCACAAAAGAGGAGGGGGAAGTGCCTCATCCAATTAACAGAAGCACTCTTGATGGGGGGGGCGATCCCAGTCCTTTCACAGAAGAAAGGGTTCTGCAAGAACTCCTAAACTGAAGGTGGACAAAGCAATGGCTCCTGATGGAATTCACTCCAAATTCTAAAAAGAATTAAGGAGGAACTAGTGAAACCACTGGCTACTCTTTTAATAAATCATGGGAGGATGGTGTGGTACCCGAGGACTGGGGAAGGCGGATGTGATTCCCTTCACAAAAGTGGGACCAAGACAGAGGCAGGAAACTACAGACCTGTCAGTCTGACCTCTGTGGTAGGGAAAGTGATGGAGTCACTTCTGAAAGAAAGAATAGTTGAGTACCTAGAGGCCAGTGGAGCACAGGACCCAAGGCAGCGTGGTTCACATGGAAGGTCATGTCAGGCTAATCTAATAGATTTCTTTGACTGGGTGACCAAAGTAGTAGACCAGAGGGGCTGTGACATGGCCTACCGAGACTTTATCAAGGCATTTGATACAGTCCCACACAAAAGATTAATAGTCAAATTAACCAGCCTGGGAGTGGGACCCAGGGTGGTAGCCTGAGTAGAACACTGGCTGGACAACAGGACACAGAAGGTAATTGTAAATGGAGTCCACTCTGAAGAAAGGGGGTTACTAGTGGGGTACTGCAGGGTTCTGTATTGGGTCCAGTCCTTTTTAATGTCTTCATCAGTGACATTGCAGAGGGACTGGAAGGAAAAGTATGCCTTTTTGCAGATGACACAAAGATCTGCAACAGGGTTGATACACAAGGAGGCATGGAAACGATGAAAAGGGACTTGGCAAGGTTGGAGGAATGGTCAGAAGTATGGCAGCTAGGATTCAATGCAAAGAAGTGCAAAATAATGCACCTGGGAAACAAGAACCCAGGGGAAGAATACACAATGGGTGGGGAGGTAGTAACAACAACAAAAAAGGAAAGGGACCTGGGGGTAATCATTTCAGATGACCTTAAGGTTAGCAAGCAATGTGAGAAGGCAGTAGGGAGGGCTGGGTGTATACTGGGATGTATAGGGAGAGGCATCAGCAGCAGAAAACAGGAAGTTGTTATCCCTCTGTACAGACAGTTGGTGAGACCCCATCTGGAGTACTATGTCCAGTTCTGGAGACCCCATCTCCGCAAGGACATAGACAGGATAGAGGCAGTCCAGAGGAGGGCAACTAAAATGGTGCAGGGTCTGCAAGAGAAGCCGTATGAGGAGAGACTAAAGGAGCTTAATATGTATACCCTTGAGGAAAGAAGGAGAGGGGGACATGATAGACACTTTATACCTCAGTGGAATCAACAAATTCCAAGAGGGTAGCATCTTTCAGAAAGAGACTTGCAAGAACAAGGGGACACAATTTAAAGATAGAAGGAGGGCGGTTCAGGGCAATGTGAGGAAGTATTATTTCACAGAGAGGGTAGTGGATGCATGGAACAGCCTTCCTGAGGAGGTTGTGGGGTCTAAAACTTTGGGATAATTCAAGAATGCATGGGACAGACATAAGGCAATTCTTGTGGGGGGTAGGAAGAAATAGGCTGTTGGTTAACTAGGATCTGCGGCCTATCCTGTAGGTAGGAAAATGGGCAGACTAGATGGGCCTAGCGGTCCTTATCTGCCGTCAAAGTCTATGTTTCTATGTTTCTATGTTTCTAGTGATCGGAACATCCAACTGGTTCCACCCCCAGATCAGAGGCCTTGATTCTCAGGAGGAAGACTAAGTCAAGGGAGTGACCACGTTTGTGGGTAGCAGTGGTAACTATCTGTGTAAGGCCCAGAGATGACATCAACTGGAGGAAGTGTTGTCCAAATTGCGAGAATTCATCATTGACCCAGGCGTTTAAGTCTCCCAGAACCATCACTCTGGTTGACTCAAACGCCATGTTGATGATGAAGTCTGCCACTTCCTGAAGGAACTGCTTCTCATCTCCGGGTGGATGGTAGATGAGAGCGATCCTACAGCCTACACCTGCTACCATGGTACACTCAAATGACTCAGTCTCCTCAACTGGTACACTTGTGAGGTTAAGTTCGTCTTGAAACAGATCGCACCCCCACGATCCACTCTTGGGCAGTGAATCACGAGTACCTAGCTGGAATTAAAGCCTCCAGTATGGGGCCAGAGTTCTCATCCAGCCAGGTCTCGGTGATGCAAGCCAGATCTACCATTTCTGCAAGATCTGCAATAATTGCAGTCTTGTTTTTAATGGACCTGGCATTGCATAGCACCACCTGAGTTGGATGAACCTCCAGGGTTGCCCCGAACCACCTGCCCACTAATATTGGTAGTGCCCTTGGGTATGGAGACCAGAAATGGCAAACCATGTTCTTGGTTCCATTTCACCCCAGGACGTCTCCTGGATCTCACAGCCTTGATGCGGTGGCCCTGCTCATTCACCCTCTACTGTTAGCACCCCCACCTCCTCCTCCCTCCCTTCACAGGCAATGCAGTGCCCTACAGTGCTGGTACATTTGTAAACTGCAATGGGGGGGGGGATAAAGGGATGGAGGGTGCAAAGAGCAGAGGGTGACTAGCGCATAACCGTGGGGGCAGGCCTTCGACACATTCTGGTGACCAATGTATCAAACAACTCTCACTTAACTAACCAACAGTATTCCTAAAGCAAACATGCAACATGCAAAAAACCAATTATAGCATCTTCTTATATATTAATATTAGTGTAACAAGTGAACTACAAAAACCAGGATGGAGTGAGAGTACCTTAGAATGGTGTAAATATCTATGGGCTGACTGGGTAGCAAATAAGCTTAATAAAATTAAGAAACAGAATTTACAGCCAGAGTATATCATTTTGTCATTTACTAAATTAAAACAATGACATATAACACACACACAATGATGTTAAAATACGTTATAAAACAGTTATATGAAGAAATTATGATGCATAACTTTAGAGAACTTATAATATTCCCTTATTGTCCTGCAGAAGAACAAGGAATAGTGTTAGGCTATTTAAATAATGCAAGAATACCAGTTTTTGCTTGGAATATCCTTTGGATGAGTGTCCATGGCAAATTAGGAGTAAGGAACGCACACAAGTACAAACCTGTGGGGGAAAGATACTGCCCATGCCCTGGGTGTGTGACAGAATTAGAAACACAAGAGCATTTGTTTTTGCAATGCCCTTATGCAAAGGGGTTTCGGGGTAATGTAACTACTTACTAGCAAACAACAATCTTTTCAGGATTTACATACCAGAATTTGGTACTGGGAATACATAAGACACGAGTGACACAGGTACATAAAAGCACACTACAAGTTATAAGTATTTTAATAATATATTACTCGTGGCTGTCAAGATGTGTGTGACTCATGCAACAGAAATATGTTTTTCATCAAGAAATCATTCAGAGTGTAGGGAAAACATTACATGTAGTATACACCAAGGAAAGTATAAAACTAGACCCTAATAACATGAATTTGTTACGGAGGAACTGTCAGCATTTCTTATCCCCTGAAGGAAAAAAAATGGTTTATTATTTTTAGACATGTATTGAACAAATTTAGAATGGAACTTGTGTAAGAAACAGATTATGTTTATTTACATATATTTTTGTTTTCTACTATTTGATGTATAAAATTGTTTGTACTTTCTTACAAATAAAAATCCCCTACTCTTTTCAAAATGTGCCATGGGATTTTTAACAACCACTTGAACTACCACCGGAATAGGCAGATGGGACCTTGGTTTAATGTCTCATCTGAAAGACAGCACTTCAGCAGTGCAGCATCCCCCTCGTACTGCACTACAGTGCCAGTATTGGGATTTAACCCACAGCCTTCTGATCTTCCGGCCTCAGCGGTGAGTGTGCAACCTGCTTCATTCTCTCATGATCTGACTGTCCTAAGATTTTTTACTGGATAACTCAGCACATACAAGCATAGTACTTCTGCACTAGCAACTCTTCACGTATACATTTTCTAGTCGGTCTACAGAGCTAGAATGCTGTCTGTAAATGGCAATATACTAGGAGATGGCTCCCTCTAGTGAGCTGCAACTTACATTGCTCTGGAGACTTTTTACTTAAAAAGAGAACCTTTCTCCATATGTACATCAGAAAAGAGGAAGCTCCCTTACCTAAGTAAGAGTTCCTCTGTGGCATTTTTTTCAGTTTTTGCATGGCACCTGTTAAAAATGTATTAGCAACCAGAGAACAGTGCCTATGTGGATTCTTTAAACAATGATTAAATTTATTGAATCTGGAAAGCTGGTTTGTGGCATTTTGTGATTCAACATGTGTCTCTGAGTGAGTTCAGTTATTGCTTGTAATTCGGACTGGACAGACTATAAGTCTTTTCTGCCATCACAGTCTATCTAGCTATTTATGCATTTCTATTATCTGTGTGTTAGTGGATAAAGAGACATTACTCGATGGGTCCTTGTAGTATAGCCCAGTGGTTCAGGTTGTATGGGCAATATTTGCTTTTCTCAGGTGAAATAACCTTATCTGATATCCTGAACTAATGACTAGCAAGTAATACTAGAATGTCCCTTTTTAGTGTGTGCAGCAAGGGACCCCATGGCCATCTAACTTGGCACTGAAGAGAGATAAAAATGTCAGTGTCATAGCAGATTGGCCAGCACTTGGAACAGTCCATATATATGGCATCATATGCATGCAACACCAGTTAACAACTGAGTTTCTGGGTGGAGGGGAACAAAATGAGCAACTAAAGATGGAAAAAACTATCACCAGATATAAAACATACCCATCCTCACAAATGGTGGAAGTATCTCACACAGCGTGCTTGCCACTGAGAATAATGGAACTTTGACTGTTTTAAAGCACACCGGTGCCCATATTCAGAGTCAGCTGCAAGCGCAGCACAGTCAATAGCACTGCAACAAAAAATATTGCATGGCCAGCTTTGAACAATGTTTAGCCAGTTAGCGCTGTCAGCGCTGCAGTAAGTGGATATGTGCTGCGTTAACTTGACCCAGGGCTGCATATGGCCTACAGATATAGTGCTGCCCAAAATGAGACAGCACCAAGGCTCCGGTGAACCATATGCAGCCTGACCATTCAGATGACCTCATTGAGTATGCAAGGCACTAAAAGGCCATCTGTGTGCCCATTATGAACTCATTTGTATGGATGTTTCTTAAAACAGAAACATTGAAACATAGATTTTGTCCTCAAAAGAGGACTGCTTGGCCCACCCCATCTGCCCAGATGGACCCTGCCAAGCCCATTTCTGCAGAACCTAACTGGTCTCCAGTGACCCTCCTCCCGGCCTATTTACTAATATTCCCCAATGTTTGTTAACCATGGTGTACTTCATTGATTTTTTTAAAACAAATACCTACTAAAGGCAACCCTAATAATAGGAAAGAGAGGGTAAGTTGCTGATCATTTAGGATCTGGAGTTTAAGTAGGTAGGGAAATGGGCAGACTAGGTGGGCCAGGTGGTCCTTATCTGCCATCAAAATATATGTTTCTCTGTAAATACAACCATGCAGTACAGCACATAGAGGTAGAACATTAAACATACAATGCCTTACCCCCCCACCCCCACAGAAGAGAAAGTGTTTTTCAGGATTACAGTGTTATCTTCTGAGCTTGAAGTGAGTATGATCTGTGAGTTAATATTTGATAGAATAATAATTGTTAGTTGTGAGGTAGTGGAGCAAAATGAGTTCCGCTATTGAACAATGATTAATGCGGCTTCGAGCATATTCCATTTCCTCTGGAAGGCTTTATATATGTGTGTTGTATGGAGGTAGTCCTTCTTCACATGCAAAGAGCTTGGAGGACTTCCTGATGTCATTCAGCAAAAGAAGTCACAGATTGATCAGTCCAATGTCTCATTATTAATTTTTTTGCTGTCATAGCAATCAAAGACATATGGCAATACCTGTTACTCATTAGTTTATCTATGCCTAGGCCAAGTATGCAAAGTCGGGGGTGTGAAACAGTCTTGTAGACCTAGCATAGAATCTAATTTATGTTTAATAGCATTTCAAAGTGGTGGGGCTTTATTGCAGTGCCAGAGGATATGTAACAAGGTGCCCTCTGCATCCTGGCATCTAGTACAGATGGCACTATCTTATAAATTTAACAGGGGTATAGTACATATCATTGACAATGTTATATTGCATGAGGCAGTAATGATCACACTTTACAAACTGATACACATTCTGCACCAGCTGACATTTTTATACTCTCCCGTTTCTGCTCAGTATTTGCATGGCTTACCCCATTTCTGTTGAATGAGACTACCTATTTCTGTATGAATCTTAAAGACTGCATGAGGACCCTTGGCAGCTTGCAAGAGCAAAGGAACCGTAAGTGTCTCTCCCTTTGGCCATGGTGCGCTACCTATTTCATACTGAATGCATTACTTGCAGAAATGGAAATTCAACCAAGATTTTCATGTTATAGGTCAGCTTGAATGGTTGAAAGGTATTGTTCAGAAGGAACATTCCTAGTGCTGTGATATCTTTTTGTTTCCAGGGTGCTACTGGTTGTAAAATTGTTTTGAATTTAAGACTGAGATTACCCCATAAAGGCTGTGCCTGATTACTTTTAGGCTTGCAATTATATAACATAGCCATCTCCTTAAGTCTTCTATATGTTCCTGTATCTACATTACAAATTTTGATTTGGTTGTTTTTTCTAAGTACTACTTTAAGTTCCTAGCTTTTGTTTGTTCTTATGCTGTAATGGTTTGCCTCTCAGTGTCTTGACAATCAATTCATTTTTGACAGGTTACCGGGACAATTGTTTGGCCAACAACTCCAATCTTGTAATATTTTAATTATTCTGCTTGTCCACGTAAATGGTATGTAATCTTTCATACACTCTGTTTATCCATGTAAATGCCTTGTATCGTATTGTTCCTGATTGACACTGACCCCTTGTACCTCATGTGTCGTGCCTGAAAATAGGCATTTAATTGTCTAGTGCAGTGGTTGTCAACCTTTTTTGGTCCAGGGATCCCCTGGCCAGCTGTCAGCCATGTTGGGTACCCCCTACCAAAAGTCAAATGTTTTGTACAGCATATATATATATATATATATATATATATACACACATGTATATATAGTACACGTACACAACTGCAAAGAGCCAAAAAATTACTTCAAAGTAGTACACATTAACAATGGTAAACCTAGCTGCATATGTATTGCAAAACTACACATAAATTAGACACAGGCAGTTTTATTTCTTATCCAGTCAGCTGTGACTCTATGAATTAGTGACTCCCTTACTCCATGATCAGAACAGAAGTGGACGCTTAGTGAACTGGGCAGCTTCGGGTTTTTTATTTAATTTTAAAAAACTTAGCATGGAGCGAGTAGTGGAGAGATCACAAATGCCTACTGCAGTACCCTTTTGTTCTTTTGTCTGGTCTCCCAAATAGGAAGGACAGTTAGCTTTGTTTTTGTTTTTTATTTAAAAAAAGTAGCCTGCAACGAGTAGTGGAGCGGGCACTTAGTAAATTGGGCAACTTCAGGTTTTCTTTTTAATTTTAAAAGTAACATGTAGTGTGTGAGAGATATCTGTGAGATTTTCTGACTGAATATTCCCCTATCTGCAGGAGAAAAATAAATTATTGTTTGAGGCAATGTATTTTTGTCATTAACCAGTGACTATATTTAAAACAGGACAGGCAGATGCAGATGTATGCAGGAGGGTGCAGTCAGGTAAGTGATTACCTGTTTAAAAAAAACTGGTCAGTAGAGGGGAGTAATCGCCAATTAATACTCTACTAAATAGGAGCAACACAGTTTTTATAGGTGAAACGTATTCCAGTTTGCTTGCGGTTGCACCGAAATTTAAAATAAAAAAACCCCTGTACCTTGCTTTGCTGTCATTTTGGCCGACTGTTCCGCGGACTCCCTGGCATGTGCTCCCAGACCCCCGGTTGAAAACCACTGGTCAAGTGCTTCTACCTGGGTAATAAAAACTGAATAGGTACACGTTCACATCTGCTTACGTATTCTCACTGACTTGCCAGTTGGGCTACCTTTCAAGGCAACAGGCAGTTTTTGTTTCCTGAGAATAGTAATGCTCATGTCTGTATGTGATAGCCTGCATATAGATCGTCCGCTATTACCCTCTGTTGAGCAACATGCATCAACAATTTCCCATCTGATGGGCGGAACCCCCATTGTAAGAACTTTCTGCCTTGAAGAGCTAAATAATACTTGTAGAGGTCTGGAAGAGATACCCCACCCAGAGGCATTGTTGCTGTTAGCTTAAGGTAGGACCTTCTGGGGGGTTTCCTCTTCCATCTAAAGGCTGAGATGCAAGCATGAACT
Source organism: Neoceratodus forsteri (assembly GCA_016271365.2). Classification (NCBI taxonomy): domain Eukaryota; kingdom Metazoa; phylum Chordata; order Ceratodontiformes; family Ceratodontidae; genus Neoceratodus; species Neoceratodus forsteri. The sequence continues at coordinate 107,609,614 of CM057450.1, read as the reverse complement.
TTTTTAAAGGAATGAAAATAAAGAGCATACCCAGAGAATAGAGCAGGTGTACCAGTGTGTTCATCCCAATAATATTATTTCAGCACCAGAGGGTCAGAGGGAGCAATGGACGGCCTCCTTTCCAAGTCCTGTTGGATTTTTGACCATACGGCAGCTAGATTTTTTACTTTCAGATTGTGGGAGCTTGTAGTGATTTCTGCACCCAGGTATTTCATGCATAAACTGAATGTTTAGTTGCTGTAGGTCTTGTTTGTGTACTCTTGAGTTCAAAGGTATGACATTTGTTTTAGATATATTCAGACTGTATGTGGAGAATTCACCAAACTCCTGAATGATCTGTAAGTCCCCCCTAAATGTGTCTTATCTTTATTGGCTATGTGCCACAAAAGTTAAAAGCCATCCTAGCCCCATGGCATGCAGCAGGGCCAGGATAGTAAAATAGGCAAGAAGGAGACATGGCGCTCAGGCTCAAATGCTGCACCCAAGAAAAAAAACAGCACAAAAATAGAAAGGTGGATGTGCAAATGAAATAACAAGCAAAACAAGTTGCTGCTCAGTGATTTATTGTGCAAAAGGCAGAATACAAGTTACAAGCCCCAGCACTTCGAGTCTGTGCGGGCTCTTCATCATTTTTTTTTTTTTATTTTATTTTGTGATTTAAATTTTGTCTCCTTCCTGGCTGTGGGAAGATCAAATAATATCATCCCCCAATTGTGAGAGAGCTTGGGAGGAGTTTCCTTTTGCCTCTGTTATCTCCTATGATGGTTAGGCAATGAGAGTGCCTTTTCTTTCTTCCCGGTGGTGAGAGCAATCCGGGAAATAGGGAGATAGCATTGATTATAGCTTTCAGACACTAGGTGGCGAGAGAACTTTGTGTCCCTAAGTTCTATGTGTTTATTTATCTATTTTTATTTTATTTTTGATTTAAATGCTGTCTCCTTCCTGACTGTGGGAAGATCAAATAATATCATCCCTCAGTTGTGAGAGAGCTTGGGAGGAGTTTTGCTTTGCCTCTGTTATCTCCTATGATGGTTAGGCAGTGAGAGTGCCTTTTCCTCCTTCCCGGTGGTGAGAGCAATCCGGGGAATAGGGAGATAGCGTAGGTGAAGACCTATTTTCTTTTTATTTAGATTATATTTATTATGTTTTATTTGTTTGGTTGATTGTTAATTTAGTTGTTTTGGGTTTTGGTATATTTCAGTCATATATCAACATGTGCTGGCCTTTAGCCTCCAAGGCGGTGCGCTATTCATCCTCCTCCCTTCAAGCCCTCCGCCCCTTTGTTACTCCTCCTTTGCATTTTGAGATCTACCAGCGCTGTAGAGCACTGGGTATTGCTCATGGGAGGTTGGGGAGGGGGGTTTGCGAACGGGGGAGGATGAACGAGCGGGTTCATCGTATCGGGGTCGTTGGGTCCAGAAGGCGCCCTGGGGCGAAATGGAATCCAGATCGAGGTTCGCCTAGTCTGGTATCCATACCCAAGGGCACTACTGATTTCAGTAGGCAGATAGGCTTGACAACCTTCGAAGTTTGTCCAACTTGGACGGTGTTATGCAATGCCAGGTCTGTTAGGAATAAGACCACTATTATTACCGATCTTGTTGGTTCAGCTGACTTGGCTTGCATCACCGAGACCTGGCTGGATGAAAATTCTGGCCCTATACTGGAGGCCATGATCCCGGCCGGGTACTCGGTGATACACCGCCGAGATTGGATCGCAGGGGTGGGGGGTTGCAGTCTGTTTTAAGACTGAATTGGGTCTTGCGAATGTAGTAGTGGGTGAGGCTGGGTCTTTTGAGTGTACAGTCGTGGCAGGTGTAGGCGTTCGGATCGTGCTCATCTACCGTCCACTCAGAGATGGGAGACGTTTCTTACAGGAAGTAGCAGACTTCCTCGTTGACATGTCGTTGGAGTTGCCCAGATTGATGGTTCTGGGTGATTTCAACGCCTGGGTCGACGATGAACTCTCTAATTTTGGTAATCACTTCTTCCAATTGATGTCTTCTTTGGGCCTTACACAGGTGGTTTCCACTGCTACGCATAAATCTGGACACTCTTTGGACTTAGTCTTCCTTCTAGGGATCGACGCATCCGACATGGGGGTGGAACCAGTCGCCTGGTCTGATCACTACATCGTGAGGTTCAATTTTCGCACCCCCCTGAGGAGACCAGCCCCTGTGGAGATGGTCAGGTACCGCCCATTACGGAATGTTACTCCACAAGGTCTAGCGGCGGTCCTTGACCTATCATCCTTAGTTTCGGTGAGCAATAGTCCAGATGCTCTGGTGTTGGCCTATAATAAGGCCATCATGACTGCTCTGGATTCTATTGCTCCTGTTCGTGAGCACCCCCTATCCCTTTGCCCCAGATCCCCATGGTTTGATGGGACCTTGAGGGAGATGCGGAGATGGGGCGAAGGTTAGAGCGTCGCTGGCGCAGGTCTGCCCTTGATGCCGACCACTCTAGATTGATGGAACATTATGTTAGCTATCAATCTGCAATCACCCATAAGAAGGCAGAATTCCTGTCCAGGGAGATTGCAGTTGCCCAGAATCGACCGGCTCAGTTGTTCCGAACGGTAGACAGACTGTGCAACCCAGCCTGCCTGCAAGTTCGGAAAGCTTTTTCGCAAGTAGAGTGCGATGAGCTTGCTCTATTCTTCGCAACTAGAGTGGCTGACATCAGGGCAAACCTGGGTCCGGCATCCTCTAAGGGTGATGCTTTTGGACAGTGTGGGATTACAGTGCCCTATTTCTCCTGGAGTTCCTTTTGTCGACCTGAGTTCGTGGATATTATGAGGATCGTCCATACTATGCGTCCCACAAGTTGTGGTTTGGATCCCGGACCGACTCCCACATTTTGGGTTGTTCTGACATCATCGGTCCGGTCCTGGCGCAAATAGTCTGGGGCTCCTTGGAGTTAGGTGAGTTTCCCTGCTCTCTGAAAGAGGCAGTGGTGACTCCTCTTTTGAAGAAAGCTTCCTTGGACCCAGACTGTTTTTCAAACTATTGGCCTATCTCTAACCTCCCCTTTATTGGGAAGGTTATTGAGACGGTCGTAGCTGTTCAATTGGATGACCATTTAACCATCCATAATATCTACGAATCCTTCCAGTCTGGCTTCCGGAAAAGACATAGCACCGAGACTGCGCTGGTACGGGTGTTAAATGATCTTCTGATGGCAAGGGATCAGAAGAGACGCTCTATCTTGGTTCTTCTTGATCTCTCTGCAGCCTTTGACACTGTGGACCACATGGTGTTATTAGCTCGCCTGGGGCTAATGTGTGGTATGTCTGGAACTGTTTTGAAATGGTTCACGTCATTCCTCACCGGAAGATCACAAAGAGTTGTGTCGGGGATTTTTTCCTCTGACCCAATTTCTTTGTTGTGTGGAGTGCCTCAGGGTTCTGTGCTATCACCCATGTTGTTTGCAGTGTATATGCTGACCCTTGGAGGTATCATAAGATGATATGGGCTGAGGTTTCACTGTTTTGCAGATGATGCCCAGCTCTATCTGTCTTTTGCACCCGACCAGGATGGAGCTCTCTCGGTGTTTAATAATTGTCTGGGGGAAGATCCAAGACTGGATGGATTCTAGTTGGCTAAAGTTGAACTCGGAGAAAACAGAGGTTCTGGTAGTTGACCCAGGTGGTTGGATTGAGAGGCCGTGTATTGGTGCACCATCTGGAATTTTCCTTGGTGGTGTATCTCTTCCGTCCTCTGAACGGGTGCGTAGCCTTGGGTTTATTCTTGATGACAAGCTGACTTTGAAATCTCAGGTGTCAGCTGTTGTCAAGACTTCCTTTTATCATCTTAGGAACATTGCCAGGGTTAGGCACCTTGTTCCGTCCGACTCCCTGCCTACCTTGGTCCATGCTTTTGTTTCTTCACGCTTGGACTATTGCAACGCCCTGTACTTTGGGCTTTCTGGGGTTGAAATCCATCGCCTACAGCTGGTGCAGAATGCTGCAGCCCGGTATTGACTGGGACATGTAGGTCCTGTCACATTACTCCCGTGCTGCGCGAACTGCACTGGCTTCCTATGCGGTGGCGGATCACCTTTAAAGTCATTTTATTGACTTTTAAAGCCCTTCACAACCAGGGTCCAGCCTATCTGAAAGACCTTCTGGTTCCTTACTGTCCTGACCGATCACTCCGCTCAGCCGACATGGGGTTGTTAGAGATTCCAGAGTGAGTTTAAAATTCTCTGGCAGCAGAGCGTTTTCGCATGCTGCTCCCACTCTTTGGAACTCTCTACCATGCCGGTTATGGCAGTGCACCTCCGTGGAGTTGTTTAAGAAAGATTTAAAAACATATTTATGGAATATGGCCTTTTTAGATACCTACGTTATTGTATTAATCTTTCGATTTTACTATTTATATGATATCTGGATGATACACTGATTTTTATGGATGTTTTATGATTTCATTTAGAGTTTTGGATTGTTTGTAATTGCTCAGCACCTTGACATCTTGAAAGGTGCTTTATAAATAAAATTATTATTATTATTATTATTATCCTCCTAACAAAGACCCCACATAGACTCGAAGTGCTGGGGCTTGTAACTTGTATTCTGCCTTTTGCACGATATATCACTGAGCAGCAACTTGTTTTGCTTGTTATTTTGTTTGCGCACCCGCTTTTCTATTTCAGTAATAAAGTAGCCCTTGTGGGTTGAAATAAAGGCAGCAAAGGACGAAACAAAAGAACTAAAGGATGTAAACATACTGGATGATGCCCATGCAGTTCCAAGCCTCTCCTGCTCCACAAAGACTGCTAGAAAATGGGTCAGATGTCACAGATCGCCACCCTGAGAAATTGGACCAATCCTCTGTTTGCAACACTATGTACTCTGCATGTATGCTTTGCACGGCCAGGCTGGCATTCCAGAACTTAGCCAGACTGAAGATTTTTAGACCAATAGAGCATTAAGTTCAGTAAATATCAAAGGGAACTGAAGTAAACAAGCTGGGCTGGGCCAGTTCTGCTAGTGTGACAGAGAGAAAGGAACTGAGCTGCTCTGCCAGGCATTGCAGGCCTGGCAGGCTAAAGAAGTCTGGGATCCAGCAACTGATGTTTTTGTGAAGAAAACAACAATTTATAGCAAAACTGACAGTCTGAAGGTGAGGACTGGGGAAGGGGTTTTCCTGCTCCACCAGTGACTTTCTCCTCTAGGGGACAATCTCCTTCAAAGATTAACCAACTGAGAAAGCCATTGCCTGCTTCAGGGTTTCTGGTTCCCCTGCACCTGTAGCCCTAAACTGAATGTGAGAGGACTGGTACTGGAGAGTGAACACCAGATGACAACAGAGGAGCCTGCTTTCCAGCTGGAAGCATGTTCTGCCTTCTTGCCTGTGCCATAATCAGACACCATCGGTATCTGTGAAGCTACAACACCATGAGTAACCACTGAGGTTTTGGTCTCACAACCGATAAAATTGTGCTTGTGCCATGGACTGAGAGAGAAGCCCTGGATGGGACCTTGCCACTTTGACAGGCCCAGAAAGACCTGTGAAGGCCATCCAGCCACCCATTTATGAGTGGATTACAAACAGAGGCTCTTTTTAACAGTTTACAGTTTAAATTGTACAGCAACAGTTTGGTTTTTAAAGTGTGTTTTGCCTGCAACAGTTAAAGCATGCTACCAAGCTCTCACCCTGCTAGCATTAACAGCATCCCCAGTGAAGTACCTACTGCAACTGAAAAGAGAACTCTCACCCATACCCTTTAGATGGATAAGTCAGGTGTACCTGGTTGGGATTTTGAAGAACTACCAGGGGGGTTGGTAGATTGTGTGGGATAAATTATTGTTGTTGTTTTTGTTACTGCATAGAGTACAAGGATTTCACTGCTAATCTGTTCCTTCCATTTTTCTTACTGTTCCCTTGTTCTTTCCATACCCTCCACTTTCAACTAAATTGTCTGAATTGCATTTCTTGGTTTGGGTTTGTTATCGCAGTTACAGTGTCACTTGTTCTTGGAGGTGGGACTATGAGGGCAGGTTATGCACTGTTTCCTGGGGGTAATAACCTTGTCTGTCAGCATCTTGGCACCCGGTATTGCTATTCAAGGTGGAAGCAAAGCACCACATTTAGACCCAAGTATCCAGTGTAGCGTAACTTTAGGCAACTCTGGTCGGTCCCTTCGGATGGTTTAGGGAGGTGAACCCCAAGGTCCCCAGGCAGTCTGGTATGCTGGAGGCATCACCAAGATTACTGCACCATAGAGATAGTCCCTGAACTATGATTTTGCAGAAAAAAAATAGCCCCACCTCCCATTTATGAAAGTTGTAATGGTGCTTCAGGAGTTAGAAGGTTGGAGCCGAGAGGAGTGCCTAGATCTGAAAAAGGCAATTCTGGTCACAGGAATACCTGAAGTTACTGATAGGACCAGTATTTTGAAACCACGGGAAGCTTTGGAGTGTTTGGGCAATTTAAACATATGCATTGTGAGGTACGACTATACCTGCCAAAGCAGGACTGTCTTAATTGAGAGTAATTCAGAAACGGATGTGAGCAAACTGCTTGCCATGATCTGCTCTGAAAGTTCTGATTGCATTTACAGGCTCCTTTATTCATCTCGAAATTGGTGGCTCCCTATTGCAGATCCCGCCAACAGTAGCCAGATTGCCTGGCAAGTTCAAGTCCGGTCCTGGTGGGAGAGGGAGTGAGGGTCTGTCTTGCGGTATCCTTGTGATGGCAGCTGGTGGGAAGGGGGTGGTGTGAACCTGCTGAGCCCCCGTGACCTGGCTGAATAAAGGCCAGTGGAGTGGTGGGGAAAGAGCGCTGATCGTGCTTATGAGCCCCTTTATTCAGTTCAAACTTGATGACTTCTGTCGCAAATCCCTCTCACAACCGCCCTATTGACTAGCTAGTCCAAGTCCAAGTCCTGTTCTGTCAGGCAGGGGGAGTGAGGGTCTGTCCCGCAGCATCCTCAAGGTGATCGGTGGGTGGGAAGGGGTGGCATGAGCCTGCTGAACCCCTTGCAACCTGGTGGAACAAAGGCTGGTGGAGTGGAGTGGGGAAAGAGTGCCGATAGCACTTACAGGCTCGTTTATTCAGTTCAAACTTGGCAGCTTCTATTGCAGATCCCTCCCGCAATAGCCTGATTGGCTAGCAAATTCAAGTCTGGTCATGGTGGCCGGGGGACCGAGGGTCTGTCCCATGATGTCCTTGATGTGATTGGTGGAGGGTGGGTGCGTGGTGTGAACCTGCTGAACTCCATGTGACCCGGTGGAACAAAGGCTGGTGGAGTAGAGTGGGGGAAAGAAGCATAAGACTATAGATGATACAGGGAATTTCAGCACAGATACCTGGCAGTGACAGCACTGCCCCTGTACTGTGCTCCAGGATCTCCTTATGGATGGAGTGCTTGTGATGTTACTGGCTGGTTACAAGAAAAGAAACGCTGTATTGTTTTTAACATATAGGTGCTAGCACCTTCCACCCCCTCACAAACATAACACTGACACAGGGGGTGCCGAATCACCAAGTGTCACAAACTGAAATAAAGAAAACCATCCCTCATAGTATTTTTTTTGTTAAATAAAACCTGTAAAAAATAAAACCATCCATGTCTGTTGTGTCATTACTGTTCCCCCACCCGACCATCCACCTCAGTTCCCACCACTCCATGCCCCCCAAGGCCTTACTTACCCACCGAGAGTCCAATGCCACAATCCTGTCTGGACCTTAGACACATCTTCACTCTTCAATGCTGGACCATGAACTGAGGAAACCAGGTATGCCGTTAAATGAATTTCAATGGGGTTCTGAAATGAGTGCTATAACTTGGTCATTTTGTAATATTTTTGCCCCAAATTTTCAACGTGCCTTTAATGGGACCCTACCTCGCCTCATGAATAATGATAATGAAATTAGGCAGATCTGTCCAGAAAGGTAATTTCACAATTGCTATGCAAAATCACCTTTTGGGCAGGGGCTGACAAATTTCTCCACCCTTGTTCACAAGGTGGGGTCAAGAAGTCTATGTTGAAAATCTTTGGTTTAAATATTAAAAATCAACAAAGTTATGAGCCTACATTGAAATTTACAAACACGGTCTCGTAACTTTGGTAATTTTCAATATTCTGACACCACATTTTCAACATAGGCATTTCTTCACAGCACCTCATAAATGTAAATTTGTCATTTGTCAGATCCTGGTCGAATGTGTTTTTGCTCTTGTGGTGCGAAATCATGTTTTGGGCAGGATTTGAAAATGTTCTCTGCCCTTGTTCATGAGGTGGGCTCATAAGAAGGCTATATGGGGTTGTAAGAAGGCTATATTGAAAATATGGGGTCAAAATATGAGAAAGCAACAAAGTTATGAGTGTACACTATAATGTTTCAATGAATACTCATAACTGTGGTGATTTTCATATCTTTACCCCAACTTTTCAACATAGTCATTTGTTCACACAACCTCATGGACGTGACAGCTGTCACTTCTCAAATCCTACCCAAAATGTATTTTAACACTTGTGGTGCAAAATGACATTTCAGCCATTGTTTTATAAATGACACCAGTCATGCTCCGAAGGACCGGTCATAAAAAGATTATTTTGAACATTTGGGGTAAAAATGTAAAATATCAACTAAGTTATGAGTGAACAAATTGTTCCAACATTTACTTATAACTTTATTTGTTGCAGATTTGGGCCCCAAATGTTCAACATATCTCTTGTATCACTCCACCTTCTGAACATAACAGGTGTCATTTTTCAAATCTCCTCTGAAACATTTTTCCACAGTTGCCCAGTGAAATCAATTTTTTTTTCCCAAATTCAGATAATGTATTATATCATACTATTATATATCCATATTCATCCAAGAAACAGCTCACAGATATATGGACAGATACCGATTTATTGAAGCAAAGATCTCATTTTCTATTTTCATGGTTTCTTTTAATTAGTAAATGTTTTAGACATCTTTCTAATCTGAATATTCCACGGTTGTTTCTCCCCATCCATTCCAGCAATAAGATATGGGGTCATGCCAGAGAAATGTTCAACTTTTAATTATTATATAGGAATAATATTAAAATCTGGCATGATTTAATGAAAAAAGATCAATTTATATCCATACAACAATTCAAAAAAGATTTGAAGCGTGGGAATGGTAATCTCTTAATGTACTTCACCCTATCTAGTAAACATAATAAGACAAAAAGAGCGTTCGGTAGTGATTCTTGTATGTTACATCATTTGATTAAAAAACAGACTGCTTTGTTAGAAAAAGGCACTGATAAAATGTTGGCAAGACTTTACAAAATTATTGTTAGTGAAAGAACTTTAAATTATAAAAACATAAACATCGGATGGACTAAAGAGGCTAGTCTCTCAGTATTATCTGAACAATGGGAATGTATACGAATTAATAACAATAAATAATATGTTTCTGCTAAACAAAAATCCATTCTGAGAAACATTGCTGATAGAGCATATATTACACTTTATCAGATATCAAAAATCAATAATGAGTATTCTCCACTTCGCTGGCATGGTTGTGGTGAGAAAGAATCCCTTAATGCATTGCTTGTGGTCCTGTCCGAAAGTAATAGAGTGGTGAATACAAGCCCATCAAATTTTGAAGACAATATTAGACTTGCATATTGATTTTACCATGGACAGATTACTGTTAACATAATAGATGTTCAGTGGCACAAGGCTCATAAAAAAGTATTTATGTTGTCAACTAAGTCACCTAAAAGATTAATTTTAGAACACTGGAAAGATACTCAGCTTCCTTCTTTCAATTTGCATAAATGGCAAGTCTCGTTTACAATTACTTTAATATTTGAAAAATTAGTTTATGATATAGATTACAGTAGAAACAATATTTTTGCCACATCATGGAATAATATCCAGGCATTAATACCACCCTTTATGAAAATATAAATCCCTCGAGACCTTGTCATCTCTTACTCACATTTTGCTTGTCTCACAAAGTATAAATCTTTTTGTATGGAAAAACTAAACAGTGGTTAAATATCTTTACAATCTCAATGTTAGAATAACAAGCCCTAGATGAACTCACATAATACTGTGTGTGGGAAGGATTTTGGGGGCTTTTCATAATGTTATTTTCCAAGTATGTGTTTTTCGTTATGTATTGTGTTATAGAACTCTTCCACTAGTGTTGTAACTATATGTGCTACTCAAAGCATGATTGTTGAACAAAATTCAATAAGAAATCATGAATTAAGAAAAAAAAAGTTGCCCAGTGAAATCACCTTTTGGATGGGATTTTAAAAATTCCACCTGTCTTGAGCATAATGTCAGGTCATAGAAAGACTGTTGGACATTTGGGGTCAAAATATGGGAGCCCAAAGGTAGATATTGCCTCTCAGCTGCCATATCCTGAGTAATTACAATCTAACAATGTGTCAAAGCAGGACACCACTAAAAATGAGATATTGCATCTCATCTACTCTGTCCTGGGTAAATATATAGTAAAAATGTATACAAGCAAGACCCAGTACAACAGCAGTACCAGCAGTGAACATTTGGCTTTGACAAATGCTTATTTCTTTCACAGCCTTTACTACCTTCTTGAAGATCCATAATGGAATCTGTTTCTTCCTAACATTTTCAAGTTCAAGTTCAAGTTTATTGCAGGAAAACTCCATTGAGCAAGCTCATTCACAAGGAGGCCCTGTGACATAAACACTTAAAGTACAAACACAGATAGGTAATAACAGTATATACATGAAATGCACGTTACATGATACAGGCTGGATATACATACAAGGGTACCACATAGGGTGACCGCAGGTGGTAAACATTGATATGAGACAGGGAAGCGACTTACAGGTTGCATACTGATAAATGAAACATGATGACTGGTGTGTGCAATACATATACAGTATTTTGGCAGCTAGAACAAACAACAGTCTACAACTGATATGGGGGGGAGGAGTGATTTGATAGAGTAGCAGTGGAGCGTAAGCAAAGATAAAGCCAGGAGTAGAAGGGGAAGGGAAAGCAATTAATATGACAAATCAATTATACCTTACCAGTGGATAAATATGGCACACATGGGGAAGGAAGAGACTTAATGATAGTTACAGGTGTCTTTTATTTTGGCTGAACTTAGCGATTTGTAGAAGTTTATTGAAACTGTGCTAGTTAGTTTCAGTACGGTTTGTAATTGGTTCCAAATGGAGGGAAGGGCATATGCAATATCACGTTTACCAAAGGAAGTCCGCGTCCTTGGTATGTCAAGCATAATAAAGTCAGATTTTCTTAACGAGTATGCACTATGTGAGATACTAATAAGGGAAGAGAGATAGCTTAGCAATTTCTACAGGAGCAGTTTAAGAGTCCATAGCCCAGCATGGAGCAGGCGTCTAGTAGTAAGGGATGTCCAACCAACAGCTGCATATAAGTCACAGTGGTGCGAACGGTAAGGGGAGTTGGTAATGAACCGTAACGCACGGTGATAAAGGATGTCCAGTTTACTTAGATTTACAAGAGTGGAGTACCTTTCATGCAGAGGTTCATTGTCCTAATGTTTCCTTCCCTTATTCCCTTCTGCTGTACCTCCACCCTTCCCTAGCAATCCCTCCTCTGGAGGCATATTCTGAGGCAGTCTTCCATTTCTTTGAAATCCACCCTCCTGAAATCCAGGACCTCATCTTTCTGTGGCTCACCTCAGCTCCTTTCCTTATGTTGGACCACATTGTACAGTAATCACTGGTACTCAGGAAACTTCCAGTGAGTACCAAGCCCTACACTACCCTGCACCTAGTAAGTTCTTTTACAAGCTGCCTTAGAAAAGGAGTCTAGGATGACCCTACTCTTTGCCAAAGCTGCAGCCGGTAAGTTCCACTCCACATTGGTTAGCACCTCCCCCTTCTCTGTCATCCTGATGATGGCATCCTTTAGGGACCTGTCCATCTTCTTCTCTTGTGTTGGTAGTCTGTAAAGTACCCCCATCTGGATAGTGGTCCCACAGGCCATATTCAGGGTGACCACAGCACCTCTCGATCCCCCTTACCTTAATATACTCACACTTCCGTGGCTTTTATTCCCTTCCTCACATACAGTGCTATTCCTGCTCCCTTCTTCCCAGCCCTGTCTCTCCTAAAACATGAGTAGTCTGGTATGGCTACATCCTTCTCATGGTGCGCAGTGCATCACGTCTCTTTGATGGCCACTAGATCCAGGTAAGCCTCTACCATGATAGCTTCCAGATCACAGATTTTGTTTCCAAGGCTTCCTGGAATTAGCACATGACTCTCCACTCCTTCTCACCCCCCTCCATCCCCTGTACTTTCCATTCCTGATTGTCCATTCTACCACCTGCTGTTCCTGACAATCAACCCAGTGTGCTTACCTTGTAACTTTTACCCAGGACTCTTACGCTAACTTTTTATGATCAGACAAAAAGCTGTTGCTCCCTTCCTTAACTACTTTGCTATGGTAAACTTAAAACTTCCTGAATCAACCCTATAAACTGAAAGCACTGCAGAAATAACCTTAAAAATTGATTGCCCAGTCATACCTGACAGATTGCAAAGGAAAAACTAGATTTACAAGTTTGTTTTTTAAAGAACTGAACTGTATTGCAGCTCTGCAGGTCTAATTGCTCTGACAGCTCTCACTCACATGCATAAAGGTGGCTCACCAACACCGGAGCCTGCTCTGAGTAAGCGAATCAGGAATCATGAGAACCCCCCCATCCTTGTCAAAAAACAAAATTATTGGCTGAGTAACATTGTAATTTTTCCATGTGAATACTGCTCAATTTTGAAAGTGCGAATTTAAAAAAAATCAAAATATGTAAAATTGCATAGTCTTGTTCATTTTGCACAAAAAAGCTACATAGCACTAATAAAATGTCTTCCTCTTTAGAGCCATTTACCATGCACAAAATTAATGACACTATGCATTTTTTTACCTGTAGCCACCCTCTCCCCAAATGTCTAAGGGTGAAGAAGTCACTAATGTAACGGGGAAGGGGACCCACAACATAGACACGCTTCTGAAACACTGTACAGCATGAAAGTCATGAAAAGCTTATCTTACCTCTCGAATTCTTCTTAAGTTCTGTACACCCAAGTCTCCACTCCAGATATTGCAGGAAATAAGTCCTGGAACCACTCAAGAGGACCAGGCACTCCAACAATAAACTGTAGCCACAGCTCCCTTCGCCCCAACCCCAGGAGGAGCAAGATCTTGGAACAGGTGGCCTCCTGGAAATGTAAGCTTATGGACTGATTAAAAACCCGAGGATTCTTATTTCATTTTCCCCTATTTCTTCACAAAATCATGATTCATGGATTCTTCCCCACAACAAGCACGCTATTTCACCTGGGCCCAAATGATCACAGGGCTACAGGAGGACCTCCTTACATTAAAAGGCATAACAGCTCCATGGGGCTAAAACTTTTTACATATGCTGGCCACTCTCAGAAGGAGAAAGGTCTTATAAGCAGTTGCCACAAGGCTATATGATTTAACCATTGGAACTCAGGTGATTTGCCCGAAATTGACTTCTTCTCTACAAAGAAACACAGGCTCCGATTTCTCTGGTGCTGGTAAGTCAACTTTTTTCTTTCCCTTATTTCTCCTTTTACCCTGGTCAGGCCATGCCTTCATCCACATGGAGAAGTGAACAGCTTCCCCCACCTGGTCCTTGGATACACAAAACCCTCAGGGATTCCATGAGTTTTTCCCTCCGACCAGTCCCTGCTGACACCATGGAGCCTTAATTTACTTTCGGACACCTTCCCTTGTGCAGCCCACCAAATACCTTTCCAACATGGCTCTGCAGCCTACACTTGCCTAAAATCCTATTCATAAATGGATGCCCCAGGGTCTGCTCCAGACATGGACATGACAGGTCTACAAACGTACTCAGGCCACAGCCACAATGCCCACTGCCTGACCTTGAACTACCCTGCCACACAAAGGATGTCAGGGCCCTGCCACAACGCAAGCCCTCCAAGCAGCTCAAAGCGTCCTCTGCTGGTACCCCTGGCATCCCATTCCCTGAGTGCCCCCCACCATGTCCTAACTGCATCCCACCTTCACACTCTGGAACTTGCTATAAGCATCAGGCCAGGAGAAGCCCTCCAGAGCCTGTCTGATCACCCTGCTGACCTGCCAGGTTGGCAGTTGGCGCCCCAGGGCCTGCCCCTCCAAGTAGGCCCCTAACTAAGTGGATGCTCTACTGTGCCCCCTCAATACCTGGGGTGCTCTGCCACACTGGGTACAGGAAGAGATCACTGCCACTGGCCCCTCCCCTGCAGGAGCCCTGCCATGACTCCCACAGCCCTGGCTGCCCAGGCAGGCACCTCCATAGGAACACTGTGGTCCTCCCTAAGGCCCTACCTTCTTCCTCCTACCAGGCCTCTCTCCAGCTCGCCCCAGGGCTCCAACTCCCAATAATGCCACCAGGCTATCTGATCAACTTCCCTCGGAGCACCTATTCCCATATCGATGCCACGTCACTGCACCCACCAATTCTGACAACTCACTTGGGGGGCCTCTGGGGGGGGGGGCTCCTCCCTTAACAAGCCCAAACTGGACCGCTGAGCTGCCTGCCTCTCCTCCCACTCTCCCTGCCAGCCCCCTCCTAAACTTCCTATTCCTCCTTTTATAACCCTGAAAACCTTGCTCTCTGCTGCCACCTCATGATGACCAGCAGAAAATATGCCCCCAGAGCACTAATAAATCCCTAAGTTCTGGGAGCAGTGGGGGGGGGAGGTCCGTAAAGGGAGCATAAGACTCTCTCAAAAGAGAGGAGGCTTTTACTCTCCCCCCACCCAGAGAATTATTCTCTTCTAGAAATGATGTCAGAGCGCCCACAATGGCCCTCCCCCCCAACAAACTGGTTATGCACATCTCCCCAGCACACCAGAGAAAGGAACCACTGAGAAGTTGGCCTAAAGGACTCCCTCCCATACTACCTACTATATTCTGTACCACTTTATTAAACTCTAACAGCTTACCTGTACCAGGAGATCCAAACACTCCAGAATGGGTAAAAACATTACTTTAACTTGTAAAAGGCATTTATCATTTTAAATTCATAAAACAATTTGCAAACATTAACAAAGCAATTAGAGATTACCATAACAATGACAGTCCCCTTACCCCGATTAAGTTCCCACCTAATAAACAAGTTTCTCTATGTACAATCTGAAAAAACTTCTACCACTTATACACCATGCACATACCCAGTCATACCAATCACACATTTTAAGTGCCGTAAAAATGATTAACTATTATTTGACTCTAAATCAACAGTTGGCAATGATAAGTCTTCATTATTTATTTAAATGACTACACAGTCACTGTAACCTGCTCAGATGAGCAAATCTCCTGGCACAGTCCATGAGTTCGTTACAGGGGGCTTAAGTAGCAGGTCCCGACATGGAGGGAAATAGAAATCTGAGTCCGGCTTGGTGATAAGATCCCCAAATGAGTCTTGGTCAATGAAACAGTACTTGGTGTGTGTCCCTGCCAAGTCCTGGACCAAGGCAAAGTTCTTAAACAAGGTCAGTCTGGACCATGGCCCTGTGCGGCACATTGTCTGTGCCTTCTGGAACAACTGCTCTGGACTCCACCTCCAGGACGGTTCTTTAGTCTGTCCAACTGTTCTTTAAAGATCCACTCCTCTCTCATCTCCTCTATGATGCCTCAGACCCTCTTGGGCACATATGGGTAATCCAGCTGGGAATACTCAACATGAAGCCTCCTCTTAACCCAATCTTTCTGTCTGGCTCCATTCCTTTAGATCTCAAATGCTAGTTCTTTGGTCTTGTCCTGATGGCAACTATATCCCGCCCCATACTTGATGTTCAGTGGGTCACTGAGATTTAATTCATCCATACAGGTCTGGAGGGTTTTGCTATGGACTGGTAACTGTGGGGTGCAGTCAGCTACGGTAACCACCAGGCAATGGAAAAGCTGGGGAGTTGCTCTGTACACCTGGCAGACTGAGAATTGGAACTATCTGCCTACATACTTTTCCTCATTCACCTCTTCCAAATTCTCCAGAGCCTTGGCATGCCCCCTGGTTCCTCCAGGTGCCATATATGGTACTGAGCCAAGCCCGCTGGGCTTTAGAATTTTTGACTGGGCACCAACTGAAGATTCTGATCTCACCAACAAGGCCAGGGGGCTACCGCCAGATAAGGATTGAGATGGGGACCCCTGGGCCCTTGAAGGTCTCCTACAGGTTTGCTTAGACCCCTACCTCTCCCTCTGCAACAGGGATAATCAGTAGCCAGTGGTAGAGAGCAGGGCAGATGTCCACACTCCCCATCACCCCCGACTTCTCTTTCTCAGCCACAGCACCCTTCTCTTACTCAGCCTTGATGATTACTGAAGGGGAAATGCTCCTGGCCTTAACTTCTATTTCCAGGACAGTCTCTGCAAGGGAGAGTCTTTTGAATGCTCTTGAATCCCCACTGCCTGGTGACCACAGCGGGCAAGAGCTCTCTGATACACTTGGAGGGGGTCCCCAGACAGAAACTGAAGGGGCGCGGTTGAAGATGCCTCCCGGTGCTGAGCTGGAACAAATACCACATATTGGCAGCCACAGGATTCCTTCTCTCGGAAATATACACCTTATGCACTGTACATTCATCTGTCCCTTTACTCCAGATTTCCATAGCCATGAGAGCAATGAGGCAGAAACCATAGCCAATGGCTCCTCCTGGGGGGAACTTCCTCCTCAAGATTTTGTCCCTTGCCTGCCATCTTCCAGTACCAGTCCATGCGACCCCCCACCAGATCTCTTCCCAGCTGCTCCACACCTTCCCCTTAGTGCTCAGAAAGGAAGAGAAAACTCTTACTTAGGTGTTTTGTCCACTCCTGGTGTGATTCTGGTGTTTTTCTTTTACTCTCTCTTGACTGGCTCTCCACACTGCTTCCTCTCTTGATGCTGTTGCGAAGATGGCACTCTGCTCACAGGCCATTTTCCTTCTCCTGCTGCTATCCACTAATCGGGTGTGCCCCAGGCATCACATGACCAGGCAGTCACATGCACACACCACACCAAGCAAGCTGAGGCCTGTATTTTCATCAGGCCTAACTCAACAACACCACAGTTAATTTTAAAATGCGCCACATGACCTGCACAGGCTGGGAAGCCCACCAGCACCTCTGACCCGGGATCCCAGGGTCCAATGGGGTTTTGGAGAGCAGGAAACATCTAGGACGAGCCCCCACATATAGCCACCATCTCCCCAAATGTCTAGTGGTGAAGAAGTCGCTGATGTACCAGGGAGGGGGCCCACGACATAGACACGCTTCCAAAACACTGTGCAGCATGAAAGGCAAGAAAAGCTTATCTTACCTCTCAAATCTTCTTAAGTTGTGTACACCCCAAATCTCCACTCCAGATATTGCAGGAAATCACCTCCAGAACCCCTCAGGAGGACCAGGCACTCCAGCGATGAAAAGCAGGCCACTGCTCCCCTCGGCCCAAAACCCCAGGAGGTGCAAGATCTTGGAACAGGCAGCCCCTTAAAAATGCAAGCTTATGGACTGATTAAAAGGATTCTTATTTGATTTACCTCTATTGTTCCACAAAATCAAGACTCATGGTTTCTTCCCCACAACAAGCACTTTAGTTTGCCTGGGCCCAAATGATCATAGGGCCACAGGAGGACCTCCTTACATTAAAAGGCATATCAGCTCCATGGGGCTAAACTTTTATACATATATTGGCCACTCACAGATGGAGAACGGTCTTATAAGCAGTTACCACAAGGCTGTGTGATTTAACCATTGGAACTCAGGTGATTTACCCAAAATGGATTTCTTTTCTACAAAGAAACACAGGCTCCGATCTCTCTGCTGCTGGTAAGCCACCTTTTTCTTTCTCTTATTTCACCCTTTTCTCTGGTCAGGCCATGCCTTCATCCACATGGAGAAGCGAACAGCTTTCCCCACCTGGTCCCTGGATACACTAAACCCTCAGGGATTCCAGGAGTTGTTTCTCCCTGACCAGTCCCTGCTGACACCACGGAGCCTTAATTTACTTCTGGACACCTTCCCTTTTGCAGCCCTCCAAATCCCTTTCCAGCATGGTACTGCAGCCTACATGGGCCTAAAAGCCAGCTCATAAATGGAAGCCCTGGAGCAAGAGTCCTGCCAAGATTTCTGCAGCCCTGGCAGACCAGGCAGACACCTCCATGGGAACACTGGGGTCCTCCCTACGGCCCTACCTTCTTCCTCCTACCAGGCCCCTCTCCAACTGACCCCAGGAAGCCGCAACTCCCAACGATGCCATGAGGCTATCTGGTCAACCTCCCTTGGAGTACCCATTCCCATATTGACACCACGTCACTGCACTCACTGACTCTGACAACTCACTTGGGGGGGTCTCCACCCTTTAGCAGACCCAAACCCGGACTGCAGAGCTCCTGTCTTGCCTGCCACTACTCCCACTCTCCCTGACAGTCCCCTCCTAAATGTCCTGTTCCTCCTTTAATAACCCGGAAAACCCTGTTCTCTGCTGCCACCTCATGGCGATCAGCAGAATATATGCCCCAGAGCACTAATAAATCCCTAAGCACTGGGAGCAGTATTGGGAGGGGTGTCCCCTAAAGGGAGCATAAGCCTCTCTCAAAAGAAAGAAGGCTTACATACCCAAACAGTGTGTGAAAACTGTGCATTTAATTACATTGTGCTCAATTTGAAAAATTGCACATAAATTTGTGAAAATAATGCAATTATATAAAAAGTGGCAAAAATAGATTTTCGCAATTTTGCCCACCACAAGTTGGGGGACCAGTGGCCCAGAAAAGAGCAGAACTGTCCCAGCTACTGCTACATGGACTGTGAGTCACTGCCTCATGCTTGAACCACTGTACCATCACGGGACTCAGATCTGATGAGGAGAATGAAACTATGGAGGCCCCAGTTAGGGGTGTGCAATGTTGCTGACATTCGCGGTACTAGAAAATTTGCACATTTCTGCAAATTCATTTTACTCATTTATTTGCATGGTGAATTGCCCAAACTCATGCAGTGGAACTATGCAAATTGTCAAGTTGCAGAATTAACAGTTTGTGTAGTTATGGCACTCAAATTTGTGCAATTTACTGGCAAAAAAGAAAACAACAAATTACTGTCAACACATTATATAAAATGCTATGATATAATCCTACCCCCCCAAAGACTTTTAAATCTCATAATGACCACCTCCCATCCCATGGTAGCACCTTCCTCCACCCCCCCCGCCCTGACAAGTGTATCTAAAAGTGAAGTCTAGCTCTGACTGTATATATATGTGTATCATATTATTTATTTATTTATTTAGCTGTTGTTGACTGGGTAAGTGCACTAGACAAATCCTGCCTATTCTCAGGCACAACCTAGGGGAGGGGGATACAGATGAATGCCAACTGACCTTGAACCAGATTAAGCTGTTGGTGGTGGTATTTTTAGTGAATGAGGGAAATTTGGCCAGGACACTGGGGAAATTCCCCTACTTTTTTCGAGAAGCGCCATGGGATCTTTAACATCCACCTGAACTACCACCAATCCAGGCAGATGGGACCTCAGTTTAACATCTCATCCGAAAGACAGCACCTCAGTAGCACAGCACCCCTCTCATGCTGCACTACAGTGTCAGTACTGGGACATTAACCCAAGTGCCAGATGTGGGAACTGAACCCACAGCCCTCTGATCTCCTGGCCTCAGAGGCGAGTGTCCTATAGATGGGGGAGCTCAAGTCAGATAAAAATAAAAATAATAGGCTGAGGGTGTGGCGGGCCGCCTAGGCACCCAGAATTTTTTTTACATTTTGGTCCATTCTGGTGCATTTTGAAGGGTATTTCTAATGCAATTCCTACTCATTTCCTCTCTCCTCATGCTTTGTTAGTTGCACCTTAGCACCATCCGCAGAGTCTCCACAGTCCACATGACAGTATGTTGCCCAAAATACCCTCCCACCCCAAAAAGAAACACAAAATACCAAAGGACTGCAGCAGGGCAGCAGCACATCTGAAACACATAACAATGAGAAAAGTTAAGAGACTTGGTGATAGACAAATTGCAGACAAATTAAATGACAATCCAAGTAAACAAGTTCACCAATGTCACTAAGCCAACCCATCCCAGTTTGTCCTGCAGTACAAATTAACGTATCCCCCAACCTTATCTCAGTGAAAAAAAAAAAAAAATACAATCACTATAGAAATATGGGAACAAAGTCACTTTGCTACCTAGTTTCTGAAAATATATTTCAAGTCTGCTTGCTATTTTTGCAAAACGTATTTTATTCTATAGAACAATTAATTCCAAAGAAAATACATTTTTAAATAAATAAAATATTTTTTATTGTTTTAAAATGTTCTTTACTGTGATAACCCCATGGTATGAGGCATCCCATTTTTGTGATAGGCCCAAGAAGTCAGTAAGCAGACAGAAAAACAGTTTTTAAACAAATATAAAAATGCATGTTTTTTTTTCATTACCAACAGCACTTGCTTGGGTACATCACAACTTGCACCCCCCATTCAACACATAGAACTACATAAACTAAATATTTGATTCTATTACTTTTTTCCAGTTTTGTAACTGCCTGTGTCAATGAACCAAATAAGGTCTTATGACTTCTGTTGCCAATTTTGCTCTCCAAGCATGTAGAAACTCCTGCACATGCCATAATATACAGCAGAACACCTTCAAAGTCCCCATGTTTATTAATTCCCTCTGTGCTCATTCACACTGTACAACCACGACTGAAAAGACCACACAGATTAGACATACAGTACACGGTGAAGTTGTTACCTCAGTTCAAAGGTATCAGTCATGTACCAGTTTCTGCCTCTCCTGGTTCATGCTGTTGCTGAGACCCGACCTGCCCCAACATTAGTTTTGTAAAATTCCTAGCATGCTCCAGGAGGGCACTACTCTCCAACTCCCTCTCCTGCAAATCCACACCAAAATCAATCTGCCATATAGGACAAAACTAGAAGTGACCTTAAACAATTTTAATGTCATGAATTTAAGTTCCTCATACTAGAAATGAATAACACTAGTACTGTACTACATTTATTACACACCCAGTCTGATGGAACACTAATATCCTGTCCCATCCCAGCAACTGCCCCCCTCCACCATAGTTTGTCACTGTGAAAGTCTTTTTTTAAAGCAAGAAGTACCTGAATAAATGAAGACTTGATCCATTTTCACCAGGCTGAAGTCTATGTGTCCCTAGTTGAGTACTGTCTCTGGTCACCTGGACGCCAGACTTTCTCTGTCTAGACAGCACACACTGACCCCGTGACTCCTAATGAGCAGAGCTCTCACCTACAGCTTGCTTCAGCTATCAGAAGATGGCCTGAACCTCACTCCAACTCCTTGTACTGATTTACCAAGGCCACACGGACCCCGCGTTACTGGACTGCTGCTGCCTGAAACCTCGGGCTTTGCTCTTCACTTGTGGGCTACAGTCTCTCTCTCTCTCTCTCTCTCTGTCTCCTCCTCAGTAGTACACTCACTCCTCTCTTGCTCCAACATTAATCTTCTGAGTTATTGAATTACAGCTCACTCTTGTTTCAGCAGCCCAGACATTTAAAGAAGGCGCCCCTTGCTAGCCACATCCACTACTGGATGCAACAGCAAATCAGGAGCAGTGAACACCAGGCGACCTTGTTGAGATCTGTATTGTTAAGGTCTACTCTGCTTTGCTGCAGCTGTACCCCCCATGCACGAACCCCCGCACATGAACAAAGGAGCTGCACCAAGCCTGCAAAAGTACAGAATGAATGCTCAGGCTCCCCAAGGCAAGACCAGCTGCTGCCACAGTGCTGGGACCTGACCACATGGTGCAGGATGAACGTTAGTAAGAAATTCATGCTAGAGACTGGCTTTCCGGGGGGGGGGGGTATCAACTATGTAATGTGGGTGGGGGTGGTTGTTTACTGCACTACCAGGACACTGGAGGACAGGGCCGGCCTTAACCATTCTGGGCCCCTGTGCAGCCCCCTGCCGGGCCCCACCACTCCATTCCCTGTGGGCCCCCCACATCCAACATTTACACCTAAACCTCTTGTCCTGAATTACTAAAGCAGTACCAGGTCTACTAGTTTAACTAGCATCTTTTAATTAGTGCCATTGACTGCATTGAATTATTTGACTTCACCACTGGAAATTAATCTGACTGAGCCTGGAGCAAGAACTTAAGTAAGTACAGTACTAGTACCGTATTCATTTCTGTAAGGACAGGGACATCATTACTGGATGCTCACACCTCAGATACTCGGATTTGCAAACAAGTTAAACAACTTATCTTTTCTGGAAGTGTGAGAGAGACAGAATAGAGAGGATTATTATGGGACACCAGTAAGGTTGCCACCTCTCAGTTTTTTTACCTGGTGATCAGATTTTAAGGGTCCCTATCAGGAAATCCAGTTTTGCTCTGTGCTGGTCAGTTTTTTGAGCCACTTTGAGTGCTCACATACTTTTGAAACATATTTTGCCATATCATTCATTGTTTCACCTACATGTCCAGGTTACAAACAAGTTCTGTTGTCAATATAGCCCTTTGTTTGTGAAAGTAGTCAACCTCGGAGGTGTAAAGTATGGCCATTAACACCATTAGCACTTACTTAACCTAATCTTTTCCACTGCAGCAAAGCTGCCCCCACCTTTTGTAACAGTAACAGAGCCAGTTGCCTTCCACTTTCATTTGCTGGTAAACATTTTCATCTCTAACAACATTAAGACATTTTTAAATATTTTAAATTATTTTCTTTCCTCAAGATAAAAGCATGGGCCCCCAAGGTGCAGGGGCACAGTTTGCACCTAGCTAAGGCCAGCTCTGCCGGAGGACAGATGAGACCCATGTGGCTCAGGCAGCTTTCATGGAGGCATTAGTGCATACTGATAAAGAATGCAGCACAGTGTGTTACTAATAGAGGAGCTCCATGATGGGGGAGCTATAGCACTCTTAGACCCCCGAGGTGCAGAGCACAGTTTGCACCTAGCTAAGGTCAGCTCTGCTGGAGAACAGATGAGACCTGTGTGGCTCAGCCAACTTTCATAGAGGCATTAGTGCATACTGATAAAGAATGCAGCACAGTGTGTTACTAATAGAGGAGCTCCATGATGGGGGAGCTATAGCACCCTTAGCCCCCCCTCTAAATCCGCCTATGCCTACTGAGCCACTGACACTGCCTCATGCTTGAACTACTGTACCATCAGGGGACCCAGATCTACCCCCCCACCCCATGCCAAACACACTACCCCACCTCGCTGCCTCCCCTCCAACCACACACTATTTGCACAAGAAAACCTCACACCTAACTCCTTTCTATTCCCCTAATTACCTCTTCCCCAACAGGAACCTATAAACAATCTGTTTTTTCAGACTTGTTATAAAGAAAACTGTTCATTGGTGCAGAGTGTCTGCTCTGTTCAGTGTCCTGCTGAGTAACTAATGACACTAGCACATGACAAATTGTGAATGGTGATGTTTTTGCTCCTAGTTAAACTTGATTGGCTGAAAAATTCAGCTAATTAGGTTTTACTAGGAGCAAGGACATCACCATTCATTCCTGTGCCAGTGCCATTATCGAGAAGGACACAGAACAGAGCATGCACTCTGCATTGGGGGACTGTTTTCTTTGTTACAGGGTTTTATGGGAGCTGGTAGGGGTCGGAGTGTGAGGGCCTCAGAGGGGATTTGGTGGGGGTCTTGTGTAATAGGGTGTGGTCAATTGGGGAGGTGGGGAGTGTGTTTGGCATGTAGGTGGGCAGGGAAGATATATAAATAACTTTCTGGACAGTCAGAGTAGCAGGACTTAGCTTTATGCATATTCACTAGGTAGGGGAGGAAGGAGAAGGGTGCTAGTGGGGGAATGGGAGGGTGGAATTATACTACAGTGGGTAATTGGTGGGGGATTTAATGGAAGTTTTAGGTCTTTTAAGACAAAACATAAAACGCACTACAACGAGGCCAGCTGGGAAATTAGCAAAGCTTTGCAAATTGTGAATTTCCTGGATTTGTGACAACTTCCCTGAGGAATTAAACACAGAAACATAGAAACATAGAAGTTGACGGCAGATAAGGACCGCAAGGCCCATCCAGTCTGCCCATTTGTTTTTCTACCTTATAATGTGCCATCGGCCTTTGCTCTGTCAGTGGCCTATCTATTCATAGTCATTTGTATTGCTCCCTTATGCCTATCCCATGCCTGTTTGAAGCCCTGCACTGTATTCATAGCCACCACTTCTTGTGGTAAGCCATTCCATGCATCCACCACCCTTTCTGTGAAAAGAATTTCCTCACATTCCCCTAATCAGCCCCTCTAATCTCATGCTGTGTCCTCTGTCCTGCTATTTTTCTTATATTTAAACATGTTAGACTCTTTCACCTTGTTAATGCCCTTAAGGTGCTTGAATGCCTCGATCATATCACCTCTCTCCCTTCTTTGCTCAAGGGTATACATATTGAGCTCTGTTAATCTGTCCTCATATGTCTTCTGATGCAGTCCCTGCACCATTTTGGTTGCCCTTCTCTGACTGCCTCAATTTGGTTAATGTCCTTGTGAAGGTGTGGCTCCAATACTGCACGCAGTACTCCAGATGGGGCTTCAACCAGTGTCTTGTAAAGAGGGATTATTACTCTCTTACGACTTGTGATACCCCTACTAATACACCCTAACACCCCCTAGCCTTCACCTACTGCTTTAGAGGTCTGCTTGGATGATTTCAGGTCATCAGTGATGATGATACCCAAGTCTCTTTCTTCCTTTGTGACTGCTAGCAACTCCTCCCAGCCTATAGGTGGCTTCAGGGTTTCTCTTCCCTTGTGCATGATTTTGCACTTCTTTGCATTAAATCCCAGTTGCCACTCTTCTGACCATTTTGTCAGTTTATCCAGATCTTTCTCATTCTGCCCACCCCATCTGGATCATCTACTCTGTTGCAGATCTTGGTGTCATCTGCAAACAGACAAGCCTTACCCTCTAGTCCATCTGCAAGGTCACTAATGAAGATGTTGAAGAGGACTGGCCCCAGGACTGATCCCTGAGGTACCCCACTTATGACTTGTATCTCTTCTGACTGTATACCATTTACCACCACTCTCTGTTTTCTGCCCGTCAACCAGTTTGCCACCCAGTTGACTAACTTCTGACCCACCCTGCCTACCCAGCTTATTTATCAATCTTCTGTGTGGAACAGTGTCAAAAGCTTTGCTGAAGTCAAGGTAGGTGACATCAACTGCTCCCCCTTGGTCCACCACTCTGGTTACCCAGTCAAAGAAATCTATGAGATTAGTTTGACAGGACCTTCCTTTTGTAAACCCATGCTGTCTTGGATCCTGTGCCCCTATGGATTCCAGGTGTTGCACTATCCTTTCCTTAAGGAGTGCCTCCATAATCTTGCTTTGCAACATCTCTAGCCTTGGTCCACAGCAGTGTCTGTCACCAAGCCTTTGTACACCAGCATCACTATTTGTTAATTAGTAAAATAATTAATCAAATCTTTTTTTAGCATTGGGGACTTCCTGTTGAACTTTCCCCAAGATGGCAGCATAACTTAAGAGCTCCGTGCTTACCCTTTTCAACTTTCCCCGACTACTTAAATAGGGGTACATTCAATGGAGAACCGAAGGAAAGAAAAAATCCATTTAGACACACCTCCAATTCTGTGCAAAACGCAGCAGGGATGTTGGCGACTGAGGTGTTGGATTCAGAACACTCCTTGGCTCCAGCAGAGTAACAAGATCAGGCTGCACCTACTCGAAGAAAACCTCCAAAAAATAAACAGGTCAAGCTAGACACAATTTACAAAGAGCTAATCACCTTTTGGGCAGAAATAAAAGATTTGTATAGGGAGTTACGAAGGGATGTAGTAAATCTGGAGCAAAGAACTGACGCATCGGAACGCCAGATCACAGCGGTGGAGAACATGGTAGATGATATGGAGACTGCCACGCAGGGCTTACAAGAACAGTGCAATCAATCAACTAAGTTTATTTGTATGGCGCCTTTCAAATTACCAAGGCGTCGTACATAACAGTGAAACAGCTACAAAGCATAATTACAAACTTTATAAATAGTATAAAATACAAAACCAGTAAAATAACAGTATATTATCTAGGTTAAGTCCTCAAATGCTTGGGTCCAAAGGAAGGTTTTTAAGGCCTGTTTAAAGCCCTCCACTGTCGTGCTGTTACGTATCTGACGGGGTAGAGTATTCCAAAGGTTGGGGGCCACATGCATAAATGCATGGGCCCCAGAAGATTTTAAATAAACCCTACTAACCTCTAGCAACCCCTTGTCAGATGAATGGAGCGATCACCCAGGGCAGTAAGGGACCAGGAGCTCTTTCAGATAGTCCGGACCCTGTCCATGTAGGGCTTTATATGTCAGTAAGCCGACCCTGAAGGTTATTCGCCACTGTACTGGCAGCCACTGCAGTTCACACAGCACCAGAGAAATATGACAGGACTGAGAGGTTCCTGTCAATAACCGGGCCGCAACGTTCTGTACCAGCTGCAAGCAGTGAATATCCACCCCCAGGAGTCCTAGCTATAGGGCGTTGCTGTAATCCAAGTGCGAGGACACAAAGACATGGACCAAAGTAGGCAGGTCACTGGACGGAACAAGGTGCTTAATGATGGAGATATTCCTTAGATGGTAAAAGGAAGATTTGATGACCGCTGACACCTGCGAATGCAGTATCATCCCTTCATCAAAAATTACCCCCAGGTTACGCATCTGTTCAGAGGTCTGGACAGGCAAACCCCCAAGAAAAGGTCCAGAAGGTGATCCCACCCCCAACACCCCTATCCGGCGACCTGGGTCAACCACTAACACCTCGGTCTTTTCTGAGTTCAACCTCAACCAATTCGAACTCATCCATTCTTGGATTTCTTCGAGACAGTTGTTAAATACCAAGAGGGGTCTATCCTGGTCAGGTGCAAAGGATAGGTAGAGCTGGATATCAGCATAGCAATGAAACCTCAGCCCATACCTTCTCACAATGTCTCCAAGGGGCAGCATATACACTGCAAACAACAGGGGGACAGCACCGATCCCTGAGGAACCCCACATGAGAAGGGAACTGGGTCAGAGGAATAAATCCTCGACACCACCCTCTGAGTTCTTCCAGTGAGGAAAGATGAAAACCACCTGAGGACCATACCTGACAGTCCACAGATGAACCTTAAATGATCAAGCAGAACCCCATGGTCCACAATGTCAAATGCTGAAGAGAGATCAAGAAGAACCAAGATGGAACAGTTCTTCTGATCTCTAGCCATCAGGAGATCATTGAGCACCCGAACCAGTGCTATCTCGGTACTGTGCCTCTTTCAAAACACAGACTGGGGAGGCTCATAAATGTCATGGATGGTCAAATGGTCATCCAGTTGTATGGCCACTACTTGCTCGATCAATTTTCCCATAAAGGAGAGGTTTGAGATAGGTCTGTAGTTCACATGGCAGTCTGGGTCCAAAGAAGCTTTCTTCAAGAGGGGTGTCACCACTGCCTCCTTCAGGGAGCTAGGAAACTCACCTTTTTCCAAGGAGCTCCAGACTATCCATGCTAGGATTGGACCAAGAATATCACTACAACCTAAAATCATGGAGGTTGGTCCAGGATCCAAACTACAGCACGTAGGGTGCACACACCAGACAATCCACATGACATCTAAAAGCTCTGGCTGGCCGAAGGTACTCCAGGAAAACTGAGGTGCAGTGCCCAAACACTGGTTCAGAGCAATGCCCGTGGAGTGTGCCAGCTGGAATAATGCTCTGATGTCAATCATCTTAGCCACAAAGAATCAAGCAAGCTCCTCACACTCAATTTTCAAAAACGCTTTCCGTACCTGTAGACAGGCTGGGTTGCACAGTCTGTCCACGGTTCGGAAAAGCAGAGCTGGTCAATTCTGTGAAGCTGCAATCTCCCCGGACAGGAACTCTGCCTTTTTATGGGTGATTGTGGATTGATAGACTTGATAATGGTCCATCAATCTATGGTGACCGGCATCAAGCCGGGACCTCCACCAGCAACGCTCCAACCTTTGTCCTAATCGCTGCATCTCCCTCAAGGACCCATCAAACCAAGGGGTCTGAGGGTGAAGGGAGAGAGGATGATGCAAATAGGAGCAATGACATCCAGAGCCATAGATATGGCCGTATTATGGGCCACCACTAGGGCTTCTGGGTCACTGTTTGCCAATGGAAGGACAGATAGGTCAAGGACCACCGCCAGGCCTTCAGAGCTGAGCTCCAAGCTAAACAGGAGGATGCTAAAAATCAATCCCGATGCAAGAATTATCAGGCTCTACTGTATTCCGGAGGGATCCGAGGGCCAGGACATACCTGACTTTGTGATCACCTTGTTGAAAACAGCCCTAGAGTTACCCTCAGATCTACCACTTGAAATGGAGAGAGTCCACAGGGCACTGGGCCCCCGCCCTACCGACCAGAATACCAGGCCGCGATCTATTATTTCTTGGTTCCTTAGCTTTGCGGTCAAAGAGACAATCATTACAACAGCATGGCACAGGGGGAATGTTTTTTATGGCTAGACATGAATTTACTTTGATAATGACTATGCTCCACAGACCATGCGAGATCGCAGAGCTTACTCTGATATCCTTCCAGCATTGAAAGAGGCCAATATTAAATTTACCACCCCTTACACTGCACAACTGGTAGTGAATCTCTTCATGGGCTGCAGGGAGTTTCATTCAGCAGAAGAGGCCAGAGAAGAGCTCCTGAAGAATGGACTACAATTTAAGATGAGGCCAAGGCAAAGGACATCAGCACAGGACCTACCTTGATGGCAAACAGTTGCAGCTACAGCAAATCAGTGGAAGGGACCCCCTTTGAAGTCAGTGAACATTTCTGACTGCCTAGCTCAATTTTGTCGCCCCACTCATGGTGGGACCTGAGCAGTAGGAGCTGAACCTACATGGAATACTTGTATAGTAGGCCTGAATATAGGGTCACTCCCTGGCTCTTTGCAGCTCTGAGGATCGGGTCTGATGATTCAAAATGGGACCTGTTCCTAACTACTTGTTAGGTTACAGTTCCTCAAGTTCATGGACTGCTGTTCAGTTTTTCTCCTTGCATGAAGGGGATATAGACTTGAGTGTTGGCTAATACAGTTTTCTACTATCTAGCTGCTTTCAGTAATGTTGAATTCAGATCAAACTACATATATTCGTCTATCTAACAAGATAAAAAGAATATATTGTTATTAGTCTGTAGGCAGACCAATGTATAAATAAGGTTCTATATAACTGAAAGTATGGTTTTAGATCTGAGCTAAATAGGTTATTAAATATAAGCTAAAACGCAAAGGAAAGGGGTGAGCACTTAAGCCATTGAGATAGGCAGCTCACATTTTCATAGACTATTAGGGCTGTGTATTTTTTTCTCCCCTTATTATGGGAGATATTTTGTTTGCCTGACTTTTATTTTATAGTTCAGGGTAAAGATTACCCCCAGGAGGCCCGGAAGCCAGCTACCCCCAGTTTTCCTCCAGTGCCTCCAGATGAAACACAGGAAGCACATATAGAGGGTACACAAGAGATCTCCCCTTCCTTGGAAGTGCCATATTTTATTGATTTGCTTAGATTTTTTCATGTCCAGTTTCATGATGTACATAGTTATTGTTCTGGGGGTCAGTATCGGTGTCAAAACCCCAATAGTTTAATTTTAGCCTCGTTAGCTAAGATATTATTGATGGTGAAGGTAAGCCATTAGAAAAAATGGTTCTGTTATACTGATTATAATTTCTTCAAGCAGAAATAGCGGGACTGTATGGACTGGAATAATTGTAATGCTAATAACATTAAGGAACAGGATGATGAATGGGAGTGGGAATGGGACGAGAAGAAACAGCACTTGGGACTAAGCCAAACTGATAATTTAAAGGAGGCTGAAGTGAATGGGTAGGTCTGCTACACTGCGATTTCAGAGGTTAAGAGTTGCACTTAGGTTATCCAAGGGAGACTGCTTTTAATACACTAATTAATGATGGCGATTTCAACTGTAAACTTTTTATCTCTTAATATCAATGGGCTTAATAACCCTATCAAGAGATCATGCCTTTTTCAATATATGAAAAAACAAATGAGTGAAATAATGTATTCACAGGAAACTCATTTAGTAGAAAAAGAACACACAAAATTATCTTGGGGCGATATAGGCTCTTTGCTTCATCATGCCCAAAGGGAAAGCACAGAGGGGTAGCAATTCTAATTCCCTTGTCCACTCAATTTCATCTGATATCACAGTGTATAGATCCACAAGGGTGCTTTGTAATCTTGAAGGGCTCCCTCTATGAAAAACAAGATACTTTGGTAAATATTTATTTCCCCCCACAGATGAAATTTAAATGTTTCTTTACCAAACTTCTAGATAATATACTGGGCTGCTTAATAATGAGAGGGGACATACATTTGACTTTGGCTTTCCACCTGGACTCTTACTCACTTTCACAGCATTGTGTCCCATTATCTCAGAGGTCTTTTCGCTCCCAACATACCTCATTAGGTTTGGTAGATGTCTGGCGACATTTCTATCCTACTTCTGGAGCATATAACTGTCACAAACACACTCCGCTGGTCAGGCCCTCTGCTCACACAGTGCCAACCTCAGACTGCAATAGTGTGAACAGGTAACAGACAGGGTAACCCTCCTGTCTGCTTTTGGGTCTGAATCACCTTTCGTCTCAAACTCTGGGAGTATTGAAACTGTGAACCTTATGCTAGTGTACCCAAATGTACAGGCTCAGATAATATTCTCTTCATGGAAATGCAATATATCTTTCACCTAAGGGCACCTAACCAGGTATCCAAAATGAACCCTTAAAACTCTATAAGAGACCTTGGGTATATTCTTACCTTTTACCAAGCTTAGTAACACCATCAAGCTGTTGCACAGTTGTCAGACATAACCACCTATACGTCACATGCAAAAAGAACTAACAGACACCCAGGCAGTCTTTGAAAGAAAAAGTTCTTTACTAAAAGATGATAAAAATATGAAAGAAATGTAAGCATAGACCAATATATCAAATAACTCACAATCATATAAAAAAACAAGGGAAAATTACAAAGCAAAACTCCTACCACAATACATTTAGATTTTTGCTATCTAAGGTATTACCTCTGGAAGTGCTTTTAGTTAGATCAGAGAACTGTTTTTCTCTTGGAATCCCAAAATAATATGACATACATTTCAGACACAAGTATCAGTTTAACCTCTGTGTTTCCATACCCCTTCTGTGAGTCATCTAGCTCCTCCTCCTTTTAGAATATAAAATTGCAAATATGATTTCCTACCTGGAGGTATGTTAAATAATGTGACATCAGAAGAAAAGACATTTCTTATATATAACTCCTTAATTAATCATTTCCGTTGAACTTAGCAATCCCAGCATTTGTCATTTAGGTGTTAAACTTGATAGGAACAGCCAAATGACCCTTTCTTTCCTGAAGTCATAAACTTTGGATTTTGTGTCCACTTCAAAAGCCTGAGCACGTCATAAAATGTAACAAAATCCCCACTGGAAGGAAGGTAGTTAATTAACTGGTTCCCTTATCAGTTTTAATTACATAATGTGGCTTCAGCTGCTGACACCTTGTAATTTAAAGGGCCAAATCTCACAGACTGACATTTCATACACTGACCATTTATTTATAATAGCAATATCATACAATAACCATAACCAGCTGGCCAAGCATCACAAAACCTACCACTCCCCAAGATATAATATATATTCAAGGCTAGACTATTTTTTTATTATTTCTAAAGAGCATATTGATTGTCTACAAGACTTAACGATTGGCCCCAGGTTCTTATCAGATCACTCTCCCCTGTTTTTGAAATTGGACTTTAAAATACCAAAGAGGACCACAGGGTGGTGCTTGAATGCCTCGTTCCTTAAAGATAGACCTTTTAAAACAAGTTTTAGAGCCAAAATTACACGTGCTCTCTGAAAACTCTACTCCTGAGATAAGTGCACCCATTATTTGGGACACATTGAAGGTGGTCATCCGCGGGGAAATTATTGCTTATACTGTAAATAAGAGAAAACAATGGGATAGTAGATATGTAAAGCTACATACTGAGCTCAAGGATTTACAGAGGGCTCCTAATGTAGGAACTGCTGAGGTCAGAACCCAGCTCAATCATAAAAAAGCAGCTTTACAAAAAATTCTGGATGAAAAAAACAGCAGGCATTATTCTACCTTAAATCCTATGGATTTGAAGGGGGGTACTAACAGAGTTTGAAATTTAGCCTGTAGGCTTAGGAGCCATAGAACCTCCACATACATAACACACCTCATGGATGTAAATCAAAATATTAGAGCTATGAACACATTTCAGATAATGCAAGTATTTCAGAATTATTACTCACATTTATATGGTGCTCCCTCATCAGTAAGTAACTTTGAATTTGAGAAATTATTAGATCAACTATCTTTGCCTAAAATTTCCCAAGACATGCTGGAGAAATTGAAAACCCCAGTCAGGATAGAGGACCTGAAAAGGGTGGTTTCAAATAATAAAACTTAGAAAACACCAGGCCCAGATGGTTTGCCATCTGAATGGTGCAAATCTTTTTTTAAACAACTTGCCTTTTCATTGCTAGCAGCCTTTCGAGAGATCCAGGAGGGAGGCCCCCCCATTGGCCTACGCCAATATCTCCGCATATTAAAACAAAACAAACCACTTGACCTAGCCATCTCCTGTAGGCCAATTTCCATTCTAAATATGGATTATAAATAGTTCATGTCTATTTGGGCCCTCAATGGATGAGATTATGCTGCATCTTATACATGTGGACCAGTGTGGATTCATTTGCTCCAGACAGACCACAGACAATATTCATAGAACATTACACCTGTTAGATCATATAAACCAGAGAAAGATTCCAATGGTCTTTGTCAGCCTTGATGCTGACAAAGCCTTTGATTGGGTTGTATGGCCCCTTTTATGGAAAATCCTGTTAGAATTTGGATTCCCTAATGAATCTATTGCCTTAATGCAATGCATATATGCTGCCCCTAAGGCCTATAGAAAAGTAAATGGACAACTATCATTGCCAATACCTTTGAGAAGAGGAACTAAACACATCCCCTTCTTTTTGCCCTCTACATGGAGCCTTTGGTGGAAGCTATAAGGCAACACCCAGAAATTCAGGGTATTCCACTTGGAGGGAGGGAATTCATCCTTTCACTATATGCAGATGACATCTTGTTAACTCTTCTAGAACCAGACAACTCCATACCAGCTATTCTTGAAGTAATTATCAATTTTTCTAATATTTCAGGTAATAAAATAAATATACAGAAGACAGAGATCTTACCCCTAAACTTCTCCCCCTCTTGAACTTTGCAACATATTTTGCCTTTGAGTTGGAGAAATAATAAAATTAAGTATCTGGGTGTATTCATAACCCAGAATTTAGACCATCTGGAGCTTTTCAATTTAGAGCCATTGACTATAGAAATTGAGAGGTTAATAGGGACCTGAACCCACCTTTCATTATCTTTCTGCTTAAGGATACAGGCGATTCGCATGACAGTGTTCCTTAAAATATTATATTTTTTTCAGACCCTACCCTTCAACCCCACCCAATTCTATTTTACATCCTGGAACAGAATTATGTCCAGATTTGTTTGGGCAGGGAAACATCCAAGGAAAAGATGGACCCTTCTACAGTTACCCATTGACAAAGGAGGTATGAGCCTTCCAAATC
The DNA here is from genome assembly GCA_016271365.2 of Neoceratodus forsteri. Classification (NCBI taxonomy): domain Eukaryota; kingdom Metazoa; phylum Chordata; order Ceratodontiformes; family Ceratodontidae; genus Neoceratodus; species Neoceratodus forsteri. The sequence goes on along the minus strand of CM057450.1, from coordinate 107,575,904 downwards.
TGAGGGAATACCATAAGACAGTGGTTTGCAAGACAGTGATGACCTGGCTTAACAAGCAAATTGATACCACATGGAAGTATATTGAATTTGTACTAAATTATTTATTTGATACCTTGCCGATTGTGTTTGCCCCATTGTCCTCCCTACCAAGTGTCAGGAACTTCACATTTGGTACCCATGACACCTTAAAGACATGGTATGAGATTAGGGCCTCCCCTACTCTAGAATATGATTTTTATTATTTTTGACTATTGATGATGGAGAGGGAATTTATACCTGCACAACTAGATCACGCATTTAGAGAATGGCATGGAAGGGGGCCATCAATGTTATACCAATTTTTAGATGCACATGGGGTAGTCATCTTTAAATCCTTATAGGCCACCTTTTGTCTTCCTAATAGCCACCATTATAGGTATCTTCAATTAAGAACATTTTTAATTCAGAAAAACCCACCTAGGAATTCCCTCCCAAACCCTATGCCTAAATTTATGACTCTTCTGTTAGAGGCAATTAGGGGACAAGAAAACCTCCACCTGATAGGTCTTTTATATAGACCCTTAGAGGAAACTGGCTTGAATCTACAAGAGACAATTTGACAGTCTGGAATTTAGAATTAAATACACAGATGTCATATGAGAAATGGTTGGAACCACTTACACCTTCTATGAAAATCTCTCAGGCTCCATATTGGTTTGAATTTATTTGGAAATGTAGAGTCAATTTTTTAATACACCTGATAAGTTAACTAAATTTCTGCCAGCGAAATATGGTTCTTGTTGGAGGGGCTGTGGAGAACCAATGGTTAATACAGTTCATATTTTTTGGGCCTGCCCAAAGATTGTTCAATATTGGCAAGATGTGTTGGAAAGCTTAAGGCAATTAATAGATAAGGACCTGATTTTAACACAACAACTGGTATTACTCTATGTTGGAGTGGATGAGGCAATACCTACAAGTAAAAGTAGGCTATATCTTTACTTGGCAGCAGTTAAAAATGTTATTACACACCTCTGACACACTACCACCCCTCCTACGCTTCCCCAATGGCATGCAGTGATGTCTGAAGTTTATTATTTAGAATGGTTTATAGTTACTTGGTTAGGAAGGGTAAAACAATTTGAACTTATGTGAAGACCCTTGGTTTTTTACATTACCCCATTAGACAACTCTTTTGTTCCTTGATTAGGTTAAAGTGTTAGAACAGTCTCAGGATGTGCAACTATAATGCTCTCTGTAATAAGGTACATAAAGGTATCTCCTTTTAGCAATTATGAACACTTCCAATACTATGTAAAGTTATATAACCTGATGATGGTCTTTTGTGACATTACATATGTTATACGTATCCCTACTGTAATGATCTGATAACTAAAAATAAAGAATATTAAAAAAATATTTTTTTAGCATTAATGTACTCTGCATATCACTAGCTTCATCATTAGTGTATTTTTATTTTCTCTCTGATGTCTCAAAACAGCTGTTATAGTGGTGGGCAAGTCTGGAATTTTTTACCTAGAGCCAAGCCAGAACCGAGCCAGGGGTCTGGCTTGACTCTGTGAGCCAAAACACGAGCTGAGCCCTGACTACTGCAAGCTGTTCTCTACACAGGAATGAAACATTTCAGGCACTACACTAACTGCTTAGGCTGACAAAAATGCTTACTTTGAACATAACTGGCTTGGCTTGACCTTGGCTGTCAAATCCTTATGAAAGTCGAGCTGAGCCAAGCCAGGCAGTAAGCTTGAGCCAGGCTTGAACCTGCTCTGGCTTGCCCGCCTCTAAGCTTTTATTACTAATTGAATAATTTTAGTTATGTGAATTCCTAAATATGCCTGCCACCAGCACTTTTTGAAAATCCCTTCCCTTTCCTTCCCTTCAGGTGTCTTTTTGACTTAACATATTGGATTCGTGCTGTGAATGTATAGGAGTAGAAGGGTGCTAGCAAGCCTAGCATACATTTCTGATGGTAAATAGCACAACATTGTACCACAATGTTTAATTTATTTGGCTAGAGAGCAGAGACGTCAGCAAACTTCAAAACCGCATTTCTCAGTTCAGGAATGAAATACAGTGAAAAGACACATTGATACATTGATATTTTTGCCAGAAATACATTATGACAAAAACAAAGTATATGATGATATTTTTCAAGCTGACACAAACTGCTGCTTTAAAGAGCAAGTGACACTTGGTCTTTACCTGCTTTCATTTTCGTGTATGTCCAAGCTCCTCCCAATCAGAAGGATTGTATCGGAATTAAAAAAAATGAAATATTTTTTATTTTACACACGTTTTCATATGGCCGTTATGAATGCACATTTGTGGCTGGTGCTGACAGGTCTCGCCACTGCCACCACCTGAGTGTGATGTTGAGTGCGGAACAGCATTGTAATGCGACCTCAGTCACTGTGCTGCATGTTTGAAAACACCACTCATCTACTGCTGCTAAAAAGGGCAGTAGTTGCACTTTACTGATTTATTGTCTGTTGCCATTAGTAAATACAATCATTTTGTCTGACTTTTGTTCTGGTGATTGTTGTGTTGTCGGTGTGTTTACTGTATGAAAAAGGCTAGATTAGAATGAATTTTGATAGAGGGGATCCTGTTGCCCACAGCAGTCATGCTATTAATATCCCGAGTGACTGAAGTGTGTGATGGCGCTGCTTGTGGGAATATGTGTAGGGAGTCATGCGTTAATGATTCTTATTTTAAAAAATGTATTAATGGTGACAGGCATGAAATCAGTGCTGGTACAAGTACTAGCAGAGGTTCCTCTGACAGTGCTATGACTGATAAGACCTCCATTCCCTAATCTGAGAACCCTTGTAATGGAATTGCAAGTGATACCTGTTTGAATTCAGTGAATCAATTGACTTGGTAGATGACTGTTCACCTGATAAATCAGAAAAACATGTAACTGTTATGTGCCTGCCTTGTACAGATTCCGCTGTCACAGATGATTCCTTGAATGTACTTATTGGAGTCATTAGGTCTGCCAACACCTCAGTGCTGCAGTCTTCTTCTGTTGTACTAGTTTTAGCAGATGTAAGTGCTGATACTGAATCTGGTCATAGGTTTTTGATACCTGAATCTAGTAGTCCTGAAGGCATAAGTGATCTAAATGGTACACATGAACACATTTTAGTCACCAATTGACCCAGCTGTAGTGGTACTGTATGTACTAAAAGGCATGTATCAAGAAGTGATGAACACTTCAGTGGCATAAGTGTAGATGCTGGGCACTGTTGCCACGGACAGAGTATTGTAATAGATAGTACAGATGAACATGAGAGTGCTTGTATAGATGATGTATTAATTGATACTGACATGCCTTTGAAACAATCTGTTATTGATGATACCACATCCATGCCAAATGTTTCCACCGATTGTATGCTTCAACATTAGCTGTTTCTGTATCCCCGATAGTTTCTGATTCACAAGTAACACAGGGGCAAAGCTATAGTGGGACACTTTCTAATGTGACTGTAGTGTCCATGGACAGTACTGCTCAGTCTGCTAGTTCAACATTCTGTGAGTGATGATTATTATGGCTCTGAAAGTTATATATTTGGAATGGAGTCCATCTGTAGTGGTCACTCTGATATTTCTAATGTTCAACATGAGGAGGATACTGACTTTGCTCTGCATTCTCCTTTCTGTCTTTAATCTTCATAATGTACAACCCTACATGTATGAGCCATATCTGACTGATGATGTTCATATTGGTGGTGACAGCGAGTCCCAAGGAGATTTCCCAGGAAATGATCCAGAAAATGCTGACTGCCTGGGCAATACATCATGATAAATATTTATAGTTAATTAATTTTTGTTTCAGATCTGCTCCCATTCAAAAGTACATCATGGCCAGTTAGTATATTTAACAAAATGACCGAGGTGTGTGCTTGTTTTTGGCAAAGGAGGGCAGGAGAAAGGCCCTCACAGACTTTATTGGTGTTTTTACTGTACGTTCCTCTGGGGACAGGTGGAGACCAGGTTGTTGCATGGTAACCAAGGTAATACAAGTTCCTACTTCCTCATTTAAAGGACTGTGGTGTATAGGAGGACTGTGGCTCCTCTCTGAATTCGTGCTGCTTCATAGCCCTATTTTTATTGAGACTACCTACACTATTGTAGTCAAGACCACTGCATGAGGTGACTTGACTTGCTAAGGTGTTTTTAAACTCAAATCAGTGTTATTATTCACATATAGTGCAGCGCTATACCAGAAGCCAGGTTGGTGGTGACTTCTGGTCAGCTGGCTATAAACTCAAAGGCCCGAGTGAGCGTGTGATGTTGTGTGCAGAGACATGTGCATCTCAGCGTGTGTATGCAGTGTCCGTGGTGGACACAAGGATCAAGGGGCATAAACATAGGACACTGTCAAATGCAAATGGGTGAAAAGAGACACTAAAAGCAAGGTAAAATGGAGATGCAGTTTATTAAATGTATACACTGTTTCATGTATGTTCAGGGCACAAATCATACAGAGGGATATGAGTGTAATAAGTGTATACTCATTGGAGAACTAATACAGGAGATTAGTGAATTAAAGAACAGACTGGAAATTAAACAGGACATAAAAACGCTTGAGAACGTTATAGACTCTGTTGCCAGTAATTTAAGTACAGAATTGAATGCAGTAGAAAAAGAGGAGGAAACTTGGGCTATAGTTAGAAAGATTAAGGGAAAACGCAGAGGTAAACAGATCTATAACTGTGCTCCTGTTGAAACTGTAAACACTTTTGTAGTATTGGACACAGAGCAAGCCTCTGTAGATAGCAACGCCATTCATACCTTAAAAGATTCTGATAGTGTACCTCCAGTAAAAACATACACAGAACAACAGAAGAGGACAAATTAAAAACTACAGCCTTAACTATACTAGGATCTGAAAAAGCACAGAAACTACAACAAACAACAGTGGGGGAAAAATGTAAGGAGACAAAAAATAGCACATACAAACCCTATAACAAAAGAAATCATAGTGTTAGGGAGTCCACTATGAGGGGAATTGACAAAATCATATGCAAAGAAAGAAATAATAACACAATGGTCAGTATGTTTCCCGGAATAAAAATCCAAGAACTAAGACAAATTTTAGATGGATGTATGTGCCAAACTAAACAATCACTGGTGATCCTGCAAATAGGAGTAAATTATATACATTCCAATAAAAAAGGAAACATCTTGGAAAATGACATTGAATTAGTTAATGACATAAAAAAAATACAGCACTGATATCATTATATCTGGCATCTTACCTACATATGGAAGGTTTCAATGAAAAAAAAAACATGAAATTGTCTCAATATATATTCATGAGTCCATACAAAGTATGGAAATATACAATGGTAGTTTAAATATCTAACATCTAATTGTAAGGATTATGCTCCAAAATGCCCCAAAAATCATCTTGAGGGCACTGTATCACCCCCCCCCCCCAAATTACCAGAGAAAATGACCAGGAAATCTTGGACTATCTGGATCTCTTAAATCCAGCAGAGAATACTATTATAGCAGGAGATCTAAACCTCCCAGGAATTGATTGGGTAAACCAGAAAACAGTGGGCATTACTGAAAGAGACTATTTAGAAACATTTAACCAACTGGGCTTGGATCAGATAGAGCTAATACAAGGGCAAACAACATTTTGGCTGTAGTACTAACTAATATGGGATCCAAATTAATGAAAATTGAGGTGGGTCCCCCAATAGCTAACAGTGATCATGAAACAGTTTTTTTTTTCAATTAAAAGAGTTTCCTATTCAACAGGGCAGTAAAATAAAAATCCCAATCTTCAAAAATCTGAAATTTGATAAAGTAAAACAGGCATTGCTCACATGGGATTGGGCATCAGATTTTTTGAAATTAACATTAGATGGGATGTGGTACACTTTGGTGGCCACAATAAGAGATATCAGACTTACATGTACTTTATATAAGTAATACCCCCAAATGGTTAACTTGTAAAATAAAAAGACAAATCAAACTAAAATACAAACTATATAAATTATCCACGTTAGATACAAATTACCTTTCAAAATATAAGGAACAGACAAGACGTGTAAAGAAATTAATCAAAAATGCAAAAGCAAATTTTGAAAAAAAAACTTGACAACCAGAAGTAAAGATAACTATAAGGCTTTTTATGCATACATTAATAATAAAAAAGGTAACAAGCAATCAATAGGCCCATTCAAGGATGATAAAGGCAATATATTAAATGATAGAGAAATGGCAGATGTGCAGAATAAATATTTCAGCACTGTATTTAATCCTAAAGCTATATCAACAACTGATATAAAATACAATACATCTGATGAAAAGCTGTTTAAAATTGACACAAATGATATTTTGGATAGATTAAAGAAGATTAAAATTAATAAATCATTGGGACCGGATAACATCCATCCAAAACTCATTACAGAAATAGCAGCTGAGATAGCCCAACCAGTAGCCTTTATCTTTCAAAGGTCAATAGATAAAGGGGAAGTGATCAAACAGTGGGCAGAAGCACACATGGTACCAATCTTTAAGAAGGGTAATAAAGATTCCCCCTAGAACTATAGACCAGTGAGTTTAACAGCTACAATGGGTAAAGTATTGGAAGGTATTATAAATGAGCACATTCATGTTCACCTGACCGTAAATGAGTTGTTTGATCATAACCAGCATGGGTTTACAAAATCAAGATCTTGCCAGACCAATCTTTTATAATTTTATGAGAAAGTAAGCAAATGTCTAGATTTAGGGAAATCGGTAGATGTGATACAACTGGATTTTTCTAAAGCATTTGATAAACTACCACATGATGAGTTAATCAAATCCCTTCTTTCCATCTAGATTAATAAAAAACATGTCAATTGGATAACAGATTATCGAAGATGGAAGGGTGCTATGATTTTGGTTTATCGATCATTTCAAGGCAATAACCTTAGATTAGACCTAGGACTTGTATTATATGACACAATTTACAATACTAGAACTCACTGTAAACAGTTAAAACAACAGAGGTGGAAGTTACTAAAAAGAAAATATTGGTTTAGTCAACAAGTGGTCTCTCGTTGGAACTCCTTTCCATAAGAGATAGTCGACAGCCCGACTTTAGAAATATTCAAAATAAAAGTGGATATATATACAGTAAATTTAAGGTTAGAGATTACTGAGTTTTTACTCATGGCAAGCAAAATAAGGACAAAAGTCTAATTAACGCTTTGTGAATACTATGATACTATTGACTTTCATGTTATCAGAAATTCAAGTGCAGAGGTGTAGTAAATTCCCAGAGGGCCAGGGTGCAAGAGTACATTATAGCACCCACCCAATTTTGGAATATAATAATTTGCCTGCCCAGCTTGCTCCACCTGATGTGCTATCCCCATGTTGTCAAAAGGATGTGGGGACACACCCAGAGGCTCAGAGGTTCCAGAATTCAGGGATAACATTAGGAGTCACTTTGTGCATTAGAGAGTGGTGAAGCTGTAGAACAGCCAACCAGTTGATACAGTTGACATGAACACACTAGAGGGCTTTATGATACACCTGGGAAAAAGTCTGCCTACAAACATAATCACAGACACCTTGGGTAGTAGCATGTATGGGGATTCTCTGAAACTTAATACATGTTTGCACTGTAACTGCACATTATTTCACCCTTGCTTATGAAGAGGAGGAGTTGTTGGACATGATGGACCTACAGTCCCTTCCTACCTTAAGTATTACAATGTGTTGTTCCTGTGTTATCTGGGTAGCTACCAACCATGAGCAGAAGGGACCTCAGTTTAATACAGTATCTCATCCAAAAACCTGTCAAAAGGTCTCGTTCCCTACTGTGTGAAGATGCACTGGGGAACCAAAACCAAAAGAGCAGAGCACAATGAGAAGTTGTATTTGGGCCATCTAAGGTACTGTGCAACATAACCAAAATAAATAAAGAAAAGCAATTGGGAGTCAGGAGATGGGAGTAGTGCTTTAGGGCATATGCTTGGTTCTGGCACTAAACTTGCAATAGTAGGGGGTTACTATCCTGTTTGAGAGGTGCCACAAACTTCAGAAGAGATGTTGATCAGAGGTCCCTTTTGCCCATCCCTGGTGATTTTTCAGGAGCAAGGGATCACATGGCACATTTTGTAAGCGTACTCTACTCTTAGTTTTCTGTTAGCATGCTGCATGGAACATTCATCTCTTCTTTGATGAGAGAGAACGTTTCGGGTGCCGCCACTCCTGCCATGATCCATTTCTAGCAGCTATCTGGTGCTCATTAGGTCTAAGCACATCTGTGTCATGACCTAAAGTTTTTTAATGTTTGTTCAATTTAACTGCTCTCCACTTGATTACAATGGAGAATTAGTGATATTTTGATCAGGGAAACAACTTAACAGATAGCACAGCAAGTAGACACAACAGTCATGTTGTTCATGCTGATCATGAATGATCAAAGTCTCCTCTCACCACACGTTGCAATTTGCCAGTGCTGTCATGTGCACTTGACTATAGTAACTCACCACATGACTGTTGTAAGAGTCTGCTACAGAGTGATGTGGGAAGGTAATGGTGCACATTGTGACACCCCCATCCTCATACTGCTGCACTCTTACTGTCTCTTCCCAGTCCAAGCAGCCCCACCCATGCATCCCCACACTGCTGCACAGCTGTGTGCTGTCATTCACTCTTACTGTTTCCTTGGCTTCTACCAGTCTGACTGACTCCTGCGTCAATCGTGCTGCCACGGTGTGCACACCACAGCTGGAAAGAAAAAAAAAGGCTGTGTTAAAGCACAAGCATGTGCAATGGCTTTCTGGGGAATATATTCAAAAACATTACTCTGATTGGACCCCCTAACCTCTTGGACCTGGATACGACTGCACCCTTTGCACCCTTGTAGCAACACCCCTGTTTAAGTGAGTAACCCAAAAAGTGACCGTTGGGACCAGATATTCAAATAGGTGCAAAGCGAAGTGCAAATATTTGCACTGATCCTTGAGCTTGCCTGTGTGCCTGAAAATGCTATATTCAGTGGAACAGTGCAACGTTACTATTCATCTGACTATAAGTGCTAAGCCACTTAGCACTGAGCTGTTATGACTGTCAAAATAGGGCACCACGATGGCTTTTGCCCACACTAAATTTCTGATATTCAAACAGACTCATGCAAATGAGCCTATTGGGCATTCAAGGCACTAAGGGGCCATTTGCATGCCCATTATGGGCTAATTTGCATGGGGAGTGAGGCTGGTTTGTGCAGTGCCACCACTCCAATTGCCTAGAGAGCTATCCCTGGTGCTAGTAGTTTCCCCCTCCCTCCAGTTCCACTGCCATATAATAAACTGCATGTCACTGGTTTGTATTTGTGCCCTCCTCTTTCCGATCCCTCTCCTGTATTATAAACTGCATGTCCCTGGTGTCCAGTGGTCCCTCCCCCCACCTGCACCCATTCCCAATGTGTTAGGTAATATTCCCTGGTGTCTAGCAGTCCCTTCCTCCCAACCCCTGTCCCTGTATGTACAATATGTAAGCACCCCCCCCAGTTTCTCACATCCCCTCTACAGTGACAGCTGTCCCCACACAGCCGTGCAGGCCCTGTTTGCAAGGATGTCCCTCCTCCACAACAGAGCTCTGGCCCCACACCTCAACAGTGAGCAGCACTCCCCAGCCTGTGCCTCACTGGTGGTTATTCCCCCCATCTGTGACACTGACAATCCCCCATCCCCCTTACTTGACTGTTGGTGCTGCAGTGAACAGACAATGAGCGACACAGCCCTCCATACACCACCTTGGCTGACCGCTATCTAACACTAGCAGGGAGCACAGCTCATCTATAGGGCAAGGTGTGTCACTGTGCCCTATAAATGAGCTGTGCTCCCTGCTACTTTTAGGCAGTGGGGGACCAAGGTGCTGTCTGGAGAGCCTGTGTCACTTGCCGTCTATTCACCGCAGCACTGACAGTCAGGTAAGGGGGACCATGGGGGGATGGTTGTTGGTGCCATGGGTGGGGGGAACAATAACCACCAATAAGAGATGGGCTGGGGTGTACTACTCACTGTTGAGGTACAGTACTGGGACTTTGTTGTGGGGGTGGGCGCCTTGCAAACAGGGCCTCATGGCTGTGGTGAGATGGTTGTCACTGTGGAGGAGGATGTGACTAACCGGTCGGGGCTTACATATGTACAGAGATGGGGACTGGGTGGGGAGGGGCCCACTAGACACCAGAGAATATTACCTAACACATTGGGCATAGATGCGGTGGGGAGGGAGCACTGGACACCAAGGACATGCAATTTATTATATAGGGAGTGGGTTTGGAGAGAAGGGGGCACCACTATACACCAGGGACATGCAGTTTATTATATGGGAGTGGGATTGGAGGGAGGGGGGGAACCACTGACACCAGGGGCATGCAGTTTATTAAATGGGAGTGGGATTGAAGGGAGGGGGGAACCACTAGACACTAGGGAGTATTGTGTTGAAGGTTGGGAGGCTGCTGACACACTTCCTCCACCAACTGCTAGGGTTGTGTGGGAGTAAGTCATGTTTTAGGTCAGCAGTATCCACAGTGCTCAAGAGGACTGTGCAAAATGGCCTTGCACTGTGCACATACTCTGAATATTGGACTGTGCCAATATTCAGGTCCTCACCCTTCCATTTGCATTGCACCCCCTCCAAAATTTGCCTGGGTACAAATCCTGTTTGCCTGTGCTAACTGGGCTTTTGAGTATAGGATGTCTGCATAAAAATCTGGTTTGCACAGGCAAACTAGGCTTTGCACCCGGGCAAACTTTTGAATATTGGGCTCTTGCTGTTTACCTAATGTTACACAGTCAGCATTGTGGTTCAGAGATAAGCGGGTCCATACTTAGCCTTACCTCTCCCAGTTATGTCTCACACGCTATTGATAACAGGTTGGAAACAATACTGGCCTTCTGGTGCTTGAGGAGGAGGGGTGGAAGGGCTAATTCAACTACCAGTGTTAGCCAGACAGTTCCAAACCTGATGTTGGTGGTGAGCTGTCCTGGCTGTGTGTTTGCCAGCAGTTGTAGGCCCGGTGGTAGTGTCTATGCTGTGGTGGGGTGGAAGGATGCAGGCTGCCCCAGTTAACATTTTGTACTGTGTGGTAGTGTGTCCTCCCTACCTCCAGGCCACTGAAGGAAAGCAGATCTCAATGCACACACAGGCTTGTTATTTATGGTTCCCCATACATTACTCTCTATTTTATTAACTACCGTGTACCTGTTCTGTCATGTTGGTGGCCTTGTTACTGCCACATTTTGGGCACTGTGGGTGAGGATGCTCACTCCTTCCCAACTATGTCTGTATTATGTTGACGGCTCGGTGTGCAGTGTACGTAAGACCGTGAACCATTTCAACACTGTTCCACATAGGGGAGTAGTAAGAAAGCTGGGTTGCTTATGAATGGGTCCCGAGATGGTAAACTGTGTAAGAAACTGGTTGGCGGATAGGTGACAGAAGATGGTGGTGAACAAAGTTCACTCCAGTGAAGGGATGGTAACCAGTGGGGTGCTACAGTGATCAGTACTGGGACCAGTCCTCTTTACTGTCTCTGTTAGCAACATTGCAGTGGTGCAGGATGGGAAGATCTGCCTCTTTGCAAATTACATAGAAATGTGAAGTATGGTAGACACTCTTAAGAGGAGCTGAAAAAATGAAGTGATCTGAGAAAGTTAGAGGACTGATGAAGAGTATGGCAGCTAAGTTTCAATGCCAAAAAAGTGTTGAATCATGCATTTCAGGCATACAATCACAACAACAGAGTACAAAATGAAAGGAATGGTACTGACAATCATCTAACAGGAAAGATACCTGGGTGTAATCAAATGTGATGACCTAAAGGTAGCCAGGCAGTGTGACAAGGCATTCGAGAGAGCTACAGTATTGGAATGCTGTGGTGCATAGGGAGAAGTCTCACCAGCAGAAAGTGAGGGGTAGTTGCACCCCTGTATAGATCAATAAGGAGAACTCAGCTAGATTACTGTGTCCAGTTCTTGAGAACTCATCTCCAGAAGGATACACACAGATCGGAGGCGGTCCAGAAGAGGGCAAACAAAATGTTGCAGGGCCTGCATCAGAAACCCTACAAGGAGAGACTGAAGGACTTCAATATGTACACACTGGAGGGAAAGGACGGAGAGGAGGGATGTTATTTAGACCTTTAAATACCTCAAGAGTATAAATAAGGTAGAAGAGAGAATAATTTATCAGAAAAAAAAGCTGCAAAACAACAAGACATCATGCTATGAAGCTGGAGAAGGGTAGACTCATGGGAGGTGTGAGGAAGTACTTCACAGAAAGAGTGGTGGATTCCTGGAACAGCCTCCCAGTGGATGAGGTGGTGGTAAACACTGTGATGGGGGTCAAGAATGCATGGGATAGGCATAAAGGAACATCAGTGGTAAAGCATTTGGGGGTGTAGCCGGAGATCAAGTAGTGTCTACGGTGATACAGAAGGTAGGGAAAATGGGCAGACCAGGTGGGCCAAGTAGTCCTCATCTGCCATCAAATTCTATGATTCTATGTTCCTTTGCTTCCAACTTCATTAAAGGAGTATTCATTACTGGACACTCTACCCTGAGCCTCACCCCACCAGTAATGGTTTCTGATAGGAAAAAAATTAGTTGGTGTCATGCTCATAAACTTTGCAGTCAGTCCACATGGAGGGCACCCGGCAGTGCAATCTCACATTGTAGAATGGTGCCGCATCGCTCACTAGTATGCGTTTAAATTCCAGGGAGTGGCTTGGTGCCACTCTGTAACACGAGATGGCACTACGCTGTGCCTGCAATGTGGACTGACTGCAAGGTTTACAAGCATGACACTGAGAACGTAGAACACACTTTTTTTTTTCCAACTGTGAAAATCCTAACCGGGTGGTGAGACTTGGGGTGGTGGGCAGTGTCTGATAAAGGTAGTTCTCCTTAAATACAGGTAAATCATGTGCAGACTGACACCGTACATGATATACTGTATGCTGCTTTGTGCTACCCAGCGTCCATACAGGCCAAAGCACATCCTTCCTATCCTGTAAAAGCTGTCTTTACATAGTTACATTACATTGCATGCTACCTCATCAGTTGTTTCTTGTTCTCTCAATAGGAAGTACAGATATGTCGCCTACAGGCAGTTCCTATGCTGGTGCTGTGGTTATCTAGAACATCATGTGAGAGGTCCTACTCCATCCTGTGCAGTCATGGCTATACAAGACAGATTCCCTTCTGTTCAGTACGCTGGATTCCAGTACCCAAATCTTTAGGTTCACATGCAGTGTTCTCATAGGTGGTACTACTCTAATTTTTTCACAAGTTAAACTGCAGCTGACACCTTCAGGACAACCTTACCAGACCATAATAGGTACGCTCATTTCAGGTTATACTTCATATAACTTTTCTATGTGTCTGCCAGTTATGTATAAAGGTGGTCATTTGCATGACAACATTATCTTTCCCCATGAATATTTAAGGTTTTTCAAGTGTTTATCACCTCACTGAGTCAATAAAGCATTTGTTGTGACTGCATGGTTTGAGACATGGCAACAGTTTGTCACATTACATCAGATGGTTATGACATCAGCTAGTGAATAAGCCATAACGGTACATGAATTGTAATAGGTAAAGATCATGTATTCATGCATTTGTCATCAGTTATACAGTATCTGGGGTGGAATGTGTAGAATATTTTGTGAAATACAGCTGCACTGCAAGTACATATTATGGTTTTCTGCTTTGTCCTACAGGCGTCATATCTTTACATAGTCTTCCAATTCTGCTGAAGCGTATGAATGTATGAGTGTTAGATGCTATAATATTTTCATAATACTAGCAATTTACACTTCATAGATGCAACATATTGCTTTATTGTATAATAAAACAATTAATGTAGTAAAATGCATTGAGAATACATGAGTGTTTTGAAATGGAGTTCATTATACATGCTTCTTCTTGTGGCATCCAATGTTGTTAATGTCAGATCACTGTTAAACTTCACATGTTGTATTTTAGTGTATAGGTGTATACGGAGTTATTGGACACATAATGTAGTGACTGAAACTGATAACTTTCAGTAATCAAACATATCAAGTTGTAATGGGGACTTCATGTTATCTGAAACCCTGAACCTGCTAAGCATATTTATCTTAATCAGACATATGTGGGATATGCCATAGGCCGACTAAAAATATCACATTTATTTTTCGGTACTGCTTTTGACCTCTGTGACCTCAGGACTGGCAAAGTCACAAGTAATTTCTATAGAGGTCAACCGCTGAATGTGGAATAAAAAATGTGATATTTATTATTTATCCCTTGGCATATGTCATTTATACAATGAACAAGATAATAACAATTTGCAGTTAAAGGCACTTATTGTCCTGTGTGACAGACATGGATTGGAAATAAATCCTTTATTTTCATCTCGTGGCTCCTCAGCCTTTATTTTTACACTAGGCTGGTCTCAAAGGAGTTCTTAACTGGTGGGAGATAAGATTCAACACTGTCTGATGACATCACAATGGCAACTATTGCATTTCAAAACATAGCAGTGAAATCAAACCGAACTAGTAAAATCTTCACTGACAAAATTAATTTTTCCAGATAGGCCTTGTCACTGTATAGATGGCATATGCCATCAGCTGACTAAAAATAAACACATTTATTCTTACCTTCAGGGTTGACCTCTACCGCCCTCACTCGTGGGTTTGCCACTTCATGAGGTAAGAGAGGTGAAATCATGCATAAAAAATTAAAATGTGATATTTTTGGTCGGCTGATTGCATATCCAACATTTATACATAGACAGTGCCTCTTTGATTGCATGGTTGTGTTTTTTAGCTGCAGCAAATGCCACTGTGATGTCTGCAAACATTGTCCGAGCTTTTTCCCCCACTGTCTTTGTGACCAGCCAGCAGTGCACATAAATGATGATGATCTACGTATGATGCAAACAAATGATGTGTTCCCACTACATCCCAGTAACCTGTGAAAATGAATGCATTTACTTACTCAATTCCACTCTCGCATTCATTGTAATAAAGATCAAGTTGACATGATCTGTGCATGCAACTCATTCTAGGAAGTAGTACCTAGCTCAGATCTTCCACATACTGTACCAGCCAAGCGGCCACCTGAGTGCTGCAGCCACCCTGAAAAACAGCACTTTGAGGATGTTAGATAGGGAACGGGGCTACAGGTGCTCTATGTAGTAAGTAATAGGATGGGAATAGGGTCGGGGGAGGGAGGCTGTCTAAATGTACTAACATTATCTTTGTTAGCAGTTCTACAAGGATGGGGCTATGTTATAAATTGGATATATTAACCCCATACATGTAGAACTACCAGCAAAGATAATGTTAGTACAGTTAGATGGCCTTCTCCCCTGATCCTATTCGCATCCCATTACTTACTAAATAGACTGCCTGCAGTTCCGTTCCCGACATAATGTCATCAAAGTGCTGTTTTTCAGGGTGGGGATGCAGTGCTCGGGTGGCCGCTCAGCTCATATGCAGAAGTTACAAGACTGGCACTCTACGGTAAAATTACATATGTAGCCACCTATAAAAATTTTCAAAACTTGTTCATTTAGCACATCAGGTGGGCAACTGCCTGGAATGAATTGTCTGCTTGACTTATAAGAACGTGTCATTGGCTCTTTAATACTCTCTGTTTTGTATACCAATGAAAGTATTGTCAGGAGAGCAAGTGTGTCCAATGCAGCTATACTACGGGTAACATCTGTAGTGTGACAATATACAGACTCGACCAGTATTGTCTCCGATATGTAACTTGACAGCGTATATACCTGCACAATACTGAAATGAAATGAAATATGCAACAATTTAAAAAGTTTCTTAATGTGTACGAACTGTTCCTTTTTTCCCCCCCTTGTTCAGGAAAGCTGTAAAATTTCACAACCCCCTTACTGGGACGTCACTGCCTGCCTCTGTTTGTTTTGCTTCCATTGTGCTTGGCACGTATTGATGCACCTTGACAAGAAAATGTGCAGCAGCATCCACTGTCCCTGTGTGGTGTGACCCGCTACATTCCAGTATGACCTTGGTGGATGATCCCACCTTGGCTTCCCCTCCTCCTTCCCATGGCAGGGTCATGATGACATGTGAATCCAACCCTCCCAACCCCCACATATTCATTGGCATGTGCCCTGCAGGCATACAGATGCAGCAGACTTGAATCCTGAGGGGCATGGTTTTGTAAACCCCCACATCCAGTTATCTGCAGTGTTATTTTCCAAGCTCAATGTGTATCGACTTCATCCTGTAACAATATTGCCCCCTTTGGTCATATGTGTGCCTATGTGAGTTAAAGAGCTGCTGACACCTCAAAGAAAATGTTAAAAAGCATAACATTTAGGTACAGTGCCACTTGTATTTCATATATAATCTATAGATTCCTCCTCCCTGCTACTCATTACTGACGCAATTTTATGAATACATGATCTTCAACCCTTAGAGTTCATCTGCCTTAGCTGCTTACTCTCTACTGCAAGTCATCATAATCCTCTGTCGTGACATCACAGTCTGTTGTCATGGGAGTAACTGTGATGTCACAAGCAGTGCATTATGACATCAGGTAGGGAGAAAGCAACAAGAATGGATGAACTCTTCAGGAGCAAAAATCCTCTTTTTTTCATTCAAAAAGACCTCAGTAACAATTAAGGGGGAGTAGAAGTACGGAACTAATGGGAAATACAAGATGAACTGTGTATCTGAATATTATGTTTTCTGAAAGTTCTCCTGAAGGCATTGGCTACCCTTTCATGAGAACCGCCCGACTGGTGATTGCATTCTTAACATTCACATTTCTGTTGACATACTGAGAGTATACAGCATGAACAACTGACCCAGAAAGGTTGGTATAGTGAAACAGCCCACTGCATTCACAATGTTTGAGTCTCACAATGCCACTAACTATTTACAAGCAACTGATGAAAGGTGCTGTCACACACACCACAGAAGACAGTAGTTATGCAGTGAAATGTCCATCAAAGGTCAATTTGGATGCATGGCAGTGCACTTCCTGAATAGGATCTTGCTGCGCTGGCAATCCTGTAGGGCATAGCAGCGCTGTAGCAATGAACGAAAGCCTCTAAACTTTCCTGTCTATGTTGATATCATGTACTGTGACATCAAGGTTTACACAGTTTAAAAAAATCTTTGCAGTACGCATTTATCATGACAATTTCATAACGATGTATGTTACAGTGGTATTATAACTATGTTCTCATTTATGCTGGAATAAACTTCAGTTCATAGGTGAAACTTTTAAAGTTTTAATACTGTATGACATGCAACATCAAGGCATGTCTAATAAAGTTTGAAAAGTTAGCTGCTTGTTTAGCATTCATTGTGTTCTAGTCACACTTGTATTAGTTACCATCTGTCACCTTCTCATTTCAAATGGTTATTGATCTCACAACAGGGAATGATCACGTAACACAAAGTCGCAATGTGATTTCACTTGTTGAATTGTGACACATGCTTTTCTATTGCTTCCCTTTTAGCAGGATGCATGACTGAAGGAGACAAAGACTCTGGAGGGGTGCTCATGGCAGAATTCAACACCAGGGATCCATCACACACAGCACGGGACATATCCAAGACCTCTCACATAGGCTCACCCACATATCCTGAAAAAGAAAGTAAAAACAAGGGACTGATCCTCTGAAACTGTATTTGGATTATAATCAGAATATCTGTACATTTCACAGTTTATTCCATTTACTTTTCAGAGACATGCGTTGAGTATCACAATGGTTATTTGAAGAGTCCCTTCAGACAAGAAGAATTTCAGCTACCATGTCAACATGAGGTACGGTTCTCTGTTTCACATGGTGTTATGTTCCTTCTGTTTACCACCATTACAAATGAATTACAAATACCAGAATCCATGCAGTGCTAACTACATTCCTTTCCACTGATCTTACATCTCACATGCGTCTAACCAGGTTGTGTGTGTGTGTGTGTGTGTGTGTGTATATACATGCACATGCAGAGGCTAACCATGACAACCAAATAACAAACATTAACCTATTGTAGTTGGAGGAACTATTTTACATCAAAATCAAGTAAAGATATTAATTTTTAGCATTAAATCTTATACATTTTAATTTCTACACCCATATAAAATGCAGAGCCCCATTTTATAAATGCAGTAAGACACTACATGAATGTGCATTAGACAGCTCTAACACACGGCCAGGGTTTGAAGTCAATCAGCTTGTGGCCTTGTGCCTTACTACACCCCTTGCCATGCATTAGAACTGTCGAATGCACACACTGTCATGTCTTCTTGCTTACTTGTTGTATGTCATTCAAGACTGTGTTACTTGTCTACGTAAACAACTTTCCATATGTTGCCTCTACAGGGGTCTTTCTTACCATGTGCCTGCCCTTCGTGAGCTTCAGGAAGAGGATAGTGTATATCTTCTTTCCCGTTGCAGTGGTTGCCTGTTGCCAATGGGCATTCTCATTATAGTGTACTGCCACCCCTAGTGACCTGTTAAAAAAATCATAGTATCTACTACTGACACTATGATGGAATGAACCAAAGACCTGTTTAAAAAATACATAGTCCCTACTACCAACACTACGATGGAAAGAACCAAAGACATGCAAATGATGTTCATTAATTACCTGCACTTCACGCCTTAATAGTTGAACACTATCATTTTTGGGTGAAGCAAATAAACAAAACAAAACGAAGTAAAAAAACACTATGGTTCTCAAAGGAGGTGGCAGGGAAAGTTAGGGAGAAAAAGACAGCATTCAGGAAGTACAAGGAATCACAGAAGAAGCAGGACCGAGAACTGTATCAGTTAAAGCAGAAGGAAGCAGGAAAGGCAGGCAGAATAGCAAGGGCCCGAACTGAGAAAAAGATAGCCAACTCAGTTAAGAAGGGGGATAAACCCTTTTATAGGCACATCAGGGAGCGAAGGAAGACCAAGGGAGGGATAGTGAGGCTTAAAAAAGGGGAGAGGGTGGGCAGAGGGTGACAGTGAAAAAGCAGGGATACTGAACAAATACTTCCGCTCAGTATTCACAAAAGAGGAGGAGGGGGAGGTACCTAATCCAATTAACAGAAGCACTCTGGATGGGGGGGGGGTTGATCCCAGTCCTTTCACAGAAGAAAGGGTTCTGAAAGAACTCCTAAAATTGAAGATGGACAAAGCAATGGGGCCTGATGGAATTCATCCCAGAATTCTAAAAGAATGAATGGGAGAACTAGTGACACCACTGACTACCCTTTTTAACAAATCATGGGAGGATGGTGTGGTATTTGAGGACTGGAGGAAGGCGGGTGTGAGTCTCCTTCACAAAAGTGGGAGCAAGATAGAGGCAGAAAACTTCAGACCTGTCAGTTTGACCTCTGTGGTAGGGAAAGTGATTGAATCGCTTCTGAAGGAAAGAATTACTGAGTACATAGAGGCCAGTGGGGCAGAGGACCCAAGGCAGCATGGGTTCACAGAGGGAAGGTCATGTCAGATGAATCTAACTGATTTCTTTGACTGGGTGAACAAAGTAATAGACCAGGGAGGGGCTGTGGACATGGCCTACTTGACTTTAGCAAGGCATTTGACACAGTCCCACACAGAAGATTAATAAACAAATTAACCAGCCTGGGAGTGGGTCCCAGGGTGATAGTCTGGGTAAAACATTGGCTGGACAATAGGACACAGAAGGTAATTGTAAACGGAGTCCACTCTGAAGAAAGGGGGGTTACTAGTGGGGTACCACAGGGTTCAGTACTGGGTCCAGTCCTTTTTAATGTCTTTATAAGTGTAAACGTATGGGTCCCAATAAACAGATTGTACAACCAGATTATGACACATAAAAAATGCATACTTCTGCATTTATCATATTATTTTAGAAAAACACAAAACCAAAAATGAATAATCCAATATTTACAGAAAGGAGAAAAAAAAATGATGTTATTTCTTCACCTCAGTTCAGACATCAGGATATACTGCTTGCTTCAGATGCTGTAAGGAAATTCCTGTATTCTCTCCTTCCTCAGATAATGTGAAAGACAGCACATTACCTCCTTGCTGAGATCCTTCTCTCACCTTGGTCAGAACCCTACTGGCCAACCTATCTGTGAGATCCTTCTCTCACCTTGGTCACAACGAATCTGACTAAGCCTCCTTTTGGAGGGTTTATATAGTAAAGGGAAGGGGTGTGGTTTTCAGCGCGCCTCCTCCTTGTGACATCACATTCCCTGTATCTATATAACCTGCCATTTCAGGGCAGCTTGCCCTATAGAAGGACCTTTCCAAATGAAACAGAACTCTAGGTAACAACCTTTCTTTACAATTGTATACTGTTAAACCAACTTGTTTTGGAACAAATAACCGGTTATAACCTTTGCATGGACAGAGAGATGAGGGGTGCGCTCCCTATCTGTCTCCATGAAAAGTTACAGCCTTTTATTTGTCTTTTGTGTTCATACAGGGAAATACATACAATATGAAACTACTGAAGTATCTATGCTTTGTTTCACATAATATGGTACTCTGTTCTTTAAACATGCTTCATTTCCTTCCCAAATCCTTTGTTTTACATTTCTAGACCTTTTATTTATTTCCTTCCAAATAGTTTATCTGGCTGCAGCACTTTCAGCAAACAGCTGAGCAGGCTGCTGCACTTTCAGCTGACGCCATATTGAGGAACTCAGCCTTCTAGAACACAGAAGGCTTTACTGCAACAATTACAACTCCCTTTTTTAAAAGAAGTGCTTTAACACTACAGGTTCTATGGTATTTTCCTACAACCTGAACTTTGTTTGAGTTCCCTAAAACATCTATTTCACTGTTTACAGCAATTCTACAGCCTCAGCTTTCCTTAATTACTAACTGGCTTGTTGGTGAAGGCTTTCTTTCATAACCCAACCCTTTACTCACATTATGGCTTTATTTAAGTGATACAGCTCCCTTTTGTATTCTTAAACAAGATGCAAGCTTTTGTTTTAATACCAGAGCAAAAGTGACAGTAAAGCAAAGTAGAGAATTGCCAGGTTGGCCAGCCTGACAAGAAAATTAGGATAGATTGAATAAGCAGAAGGAGACAGGATAGAGTGAAAGCAGAAACCCAAAGGGGGGGGGGGTATTGCATCTTCTCTGTGTCAGCTTTTTCTTTTCAAAACTGGCCATCCTGTCACACTCTTCCCCACCACAAGAAGCCAGCATACCATTAGTTATGTTGACTAAGACCCCTCACCCTGTGACGGGTTGGAACTTCCGCCCACCCTCACCAGAAGTTCCCCCCAGGGACCCTTACGATAAACAGTTTTCAAAAACATTTATTCAAAAACCAACAATAGTGTCATTCTTTTTTCCCTGGGGTTGTGCCATCAAGGCACTTTATAATGCCATCATTCAATTTTGCAGCAGAATCAGCACCAAAGCGTGATAGGAAATCCACGTTCTGATGCTGAGAACCAGCTCTATGGCGCACAGTAAATTTGTATGGCTGTAGAGCGAGATACCATTGTAATATGTGAGCATTCTTGTCTTTCATTAAATGCAGCCAACATAAAGGGTTATGATCTGTCACAATTGTAAATTGGTTTCCCCAAAGATAATATTTTAGGGCCTCTACTGCCCATTTGATGGCCAAACACTCCTTTTCAACTGTTGAGTACTTTCTCTCTTTCATGTAATTTTCTACTAAGGTATAAAATGGGATGTTCTCTCCTGACTATGTTGAGTCAATACTGCCCCAGTGCCTGTGTCAGAGGCATCGGTCTGCAATTCAAACGGCTTAGAAAAATCAGGACTACATAATACTGGGGCTGAGCACAAGATGGCTTTAATTGTAAGAAATGCCTCCTGACAGGCTGGAGTCCACTTTATTTGTAAATTGTTTCTTTGTTAACTCTGTAAGGGGGGTAGCTATGGCAGAAAACTCCAGGATGAAGCGTCTATAGTAGCTTGCCAAACCAATAAAAGACCTAACATGGCGCTTTGTGGCTGGTATGGGACTATTAGCCACTGCTTCAATGTTGTCTACTTCAGGTTTGATTTTCCCATGTCCAATAATAAATCCCAAATAACGCGTTTCTGTTTTAGCTATGGCACATTTTGAAGGGTTTATGATCATTCCTGCATCCTGGATACTTTGTATTACTGCACTGAGATGAACTAAATGAGTCTCCCAGTCAGGGCTATAGATAACAACATCATCCAAGTAAGCAGCACTGTAACTTTTGTGAGGTCTTAGCACAAAATCTGTATACCGTTGGAACGTGGCTGGAGCTCCATGCAGGCCAAACGGCATTGTGGTGAACTGGTACAGGCCAAGTGGGGTACAAAAGGCAGTTAATTCCTGAGTTTTGGGGGCTAAGGGAATCTGCCAATACCCTTTCGTTAGATCTAGGGTACTAATGTATTTTGCAGTCCCAATTTGGTCCAGGAGATCATCTATACGTGGCATCAGATACCCATCAAACTCAGACACTTTGTTTATTTTTCTAAAATCTAAGCATAACCTGATGCCCCCTTCTTTCTTCTGTACAACTACCAATGGAGAAGACCAAGGACTGCTTGAAGGAACTATCACTCCAGTCCATTCCATGGATTTTATTTCAGCTACTACTTCTGGCCTGATCTTTTCGGGTAGTCTGTATGGCTTCTGGTGAATGGGCTTATTTTGTGTAACCCTAATTTCATGGACCACACCCTTAGCCCACCCAGGTTCTTTTGTGAATGTGCCTGAAAAATATTTTAGAAGGCGATCAATTTCTAATCTCTGTTCAGGGGTCAACTCAGGATTGATATGTACCTCTGTGTCCTTAATAGCTTTATCAATCCTGTCATAAGCTACAGTGGCGTGAAAAAGTATTTGCCCCCTTCCTGATTTTCTCTATTATTGCATATTTGTCACACTGGATGTTTTCAGGTCTTTAGAGAAAATGTAATATTATATAAAGGGAACCTGAGTGAACAAATAACACTTGTTTTTTTTTATTTCCTTATTTAATGAAAAAGTTAACCAACACCAACTGGCACTGTGTGAAAAGTAATTGCCCCTTACATAATAACTGGTTATGCCACGATTTAGCTGCAATGACTGCAACCAAACACTTCTATAATTCAATATCAGTCTTTCACATCGTCTGGAGGGAATTTTTAACCCACTCTTCCTACATGCAACTGCTTTAATTCAGTAACATTTGGTAGGTTTCGAGCATGAACTGCTCGTTCGTGAGTCCTGCACAGCATCTCCTATTAGGTTTAAGTCTGGACTTTGACTAGGCCACTCAAAACTTTAATTTTACTTCTTTTTAGCCATTCTGATGTGGACTTGCTTTTGTGTTTTGGATCATTGTCTTGCTGCATGACCCAACTACGCTTCAGCTTCAGCTGATGGAAGGATGATCTGGACATTCTCCTTAAGAATTTTCTGGTACAGAGCAGAATTCATGGTTCCTTTAATTATGGCAAGTCATCCAGGTCCTTAGCGAAGCATCCCACACCATCACACTACCACCACCATGTTTGACTGTTGGTATGGTGTTCTTACTGTGGAATGCTGTGTTTGCTTTTGCCGAGACATTATGGGATCCATGTTGTCCAAAAAGTTCCACTTTGGACTCATCTGTCCATAGAACATTTTCCCAAAAGGCTTGTGGATCATCAGGTGCTTCTTAGCAAATGAGAGATGAGCATTTATGTTCTTCTTGGTTGGCAGTGGTTTCCGCCTTGCTACTCTCACATGAAGCCCATTTTGCCCAGTCTCTTTCTGATTGTGCGGTCATGAACACTGACCTTAACGAGGCAAGTAGCCTGCAGTTCTTTGGATGTTGTTTTAGATCCTTGAGACTTCTTGGATGATTTTACACTGTGCCCTTGAGTAATTTTTGCAGGCCGCCACTCTGGGAAGGTTCACTACTGTTCCAAGTGTTCTCCATTTGAGATTATGGCTCTCACTGTGGTTTGATGGAGTCCCAGAGCCTTAGAAATAGCTTTTAACCTTTCCAGACTGATAGAGGGTAACAAATTTTTTCTGATCTTTTCAGGAACTCTCCTTTGATCATGGCATAATGTGCTTGTTGAATCTTTGTGCTGGCAACGTAACTCTGATGGTGGTAACAAAATAAGTGAGGTGTTTATATTGAGCAGGGCTGGCTGTAATCAAGCCTGGCTGTGTTCAATCAGCTGACTCTAATTATCCCTTTAATTGGGTTGATTTAACTAGGGGGTATTATTTTTCACACAGTGCCAGTTGGTGTTAGGTTGTTTTCATTAAATAAATGAAATAAGAAAAAAAAGTGTTATTTGTTCACTCAGGTTCCCTTTATCTAATATTATATTTTGTCTAAAGACCTGAAAACATCCAGTGTGACAAATATGCAATAATAGAGAAAATCAGAAAGGGGGCAAATACTTTTTCACGCCACTGTATGTCTAGTTCTGCTGTATCAGGTTTTGTTTGAATAAACAGTATTGGGGACTCTGGTTTTTAAATCCATTTTCTCAGCAGGTTGGCATGATATATTTTCTTCACTGGCCTATGTCCTGGCATCTCTATGGCATAGTTTACTGTGCCAACTTGATGTAAGACAACATATGGCCCTTGCCACGCATAAGTAATTTATTCTCTGTGGAAGGTAACAATAGTAACACTTTTCACCTGAGAAAAGTTTTATGTTTCAAAACCTAGGTCGTAGTGTTCTTTTGTTTAAGCTGTTTCTGGTTAGCATTTGATGAGCAATAATCACATACTTAACAATCTTTTTCTCAGGGCAGTCATACTCTAATATATTTTACAGGCTATTAGTCCCTTGCTCCCAATGCTCCTTTACTACATCTATGGGCCCTCAGGGTAACACCCATATAGCATGGCAAAGGGTGATAACCCTGTAGTAGCCTGAGGTGCCTCTCTATACGCAAACAGCAGGTAAGGCAGGTACTTGCCCAATCCCGCCTTCCTCTTGTACAAACTTCTGCAGCATACATTTCATGGTTTTATTACAATGCTCTACTAACCCATCAGTTTGGGGATGGTATGGTGATGTTCTAACTGCAGATACCCCTAATAATTTGTACAGTTCCTGTAACATGATGGATGTAAAATTACTCCCACGGTCAGTCAGAATAACTTTAGGTATTCCCATCCTGCTAAAGACCTTTGCTAGTTCTTCTGCAATATGAGGGGCAGTAACCATCCTCACTGGTACTGCCTATGGGTACCTGGTGGTATAATCACAAATAACTAAGATATACTGATTTCCCTTAGAACTTTTTAACAAGGGACCCACTACATCCATTGTAACCTTATCAAATGGGGAGTTACATAGGGTATAGGTTGCAGGGGTACAATATATTTTATTCCCTCCCTTGGCAACTTGCTGGCACTGTGGACGGACCTACAATAGGCTGCCACATCCTGATGGATCCCTCACAAGTAAAATGAGAAAGGATCTTCTAACAGTCCGACTCTCCTTCATGACCAGCCATATGGGATATCGTGAGCCAAATGCATGATTTGTTCTCATACTTTTAGGTACAACTAGCTGTTCAAGCTTCTCATTAGTACCAGGTTCAACAGTGACTCTATACAAAATATTATTTCTTTCAGTGAACCGTGATTGACCCGGGGGAGGTCCAACCTTGTTAACCTGTAAATATAAAGGGGTTAGTGACTCATCACATTTTTGTTCTTGTCCAATATCTTTTACTAAAGTCTCTGGAATATGAAGTGGACCCATAGCCTGGTGCTTATTATTCCAGTTCTTCTTCTCTTCTCTTCTCTTCTCTTCTCTTCTCTTCTAGTTCTTTTAGACTTTTTGATGTTACTATCAGTTTCAAAATAGCCTCAAAAGGAAAAATGTCTTGCAACTCCTGGGTTTTCGTCTGAGACCTGGTCACCACATTAACAGTCTCTGAAGTGGTTTTCTGCTGTTTCAGTAAAAGATCAAAATGTGGAAAGTCTTGTCCAAGAATAACAGCTACAGGGAGTCGTGGAACAAGGCCTGCCAGCATGTCATGACATTCATTATTTACAGTTATTTTTGGATGTGTGGTAGGGTGATGGTGTACATCCCCATGTATACATCGAACAGTTGTATTTGAGTCACTGTGGGGTAGTTTGGGGGCTAGATCAGTTCTGATTAAAGTCTGTAAACTGCCAGAGTCCAGTAAACCCAAAGTTTGTTGTTTCCCAATACCCACAGAAGTTACATAACCAAAATTGGCTAGGGCAAGATGTGCTGGGTCAAACCTTTTATTGGGGCAGTTTCTGACAATATGCCCTTTCTCATGACAACCATGGCATATTATGTCTGTGTATGGGACTCTCCCACTTCTCACCCCACAATAGAACTGTAACTGTCTCTGCTTAGAGGAAGTATTAAACGGTGGTCTTACCAGTGTAGTAGATGGTCCTCGATGGCCTGGGTCATTTCTGGCTCAAGTGCTCCGTGCAGCCAGATAATCTTCTGCCAGCTTGATAGTATTTTCTGCTGTTTCGGGTTTATGTTCATTCACCCACAATTGCACATCCATCAGTAAGATCTGTATGAACTGTTCAATTATTATGAGTTCCATAATTTGATCTACAGTTCTGGTGGTGAGCTGTAACCATTTTCCACAGTAGTCCTTTAAACAGGCATAGGTTTCCCTTGGTGTATCTATGCTGGACATCTTCTGGGAATGGAATCTTTGCCTGTAGGTTTCTGTATTGATATTATACCTCCGCAGAATTGCCTCTTTCACTTTGTCATAATTAGAACTATCAGCCCCATTTAGATGGCTGTAAACTAATTGGGCTCGGCCAGAGAGTTGGGTATCAAATGAATCACCCATTAATCCCTGGGCCAGTTACAGGTTTGCGCCACCCTCTCGAAAGTAGTCAAATAGAACTCAGTATCATCCACTTCAGTCAATTTATTTAACTTAATGTCTCTAGGCACTGACCTTTCCATTTGTCCCTGGGTCATGTCCTGGATAGCTTTCAACATTGCTGTCCATTTCTCATCTTGTCTTCTTCTTTCTTCCACCTGTATCCTCCGGTCTTCATCTCTCTGTCTCTGGTCCTCTTCTCTCTGGTGCTCCATCTCCAGCTGATGTAAATAAAGCCATTTCAGTAATTCACTTGGATCCTCTGGTGCTGGGGTCATCTGGCCTTCCTCCTTCTTAGGCTCACCAGCTGCAGCTGTGGCTCTTTCTTCCATCCTTCTTGGTCTGGTTGCAGGTTCAATTCCTGGTAACAACTGGACAACAGTCTTCAATCGTACAGACCTGGTCAAATGTAATGCATCCAAATCCTCCGCTTCTGGTTGTTGCATCTGTCAGGGTATTTTCAGCGCAACACCCCCTCTGAAGAACCTTCTGGCATACCAGAGGTTGAGATCCCACTTCTGACACTGGTTGTAAACATGTGGGTCCCAATAAACAGATCGTACGACCAGATTATGATGCATAAAAATGCATACTTCTGCGTTTATCATTTTATTTTAGAAAAACACAAAACCAAAAATGAATAATCCAATATTTACAGAAAGGAAAAAAAAAACGATGTTATTTCTTCACATCAGTTTAGACATCAGGATATACTGCTTGCTTCAGATGGTTTAAGGAAATTCCTGTATTCTCTCCTTCCTCAGATAATGTGAAAGACAACGCATTACCTCCTTGCTGAGATCCTTCTCACCTTGGTCAGAACCCTACTGACCAACCTATCTGTGAGATCCTTCTCTCATCTTGGTCACAACTAATCTGACTAAAGCCTCCCTTTGGAGGGTTTATATAGTAAGGGAAGGGGTGTGGTTTTCACAGCCCTCCTCCTTTGTGACATCACATTCCCCTGTATCTATATAACCTGCCATTTCAGGGGCAGCTTGCCCTATAGAAGGACCTTTCCAAATGAAACAGAACTCTAGGTAACAACCTTTCTTTACAATTGTGTATGGTTAGCCAACTTGTTTTGGAACAAATAACCGGTTATAACCTTTGCATGGACAGAGAGATGAGGAACGCGTTCCCTATCTGTCTCCATGAAAAGTTACAGCCTTTTATTTGTCTTTTGTGTTCATACAGGGAAATACATACGATATGAAACTACTGAAGTATCTATTCTTTGTTTCACATAATACACAGATACATAGTCAGTGTCGGCAGATAAGGGCCTATGGCCCACCCAGTCTGCTCATTTGAGCTTGTAAGTTCAGTTTATGTTTTTCAAGAAGTCTGTTGCTCCTTACCCCTGACCTCCAGAATTCCTCTATGTCTATCCCATGCATTCTTAAATCCCATGACTGTTTCAGCCCCCACCACTTCCTCTGGCAGGGTGTTCCACTTGTCCACCACCACGTTCTGTGAAGAAATTCTTCCTCACGTTTCCTCTGAATCGTCCTCCCTCCAACTTCATCCCATGCCCTCTAGTCCTGGAACATCTTTTTTGCTTAAAAATAGTGTATTCCTGCACCCTGTTCCTCTCTGTAAGATACTTGTATGTTTATATCATATCCCCTCTCTCCCTCCTCTCCTCCAGGGAGTACATGTTCAGTTCCTTCAACCTGTCTTCAT
Organism: Neoceratodus forsteri; assembly: GCA_016271365.2. NCBI lineage: Eukaryota > Metazoa > Chordata > Ceratodontiformes > Ceratodontidae > Neoceratodus > Neoceratodus forsteri. The sequence continues at coordinate 107,547,356 of CM057450.1, read as the reverse complement.
AGGACTTGTGATGCAATCCATGCACCATCTTTGTTGCCCTCCTCTGAACCTTCTCTACCCTGTCTATGTCCTTACATAGGTATGGTCTCCAGAACTGTACAGTGTACTCCAGGTGGGGCCTCACTAGTGTCTTGTATAGTGGAATTATGACCTCCTTTTCCTGCTGGTGATGCCCTGCCTATGCATCCCAGCATCCCTATTTGTTTACCTGCTGCCTTGTCACACTGTTTCCCTGCCTTGAGGTCATCAGAGATGATAACCCCAAGATCCCTTTCCTGCTTGGCATGCTATATCCTCACCCCAACTGATATATTGTGCCAGGGTTTTGTGCCCCATATGCATTATCTTGCACTTCCTTGCATTGAATTTCAACTGCCAAACCCTGACTATTCTTCAAGTTTCTGCAGGTCCCTTCTCATTCTGTCTACACCCTCTGGTGTGTCTACTCTGTTACAGAGCTTTGTGTCATCAGCAAACAGTGAAATTCTGCCTTCTAGGTCCTGCAGCAATGTCACTGATGAAGATATTGAATAGGGCCGTCCCAGCACTGATCCCTGTGGTACCCCACTGGTCACTCTTTCCTCTGTGGAGTGACAGCCATTTACCACCACCTCTGTGTCCTGCCGCCCAGCCAGTTACCTACCCACCACATACTGTCCTGCCCACACCCATTCCCAGTTTGTGCAATAGTCTATGTGGCACAGTGTCAAAGGCCTTGCTGAAGTCCAGATAGGCCATGTCCACTGCCCTCCCTGATCCACCTCCCTAGTCACCCAGTCAAAAATTCAATGAGGTTGGTCTGACATGAGCTCCCCTGGTGAAACCATGCTGCCTTGGGTCCTGTAGTCCATTGACAGCAGATGTTCCACCAATCTGCTTCAGTAGTGCTTCCATGATCTCTCCCACTACCGAGGTGAGGCTGACTGGTCTGTAGTTCCCGCTTCCTCTTTGTTCCCACTTTTGTATAGGGGACTACATCTGCTATCCTCCAGTCTTTGGGTACCTCCCCTGTTTCCAGTGATCAGCTAAACAGGATAGCCAGAGGTTCAGTCACCACCTCTCTTAGTTCTTTAAGGACCCTGGGGTCCCCATCTGGCCTCATTGCTTTATCAACTCTTATTACTTCCAGTTCCTTCAAGGACCCTTTCTCGTGTAAAGGGACTTGTGTCCATTTCTGCACCATTCTCACCCTTGTAATTGCTCAGACCCTATTACCCCTCTTCCTCAGTAAAGACTGAGCAGAAATACCATTCAATATGTCAGCTTTTACTGTTGTCATCCTCCACGCGGCCCCATCCTCCCCTTCAGTCTCACTATCCCTCCTTTGCCTTTCTTTTTTCATTATGTACCTGTAAAAGGTTTTGTCCCCTCTACCCACTGATTTTGCAATGTGTTCTTCTGTCTGAGCTTTGGCTTCCCTTACTGACCTCCCTTTGCTTCTCCTGGTACTTCTCCCTATCTCCTTCTGCCTGTGTCTTTTTGTATTGCCTGAATGCAATCTTTTGGCTTTCACTTTCTTTGCTACCTCTTTGGAAAATCATAATGGTCTCCTCTTCCTTTTCCTCTTGCTAACCTGCTTAATACATAATTCTGTTGCTCTTGTAATCCCCATTTTAAATACTGCCCACTGTTCCTCAACCTCTGATTCCTGCCCCATTCCCCTTAATGCCTCTTTCAAGTATCTCCCCATTTTCCCAAAGTCTGCCCCCCTAAAATCCAGGATATGTGTTGTTGTGTGGTTTGGTTCTGCTCTTTCTGTGATTTCAAACCACAGTGACTGGTGGTCACTGTTCCCCAGGTGCTGCCCCCACTGTTACTTCCCCCATCACACTGTCCCTGTTTGTGAGTTACCAAGGTCCAGTATTGCCTTCTGCCGAGTTGGTTCCATGACCAGTTGCTTGAGGAAGGACCCTGAAGGAGTCCAGGATAAATCTGCTCCTAGTTGATGCTGCTGCTGGGATGCTCCAGTCCACATCTGGAATATTGAAGTCTCCAACCAGTACTACCTCACCCTTGTCTGCCATCCTTTGGATGGCTAGCATCAACTCCTATCTGTTCTTCCTCCTGGGCTGGTGGTCTATAGACCACACCTGTGCAGATGGCTGGCCCCATTTTTCTTTCCAGCTTAACCCACAGTATCTCTCCCCCATTTTGTTCCTCCTGGATCTCTGTGGCCCTTATGTCATTTTTCACACACAGTGCCACTCCTCCTCCCTTCCTGCCTGCCCTCTCTCTTCTGAATATGTTGTAGCCATATGGTACTCTATTCTTTAAACATGCTTTATTTCCTTCCCAAATCCTTTGTTTTACATTTCTAGACCTTTTATTTATTTTCTTCCAAATAGTTTATCTGGCTGCAGCACTTTCAGCAAACAGCTTAGCAGTCTGCTGAACTTTCAGCTGACGCCCTATTGAGGAACTCAGCCTTCTAGAACACAGAAGGCTTTACTGCAACAATTACAACTCCCTTTTTAAAAGAAGTGCTTTAACACTACAGGTTCTATGGCATTTTCCTACAATCTGAACTTTGAGTTCCCTAAAACATCTATTTCACTGTTTACAGCAATTCTACAGCCTCAGCTTTCCTTAATTACTAACTGGCTTGTTGGTGAAGGCTTTCTTTCGTAACCCAGCCCTTTACTCACATTATGGCTTTATTTAAGTGACACAGCTCCCTTTTGTATTCTTAAACAAGATGCAAGCTTTTGTTTTAATACCTGAGCAAAACTGATGGTAAAGCAAAGTAGAGAATTGCCAGGTTGGCCACCCTGACAAGAAAATTAGGATAGATTGAATAAGCAGAAGGAGACAGGATAGAGTGAAAGCAGAAACCCAAAAGGGGGTATTGCATCTTCTCTTTCTCATCTTTTTCTTTTCAAAACTAGCCATGCTGTCACAATAAGTGACATTGCAGAGGGACTGGACAGAAAAGTTTGCCTCTTTGCAGATGACACAAAGATCTGCAACAGGGTTGATACACAAGGAGGCGTGGAAAGGATGAGAAGAGACTTAAGAAACATAGAATTTGATGGTAGATAAGGACCGCTTGGCCCACCTAGTCTGCCTATTTCCCTACCTAATGGATAAGCTGCAGATCCTAGTTAACCAATAGCCTACTTCCTCCTACCCCCACTAGAATTGCCTTATGTCTGTCCTATGCATTCTTGAATTCCCCCACTGTTTTTGACTCTACGACCTCCTCAGGAAGGAAGGCTGTTCCATGTATCCACAACCCTCTCTGTGAAGAAATACTTCCTCACATTACCTCTGAGCCATCTCCCCTCTATCTTCAAATTGTGCCCCCTTGTTTTTGCACATCTCTTTTTCTGAAAGATGCTACCCTCTTGGACTTTGTTGATTCCCTTGAGGTATTTGAAAGTTTCTTTCATGTCCCCCTTCTCCCTCCTTTCCTCGAGGCTATGCATCTTTAGCCCTTTAGTCTTTCTTCATATGTCTTCTGATGCAGACCCTGCATCATTTTGGTTGCCCTACTCTGGACAGCCTCCACCCTGTCTATGTCTTTGCGGAGATGGGGTCTCCAGAACTGTACACAGTACTCCAGACGTGGTCTTACCAACTGTCTGTACAGAGGGCCAACAATTTCCTGTTTTCTACTGGTGATGCCTCTCCCTATGCATCCCAGTATCACCCCAGCCCTCCTTACTGCCTTCTCACATTGCTGGCCGAACTTTAGGTCGTCTGATATGACTACTCCCAGGTCCCTTTCCATTTTTGTTGTTGTCAGTATCTGCCCCATCCACTTCCCAGTAATCCATAATCCTGTCACTGATGTCCAGTGTTCCCTCCCACTGTCTAATCCAATGCTCGACAATGCCAGAGCCAATCTCTAGTGGGTAGCGGTCCCTCACCCCACACGATCCCATGCCACACATCAAATGAGTCAGTCTCTGTTGCCTGGTGGTCCCTACCCCCACCCAATCCCATGCCCCACTGCAAATCAACCAGTTCCTGGTGGATAGTGGTCCCTTGCCCCCTTCAGATCACCTACCCTATCCCCAGCACCAGATTCACTGTTGTGCAGTGGTCCTTCCCCATGATTATCAATGACCACCAGAAACCGCAGTGATGACCCAATGGCTGCATCTGTCTTCGAAACCCTACCCACACACCTGAGGTTGCCAATGCAGCAGAAGCAGATCCTGATGGGAACCACTCTACCACCACACCATTGAACTTCCTCCAATCATCCTCCACCCAAACCCAATGATCCCCATGAGACACAGTCCGCCTTCCACCAATTCCTTTGCTGAGGGGTGTGAAATTAGGACGGGAGTGCTTGCACATAACACAGGCAGATGTGGCCATGAAGAAAACAGCCCCTCACCACCCCTCACCCCCAGCAAAGCCCCTCTGCAGATCATCATGAACGGACTTACCTGTTATCTAGTGTCCCTCCACCCCCACCACCATGGCACCAGCCATCCCAACTGCCTTCTCCCCCACAACCTCTGATAAACAGTTCATTGGGGAATTTACAGCAACCGGCAAGGCTCTCTACACACCAACTTGACTGGTCACCACCAGACATAATCAGGGATCATTCTGCTTACATATATGACATTCGATGATGCGTGATGGCAGGCATGGGATCGGGTGGGTGACGTACAAATAACCACTATGTGACTGGCTCATAAGGGATTGGGCAGAGAAATGGTTAGAGAGGGATACTGATAGCCACAAGTTCTGCTTGTGTGGCCTCAGAAGGCTTGTAGAAACTCATTACCTACCGTTACGTGACATGTACTGTCGTACGCGACTGGAAAACCAATTTGTGATGTCTTTTTGGTGACAGCATGCATATAACTTTACTGAGAATTTACATTTGTAAATGACATGTGAGCAAGAACCAAAGAAAGTGAAATGTTTAAGAGAATGGGAAACAGTAATCATTATCCTTTACGATATGCCAAGCAAAGCATCATATTTATGTTTTGTGTCAGGCAACATTTCCCTAACCCACTTGGCTACTTGCACATGTCTGTCTGTAATAAGTTTGTTGATCTCCAGTCCCCATTCATGAACTGCAGAAACACACCACTTCAGACCTTCCAGTTCCATATTATTATTGCAGCCCACCTCATTGCTCTGTGCAATGCAAAACAATATTATTATCTGGAATAATAAGTTTGAGAATTAGTTCAGGTATAACACTGTAACACAAAAAAACCTAGGGGTGCCAAATATGGTATATATATGGAGGGTAATGTATGGACAGCCATACACAAGAAGCCTGTATCTGCATTGACAGGTTTCTGTGGCAACCATGAACCTCGAGAGTGAAGCTCAAGCAGATCACTGGTTGCCATAGAGAACTCGAGATGAAGACACAGGCTTGTCTGTGTATGGATGACCATACATTATCTTTTATAGTGTATGGGCATCCATGCCTGCTTCAGACATTCTGTTTCCTTTCAGTGAAATTTGACTTTGGGGGTGGAGGTGGGAGGCACTTTAGGTTGGTGGTAGGCTCATATTACTCTTTCAATGTGCTGCTGCCTTTTCTGCAAGTTCAAGTTTAAAAAAAAAAGCATCCAGCTAGATTCACTCCCCACACTCTGCCCCCACTTTGTTCTGTAACACCTGAGAGCACTTACTCTATGTTTACTGGTGCTACTGTCTTGTTTAGTTAAACTTTACTGTCTTGCTTAGTTAAACTTCCAATATTATGTTTTTTCCTCTGGTATTGAAATGAATGCCTTAAATTGTCAACATGTATTTGGCTGACTGTATTTCTTATTCTTATTGGTTCACTCAAACTTCCTCTTTCTGGTATTGTAATTAATGCCTTCAGTGTGTCAAAATGTATTTTGCTGATTGTCTCTCTGATTCAGTTTGTACTAATGTAATTTCCTTGTTTTTGACTGATTGTATCCTCTATTGTTCACCCAATCCCCTCTCCCCCAGGATGCATCTGGAAACGAGCATGTCATTGCTCAATATGCCTTCCCTGGTGAAACTCTTAAATAAATAAATACAAAATAAATAAGATTTGCTACAGGAAAGCAGTTGCATGGCAGCATTCTAAGTTGTTGTGCTGCAGTAGTGACATCACTACTGCAGCACAACAACAAAATGATGTCACTACTGCAGCACAACAACAAAATGATGTCACTACTGCAGCACAACAACAAAATGATGTCACTGCTGCAGCACAACAAGCTTATTCCAGGCATGGAATTCCATGCATAACAGGGTTCTACTGTACACTATGTAAGATGTGCATGCACAGTCACAATTTGTGGTAATGCAGCAGTGTGAAACAAACGCTACTGAATACACTTCCTCATGTGAATTAAAATGTACACTTTTCGGTGCAGATCACTGTATATGTACTCATCATGGTGGCTGGTATGTGGTTGCTACGGACACCAGCATTGTAACGTCATATACAGTAACAACACTATGAACTGTCAATAGAATATAACACCTTTCATAAACATTGTGACTCCATACAGGATATTGCATGTTACTTTAAGCCCTTTACCAATTTGTGGGCTTACATTCAGCCCAGATAGCTCCTGTTTTGCTCTCCTCCAGGTGCCTCCTGAATGCCTACATATTTATTTCCTGGTCTCCCAGTCTTGTCATGCCCTCTTGTGCCCGAAAGAACAGCCCTCATGTAATTTTAACCCTTCGGGGCTCCAACAGTTTGAACCACAATCCCTGCACTGTAAATGCACTCTGGTGCAGTGGGGATGGCGCAGGCACCAGCGGCACCTTTGATATTCATCTTTTCACTTTTGCGGTCAAACCGAGGAGTGTCCAGTGGTCCTGGTGTCCCCACCAGCTAAGAGGGACCTGGTGACCTCGGCAAGAGCCATGAGAACCCATTCTCCCCAATAAATTAAGAAAGCCAGAAAGTGATTACGATCAGGGCTCATTGTGTTTTTTAATCAGGAGAGACACACTGTTTATTTATTTATTTGTTTATTTTATTTATTAGAAAAGTTGGATTTACAACCTTTGAGTCATGGACTCATTTACAAAGGCACCTCATCGTGGGGTGGGGGGGTAGACAGAGTTACATAGTGTGGTTACAACAGTGAGAACAGTACAGGTGCAGAACATTAAACATGGAGTACACATAGGTTACATAATAATGTTACTTATAATAGGTTACAGTCATATACAAGGTACCCAAGGGTTACATCGGGGGTACAGCCCTGGACATACCTAGATAATACCTGGAGAAGGTGGAGGTAGGGATGGTGAGTGGGGTGGGAGGGAGGGAGAGGATAGGCTGTCCAGAGGACGTTGTCAAGTCAGGGAGGTCTGACAGGAGGATCCCACATTGGGATTAATTAGGTACATCTACAGCAATGAGCTGAAGCTTGTTTATAGGTGCAACCTGGGAGCACAAGGAAGTTAAGTGACTTGCAATGGGTCACACAGTATGTAAGTGGAGGCTGTGGGATTCAAACCCAGGTCTCCAGTTTGCAGCTCAGAGCCTTAAACCACTGCACAATACTGCCTCCTTATGACTATTAATGAGCAACAGCCCCAATCTAAACGAATATTCATGAGGGTCTGTCTGCCCTCAGGGAAGCTGTGTTTCAGTAACTGCCGAAGGAGAAAAAGAAATTGTAAATAAATAAATGAACTACTGTGTGGGTCTAAGGGGACAAATGTTTAGGCAGCGGAACAAATGTTTAAATAAATAACTAACTAAATCCTGGCTGCACCAGATATTTGGGACTCGGACTAGACAGCCTGCCTGCTGCAAACAAGGGGCATAAAATATTGGCAGCAGTGACAGGCAAACGGACTGATGGAATAACTAAAGCTGGGCAGTGACTTAAAGGACACACCAGTGGCTATTAGACTGTGTGGCATTCGGGCAATTTCAATAATTATTCTGGCTGCACCAGGACTTTATTTGGGACTGTATCAATTCTGCTTCAGGGACTATGTATTTGAGCAGCCATTACAAAGCAGCCACAGCCAATTGGAAAGCTAGGATTTTAAAGCCAGAACTTGTGGGACATTTTCCAAAGCTCATGGAAAACTACCCAGCGCTCACAGGGAACTGCAAGGACCTAATTTCAGTCACCAAAACAGCAAACCAACTGTGCATCGAGGAGGCTTAATGAATAATTAATTTTCTTGATTGACAAGTCTTCCAGCCAATCAGAGGCAAAGCAACCAATGGCGTCAGCCAATTGAGAGCCTCAGGAGAGCCCCATAAAAGGCTGTGTTTTCAGCAGATTTTTAGATTCGAGCAGGAGTCCCCCACAGGGGTGGGGGCTCAGGCCCCCGGCAATGCAACTGAGTCTGGTGATCCAGTGTATGCCCCTCCATCCAGGAGGGGGTTATTGACTTCTTTGCTGGTAAAATTAAAGTAGTTTATTTAAGTAGAATCTGCTAGCCTGGTGGTTGCCAGAATGTCATCCAGGTGCTAGCCTTCCCTCCCATGTTGGAGAAAGACTTGGACTTAAAACTTGATGACAAGCCACCTGTGAGAGAGCTGATCCTGCCTCAGTGGTGAGAGAACTGAAGATTTCAGGAGCCTTTATAATGGAGATCCATACCGTGAGGAGCCTGAGTGAGTACTCTTGTATACCCCGTACAAGGAAGAAAGAAAAATGCTTAATGGGGCTGCCAATTCCCTAGAGACTGTTGTTGTTTAACACTGCTCGTTTGGTCTGCACCTTACATCTGCTGCGCCTAAGCCTTGCCCAGTGCAGATGGACCTAAATGCCTTAAGGGACCTGATATGGTCCAGTTTACATATAAATGTGTTGATATGTGTTTATCTGCTCGGAGCCTACAGGACTGGAAGGGGAGCACTCAGAACCTGGGGCTCATCCTGACTTTGCCTGGGAGGTCCAGTATTTGATTAATCGTCGGTCAAGATGTCCAGTGGAGCTGTGAACTTCAGTCATGTGCCACAAGGGACTGAGACCGCAAGTCTGAATTGGAAATGACTGCTTTAAATTAGAAATGACTGCTTTAAATTGGAAATGACTGCTTTAAATATGAAATGACTGCTTTAAATTGGAACTGACTGTTTTAAATAAGAAATGACTGCTTTAAATTGGAAATGACTTGTTTAAATTGGAAATGACTGCTTTAAATACGAAATGACAGCTTTAAATTGGAAATGACTACTTTAAATACAAAATGACTGCTTTAAATTGGAAATGACTGCTTTAAATACGAAATGACTGCTTTTAATTGGAAATGACTGCTTTAAATACTCAAGCTGCTCAAACAGAAATAGTATTGCTAAAGCAATTTGTCTGGATATGGCTGTAAAGAAACTGGGTCACCCTCAGGTTAGGAAACAAGTACCCATGTATTCAAGTGAAATTGGACCAGGGTGGCCATGCTGGCCCCTGGATAAAGAAGTTACACCTTCTTTAAATATACTGAATGTGTCTAGAATATAAATGTGCTGAATGTACCAGAAATTATAAATGTGCTGGATGTTCAGAAATACTGATTGGATCCAAACCCATGTAACTGGCTGGTTACATCTGACCTTTGTTCAGCTCGCAACATTCAGGGCCCCCTGCATGCTTCCAAAAGATTGTACGTAGTTCAAGCGTCTAATGTTTAAAGTCAGTTCAAGCTTCAAATCCTTTCTAATGTAGCCGGCCAATGTACAGCTACACCGTTCCAACAGGCCTGCAACTTGTAAGAACTTTCAAGTACTGGGTACCCAGGTTTAAATGTTGGGTTTGCGGGGTTCCAGCACAAATTTGGGGGAACTGGTGCCAGTGTGGGCAAAATAATATTGTGCGTCATCTGATTTTCATGCAGTTTAGATAATCAGGGCTCTGGTCATCTCAAAGTTGGCATAATGGGTGACTGCATTTTTGATTTGAAAAAACAGCGTATCTATCCAGCTGGAGGGTTTTCACTAGCACAAATCAAAATTTCTAATCTTATTGTAAATGTTGTAAATAATAATACTGCATAACCTCTGCTCCTTTTTTGTTCCATTCCTAAGCCCTGTACCCTGTAAATAAATTGTTGTTGTTGTTTTGCAGATTATGGTGTTGTGAGCATATTATTAGGATCAAATAATTGGTACCAGGTATTGGAATGTGGGGAAATGTTTATTGGGTCATGTGTTGGGGTAGTAAATGGTTACAGTGGGTGGTGCAGCATCCCAGGGGGTTGTACCAGATTAAAGCTAGCTCACTTAAAGCCAAACTCTGGGTGGAGGTACTGTGTCAATGTAATATCTTGTAAAAGAACCAGTTAAAGTTTATTTTGGGAACCCAGGCCCCTCGACCTTGTTAGTGGTCACCAAGGCAGGAGTAGTAACTCTAGGAATCGCGCAGCCTAGGGGTTATATTACAGTAAGTCATTATGTTCCTGAACCAGCTGAACATCCAGTATGATGGCTGTGGACAACTCAGTTAGGGAGTATGTCCTGTACTTCGCTGAATGGCCCGGGCTTCTGCACATCCATCACCACTGCATATCAGGCCTCTACCTTCTGCGTGCAGGGACACCACCAGCCACTCCTGTCTTGTCTTCCAGAGTTGGTCAACTGATGGCAGCAGCAATTTGCTTTGCTGTCAGAAGGATGTTCTGATACTGTATACTGCAATTCCTGTATTTTTAAACACTCAGCTAACACAAGCCACCGTTGACTCCACTAATAGTGCTGCTGTGGAGAGCATGATGTTTCCACAAGGAGCTTCCCACTGTATGTCTGACTACACCATGGTGATCTTTTAAAGCATGTGTGACAGGATAGATTAATTTTTAGTGTAATCCCCCCATATAGGTTTACTTTGTAAGGCTGCGACCTCATTGCCCTGTGGCTGCATCCCGTCAGTGGCTCCAGGTGGGCTCTGGACCCAGTGGTCCCATAATTGCCTCCGTGGAGGTAAGTGCCTGACTCTATGTCCTGACCCCCTGTGTTTACAGTGGGCTGAGCCCCAAACAGTGTTTTTGCACCTTTGGGAGCTGGGGAAACTTTATGTTCTTCTAAGGGATTCTGTGTAAATAGTTAACGACTGTATTGTTTTAAGATTAATGTACTCTATGATGGCATCCCCTACAGGACTACAAAACACCAGGAACTGCTGGGTAAAGGTTAAAGGGCACTGGAAAGCCTGGGATTGCTGCAGCCAATCAAGAAAGGGCTGGAGAGAGAATATAAATAGGGCTGGTAGCCTGCCAAAGGGGGAGATCACCCAGAGGGGGAGTGAAGTACAGCTGAGGAGGGTTCCACCACCCCATAGCTGCACTCAGGCCCCAAAGCCTAAAGAATCAAAAGATATTGAAAGCTGGAGTACAGAGTAAGCACAAAGTTTGCTATGGGAACCAGAACCAGTTTGGAAGTGTCTGCAGACACATCGGTGCCGGAGTTTTGCTGAAGGAAAAAAGTTAGTTGGAAGCTGTATAAGTTTGGGACTGAGTGACTAAGTAAGTAATAACCCACAACAGGGTGTGGGGTTACTGGTGATTAATCAACACCCTGGGTGCATTATGAGTCACGGGGAGAAGCCAGAGTGTCCTCACAGCACCCAGGGTGTTGATTAATCCCCAGTAACCTCACACCCTGGAATGGGTTATTGCACTTATAACATGGGCTCGATAACTTTCACAAATGTTATGTATTTTTTGGTAAATTTATGAAAGTTCACGTTAGCATGTGATATCCTTCCACTATTAAATAAAGTAGTCCATGTCTTAATTGTCTTGTTTTCTTTACTTTGCGTTACTTGAATATAGTGCTTTTGGTGACATTATGACAGTAACACACTTTTGCTATTGTAAACAATTATTTAGTCAAACGTACCTCGTTTGCGTACTTTTCAAACACGTACCCTCGTTTCTTTCTGCTGTCATTTCAGAATTGCGATTGTGAACAGTTCTGTATCAAAGGATAAGACTGATTGCCTTCATTGGAAAACTATGTCACTTTTAGTCACAATAACTACATTTTGGAAATCATATTCAGTTGAAAAATGATTTTTTAAATTGGTGGATACACAAACACCTGAATGTAGTACCATGATGTGTTGCCTGGATCATTGGACCTGCAACCTGCTTAGATCCAGCTCTCTGCCCCCCCGGACCTGGACTCCAGCTGTCTCCTACCGTTCCCCCCAACTGGCCACATTTAAGGCACTGTCAACTTCCCGCTCTCTCCTCCTGCTGGCCTGAACCTGCCACCTCTTCTGCGACACCTCACAGCCCTGTCCTCTCACTCCCCCCAAACAAACTGCTGATAACTACGGTGTACATGGTGCTCTGTCTTTACTGCTCTCTCCTCCCGCTTGCCCAACCCTGCTGCCTTTTCTCTGGCACCTCACTGCCCTCTGCTGCAGCTCTCCACAACTGGCCAGGAGTTGAAAACACATCGAGAACTACAGTGTCCACCGGGCGGGTGGGTGGAAACAACATACAAGTTCTGGCACTGTGGCAATGCACGTTCTGTATCATTATAACTTGCTATGGTCACTCTCCCCACTGGTGCCCTTTTCTATGCTCCAGCTCTAGCTGTGTCAACCATGGAACCAACAGTATGGGAGGGAACAACCCACTACTGCTGCCCAGCATACAAAGAACACACTCGTTTCCCGCACTTCCCGCACATAAACAAGTCCCGACTACACTATTCATATACCGAACAGCTAGACGTGAGTAGGGATTTTGCCTACAATCTGCTCACTCTAGCTGTTGGTATACCAGGGATTAATGTATTGCCACACACAGTCAGTCCACCAATCACCTTGCACGTTTTAACTTGCCCATGTTATAAGTGAGCTGAAACTGTTTAAGTTTGGAACTGAGGACTGGATATAGACAGTTGAATTTAAAGCTCAGAGAAGTAGTTACAGTTCAAGTTTCTGGTTGGAACCCTTGTGACAGGGTACAACCTTCCCCTCCTCGGAGGAGTGTTTCAGCAAGGGGAGTCATTTAGAGTACTGGTGTCAGAGACTTTGGATGGGCCAGCCTGCCTAAGACAGGTATGAAAAGACCCTAGAGCTGGGTCGAGAAAAGTACCATCTGAAGTTATTTGCCTGGTTCATGTGTGATTGAGAGGATTCAGGGGACCAAGTTTAGCACACCTGGTTTGAAGACACGGAGAGACCTGCGGCATGGGACGAAGCCTGTCTAGTGAACGCCATTTATAAAGACCATCATGTGAAGAGTTAAAGGCTAGGCAGGTTAAATATCATCTGTTTCCGGTTCTTCTGGCATTGTCACTAGTGTAGCATTCTTCTGGTACCACCACGGTACCGTGCAACTGCTTTTGCGACTGCCTAACAGCTGGCTGGAATGCTTCTATGTGGACATCAAAACTGTGAGTACCCCATGCTGTGGCTTTGGGGAGTTTCTTGAGGATACATAGTTAGTTAGAGTCTGGGGAAATCCCCATCAGGACTGTTGGGAAAGGAAAGTAAAAGTTGGGACATAGCCAGGTTTAAAGTGTTGAAAGTGAAAATAAAATTTGGGACAAAACAAGGCTTAAAGTGTTGCGAGTGTTAAACAAGTTATTGAGCCCCAAGAAAAGTTCTCAGGCCTGCATCTCTATTTGGTGTGGTACCCACCGCAGCAAGGACATTAAGGGTGCACCCTGGGGTGGGAAGCCCACAGACTGATGATAACTGGGAAGTGTTTAAAAGAGGTTGTGTTGTCATTTACATCCCTTTTCCCCTTTCCCCAAATAAATTGTTGTTCTGTTTGCATGTTAATACTTGTGGTTGTAAATTTATGTGCTCGGGTTACTGTGTGTGGGGGGATTGTTATTAAGTGGGGAAGTGTACTGGAGGGGCAAATACTGTTGTTTCCTGGGGGGTGGTAACCCGCAAATTTTCCACAAGTATTCCCTGCCACATCACCTGGTGGAGGCACCGTGCCAACAGATCATCCAGTTGCAAAACTTGGGCCAGGCCCCTTGTAGGTGTGGATCTACCTTGCCGCAGTGACAACATAGTTGTTGACATCTGGTACAGCAACAGGCACAATGTTGACATCTGGCATTGTGCCATCAGGATTAAAATATTTTTTTGCAGGGGGCAAACCCACGTGGGGGGCTGTGTCCTCCCACACCTCCCCCCTTCTTTAAATAACTAACTCTGAGTTTGAGTTGTTTTGGGGTGGGGGAAAAACATTGGGAGAAACAGTGCCGGTGTACATTGGGGCCATTACAACCACCTGGTGATATTTGTTGCTGTAATGGTCTTTGCTGTGATAGTTTCATTGTGCTGATGGTATATGTGTAGATGTGTTCTGGGTAAAGACTGAGGGGCCCTGGAGCAGCCTAGGTGAGTCCAAGTGCTATTACGTTAGCACTGTTCCAACTACTTTTGTAGTATATTTCAGACCTGGTTCTGCACAGGATGGGCAGTGGCACCACTGGAGTAACATCTGCAAACAGCTCCAAAATACCATATATTTGGAGTTGTAAAAGGTCAGAGTCACTGTCAGTATTTAACTTTTTTCTTCAGTCTCAAAGTCATCCTCAGAATCCTCATCGATACTAGAAGATGGTTCGTGGTCTGGGTCATTAGCGAACTCCGTTTCATAATTGGAGTCATCTTCGTAATCTGATCCAGATGACAGGCATTCCATCATGTCTTCATCAACCGCTGTAGGCGGAGGTGGTGGCAATGGAGGGCGTATCAGTTCACACTGTATTCCCACGGCTCACGATACATGTGACATTTGCATACCTGTCAACAGAGAGGAAGTGCAGCAAGACTTTGTAAGAATTCAAATAATTGCACTCAGAGAGGAGCGGCACATGACAGCTTCTAGCTGTCGGACTCCCAGAGCCAGGGAGTCCACTGAAGTGCCAACAGCTCCGCGCGTCCATGCAGCAACAAACCCTGATTTATTCAATCCAAGGACAACCTGTGAATAGAGGACAGAAAGAATGGGAAAAGGTGCCTGCACATGCAGTGGGACTGACTTTAAAGGAATAAGCAACTGGGCCACAAAAAGGAGCAGCTAAAAACTCCACGCATGACAAATGCATATAACTGGTACAGTGACTTTTTTCTTTGCCATGACATTATAGAACGTAGTTGAAACACACATGCGTGTGTCCGAAGGTTAAAAAGTTTTTGATGCTTCCTTGAAAAAGAAAGAATAAAAGAAAAAGAAGTAGCAAAGTAACACTAGTTTGGGGCTATTCTTTTTATTACAGTGCTGATAAGAACATTCCTTTTAGGAATACTTTTTACTTTTGTTGTATATTTCAGACCTGGTTCCCCACAGGATGGGCAGTGGCACCACTGGAATAACATCTGCAAGCAGCTCCAAAATCCTATGGGCAGGATTCTCAAAAGGGATGCGCCCAATGCATCCGAGATGTACTGATGCATCCCTGACTTGCACACTGGGGTGATTCTGGATGGGGACAGATATGCTGGTGCATCCCTGATGTCTTGATGCATTGCAGATTTGCTGCATGCTGCCCAAAATGATATGTGGTGCATCTGAAGGGGTTGTGAAGGGGGCATGTCCATGCATATGGAGCACAGCCCCATTCACAGCCCAACTTGGAGGTGCATCCCTAGGGCAAGTCCGGAGATGTGCCTCCCAAAGATAAGTCTACTTCAAGTAGACGGAAGTGGGTGGCCACCCACAGGCAGGCTGCCGTACTGCAGACAGCAGCATGGCAGCCTGTCCATCCTGCCAGTCCAGTGTGCTCCCCCACCTGATTCCCCATTTCCATGCTGCACACTGTGGTGGATGTCCCGTAGTCACAGCAGAACCCCCCGCTCCCTGCCCAAATCCTCTAATTCATGCTGCACACTGCGGCTGTACTGTACAAGGTGCAGACCACCCCCTCCCTGCCCAAAACCCCGAGTATATGCCACACACTGTGGCAGTACAGACTTATGGGCTGACCCCCCTGCCCGACACCCCGAAAACATGCTGCACACTGTGGCTGTACAGAGGGAATAGCTGTACACCCATACCAGCTGCTCGCAAGGTGACTATAATCCCCCAAGTCACCCTGGCTCCCCCACCCACTCAGACACCCTCTCCCCACCCCGCTCCCCCCATTCCAGCAGGTCCCGATGTTTGGCAGGCAGCACAACCCACCTGTACACCACCATGGCTGCCCACCAACAGAGCAGTCTGTGAATGACAGCTACAATACTACTGTAAGCCCATTGGTGGACCCTGTTGACCAATGGGCTTGCAGTGTGTGTACTGTACCCTGTCAGAATGCATGTTGTTGGCTCTGAATGGCACATTTGGGTGCACTGCATTGTGAGTTGCACTGCCCCATTGTATTCCCAGCCTGACCAGGGGGTTGACCTGGCACATCCAGGGCTGGATGCAACTGTGGTATTCACAGGGGGGATGCACCGGGAGCATTCCCTGGTGCATCTTCTGTGAATATTACAGTTGGTGCTCGGCGCATCTCATTTGCGCCAGGGCATCTGAGATGCGCGGAGCGCAAGGCTTTTGTGAATCCTGCCCTAAGTATTTTGGAGTTGTAAAATGGTCAGAGTCACTATCAGCGTTTAACTTTTTTCTTCAGTCTCAAAGTCATCCTTGTGACGTGGACAGGCAGTTCTGAGTGCTGTAGTATCATTTTTTTGTAATATCAAAATGGGTTATGGACTGTCTGTCATGAGAGATGCTGAAAATCTGTTGCTCGCCCTTCCCCCAGGTTTCAGCTGAAAAGATGAAGGCCATGAGAAAATGCTGAAACAGCATGTGAGATCACACACACATTCACACAGGTTTTAGATACCAGGTGTTACATGGCAGGCCTGAAGCTAATTACAGAGTAGAACAGACCTTGATCAAGGATATCCTGTTTTATCTAAAGTTAATTGCAGGCTGGAAGAGGCCTGAGTTGAGAATATCCCTTTTATGATGTTAATAGAGGAAACCAGGTTTAGTAAACTGGTGTGAAATCATAAAGATGCTTTCATGTCCTGGAAGGGGGAAGCTTATCATGAGATCAAAGAAATGTCATTTGGAGGACATGAGTCATGCTAAGGTTGCAGAATTTAATACTTGAAAAAGGCATCCTGTTTTTTATATAAATATTTTTTTTATATATTCTGACAGGGAGGAGCTACTGTAGGTGACCTCATGCAAGTAGGTGGGGAAAACCAGATTTTAAACATTATTCTGTTTGACTTCACAGAGACACTTATCTAGACTCTGACAAGGAAACATCTGTGAGCACTTTAAGCAGGTATTTAGACACTAATAACTGTAGTAGGAATTGCACTGCTAAAACCTGTTTTGTTTAAGAGATTTGTATGTCTTGTGATATAATAATTCTGTATTTTGTGTTTTACATATTTTTATCTATTTTTAGTAAAAACTCTTTTTAGAGCATACCTGGTCTGTCTTTGATTTTCTTTCATTTGCAAGAACAGCATATATTTATTTATTTTTATTTTATTTTATTTAAACAGCAGTTTGGAAAACCTTTGAGCCATAGGCTCATTTACAAAGGTACCTTGTCACAGTAAGACAAACCAAAATACACAGTATAGCAGTACAACACATAAGTATAACAGTAAATTAAGACATAGATACAAACAAGCTGGTACAGGTAGGATGGATGCAAACAATACCAGAGTTATGTTGTCCTTAGCAGCTTAGTAATAAGCTTGTCATAAGTGAATATACGGCTTGACTAGTGGCAGTTACAGCGCCGGTGTTAATAAGGTGGTTACGTAAGGAAGTTTTGAAGCACTATATAGTTGGAGTTTTGGAGATGGAGGGGGGGTGGTGTTGAACCAGGAGGGGCCCCAAAGCGGAAGGCTCTTTGGCCGTGAGAGGTCCTAGCTCTAGGGACAACAAGAGGTTTTCCCAGAGGCTGCAGTATGAACTAGTGGGACAGAGCTGGCGTATGGTGGTGGTCAATCCTGGTGGGATAGCCCCAAGGAGGGTCTTTTGTAAGGGTACAGGTCAGATATTTGAGGTGCCTGCCGAGATCAAGTACCAGCGCTTTAGCATACAGTAGACAGGTGTGTGTCATCCCAGGTGCTCCAGTAATTAACCTGCAGGCCTTATTCAGAGTAGTGCGAATTTTATGGAGTGCAGTCTGATCAGCAGCACCATTCACGGCAGTCCATAGTCCACTAGGGACAGGATAGAGGAGGTGACTCGGAGGTGAAGAGCCTCCGGGGGGAGGCAGTGTTTATACCGATGTAAGATGCCCAATCGGATGTTAGTGGCAGTGGCTAGGGCAGCGATGTGTCCATGGAAGGAGAGGGAGGGGTCAAAATGGATCCCTAGGTATTTATAGGAGCAAACTTGTTCGAGTGGGAAAGAGGACCCAGAGTGAATGAGGAGTTTGAAGTTGCAGGACTTGTTTTGGGGATGAGTGAAGAATGTTTTTTGTTTTTTAAGATTTATCACCAATCTATGTTCCTTGAACCAGCCCTCGGCTTCAGTGAAGGACTTCTGCCGCGAGTCCTGGAGGGCAATAGGGTTACGACTTGAGGCAAAGATGACTGCATCATCAGCGTACAATAGAATGTTCCCCGAGCAGGAGCGTGGAAGGGTGTTAAGGTAAAGGGAGAATAGTAAGGGGCCCAGAATGGAGCCCTGGGGAACCCCAGAAAAGATGGGACAGATGTCTGAGTATGAATATATGGTTATAGCAGACACTAGGCATAAGCTTGAATGGTGATGCCAAACTGGAAAGAGAAGCATTTTAAAATCTGAGGTCTTTATTAAAGTTTTTAAGGGTTCATTTCTGTACACCTGATTAGGTGCCCATAGGCAAAGATATCTGCCCCCCCAAAAGACAGAATTATCTGAGCCTGTGCATTGGATATGCTAGCAAGAGGTTCACAGTTTGAATCCTTCCAGAACTGAGACCAAAGGTTGATCTGAACTCACAAAACAGACAAGAGGGTTACCTTGTTCTGTTAAATTGTTCTCAAGACTGTGCTCAGAGGTTGGCACTTTGGGAGTAGAAGGCCTGATCTACTGAGTGGGTTTGTGACAGATTGGTTGGCAGCGGTGGCATAAATTTTGGTATCACAAGCTTTTATTGTTCTGTGTCAGTTTGAGACCATAAGCTCTCTTGTAAAGAAAGAAAAAGGCAGAGTTTTATTTAAAAAAAGAACTAGAACTATATCAGTTGGAGCACAGTCCAGTTACTAACCGTTGTATTTTTTTTTCCTAAAGCGCAAGTCAGAGTAGCCATAGTCAGGGAAGAAGAAGACAGCTTCCGACTACAGCAGGCACACTGTAGATTACTTGAAGCAGTTGTGCAGGGCAGAGGAGTCCCGTTCAAGGTGACAGCCAATAAGCAGAACCTCATAGATGCCCTGATGGTAGTAGATACCCAGAGCAGCGAGTCATGGACCGTGACTGGAAAGGATCAAACCTTGAGTGTGGCAGGGCTAGCGGCCAGTGCAGTATCCAGATCTGATGAGGAGGGCAACAGGGCCACTGTCAGTGAAGGGCCACAGCAGCAGGGAAAGGTCACCAGTATCCTGGATCCAGAAGTACTCAGGCTGCAAATTGAGTTGTGCAGGATGGAGCTGGAGTACCAGAGGGAGAGGGAGCGAGAGAGGTGGACTGTGAACAACGAGAGGCAGACCGTGAGGCAGAGCAAGAACAGAGAGATGCTGACCACACAGAGCAGGCATGCCAGAGGCAACATGAACTGGAGAAGATATGACTCTGACCAGCGGCACCAGAGCAGGTAAGTGGCTTGGGTTTAACTGGGACTGCAGGACTGGGTTACAAATTGAATTCCAAATTAATAGCCGAATTTAAGGAGGGGGAGGATATGGATGCCTTTTTAAATTCTTTTGAAAAAGTTTGTATTCAGGCTAAAATTCCTAGAGAGTCCTGGAGCTTCCAGCTATCCCCACTACTTACCGGGAAAGCTTGGGATGCATTGGGTCAAATGGACATAGAGGACAGCAATGATTATAGCAAGCTAAAAGCTGCACTGTTAAAAAAGTTTGAATTAACTGCTGAATCATACAGAGCTAAATTCTGTAAGCTCAGAAGCCCTGATATGAGCTATGAGGAGCTAGCCATGAAACAATGTCCATTTTTAAAACGTTGGTGGGAAGGAATTGAGGCAACCTCTGTTGATAAAATTGAAAATGTGATTTTATTAGAACAGTTTTATTGGGCATGCCCAGCAGAGCTAAAAACCTGGCTAGAGGACCGAGATCCCAAAACAGTGTAAGAGGCTGCTGAACTCTCTGACTGCTATGCCAAGCGCAGACCTGCTCTGAGAGCAAATGGGGTGGGCGTGGCAGTGCAGAAAGGGAAAAGTGCGCCTTCAGGGCAGCTAAAACCCTCACTGCCTCCACCAAAACCAGTTAGCCCCAGGTTTCAGAGAAAAGATTTCTCTGAGAGAAGAACTGAATGTTGGTTGTGTAAGGAAACTGTTCATATTGCCAGACAGTGTCCCAAAAAGGTGAGCCATACTACACAACTGGGTGCTAGAAAAGAAGTGGGTTGTTTGTGTGTCCCTGGAAGCATGCCGGTGAACATGAGGGAACACATGCACCCAGTCATGGTGAATAGTGTACAGACGCAGGGGTTAAGGGACACAGGGGCATCCCTGACATTGGTAAAAGGGGATCTGGTACAGCCTGGTCAGCTTATACCAAATAAATACATCACTATACAGGACTTTGCGGGCGGGGAGAAAACATTGCCCCTCACTAGTGTTCTCTTAGACTGGGGTGAAACAGGGGAAACTGTGCAACAGGTGGCTGTAGCCAAAACATTAGCAGTGGATGTGATCCTGGGTAACAATCTCCAGCTGGGGATGGTATGTGCAGTTACCCATAGCCAAGTGGCAAGGGAAAATTGCAGTTCCCTGAATACCACAGAAACCAGTGTGTAAACCAATGAGAGGCTTGTTCCCCAGCCTGTGTCTCCAGATGGGGAGACTGATAAAAAGGGGGTAGAAATTTCCCTGGTAGCAAGTAACCACACAGCTACAGAGGGTTACTCCGAAGAGGGAGGGGTGACCCATTGTCAGAGGGTTGGGATTGACAATGATTCAGAGGGCCCTGATGCTAGTGCTAGGGATCCTAGTTTAGCGACTGACAGGGACCTGTCCCATGCCTTGGGACTGTGTGATGGGTTTGCAGCTGTGCAGAGGCGTGATCTTAGTTTAGAGAAGCTGAGGGCTTGGGCAGACTCGGATGGCACACAGGGAGGTGACGGCAGACATAAGGTTTATTAGGAAAATGGACTTATGTATACTCAGGCAGTACAGACAGAGGGATGGATGCTAGGCAGGCAGTTTGTCGTTCCCCAGGAGTATCGTGAGCAGTTGCTCAAAATTGCACATGATATTCCCTTGTCTGGTCATCTGGGAATCACGCGCATAATGCAGCAGTTAGCCCAGAATTTCTATTGGCCCAACTTCACCCAGCAGGTGAAAGAGTACTGCAGGTCTTGTCACCGGTGCCAAGAAATAGCGAAGGTGGGCAAGAAAACCCAAGCCGCCCTGATTCCATTGCCCACAGTGGAGGAGCCATTCCAGAGGGTGGGAATGGATATTGTGGGGCCTTTAAATACCCCCAGCTCCTCAGGGAAGAGATTCATCCTGACTGTGGTGGAATATGCCACCCGGTACCCAGAGGCAGTTGCCCTATCCTCACTGAGGACAGACAAAGTGGCAGATGCCTTACTTGGGATTTTCTCCCATGTCGGGTTTCCGCAGGAGGTAATCACCGATCGAGGGGGTTCCTTCATGTCAGACCTGATGAAATGTTTAAGGGAGAAGTGTGGAGTGGTGCAGAGATGCATGACACCATATCACCCACAAATCAATGGTCTTGTGGAACGATTCAATGGTACCCTAAAGTCAATGCTCCGGGTGTTTGCTGAACAGCATGGGAGGGACTGGGAGAAATACCTTCGCCACCTGTTGTCTGCATACAGGGAGGTGCCCCAAGAGTTGACAGGAGTTTTCCCCTTCGAACTCTTATATGGACGCCGGGTACATGGGGCCCTAGACTTGATCCAGGAGGACTGGGAAGGCAAGCACGCCACCCAGGGAACTCCCATTGTGGATTATGTCCATAGGTTTAGGGAAAGGCTGAAGGAGCTTATGAGGACAGCCCAGAGCAACCTAGCAGCTGCACAACAGAAACAAAAAGTGTGGTACGACCACAGAGCCAGAGCTCGCTCGTACATGGTGGGTCAAGAAGTCATGGTCCTTATTCCGGTCCAGAAAGACAAGCTGCAAGCTGAGTGGGAAGGACCATACAAAGTGGTTAGGAAGGTAAATGACGTGAACTACATTGTGGAGTTACCTGACAGAAGACAGACAGAAAGGGTGTACCATGCCAACATGATGAAGCCATATGCAAATAGGGCTGACATGGTGTTTGCAGTTTGTAGTCATGGGGAGGGGACGGATGAAGGAGACCTCCTTCTGGACTTGCTGGAGGAAAGCAAGCGGAAGTCCTCTGTGGAGGCAGTAAAATTGTCTCCCCAGCTGGCCCCGGACCAGATCCAGAAAGTAAGGGAGGTTTTAGCAGACTTTGCCCCATTGTTTAGCACCAAGCCTGGACTAACCCCCTTAGTGACACAAGATGTGGAGACAGGGATACAGGTTACCATACGGCAGACAGCATATCGGGTGTCAGAGGCTGTCCAAAAGGACATTAGGAGGGAAGTGTAGGAGATGCTGGATTTAGGGGTAATCCAGAGATCCCACAACCCCTGGGCCTCACCCGTAGTCCTTGTACCCAAGCCAGATGGCTCAACTCATTTCTGTGTGGACTATCGTGGACTGAATGCAGTCACAAAGTCAGACGCCCACCCGAAGCCCCGGACGGATGAACTCCTGGACAAGTTGGGAGGGGTGACCTACCTTACGACCATTGACCTAACAAAGGGTATTGGTGTGGTAGATGACAGACAGAGCTAGGTAGAGGTTGGCCTTCATCACTCTGATAGGCTTATTTGAGTTTAAAGTAATGCCTTCCGGAATGAAGAATGCCCCGGCCACTTTCCAAAGGTTGGTGAACCAGGTGTTAGATGGTGCTGAGGAGTATGCCGTGGTGTACCTGGATGACATTGCCATCTTTAGTGCCAGCTGGGAGGAACACCTATCCCACCTTAGGGAAGTGCTGGGCAGGATACAGAGGGCCAGGCTCATTGTCAAAGCCGAGAAGTGCCAGGTGGCCATGGGAGAAGTGGCATATCTCGGGCATGTGGTAGGCCGGGGACAGTTCTGTCCTAACCAAATAAAGACAGAGGTGATCCAGGCGTGGCCCAGACCAGAAACCCAGAAGCAGGTCAGGAGTTTTCTAAGGACAAGCAGGGTACTACAGGAAATCTGTACCCAATTACAGTGCCCTAGCTGCTCCCCTATCTGACCTGACAAAGAAAAGGATGCCAAAGAAAATTACCTGGGGCCCAGCCTGTGAGGAAGCCTTTTCCAAACTAAAGGAGGCACTGTGCAGTGCTCCTGTTTTGACAAGTCCTGTCTATAGCAAGACCTTTATAGTTCAGACTGATGCCTCAGACATGGGTACTGGGGCAGTACTGAGTCAGACATCCAGCCAAGGGACAGATCACCCAGTAGTGTACCTGAGTAGAAGGTTACTTCCCAGGAAGCAAGCATACTCCACGGTGGAAAAAGAATGTCTTGCCATAATGTGGGCCCTAAAGAAATTGGAGCCATACTTGTATGGTCAGCATTTTGTGGTGCAGACTGACCACAACCCCCTGGTTTGGCTGATGCAGAGGGAAAAACAATGGCAGATTGCTAAGATGGGATCTTGCCTCGCAAAGGGTATGATATAAAAATTGTACATAGGGCTGGAGTCAAAAATCAGAACTCAGATTGGCTGTCTAGGGTCTATGAGGAGTGAACTGATTTGGGAAGCTCGTCCCATGCAGGGGATAGACCCACCAAATTCAGTCTAGGTGGGGAGGATTGTGACGTGGACAGCCATTTCTGAGTGCTGTAGTATCATTTTTTTGTAATATGAAAATGGGTTATGGACTGTCTGTCATGAGAAATGATGAAAATCTGTCACCCCCCCCAGGTTTCAGCTGAAAAGATGAAAGCCATGAGAAAATGCTGAAACAGCATGTGAGATCACACACACATTCACACAGGTTTTAGATACCAGGTGTTACATGGCAGGCCTGAAGCTAATGACAGAGTAGAACAGACCTTGATCAAGGATATCCTGTTTTATCTAAAGTTAATTACAGGCTGGAAGAGGCCTGAGTTGAGCATATCCATTTTATGACGTTAGGAGAGGAAACCAGGTTTAGTAAACTGGTGCAAAATCATAAAGATGCTTTCATGTCCTGGAAGGGGGAAGCTTATCAAGAGATCAAAGAAATGTCATTTGGAGGACATGAGTCATGCTAAGGTTGCAGAATTTAATACTTGGAAAAGACATCCTGGTTTTTTTATATAAATATTTTTTTATATATTCTGACAGGGAGGAGCTAGGAGACCTCATGCAAGTAGGTGGGGAAAAACAGATTTTAAACATTATTCTGTTTGACTTCACAGAGACACTTATCTAGACTCTGACAAGGAAACATCTATGAACACTTTAAGCAGGTATTTAGAGACTAAGTACTGTAAATAGCTCCCAGGGCAGGCATCTTCATGGTATGGGTTGCCTGCCTCGTACCAAGAATCATGTAAGTAACTCTTTAAACACATTCAGTTGTTAAACAAACCAGCTATTACTATACATTGTGTCTGAATTCATATATATAACCATTTATTACAGTCGTGACATACATACAGGAAAACACAGGCATTATAACGTACATAGGAATGCAGTAGTAATCATTATTCACAACAGAAAAGTGTGAATGGTTCACGCCAGTCCTGGACAGGGTGAGATACTGTGATGGCAAATAAAATTACCATTGCTCAAACTATATAAGTAATCATTACTAATACAGAAATACAAAATCACACATACCCGCATAATGCAAAGCATCATGGGCTGTATATGCAAATCACCACAAAATGTTTTGCTGGTTCAACTTTAATCAGGAATGCATGGTGCTAAAACGCCTCTCACACAGTCTGCAAAGGGTGCCAACAGAAGGCACAGACACATGTTTCATCCTACTGGGACTCATCAGTGTGCCTCATCCGTATGGCACCCTAGTGACATGAACCAGCTACCAAAGTTTCAAAGAATTACAAAATCAAACATACCCCCGTAATGCAAATCACACAAACATGACAGCATTCCCCACGTTGTTCAATGGTCCTTCCCCTCACTCCCCAATGCCAGAAAACAGCACAAGATGACATTCTGTTTAGATCACATCTCTTTTGTAAACAGCTAGCCGCGAGTCAGAACCCACGAGACTCCAGGGAATCTATTTTGTGGGATGGTTTCGTATGTTTGCAGGTGGGATGGAGGGCCCTGACAGCATGGCAACTGTTGTGTGTGCTGGCGTCAGGTCTCGGAGGAAGGGGGGCCACCCAGATAGCAGGTACTGCTCTTTGTTGGATGGTGCCGGGCCTTGCATCACCCGCCATCATACCACAAACAGAACTGCCTGTTGTCTGGGTGACTCCCTTCCCCCCCGAGACCTGACGCCATCACACAAAATGGTTGCCATGCTGTCAGAGTTCTCCAATCCACCTTCAAACATATGAAACCATCCCACAAAATAGATTCCCTGGTGGCCTGTGTTCTCCACACCCTACGGTATCCACCAACAAACATGACAGCATTCCCCACAGTGTTCAGTGGTCCCTCCACCTACCCCCAATGCCTGAAAACAACACAAAATAGCATTCTGTTTAGATCACTTCTCTTTTGTAAACATCTAGCCGTGAGTGTGAACCCACAAGACTCCAGGGAATCCATTTTGTGGGTTAGTTTTGTATGTTTGAAGGTGGGATGGAGGACCCTGACAGCATGGCAACCATTGTGTGTGTTGGCGTCAAGTCTCGGAGGGAGGGGTGCCACCCAGATAGCAGGCACTGCTCTTTGTTGGATGGTGCCGGGCCTTGCATCACCTGCCACCATCCTACAAACAGCACTGCCTGTTGTCTGGGTGACCCCCCCCTCCCTCAGAGACCTGATGCCATCACACAAAATGGTTGCCATGCTGTCAGAATCCTCCATCCCACCTTCAAACATATGACACTATCCCACAAAATGGATTCCCTGGCGGCCTGTATTCTCCACACCCTACGGTATCCACCAACAAACATGACAGCATTCCCCACCGTGTTCAGTGGTCCCTCCCCCAACCCCCAATGCCTGAAAACAACAGAAAATGGCATTCTGTTTAGATCACATCTCTTTTGTAAACAGCTAGCCATGAATTGGAGCCCACGAGACTCCAGGGAATCCATTTTGTGGGATGGTATCGTATGTCTGAAGGTGAGATGGAGGACCCTGATGGCATGGCAACCATTGTGTGTGCTGGCGTCAAGTCTCAGAGGAAGGGGGGCCACCCAGATAGCAGGTACTGCTCTTTGTTAGATGGTGCCGGGTCTTGCATCACCCGCCACTATCCCACAAACAGCACTGCCTGTTGACTGGGTGACCCTTCCCCCCGAGACCTGGGTCCTCCATCCCACCTTTAAACATATGAAACCATCTGGAGACCACGAGACTCCAGGGAATCCATTTTATGGATGGTTTTGTATGTTCAGCGGTTCTCCCCCACAAGATCCGGCAGCATCACAACAATTCATTCTGCTTTGCACATTCTTCCTTCCCCACCTCATCCACCCACCAAACCCCATGACTGTGAGCAAATGGCATTCTCTGGTACTGGGTTTTGGAGGGTTGGGATGCACCACGGTTGCCAGGTCTCTGAGGGTGGGGGCACACTGGACATCAGGGAATGCATTTTGTGTGATGATGTCAGCTCTCTAAAGGTGGTGGGGAGCCCCTGGACAACAGGGAATGACAATTGTGGGATTGCGCACGCTGGGTGGATGGGGCACCATCCAAGAAATTGCGCACGCTGGGTGGATGGGACACCATCCAAGAAACAGCATTATGTGTCTGGGAGCTCCACACTATCCTCTGAGACTGGGTACAGTCAAACAAATACCATTCCCTGCTGTCCTGAGACGTGCCTCCACCCACCGAGATCCAGCACCATCAAAGAAAAAGCATTCCCTGGTGTTCAGTGACTCACCCACACACTCAACACCCGGCACCATCCCACAAAGAGCATTCACTGGTGTTGGTGGGGCTCCACATCATCTTCCAAGAAATGGCATCATCACAATAAAACACATTCTGTACAATTCCAGAGGTTCCCTGCCCTCCAAGAGCCAAAATTATGACACCAAATGCATCTATCCCCCCCCAACATACTATGGTACCGTAATAAAACACATTCCCCTGGTGTCTGGTGGCCCCCCCCACCTTGGGAGACCCAGCACCAGAACAGAAACCTGAATTCAGTGTTTCCCTAGCCCTTTGCACCTTTCCTCCCAGCCATTTGCACCCCTCCCAGCATCACATTGAAAGATATAGAGTAAAAAAAACCTCACTGATGGCACCAAGTCTTGGAGGCAGAACGGAATGCTAGACCACGTGGCATGCTGGACCAAACACCACAGCATAAAATTCCAAAGTGGCATACCCTGGCACATTTCACAGGAATGCAGGCAGTAACAAATAGCTTGTGTGGGTGGAAAAGGCAGTAACAAATGGCATGTTGGCAAAATTATTGACGCGACCTGCTCCTGACCCGCAAATCAACACCTGGTGATGCAGCACAGCTCCAAGAAAATAATGCCCTGTAAAAAACATAAAATCTGCCACAAACAAGCATCCACAAGAAAACAAGAAGACTGTTGACTTGTTGAGCTGCCACTTTCACAGAGAAGTCCTACTTCCGGTTTTGGCAACTTCTCCATGAGGCAGCTCGCAAACAGGACGAAAAACACAAGCAATAGAATAAATAAAGAAAAATAAAGAAACCTAAAGAGAGCAGGCATACCTTGCCGAAAGCACAGCAAAGTGGGGGGTCTGAAGTGGACAGCAAATGATTGTATTTAGGCTCGGACACAGCTAATCCTCAGCATCTAAACTGCAAGCAGCTCGAATGAGACATGCTGGGCTGAAAAGCAGTTTAAAATGTTTTTTTCTATGGGACCCCTACTATTTCCAACCAATCACAGCAGGCTTACAATCCATAGTAGCCAGGGGATTAGTTCAATAACACTGACACCGATTGACTGGCAATTAATTTTCTGACCTTACAGACGACGACTCCAGACGTGCTGCGGACAAATGAGGACTGTGCTGCTGCCGACTCAGTTCGTTCTCAGACACACAGGGTCTGAGTTTGCTGCCACCTACAGACGTTTCTTGGACACAAACAGCTAAACAAATTGCTTTAATATTACTATTTCTACCCCCAAAGAACTATATATTGATAGTACCAGCAGAAAGAACGACCTGAAATTAACTAGAGTGGGCAATCCGAAGAAGGATAAATTAACCGAAGGATTGGGGAAAAGTAAAGGAGGTGCCGCAGCCTCATGACATGAGAACACTATGCAGGCCGATGAATCACCCAGCTCAGGTGAAACTATTGGAACTCTGGGGCACAACCTCCAATTATTGATTGTCTCGGTGGCCTCTCTAAACCAAAAGGTTGACGACTTTAATGGCAGAGTCTTGGCGCTTGAAACCACTGTGGATGGCTTAAAGGGAGAAATGAAGGAAGTACACAAACAAATAGAGACTTCCTTGGGTGCTTTATCCCTTATGGTTAAAGAAAATCAGCAATTAAGTGTCAGATTAGAAGCTCTTGAAAATCGGAGCCAGTCAGTGAATATTCGAATACTGGGACTACCTGAGGGCTCCGAAGAAGACTATCCCATCATGCTGATATCCGAATGGCTTTCCAGCAAGTTACTGCCAGAAGGCTCAGACCAGCAATGGGAAATCTAGAAGGTTTATCGGATTACTCCCCAGGGTCATCCACAAAATTCTGAGGAGCCTAGGACATTGATGTTGGTAACCTCCGGTGTCGGAGCGAGGGACTCAATCCTTCATCATGCCCGTCACGCAGCTCCCCTGACTTGCCAAAAATCTTGTCCACATCTTCTCCAACATTAGTTATGCTACCAGGCAACGTAGAAAGAAATTCGATAGTGTTGGGAGGGTTCTGCACGACTTGGGAGTGCCACACTCTAAAATTTTTCCAGCACGGCTCCGGATCATCCACAGCAGTAAAATTTATATTTTCTCAGACCCTGTGGAAGCCGGAAAATGGGCCGACCATCACGCAGCTGAATATTTGCACTCATGAGGACGACTCGGAAGATGAGGATGTATCCTGAATAGATCTGGAAATATAAGCCTATTCTAATCTGAAACAGGACATTTAAGTTATTGACTTCTCCAGGTTGTGAGTTGAGATTCCATTATGGGGGCATGATTTAATTTAATCTAATAACCGTGGAAGCCCATCTAATACAGAAAATTGCTGTTCTATTTTCTGTTTCTTGGGGGGTATAAGTCAAATATAAAGTTTTCATAGATGAGTTTAAGCTCTTTGAAGATCGCCTACTGGATTATAAATGTGGAATGGAGGGGTAATAGTTGGAAACGGTTCTTTATTACATAAATTCTAGAAATATGAAGAAATAAATAAATATGAGTTACCTGCTGCAAAATTACACTGGAAACCTTAACTTTTAGATAAAATGCATGGCTACAATTGTCCCTTAGGGGGCGCTGTAATGCTTTGGATTAGAGTTGCTGGACAATCCTATTACATGGAGAAACTGCCATGAAGCTCATGGGCTTGTTTTACATAGCATAAACTTGGTTTTGTATACTGGAGTAGTTTAAATCTTGCATACCCCTGATGATGTTACAATATACAGCAGATGCAAATGTTAATCTTTGATTAAGGGAGTTATCCCCCTAAAGATACTCTACCCTGTTGGTAGTTGGTCTGTTTGCTATATGGTATTAACAGATGTTATGTCTACGATAAATGAATAAAAAGTAAAGTATAAAAAAAAAAAAAGAACCTAAGTGCATAAGCACTGAGGAAAGGGTTACCCCAAGGGACATTGGCTGGGAAGCCAAGTTTCAAAGAAATACAAAATCACACATAACCCCATAATGCAAAGCATCATGGGCTATATATGCAAATCACCACAAAATATTATGCTGGTTCAACTTTAAGCAGGAATGCATGGCGCTGAAAGGCCTCTCACACAGTCTGCAAAGGGTGCCAACAGAAGACACAAACACGTGTTCCGTCCTACCAGGACTCATTAGTGCGCCTCATCTGTATGACACCCCAGTGGAATGAACCAGTTACCCTAAGTTGGTCTATTGGGTTCGGGTTGTGGTGAGCCCAATAAAAACAAAAAACAAGCTAAAAGACAAAGAACCTTAGTGCGTAAGCACTAAGGCAAGAGTTACTCCAAGGGGCATTGATCGGGAAGCCAGGTTTCAAAGAATGGGATGGTTTCATATGTTTGAAGGTGGGATGGAGGACCCTGATAGCATGGCAACCATTTTGTGTGATGGCGTCAGGTCTTGGAGGGAGGGGGGGGTCACCCAGACAACAGGCAGTGCTGTCTGTGGGATGGTGGCGGGTGACGCAAGGCCCGGCACCATCCAACAAAGAGCAGTGCCTGCTATCTGGGTGGCACCCCTCCCTCCGAGACCTGACGCCAGCACACACAATGGCTGTCATGCTGTCAGGGTCCTCCATCCCACCTTCAAACATACGGAACCATCCCAAAAAATGGATTCCCTGGAGTCTCGTGGGCTCCAACTCATGGCTAGCTGTTTACAAAAGAGATGTGATCTAAACAGAATGCCATTTTGTGTTTTTTTGGGGCATTGGTGGGTGGGGAGAGGGACCACTGAACACCGTGGGGAATGCTATCATATTTGCTGGTGGATACCATAGAGTGTGGAGAACACAGGCCGCCAGGGAATCCATTTTGTAGGATGGTTTCATATGTTTGAAGGTGGGATGGAGGATCCTGACAGCATGGCAACCATTTTGTGTGCTGGCATCAGGTCTCTGAGGAAGGGGGGGTCACCCAGACAACAGGCAGTGCTGTTTGTGGGATGGTGGCGGGTGACGCAAGGCCTGGCACCATCCAACAAAGAGCAGTGCCTGCTATCTGGGTGGCCCCCCTCCCTCCAAGACCTGACGCCAATACACTCAATGGTTGCCATGCTGTCAGGGTCCTCCATCCCACCTTCAAACATACGAAACCATCCCACAGAATGGATTCCCCTGGAGTCTCATGGGCTCTGACTCACGGCTAGCTGTTTACAAAAGAGATGTGATCTAAACAGAATGCCATTTTGTGTTGTTTTCAGGCATTGGGGGTGGGTGGAGGGGCATCACAAAGCCAACTATCAGCCATGTGGCTCGCCATGGTTTGGTGAAGTGCATTTCATGGCTGATCTATGAAGGAGACCTGCGGTGTTCTCAATGTGTTCCTAGAAATTGTGATCCGGGATGCCATCACCTACACCAAGCACACCAAGAGAAAAACTGTTACAGCTATGGATGTAATCTATGCACTCAAATGAAAGGGCTGCACTCTCTACGGCTTCGGAGGAGGGACTGATTACAGATGTAAATTAAAAAAAAAAAAATGTTTTCCGTGATGCTGCCAGCTTTAAGGTGTGGGGTATTTCTGTACATTTGTGATATCTGGCAAGCTTAGGCATATGTCGTGGTGATGTGTGTGCATACAGGTTATACTACTTGTTTAGGTTTTGAAGGTGGTGGCCTAGGTGAGTCATGTCTGCAGTGCAAAGATACGGTTGTTTTTTGTATTGCAGACGATCAAGAGACCAAGACTGCCCCGAGATTGAGAGACCGCCCTGAGATCGAGAGACTGCCCCGAGATCGAGAGACCGCCCCGAGATCGAGAGACCACTCTGAGATTGAGAGACTACTCTGAGATCGAGAGACTGCTCTGAGAAAGAATACCCCAAGATCGAGAGAGAGACAGCCGTCCTGCGAGAGACCGCAACCACAAAGATCATCACCAGAAATATGGCAAATGTGTACAAAAATGACCTGCTAGACCTGATCGATAGTGCCAGTGACAATGAGGAGGATGAATTTCAAGATTTTGATGATTCCGACATTGAGGTGGACTTGATGCGAATAATGCCTTTGATTACAGCAGACAGTGACATTGATTTCAGTGACAACGATGATCTGCCCCTGGCTACGCTGCAGCGCAAGAGGCACTCCACGGAAAGTGAATAGGATGATGTGCCACTGGCAAAGCTATGTCGGCAGAGTAACGACATGGACAGTGAAGATGATCTTCCTTCTACTACACTGCAGAGTGTGAGTACCCAAATTGACGTTGATGATTATGATGAACAACATGAAGTTGATACAGAACAACCTGAGCAACCTTCACCACATCTGGATACGGGTCACAATGATGGATGGACAGGTTGCTTACAGCAGGTCCATGTTGAGGATTTCAAGGAGCCTGTGGGTCCCACCACACTGATGAGTGCAGAGAAAACTCCCATGGATTTTATGAACCTGACATTCCCACCAATTCTCTAAGACTTGATTGCCGAGGAGACAATCCGGTACAGTGCCCGTAAGCAGGCAGAAGCGAACAAAGTTGACCACCGATGGACTCCGGTAACTGCGTGCAACATAAAAGCTTTACTTGGAATGCGACTGTACATATCAGTTATAAAGGTGCCACTCTACCACATGTACTGGGGGAAGCACAACCTCTATGGACGTTTACCAATTTCAAAGTTAATTACCCGTATGTGTTATGAGAAGATTATGCAGTATTTTCACGCCAGTGACAGCACACTAAATCCACCAAGAGGATCGCAAGAGCATGAAAAGCCACATCACATTCCACCAGTTATCAACCATGTTATCAAGGCATGCAAGATGGAGTACAACCTACACCGAGAAGTGTCAGTTGATGAGGCAATGGTGGGCTTTAGAGGAAGACTGTCCTTCAAGCAATACATGCGATGCAAGCCGCAACAGTATGGGATAAAAGATGGGTCCTTGCAGATCCTCATAACGGTTATGTGTCTGACTTCCAAGTGTACTGGTGCTGTGGAAGTGGGCCTTGCAGAAAGGGTTGTGAAAGACCTGGGTAAGGATTTGTGTGGCAAAAGGCACAATGCATATTTTGACAATTACTTTACTTCGGTTCACCTGGCAAAAGAACTATTGAACATTGGCTTGTACTCATGTGGAACAATGCGGACCAACAGGATTGGATGGCTTTTGAAACTTAGCAAATTATCAATGAAGAAGAAAGCTTGTGGTTATTATAAACAACGACAGAATGGTTCACTTGTCACCACAGCGTGGAAAGACAACCATCCCATTTTCTTGCTCTCAACAAACCATGACCCTGCCTCACCAGCAATGTCTGTGACCAGGAGACAATGAGATGGTACTGCTGTATCAACTGCATGTGCAGACTTACTGCAGCAGTATAACACGCACATGAATGGCATGGACGTTGCTGACAAGCCCCGGGGGCAGTACCCATGCTCCAGAAAATCAAAGAAGTGGCGGATATACTTTGTCTGGGTTTTGTGGGACATGGCATTGGCAAATGCATTTACTCTGTTCTGAGAGAGCATGAATCATGTTCAACAATCGAAGACTGGATGAGTGACCAAGCACAGACAACTGAATTTCTGAATGATCCTCTCTGAGACTTTGTTGGAAGGATATGCACGTAGAAGTTGCTGTCCCAGAACAAGAAGGGTGAGAGTTGTAAGGAGAGGAGAGAGTAAGCATCCAGAGAAACAGTAGAGGGGACACAAAATAAAACATGATAGGAGTTGTGCAGTGCAATGGCTGTGGGGCGGCAGTGTTCCGGGAGACATTCTGGAGGCTGCGATGCTGCCCTATTTGCAGGCATCTCTCTGGTCTGAGAGAGGAGGTTGCCCGTCTCCAGGCTGACCTGGCTAGGATTATGCAAACCTCCCCACCCAAGGGACCACCAGGGCCAATGCCACTACCTCAGAGGTTGCCAAGAAAGAGGAGTGGCTGGACCAGGGTGGGCTCAAGGAGGAGAGGGTGGTGAACAGAGTTGCATCCTCCAGCTGTACCTCTTCACAATTCATTCACTCTTCTGGTGGATAGTGGTTCCTCTATGGAGGCACCTGCAGTGGAGAACAAGGAGGATGCTGGGAACCTTCACAAGAGACCCAAAGGAGGGTGGCATGGGACCCCGGGAAGGAAACAACTCCTGGTGGGGACTCAATCATTAGGGGGTAGAATTGGGGAGGATGGGGAGAGGAAGTAAGGTGCCTTCCAGGCGCCACAGCTTGGAGGGACAGGAAGCGAATCCTCAGGATCATGGGAGGAGCTGCACGAGGGAGGGAGCTGGATGTCATTGTCCACCTGGGGACAAATGACCTGGCTAGGAATGAGATCAGAGCAGTGCAAGAGGAGTTTGTAGAGTTGGGAAGGGGCCTTAGACAAGTAGCGCATATGGTCACCTTCTCGGAGGTGCTGCCTGTCTATGGCAAGGGAGATGCTAGGGCACTTCTCACCAGGGAATTCAATGAGTGGTTGAAAAACTGGTGTGGAGCTCAGGTTTTGGCTTCATTGGGACTGGGAAGCCACCTGGAGGAATGCAGACCTATACTGGTGCGATGGTCTGCATCTGTCAGGGGAACCAGGATCCTAGGTGAGAGGTTTAAATGCTTCATTGAAGCATTTAAACTAGCCAAGGGGAGGCACTGAAAGGAGCTGGAAATCCAAGCCTCCCCACAAAACATGAGTGATTAGTGAGGTAAACACCAACGTACAGAAGTTATTAGGGAGCAGAACAGATTTAAATGTAAAAAAAGGCAAAGGCAGTAAGGACAGTAATGGGGCTAAAAGGGTAAGGCTATCAAAAAGTGGAGGGTGATGAGTACCAATGCCCGTAGTCTGTGTAACAAGCTCCCTGAACTAGTGGCCTTGATGGAAGAGGGTTGCCTGGATATTGTGGCAGTCACAGAAACATGGTACACGAAGAACCATGACTGGTGTGTCAACATACCAGGATACACAATCTACAGGAGGGATAGGGAGGGTAAAAGAGGAGGAGGAGTAGCTCTCTATGTAAAGGAAGGGATCAAAGCAACAGAACTAAAGAGTAAACAGGGAGCAGATGAGGCACTTTGGGTCACCCTGGAGACAGGAAATGGCACCACAATCCGCATGGGGGTTGTATACAGACCCCCATCTCAGGGGAAGGGAATGGACAAGGAAATGATAGAAGGCTTTCTTAGAATGGCAGAAAAAGGGGAGATATTGTTGATGGGGGACCTGAATATGCCAGATGTTAACTGGAGCACCTTTGCTGCAGGCACATCCAAGAGCAGGGTCATTCTTGATGCTCTACAGGGGGCATGTCTCAGACAGCTAGTATTGGAACCGACTGGAGGGAGCAATCTTAGACCTGGTACTTTCAAATGGGGATGGAGAAAGAATCTCAGATTTAGAAGTGGGTAGCCATCTGGGAACAAGTGACCACCAAACAGTGTGGTTCACGACAACCATACAATCAAGCCATACAAAAGCAAGAGTACTAGACTTTAGGAGGGCTGACTTTGGGAAAATGAGAGAGTGCCTCAGAAACACACTAGCAAACAGGCAAGAAGGAGGGTGGAGGAACAATGGGGAGTGATCAAATCAGCCATCACAGAGGCAACAAGCCTCTGAGTAAAAAAAAAAAATCAATAAAACACAACGAAGGAAAAAACCGCTATGGTTCGCAAAAGAGGTGGCAGGGAAGGTTAAGGAGAAAAGGGCAGCATTCAGGAAATATAAGGAAACACAGAAGGAGCAGGACAGAGAACTTTATCAGTTAAAGCAGAAAGAGGCTGGGAAGGTAGTCAGAATAGTAAAGGCCCAAACCGAAGAAAGGATAGCCAATTCTGTTAAGAAGGGGGATAAGACCTTTTATAGGTACATTAGTGAGCGAAGAAAGACCAAAGGAGGGATACTGAAGCTTAATAAAGGGAAGGGAATCTGGGTAGAGGGTGACAGTGAAAAAGCAGGGTTACTGAACGAATATTTCTGCTCAGTATTCACAAAGGAAGAGGAGGGAGAGTTACCTAAACCAAACAAGAGAAATACTCTGAAGACGGGGGTCAATACCAGTCCATTTACAGAACAAAGGGTTCTAAAAGAACTAATAAAATTGAAGGTGGACAAAGCAATGGGGCTTGATGGGATTCACCCAAGAATTCTAAAAGAACTAAGGGTAGAACTAGTGACATCGCTGACTACTCTCTTTAACAAATCATGGGAGGATGGGGTGGTACCCAAGGACTGGAGGAGGCAGATGTAATTCCTCTTCACAAAAGTGGGAGCAGGACAGAGGCAGGAAACTACAGACCAGTTAGTTTGACCTCAGTGTTAGGAAAATGATGGAATCACTTCTGAAGGAAAGAATTGTTGAGTACCTAGAGGCCATTGGGGCACAGGACCCGAGGCAACATGGATTCATGATGGAAGGTCGCTAGATGAATCTAATAAATTTCTTTGACTGGGTGACAAAGTAGTAGATCAGGGAGGGGCTGTGGACATGGTCTACCTAGATTTTAACAAGGCATTTGATACAGTCCCCACAAAGATTAATACACAAGATAGCCAGCCTTGGAATGGGTCCCAAGGTGGTAGCCTGGATAAAAATTGGCTAGACAACAGGACACAAGGGTAGTAGTAAATGGAGTACACAGTGAAGAAAGGAGGGTTACTAGTGGGGTACCGCAGGGTTCAGTACTGGGACCGGTCCTTTTTAATGTCTTTATAAGTGACATTGCAGAGGAACTGGAAGGAAAAGTATGTCTCTTTGCAGATGACACAAAGATCTGCAACAGGGTTGATACACAGGATGGAGTGGAAAGGATGAGAAGGGACTTGGCAAGGTTGGAGGAATGGTCAAATGTATGGCAGCTCAGATTTAATGCAAAGAAGTGCAAGATAATGCACATGGGAAACAAAAACCCAGGGGAAGCGTACACAATGGGGGGTGAGATACTGACAATAGTAAAAATAGAAAGGGACCTGGGGGTAATTATATCAGATGACCTAAAGGTGGGCAAGCAATGTGAGAAGGCAGTAAGGAAGGCTGGGGGGATACTGGGATGCATAGGAAGAGGCATCAATAGTAGAAAACAGGAAGTTGTTATCCCTCTGTACAGACAGTTGGTGAGACCCCATCTGGAGTACTGTGTGCAGTTCTGGAGACCCCATCTCCGCAAAGACATAGACAGAGTGGAGGCTGTCCAGAGGAGGGCAACCAAAATGGTGCAGGGTCTGCACCAGAAGACATACGAAGAAAGACTAAAGGAGCTTAATATGTATACTCTTGAGGAAAGAAGGGAGAGAGGGGACATGATACTTTCAAGTACCTCAAGGGAATTAACAAAGTCCAAGAGGGTAGCATCTTCCAGAAAAAGAGATGTGCAAGTACAAGGGGGCACAACTTGAAGATAGAGGGGGGACGGCTCAGGGGTAATGTGAGGAAGTATTTTTTCACTGAGAGGGTTGTGGATGCATGGAACAGCCTCCCTGAGGAGGTTGTGGAGTTAAGAACAGTGGGGGACTTCAAGAATGCATGGGACAGGCATAAGGCAGTCCTAGGGGTGGGTAAGAGGAAGTAAGCTGTTGAGTAACTAGGATCTGCAGCTTATCTGTTAGGTAGGAAAATGGGCAGACTAGGTGGGCCAAGCGGTCCTTATCTGCTGTCAAATTCTATGTTTCTATGTTTCTATAGAAGACATAGTGCCTCACTTCCAGTAATCACACAGAATCTGACTTATGATGGACTACACTACCCGGTGAAAGGGAAGAAGGGGAGGTGCAGAAATTGTTTGCAGAAGAAAATATGTGCCAAACCTTCATATACATGCAGCACATGCAAAGTACACCTCTGCGTTGATTGTTTTCCTGAGTATCACCAGGACAGATAAAGGCTCAAACTGGCAACACAAGAAAAGACTTACCCCCAGTACTGCCTCTGCAGCTTCTCTGACTGTACACGATGGGGGGCTGCAGGGCAAGTGAACAGACATACCAGATTGTGTGAGTTCAAGAGACCAGAGTGCTGCGACTGCACGAGAGAGAGACCAGAGTGTTGCGACTGCGAGAGAGAGAGACCAGAGTGCTGTGAATAGGAGAGAGAGAGAGCCCAGAGTACTGTGACTGTGAGAAAGAGACCAGAGTGTTGCGACTACGAAAGAGAGACCAGAGTGCTGTGTTTGCAAGACAGAGAGAGAGATCAAAGTGCTGCGGCTGCAAGAGACACCAGAGTGCTGCAACTTCGACTGTTTGGTTGAATCAGATTCCTGGAGGGGGAGAAACTTCAAGAGACCTTAGGGAGACCAGAGTGTGCGACTTGGATTGATGAGATGTGCAGAGGTGGTAGCAGATGCATAGTAGAGCAGGATGAGGAAATG
The DNA here is from genome assembly GCA_016271365.2 of Neoceratodus forsteri. Lineage (NCBI taxonomy): Eukaryota > Metazoa > Chordata > Ceratodontiformes > Ceratodontidae > Neoceratodus > Neoceratodus forsteri. Next base: position 107,508,990 of record CM057450.1, on the reverse strand, counting down.
GCAGAGGAGAGAAGCAGCTGACGTGAAGAATGACCGAATGGCAGAAGTGGGAAACTGTGGATGAAATGGTTTGATGGCAGGTAGGTGGTGCTGCAACAATCAGGTGGTGGAAATGCAGCATATGTTATCTAAATGCAACCCCCTACAAATGGGGGTTCCCAAAAAGTCTCCCTTGAGCTTGCCTAAATGCTCACTGCCAGGCCGGTGTCCTGCATTTTAGCAGTTTAAATGTGATTGCCAGAGCCTGTAAAGCCTCTGTGCACTGTCGCTTTAAGAGCTGCTTGATTGCAGTAATCTGAGATGGAGTTCTGTTGAAAGATGTAATTATTTGCTGAAAAACATTTAGAATGATAATGATAATGTAGTTTGTCTAACCTGCTATCTTTGTAGCAAGGACTGTTTTGTTTGTCTCCACTATCTTGGTCCTGAACTGCAAATTGGACCAATCAGTTCTGTGGGACCTAAAACGTAGCCGGACTACAGGAGCTGTGTGAATTCAAAGTCTTAGGAACTGTGGTTTGAGTTTTTGCACCTTTTTTGCAACTGAAGAGGGAGCTCTTGCTTTGATTGACAGCCAAATCAGCCAACCAAAGCTTTTGGATCTTGGGGAAGTCCCGGGCTGCTTGCAGTTTTCTGTTAGAACTAAGCTGGAAGCTGAGCAAGAAGGAGCTAAAGTGATTCTGAGAGCAATCCTGAGTGGATTCGCATAGGAGAACTATGAAAAGGCTGAGAGTTTGGCCTCCACGTCTGCCTGCTGCTCCTGAGAGGGAGAGAAGAGAATTATTTTGGACTAAATCCAAGTTTGTGACTAAAGTAAGCTCAACCTGAAGAAGACCGAATATTTTTGCTGAATGCGATCAGCCTGTCAGGAGTTCCAGCTACCCCTAAGCTCCCGGTGTGTGCAGAGACTTTGCGATTGTGCCCGGGGAGCGCTTTGCCTGGTACAGTAGAATTCCCGTACATGTAAATGTACTATGAGCTGCTAGTGGGTTGTAAGTTAATTCCCCACTGTGTGAACTGTGTTTTGCTTGCTGGAAGCTGTATCCAGCCCAAACTGGACTGCTTCTGAACTTGTCTCCGTGCGGTCTGGGTTTTGCCAGACTGGCCCAGCCAGACTACCCACTGCACAGAGAAGCCATCGACGAGAGACCTGCCCGGGGATCAGCCCCCTGCTCCACGCTTGAACAGGAACGACACCTCTGTGACTTGTGTGGGCCCTGCTTCTCCTGGCATTCCAGATCAACCACTTGCAGTCTCGATTTTCGTCCAGCCTGTGTCCAGTCATGGGTATTGTGAGTAAATACCAGGGTAGCTCCCTACAACAACAACTTAATCTGAGTGTGTCATCTAATTGTCTTGTTGTTGCGTTTCCTTTACGAACTGAGCCCTCTGGCTCCGGATTACAAATATTGTGTACCGTACATGTTGTGTTTTCTAACACAGGGCCCTAACCAGCTGCAACCCTGGGTAACTGTCCTGGCTAGCCCATCTCTTCTCTACCTTGGTACCCAGAGGTGGACTGTGTGTGAGGACTCAAAGCGCATGCATAACTGCTTGATTGATATAACCTTTAAGCTAATTAACCTGATTTTGCCCCTCCCTTGTTCAAGTCCTCTGAATAAATCAGACCTAACTTTTTCTGCATGTAATCTGACTGTGGTTCCAGTTTGTGCTCAAAGTACTGTATTGTTGCTATTTGCTGTGCTTAACCTTGTTTAACAGGGGGTCCCAGGGTTGAGCCAGAGGAACCAACTCTGGTGGTAACTGCAAACAGTATGGGTACTTGTGTGGTGTACCAGGGGTATTGTGAAAGTGATTATTGTACAGTGTTTAGGCCACTAGAGGGGAAAGAGGGGGGTTACAGTGTTCAGAAGGGCTGTGCCCAGATTAGCTTGACCACTACCAACCCTGACCTCCGGGTGGAGGCACCCGTTTCAGAGCTCAGGCCCCTTAACCTGCTACTAGCCATGCAGGCAGGGGTAGTAGCCCTTGGAATAGCGCCACCTAGGGGTTACATAAAAGTTGTAAACATAGGTATTGTTACTGATTTGGGAAATAAAAACTTTGCGGATTGAGACAAAGAAAAGGTCAAAGAGATGCAGTGTCATGGGCATGAATCGGATTGTCTTGCGTTGGTGGAACTCCTGCTTGGCCCGTTGGTGTTTTGGAGGTAATGTAGTGATATGTCAGTCATTGAATGGGCTGCACCAAATGAAAATTAAAAATACTGAGCTAAAAGAGGTCTGATGAGTGAAAGTAAGGCAACAAGAGGCAGAAACTTTACTTGGGAGTTCCCGGGTGGTGAGATAAAGGTATGGCAGAAGTGTTGCGTTGAAAAAAGGATCGCGAGTGTGGTTTCACACAGCAGGGTACAGTTGGTGTCAGGCTTCTTTTACTGCCCAGACCAAGGGGGCCAACTGAAAGAGCTAATGGAGGGCAGAACCAGGCAATACTTTGGGAGTCTGCTGTTACCTTTTATATCTGAGGTTGTTTGTTTCCCCTTGGTCTGCTAGGAAGTGCTGTCACCTGTCATTATGTGTGATGAGCATAGCAGCTCTCTGCCTGGCAATGGACATATGTATCACTGGCCAACCAATACATCATTGTCACAGCAGAGCAGTCAATCAGTAGCTCCGCGGGCAACGTTTTGACAGAGCGATCACAATGATGATGTGGTGGTGTAGTGGCACAGAGGTTGAAGTGTTAGCTGGCAGACTGAGAACTGTTGTAACAAAATATTATCAAAGTATAGGACTGGAATGATCAAAAGGAATGGGGTTGGGGAAGACCTCAGAAATAAAATGTAGCACGTGACTATTCCAGTGTGCCTGTTTTTGTTTCCAGTACCTCTTTCAGTATAATTTATGTGGAATGGAAGTTCTAGCTCAGTATTTTTTATTTTCATTTGGCTGCAACATTGCCCATTCTGTGTTTCACGCAGTCCTTCGCACTATCCGTTGTGCATGACATCGACTGTTTGGTTGAAGCAAATTCCTGGATGGGGTAGCAACTTCGAGAGACCAAAGTGTGTAAGTTTGAGAGTCTGTTGTGTGTGATGTCGACTGTTTGGTTGAAGCAAAGTCCTGGAGGGGGATGAAAGGACTAAAGACATCAAATAGACCACGTTCCGATGACATGCAAGACAACACATCACCTACAGTTAGACCGGCTGCTGTAGAAGGAGTGATGAGATGAACACAGAGGTGGTGACCCTGCAACTGTCTTGGGGTGGTGGTATTACAGGAGCACAACGAGGGAACTGCAGAGGATCACAGAGGACAAGAACGTTTCAACAGACTAGTTTTTTTATTTTTCATCACAGGGAACCACTGACAACATGGGAGAGGTTGAAGCTTTTTTAATTTTATCATAAAAGAATGCCACAGACAACAGAGGAGAGGATGGAAGTACTTTATTTACAGGACAACACAGACAGCAGAGTAAAGGTTAGAACTACGCCAGGTAAGAATGTAGAAATCTCTTCAGTGCAGATCATCATGGGACACCATCTGAAAAGATAAGAAAAATGTGATTGTGATGATTGTGTAACCCCTCACCCCTGCCTTTTTACTAAAATGACAGGTGGCATGCTGTTGGCATTGGCAGCAATACCGGGTGGGGACCTGGGTTCGGGGAGGGTGAGGTTACCTGGCACAAGGGACCTAGGTTTGTCTACTCTGCACAGGGGCACCCAAGTAAATCCAACTACAGGAAGCAAGAACTGTAATGTCCAGAACCAGGATTGGGATTTTTCAGTGTGGCTTTATTCATAAACTAGCTGAACATAAACAAAGCATAGATGGTCCCCCAAGGGGCTACGTTCACGTATATGCAGATTAGAGACTACAAGGTGGTCCACTTGAAGAATGAACACATTTCTACTATGGTCTGGCTCTGGACCCACTAGGCACTCAGCCCGGACTTGCATGTGCTTTGGATACACAGCCCGACTGGCCCGGCTCCCCTGCCGGCCACTTGACTGATGGTCCATTTAAAGAATGAACCCAACTTTACTTAGAGAGACTCCCATCACACAAGGAGTATATTTTCCCAAGCTGTAGCTCCCCACACCACTTAGAGTCTGCGACTCTTAGAGAGATTTGATTTCTTACTTCCTTCAAACTCCCATCAAACAAGGAGACTCCCATCAAACAAGGAGTAATTTTCCCATCCTGTGGCTCCCCACACCACTTAGAGTCTGCGACTCTTAGAGAGATTTTCAAGTTGCGACCCACGTCTGGGTACCCACCTCATCACTGGCCAAGTGCATGAGGCAAGTAGCAATCACAGTAGAAATCCGTAGAGGTGGACCTGGTTACTAAAGATGGGGATGTTCCCACCTCCAGCTCCCACAGCCCATACCCGGCCATTTCTCTGGACAAACAGAAACTTAGAACTTTAAAATGTAGATTGAGCAGGTGGATGACCTGAGCGCCCTCTACAACAGTACTTGAAATCCATTCAGACTTTAAACTTTAACTACTCCATTTGTTTGTCCTAGTACAATAGGCCTCCCAAATAGTAGTGCACATCCCAGCTTTTTCTTCATAATTTCCAAACTGAAGAAAACATTTTGTTTGCCCTCTCCAATAGAGCACAACACTCACCCTTTCGTTGCAGGTGCCCCACAGGCGAAGTACCACTTCTTTCACTGTTATACAAGAACAGAAACTGTAAACAGGCAGCTTTCTTCTATAGTGGAAATAGGGGATTGCCCCTGGAATCCACAGAGGGACTTTTCTTCCACCACCCCACCCGGAGAGGGGCACTGAGACCTGGACAGTGGTCTCCACCACTTTCAAAAGGTAAACAGGAACACACTTCCTTCTTGCTTTAAGACAAACAGAAGACTGACTTTGAAAACTCCCAAAGTTCTAACTCACTCCCTGAGCTGCAGATTCCAATGTGGCTTATGCAGCTGTGACAGTTCTATGGTGATGTCATCTCTCAAGTCTCAGCTGTGACTGAGAACAGAGTGAGACAGTGTGAAACCCATTTAACTGGAGTTTCACAAGCTGCCTTCCCTGCCTACCACTAGGTCTTACTGGGATTCTAGTAACCCCGGGTAACAAGGGTGTTATACTCGCCCTTGACCAGGAAAATGACTGTCCCCAGTCATTATGCACCCGGCCTTAGGCCATCCCACCCTATGTGCTACCTGCAGAGGGGGGTGATCAGGCCCCCTCCTACCATGTGCAAGCACAGGCAGGCAACACTAAGGGCGCTAGAGGCCTGTAGCTGACATGTCAGCCTCTACACTATCCACTTACTATGGACACCTAGTGGCTCTGGTAGAACCGTCCAGAGCATAGCCCTGATAGATCAGCACTGCAGTCCCTACAGCTGTTCAGGACCACAGCCTGTCTATCCCCCCTAACCCTCTAGGGAAAACCTATCTGCCTCTAACATAACATCCCAAAACAAAAACAAAACCCGGGGACCTCCCCGACCTTGGGCAACCTGCAACTACAACACAGTACTTTAAATTATACACAATAAAGCACTGACGATGAACTCCGATGAGCCCCTCCTCCTCTTCTTGTCTTCTCGTCTGTCTTCCCAGGAACACCTGTATGAAAACGACAAAAACAAAACACACTCCTAATCTGCATGCACAGTCTACCTAAACAACAACAACAACCCCACCATACAAAAAAAAAACCACTAAACAATCCCAAAAATAATTTTTTTTAGAAAAAGGGTAGAAAAACAGTATTTACATTAGAATTCAATAATGACATTATTTACAATACACATTTGGGGGGATGGAGTGCCCTAAAAGTCCCAACTAGTGACCACAAGGCTCGAAGGCTAGTCCAATAAAGAGTCTCTCCTGGGCCGGAGCCCCGTGAACCACAGTTCTAGAAGGCCAAAGTCCGAAAGGGGAGAGTCTTTGCGGACAGTTCACACATTTTTGAAGTCTGTAGTGTAGGGTGTGTACTGCAATGTCATAAAGATAGAAAAAATGTTTTTGGACTTACCAGCCATTTGTAGTATACCAATGGCACCAACCTTGTCCCTGACGAAGACTCTCCCTGGCAGCATTTCTTCTGATACAGCTGGGTGGACATCTTCCGGGAACTGCAGGAGTGCACATCTGAAAACAGCTGGGCTGATGTCATCTCTGGAGAAGGCACCTTAGAACAGGAACAAAAAGAAAAACAGCTGGTCCGACGTCATCCGATTACCAGGTGATGAACAGGAAACAGCTGGGATGGTGTCCTCTCTGGATCTGAAGTCATCTGGTGGGCCAGTAGATGGTTGCTGAACAAGACAGTACACTGTAGACTGATGAATGTGAGCACCTAGGTCCTTGGTTATTCATATTGGCGGATCAATAAGGGCACTTCACAGTCTAATGTGGCAGTATTGACTACCACTTGTAGCTTTCCATTTTGTAGGCACGAGGCTTAATTGCTGGAGATCCTTGCACTGAGTCAATAGTACCGGGAGTAAGGGCTTGAATTATTACCCCATCTGGGCGAACATAACTCACACAGTGGGAGACTTCCGTCCCTCTCAGTCCCACCTATTCTCACTCTGTCCATACAAGTGTCCTGCCTCTCTTCCACTGGGTATACTTTTGTGGAAGTCTATTCTTTACATGGTGGTTGGCCCCAGGATGCACATGTTTCGTTGCTTCATCCCAGATCCAGGATTTCCTGCAGTCCTCAATCTCCTCCAGACTCTCCGAGGAAAGGTAGGAAAGGTCATACCATAGATTTCATTGGCCTTTCTATGAACCAGTCTCTCCTCTTTACTTGCTTTGGTCAATCTGAGACCGCTGGCCTGGCTTGGGGTGGCCAGTCCTGGTTCTGCCAGCTCGCATCCTCAAAGAAATTAAAACGGATCCTGACTTCTTCTTCTTGTAAAGCCAGGGCAGTGCTCATCACCACCTTCTTTAACACATTTCTCCGAGGCAAGATCTTGGAGGTACCCGTTCCTTTCTCACAAGGCCACAAGGTTCCACTCATCTTCCTCTTCACTGAGGATCTGAGCCCAGGAGTGAGCAGTTCTCACCCCAGAGACTATCCATTCATCACTAGGAGTGGAGGTCGAGACCTCCTATTCAAAGGCCTCCCACATCTCATCTTCATTTAAGAGACTTGGGCTAGGCCCCCCCCCACCCAGGGGTCTATTGATGCTTTATCCGAACTTTCCTTCTGAGATCCAGCATCCAAAACTTCAATTTCAGATTCAGTTTCTAATTCTGCACCCTCTAGCTTTGTGCCACACTCCTCCGAGAGACCTTCCTCCACAGGCTCCGCCTGATGCTGTGTGCTGCCAACTGCAGATTCTTGAATTTTTGTCCATGTGGGAGCCAAAGAATTGGAGGCGCTTTATACAAGCCATATTTTGTAGACATCCAGCACAGTGAGGAATCAGAGGACATCCCTTCCAGCACTCCAAGCATATCTGGCATACGCACTGGATAATGGAATTGCCACATCAGGAGGTTGCCTCCATAGCACCACTTTTCAATATCTCTCAGTCTATTTACTGCTGCTGTTACTGCAACCGGGCATGATCCGGGTAACGAGCTAGTCCTAGAGGCCATAACTGCAGAAAAATAAACAAAAGTTCACTGTAACTGAAAGTCCCACTTTAATGAACACACTCTGTAGCGCTAAAAATGGCTCCTCTGCTGCTGTAAGCCACTTTACTACCCCACCTGTAATGGCACTCCTGTGCATCAACATTTAGACTCTGGGTCAAACCACTGCACCCGATTTATATCAGCTACTGATAACTTTTATTCAAACTGCACAACTTGCTCTGATCTGGCTTTTCACACATTTACAGGTTTTCCTTGGACTTTTCACATGTTGGCAACATTCATTTAATTACAGTCCCTTAAAACATCAGGTTTCAACCGGGATTGCCTGCTTCTACTATTGTCCACTTTTTACAACCACAGTCTCTCTCTGGCTGAAAACTTCAAACTGGGGCTATTTTCTACTCCATGCACACATTCAATGGCTTTACAGACTTGCACTTGCTAGCAGGACATCACACAGTTGCTACTTGCAAAGCGACTATACAGCTGCACACACATTTTATATGGCATTACTGAAAATCACTGTTTGAGCAGTTTTAAATTGTTTACTCACTGTTATTGTAGCAACTTGCTGCGATGGGGTAAACCGGCCTGCAGCCAGATTTTGAAGGCCTCAGAATGCAAACGGGTGGGCAGTCTCCGCGATCGTCGTTTTAACCACAAAATTCACTAACTCGATGATCGATTTGTGGGTTGAGCCCGATTTTTTAAACTAGAAAGTCACTTTTTGAATGTTTACAGCACTTTGAATACTTCGCGACGCTCCTCCACTGCCAGTACACGCACTACTCTCTGTCTCCCTCTCGAATGCTGAGGCAAACTCTGAAAAGCTGGCTGAGGGGTGGGACCAATGGCAAACTGACCAACCACACGACGCCTTGCAAATGAGCCTCTTCTTCCTCGCGAGGGCTCCTCTCCTCACGGCGATCGTCAAGCAGGCAAATTTAAACTGAAAATGCACACTTTTTTTTTTTCCACTGACTCCACGGCGGGAGCCCCATTTCAATCATGTAACGTTGCCATTAACTCTGCAGTCTCTAACTTTGCACAGAAAGCATTTCCAACATCCAAGGCATATTTTCTCTGTTGCTACCCCTAGTTTTCCACACTTTCCTTCACAGAAATTCATTTTAAAAGCATTTTAAACGTCCAGGGCACAATTTCTCTGTTACTACCCCTAGTTTTCCACACTTTCCTTCACAGAAAATCATTTTAAAAGCATTTTAAACATCCAGGGCACAATTTCTCTGTTGCTACCCCTAGTTTTCCACACTATTCTTCACAGAACTTATTTTAAAAGCTGACAAAAACGCTGTAAACAATTTTGATGCAGGACAAGGACACACTCTTTGGCTTTACAGCTCCTTGATAAACAGTTGGCATTTTTTAAACAGCAGCACAAGATTCACAGCACACAGCAACACACTAGGGAAATTGCTTCAGCTTTTTGGGCTACCCACTGCCAGATAGCCAAAAGCAGCTTGCCCTTGCCAGCACCTTCCTTCCTTCCGAACAAATCCAAGCGGTGCCTCCATTTTGTAACCCCTCACCCCTGCCTTTTACTAAAATGACAGGTGGCATGCTGTTGGCGTTGGCAGCAATACCTGGTGGGGACCTGGGTTCGGGGAGGATGAGGTTACCTGGCACAAGGGACCTAGGTTTGGCTACTCTGCACAGGGGCACCCAAGTAAATCCAACTACAGGAAGCAAGAACTGTAATGTCCAGAACCAGGATTGGGATTTTTCAGTGTGGCTTTATTCATAAACTAGCTGAACATAAACAAAGCATAGATGGTCCTCCAAGGGGCTACGTTCACTGTATATGCAGATTAGAGACTACAAGGTGGTCCACTTGAAGAATGAACACATTTCTACTATGGTCTGGCTCTGGACCCACTAGGCACTCAGCCCGGACTTGCATGTGCTTTGGATACACAGCCCGACTGGCCTGGCTCCCTTGCCGGCCACTTGACTGACGGTCCATTTAAAGAATGAACCCAACTTTACTTGGAGAGACTCCCATCACACAAGGAGTATATTTTCCCAAGCTGTGGCTCCCTACACCACTTAGAGTCTGCGATTCTTAGAGAGATTTGATTTCTTACTTCCTTCAAACTCCCATCAAACAAGGAGACTCCCATCAAACAAGGAGTATATTTTCCCATCCTGTGGCTCCCCACACCACTTAGAGTCTGCGACTCTTAGAGAAATTTGATTTCTTACTTCCTTCAAACTCCCATCAAACAAGGGCTCCCATCAAACAAGGAGTATATTTTCCCATCCTGTGGCTCCCCACACCACTTAGAGTCTGCGACTCCTAGAGAGATTTTCAAGTTGCGACCCACGTCTGGGTACCCACCTCATCACTGGCCAAGTGCATGAGGCAAGTAGCAATTACAGTAGAAATCTGTAGAGGTGGATCTGGTTACTAAAGATGGGGGGGTGTTCCCACCTCCAGCTCCCACAGCCCATACCCGGCCATTTCTCTGGACAAACAGAAACATAGAACTTTAAAATGTAGATTGAACAGTGGATGACCTGAAGCACACCCTCTACAACAGTACTTGAAATCCATTCAGACTTTAAACTTTAACTACTCCATTTGTTTGTCCTAGTACAATAGGCCTCCCAAATAGTAGTGCACATCCCAGCTTTTTCTTCATAATTTCCAAACTGAAGAAAACATTTTGTTTGCCCTCTCCAATAGAGCACAACACTCACCCTTTCGTTGCAGGTGCCCCACAGGCGAAGTACCACTTGTTTCACTGTTATACAAGAACAGAAACTGTAAACAGGCAGCTTTCTTCTATAGTGGAAATAGGGGATTGCCCCTGGAATCCACAGAGGGACTTTTCTTCCACCCCCGAGAGAGGGGGCACTGAGACCTGGACAGCGGTCTCCACCACTTTCAAAAGGTAAACAGGAACACACTTCCTTCTTGCTTTAAGACAAACAGAAGACTGACTTTGAAAACTTCCAAAGTTCTAACTCACTCCCTGAGCTGCAGATTCCAATGTGGCTTATGCAGCTGCGACAGTTCTATGGTGATGTCACCTCTCAAGTCTCAACTGTGACTGAGAACAGAGTGAGACAGTGTGAAACCCATTTAACTGGAGTTTCACAAGCTGCCTTCCCTGCCTACCACTAGGTCTTACTGGGATTCTAGTAACCCCGGGTAACAAGGGGGTTACAATTGTAATAATTTTGTTGTTGACATTCTCTATTCTATATGATAAGGCTTGTGGCTGCTGTGCCAAATACCATGGGTGCCATCGTACACATGTTTGTCTGTGTTGTGATGTTATGCCCATAAATTGCGCAACACTGATGAATGCTACATGTGCGTGTTGTGCGAGAGATTGTGCCACTGTGCACATCATATTTGTGAAGCTGCTGTGTTGTTGAATGTGTTTGGATATGTTGATGGTGAATTATGTATGGTTGGATACAAATGATAAATAGACTCAATATATAGATGTGTGTGTGTGAGAGTGTGTGTATATATGTATATATATATATATACATATATATGCACACACACACACGCACACACTAGGGGTGAGTGGTAAATAAGTGACATTAAACAATGTATCATTCACTGCAGTGTGATATTTTACCTTCTGCTCTACTGTGATGATATCAGACATTTACACACAGATCACAAAGGTCACTGATATCATCACCCTGAGCAGCTTTCCCTCAGCATGCAGAAACACCTGTCCTGTTACCATAGACACAAATGCAGAACTACCTGAGAGGTCTCACTGCTGCCTACAGCTAACTCAGTGAGCATTACAAAACACACCTATCCCCCCCAACTTCCAGCTCATTACTGTGATGCTCTCAACTTGATGCAGCCAGAACTCCAAACAGCACAGCTTCACAGAACAGTCTAAACTACCGCCTGCAGCTAACTCAACTTCCACTGAACCACACTCTCACTTGTTCTTCAAACTCGGATTCTCACCCATTACAATTACTGTAACAATCTCAACTTCACTGCAGCCAGAATCCTAAAGAGCACAACTTCACAGAACACTCTGCAGTCTGCCTGCAGCTAACTTAATTACCACTGAAAACAGTATCAGCTGTTCTGACACTCTGCCTCTCAGCTCATTACAATTACTGCGATGCTCTTAACTTCACTGCAGCCAGGCTGCTAAACAATACAGCTTCACAAAAGTATGTTTCTCACTCCTATCTCAAACTAACTCATTTAGCATTGCAAAACACACTCATGTGTCTCTCAGAGTTTAAAACACTGCCAGCCCATTCAGAAAAGCTCACACAGAATGAGCAAACACATAAACTGGAACAGAACACAAGACAGCATAACAAAACTTCTGAAACTCTTGGCCCTATTGTATATATCGAATACATGATGGGCATATCGTGTGCTGTGGCAAATATTGTCACTCCTGCATCGTGAGATATCCAGAGCTTACTCTGCAGGAGTGACAGTATTTGCCATATCACACTCATGCCCATCATGTATCCCATATATATATATATATATATATATATATATATATATATATATATATATATATATAGATATACACATACATACACACAAACATATACAGTTTATATATGTATATAGTGTGTGTGTGTACACACACACATGCACACAGATATATATATATATACATATATATATATATATATATATATATATATATATAATATTGCAGAATATATCTGAATGAGTGGCAAGTGAGCTTGGGGAATATAATGAGTAATGGAGTGTAGCACTGCCAGAAGTGATGGTTCCCTGAGCTCACTAGACATGAGTTCCGATCCACTAAAGGAACGATTGGGGGGTGTACTTGGAGGAGGTGGGAGGTCTGGATAGTCGGCAACATGGGTTTGTGCCAGGTAGATCATGTCAAACCAATCTTGTGGAGTTCTACGAATGGGTAACATCAGAACTGAACTGGGGAAAGCCTGTGGATGTATTATTCTTGGACTTCAGCAAGGCGTTTGACTCTGTCCCCACAATGGTCTGGTGGAGAAACTGATGGGGTTGGGAGTAGGCCCTTTGATGGTCAGATGGATTGAAAACTGGTGAGCTGGATACACCCAGAGAGTAGTGGCCTGTGGGGAGCTCTCGAACCCTAGAGAGGTTGGTAGTGGGGTACCACAGGGCTCGGTCCTGGGTCCGATCCTGTTTAATGAATACATATCAGACATCAGGGAGGGTATAGGGTGTGAAATGAGTCTCTCCGCTGATGACTCCAAGATGGGAGCAGTAGTTGAGGGAGAAGAGGGGAGGTTGGCCCTGCAAGGGGGGACCTGGATACCCTGGAAAGCTGGGCTCACACATGGAAATTAAATTTCAATATCACCAAGTGCAAGGTGTTACATCTTGGGTGGGGAAACCCTAAACACAGGTACACCCTGGGAGGGGAGGTGCTGGAGGCCTCAATAAGGGAAAAAGACCTAGGGGTCATGGTGGATGCAAGTATGAATAACTGAGCAGTGCAGGAGAGCGGCTAGCAAGGCAAACAGGATGTTGGGATGCATCATAAGGGGGATCACCTCTAGGAACAAGGAAGTGATTCTGCCGCTGTACAATGGACTGGTTAGACCACACCTTGAGTACTGTGTACAGTACTGGAGATCACACTTGAAGAGGGACATACAGCTCCTGGAGAGGGTACAGAGGAGGGCAACTAAGATGATACAAGAGCTAGGGGATTTGACGTATGAGGACAGACTTGAGGAGCTCTGCCTGTTTTCATTGGAGGAGAGGAGAGACAGGGGGACATGATTGAGGTCTTCAAGTACCTCAAGGGAATAAATAGGGAAAACATGGAGGGGATCTTTAGACTAAAGCAGGGAGGTATCACCAGAGGGCATGGTTTGAAGTTGGAAGGTGGAAGGGGGGAGAAAACAGGAGGAGGTTTTCACTGAGAGGATGGTGGACCCTTGGAATGCACTGCCTGGTGAGCTGGTTCAGAGATCCACAGTGGAGGGCTTCAAGAGAGGGTGGGACAGACACAAAAAGTGGATGTATCAGATGATGGCCTGTCCCGGGGTGGGGTGGGGATGAATGATAGGGGTTTCTGGAACACAAGGGGGGGAGGGCCTCGGCACCCAACTAGGGATCTGAGGTTCGAGCAGACTCGATAAACCATAAGGCCTAATCTGCTGGCAAATAGTATGTTAGTATATAAGTGGGAGCGCCCAAGAAGCAGGTAGTGAGAGATATAAGACAGGAGTCCAAAGAAATGAGAGAGGGCAGGGGAGGGCTAAGCAGCCCAAGAGGGGAAAATTCAGAAAGGTGAGGGGGTAGGGGGGTATCCAAGCTAGCAACAGCATGTGGCCTCATCAAGCAGCTAGGATTTGAGATGTGTCTTGAAAGTGGCATGGGAGTCCAGAGAGTGGATGGGCATGGGGATTCTATTCCACAGAATGGGAGCAGCTACAGATGACACTCTGGTACCCATAACCGAGGAGACTTTCGGGTTATCCATGGGGGTAACTGAGGATGCATGCAGACAACTCGAGGGAGTTCTGGTCTTGAGAAGAGATGTATAAGGGGAGGCTTCACCATGCCTGATGGCGCTGCCCAGGAGGAAGCCAAGTCCATAATCAAATCTGCAGTGTAGTGGGAGCCAGCCAAGAGTCTGGTAGAGGTGGCAGTGGTGAGTGGAATATGGCACCAGGAGAGTGAATACATTGTACATTCAGCACTGTTCCCAAAGATAAGATGGTAGAATGGGGAATGTGACTGAAACTGATAGTATAGCTGTGGTGGCGGTGATGATGCGATTGATGCAAGTTCCTCGTGAAGATGTGTCATGCTCATGGTGGTCCTGGGACTCAGGATCAGAATTCACAGCAATCACCATAAGGCAGGTGCAGAGTAGGGCCACACATTATTACTGTTGTTTATTTTATGTATTCATTATGACACAGGCCACCAATAAGCTCATTGGAGTATGCCAACAAGTTGGCTTGTGAACTGTAGATAAAATGATGGCAATGTTATTAGTGTAGGGCTGTAAAGTTCACATCCAGACATTACCCTAAGTCTTCTTTGTTTATTTATCTACCATCAAACTTCTTAAAGTTTATGTGCGCGAGCTACATATGGAATCCTTTTGGGGATCCACTTCATAGTTCATTCTGTTACATATAAACATAGAATTTGATGTCAGATAAGGACAGCTTGGCTCACACAATCTGGCTTTTTCTTCCATACCTGCGTTAATACCACAGAAGGCACTTGATCTACAATTATTTCTCCATCACCCTTCTTTTCCACTTTAATTCACTTGTTGTTACCCCATGCATTTTTGATTCCAACCCCTGACTCCACCACAACCAACTAAACTGGAAGGTTATTCCATGAATCCACAACTCTATCTGTGAAGAAGTACTTCCTTACATCTATCTTGAATCTACCCCCCTCCAGCTTCGTAGCATGTCCATTTGTTCTGGAGCTCATTTTTATTCAGAAAAATACTTCCCGCCTGTATCTTACTTACCCCTGTGAGGTATGTAAATGTATCATACCTTCCCTCTCCCTCTTCTCTTCCAGGGTGTACGTATTGAGCTCATTTAGTATCTACTAGTAGGGCTTTTGATGCAGACCCTGCAGCATTTTGGTTGACTTTCTCTGGAGAGACTCAAATCTGTGTACGTCAATGTGGAGATGTGGTCTCCAGAACTGAAGACATTACTGTAAGTGGGGTCTTGGGGTCTTACCAGCAGTCTATACAGATATAACACCACCTTCCTCTTTCTGCTGATGATACCATTCCCTGTGCACCCCAGCATCCCCTAGCTCCCCCAGCTGCATTGTAACACTGGTTGGCCACGTTCAAGTCATCCTATGAGATTACTCACAGGTGTCTTCCCTGCTTTGTGGTTGTCAATACCACTCCACTCATTTTGTAATATGACCCTGGGTTTCTGTGTCCTAAGTGGAGTTTTTTTGCACTTTATCACATTGAAAACAAGTCATGATATTTTTGATCTCTCGTTGAGTTCACACAGTTTTCTGCTCATCCTCTCCACCCCTACTGTAGTGTACATCCTATTGCAGATTTTGGTGTCATCCGTAAAGAGGCAAGCTGTCCTTTCCAACTTCTCTGCAATGACACTTATAAAGACATGAAAGAGAACTGGTCCCAGCACTGATCCCTGAGGCACCCCACAGGTCACACTCGCTTCCTCAGAGTGAACTCTGGTAACCACCTCCCTCTGTCGCCTATCCCCTAATCAATTTCTTACACATTTTACCACATTTTGGACCCACTCCAAAGCTACAAACCTTGCTTACTAGTCTCCTGTATGGAATGGTGTCGAAAGCATTATGCAAGATAAAGTGTGATTGGGCAGTCACGCATGGACTGGAATTTAATCTGAACAAGTGTTCAATTATGTACTTAGCCAAGCATAATTCAGGACATCAATATCTACTAATGAATACGAGCCTAAAGTTTGTAACTGAAGAGAGGGATTTGGGCATTCTAGTAGACAGAGAACTAAGCTTTAAAGGGCACTGTAAGAAAGTTATAAAAAAAAAATCAACTGGGGTCTTGAGTAGCATTAGCAGACACATCAGGAGTAGGAGGAGAGAGGTGCTGATCCTTATGTATACTTCGCAGGTGATGCCGCATCTTGAGTGTTGCTCACAGTTTTGGGCACCAGGGGAAAAAAAAACTGAAATCAGGGCCTTGGAGAAGGTACAGAGGAGAGCCACCAGAATGATAGGGGATTTAAAAGGACTGGATTATGAAGCCAGGATTAACAGTTTGGGTATGTACTCTTTGGAATACTGCTGGTTAAGGGGCGACATGTGCCTTCTCTTTAGGGCACTTACCAACAGTGACCTAAGGGAGTGTTTGAGGCTCAAAATGAAACACCAGGTATGTAGCACAAGATCTCACCCCTACAACTGGAAGGTGAAACATGTAAGATCAATAAAGAAGCCGACTGGTATAATCAGAGAGTGGTGGCAACATGGAAATCATTTATCGAAGAGTTGGTAGGTAGCAAGCACCTAAATGAATATAAAAAAAGGTTGGACGAATATTGTAGTTCACATAATATAAAGGGGTGCAAACATTAAAACTGGGTATAGACACCAAATTGTGGTGAGCGATACGGACAACAGTCTACTAAGATCTGTACACACCTATCTCACCTATGTCACCTAATACTGAAATCTAGGTACAGTATGTCACATTCATCGCTATACCCTGGTCTAACTCCTGATCTGTAATTAGTGTGTTTCTGGACTCGTGAATGTGAATTGTGTTACTGAGTTTGCGCCATCTGCTGGTGGCATTTTGGTGGTGGTTTCCTGTAAAAAAAGTATACAATGCCCAGGGGTGCTGCTGCCTCCGTGTAATGTCACCTTTGAGTGCAGTATGACGTTGAGATGGGGTGCATCATGGTAACCACAGTGCATCGGGCCTATGACAAGGTACAGCCAACCCTGTGAACAAGATACGTGCATGGATAGGATTTAATCTGTTGACTCAAACAACAGTAATATTAAAGGAAGGGCATACATGGGGGTACTAACTGTTTAACACATTATGCAGAAATTATTCACTGGTGTGCACCTTTTATCATCAATACAGATCACTGTTACATAAACCAATATTGTTGTTTGCTCACTACCATAGTTTTTGTGTGTGTGTGTGTGTGGGGTGGTTTTGAGTCATATACACATGCATAACTAGACTTTTTGTATGTGGGTGGGCTGGTGGGGGGGTGGGCCTGTGTCAGATGAATGGCCAATGTGAGGTGAAGGAAAGGCAGCACTGCTGGTACCTGGAGTTGAAAGAAACAGTGAGTGTGTGTATTAACGTACCATCGTCACGAGTAGAAAATCGAATAACATCAGACGGCTTAACTGTGTGCTGTGTGACAATATTGACAACAACACAATGCAAAAACAATATGCTATGACACGTCATAATTGTGTAATGCCCCCCCCCAAATGGGGCTTACCTTAAAAAGCACCTCCAGTTGTGCTCTCGCTGCCTCCCGGCATCCGCCTGTTCCTTATGGCACCTCCTGCCACCTGATTATTCCCCATGTTCCCCTGTATTAGTGAGTCCTACGGGGTTCACAAAATCCATTTGTGAGCAGTCAGCATGTTTGTCTAGGACCACTGCTCGCACCATCATAGGGGTGCACTGCGCAGCCGACCGTGGTTGCGGTCACAAGTCAGGAGTTGTCCCTGATGGTTCCCGGTGCCATGCTAAGTTTTAAAAGGCACCAGGGACATACACAAGAGTAAGAGGAATATTTTAAAAATAAATAAACTGGCAGATGCCATAAGCACTTCCTCTGGGGCACCAGAAAGCCAAAAGGGCAAAGGGTCAGGGCATGGTGCCCTTAATGAATATTCATGAGCTCTGCAGTGTTTCTGGGGACAGTGTGTTATGGGAGCTGTGACTCCCCGAGGGTACAGGGTATTAACTCAAAAGTGGACTTCTTTAAGAGAGAGCTGTTGGGGCTACTAGACAGTAGGGAATTTATTAAATAAAAGTTACCCTGCTGGCTGCACCAGAACGTTAATGTATGGGGACACTAAAATGCAGTGCCTAAAACTGAACTGCAGCCACCATCTTTGTGCCTCTCAACCAACCAGTGGCCAGGATTTAACAAAGGGACTTCTGGGGAACTGACAGAGACTTATGGGGAATTATCTGGGACAAAATCTAGGCACCAGAAAGTAAGCCAATTATTAAATGGGAACTGTTCAAGACGGTTTTGGCAGCCAATAGAATCTCTGGAACTAAGCCCCATATAAAAGGGGGTAAACTGCTCAGTTTGGTCAGATTAGATTTGATTTTCCCGGGAGTTCAGTGTGTGTGCCTCTGGGGAGCCTGCCAGCTCTTAGATGTTGGGCTTGCAAGGCCTAGACTTTTTCAGCCGTTAGTCCACGGGTCCAAGGTGTCTAGCCAGCCCATGTTAGGGTTGCAGCAGCAGGAGATTCATGCAGAAATCAAGCTGGAAAGTCAGGATCAGCCTGCAAGTTGGCTGGAAGGACCAGAAAAGGACAAGCCTTGCATATAAATGTGCTTAGTTTGCTGAAGTGTTTGTGCAGCTGACTAGTTCGAGATGTCCAGTGTGCATGTTTCGGCCAGTGTTTGAACTACTCCTGCATGATGGGGAAATCATGGAGAGCAGGGTTCAAGAGGGTTTGAAGGCACTGAGGGTGGACAAGGCGCCAGGCCCAGATGGCATCCACCCCAGGGTACTGAAGGAGCTGGCAGAGGTCCTTGCAGGACCTTTGGCAGACCTATTTAATGCCTCACTACATTCAGGGTGTGTACTTCAGGACTGGAGGATGGCTCATGTGGTGCCCCTCCACAAGAGTGGCTCCAAGGATGAACCGGGAAACTACAGACCAGTGAGCCTCACATCCATCGTGGGTAAGCTAATGGAGACTATCCTGAAGGAGAGGCTGGTGGCCCTCCTAGAGGCCAAGGACTACAGGACAGCAGACAGCATGGCTTCATACATGGCAGATCCTGCCAAACCAACCTGGTCGAGTTCTATGACTGGGTAACTAGGCAACTGGACAGGGGCTATGCAGTGGATGTCCTGTATCTGGACTTCAGTAAGGCATTCGACTCAGTGCCACATGGAAGGCTGGGAAGGAAGTTAGTAGGCACAGGGGCAGGTGCAAAACTGATGAGTTGGGTAGGAAACTGGCTGCAGGGAAGGCAACAGAGGGTGGTGGTGGGTAGGGAGCTCTCATACCCAAGGGCAGTGATGAGCAGTGTTCCACAGGATTTGGTGTTGGGACCAGTGTTGTTTGGGATATTCATTGCAGACATATCATGGGACATCAAGAGCAAGATCAGTCTGTTTGCTGATGATACCAAGGTAGGCGCAGTGGTGGATGACCTAGGGGGATGGCAGGGGTTGCAGAATGATCTGGCAAAGCTTGAAACCTGGTCAGACACCTGGCAACCGGCTTTAATGCCAAAAGTACAAGGTGCTGCATTTTGGGATGAAGAACCCAAGGAGGAGTTACCAGCTAGGGGGAGTGCAGCTAGCCCAGACAGAGGAGGAGAAGGATCTGGGTGTGCTCATTACAGGGTCAATGAACAACTCGGCACAATGTAGGAAGGCAGCTGCAAAGGCCAACAAAATGCTGGGTTGTATTGCAAGGGGTATATCCTTGAGGAGGGAGGAGGTGATTCTGCCACTGAATAGGTCATTACTTAGACCACACCTGGAGTACTGTGTGCAGTACTGGCGTCCGTATCTGAAGAGGGACATTAAGTTACTGGAGGGGGTGCAGCGCAGAGTGACAAAGATGATCAAGGGGCTGGGGGACTTATCATACGAGAGGAGGTTGAAGGAGTTGAACATGTACTCACTGGAGGAGAGGAGAGACGGGGTGACATGATTGAAACCTTTAAATACATGAAAGGAATAAACAAGACAGGTACAGAGGGCTGTTCAAACTAAGGGAGGGAGGGACACCTGGGGCCATGATATGAGACTGGAGCAAGGAAGGTTCAGGAGGAGATGAGGAGACACTTTTTACAGAGGGGTGGTGGCTGGGTGGAATGTGTTACCTGCTGAAGTGGTATGCAGTAGAACAGTGGACTGCTTCAAATGAGGATGGGACAGGACAAGGGGGAGGGTTAATGAAGGGGAAGGGTGGAAGGGAGGGGCAGCTGCAGAATAAGGGATGCTAGCTGCACATTCGAGCAGACTTGATAGACCTCTAGGCCTTTATCTGCTGGCAAATTTCATATGTTCATATGTTTGTATGCATCCCGAAAACCAGCATTTTGACGTGGACCATGAGGTAACCCTTCCTCCACAAAATCTCTGCACAGGTCTCATGTCGTCGGATCATTCTCCTGGTCTGGGTAGCGTGAGTACAAACAGGATAGCTTCCTGCAACAACAGCCATAAATCATTGTGTGTCATCTGAATTTGCTTGTTTGGGTTTATTGCAATGGACTGAGCCATCCGGCTCTGGATTACAAATATTTGGATTGAGTGAATGTTAATTGTTTTCTTTCCTAAAGACCCTAACAATCAGCTGCAATGCCAGCCTACCCCTGGCAATGCTTCAGGCTAGCCTTTCTTCCATACTGGGTACCAGGGTTGTGGAACTGTGTTACAGGGACTCACAGTGCATGCTAACTAAACCTGAATTTAATCGGAACTGCAAATCACTTGCTAGATTTATGCCCCACCCTTGTTCACATCCCCCTGAATAAATCAGATTGTTCGTTTGTACGATAAACCTGGCTGGTGGTACCTTCTTGGTGCCGATACAGTACTGCTATTGTATTGTTGCTTCATTGGTCTTCTTTTCCAGAGGGTCTCCAGGGCCGTTACAGAAGATCCAGCCCTGGTGGTAAGTGCAAGGGGTGTGAGCATATCATTACTGTCAGATGGTAAATGTGAGTGCTCTGTTGCTAAACTGTTTAAGCCACTAGAGGGGTTGGTGGGGGTTACAGCATCCCAGAGGGCTAAACCAACAGCAGATACGCTACCCCAAGACTGTACCTCTGGGTGGAGGCACCCGTTCACTGAACTCAGGCCCCTCATCTTGCACATCGCCACGCAGGCAGGGATAGTAGCCCATAGGATAGTGCCACCTAGGGGTTACAATTGCACGTCCTACATGTCAGGTGTTTCTCAGAGGATACCACATGTAACAACACAGTTGCTGTACCTGTGTACATAACTGCATAACAACTAATACATTATCTCACGGTAACGCATACACAGTCATGTAGCATTCCTCTATTAGCACATTGTGTGAAGGTAGTACAAATGGAAACTTTTCCAATAACTACTTCATTGTATACATTCATAACACACACAAAGTCATTGCATTGCTCGAGAACCATGGAATCCTGAAAAATCACTTCTGTACACTGCACACATACCCTGTGCTGCTTACCATACCTGAATACAGAAGATTTCACACACCTCTGAGGCATTATGAAGTGCCATACTTTGCACAAGTCGTGGACAATGTTGTGCAGCTTGCTCAGAACGTCATATTCTAGGTGTCGGGGGAGGGAGGAACTAAGTCTGCAGACAACAAGCAGCATTGTTTTGTCTGACAGGGATGACGCACCTTCCTAGCTGTTGGATGCCACAAGGCGGAGTCCACTGGCTGCACCAGCTGTACAGTAGGTGCGGCTACACACATGAATGGCTTGCTGGATGGTGACCTCCATCTCCACGTACATGCACGTCTTACCCAGTCTGAAACTTTAGAATATATAAATGCTGAGGAACCAGGATTGCCACAGAGACAAGCCACACCCTGCAGGTATACTGGTGAATGGAGTTCTGAGGACGACAGTTGACAGGAATGTGGGAGGTGGGTAACTGAAGAGGAGGGTAGGTGGGGTATGGACATCCACATAATCAACCAGCAGAAATGGACAAATCTACATAGGTAAACAGCTCATCACAGAAAAACAGTGGCAGTAGGTCAAACCATGGCAATTGGGATTACAGCTGATAATCTGTCCTGACCAGCCAAAGCAGAAGAAAGACCTGAAAGAAACAAAAAAGCTGCAATAAAAACAAATTGCTAGTGTGTTATCTGTCAGTATCATAATGATAAACTCACTTCTAAATGCTCATGCTTAGCAAATATGTTAGACACTCAGGGATGCCTGGGAATGCTTCCTAGACTACCAGGTAATGCAGGTTTCTGGAATATATTAGGCAACACATCTGGCTTTAAGCGAGGATATACACGTCCAGACTGAAGATCAAACTACTTCATTAGCACATATTCTGTTTCAAAGGAATCCTCACTGAAGTGCACACTACACGGCCTGTTACTTTCAGTAGATCCAAAACAGTCTGATCTGGTCTTATGCACAGCGTCATCCCAATGCTGTCTCATACAGGGGTCTGCAGGGAATTTACGAAGACTAGCTTTGTCCTTATGAGTGTCACTACACCCATAAGCTATACACCTATTTACCATTTTTAAAATGAAAAAAAAAAACTAGTAAAATGGAATGCAAAACTGGGAGAACAATATAGCAGTTTGATATATGTAAATTTATAATGACTTGCACTGCAGTGATCCAGGGAATGCACATACAAAAAGTAAAATATTGTAACACCACAGCTTGACTGACAGATATACATATATTTATGCAACAGGAGTCAGAATAAAAATTGACACATAACTCCAGTTATCTGAGTCGCTGTGTGGATAAATGGGTATGACGTAATCACTATGGAAATAACTTCAAGTTATTCCCATATTGATTACATTATCCCCCATTTATCACATCACCCTGCCCCCCCCCGCCTGCTGGCACTTCTTTTAAATTTCAGCCCTACATACAAACTCCAGGCACGACACATGGTACTTTGCTTGTTTCTACCTACTGCCTGACTGATTGCCCGCCTCCTCAACTCTTTCATAAGCCGACCACTTCATTACTAAGCACTTAATTTCCCTAATGTTACTTCCCTCTCTTATATTTGTTTAAAATACCTCTGTCAGTTTCTTCTCCTCAGTCATTCTACAGTGGATCCTATTCACTGTACAGTCTGCCTCCCATATCATTTCCACAGACTTGTTCCCACATCAAAAAAAAATGCTGAGACAGCCACCTGCTCTTCTTCCCCATGCACAGCCACTAGCACACCCTCACGCTTCCTCCTTCTCTCTATTACTGCAATCAGCGATCTTCCAGAATACACAAAGTAAATTCTAAAAAAAAAAAAAAAACTTAAGCAAGCACAACTGTCGCCATTTTTCACTAACTGTTAATCCCGCCCCCACACACAGTCACAGCCAATAAACTACGAAGCTCAAATCCAACCCCAATAAGCTCCTACGTTGCAGCACCAGCACCAGCGTCATGATGACGGTCCAGTAGCAACTAGTGGTGGGCGAAGTGGCAAAATTTCCAAGTACAATTCATGGAGAAGGGGAGTCTGTGTAGTACTCCTCAATGCGAAGTGGAGTACTTCACGTCATAATGAGGATCACAAAGTCATTGATTTTAATGCACTTCATGTGACTCTGCCTTCCCCCATCCACTTCTGTAGCCATTTTTAGGCAAAGTACATTGACTGTAATGTACTTCACATCACTTTGCCTTTTTTTTTGGTTCCAAGGCAAATTTTGCATTGATTCATGGGATTGCAGGTCACGTGGGCTCTAGATTGTTCTGTACAGCCTCAGTTCTGTCTGTGTAGTGTGTGTGTAGTGGCACACTAGTCGGAGACAGTTTGCTGTCAGAGCTCTGTGATTGAAACCCTATGAAAGCTGTTAAAAAATCCTTTTTGAGTAATTTTTTTGGCTTAAAACATAGAACATCAATTGTAGGAAACCCCCCTGTACTCATATCATCGAGTGTTTATTGTTTGTGTGTGGATTTTGAATGTTAATTTTGAACATTCAGTCTTTGTACTGAGAGACAGTTGAAGTGTGCTTTGGGGGAGGGGCGTATCTGTGTGGTGTAGGTAGATCCGGGAGGTAGATTTAGATTACCTATCTGGGAGAAAAAGGCAGTCATTTTGTTTTGATTATATTTTGTTGTATAACTGTGTTAATGTACACACAGTAATATTTTCAGTAATTCTTGAAATTTTTTTGCTTAATTTTGTGTTGCAGCAGTGCATAATTGCAGTTTGTTGAAAAGATCTGGTACCGAAGTTTTCAATTTGCCATGCATTACTTGTAGTGTGTGTATGTGTGAATGTGTGTGTGACGTCACGTGTGTCATCAAATCACAGTTCACAGACACCTTTTATTGTACCACAGAGTAATTGCAGTAGTGTGAATCTGCTATCCACCGCAGCTGCGCAATTTTGTACTGCTCTGTGGTCGGGATTGTGGTATATTGATTTTGTACTGTTATTGCAGTGCACTGCCCCATCCCCCAACCGGCAAAAGGTGTTCTTTTCCATATTGGATTTGGATTGTGACTGTTGCGAGCAGCAGTGGTTAAGGTGTTGTTGTGACTTTGTGTCTGTATATTTTTCTTGATTGTGCAGTGCAAGCTAATCTGCCTGTGCCTGCCTTTGCATCTGCTTAGTTCGCAATCTGCATCTGCAAGCCACTGTTGTTGTTTCTGGCTTCTCACATCACATCTACTGTGCCACAGTGAAAGTTCCAAAATTTGACTAGGTTTCAAATTTTCTTGGTGATCCCCCAAAATGCCCACAAAGAGATGTGCATGCAAAGCTGTTTCTGGCCATGGCACTGCTGCCAGGGGTAAGATTGTCTGTGGGTGTGGTAGTACGCAGAAGTGCATAGCTGATGCCAGTAAAGGGATTTCTCCATCAATGTTTTTTACAGCACAGTTTGTAGCTTTACTCATAGTTGGAGGACATGATGATGTCCCAGCTGGTGGTGTTAGTGCAGTTTCTGCTGGCATGAGTATTGCTACCTCAAGTTCCACTTCTGACCATATAACCATGTCAAAAATTATAGTTGAGTCTAAAGCAGTGAGTGACAGTGTAGATGATGTCATACTCCCTATTCCCAGTAACATCCCCATGATAGCTGAACATGCCTCTGATCATGGCGACGATAACGCACAATGTCACATTTCTTCCACTGTGGAGGAGGTCATGCCTTTGTCATCCAATGATTCACAGTGTAGTGCAAAAATATCAGGTGATGATGATGATGATTATGATGTTGCTGTGGTTGCAACATGTAGTCCACATGACACTATTCAAGCAGAAAATGTGGATGCGGATGACGTTGATGAATATGATGATGATATCAGTGACCCCTGTTGGGAACCGGAGAAAAAGAAAGTCAAGGTAACTGTGTCTGGATCTGTTGGCATTAAATACCCCCTCCTGAAAAATTTTGTGATATAGTGGTTCTAGCTGATGATGATACGAACACACGAACATATGAAATTTGCCAGCAGATAAAGGCCTAGAGGTCTATCAAGTCTGCTCGAATGTGCAGCTAGCATCCCTTATTCTGCAGCTGCCCCTCCCTTCCACCCTTCCCCTTCATTAACCCTCCCCCTTGTCCTGTCCCATCCTCGTTTGAAGCAGTCCACTGTTCTACTGCATACCACTTCTGCAGGTAACGCATTCCACCCAGCCACCACCCTCTCTGTAAAAAAGTGT
This sequence comes from Neoceratodus forsteri, assembly GCA_016271365.2. Classification (NCBI taxonomy): domain Eukaryota; kingdom Metazoa; phylum Chordata; order Ceratodontiformes; family Ceratodontidae; genus Neoceratodus; species Neoceratodus forsteri. Next base: position 107,483,336 of record CM057450.1, on the reverse strand, counting down.
CTCCTCATCTCCCTCCTGAACCTTCCTCACTCCAGTCTCATATCATGGCCCCTGGTGGCCCTCCCTCCTTACTTTGAACAGCCCCTCTGTACCTGTCTTGTTTATTCCTTTCATGTATTTAAAGGTTTCAATCATGTCCCCCCTGTCTCTCCTCTCCTCTCCTCCAGTGAGTACATGTTCAACTCCTTCAACCTCCTCTCGTATGATAAGTCCCACAGACCCTTGATCATCTTTGTCGCCCTGCGCTGCACTCCCTCCAGTAACTTAATGTCCCTCTTCAGATACGGACGCCAGTACTGCATGCAGTACTCCAGGTGTGGTCTAACTAACGACCTATACAGTGGCAGAATCACCTTCTCCCTCCTCGAGGATATACCCCTTGCAATACAACCCAGCATTTTGTTGGCCTTTGCAGCTGCCTTCCTACACTGTGCCGAGTTGTTCATTGACCCTGTAATGAGCACAACCAGATCCTTCTCCTCCTCTTTCTGGGCTAGCTGCACTCCCCTAGCTGGTAAGTCCTCCTTGGGTTCTTCATCCCAAAATGCATCACCTTGCACTTTTTGGCATTAAAGCCCAGTTGCCAGGTGTCTGACTAGGTTTCAAGCTTTGCCAGATCATTCTGCAACCCCTGCCATCCCCCTAGGTCATCCACCACCGCGCCAACCTTGGTATCATCAGCAAACAGACTGATCTTGCTCTTGATGTCCCATGATATGTCTGCAATGAATATCCCAAACAACACTGGTCCCAACACCGAGCCCTGTGGGACACTGCTGGTCACTTCCCTTGGGTGTGAGAGCTCCCCACCCACCACCACCCTCTGTTGCCTTCCCTGCAGCCAGTTTCCTACCCATCTCACCAGCATTGCACCTGCCCCTGTGCCTACTAACTTCCTTCCCAGCCTTCCATGTGGCACTGGTGAATGCCTTACTGAAGTCCAGATACAGGACATCCACTGCATATCCCTGTCCAGTTGCCTAGTTACCCAGTCATAGAACTCGACCAGGTTGGTTTGGCAGGATCGCCACGCGTGAAGCCATGCTGTCTGCTGTCCTGTAGTCCTTTGGCCTCTGGGAGGGCCACCAGCTCTTCTTCAGGATAGTCTCCATTAGCTTACCCACGATGGATGTAAGGCTCACTGGTCTGTAGTTCCCTGGTTCATCCTTGGGGCCACTCTTGTGGAGGGCACCATGAGAGCCATCCTCCAGTCCTGAGGTACACACCCCAAATGTAGTGAGGCATTAAATAGGTCTGCCAAAGGTCCTGCAAGGACCTCTGCCAGCTCCTTCAGTACCCTGGGGTGGATGCCATCTGGGCCTGGTGCCTTGTCCACCCTCAGTGCCTTCAAACCCTCTCGAACTCTGCCCTCCATGATTTCCCATCTGTCACCACTTCCCCCCCTGCGTCTGCCATTTCTCCCATCTTGGGTGTCACCCCCTCTTCTCTTTAGTAAATACTGAGCAGAAGTACTCATTTAGTGCTTCCGCCTTATACGCCCTGCTTTCCACCCAGCTCCCTCCTTCCTAATCCTTACTATGTGGTCCTTACAGCTCCTTTTCTCCTGATGTACTTAAAGAGTCCTTCTCCCCTTCTTAATGCCTTGTGCCAGCCTGAGTTCCGTAGATGCTTTGGCTCCCCTTACTGCCCTTGTCACCTCCTTCGATTCTGTCAAGTACTCCTCTCTGTCCTCCCCCTCCCTGTTTTCTTGTACTTCCTAAAGGCAGCTCTTTTCCTCCTTACCTTTTCCATGACCTCCTTGCTCAACCAGCTCGGTTTCTTAGCCCTAGCCTTCTTGCTCTGGGCTTTGCAGCAGGTTTTGGTTGCCTCCACTATCCCCAAGCTTTATGAGCTCCCATCTCTGGTTAGTATCCATACTAGATTGAATTCTGGCCAGGTACCCTTTACCACTTCCCCATCCTCCCAAAGTTGGCCCTCCTGAAGTCCAGCACTCTTGTGCCAGATTCCCTCCTTCCTTGCCCATATCCAATGTGAGCCGTACTGAGTGGTGGTCACTGCCTGACAGCGGTTCCTCCACTGTAAGTTCTCTCACAAAGTCCCCATTTGCCAGCACAAGGTCAAAGGTATTCCCTAACCTGGTTGGTTCACTGACCATTTGCAGCAGGAAGCTGTCCTGGAAGGCATCCAGTAGTACCTGCTCCCTTCTGTTCCTAGTTGTTGGGGTGCTCCAGTCCACTCCTGGCATGTTGAAGTCCCCACAATCACCACACTACCCTTCTCATGAGGTCATCCTGATCTGTCCCGCTAGTTCCCTGTCTAACTCCTCCATCTGAGATGGTGGCCTGTACACCACTCCCATTCTAAGAATCCTATTCTTGGAATCCTGGATTTACACCAAAGTGACTCTGTACTACCCTCGTCCCTTCCTCCCCACACACTTCAGTCCTTCCTTCACATATAGTGCCACCCCTCCTTTCCCAGTCACCCTGTCCCTAAAAATAACCTGTACCCTAGTACAGACAGGTCCCAGTCATTATATGGTGGCCCATGTTTCGTGATGGCTGCAATGTCCACCTCTCCCTCTGCCATGAGAACCTGCAACTCTGCAGTTTTCTCCCAAGGCTCCTAGCATTAAGGGTAACCACCTTCCACCCTTTCCCCTCCTCCCATCCTGCCCTCCTTTCCTAGCATCACCAATAGTACTTGCCATTTGTCCTTTGTCACTGTTATGGGGTAGCTCATATGATTTCCCAACCTGTGGTCTCTGCATATCTCTTCCCCAACTGCCACCCCCCACTCCTAGTTTAAACTCCCAACTTCCTCTATATATTCTTCCATCCTCTGTTTCAACACTTTCTTTCCTCCTCACTCAAGTGTAGTCTGTCCTTGGCATAGAGGCTACTGTCCTCCCAGGTCCCTCCCACCCCCAACAGCCCATACCCTTTAGCACAACACCAGGTTCTTAGCCATCTGTTAAATTCCTCTATTCTCAGCTTTCTTGTTGTGCTTGCTTTTGCACCCGAAGTATCTCGGAAAAAGTTACTGATCTTCCTGCCCCTCACATAATTGTGCTAGTTTCTCAAACCTCCTCTGGACTATATCCACTGTCTTGTCAGCCAGGTCGTTTGTCCCAAGATGTATAATTAAATGAGGCTTGTCCCTACCCTTCTAGAATATTTCAGAACAGACTGTCCCACCCTTTCCGCTGTCATTCCTGGCATGGCCTCCACCCAAATGCGACTATGCCTCTCCGCCTTGCTACCCCACCTAACTCCTCTTAGTATTGAGTCCCCCAGCACTAAGATTCCACCCCTCTTACTCCCTGCTTGCTTCCTTTCATCTCCCTCCCTCATTTCCAGCTCCTCTTCTTCCTCCTGCACATTATTACTCCCTTTTACCCCTGTTGCAGTTCTCCCAGCAGAACTTCCCCCCGCTCCAGTTTGGTCCAGCCCAAGTCTTCCGGAAACAATCAGGTAGCTGAGGCCTCTAGTCAGACAATTAGCACCCTTCCCCCACTCAAAACTTTGCAGCTAGTGAAGCCAGCAACAATGAATCAATTCTACTCAAAGCCCCCAACATAGGTTTGCTACCCAAAGAAACAGGACACCAATTCAAACAGCTAGCCCCTTAGTAGTAAGAAAGAAAATAAACATTCTACCAAGTAGAATCCATGAAAAACAATGTAAAACAAGAAGCTACTGTACTGTAGATCTGATCCTGTCCCCCTTCTAGTTCCTTCTGAGAAGCCAAAGCACTGACTCCACACCTGATTCAGCTCTGCCTCCCTGCTGAGTGAGACCAGGCCAGACAATTAGCACCCTTCCCCCACTCAAAACTTTGCAGCTAGTGAAGCCAGCAACAATGAATCAATTCTACTCAAAGTCCCCAACATAGGTTTGCTACCCAAAGAAACAGGACACCAATTCAAACAGCTTCACCAACAATACATCAAAATAGGTTTGGAATTAGAATATATAGGTCTCCAATTCAAAGAAACAGACCAGTTAAATTACACCAATTATGTTTTAAAGAAGAAATAGGCCTCTACAAATGCAGCCTGCCACACCGTAAACCAAACAAATGAGCCCACTTTTAGCTACCAAAACAGGTTTCAAAATTCCAACAGCCCCAAACAATACCCTGCTAGCCCCTTAGTAGCAAGAAAGAAAATAAACATTCTACCAAGTAGAATCCATGAAAAACAATGTAAAACAAGAAGCTACTGTACTGTAGATCTGATCCTGTCCCCCCTTCTAGTTCCTTGACCCAGTAATAAACATAGGCAGCCATGATAGTCAGTTGTAGTCCAAGTGTGTCCCGCCTGAAAAATCATGTAGCATCCCCCCCATTTCAGGGCTTAAAAAAACAGAGTCCAATAAGCAGCATCAGGGACATGTTATAAGTAGGGGATCACAATCCCTTGTTTGGCATTTTTTTGTTCAAGATGCAAACGATGAGTCAGTTGCTATCTGCCAGCTTTGCCATTCACGTATGAGTCGAGGTAAAAAGGGGAGTCATCTTGGCATGGGGGGCAGCATACACATCTTAAGAACAGGCACATGGCACTGTGGACCTGGCACCAGATGGCAGCTAATGCCATAGTGGGGTGTTCACCCTCATCATCAACCTTACTGTGCATGTTATCCCCCTTCCATGAGTGTAAGACCAAGTAGGAATGTCTGCAGTAGTGATGAAATAACAGTAGAGGATTACTACAGCACGATGAGATGGAGAATAATGATTTTGAAATCTTGTCACGTGGTGATCAGAGTAGCAGTGGTGGTGGTGGTGGTCAATGCAATACATCTAGTGCAAGTGGTACATCAACCCCTGTGCGTAAATCTGGGAAAATAACTTCATTTGAGGATATGTCACCTGTGTAGCCCTCTTCATCACATGTCCACCCCCCATCCATTCGCAGAGCAGAGCCATTTGTCGCACCCCATGCAAAGCGTGTAAGTCAGCCCATGTTGCAGAGTGTTTCAGTCCATAAGCTGAAGTACCCACCCAATCATGGAGTGTTTCATGAACTTAATGCTACTGTAGCTGAAATGCTGGCAATTGATCTTTTGCCCTTTTCCTTCATGGAGAATTCTGGATTCCGGCGGGTTTGCAGCATGTGCCTGTCCGAAATGGAAAGTCCCATCCAGGATATACTTTTCCACTCATGCTGTCCCCAAGCTATACCGTACTGTGGCCGACTCTGTAAGACATGCCCTTCAACATTCTTCCTCTCCATTCATCCATTTAAGTATGGATATGTGAACAAGTGGCAAAACAGCGGGGAGTTTATATTTGTGTATAACTGCACATTGGGCACAGGTGCTGGGGGTTGTTTGTGCTGGTGGTAGTGTGAATAATCAGTGTAGTAAGGTGGAATGTCATGGTAGCAGTCATCCCAGAATTTGACAGCATGCAATGCTTGCTATGCACAGTGTGACCTGTTCACACACTGGTGAAAACATGCTGGACTTGCTGCTGACTGAACTGACGAGTGGCTGAACCTCCTGTCCCTGAGAGCTGGGTTTATACTAAGTGACAATGGGTCAAATGTGGTTAAATGCATCACAAATGGTGGCTTTGTTCGGGTTCCATGCATGGCCCACTGTTTAAATCTTGTGGTGCAGGAGTTTCTGCAGCACTCTGATATAAAGGGGATGCTGACAGTTGCATGCCGTATCTGTTCTCACTTTTCACACTCTGCAAAAGCCCGTGACCAGCTTTGGCGGTTGCAGATCCAAAACAGCCTACTGCAGCATCGCCTCAAACTGGAAGCTGTTACCCAGTGGAACTCCACTTTATACGTGGCAGAGAGGTTGTATGAACAATACAAAGCCATCTCAGAATATCTTGTCATGCATAGTATCTGTGACACTTCTGGGGCCTCCATGTCTCTCACGTCTGAGCAGTGGTGCCTCATGGACTCTGTAATAACAATTTTGAGGCCTTTTGAACACACCACACAGGCAGTGAGTGGTGAGTCTGCATCCATTAGCCAATCAATTCCACTGCTGCGGGTGTTGAGGCAGACGTTGCTGAATCTACAGCATAGCCTTGATGGTTCCAGAGACTGTGCTAGCAGTGTGTTGCTGAAACACATGCTGACAGTATTCGAGTGCAATCGGCACATCTTGAGCATTCAGCAGAGTGATGACTTTGCAATAGCAACAATGCTGGACCCATGAAACAAACGTGAAATTGCCTCACTACTGGAGGGAGGGCCAGAACAGGTAAAAAATGTCAGCGGGCAACTGGTGTGCTTGGTTCATGGGGCACAGAAGTCACGAGCCAAAGTCAGCAAACCTCAGCAGCATAATCAGGCTGAAGGTCAGTTCGGAGTAGTATCAAGCACATCCTGTAAGGGGGCTACAGTTCCAGGTGGTCTGTCATATAAAGAGGTTTTCATTAACCCACTTTGGGGTGCTTTGTCCCAAGTCAGTATTTGTTACATAAATGATTCCGGAGAACAGGATGATGCATCAACCACCAGACTTTATGTAGCACAGCGAATGATTGACTCATATTCGGCTGAAAACAGGCATCTGTTAATAACTGATGATCCTCTTTTATACTGGAGTGGAAAAGTCAGTGAATGGCAAGAGCTGACCTCAGAGACACTGAAGTACCTGACATGTCCACCCTCCAGTGTAAGTGTTGAGAGGGTATTCAGTTCAGTGGGTGCAACAGTTCGGGATCGTCACACACACCTCTCTCCTGGTAATGTCAGCTTGCAGACATTCATAAAAATGAATGAGGGGCACATACCAGCTCGAACTGCAACCTCAGTATTTGTGCCCCGGCATGGTCATGGTTATGCTGCTGATGTTGTAGAAATGGACCATCCTGGTGGCACTGGCAGCATTAAACAGCCTACTAGTGAGGTAGATGATGACATGATGGAGAAAGAATTCTCTAGTGGGCAGAATTCAGACATTGATGACTGCCAGGGCAGCTTTCTGTACGAGGATGATGATGAGGTTGATGTTGGTAGGTTTTAAGTGAAGTGGTTAAAGGCTCTCACTTTTTTTTCTACGGTAAATGTTTTGTTTTTCATAAAGTTAAAGCAATGTCCCACTCCGAATGACTCATTATATTTGTAACACAGTGCACACTATATCCTGCCAGCCACACACCTGTGTGTGTCTGACAGTGATAATGAATGTGTTGCAGGCTGCAGCTGTTCCCCGATGACCACCACCAGAAAAGCACTGTTAGCCAAAGCCACCAGGTGTAGAGAAATGTGAGAGGGAATGTCAAAATCATGTGCCCCCATGACCACCACCAGAAAAGCACTGTTAGCCAAAGCCACCAGACGCAGAGAAATGTGAGAGGGAATGTCAAAATGATGTGCCCCCATAACCACCACCAGATGCAGAGAAATGTGAGAGGGCATGTCAAAATCATGTGCTCCCATGACCACCCACCACCAGTACGCCGATGTTTCCATTCTGTGTCCTGCACATTCTATGGCAGACGGAGTTGGGCAGGAGAGACCTCATACATCAACCACGGCCACAAGGCTTATTTACTACTGATACTTTAAAGTGAATATGTGTACTAATGTTTCATACTGTGGAACTTTAGATGTTTTATGTGTCCTGTTGATTTTATGAGATGCGGTGGTCAGACACATACAGTCAACTTATTTTCTTTTTTTACAGGTTAACCAACCACACTCCTTCACTGGAGGACTATGGTACTGCAGTACTGTCCACAGGCACCTACAGGATTGGATATCCATTTCCAGACCGGTATGTATATCAATTTTATTTCATCATTTCTTTTTTGCTTTTCATTTTTCCAAAACGGTGCAAATCCGACTGACAAGTCATATAAAGTAGGTGTCATGACATGTACGTCACATAATATATTTGTCATGCACATCACACACTGTATTGCTGCAGCAGCCATGCCACTGTGAACAAAGTTTGATCCAGGTCGTGAATTCTCAAGATGTGTTTTCAATGTAACTTGAGTTATGTCATAATTAGGGACAGTGACACAGTGTATGGCTTACAGGTACTGAATTCCTGGTTGTGATGATGATTGGTCTTCATGCGGCTTTGGCTTAGTGACACAGCTTGTTATCTGTTAATCAGCGTATATGACAGGATGGAATAGCCACACTCTAAACATAATGCGTTACTGCAATCAAGTACTAATAACTCCTTCTTCATCTCTTTTAGGAGGAAACTTTCTGATGATGTGTGATGTCATTGTTGCTTTCTCCAAATAACAAGTTCTACATCATACCCCCCGGGGCCAGCAGACATGACGCAACAAGTAGTATGAATCCATGACCATTGACCATCAGTACTGGACTGGAGGAGGATGCAGATAATATCTGGGAAGAATTTACCAAACAATAAACCAACCATTTACGAAACTTTCTTGAACTTGAAATGCCCCCCCCCAAAAAAAGAAATACTTACCTGCACTGGTTGACAGTATTCCAGTGCCACAATTCCTCATCAAGCACAGAAATGTGCACACCAAGTGTGACTATGTGACCTGTGACACAAAACAAAACAATGATTACATGTATACATATAATCACACAGTTAAGATCAGGTTCTGTGGAAAACAATGATGGTGCCAGGCAGGTACATTAATCAACTTACCAAGGGTAGTATTAATGTACACACAAAGGGCATCCTTCCTGTTGGGGTCAGTGCAGCCCACTTTGGGAAACCAACAGCGTTCTCAGTCTCATCATCTTGGATGGTAAACTCAATGGTCAGATTATCCTTCTTGCACACCATTTGGTAAGACACTGTGCATCATTCCATCAAAGTCAGGTCCACTGCAGCATTACATGTAATTTCAACAGTAGCAGCAGGGCACTTAGTTCTTATTGGAGTGTGGAGACTTTGCATTTCTTGTTACGCTCTCATTTCACTTCATCAGCCCTGTGGAATTTTTTGGACACAAGACAATAGCATTTTGGGGATGCACATTAATTGTGGTGACTGTGTGTGAGCACTGCGCACATGACTGAGTGCGCCATTAATTCTGGGAGACTTTGCATTTCTTGTGATGCTCTCATTTCACTTTGTCTGGACTGGGGAATTTTCTGGACACAAGACAGTAGCATTTTGGGGATGCACATTAATTTTGGTAACTGTGTGTGAGTGTAAACACTGCATCAAACACTGACTGTGCCATTAATTAATTCTATTCCTAGTTATATTCCAACTTCAAAATGTCTATTTCCAAAAATAATTATTTTTGGAGCCTCAGTAATGTTTACTTTCTGTCCTGGTATCGTGAGGTGTTTGTTAAAAAGCAGGACTTAGCAGTGCAATAATACTGTGCTAAACTGCATGTGTGCAGTGTAATGTCTTGTGTGTGCAGACACTGTCCAGCTTCTTGCAAGCATATATATGATGACTTGTTCAAGTGTTTATGATATAAAGAATAAAGATAAGAATATATGACATATATTTTATTTGTATCATTATCAGCAGCGGTGTAGTCAGTCGGCAGTGTGCACCTCAGTCAGAGTGCACACATGATTTTTGGAGATCAGAGCACGGCTCACTCCAGCTTTTCAACAAACCATACCCAACAGACATGAAATATTGCTGAGGCACCCAAAATATTTCATGGTGTACAGACATTATAAAGTCAGAAAATATATAGCAGGTTCAGTCTACTGCCACCACACAGTGCTACCACATTTCTTCTTTGTATTTTTTGATCTGGACTAAGTGATGTCTTTCTAGTTTAGACTGGCAGTAGCAGTTTTGCAGCAAGTTGCTGTACACCATGACACAGCACCAGTGGTAGCACAGTGTGGTGTCAGTGGACTGGACCTGTTATACATTCTGACTTTATAATGTCTGTACACCATAAAATATTTGGGGTGCCTCAGCAATATTTCATGTCTGTTGGGTACTGTTTGTTGAAAAACAGGAATGAGCAGTGCTATAAATTGATCTCCTAAAAGTCATGTGTGCACTGTGACTGAGGTACACACTGCCCACCGACTGCACTGAGACCTCTGAAGACATATTATAGGGCTTTGCCCACTGCTGCTGATGGTACAAATAAATTATATGTTATATATTCTTATCTTTAGTCTTTATACTATAAACACTGGAACAAGTCATCATATGTATGTTTGCAAGAAGCTGGACAGTGTCTGCACATACAGGACATTGCACTGCACACATGCAGTTTAGCACAGTATTATTGCACTGCTCAGTCCTGCTTTTCATAAACCCTTCATGATACCATGACAGAAAGTAAACATTACTGAGGCACCTAAAATATGTCAGGGTAAACATTCTTAACTTGGAATATAACCGGGCCATAAGAAGCACACTGCACTATGTGGACGGCTGCTGGTACACAATATCTGGCTCCAAAAGTGCAAGGCAAACGCACAAAGCCACCACTCCATATGAATACATGCCACAAAACAAAAGTTCAATGATACTGCAACTTTATTGATGGCAAAACAAGGCTCACACAAATGACCACTGCGCTTTGCCGCTTAAGCCTTCATTAGGCACACCACTGAAGGACTAACTGGCAAAATGCATGGCTCGTTACTGTGTACCTTGTTTTGTCATAAATACAGTTGCAGTAGTAGTGAAACATTTTTAGTGATATCATGTGGAGTTATGGATTTCTGGTTTTATTAAAGGAGAAGTCAACACAAAATTTGAAAAAACATATATTATGCAGAGCACTTCTGATTTGTATGTAAAGTCCTACTGTGTCCTTCCCTCTGTCTGCTATTAGGAATTTTTATTAAATTAGCCTGCTACCTTTATGGTAGTTTTATGAGCCCTGTGGATCTTCTTCATGTAAAATCAGTTTATTGCCTTAATCGCTCTGACATTGCACTCTGTGTCATGTGACAGTGATGTAGCATAGCCCATAGATTTACCATATGCACAACAGCAGAGCTGTCTAACTGTTCTTATGTAGTGATGCCAAGTGGCAACTGTTACTGTTCAGCATGCACCTCAGAGCTAGGTGAGTGGGGTTTCTGTACGAAAACTGCTAGTTAGTTACATAGCTCTGCTGTTGTGAACTGTGCATTTGGTAAATCAATGGATTACGCTCTACATCACTGTCGCATGACACAGGGTGCATTGTCGGAGTGATAAAGGTAATAAAGTGATTTAATATGAAGACACAATTTAGTAATTTAGTAAAAACTTCTAATAGCAAACAGAGGGAAAGACACACTAGGGGAGGGACTTTACCTGCACATCAAAATGCTCTGCATAACATATGCTGTTTCAAATTTGGGTTAGACTACACCTTTAAGTTGAAATAATGATGGCAGGGACAAGTCATTTTAATTTAAAACAAAGAAAACCAAAACAGCACACACACACTTAACAGAAGGAAGGGGGGTCAGGATACAAAATGCCACGCATACAGAAGAGAAGAAGAAAAAAGTGCATATTAGATACAGGGGGTGGTGGGGGAATACATTTTTATGACACAGCAGGGAGGTTGGGGGGGGGCACATGGTGGGAGGAAAAAAAAACTAGTGCGGGATCCTGTGGTGGTTCAGCAGCAGTTGGAGCATGGACATCAGCTGCAATTGATGGCAATCTATCCACTCCAACTGCTGCACAACAGCACTCACCCTCTAATTCATCGTGTCCACAGCACTCCAGTGAATTGCTTGTCTACCTGACTTACAGGCAGTTCTCTGGGATCTGCAGGTGCTGCAGCTGGTGGTGGTGGTGGTGGGGCTGGTGTTGGTGGAGCAGCAGGTGCTGCCGTAGCCCTCCTACTCATCTTAGGGCCACGCACAGCCACACCCTCTGCCACAGAAGGGCCAGCAGGTGCAAGCCTGGCCCATTCTGTGGCAGCCTGCCACTCCACTGGGTGGTGGTTGATCATGTGGGTGTGCTGGTCCCCAGTCCCCAGGTGAGTCCCCCAGGGGCCATGGCACACCTCCACCCTACAAATGCGGCACCTGACCAGGCTGCTGTTCCCCACAACACAATCAAAAAACTCCCAAACCAGTGAGGTGCAGGGAGGATCAGGCACAGGCGGCGGGGCAGATGCACTGGCAGCCTGGCCACGGTGCTGAGGCTCCACACTTGGGGCTGGGCGCACAGGCACATCCTGCTTAGGATGAGCTGGAGCTGGTGCTGGTGGTGGTGGTGCCACTGCCTGAGGCGGTGGTGGTCCTGCTTCCGGGGGGGGGGCCCACAAGATTTGTGTCCAGTCCAACATGAACTGGGTACACCCCCCATGTGTGTGCACTCCTCCCCTGGCCACACCACAGTACCAGAATGGCCCCTGCCCCAGACATTCCCCGACCCTGCTCCATCTCTGCTCAACTCAACTCAGTCGACTGCCCTCCCTCAATCCGAACAATGACACAAAACAGTCACACACAAGACACACACAACACAGGCACACACATAGTTAGACACAGACAAACAACAACTTATGAAAGTAAGAAAAAAAAAAATTCGCAGGAACAAATAAGTAAAAAAAGAGTCTACACAAAACACAAACAAATGTAGCTTTTAAAAAAACTGTTGGGTCTCTCTCTCTCTCTCTCTCTCTCTCTCTCTGTCTCTCTTGCTCTTTCTCTAAATCTAATTGCTCTCACAATCTCACTGCCTCCTTGCCTCTCTCTCCCTCTACATAGGAGAAAGTGAAAGTATCTCCTTGCATGAGTCACTTCCTTCCTGCCTGGCTAAAGCATGTGACTTACAGTACTGTAAGCCATGTGATGTGTGGGGGGGCTGCCAATGGACTTGTCACTCTGCCTTACTTCCTGTTAATGCGGAATGACAAGGTGAAGTGATAATTACAAGGCAAAGTGAGCTTTTCATATTGGCCACTTACTTTGTGGGCAAAATTTAATTAAGTTCGCTACATCTCTAGTAGCAACGCCCATAGCAATGGGATACACAAGAGACGGAGGAATATCAAATCATTAAAAAGACCCACTTTCTTTGTTAATTTAGCAGAACAAAAATAATAATTTTGCTCAGACTAACACATCACATAAATCACATTGGCAGGGGACGAGTGTGGGATAACTAATTTATCTTGTACAGTTGCCAGTGACCTCTTGTAACCCTCATGAGTGGTGAAGCCACTCATGAGGTTACTTGAGGTCACTGGCAACTGTATAAGATAAATTAGTTATCCCACACTTGCCCCCTGTATATCCCTTATATATCTGTAAATACATTTTGACACAGTAGAGCAGAGGTGCTAGTTATATTTATACTTTACTTTGCCTTCTAAATTGATGTTTTGCTTCAAATACTACTATTATGGTAATCACAACTGACTGCCTTTACTGCTGTCAGACAGAGCTGCCCCTTTACAATTATTTTTTACTTTTCAATCAACAGTAATGTATGGAGTGCTGATCCCATTGTAGGCTTCACTCATAAGTAATTGAACTATTTTGGCCAGAAAGATATGACAGGGGTCATCCAATAGCTATTTCTAGTGAAGCAGCATGGCAGGAGAGGAAAGAGCTGTCAGTAAGAGATGCCCCATTACAATTATCTTTTACTTTGCAATCCACAGCAATGTATGTAGTAATGAGCGGTTTCTAGGCTTCCCTCACAAAACTCCCTTAAATGAATTTGCACAGAAAGATACAATGGGGATCCTCAAATATATAATTTTAATGAAGCAGCCTGACAGGAGGAGGCTGGAATGTCAGCATGTTATCCCCCCCATATCCTAAGCTACTGTATTTTGATGTAGTATGTTAAAGTAGTGTAACCACCTACTATGTAGCACTTATTGCCTATTGTGTTGCCTATTGTTGCTATTTGATGTCATCATCCACTGTACCACCCCATTTCCCCTCCCCCCAGGACTCATCTGAAGACGAGCAATTTGCTCAGTATGTCTTCCTGGTGAAACTTTTAAATAAATAAATAAATAAACTTACCATTGAAAAGTAAAGCATACCTCTGTGACTGCAGAATGAGGACGTTTTTCACTTGACATCATCGCAGTGAACGTGCTGAGGAATGCGCACCTATCTCTGTTGAAGCTTCAGAACTGCAGCCACTCCACAGAGCCCTGAAACAAAATAAAAATGACAGAGAACAGCTACATATACATCATTTTTACTTTTACTGAGGTAACTTTATCACACAGCACTAACTAACACTGAAGTACTGCAACAATCATGTCACTTGCTCTTTAAGGTTTACAACTGATTAATAGGCTATTCTCCGCATTGCTGCTGGCACGCTTTGGATCAAAATGTCAGAGATGGAACTGCAAGTTACTGAGCAAAGTCTTTAAAGAAACAAGCACAATACATAATACAAGAGACAACAAGATTTCAGCCCAGCTGCGCTTAAGGCTTCTGGTCTGGACTATCCAAGCACTGTTTATTTAGAGAGCAGCTGATGACATTAGGACAACTTTGACAAAACATATTATTTAGACACAGTTCAACTTGTATTTCTCATTAGTTTTGTATTTCTCATCACCATTATTTATTACTGAGGCCCTTTGCATGAAAATGTGATCTTTGCTCCTGAAGAGTTCATCTATTCTTATTGCTTTCTCCCTACCTGAGGTCATAATGCTCTACTTGTGACGTCACGACTACTCCCATGACAACAGATTGCGATGTCACAACAGAGGACTATGACAAGAAGTAGGGCGTAAGCAAAAGAGGAAGATGAACTCTAAGGGATATAGAGCGCGTTTCTATGCAAACTTCTCAGTGATTAGTAATGGGGAGGAGACGTATATTGAATACATATGGAATGCAAGCTGAATTGTACCTAAATGTTTTTCAAAGTTTTCTCTGAGGCGTCAGCATTTCTTTAAGCAGTATTGCAGGTTGGGTTGTTTATTCTGTACCATCAGGCAATAATCTTAATCCCCTGCCTGTGTGATAAATGACACACCTTTAGTGTCAGGGGTTGTCATTATCAAAAGGTAACCCAACCCTGTGTTGCCTTACTGCTATTATAAAATGCAGCAAAGTACTTTTCCAAAATTAAATGAGACAATAAGCCTTAGTGCTCCTTCTGTGTGCTCGCATCTGCTTCATGCAATGGCAAAACCTGTTCTCAGTCAGTCTAGTTACCTTGTGGTAGCCACACATGCTCCAGCCAATCAGGAAGCTGTATTTTAACCATTAATGTTACAATATAATACAATGTCGTGCAGTTTGTTGTCTGTATGTAACTAAATATGTGGTTGCTGTCTTACAGAAATAGTAGTATCTATATTTGGCTGTTCCTCTGAAATGAGAACTCTGTTTATCCTGGCAATCTGTTAAACAATGAGGTAGTAAAACTCTGATAACCAGCTCTCAGACAAATAACCCATCTGGATAAGTGGCACATCTGATTTGTCTTGTAACCTTTAAAAGGACCATGTTTCAAATAGTAGCTCCTGTTTTGCAGAGTGTTTCTGTTACTGTCCACCTGTATAGATAAAGTTGGAGCCACTGATTGGGTTAGGAAAGCTGAGTGGTTACTGAAGTTTACTGTCTCGAGGTTGGGGGCAGTAATTTCTGAGCTCCCCTCCCAACAGAGTTTTCAGTGTACATAACAGGCTGTATAAGCTACAGTAACTAAGCCAAGCAAACAAAGTAAGTAAAGATGATACCTTTTATGTACTAAGTCCTACATTCTTCCGCTCCAATGTTCAGTATTGTTTATACAGTGTATTACTAGAATAGCCCAAGTGTTTCAGAGGTTATTCCACCTGTCATTTGTTTTTATGGAAGCTCTGAACCTTTTATAACTTGGCAGGGCCTAGGATATAGCTTGAAATTTAAAAAAACAAAAGGCAGTAAAACAAAAACTAGATTTTTTTTAAGGCATGAGGCTAAACTAGCAATGAGAAACACAAGTATAGCTTTACAGCAAACGTTAGTGTTGTACAGATATACTTCACATTCATATTTATGGCACAGTCCACAGGGTCCTATGCGGGTAGGTAAGGTGGCCTCTGAATCATGGAGGCCGCTCTCTGCACATACGGAGAGGCCTCTGTGTTTCCAGAATACCCCCAATCCATACATTGTAGCCCTTAAATTAATCCTACACTGCAAATGGAATTACTATGTGAGTAGTCTGGTCAAGAGGCTTGTGTGGGGGGCCAAAACCTTGTTCTGCTACACCCCCAAAGCTAGGTACACTCAGCTTGGGGCTGAGGAAGGATGAGAGAGCACACAGGGTTGATGTACATTCTACTTCCAACCAGAGCAACTTGGGGATGCATCCATGGTCTCAAATGGGACCCCTATAGTAGACCCCAGCTCTCTGCAATGGCATGGAGGGACTGGAGGAGGGTAGGCAAGACACTTTTTTTTAGCCAAAATTCTGTAAAAGGAATATGGCATTCTGAGGCAGATAACAGTATCCTATAAACTGAAAATCCGCTGCTTATCCAGAACAGCAGATGCAACTGATGGCCATCCCGGATATCAAATTGTAAGACTGGGCCCCCATCCCCATTACAGGGCTCCCAGGTTAAACTGACATTTTCTCAGTAACTCCACAACAATTTCCGTGTGTTTTCCAACAGATTATATTATTTCATATGAAAGCTAAATTGCAATGTTTTTTAATAGATTTTTTTGAACGTTTTATATTTCACTTACACACACACACACACACACACACTCTTACATCAGATCATAATTAAAACAGGTGTACATTTTTCTTAACCAGTCCAGTCTGTAACTTGTATAAATTTAACTTTACTTTTCTCATGAATGAATTATTTTTATTTAATACTTTCTGTAAACTGTACACTCTTACCATCACCACACCTCATCAATTAGATTTTCATGGAGAGTCATTACTTAGGTTAATTTTAGGGGGTGCACTGACTTGTAATTAACTAAACCAGGGCCTCTAAATTCTCAATGAGGAGGGGGGCAAATTAAAGACTCTAAACATAGAAACATAGACTTTGATGGCAGATAAGGACTGCTTGGCCCACCTAGTCTGCCCATTTCCCTACCTAGAGGATAAGCTGCAGATCCTATTTAACCAACAGCCTATTTCTTCCTCTCCCCACAAAAATTGCCTTATGTCTATCCCATGCATTCTTGAATTCTCCCACAGTTTTAGACCCCACAACCTCCGCAGGAAGGCTGTTCCATGTGTCCACCACCCTCTCTGTGAAAAAATACTTCCTCACACTGCCCCTGAGCCTTCCCCCATCTTCAAATTGTATCCCCTTGTTCTTGCACATCTCTTTTTCTGAAAGATGCTACCCTATTGGACTTTGTTGATTCCACTGAGGTACTTAAACGTTTCTATCATGTCTCCCCTCTCCCTCCTTTCCTCAAGGGTATACATATTAAGCTCCTTTAGTCTCTCCTCGTATGGCTTCTCTTGCAGACCCTGCACCATTGTAGTTGCCCTCCTCTGAACTGCCTCCATCCTGTCTATGTCCTTGTGGAGATGGGGTCTCCAGAACTGGACACAGTTCTCCAGATGAGGTCTCACCAACTGTCTGTACAGGGGGATAACAACTTCCTGTTTTCTGCTGGTGATGCCTCTCCCTATACATCCCAGTATCCCCTCAGCCCTCTGAACCGCCTTCTCACATTGCTTGCCAACCTTAAGGTCATCTGATATGATTACTCCCAGGTCCCTTTCCATTTTTGTTGTTGTTACTACTTCCCCCCCCATTGTGTAATCTTCCCCTGGGTTTTTGTTTCCCAGGTGCATTACTTTGCACTTCTTTGCATTGAATCCAGGCTGCCATACTTCTGACCATTCCTCCAACCTTGCCAAGTCCCTTCTCATCCTTCCACGCCTCCTTGTGTATCAACCCTGTTGCAGATCTTTGTGTTATCTGCAAAGAGGAATACTTTTCTTTCCAGTCTCTCTGCAATGTCACTTATAAAGACATTAAAAAGGACTGGATCCAGTACTGAACCCTGCGGTACCCCACTAGTAACCCCTCTTTCTTCAGAGTGGACTCCATTTACAAGTACCTTCTGTGTCCTGTTGTTCAGCCATTGTTTTACCCAGGCTACCACCCTGGGACCCACTCACAGGCTGGTTAATTTGACTACTAATCTTTTGTGTGGGACTGTGTCAAATGCCTTGCTAAAGTCTAGGTAGGCCATGTTCACAGCCCCTCCCTGGTCTACTACTTTGGTCACCCAGTCAAAGAAATCAATTAGATCCGCCTGACATGACCTTCCGCTGTGAACCCATGCTGCCTTGGGTCCTGTGCCCCACTGGCCTCTAGGTGCTCAACAATTCTTTCCTTCAGAAGTGATTCCATCACTTTCCCTACAGAGGTCAAACTGACAGGTCTGTAGTTTTCTGCCTCTGTCTTGCTCCCACTTTTGTGAAGGGGAATCACATCAGCCTTCTTCCAGTCCTCAGGTACCACACCATCCTCCCATGATTTGTTATAAAGGGTAGTCAGTGGTGTCACTAGTTCTCTGCTTAATTCTTTTAGAATTCTTGGGTGAATTCCATCTGGCCCCATTGCTTTGTCCACCTTCGGTTTTAGGAGTTCTTTCAGAACCCTTTCTTCTGTGAAAGGACTGGATTGACCCCCCTCTCCAGAGTGCTTCAGTTAATTGGATTAGGCACCTCCCCTACTTCTTCTTTTGTGAATACTAAACAGAAGTATTCATTCAGTATCCCTGCTTTTTCACTGTCACTCTCTGCCCACCCACCATCCATTCTATTCAGCCTCACTATCCCTCCCTTTGTCCTTCTACGCTCCCTGATATACTTATAAAAGGTTTTATCCCCCTTCTTAACCGAGTTGGCTATCTTTTCCTCAGTTTGTGCCTTTGCTATTCTGACTACCCTCCTGCTTCCTGCTTAACTGGTACAGTTCTCTGTCCTGCTCCTTCTGTGTTTCCTTATACTTCCTAAATCCTATCTTTTTCTTCCTAACCTTCACCGCCACTTCTTTTGAGAACCATAGTGGCTTTTTCTTTCATTTTGATTTGTTTATTTGCTTCACACAAAGGCTTGTTGCCTCTGTGCTGGCAGTTTTGATATTTCCCCATTGTTGCTCCACCCCTCCTTCTAGCCTGTTTGCTAGTGCTTTTCTAAGGCACTCTCCCATCTTGCCAAAGTCAGCCCTCCTGAAGCCCAGAACCCTCACTTTTTATAGCTTGACTCTGTAGCTGAGTTTATCGTGAACCACACTGTTTGGTGGTCACTTGTTCCCAAATGGCTACCCACTTCTAGATCTGAGATCCTCTCACTGTCCCCATTTGAGAATACGAGGTCTAAGATTGCTCCCTCATGAGTAGGTTCAAAACTAGCTGTCTGAGGCATGCCACCTGAAGGGCATCAAGAATGGCCCTGCTTTTGGATGTGGCTGCAGCAACGTGCTCCAGTTAACATCTGGCATATCAAGGTCCCCATCAGCAGTATCTCCCTTTCTCTGCCATCCTAAGTATGCCTTCTATCATATCCTTGTCCATTCCTCCCCTGACATGGGGGTCTGTATACAACCCTGTGAGGATTGTGGTGCATTCCGTCTCTAAGGTGACCCACAGTGCCTCCTCTCCTCCCTGTTTACTCTTTCGCTCAGTTGCTTTTATCCCTTCCCTACATAGAGAGCTACTCCCCTCTTCTGCCTTCCCTGTCTCTCCTGTAGGTTGTGTACCCTGGTATGTTAACATCCCAGTCATGGTTCTTTGTGTATCATGTTTCTGTGACTGCTATGATATCCAGGCCTCCCTCTTCCATCAAGGCCACCAGTTCAGGGAGCTTGTTGCCCAGACTATGGGTGTTGGTACTCATTACCCTCCATTTCTTGAAGGCCTTACCCCTTTTTGCCCCATCCCTGTCCTTATTGCATTTGTCACTTTCTCCTTTTACCCCTGCGCTTCTCCCTATTGACATCTCTATGTTGGTGTCTACCTCACTTAGTACCCTGATTTTTTTGGGGGGGCTAGGATTTCCTTGCTCCTTTCCAGTTCCTCCCCCTTGGGTAGTTTAAATGCTTGCCAATGAAGTATTTAAACCTATCACCTAGGATCCTGGTTTCCCTCCTGGACAGATGCAGACCATCACGCCAGTATAGGCCTGCATCCATCCAGGTGGACCCCAGTCCTCAATGAAGCCAAATCCCTGAGCTCTGCACCAGTTTTTCAACCACTGAATGAATCCCATGGTGTGGAGCACCCTTGCCTCATCTGTGCCATAGACAGGCAGCACCTCCGAGAAGGTTACCGCGTGTGCTATTTGTCTAAGGCCCCTCCCCATCTCCACAAATGCTTCTTGCACTGCTCTGATCCCTTTCTTAGCCAGGTCATTTGTCCCTAGGTGGACAGTGACATCCAGCTCCCTCCCCTGTGCAGCTGCTCCTGTGATCCTGAGGATTCACTCCCTGTCCTTCCAAGCCATGGCGCCAGGCAGGCACTTTACCTCCCTCTCCCTTTCCTCCCCCAGTTCTACCCTCCTAACAATGGAGTCCCCCACCAGGAGTTGTTTCCTTCCCCTGTGGGGTCCCATGCCACCCTCCTGTGGGTCTCCTTTGTGGAGGTTCCCAGCATCCTCCTTGGTCTCCACTGTGGGTGCCTCCATAGAGGAACCACACTTTTCCAGAACAGCATAGAAATTGTGGAGAGGTACAACTGGAGGGATGTGCCTCTGTTCCACCACCCTCACCCTCCCTGAGCCCACTGTGGTCCAACCACCCCTCTTTCTTGGCAACCTCTGAGGCAACAGCAGTGACTCTTGTGGTCCCTGGGTAGGAGAGCAGGTCCCACAAATCCTGGCCAATTCAGCCTGGAGATGAGCAACCTCCTCCCTCAGTCCAGAGAGGTGCCTACAGATGGGACAACACTGCATCCTCCAGAATGTCTCCTGGAAGACTGCTGCTCCACAGCTACTGCACTGCACCACTTCCATCATGTCTTTTTTCTGGCCCCCTAACTGTTGTTTGGAATACTTACTCTTTCCTCTGTCTGTTTATTTTCCTTTTTTCTTTTTTTTCTTCCCCAACTTACTTACTGTCTCTGTGCCCTTTTAGCTCCTGATCTTCCTGTTCTAAGACAATAAGTTCCTATATTTCTCAGTAGTCTCCTTACCTGCTCAGAGTCAGACCTCCAGCAGCTGGGGGGGGGGGGACGGTGAGCTACTCTTGCCCTTCTTGGATGGCGAGTCTTTGGTGGCTCTGTGATCACTCACTTTCTGCTCCCAAACAGGAAGTTCCTGTTGTCAGTTAAATCCTGTGCCTATAAAAGTAGAACTGGTTTAGGGTGGGGTGGTGGAGGGAAGGGAAGGAGTGCAATATAGTCCCAGTAGAGAAGTTTTAGTTATACCAGTAGCTCCTTCCTCCTGGTGTTCTGTCTGTTCTCTGGCTGAAGCTATCTAGGGCAGTGCTTAAATCTGGTTTTAACCTGGCTCCTTCTAGCTAAGCCATTCCCCCTACTTTGCAAATATTTTTACACTTAGTTAATTTCACAGATAACAATTCCCTTTTGACACCTGTGACAAGCACCTAGATAAGTACACAGATAACAGATAACAATTTACTTCAACTACCTCTCGCAAACACACTAACTCATTTTTTTTCCCCTAAATTGAAGGTCCCAGTACAAGAGTTCTAGTTCTTAGTCCCAGTAGAGAAGTTTTAGTTATACCAGTAGCTCCTTCCTCCTGGTGTTCTGTCTGTTCTCTTCATCTTTCCATAGTAAGTCTGTAATATCTTCCCAATTATCTCAGTTTATTTATTTTGCCAGAAGAGGCTCAGTTGAGCAAGCTCATTCATAAGGAGGTCCTGGGTAGGATAGTCGAAATACAATACAGTACGATATAATACAGCAAAGTACAGTGAACAGTAATACAAATACAGTGAAATAATACATGTATTGAATCCATACTAAGCATCCAATATTTAAGATATTACATAAATGTTCAGTTATACTAGAAAGAGTAAAGTAGAAAAGCTGACACAATGTAGCAGTGCATATTTAGTGATAAACAGTAGTGTAATTTCAGCTGTCATTAAGTTTTGTAATGTAGTACTCATCTAGGTAACACTCGACTAGGAAACTAGAGGAATGGAATACATTAGGGGAACGTTGTTAAATTGAAGGTATCAATATACCATAGGCCTTTATTGTTGCACTAAGGGGCCTAGCTATATAGCATAGTATGTGTAGTGCCCAGCTAGGCTGTACACCCTGTGGACAGCATATTTGATTTCTGAAATAGTACACCTTATTTACATGTACATGCTTCAAGACAAATGCTATTGATGAGGGATTTGAAGTACTTTCTCCCAACCAGACAGCTAAGTTTGAGTGTGCTCCAGTCGGAGCTTTATTGCCACAGCAGGAGCCTGCTGATCAGCCCTCACAGGCTGCCTGTGCTCCCGCTCCTAGTCGGAGCTTTATTGCCACAGCAGGAGCCTGCTGATCAGCTCTCACAGGCTGCTTGTGCTCCCGCTCCTAGTTGGAGCTTTAGTGCCGCAGCAGGAGCCTGCTGATCAGCTCTCACAGGCGGCCTGTGCTCTCGCTCCTAGTCGGAGCTTTAGTGCCACAGCAGGAGCCTGCTGATCAGCTCTCACAGGCTGCCTGTGCTCCCGCTCCTTGTTGGAGCTTTAGTGCCGCAGCAGGAGCCTGCTGATCAGCCCTCACAGGCTGCCTGTGCTCCCGCTCCTAGTCAGAGATTTAGTGCCGCAGCAGGAGCCTGCTGATCAGCCCTCACAGGCTGCCTGTGCTCCCGCTCCTAGTCAGAGCTTTAGTGCCACAGCAGGAGCCTGTTGATCAGCCTGCCTATGCTTCCGCTCCTAGTCAGAGCTTTAGTGCCGCAGCAGGAGCCTGCTGTTCAGCTCTCGCAGGCTGCCTGTGCTCCCGCTCCTAGTCGGAGCTCTAGTGCCGCAGCAGGAGCCTGCTGATCAGCCCTCGCAGGCTGCCTGTGCTCCTGCTCCTAGTCGGAGCTCTAGTGCCGCAGCAGGAGCCTGCTGTTCAGCTCTCACAGGCTGCCTGTGCTCCCGCTCCTAGTTGGAGCTCTAGTACCGCAGCAGGAGCCTGCTGATCAGCTCTCGCAGGCTGCCTGCACTCCCGCTCCTAGTCGGAGCTCTAGTGCCGCTGCAGGAGCCTGCTGATCAGCCCTCGCAGGCTGCCTGCGCTCCCGCTCCTAGTCGGAGCTTTAGTGCCACTGCAGGAGCCTGCTGATCAGCTCTCACAGGCTGCCTGTGCCTCGGCTCCTAGTTGGAGCTTTATTGCCACAGCAGGAGCCTGCTGATCAGCCCTCGCAGGTACGGACTTGCTCTGGAGCGGCAAACGGCCCTCTGAATCTCCACAGCACTCTGCACTGCATTTCTCAACTAGTGTATAATTAATTTGCTACTACTGTAGAGATTTTCAATGCCTGTTGCTGTATTATTTGTTTTAAACAAGTTGTACCATGTTAGCTGTATGTATGAGTTTTCATTGGCAGAGTAGTACTGATTGAAAATATACCTGCTGTTCACACTCATTTTGTAGCTGTATAGCTAGCTTTTTAAGTGCCTCCTTAATTCAAATTTTGTGCAGACTGCTTCTTTCTCACCTCTGCTCATGTGAACTCATGCATGCACAGTGCTCACCCCCCTCCCTCACTGTAGTCTTTCTTTCTCTGTGCTTTCTGCTTCAGGGATTCCTTTGCTTCCAACTTCCACACCTCCTTTCTAACTCTGGTTCTCTCTTTTATTGCAGGCTGCCTGTGCTCCTGCTCCCAGTTGGAGCTTTATTGCCCGAGAAGAGCCTGCTGGTCAGCCCTCACAGGAACGAACTTGCTCTGGAGCAGTGAACAGCCCTCAGAATCTGCACGGCCCTCTGCACTGCATTTCTCAACTAGTGTAGCCCATTGACACTGTGCATCGACTGTCCCACCCAATCCTTCACCCTCCCCCCTGGCTAGACTATAAAATTATAGGTAATTTCCTGTCACATAACAGGTCATGTGACTAGCCAGATTCAATCTCCCATAATTTTCATTTACATATTATAGTTATTCTACACCAGGTGTCACTATTGAGCACCCCACAAGTCCCCCTCTCTCTCTGCTCTGCACTAGTTCCAACCCAACCATTTCTCTCTAATTTTCCTCCTTCTCTTCCTGTATTCTCTGTATCCCCTACTGTTCTGCTGTACCAGTCTCACCCTGTTTTTGAACCTCTGACCTCCAGCATCAGTGGTTGCAACATTACCACTGCATCATTGTAGTGGCTCTAACTGCTTATACTCTTTTTGCACCTTTCACCTTTTTCCACTAGCCACCTCCTCCACTTGGCTTCACCGGTATTTTCATACCATCTCCCAACCCTGCTGCATACCATGGCCCCTGTCCCCCCTTCCTATGTCTCTCATGGCAGGACCAGAGGCTAGAAGCACCAGCTTACTGCCACCCCCATAGCCTAAAGTGCACCAACTCTCATCATGAAGCAACCCCTGGCTCCCATGAACTCCTCTTAGCCAACCCAGCTTTTCCCTCATCCTCACCCCTCTTTGTGGGTATTCTGTATGCTTCCCCAAAACATTCCCCCCATCCCTTATATCCTGCATCACTGCAGTCTTCACCCTCACATCTGCAGGTCAACTAATCCTTCTAAGAGACTTCAGTCTTGACTGGCTCACCCTGTCTCTGAATTCTTGGCACCAGATCAAAGTGTTAAACCTCACCCAGCCTACCAAAGAGCCCACCTGTCCTAACACTGGATCCCAGTCTCACTCCCTTTGGGACTGGGTGCTCACTACCCATCCTCACCATATCTGCTCTGCTGGCATCCTACCAAATGCACTCAGCGATCATTGCCCCACCTTCTGTATTAGGAAGTCTCGCCCTCCCCCCCACACCTCCAAAATACATTCAGTACCGCCCCCTCAAATCCCTCAACATGAGTCAATTACTTCATGACCTGGCCCACACAAACTGGTCCCCAGTCTTCTCTTCTGTCACTGTTGCATTGCCCTTGCTCGCTTTACTTCCATTTTACTAAAAATCTGGGACTCCCATGCCCCCCTAAAAGTCTTATGAGTAAAACGCAGCCACCATCCCTGGATCACCCCTGATATTTTGGCCATGTGCAGAGCTTGTGATCTTGCTTGGCACCATTTTAAATCTGTTGGAAATCAAACCCCCCTACAAACATTTCACACCCTTCACAATAGTTGCACAACCAGTGTCTGCCATGACAAATCTGACTTCTTTAAGTCACTTCTCCACCCCTCAACTAATACCCCCTCCTCCTTTTGGCTGGACCTCTGCTCGCTCCTGCACCCCCAACAGAATCCCCCCCTCCCTCCATCAGCAAGGCTGGCTCAATAATCTCTGATCCCTGTCTTATTGATGAGGCCCTCAATAAATTCTTCACTTCATGTGCCATTCCCCAAGAGCCCCCTACTTCCCAATCCTGCTCCCTTCAATCCTTGTCACAGTCCTCAGGTTTTCAGTCATTGCCTATATCACCACCTGAAGTCATAAGAACTCTTGTCTCACTCAGTCCCTCCAAATCAAGCCCCAATGGCCTGCACCCTAGGCTCCTCAAAATCTTGGCCCCCTCCATGGTTGCCCTTTCTAACCTTTATTTTAAATCTCTCACTCTCTACAGTGACTGTCCCTACAGCTTGGAGGTCTGCTACTGTACTCCCACTCTTCAAAGGTGGCGACACTACTACCCCTGGAAATTACTGCCCCATCTCCCTTCTCCCTTACCAAAGTGCAAGAGTCACTAATTCTTTCTAGGCTCAGTGACTTCCTCCTTGCCTCCAGCACACTCTCCCCATTTCAATTCGGATTCAGAAAATTCCACTCTACCACCTCCTCCCTTCTGCACTTTACTGATGCTATACACACCACTATGGACCTTGTCAAGATCGTCCCTGCCATCTTCATTGACCTGGCCAAGGCCTTTGACTCTATTTCCCACCCTCTCCTTCTTAATAAACTAAGCCTTGCCAGCCTAACCCCAGCCTCTGTGTCCTGGTTTAGCTCCAACCTAATTGGCCATTCCCAGGCAGTCTCTATCAACAATATCTAATCCCCCTCCCTCCCTATCCTTGCCAGTGTGCCCCAGGGATCTATCCTTGGGCCTGTTCTCTTTTCCCTCTTTATCAAAGATCTCCTCTTGGTATGCACCCATGCTAATATATACATATACACAGACGACACTGTCCTTTTTCTGTCTGGCCCCTCAGCCCAATCTATCCAATCCCCCCTCCAAAGTGATCTCACAGCAGTTATAGCCTGGTTTAGTGCCAATTGCCTAAAGCTTAATATAAAAAAGACTGTCGCTATGACCTTTGGCTCTAAGTAAAAACTTGCCTGTCTCTCCACTCTTCCACTATTCTTCTCTGCAACTAACACCCCCCCTTGACAGTGTCCCCACCTACAAGTACCGGAGTCTGGCTTGATCCCTCCCTTGACTTCTTCTCCCACTTTAGTGCCCTACACTGAAAACTGTGCCTAATCTAGGGCTGCTATACCACCACAAGGCCAGCTTCTCCCTCCCGGTTCAACGAAATCTCTTAGTCAAGTGGATCCTCCCAGCCTTCGACTACACCAACACAGTCTACAGTGCTTCTCCTACCACCTCTCTGGCCAAACTCAATGTCCTGTTCCATGCCTTCTGAAGGTTTGTCTCTAACTCCCCCTCTTTAACTCACCACTGCGACTCCACTCTTTCCCTCCAATCCCTCGCACAGAGATGCTCCTCAGACTGCTCCACCTTCATAGCTAAATTCTGGGTCAGCACCCTTCCACCCCACCTTGCTTCTCTCTCCTAAATCTGGGCACACCCTTGCCCTACAACTCACGGTCAACTTGCGCCTGCACTTTTTCCTTCCCATGTGTGTACACTTCAGCTGGCAAACTTTCCTTCTCTTATTGACTTCCCTCACTCTGGATTAGTTTTCCCCTTCAAACCCGTCTCTCTCTCCCATCTTCTCTGCTCTCAAACGCCTCCTCAAGCCAACCGCCACTACATCCTCTATCTGTTCTCTCTCTCCTAGAACCCTCGCAGCTCCATCTCTCTCCTGCCATCCTGTTGCATCTCATTGTATATATTCATTGTAAATATTGTTTGTACATAGCCTTATGAATACTGCCTTGTATATAATTTGCCTTGCAGTTTCTAGACACTTCTCTATTGTAAATAGTGTTCCTTGCAATTCTCTTGTACAATCTCTGTAGTTTTTGTTTATTTTGTTTACACTCTGTTATTACAATGCTATATTTTTGTCTCTTTGTGCCCCCCTTCCCCGGTCACACCTGGAAATGAGCACCTGCTCATGGTGCCTTTCCCGGTCATCAACTTTTAAATAAATAAATAAATTATTCCAGACAAGCAATAAGCACAATGTTGCTAATGGCAGATTTTCTGAAGTGCATAGAGTACAAGGGCATATCTAGGAGAAGGATATTGCTCTTCCTCAGCACATAAGAGCAGGTGGTCCTTTTTTAGAGCTCTAAGATGTATACTGGTAAGTTGTTAGACTCTTGTGAGTCCATATGTAGAGATTATGTAGTCTCCTTTTGGCAAGTGAGGTCCACCCGACTGCTGCATACAGGTTGCAGTGATGAGTTAATGGTGGTAAATATGTAGCAAATCTTAGTGCCCTATGATAAAGTACATCAAGTTTGTTTAGACAGTTAACAGTACAGCGACTATAGATACTGTCCACATAGTCCATTATTGATACAGATGTTGCTTGTACAAGGCATGTTCTGACATTCATGGGGAAACAGTGCCAATTTCTATAGTGGAATCCAAGACTGATTCGCAGCTTTTTGCAGACTGAATGAATGTGTTCTGCAAGGGGTAATTTTCTGTCAATCCACACTCCTAAGTATTTGTATTTTGTCACTACTTCAAGGTGTTCTCCAAGCAACGTACTGATAGACGGGGGGGGGGGGTATGTTTTGTTCTAGGATTGGTAAACCACGTTGCTTTAGTTTTGTTGACGTTAAGTAGTAGTTTAGATTGAAACAGGTCCATTTGTAATAGGTTGAAAGCTGCCTGTAAATCTGAGTGAACTGAAGATATATTGGGTCCTGAAGTGTAAAGTACTGTGTCGTCAGCATAGAAGTGCAGTTTTGCATTTGTAACATTGTAACTCAAGTTGTTGGTATATATTGTGAAGAAAAGTGGTCATAGGGCTGAGCCCTGGAGAACTCCTTTGGGTAGCAGCATGCATGTTGATAGCAGACTCTCTGCCTAAACTTGTTGAAAACATCTAGATAAGTAATTACGGACCCATAGCAAGGCTGACGTAGAGAAGCCTATATGTTGCAATTTGTGCAACAGAACAGAGTGATCAACTGTGTCAAATGCCTTGCTTAAACTGAGGAAAATGGCACCCATGGCTTGTTTGCAGTCTACGGCACACAGCCAGTCATTCGTGACCTTGGCTAAGGCAGTTGTATTATGTTTAGGTCTGAACCCAGATTGGTGAGGTGATAATATATTTGTATGTTCTAGGTATTCACTTATTTGGCTGTTTGCTAATTTTTCCAACATCTTAGCGAGTACAGGTAATATGGAAATCGGTCTGTAATTATTTAGAATATTTGTATCACCAAATTTGTGTAGGGGATGATGTGAGCTGCTTTCTAACTTGTTGGTAGTTCACTGCTGCATAAAGATAGATTAAAGAGATGAGATGATGGGGGCTGTGAGCTGTCTGAAGCCAGTTTTAAGGAAGGCTGGCTCGAGTCCATCGACTCCTGCACTTTTTTTACATCTGGCCCAAATAGATGTTCCTCAACTTGCTTGAAAGAGACCAGATGGAACATGAAGGTATTACAAGAGAATTCTTGAGTTGAGGATGAAACGTGGTAGGTTGCAGCTGCAGAATTATCAAAGGCCAATCCAGCTGCTGCAAAATATCTATTAACTGCCTCTATTATGATCTTTTTGTCCGATATTTCTTTGTCGTTGATGATGATTTTTTGTGAGAGAGAGGGAGAGGATGTGACATTAGTGATCTGACTAAATTCCAGAACTTATATGCATCCTTTTTGTTATTGTCCAAGGAGTTGAGGCAGAATTTCATTTTCATGTCCCTGGTCAGTTTTGTGCATTCCTTTTTCTTCTGAAGATAGTCCAATCTTCCTCTGATGTAGTACACCTAGTCGTAGCCCAGCATCTGTTTCTATCCTTTATAGCATCTTTAAGCTCTTTATTGAACCAGTGGGAGGATACTTTTTTAACCCTTCTTTTTTGTATTGGTGCATGTATATTTACAACATCCATGATATTGCATTTGGAAATTTCTGACACGTCATGGACCATTGGTGCAAGATAACATTTTTTGTCATTTAATGTTAGCTAGGTCTTTTTTGATTTCTGAAGTACTGAATCTGTTGAGACACCTTGTATATATGTATTTAGCTTGTGATGGATGTGACTTGTAACCTCTTACACAAGCCACAGTATTGTGATCACTTATGTCATTGTGAAAAACAGTTGAGACAGTTATTTTGTGAGGTCTGTTTGTAAGTACTAAATCCAGTAAGGAAGCATTAACTGCTTTTTTTGGCTTGGGTCTTGTGGGTTCTTTGATGATTTGAATGAGTCCAGAGCTATCACAAAGAGTCTTCAGACTATCAAATTTTGGGGAGAGCCAGTCAAAGTTCAGACCTCCTAATATCAAGGTTTCATTTGGCTGACTATTGACTACCTGGGATGAGTGTGCCAGTAGCTGTGTACCTCCTTTGGGAGGTCTGTAACATCCTATTAATTATATAGTTTTGTTTTTTGACAGAGTAAGTCTAATTTCCAGGCATTCAGATTCATTTGGTACTGTTAGGGAGCTTGTAATGGAAGCTGCATATTTATCCTTGATATAACAAGCCAGTCCACCCCCTCTAGTATCCCTGTCTAAACAAAATTGGTTATAGGAGAGTATGGTTACTGCAGTAGATGGCACTGAGGCATTTAGCCAGGTCTCCATCATCATTAAGATGTCAGGTCTGGTATGTGAAGTCCATACATTCATGTCATCTATTTTACTTAGTAGACTACGTGCATTTATTAAAAGGAGCTTAAGGCCTTTGACGAATATGAATTCTGTTGGGGACAATGAAAGATCATCGGGTCCAGGATTGACTTTAACATTGCCTGAGCAAATTAGGAGCATTATTATCTGCCTGCACATACTCATTTTGTTGTTGCCTATGTGATATTGCAGATGAAGCAGTCTGCTTTATGAGGTGCTAGGTTTAGTACAGGTATAAGACATAAGCATTCCAAATGTTGCCCATAATATTCTGACTGCCCTAAGGCTTAGTGGTTGTGGTATACTTGGTTTGGTTATTTGTACTTTGGGTTCAAGATAGCAGCATGTGGTGGATGAAACATGTAGAGGAATATTAAGTGAACAGGGGGTGCTGCTATATTGTATTGGCAACCTAATGCAGAGAATAAGTAAGACCCCTGTTATCCACATGTTGGTAGAGGGGAGACCCTTCCACTAAATTATGTGGAACTAGACAGGATCTTTCCGTCAGTAAGTCAGTAGACTACTGATGTATTCTTACAGTTGTGACTCCCTTCACTGTGTCAGGTTATGTTGCCCACTCATTGACTTTTATCATTGTAATTTCATTAGCATTTACTCATCCATTTTTCTGACAAGACATTTGTCTGAATACTTTATATATAATAATGATAGCAACTTTGCTCAGCACACTGATAGCTTGTCTCACTGAGTACACTTTATAATGTGAGATTGTAATTTTCTTGTTGCTCAGGTTCCATTTGTGTATAGTGCACATTTTTGGCTCAATTTATATCTCGCACTGTAGGACAACATGATAACAGAATAAGCCCTAGTCTGCTACAAAACAAAAGTCCCTACTTAGCAACCGGACTACAGCAATTGCCCACATAGTTATCTTGAGCAGACATTAAGTCCCAAGTCTGCTAGACAGTCCCTGCTAGGCTCGAAACAAAAAGTGACTAAGTCAATTGCCCACTAATTTTTCTTGATCAGACATCAATATATTAACAGTAGAGCAACACCCTCACTTTGCTTTTGGTAGTAACTAGCTGTTTTGAGATTGAGATTTCTGTATACAAACCTCCAGAAGTAACAAAAGAAGAAGCAAGCTCCTCCTCCTCCTCCCTTGCCTGACCTTTGGACAGTGTCTCTTTGTGTGTATTTCATAGGTTGTGGTGGCGGGGTGGGAGGGTGGACAAAAAATCAGTTTAAATCTGTTTCAGTATTGGGCACTTCAGGAGTGGGTCTACTGTTGAAGTTCTTTTGAAAGAGCAAGTTAGTCTTTTAGAAAATCTTTTTGCCACAGGGGAAAGGGCTGCCCAAAGCAAAGAGATCTTTGTCCTCAGACCTCCAATGGGTTAGAAAGATTTTTGATGCCAGAGATAGTTAGAGAGTGAACAAACTTTCAGTTTCTGTTTGTGTACCTTCCCACCATACTTTTAGATTTGGTCGGCTCCAGATACAGTGTGATAAATTAGCCTTTGATCCACAGCCATGCCAGCTTAGGTTTGTGTCCCTGACTTTCATAACACAAAGATAAGCTGGGGTCAACCCTTTTCAGATTGTATGAGAGGCCCTTTGGTACCATTCATTCCCACTTAAATCACAGCCAGCCTAAATGTTCATGGTGATTTGCATGTATATCCCATGATGCTTTGTATTATGGGGGTATGTGAGATTTTTGCATTCATTGGAAACCTGGCCTTGTTGTCAATGCCCTTTATGGGTAACCCTTGCCTCAATGCTTTTGCACTGAAATTCTTTGTCTTTTTAGCTTGCCTTCTTATGTTGGTCTTTCCATGCCTTAGATGCATAAGATCACATTAGAGCTGGCTTATTTTCTTCTGAGATGAAATACAGAGATGAGGCACACTGATGAGTCCTGTGTAGAATGAAACGTGTCTGTGTCTTCTGTTATCACCTTTTGTAGATTGTATGTGAGGCCCTTTGGCAACATTCATTCCTATTTAAAGCAGAAACAGTCTACATTTTCATGGTGATTTGCATATATATCCCATGATGCTTTGCACTATGTGGTTATGTGTAATTTTGGTATTTCACACCTAGTATCTTCATTTGTATGGATTTTTTCTTTTCTGAAATATATCCTTTATTTGCTCATATCCAGTACTTATTCCATGTCCTGTTCAGGAACTCATCTTCTCAATTCATTATATATATATATATATATATATATATATATAAATATATAAATATATATATATATATATATGCAATAAGGCACAAAGGGTGTGTAAAGCCATATTTTACAGCATGGCCAGGGGCATAGTAAGGCATTAAGCTGAAGGCAGTGACTTCAGCCTGCTGGCCCATCACTGTAAAATATGGTTTACCACCCTAGTGCTGTTATGCGTTTATAAAATTGGCTCCTTTTTTTTTACTGTTGACTATTGGGAAAAGCATGTTTATATGTAGAAAAATTTGATTTATTTGTGTGCATTTGTGATAAAATAATTCTTCTGTCCACTGCAAGTGACGTCATTGATGATGTCATTGTATTATTGCCTACTTTCTTCTTCCTGTTTTTTTTCTCTGTTGTTCTCCACATTCAACAAATGGAATGTTTAACATGGAATGTTTACCAAGGAATACATGGATTCAAAATTCTGCTCAGTTCCACTGGCAGAATGTTTCTCTCCCAACACACTGTGCACACAGACAACAAAGGCCTTTGTTACAGCTGGTGACTCAGTTATCTCACTGTAAGGGTGAGAAGAAGACAGTTCCCTGATAAGCAGGTAAAGATAGAAGTGGGAGTTTTTGCTGTCAGCAAAGAAACAATTGTGGTGAAAACTATAAACAATACTTATTGTTTCTAATTTGTTTATGTATGTGAGGAGAGTGTGATAATCAGGGAAACAACATTTAAGTCATTTGTTTTATTTTTTATTTAAGGTAGTTTTATTTTTTGGGCCCAGTTGAAGTTTTTTTACAGTGTAAAGGCAGCAGCCATGTTTGTGGTGGAAGATCAGTTCTGTCAATAGAGGACTAACTGTAATGCCTGTGTTCCAAATGCCCATTAATCTGTGTTGCTGACTCTTCACTGCTAAGCAGTCCTTTTTTTAACTATGTGTAAACCATATTTTACACATAAATAAGAGCCAATCAGATTACATGATTTTACCCTGCCATTTTATAAATATATATATATATATATATATATACATATTTTTTTTCAGTGGTTTTATAGTTACCAAATACTAACTGGTAAACAAGAGCCAGTCCTCCTTTTTCTCTACTTTTAATTCTTCCCTTTTCTCAATACACATTCCTTTTTTTCCTGTACTTTTAATTCTTCCCTTTTTTCTTCCATATAATATGAATAATTTTATTCATACAGTATACTTTCCTTCCTTTTATAATGTCACTTCAATTCATCCCTATTCAATTCGTATTCCGGCTAAGTAATAATCTCATTCATTAATCTTTTAGCCTCCTCAAATTTGTAAATACCCTGATCATTAATAATATCTGTCTATCTTCTATACCCTACTTTAGTCAGCTTATGCTTCAGTTTTTAAAATTCACATATTTTGCTCTGTTCCTAAAATTTGATTAAAAGATTCACATCTTTGGTCCATTCCTAAAAATCCGATTCAACCAGAAAGAAGAGCTATAGCATGTCCAACACTGATCTTTTTTTATCTAATGTTTAACTGCTGTTACTATAGACATAACCACAAAATTACTCAAATTCCTAAATTTGCCTGGATAAAGGATCATTCAGGGCATCTGATTATGTTTCTAAGAAAATCTGAATATTTCCATCTTCTGAGTATCACAATCCTTGAATGCCAATTCCCCATAGCTGTTTTGACATTATGGGCATAACAATTTTTGTCTATGTATGGTCAGCTCTTATGGAATACATCACATTTCCCACGTGATCCTTGATTTGCCATCTCTCCACAGAAATATTTGTATCAGTCTTTTGGTTGTCTCACATCACAGCCTATCCCAGTTGCTATATAAGGATTGTAACACAAAAATCAGACTAGGCATAATTCTCATTTTCGGGATTTCAATTGTTCTCCATAGGAAGACTGACAATTTTTTTCCATTTTTTTAAGATCAATCTGTATTTTGTCAATACACTAAATAATATTCAATTTGTTAACTTCATTCACCTTAGTAGACAACATAACCCTTAGGTATTTCATCAGCTGTTTAACAGGAATGTCTACAGTAATATTTGATGATGGCATGTTGCAACTTTTAGAGATTGAGCCATTGCTATAGATTAATTCTTAGTTAAGCTGAAACCTAAACATTTTAAATAAGCTTCTATTTCATCTAGGGCCTCCAACATAGAATAAAAGGAATTTCATAACAATAATAATATATCAGCAGCATAGCAGTTTAGTTTTATCTCCCTTCCCCTAACTTTATATCTGTGATTTTAACATTAGCTCTGATTCTTTTTTTTGCAAAAGAGGGGAACAGCACAGGGGAAGGTGGGTAGCTCTGCTTTGTATCTTTCTTAATAATAATGGAGGGGAGACACAGAGGCAGCATCTAGTCCCCAGTATTCCAAGGCTTTAAAAAGAAATGGCCAAAGAACACGGTTGAATGCTTTACTAGCATCTAGAGCAAAGGCTATAGCTTTTTCCTGTTGATCCTGTAAAAGGTTTACAATAGTCAATAGTCAACACTTTCTTTTATTCCATGCTGGATATTCCTGCCCTTCACAAAACCAGTTTGGTTGGGGTGGATGGCCATGAGGATGAAATGCACAAATATGTTTAATATCCCTTTTGCAATAATTTTATAGAACACACTTATTAAGACTATAGGCCTACAGCCCTCCAGTTTAAAAATATCTTTCCCCTCTTTTGAAAGCAAGGCTATATCTGTCTGTGGTAATGTATTTGGGCAGCCCATCATCTCCGCTATTTCTCTAGCCATCCTACAGAGCCATTTGGAGATGTCAGCCATAAAAACCTTTTAATGAATGGGTCATGTTTTTTCCCATAGAAAAAAGTATGTGTAAATTGCCGTTATAAACAAGTGTTTATAATGGCAATCACGTGCCACCTTTTCTATGGAAAAAAGCACAAGTCAAGGCAGTGTCTCATGCCCACAGAAGCCATCTCTTCTTGCACACTGACTGCACGAAACACTCACCTCAGAACCACATCCTTGCTGTTATTTCGAACATAATGCCGGCATCCTCTTGTTGTCTAAAAAAATATGTCAGCATGATTTGAAATTCAAGCTAGAGAAGACAGGCACACATTTATTTAGGAGCAGAAGCAGGAAAATAAAAATACAGCATGAAAAATTGAAAGCAACCTCAGGCTCTTCAGAACATACTTATCTGAGGTAGGCAAACCAACTCAGTTTGAGAAACTTCCATTAGAAGACATAGGCAGCACAATAGCAGACTTTATTTTCATTTTGAAAAGACAAGACAAAATGGAATACAAACCTGGCACTATATGGGGAATCATAGCCAGCACTGACAGATACTTAGGCTCTAAAAAGTACCCCACTCCATATTCAAAAGCAATGAAACTATCTTCACCGAAATTAAAGAAACCCTAGCTGCCGAACAGAAGCAGTTAAAAAAAGAAGGCAAGGCAACAGACCTAACAAAGCCCAGCCACTCACAGAAGAAGTTGTTGAGCAGCTGTACACCTGTGGTACCCTTAGCATGTCAAACCCTACAAGCCTCCTCAGAGTCCTATTTTTTCAATTTTGGAATACAGTTCACTCTGCGAACAAAAGAGCATTATGATCTACAGTGGGGAGACATCACAGAACCTGCAGACACAAATGGGAATGCCTATCTAGAGTATAGCAAACAACAAACTAAAACCAGGACTGGGGAAAACCCCGACACATACGACCAATAAATCTAAGAACATATCAGAACAACATCAACCCCAAAAGAGACACAATAAGGGCACATTGACTATATAAAAGCCAAAGACCACCAGAGATGCTTTCTCCAGATGTCCCCATCTATACTGCCCCCAATACCAACAGGAAAGAATCAGCACTGTGGTGCAGAAACATGAACATTGGCATAAACAAGTTGAGATACATGATGTCAAAAATTAAGTTAGACTCAGGCCTGCCTGAGTCAAAGTGTATTACAAATTGCAGCACAAGGAAAACAACCATCCAAACGTTGAACAACCACAATATTCCCCCCACAGTCATTCAAGCAAGTGTCAGGGCAGAGGAATATTTAATCGATAAATAACTATCCATTCCTGTCAGAAAAAAAACACACCACCAAATCAGCCAACTTCTCACTTACTCCACTGCAGATAGACCCTCCACTTCAAGCATCTTGATGGACTCCACCACAACCAGTAATGACAGAGCTGAGCAAACTTCCAGCGGCACACTCAGTC
Source organism: Neoceratodus forsteri (assembly GCA_016271365.2). Classification (NCBI taxonomy): domain Eukaryota; kingdom Metazoa; phylum Chordata; order Ceratodontiformes; family Ceratodontidae; genus Neoceratodus; species Neoceratodus forsteri. Next base: position 107,447,069 of record CM057450.1, on the reverse strand, counting down.
CATATTTGGGAGTGCCTGCATTTTTCACCAGCTGGTGACAGTGAATATATATAACTGTCAGCCACCATCACCAAAAAAAAGAATAGTCCATGTCCTGTACTACTCGGACAGCTCCGACTAAAGTAACTAAAATAACAAAAAAATCTCAAAATCTTTCCAAATCTTCCCTCTCATCCTTAAACAATTCAAGAAACTAACCACTTTTTCTGTTAGATGCAGACAATCCCTAACAACAGCTCCTCTCTTTTTTCTCTTTCCCCCCTCCTTTGCAGATCACATGACAGGTTTCCAAAGCGCCGAGAACATGCTTGACAACCAACGCAGCAACACCACCAAAGGGAGGAAAACTGCTTTGGAAAAACTTAGCTTTCTTCTTTGAAAACTGTTAAAGTTAATTCTTTAAAAATGTAGTTAAATGTTTCCAAATCTAGTTCCCTCATAGCGCAGCAATGCCACCCGGACCAAACAGAGGAAAACTGCTTCAGAAAAACTTAGCTTTGTTCTTACAAAACTGTTAAAGTTAATTATTTAAAAATGTAGTTAAATGTTTCAAAATCTAGTTACCTCACTTTTTTCCAGTGTTGCCATCGTTTTTTTTCACCTGAAATAAACACTCAAAATGGCTCAAAAAGGTAAGACTAACTCCTTTCCTTAACAGTCACCGGAACAGTCAGCAGGACGCATTATATATAATTGCTGAGGTGAAAAAATGCGACCCAACAATTATATAAAATAAAGTATGGGGTGGTGTGCATCAACTCGAAGTTTACACACACCCTCAGTATTAGATTCTTTATAAACACCTTGAGCTTCACTTTCGGGGTTTATGTAGCATCTAGCACCTCATAGAGGGGTATAAATTTCTCGTTTCACACACCACCTCATACTTTATTCTATTTGTAAAGCTCTAGTGTTAAACCATCCCTTTCTGGGGCCTTTCCATTAGGTAGCTCTATAATCACTTGTTCTATATGTTGTATTTCAAATTCCCAAATAGTTACATACCACCTTTTACCAGGACAATGGGCCCTATGCACGATTGGAGCAGAGTGGCTATGCGTGCATATCTGGGGTGTGTAGCCACTCCACACCCTACATGCCCCCCATGTGGGATGTACTAAGGGGGGCATGAAGGACCAATGCACTGATCCTCCTGGGTATGCAGACCATGCCGGGGTGGGCTGTGGGTGTGCCAGCACTTAAGTACCATGGACAAAGGAGCATAGTGCTGGCCACGGGTGTGCAGAGGGGGCACAGGTTATGCCAGGGGGAACCCTGCTGTAAGCCCCCTATGCTCTCCACACAACCATCAGGACTCCATCAGGACAGGGTGAGTAGCCCACCAACAAGGACCACTGCCACCTGCCCCTGCCCACATTGGTGCAGGGCCCCTACCAGGTGCCTCCCACCCCCACACAGGGGCACCAAACAAAGGATGCTGCCCCACCTACATTGGCACCACTGATCAACGCCCACCACTGGTCCTGCCCAGGCATGTGATGGGGTACAGTGCCCCCTCCCACACCACCAGTAGACCCCCACCCTGTCATTGTGACCCATTCCAGGGCTGCATTGCAGGAGGGCCAGTGGATTTGCCCTCCTCTCTCTGCCTCAGCCACTGGCCTTTGGTTTTCCACAGGGTGTGCTGGCAATGCATGCCCCGCCACATAGTGGATCCACTCTGTGGCCTGGTCCGGGCATTCAGTTGGGTGCCTGGCTAGACCTCGCCCCTGGCCACCCTGCGAAGTCCTGTGCACTAGGAGCGGGGTCAAGGACAGGTGGCTAGTGGCCGTGAATGCCACCTGTGTGCACCTGTCTGCAGGTGCACAGCTCTGAGGGTGGGATATGTGCCACCAGCATGTACTTCCCGCCCCTATGTGCATAGGGGCCATATATTCTAGATAATCATGTAGCAAAGCTTCATTCTGATCACTCTGGTTATTATACACATTCTTAAAATATTCCAAATATTCTGCCTGGATCAACTCTGTATCTGTGACTTCTTCATTGCGATTATTTATCAGTTTTTAAATACTTTTTTCTCATTTTGTTTTTTGATCATGTGTGCCAGAATTCTCCCACACTTGTCACCTTGTTAATATCTTGTGGTTTCAACTTTCATTAATTTTCAGTTTCTTGATTTAATATTTCCTGTGTTTCAATTTGTTTTATAATCTCGTTCTGCTCCGAGTTCTTTCTTGCCTTCTGTAAGTTTTTTTTGTGCATATCCAATATCTGCATATCTAATTTCTTCTCCCTGTTTTATTTTCCTTTATATAATAAATAAATCCCCTTACTACTGCCTTAAAAGCATCTCATAGGTGAAATACTGGAAGATGGTCACCATAATTATATCTACATCTCCCCGAGTGTGTGGGTGCTGTTAACTTAACTTCCACTGAATTGTGGGGGAAATCTTTATGGGCTTTGCCTTCTGATTTTCTTATTTATCCAGTATGAAGTCCAGTATGAACTTACAGTTTGCACATGCTGTGAGACTGCTATTGCAGTGAGACACACATGCAGTAGTGTGCTGTAGCTTTTTATTGTATTTATTTTGCTGTGTACCAGTGGGGAGGGTGTCTCCTGGCAACCATGCTAGGTGCAGGAGGCCAGGAAGTGTGCTGTGAGCTGTAGTTCCTAGGTAAGACCCAGGAAACTACCGTGTGTGTGTGCTGAACAGTGTTTTTCACTCTGCGAGTTAGGTGAAAGCTCTACCAACTATTTAAACACTGCTGGCAGCCTTTTATACATTTTTATTAAGTTTTAAGCCTGCTTCTAGGTGAAGGGACATCACATGACCCAGATCGCAGCTTCCAGGTCACGCCATATATCTACATTGCCATGAGCGAGTGGGGCGAGCACGTGGCAACGCACGTGGATACGCACACAGACTGTAACAGTGGGAATAAAGACAAGGTGAATTGTTTTCCCTTAATATTTGTGTTTGCATTTAGCTCATACTTAAGTGTGATGTAAACCCTACAGGAGGCTATCTACCATGACCATAGGAGCTGTGAACGCTACCATTTCAACTAGACTTGGCCGTAATAGTTTATGTATCACAACAACTACTATCAAAAAAAAAGTTCTCCAGTGGGGCAGTACTCAAGTGTTCGGTTGAAGTAGAATATCCTAATAAACAAACAAAAAAAGTGGACAAAATAATGACGGTGGATGGGAACTAGGCCTCAAGTGTTCAAATTGTGCAATATACAAACTGTTTGACATGCCGCCCAGCAGTGCCTTATTTATCTGTGAAAAATGCATAAATAACAGTGTTGATGGAAGACGTTAACATTTTTTATAACATTCTTGAATTTTTAGAAAAAAGCCAGGAGGACATGGCACTAAAAATAAAGGAAATTAACATAAGTAATCAAATCCTATACTCCCCCATGCAGACTCTGATGTCAGTACTACCCACATTCTTAATAAACACATTGATGTTGTTGTCTCCCCACCAGTTGCAGAAGGTTGTTCTGACCCAGCAAATCTTGACAAAATTAGAGAAGGTGCAGAGCTCTGTGGGGCCAATATCAACCCCCTAAACAAAAAGCGTGATAGCGATGAGGAGGATAACGATGACAATTATACCCAAGGGTGGGCAACTGTGGAAAATAAATGTAGGGTCAAGAAAGGACAAAAGGCCGTGCGCTTTGAGCTCCAAATCACTAACAGACATGAACCACTACTATATAATAATGGAAACTTGGGTCATACCTTTTTGACCCCCTATAATCATGATGGGAGCTCCTGTATGACACATAGAGGCAGCAAAAACTCCAGATCCAAGATGTACCTCCTCAGGTAATGAAACTCATAAAGGGGTTAAGGCAAAATATTTTCCCACATTAGCCTTCCCAGATCTAAACCCTGAACCTATGGACATCATTAGAGAAGCAATGTCTCCCCTAGACTTCCACCCAGCAGCACTGGACATAGCAAATAACAGTGAGCATGACCTGCAAAGAGCACCCACATAGTCAGTACCATCAGCTACTCATCCAACTCATCATTTTTGTTTTTGTGCTGGGTGACTTGATAATAAAAAACTCAGATCAAATCATATACAATTGCTATAAACACAACAGGACATGCAGTAGCTTCAGAGGTGTTAGGATTAAGAACGTTACATATATGCCCAAGCATATACTAAAGAACGCTGGCAAAAATCCCCTTGTGATTGTTCACATTGGTGTGAACATCAATAAGTCCAATATCAAAGACATTAAAAAAGACTTCATTGAGCTCAGCGAATGACTTATAGGAAGGGGATGTGAAATACACTTTTCAGAGACATTACCTGTCCCTGGGGCAAACCCATTCAGGCAGAAGAAGATTAAATCTGTCAATGGGTGGCTTTGTAAGTGGATCCTAGCAAAGGGTCTTTCTTGTGTAACCCACTGGGAAACCTTTGACAATGATCACAGCCTGTTTAGTTGGGACAGCCTGCACTTAAGTAGTCATCTGTTAGGATGGAATTTTGGAAAAATAATTTCTGATTCTTTAAGCTAGATAGTAAGAGGAACATGGGAATAAAATCTAGCTTCCCTGATAAACATCATATTCAGAATGACAAGCTTTGTCAAATCCTAATGGCCAATGCAAGGAGTCTAAACTTAATTAAAAAGGCCGAGTTAGGAGTGTTTCTGATTGAGCACAAGGTACTGTAGCTGTTGCCTCTATAAGTGAAACCTGATGAGATGATACCAGCTCTTGGATGAACAGACTTACGGGCTATCAGCTTTTTTACAAAAACAGAACTGACAGAAAAGGAAGGGGCATGTGCAGTTATGTCAAAGACCATATAAACTGCCATCAAATAAACTTATTAGAAAATTCCACTGCAGTCACCAAGACCACCTGGCTTCAACTACAATTTGGAAATAGGCCAAAGGTTATCCTGGGAAACTGCTGCAGGCCTCTGTCTAGTAGTAGGGAACACAGCAACTCACTAATACAACAAATTGGATTAGCTTCGAGTTTAGGGGACACCATAATACTTGGGGAGTTTAACATTCCAGGTATTCTATGGAATTCTTTGATAGGCTCATCTAAATTTGAAAGGGATTTCCTGGACATCTTAAAGTCTACCCGTCTTGAACAACTAGTAAAGGATCCTACTAGGGGTGTCAACACTCTAGACCTCGTGATTACTAAACATCGAAAATGAAATATCTGCCCTAGCAGTAGCAAGTCCACTCACCAGTATTGATCACTCCATGGTCACATGCTGCTTGATGGCATGCAAACATACTATAAAAATCCCACCATCTTCAGAGATTACAATCATGCAAATATGGGCACCAACAAGGACTCTTGCTTCTATAAATTGGGATAATGTACTGAGAAACCACAACACAGAATGTTGCTGGGAAAAAAAAAGGTATTATCTTGGGCTTGGAAGAAAAACACATTCTCATTAAATCAAAATACAGTATAATAAGAAAGGGAAATACCTTTATGGCTGACTCACTCAATCAAGAGACAAATCAAAAGAAAATAAAAAAACATGCAAAACAGAAAAATGATCCATCAGAGGCAAACAAAATTAAGGAAATTAAAGACATCATCAAAAGGGAGAAATGCAAATCAGAATTCAAACTATCCCACCAAGGGGCAATAATAAATCCTTTTATGCGTATATAAACAAAATTAAAAATCAACCTGGAATGGTCGGACCAATATTATCAAATGGTACCATTATGTCTAAGGATAAGGAAGTCACACATTTATCTATTACATATTTCTACTCAGTTTATAACACAACAGATATTGAGTAGCTGGAATTTATAAACAACATTAATCAACAGTTCACTGAAACTGAGGTCATGACAGTATTACATAACAAAAAGGGAACACTTCACCAGGTCCTGACAACATACATCTGAGGTTCCTAAGGGACATGGCAGATGTTCTGACTTGTCCTTTTACAACATTATTTAACAAGTCCCTGAAATCTGGGGTGGTTCCAATCAACTGGAGGGAAGCAGTAATGGTCCCAATTTATAAAAAAGGAGCTAAAAATAATGTCATAAATTACAGACCAATCAGTCTCACTTTCCTATGCAGCAAGTCGGTCGAAAGACTAATAAAACAAACTTTAGATCAGGAAGTAAAATCCTTGGGCTTGGAAAATAGCTCCCAACATGGTTTTAGATGAGGTCTATCATGCACAACCAATCTTATCACCTTTTATAATAGAATTAGGACGTGTTTAGACAGTGGTAAACCAGTAGATGTAACCTTGTTAGATATGGGAAAAGTATTTAGTACTGTCCCTCATAATATCTTAATCATCAAAATGAACAACATGGGTATTAGTGGTGATACAGTAAGGTGGATACATCACTGGTTAACAGATCACACCCAGCGTGTTAAATAAATGGTGAACTTTCTCAGAAGGGCATTGTTGGTAGTGGGGTTCCTCAAGGAACCGTTTTGGGTCCTTCTTTCTTCAGTCTTTTTATAAGTGACATGAACAGAAATGGCAGTTCGATACAGAATTATGTGTCTTTAAAATCCCTTTTTGCAATCCCTTTTTGCCAGCTGACCTTACGAAAAGGGATCGGCTCGTGAACAGGTATTTCGATGGCTCTCAAACAGGGATCGGCTCGCGAACAGGGATTTTAAAATAAAAAAAATGCCATTTTTGAGGTAACTAAAAGAAACCAAAGGCATGGGTGGGAACAGGAGTCCCCCTAACAAAAAACCATGCTTTGATGTCTCCATGAAACATCCCTGGGGCAAGTTTTACATTTTGGTTGTCTACCCTCACTAAGTGAGAAAACAAGATGGCGGCACACGAATAGGAATTTTTTTCTCATGAAGAGGGATTCCCCTTCCTGAAAAACACCTCTATCTGAGAAATGGAACATTGAGGAAAGTCCCATAGGCTATAATAGGACCTTAAACACTTACTAACTTTGCAACAGATTAATATTTTTACACAAAATTTTCACTGTCAGCTCTGCTACCAAAGTTCTTTATACACTACAAAAATCATGAAGAAATTCCACTCTGTCTGGCCGCAAGGCAATGATGAAAATCTGGAAAAAAGGTGTTTTTTTTTTTGTTTTACTTTTTTCACTATCTCAGTATCCACACATCCAACCAAGACAAAACTTTCCACATCAAGAGATCTACCCCACAGGACAATGCATACCACATTTTGTGCAAATCCATTGATCAGTTGCAGTTATTAAAGTGCAAAATTTTGGGTTTAACATTAAACTGCCTACTCAACCTTAACTATAGAGGGCTGGCCCAGTGGTGCTGAGGGTTGAAGCACTGAACACCACACCTCGTGCCACACTGGTGACCTGGGTTCGGGGACAGACTCGGGGAGCTGGAGGTCAGTGGGGGAGGGAGAGGATTGAGCATCTGAAGGACTGCTCTCACCTCCCTGGGAGGGATCCTGGGGCTGTTTGGCATCCTAGTGGCCCCTGATGAAGATCGGGGGTGCTACAGGATCACCAGCTAGATTAAGGGGTGGGGAGTGTGACAGACATCAGCTGGAAAGCTGTGCATAGATGTCATTGGATGCTGCACTCCAAGGGGGAAACAGCTATGTAGAAAATCCCCATCCTTGGGAATAGGTGATGGCACCACCACCAGTAGCCACATGCCAATTGTTAGACATCCTCCTCTTCTGGGCCGAGCCCAGCCTGGTCTGCCAGATTCTAGATAGAGCACCCTGGGTGGATAGGGAAGCCCTACCTAGGGGGACTCAGAGCCGGGGTGGGGGTCGCCGGGCTGAGGCCAGGAACTGGAAGTGTTTCAGGCCAGGAGGTAGAGCTGGGATATGGTGGATGCCCAAGAGAGCTCCTCGAGGAAGGTGCAAAAATAGAAAATACAAAAAAAAAAACCTAATTATAGAGACACTATCATGCCTCTATAATATATATATAGATATATATATATATATTCATTGCAAAAAAACTCCATTAATGCATTGGTTAGGGATGATTCCACACCAAAAAAGTCTGGAAATTCCATGTTGGTGTTACTAACCCTACCCCCAACACCCCCACACCCTCCACAGACCAACTGGCATCGTGGTGTGCCTTAGGGTCATCGGCCCTAACTCTCACCCCATTCCATGTATAAACAATCTGAGATGGTACAGTATAGAAGAATGGGGTGAGAGTTAGGGCCAATGACCCCAAGGCACACCCCGGTGCCCTAGGGGCCCTGTGCTCCCATGTACCCAGATGTAGAGAGACATAGTGCATGCCTAGAGCCATGCCAGGTAACTCTTGTGCTGCAAAAGTTGCAATATCTCAGGAACCCAAGGTGTGCCTTGGGGTTCCAAACCCTAATGTTCACCCCGTTGTTGTATTCAGCTCCCATGTTAGATTATTAACTGTTGAGATGGGGTGACCATTAGGGTTCAGAACCCCAAGGCACACCCCCTCACACCTTTTCCTGCATGCAGAGTGGAGGTGCAGCTTTAGGTTTGGAAGCCGAGGGTGGGAGTGGGTGTTCAGGTTGGGAGCCAAGGGTGGAGGGTAGTGTGTTAGGCCTGGGAACCCTAAGATTGGATTTTCCTACTTTTTAGGCTTCAGCCCTAATGGTGCATTAACAAAGTTTTTTTGCAGTGAATTTCCTTACTTTTTCAAAAAAATTTTTTCACCAGATTTTCAACATGGGCATTTTGGGACCCCACCTCATGGACAGTATACTGTAATTTCATTAATCAGTCCTGAAAGGTGATTTTGCAGAGCTACTGCAGCATTCTTCACCACAGGTGTGAAAAAACATTTTGGGCAGGATGTGAGAAATGACAGCTATACCACTGATGAGGTGGTTTTGAAAAATGGGTATGTTGAAAATCTGGAGTGAAAATATTATAAATTACCAGAGTTATGTGCCTGCATAGAAACTGCACAACATGCTCATAATACAGCTATTTTTAGGAATGTTGTCACCTAATTTTGAACATGGCCTTTTTGGGACCCCACCTCATGAACAGTGGTACTGTCATTTCGGTAATCAGTCCTAAAAGGAGATTTCACACCTCAACTGCACCAGTTTTCACCACAGGTGAGAAAACACATTTTGGACAAGATGTGAGAAATGACAGCTGTACTATTCATGAGGTGGTGTGACAAAATGGTAATGCTGAAAATTTGGAGTGCAAATATGAAAAATTGGCGACGTTACAAACATGTGTAGAAACTGTGCAACACACACTCGTAATGTGGTCATTTTTTGTAACTTTGTCAGCAAATTTTCAACGTAGACTTTTTGGGGCCTCCCCTCATGAACAGTGGCACTGTGATTTTATTAATCCATCCCAAAAGTTGATTTCGCACAGCGACCGCGCCATTCTTCATCACAGGTGTGAAAATACATTTTGGGCAGGATGTGAAAAATGACTGCTGTACTGTTCATAAAGAGGTGTGGAAAAATGGCAATGTTGAAAATTTGGAATGAAAATATTAAAAATGTAAGTTTCAAGCATGCGAAGAAACAGTGCAACACATGCTCGTAACACAGTAATTTTCTGGAATTTGTTCATCATATTTGCAACATGGGCCTTTTGGGACCCCACATCATGAACAGTGGCACCGTCATTTAGTTAATTGGTCCCAAAAGGTGATTCTATGCGGTGACCACGAAATCACCTTTCGGGACTGAGTAACAAAATAACAGTGATAGTGTTCATGAGGTGGGGGTCACAAGAACCCAATGTTAAAAATTTGGGGCCATAATTCCCAAAAATGGCTGTGATATGAACCTAAGTTGAAACTCCCATTGACTGCCATTATATGGTGCTTACCTTTGATTCTTCAGTTCCCAGTTTGGCTTTGAAGAGTGCAGATGTGTCCCGGTCCAGAAAAGATGACAGCCCTGACCTCCAGAGGTAAGTATGGGGTATGGGGAGGTACAAGGAGGTGGGTGCTCAGTGAGAGGGTGGGGATGGGGGAGGAGGTACCAGAGAGACAACAAGGGACCGTTTTCTTTTTTACAGGTTAAAAAAGGGGGATGGGTTTCTTTATTTACAGGTAAAAAATAAATAAACTTTTGGGCACACTGGGGTGGGCTCCCAGTGTGCCACTTGAGTTGGGGGGGGTAATAAATGTTGCCAACAGGGGGATCGGACACCCCCACTGGCAAGGTCAAAATAAATAAATACATACCTTTTGGGCACACTGGGATGGGTTCCCAGTGTGCTACATGAGTTGGGGGGATACATGCTGCAGACAGGGGGATTGGGCACCACCATTGGCAAGGTACAAATAAATAAATAACTTTTAGGCACACTGGGGTAGGCTCACAGTGTACCACATGAGTTGGGGGGGATACATACTACCGACAGGGGTATTGGGCACCCCTGTCAGCAACCGACACCGGGAGTGGGCATCCCGGTGTCAGAAACAGATAAAAGAAACAATTATTCGGCACACTGGGGTGGGCTCCCAGTGTGCCACAGTAGTGTGTGTGTGGGGGGGGGAGAAATGCACCCTGCTGTCGGCAATTGACCACCATGTTTTTGCAAATCATGGTGTGTGTGTGAAAATAGGACACACCTATTTTCACACACTCATCATGGTTTGCGAAAATACAGTACTTTCATACTGAACACTTAACTTTTCCCATAGGAAATAATAGGAAACTTAAAACCTTTCATGACTTTTGAATGAAGTAATATTTTTTCACCAAACCTTCCAAAGGCACATCTGTGGCCCAAAGGCTGGCTACACTACAATTTTCAGACCACAGCATGAAACTATTCCTGAGATGTAGGTGGACAAAGAAATGTCAAAAAACAGGTAAATTGAGGGGTTTTTGACTCTCTGTATCTAAAAAGCCATACAATGGATTCACACGACATTTGGTTCGTCAAGGGACCAACACCTAGAGGTTATGCATGCCAAATTTTGTACAAATCTTTGAACAGTTCCAGAGTTATTAAGGTTCAAAATTTCTGGTTTAACATAGAAGTTTGCACTCGGCCCTAATATACTGGCGCTACTGCGCCAGTATAATATACATATATATTCTTTGCAAAAAACTCCGTTAATGCAACAGTTAGGGTTGCTTCCATAGCAACAAAAGTGAGGAAATTTGATGTTAGGGTTTTCAACCCTAACTCCGAATCACCCCCCCACCCCGTACACACAATGCACATACAAGCAGGGTACAGTACAAGGAACACAACCAATCAGAAACAGACACAATTAGGGTAACAGAACATACGAACATATGAACAGATGATGAAGCCATCAGAAGAAGTCCATTTGGTCTATCAAGTCTGCTCATATTGCAGGGTCCACAGCTTGAGATAATGTCCCTGCCCTCCTCCCCCACTCCTCCTATCCTCCCTACCCATGATCCTTACTTTCTCCTTATGCCTATCCCAGCCTCTCTTAAAGCTGCCCACTGTCTTCAATGAGATGACCTCTTCTGGCAGTACATTCCAAGTGTCCACCACCCTCACTGTGAAGAAGTGCTTCCTGACCTCCCTCCTAAACCTCCTACCCTCCAACTTAAGACTGTGCCCCCTAGTTTTATTGTTGCCACTCGGCTTAAAGAGACTCTCCTTATCAACCTTATTTATCCCTTTCAAGTACTTGAAGGTCCCAATCATGTCCCCTCTCTCTCTCTCTCTCTTGTCTTCTAGGGAGTACATGTTCAGTGCCCTCAACCTCTCCTTGTATGCCTTATCCTGCTGACCCACTGTCATCTTTGTAGCCCTCCTCTGGACCTTCTTCAGCAAGTTAATGTCCTTTTTGAAGTGTGGGCACCAGTACTGAACTCCATACTCCAGAAGATGCCTTACCAGTGATCAGTACAAGGGCAATATAACCTCCTCTCTCTCTCTCCTACTACTGATCCACCTAGATATGCATCCCAGCATCTTGTTTGCCTTTGCTGCTGCTTTCTTGCATTGTGTGGAGTGCTGCAGGTCACTAGTGATCATCGCTCCCAGGTCCTTCTCCTCCTCTGATGCAGATACTCAGACTCTACTCAGGTAGTACTCTGTCCTGGGATTCTTGGCTCCAATATGCATAACATTGCATTTCTTGGTAGTGAAGCCAAGCTGCCAGATGCTGGACCACCTCCCCAGCTTTTCCAGATCTTCCTGTAGGTCCTGTATCCTTTCAGCTGTGTCCACTCTCCCACAGAGCTTGGTGTCATCCACGAATAGGCACATTTTGCCCTTAATGCCATTCCCAATGTCATTGATGAAGATACTGAACAACACTGGCCCCAGCACAGAACCCTGTGGGACCCCACTAGTTACCTCTCTGGTACCAGATATCTCTCCCCCAAAACCAGCCTTTGGGTTCTGTCCTTCAGCCAGTTTTCCACCCATTTGGCCATCTTTTCCCCAACCCCAAGATCCACCAACTTACTGAGCAACCATTTGTGGGGCACAGAGTCAAAGGCCTTGCTGAAATCAAGATAGAGGATGTCTACCGCTTGGCCCCTGTCTACTGTCTTAGTGACACAGTCAAAGAAGTCAATCAGATTCTTTTGACACAATCTCCCTCCCCATGAACCCATGCTGCCTCACATCCTGGAGACCATGCTCAACTAGAAATTCCACCAACCTTTCCTTTGTATGGTCTCCATGAGCTTGCCCACATTGGAGGTCAGACTGACTGGTCTGTAATTCCCTGGGTCATCCTTAGGACTGCTTTTGTGGAGGGGCACTACATGTTCTGTTCTTGTGTCCTGCGGTACCATGTCTGACTCTAGTGAACTATTAAATAGGTCTGCCAGTGGCTCTGCCAGCTCCTTATCCAGTTCCTTTAGTACCCTTGGATGTACTCTGTCCAGGGCTGGTGATTTGTCCACCTTCAATGCCAACAGCCCCTCCCTCACTCTATCCTTCTCTATAACTACATCTGTGTTCCCCTCCATCCCTTCCTGCTCCTCTTTTCCCTCCTGAAGGTACTGGTCCATCCTTCAGAAATGTTCAGAAAGAACATACAGCTCTGCAAACATACCACAAGAGGCATCCATCATCTTGTTTCAGCAACGGTATCACTTCTGCTGCCATCCCAGTGTCTTGGGGGTACACCCACATGCTGTGCAACCATGTAAATGGCCATTGTATGAACTGTATACCTCCATGCAGATAATACAACAGTACCCATAAGTCATGATAGGACTGCATGGTGAGTTAGACCCTGTTCTTCCATCCCTCCATCTAGACAGAATAACACTGTCCATATGTCACAATGGGAATGCAGGGTCCTGTGGACCCTGCCCTCCTATCTCTGCATCAGCAGAGTGCAACATTATCTATGTGTTACTCTCTCCATATGTTACAGTGTGACCTCATGGTTGTTCAGATACTGCACTCCCATCCCACCATTGAGATATACATACAACGCAATTTATACGTCACAGTATCCATATATCACAGTGAGAGTACAGGGTCCTTCATACCCTACAGTCATATTCCTCCATCGACATACTACAACACAATCCATAAGATACATTATCTACATGTCACAATAAGAACAGTGCAACATATGGATAGCATGAGATATGGATTCTGTTGTACTATCTCAATAGAGGTATGGTAGTACACAGTCCAAAGGATCCTGTGTTTTCACTGTGACATATGGACAATGTGACATACGTATAGTGTTGCACTGTGTTTTTCTATGGATTCTGACATACTATGTCAATGTATGGATGGGAGGGTCCAAAAGACAGTGCACTCCCAGCTCCATATTGACATAATAGAACAGTGTCTATATGTAATGGTGGGAACACCATTCCTCCATCCAGATACTACAACAATCTGCATATATCAGGTTTGGAGTGTGGGGTTATTCACTGTACAGTCACATCCCTACATTCAGATAGTAGAAGACTGCTTATATCTAACAGCAGAACCTCATGATACTTCACATCCTGTGCGTCCATCCCTCTGTCCAGACAGAAGAACAGTGTATATATATGTCACAGTTACACTGTAGGTTGCTTTAGACCCTGCATTCCCATCCCTTCACAGATGGACATATGCATCCAGCTGTGTAAATACAGTAGAGTCTGGCTCCTGTACTTCCACTCATTAAATTATCAGCAGGTGTAGTAAAATAGTGAGAAATATTCATAACAGTCCCATGTCAAAGAATTTTCATCTCAGATGTTCTACATGGCCTTCTTAACACCTACCTGCATCTTTGCACAGCTTGTGTGTGCACCCCCCAAGACACTGGGATGGCAGCAGAAGTGATACAGTTGCCGAAACATGATGATGGATTTCTCTTGTGGTATGTTTAGAGAGTTGTATGTTCTTTCTGTTACCTTATGATGTCTGTTTCTGATTGGTTGTGTTGCCTTGTACCATCCCCTGCTTGTATGTGTGGTGTGTGTGTGTGTGTGTGTGTGAATTCGGAGTTAGAGTTGAAAATCTTAATGTCAAATTTCCTCACTTTTGTTGCTGTGGAAGCAACCCTAACTTGCCTTAACGGAGTTTTTGTAAAGAATTTCCTTCCTTTTTGAGACATTGTAAAGAAGTAAATATGTACACAGCTTTTAAAGCATTCATTTCTAAAGTAGGAGCCTTGGCACTCTGCACCATGCACTCTAATACACCCCTAAAAATGTACCATACATTACTGGCAACTAATATCCAAATCTTTGTTTTACATACTGTATATAACCATACCTCCTACACATGCATGCATAGCATAATTTCATTATATTCATTTCTGCTTCATTAGAAACCTGAACAATATATGAATCAATACAGTAAACAAGAAGTACAATAGACACAGAGAAATAAGTTTTACAAAAAAATGTATTAATCATTAAATCCCAATTGCGTTTTAAAGAAGGCCAAATTGCACAATTCACTCAGTCTCATAACGTCACTGTGTAATTCATCACAGAATAAGGGGATACGGCGATGGCAAGGGGCTTGATACGAGTAATATCACAATGAGTAGCAAGTCAGCTCGGGGAATATCACGAGTGGCTCCACTACATAACATACACAATGTACGAGAAACTTGGCAAACCAACAAAAATGGTTATGTATCTCAGCGTACTTAATGTACAGTGCACTGAAATACAGTAGTGCTGGCAGCAGTCACAACACATTATGTCACATAGCGCAGCAGTGCAGAAATCTACAGACTAGTACAACAGAACTGCAAAGACATGAGATGTCGATATGCAGTTTATATGATTATTCCACAGCTAAAGTAAGTGCTGTATATCTGCATTTTAGCAAAAATCACAGCAACATCTACATTACCTGCTGGCATCATAAGTATCTGTATGTGCCTAATCTGTTTTTGCTACTATTCATAAACGTATGAAAAGAGCAGTACATGTAAAGAAAAGGTTGCACAACACACTGTTATGACTACTACAGTGTGTCAAACAGAGTGACATCACATTTACATCGACTACTCTTCTTCCCGGTGAAACTCATTGTAATTTTTGAGAACTAGGATATAAGCATCTTTTAGGTTCTGAGCTAGTCTCTGTTTAAAAGTGCTCACGTAGTCATTGCATTCCATCCAGCCATTGCCTTACCTCAGCCATGTCACATAATGTCCTGAATGTACAAACGCTCCATGGTGGAATATCACAGCCTGAGTATCAGAGCATGCTCCCATGAATTGTACTGTGCCAGCTACATAATCACTGATTGGTGCGTCAACTCGTAGTCCATTTGCATCAAATCTCTGCAAGACTAGAAGAAGATACTGAGAAGAGATCCTAAGTCATATGGACTGAAAACACTCTCCTCCACACTGGGTACACCTCCAGCCACACTCTGCATTCCTGAGCAGTTCCTTGAACTTCACAGAACATGGCTGTGGAACATATAATCAATTCCACAGCATGTTTTCTGTTACTTCTTTGTGTGAATGTCAGGACAGGCAACTGTACTTTGTCACACAGGTGACAGTAAAGTACTGTCGCATTCAAATGTGATCTGATTCCAGGCTGCTCATGATAGCCATCATAAACTCAGTCACATCCTGCTGGATGTTATTGGCGAATGTTTGATGGCCATCATATCCACCCAACACAAGCTGTAAGGGTGTCAGCGTCTGTATACTGTTGCCATGCTTGTCACTATCATTCACAACCTTCTTAAGTGACTTGGACAGTGCTGTGGCATGCGAAGATTTGATAGTGGCAACACCGTGAGGCATGTGGAGAAATGCTTGCATTGCTGAGTTTTCATAGCAGTTTACTCCAGTGCTATTGTCAAATGCTGGGACAACATTTACATCAAGCGCCTTCTTTCATGGAGGAGAACTTGTCTGCTTTTGTGTTTAAGATTCCTTCTTGGTACTGTCTGAATTCAATGATGCTCTATCTGTCTGGTACCTCTTTTTCATGCCAGAACCTGTAACTGTAGCATTGCACTCTGCTACATGCACGGATAGTGGTATAAGAGGCAATGTTAGCTGGCACAGAGTACGCAGTCTGTTGTACTCTGTGATGCATCATTTGTCAACACTGATTTTATGCGGTGATATGCAGATGATATACAAGCCAAACAAAGTCTGTACACGTGAAAGTGCAACATAGCTGATGCCATCTTTAAAGATTCCAGTGCCTATGTTGACCATAGCTGAGTCCAAATTTAAGCCTTGCGACTTGTGTATGGATACAGCATATGCAACACACACAGGAAACTGTTTCCTAGTCACATACTGTACATGTCTTTTACAATCTGGAGCTTAACAGTCATCCTGGAAATAGCTAATGACTGTTAAATGTTGTCAAACTTGACAACTAGTGCCTCTATGAATGTTTTCTTTACATTGTACTGGAAGTCAATTATATGTCCCATTGCACCATTCACCATAACACGCTCTACATCAAGCTTGCAGTGTAGCATGATGCATGCATTCATGCACACAGTTAGAATAGCTTCTAATCCAGCTGTGCGAGGCACATCAGACTTTAGCTCAGACAGTCGTTCAGTCAGCTTTGCTACCAAATTCCGACTCAAGACCACAACATCAATGGTGTCAACTGCATGCAGAGTAATGATTTCCTGACCCTGTCTCTGCAATATAATGCTGTTAACTTCAGCACACTGCTTGAGTCGAGGCATGAGACACACAATCCAAGCAGTGTCTGAGTGCATATTACTGAAGACATCACATGCAGCAGTCAGAGATGTACACTCATTATGAATACGGCATGTGCTCAACAGAGAAACACTGTGTTGTGTCAAAGAGACAATATGAGCCTGATCCAACAGTACCTTGTAGACAAGATCATGACTCTGCCACGTGTTTTCATACAGCTCAGTGTAAAGGAACAATTCCCAAAGATTGATTACTCCAATGCACCTCTTACATGAGGTCCCTACACCCTTATTGGTACCCTCAGAGGTACACCGTAGAAAGCTGGCACTTAGGTATATGTTATACTAACATATAGGGCTTAGGGCATCTATCGTACAAGAGTAGATGTCAGGATATGTATGCATATTATAGTTATACACTTTGCTTGCTAATATGTATATATTTTTTATGTATTTTCTGTGTATTTCTCCTTTACAAGATGTTAGGACACCTGTGTCCTTGTAATAATTGTATGTATATATAAGTCGGCATTGCCACCTTTTGGTGATTTGTACTACTACACTGATTTGTGTAAGAACTGTACTCTTTTGTTTCATAAAGCGATGACTGCTACAAAATTGTATAATGTTATCTTGGACCATAGAGCCACCTCTAATTTAGCCAATAGGGCTCATCTCTGTAACTAGAAATGTTTCTATCTTACAGTAACCACAGTAATTATCATAGGTATATAATGTGAGACACTGAGTCTTATACCTCGGAGACCCTAAGAGACACGAAGAAACCTCGAGGTATAGGGAACGCTTAGCATTGGCTCCCAGTTCGTATTGGTAGGAACTGCTTAGAGCAACTGTGATTTATCCTTTTGGTAGTAATAAACAAGTTTATGACTCTTATGCAATGTGTCTGTGATTCCTTGCATTCCCAATATTGCCAAGTATCTGAGGGTGAGATTTAGACCTCCTGACAATTGGCGACCACGTGCAGGCAATATTTGGTATTTGTAAGCTTTCACTTGTTGCTTAAAACTTTTCCATTCCCAATGGGGACTGTAGGTGTGCATTTCTGCATCACCTCTCCTGTTTTCAGACCACTTTGTAGTCACTTGCAAAGTCTGGCTGTTTTTTCTTGGGTGTGGTCGATGCCAACTCGACTCACTCCACAGTAGCTTTGGATTGCAAGCCTACAAAGCATACAGTAGCCCAACTATGTGTAAAGTATTCCTACTGTGGATCGATACATAGCACAGCGCCCTTTTCACAGTTTGATTTTTCATTCCCTCCCACACAATGGCCACCGTATCAAATATCTGCGCAGAACTGAGACTCAATGTCTCTAACTTCCTTGCCTCCCATGGAGGATGGCCTGACTTTTCGCGTGGGATGCAAGTCAATCCAAAAACCTTATACTGGGGATTTCAACCCGGTACTGTGAGATGAAACAAACAGCCAATACGCGTCATGCCAAAGGGCTGTTGGTCGCAGCTCTCTAGGCTGCTCTGGAAGCCTCCGAAGTGAGGTTTTGAACACTTGACCTGCAGATTTCTTCTCTTAAGCAAGAGATGGGTTTGCAGGAAACAGAATGTATTAGACTGCAGCAGAATTTGGAGTCGGAACTCCAAACACTGTGCAATGAAAAGGATTCACTTTTGCATCATTCTGCACAGGCTGGAGAGCAGGAAATTTGTATGTTGAAGCAGGAGTGTGAAAGTTTGAGACAGGATAAGGGGCAGGCTTTGAATATGAATGACTTGTTAAGTAGAGCGAATGAACAGTTGAGTGAGGACATGGGAGAGCTACAGGATGAGATAAACCAGGTACGTAATGACTTAGAAGTGGCTACTAGGGACAATCGTGAATTGAGAACCACATATAGAGCGTTGCAGAAACAAATGCAAGATGAGGTTGCTAAGGATGTTGCAAATGTGAGTCATGCAGAATGGGAATCCAAAATGGCAAAACTGCGCCATCAACGAGAGGTTCTGGCTGGACATGTTAAGGCGATGGGAGGCATAGCCCCTACCTTGCACACGTCATCTGAAGGGGAGGTCTCATATGATGACTTCTCTCAGTACAACACCCAGTCACACCCCTACTATGGCCCAGAAATCCCACCCAGCCATCCACAACATGGCGGGTCCCCACTCCACCCACACCTTGTCATACGTCGTCGACGTCGTGATGCACATCACGGGTGATGCCAACATGGCAGCCCCCATGATAGAGAAGGAGCAGGCCCAGGCCTGGTCCTGACAGCATCACCAGTGGCTGTTATTAGTGTGGAAGACAGGCAGGAGATAGAAACAATGATTGAGAATGTAATAGGTAACGTGCCTATCTCTGAGAGAAATAAGCGGGTCCTTAAAGCCCAAATTAAACAGCTTCTGCAAGAAGCTGGTACTCAGGAAGGCATGGTTCATACCGTGGCTGAAGCCACCACCCAGGCAGCCCTGGATGGCACCCGAGGCAACCTACCCAAGCCTGATTTGCCCAATAATCCTCTACAAATGGCCTACTCTGTTCAGCAAATAGCTGACAGCATTGGTCAGATGAGCCCATCCGACAACCTCAGCTGCCACTTGGAGAAGGTGTGTTCCAAATGTGAGATGCTTAGTCTCGCTGCAGACTAGCAGGCCCAAATGCTACGTCAAACCATCGAGCCTGGATTGTGTGCCAAACTCCCAGATGCCATCCGCCAGACCGGTAACGCCACCTTTGATCAGGTTGCAGCTGAATTCATTTCTGCACACAGCCCAGGTGTTGTAGGAGTGATGCTTGCATACCCTGTGAAACAGAATGCAAAGAAAAGTCCAGTGACTTACCACCAGAGACTCTGGATGGCCTACCAAGCAGGAAAACATCTTGCACAAGAAGATGCAGATGTAGATCTTATTGAATATAAGACCCTGTTCCTTAGGAACATGATTCCTGCAGTGAGAGAGAAGGTAGAGCCAACCACCAATCCCACCATGGAAAGGTTTGCCGACATCCTTCAGAAAACCGAGAGAGTTTATCAACTCTACATCCATGATCTGGGCTCCAGTTTCAAGAAAGTAGCCGCCGTGGAGCCTGCTCAAGAGGCCGCGACGCACTACATGGTGGAAGGGTAGGCCCAACACAAACAGCCCCTCCCAGCGGACAACAAACACCCACAGTAGGCCCAACAACAACAACAACCACAACAGCAACAGCAGCAATGGGGTGGTAACTGGAACTATCATAAAAACAAAAAGCAGCATAAGAGTCATAAGGGTAAACAACAAAGACCAGGCCTTTCATATAGGGAGATAGCCAAAGAGAATCGGAAGTTTAGAGAACTACTGGGGCAAGTGCGCTCTGTAGCGGATGCTGTTCCTGCTCAGTCCCTTGCAGCCATACAACCGGGAACCATAGCCCCAATGGGCCACAGTGATACTGGGAGTACAGGCCCTCAGGCCCATACAGGCCTGAACCCAGCAGCACCTCTCTATATGGCATCAGTGCAACATGGTGAAGTGGTTTGAAGGAACCAGGCCCAACCTCTCCATGCTTTCTCCAGCACAGATTGACAATTACAGGCCCCAGTCTGGATTGTAAACAAGCTGGTCTTGGATACAAATGGAAGGCTCTGCACTGAGGCCAAGGTCGAGTGCCGCCTACTTACAGTGTTATTGGATACAGGCGTGGCTGTGTCTGTAGTACATGATGACCATCCGGATACATCTCCTTGGTCCACCGGATGGAGGACCAACATGTCAGGAGTAGATAGTACTAGGTTACCTGCATACCACTCTTTACCTCTACCTGTAGAGTTGGGTCACCTGAAGGCTTCACACACCTTCCAACTGATGGTATTGCATGATCATCCTAGTATCATTGGAATTTACTTCCTTGCCCCACAAGGCTGTGTAGTGGATCTAGTTAACATGCTACTGATACAGATTCAGGGCCAATATCATACTATCTTGATCCCTGATTCACACGTTGTGGCAACAATATCTGCCAACAACAAGGAGTATGATGTCATAGGTTTGTTCAAGAACCATGAGCTTTTTCCAAATATCCTCCCCATCCTACAAAGACATTTGGAAGCATTTGCTATCAACAAGCATGACTGTGGCAGAATACACACTGTTATCGAAGTGCCAGGCCCAGCACATGAGAGGCAAAGGCAATATCCTTTCCCATCTGAGGCTTTGCTTTCTCTTAGGGAAACAGTAAAATCACTCCTCAACCAAGGGGTAATCATAACATGTGTTTCTATTGCCAAATCCCCAGTGTGGCCTGTGAAAAAACCTATGGGCGCCTGGAAACTTACTATCGACTACAGGAACTAAACCAGATCACCCCCAGTTGTGCTCCAACTGTGGCCTCCACACCTGATGTGCTACAACTCTTGACCCCTGATCTAAAATGGTTCGGTGCCCTGGATATCTCCAATGGTTTCTGGTCACTGCCATTGGCCCCAAAAAGTCAATACAAGTTCACCTTCACCTTTGAATGTAGACAGTACACGTGGACCTGCTTACCACAGGGATTACATAACAGCCCGTCTCTGTTCCATCTGCACATGATGGACTCCCTTGAGGGTTTCCCTACTCCCCAGTGTCTCTTGCAGTATGTGGATGACCTGTTGTTGGCAACAGCCATGCAGGAACAACACTTGGATCTCGTGGATGAACTACTGACCCT
The DNA here is from genome assembly GCA_016271365.2 of Neoceratodus forsteri. NCBI lineage: Eukaryota > Metazoa > Chordata > Ceratodontiformes > Ceratodontidae > Neoceratodus > Neoceratodus forsteri. Next base: position 107,425,360 of record CM057450.1, on the reverse strand, counting down.
CATCCAGAGAGCAGGCCTCAAATGTAATCCAGCAAAAGCACAACTAAGTCAGAAAGAGGTATTCTTTCTGGGCCTGAAGATAACTGACCAAGGCCATAGCCCTACCTGGAAGAAGATACAAGGATTGCAAGACTAGCCATTGCCTACCAGCATGGCAACTCTTAGTAGGTTTCTAGGTATGGTGAACTATTCCAGAGATTTTATCTGTGATTTTGCTCAGAAGGCTGCTCCTCTGTATGAGTTATTGAAAGAGGACATTCCCTGGACTTGGGGTCCCATACATACCCAGGCTGTGACGTCACTGAAGCAGGCCTTGGCCTCAGCTTCAGCTCTGATCAACCCCAACCCAGCACTACCATTCCATCTGGAATGTACCACCTCTGACATTGCCATGTCAGCAGTGCTGGCCCAGAAGGCTCATGGTACTTTGAGACCCATTGCATATGCATCACAGCTCTTGACTCCAGTGGAACAGAAGTACAGCCTTTGTGAAAGGAACCTTCTGGCCACCTACTGGGCTGTCAAGCACTTTCTGTATATCATTGGGTACTCCCCACTGATTATTAATGCCAACCACATCCCAACTACCTTTCTGCTATCAGACAGAGTGAAGGATGGGTCAGTCTCTAACACCAGACTGACACACTGGTCACTTCTTCTCCAGGATAGAGACATACAGGTACACCCAACCAAAATTCCATCCATGCGGCACATGGACTCCTTTTCCAAGGAGAACCCCATGACTGTACACTGCAACCACCTGATCTTCCAGATCCAGGTCCTTTCCTCCCTGCCATGCCACAAATACTTGAGAACACCTTTTTATGTCGTATTTTTATGGATGGTTCAGCTTCCTATTACCAGGGAGAACAAATTGCAGGGTTGGGTATCTTAGTAATTTACCCAATGATAACACTGTTAAAATCTCTAAATGTTGCAGTGTAGCATCATCACAGTATGCAGAGATGGCAGCGGTGGCCTGTGCCCTTGAGTTCAACCAGCATGGAACCAAGGATACCATCATTTTTACAGACTCTAACTGGGTTTGTTGTTCTCTTACAGAATTTCTTCCTTTCTGGGAGAGGAGCTCCTTCCTCTCTTCTGATGGCAGTCTAGTGAAGTACAAAGAACTGGTAATATACATACACTCACTGGCACAAAGGTTTGCACACAAACTCTATGTACACAAAGTTAAAGCTCGTTCCCTACATGACCCCTACCATGCCTTCAATGACACAGCAGACACCTTTGCCAAGGAAGGGGCCTGAGGGAGGGGCACCTGGATGATGAATCATTCAGAAGCCAATGCAGCTGTGCATATTGCAGCAGTCAGGAAGAAACCTGAACCTTTTTCCCCCTTGGACCTTTTAGCGGTCCAACATGTTGATACTGAGCTCAAAGAAGTGTTCAGATTCTTTGACAAAGGTACTGAAGAAAAACTCCCCACACAGAATCCCTACCGGAGGCATGAAGGCAAGTTACACTTGTCACCATATGACAAGCTCATCTGGTGCCAACCAGATGATTCCACCACCAAGTTGTGGGTGGTCCCCAGACACCTTAGGTCTGAATTCTTGCACCAAGTGCATGATACACCTACTGGTGGACACCAGGGAGTGGAAAACACCCTCCAGAGGCTCAACACCACTGCCTGCTGGCCTGGTGTCACCAAAGATCTCAAACAGTACATAGACAACTGCCTTGTTTGTGCACAAAACAATCCCATTCCTACCAAACAAAATACCAGACAACTACCACAAAGACACTCTGGCCATTGGCATGCCATACAGATTGATTTTATTGGCCCCCTGACCAATACCAGCAGAAACAACAAGTATGCTCTTGTGGCAGCTGATCTCTTCTCTAAGTGGGTTGAAGCTTTCCCCACTAAAACATGCACTGCTAAAACCACTGCCAAAATCCTGGTAGAATAAATTTTCTCCAGGTGGGGCCTACCTCTTAAGGTAGACTCCGACAAAGGAACCAATTTTACAGGTGAGTTGATGAAAGAATCCCTTGAGCTCCTCAGAGTTCAACAGAAGTTCCACATACCTTACCATCCCCAATCCTCAGGTCACGTAGAAGGAGCCAACAGGCAGATTAAGCAAATGCTTTCCAAATTCATTGAGGACAATCCCAAAACCTGGGATTGTCTATTGCTATTACTCCTTATGGCAATCAGTGGCAGACCCTTAGCCACCACCCGGTTGACACTCTTTGAGGTGATGACTGGTAGACAGATGAGATTACCTGAACACCTATTGTTTGACCTGCACACCCTCACTGCAGACCGAGTGTCTATAGACCAATATGTGGAAAAACTCAGAAAATACCTCATACACACACACTTGTATGCTGCCAATTGCATGGGCAAGGCCCAGCAATAGTCCAAGACACAGTTTGACAAGCATGCACAAGAAGTGGATTGGTAGGTTGGAGATCAGGTAATGGTCCTCCGATTTGCACAACCCACACAATCCTTCTCCAATAAGTGGGAAGGCACTTACCCCATTGTCAACAAGGTCAGTCCGGCAGTCTATCAAGTTAGACTCCTACACAACAATAATCTGATTGACAAATGGTTACATGCAAACCAACTGAAACTGTATAAAGAAGTATAATTACTTTTCCTTACCCCACTGGGTGGAATAGTACTAACCTACTAATGTTTGATTTTGCTTTTCAGATATACTGACAAGATGGCTATCTTGTTCCAATTTCTCCTCATCTCAGGAGTTATGCATCCAAGGCATGGTACCGAACCTCCTACCTCACCTTGATTATCCAGCATCTGCTCCAGAGGGGATATCTGTCAAAATAACCAATAGTTTGATTACTGTCGAGGAAGGTTCCGATTCTTGCCTCACTGCCTTGGTTGTTGCTCCTGATAAATCTACCCTACAAATTGAGTGGTAAACCACATTGCAAGGACAACTTCTCCCTGTGGCCAAATTCTCCAAGGGAACTTTCCAGGGTTGGCCTAATGCTAAATTATCCTCAAATGGTTCTCTGCCCTTGCTACTAACTGCTCTTAGACATTCTGGTTTATACAATATCACTGCTTTAATTGATCCCTCATATTGTAATTCTTTGTCTAAGGACTCTGCTCGAAAATTTTGTGCTGTACACAACATGGCCTCTGCTGCTATGTACCTATCTGTGTTACCACCCACTGACAAACAGCTTTTGGAATGTCCAAAGCACACCCCTAGTCCCCGCAGTAGTCTAACAGCCACTGCCCTACCTGGTACACTGATTAACAATTTGCAATTTATGCATATACCTGTTTTGTTTAATTTAACTTACTGGAATATGAAAGAATTTGGTATGTGTCACAATACTAACAGATCAGCATTTTATAGTATGTTGTTGCTTGACAGTTTAGCAGCATTTCAGATTCGTACTCAAGACCCTATTGCCAGGGTACATAGCACCGAGCATAGAAGCAACTTCAGGAGAAGACCAAATCCTGATGATCAAAGTCATAAACGTAATACACGTGAAGCTGGCAGTTCTGATGTCACCGGTGCAACAGGCACTGTCACAGGTCTTTTTAGTACAGCCATGTCTATCTGGAACAAAGCAGACATTGGCTGCTATCAAATCTCATTCTGCCAAATTTCAGACTGGTTTGGTAAATAATATACTACCCTCATTATTGCATGGTGTGGATGGCCTTAGTTAGGAAGAAAGATACACAGTTTACAATATGCACAACATTGCTAAGGCATTTACAGATTCTAAAGAGAAGATTAATGCACTCATTGCACAAAACAGCAAAGAAGCAGATAAGCAATATATTGCTCGTGAGATTTTATGCTCAGCCTGTGGCTCATACATTATTACTACCATCAATAATCTCTTCCGTGATCTAAAATCTGGAAGAATCCCTGATATCGTACATGACAGACGTATTTCCAAATGGTATTGTCCATGATGTAAAACCCCTGGCTGTATTGCTATGTGTATGCAACAATCTCTAACTATTCCCCTTTCTACAGCTAGGAATTTGGGTTTCGTGACCAGACACCCTAATACTGGTCCCTGTTTTAGAAATGTTCTATCACACATACAATGTTTGTTTCTTTTACTGTCTCTTTACCACATTTTGATCCCACTACAACTTTGTTCGACAAGCTGGTTTTGGTACATTCAATTGGGCACCTTGATGACGATATCTACAGAGAATGCCTGGACTTACCTCCTCTATTGGTCTTCCATCCTTTCCTGAATGCCTGGGTCGCTCCGCACACAGATTGCTGTGCAAAGAAACAATATAGCTACTTGTGTCGATGTGATGTATTTGATGTTATTAAACCTGTATGTGGTTATTCTCCCGACAGTATTGATTGGTCCTTTTCCATGGATGATGACATCAGCACTAATGGCACATATTTCTTGGACACAACATTGGCTCCAGTTAAACTTTACCAGTCTTATCAAGAGGAGGTTCATCGCCTGTCAACAAGGATTTCTAAGATGACCTACACCTGCCCGGTACAGTTGCAAAAGTGTCACCTCCCCACTGTTAAAATGCAGTACAATTCTGATGGGGAGTACTGTGTGGTTACAAACTATAAGTAATACACTTATGGAACTGAGACGTGTTATTGCTAGCCCTAATTTCTGCTTCATCCCTTATCAGAAGGCTGTTATTGGACATACCGTTATTACCCCCATCCTCCTTATGGATGCGGACATCATTGATGGTAACTCCGATTATCTGCTCACCCTTTCTGAATATTTACCATATTTTAATGTACACATAGATCCACTGTTACTTACATTGAAATCACTTTTAGAGAGAAAAGACACCCACCTCATCCACATCAGCAATAATATTACTCAGGATAATGAAGCTATTCTTTCATTGATTAATGATGGTGATATGAATGATGCATTGACTAACACATGGTTAGAGATTACTTTGAAAGGTTTTGTTATTATACAAGCATTTTTGATATTTTTCTTAGTTATCATGCTATGCTATGCTGCCTACAGCACACACTGCACCAACACCGTGAGCAGCTGGAGTTCCTTTACAAAGCTCACACATCGGGTTTGTAAATGACCCCTGCTCTCTGACCTTTCCCTAGTTTTGTCTGTGTTGCCCTTGGAGACAACAAGGGGGGGATGTTACACGAGGTCCCTGCTCACTTATTGGTACCCCCAGAGGTACACTGTAGACAGCTAGTGCTCAGGCATATGCTATACTAACATATAGGGCTCGGGGCATCTACCGTACAAGAGTAGATGTCAGGGTATGTATGCATATTGTTGTTATACACTTTACTTGCTAATACATATATATTTTCTGTATATTTCTCCTTTACAAGATGTTAGGACATCTGTGTCCTTGTAATGATTATGATATATAAGTCGGCATTGCCACCTTTCAGTGATTTGTACTACTACACTGATTTGTGTAAGAACTGTAAGAACTGTACTCTTTTGTTTCACAAAGTGATGACTACTACAAAATTGTATAATGTTATCTTGGACCATGGAGCCACCTCTAATTTAGCCAATAGGGCTCATCTCTGTAACTAGAAATGTTTCTATCTTACAGTAACCATAGTAATTATCATAGGTATATAATGTGAGACACTGAGTCTTATACCTCGGAGACCCCAAGAGACACAAAGAAACCTCGAGGTACAGGGAATGCTTAGCATTGGCTCCAGGTTTGTATTGGTAAGAACTGCTTAGGGCAACTGTGATTTATCCTTTTGGTAGTACTAAACAAGTTTGTTACTCTTATGCAATGTGTCTGTGATTCTTTGCATTCCCAATATTGCCAAGACCCTGAGGGTGAGGTTTAGACCTCCTGATAAGCCCTATAGTACTCTTAGCTTGCTTTACAGTCAGTGCTGTGAAGACATGCTCTGTGTTCATAGGTGCAAGTTGCAGGAGGTCCCCAAACACAACACCACTCTTTCCCCCAGATGGTTCACCATGGTCAGTTCCAAGAATCTCCTGGAGACGTAGATGGATGCTTGCAAGCATGACATTTGAAACCATGGTGATCTCATCAATGATCAGATGTTTCATCTTGGCAAACATTGGGTGCAGCTCAGATGCCACCTCATGGGACAGTTTTTGGTACTCTCCTGTTTTGCCATGTTCTACAAGGAGCATAAACAACCGTTGTAGAGTCACACCACCAATGTTGTATGCAGCCAGGCCTGTAGGAGCAGTTACAGCTACAGACATCACTTTTCCTGTATGTTTCCTTATCTCTGCTGTGATGGCTTCAATTACAAAACTCTTGCCAGTGACAGCGGAACCACTAACAAACATTAGCAATGGTTCATAGTTTCCATATGTACATTGTTTCTTCTCATGAAGGATGCCATGTCTCACTGCTTCTGTGACAGCATCATAAGCTGTTTATTCAGTTGGTCTATCAGTAGTCTAGGATCCTTTGTCACTTGAGAACTGTGTTCCATGGCACTCTCGACTTCACTCATCAGAACCTCAGGATCATTCATTGGGAGAGGAGCTCCAAGAGTGCCCTTTCCCTCAGGATCTATGTTTTTCTGAGAATTCTGTGGGGTGTATTCCTCAAGTTGTTTCTTAGCTTGATCCATCTGCTCCTTTTCTAATTCCGGTCTACAAATGTGTGTTTCGGACTGTTCACTCTTGAATGTCTCATATGGAAGGTAGAACTGTTCTTCATATGTTTCACAGTCTCCTTTAAGTGTAGTCTCATCCTTCCATGGCTTAAAGAGGAACATTAGAGCAAAGTAGTAATGTTCCTTACTGTCAGTTGTAGAGAGACTCAATTTACGGTGGTCAATCAGCCATGGTTTGTTTCTTTTAGCAAGGTACCCATGAAAGCATCTGACTTTGTAAATCTCTTATGTTTGGTCAGGTGCTACATCAGTCTTGTAGTCATACCACTTGGCAACATGGTAGTGGCACATATCATCCATCATACGATCCCAGTGTGGGTAGTACGTGTCAATCAGGTTGTTCTTAAAAATGTTCCTGGATGAAGGGTGGAGCAAAGCCAGTTCTTCAATCTCATCATGAGACTTCAAAACATACCTTTGTTTCTCTTTGAAACCTCATATGCTCTGCACTCCCTGTGAGACAGTGTCTTTAATCCAAGTGACCAGAGCTGTGAGCTCAATGACTGGCTGGAAATTGCAATATCTTCCCAAAGCTCAAGCAATCTTGTCTGCTCTTGTTTTGTAATGCATGATAGTTACCAGCGACAAACTGCACATCAATGTTTGTCTGCCACACCAGAAGATGAGTAGGGTTGCAGTCATTGATGAACACCTCATCTTCCTGTCTGGGTAACTTATAGACCCTTTAGTGGACTTTACCTTGAGATTGTGATGCATGGCTGAGAACAAATCATTCATATGTCCTTGCTGGCAGACACATCTAGAGAAACCAAATCAACACATGGTGTACCACTCATTATCACTCTTGACTGGTCGACGGCAGCACTACCCACAAAGATGCAGCTGAAACTTCTGCACCAGCTTCAACAGTGTTGGACTGTCATACTTGTCAGGGATGTGACAAGTGACATAATGCTGAATAAAGCTCAGAACTTCAGCTGCTTCATTCTCACCAATATAAGGAGCATCTTTAATCCACAGCAACATATGAATGTGTGGTGCACCTCATGCCTGATATTCCATCCTCCAAAAGTAGTGCTCGACTAATCCCAGAGGCAAATTGTCCTTTGACAATATGAATGTCAATATCTCATGGAAATGATGGTGAAAATGTTGGAACACAGAAACTGGATCCAGTGAGCGCATCTCACCAAGTGCCATTGATGAAATATCATTGACATCAGCATTGACCCACCTCAACAGTTCAACTAACTCATCCCAGCTGTACCTGCACAGCTCAGAGTAATGAACCAAGTGGCTGCACCATACTCACACAGCACAGTCATGACCTCTGAGTGTCTACGATACCAATATTCTTTTGTGCCATGCAAACTCGAGAGTATAGATGTTAAATTCACCTGCAGTGTTTCAGCCTTGTCTTTCAGTTTTTGAAGAAACTCAACTGCTGTAATTCCATCTAGTGGAGTAGTCAACTGCAGAGTATGTGCAATGGATACAGAGAGGATACTAAGCTCACTCTCCCACAGCAGGTGGAACAAATGTTGTGTGTTCCTACGGAATTTGCCATCCTTGTTTAAGACTCTCGATGTACGATATTCAGCACCTTGAACATGCACCTCACGTGCCTCCAAAAGATCTACTGTACCTTGAGGGAATAAATCTGGGAAGCAACGTGCTTTCAGTGTTTCTTCCATATGCTACCAGGACTACCTTCAACCTGTTTCATTTGGTACAGGTCAATATTATCACCAATTGGGTCCCTGCCATGTAGAGAGTGAATTGTGTACTACTCATACACATCTTCATGAGTTGCAACATTTACCTTCTCAATCATTGGCTTCCTAGTATCCACCACTCCAAACTGAGCACTCATATCGGAGAGTTCATCAGTGTCAAGGTCAGGATAGAAAGGATTATTGCTCTTCAGGTAGTGTCGAGCACTTTTCACTTTCTGCACATTGACAGCATCTTGCCAAATGACCTTTGACTTTTGGGACACCATTTACTAGTGTGACAACACTATTTTCATTTAAGATTGTCTCCACATTCTCTTTCAGAGGCAGTGGCAAATACATGACAGACACTTTCAGAGACTTCACAAGCTCTTTCTGGGTCACTTTCTGTGTCTTAGTATTCAAGCACAGAATAGTCTGAAACAGTTTCATTTGTATGAGGATCCGTTTAAACATATTCAGTGCAGCAATCTCAGTCGGTGTACCATCTGCCTCCATGTTGTTCAATACAGACCTCGGTGGCAGAGTGTCATTCTTCACCTTTGTGAAACAGTACTGACACATGGTAACCACTGGATCCAGGTCAAAGTCATGCTTGACTAGCAGGTAAGCCAATAGTCGTGCCCACATGTCATTCAAAGATGTAATCTTTTCAAGATCAACAGTTACAGTCTGGTGCCTGTAAAGTAGTTTGTGACATGAGACACACACAGAGTCAAACTTCTCTCTCTTTGCCAGTTCAAACTTGACAATGGATTTCCCAAATGTCTTTAGTATGTTGGATTCTCGAAGACTGAGAGCACATGATGCTGCGGCGGAAGTGTCATCACATGGTACATCATAACATTTACTGTTACGTTGCACATCCTCTATTACAATTTTTGCAGCTTGTATAGCCCTTGCTTTCAATGACACATCAAGCTGTTTGTATATTGACACAGCTTTTCTCACTTGGTATATTTTATGTACAAAGCTGAGCATCACAGGATTGTGTACAGCATGCATGTGCATATGATGAAACACACTGTTGCACACACCGCTATCTAAGCAAACAAAGGAATGCCCCAGCAATCCTTTATGCTTACGAATTTCACAGGGATCAATCTTGTATAATAAGTTGTATCTCTGTTTCTTCTTCTTTGTGGCAACAAAGCGATTCATGAACTGTGCAATAGCATCAAAGAATGCTTGCCTGAGATTACAGGCCTCACCACATCTCCATGATACACAACTTTTCCTGTCTGTCTCAGTAGTTCAGTCTGTGTCATCATCTGACACACTTGCTTCATTAGTGTGTGTGTGTGACACTCAACACATTACAAGCCTTACCACCCTCATCGACAGAAATTGTGAGATCATTAGAAACTGCATGATAAGACTCCTGCCAGAAAAAGGCCTCTGAGTGCTGTTTATGTAGCCATGCTCCTTGAAAGACTTCACAAGCATTGCCTCTGTTCAGAGTAACAACATTTTTCAGCCTAGTATACAGAGAGTTCAGAGCACCATTGAACCATTCAGTCTCCCTCATCATTTGTCTCCACAAATGTTCTAGGACAGCAAGTGCCATGTTCACAAATATACAAATCCTAAGACATAGTTTCATTAAGGGAAGTTGACTCTTGAGTCATTTGCCTTGATGTCTCATCATAGCAGAAATAATCCAATCAACTTTAGCCTTTGAAGCTAATTTCTGGAAAAATTTCAACTTGCCAAGATTGCCACTAATCATAGAAGTGTGTTTTTGTTTACGGGTTACATTGGCAATGCCTGCAACCCAAACATCTCTCCTCTGCTCCACACTACCAACAGTATAATTAGGAGCTGTGTGTTTTGCAGTTATTGCTGAACAACTAACTGATGCAGATGTCTCACAAGCAGCAGGCAACCTTTTCCTATGTACAGACCTTTCAGTGTCCTTCACTTTCCTTGTGGCATTTTTACTACTTACATTACTCTTCATCAACTTAACATTACTACAATACTTATCCCTCCTATGTCTATTCACTTGTCTATCTCTTCCAGGCATTCTAGCAGGTTACAGACACAGGTTTCATGTTATGTAATGATACAGGATCACACACCTATAAAAAAAAAAGAAACCAATAATTACTTTCCTGAAACTATTCATTTGCTGTGATACATTCTGATCAGATAGTAATAAAATGAAATATCACTATGCACATCCGATTTCCATACAGATTCTAAACACTAATAAATGATATCATGCTTGTAAAACCAGTAATAATTAAAAACGTATTAAACAAATAAAGCTTCCATATGTAAACTAATATTTTTTTATTGTTACAAATAGTTCGTTCCAGCAGAAAACCTCTAAAAATGTATGAGCTTTATAAAAAAAAGAATATTTTTGAGCTAATATTTGTATGTGCGCAAATGTTTTTGAGTTCCGTAAGTGGGCTCCATTCAAATTAATCATGTTGTTGAGGAAAACAAAATGTTGCCATGAAAGTTTTTGAGGTATGTGACTGTGCCCCATTCAAATTATTGGTGTTGTTGAGGTTAAAAAAAGGAACCGTGCAAGTTTTTGAGATACGAGAACATGCTCCATTGAAGAAACTATGTTTTCGAGGATAAAAAATGTAACCGCAAGTTTTTGAGGTACATGAACACGCTGCATTTCGAGAAATTATGTTTCAGAGCCCAAAAATCATAACCACGAAAGTTTTAGAGGCACGTGAATGTGCTATATTGAAATGAATTATGTTGGTGATAAAAAAAAAAAACGAACGTTTTTGAGGTACGTGAATGCACTCCATTGAAATTAACTACTTTGTCAAGGACAGAAAAGGTTACCTCAAAAGTTCTTGGGTACATGAATGTGCCCCATTAAAAGCAATGTTGTTTTCGTGGTGTAATTTTATCTTACCTGGCCACAGATAACATGCCTTAGCTTGCCATATACATTATATTAGAATCTGTGCTCGATAACATTAAATGCTGCCATACCATGAATTTGTTGTTGAGCTGATTTGACCTTTTACCTTTGCTTCCCATGATGCTTTGTAACCAGAAAGTGGCTCAGATCAACTCCCAAAAATGCTAGTGACCACAAAATGATGTACAGGCCATTAATAAAAGTTACAGACCCTGATTATATTGTCAAAAGTACACAGAATCAACATACTCATTAAGAAATAAGTGCTAATGTGACTACTGTAAATTATTAACTAAGCCCACTGAGAGCGGCCACATTTTCTTTTCTGGAAAAAAACACCCACATATCACATTTAACCAATCACAGGTCAGAGAAACATGTTTGACATTCCACGATAGCAAATGACAACACACCACTAATTTATACAATTTTTTTTATTTCTTTTTATTTCAGCTTTTATCCACACATAGACAGAGAAAATGTTTTACATAGAAACATAGAAGTTGATGGCAGATAAGGACTGCAAGGCCCATCCAGTCTGCCCATTTCTTTTTCTACCTTATGAATGTGCCATCGGCCTTTGCTCTGTCAATGGCCTATCTATTCATACTCATCTGTATTGCTCCATTATGCCTATCCCATGTCTGTTTGAAGCCCTGCACTTTATTCATATCCACCACTTCCTAAAGTAGGCCGTTCCATGCATCTACCGCCCTTTCTGTGGAAAAGAACTTCCTCACATTACCCCTTAATCGACCTCCCTCTAATCTCATGCTGTGTCCTCCTGTTCTGCTATTTTTCTTATATTGAAACATGTTAGACTATTTCATGTTGTTATTGCCCTTAAGGTATTTGAATATTTCGATCATATCACCTCTCTCCCTCCTTTGCTCTAAGGTATACATATTGAGCTCCGTTACTCGGTTCTCATATGTTTTCTGATGCAGTCCCTGCACCATTTTGGTTGTCCTTCTCTGGACTGCCTCAGTTTGGTTAATGTCCTTGTGAAGGTGTGGCCTCCAGTACTGCACACAGTACTCCAGATGGGGCCTAACCAGTCTGATTTAGAGAAGGTATTAAAAAAGAAACATTTACTGGACAGTCAATGGAATCATATTGTCTTTAGGTTACAAAATCTTAAAGACAGTTGAGCTCATAATTTATTACTTAAAAAGAAAAGTCCATCTCCATGCATGGCCCCTTTTTCCAAAAGCTGAACAAGAAAGTTAGCTCTTGATGTTGTGAGTAGTCAGCTATAACAAAGACAGGATGAGATCCCTAGATATAGGTGGAATTTTCTGTCATAATACCCTTAGTCCCACTAGGCTGGTAGATCTTATTTGACTTTAATAGCATGGGACTATCTCTTTCTCATATAAGATCATGGAGAGAAAGTGCGGTCCACTAAAGAATGATACAACACCCACCCCTGCCATTTCATAATGTTGATGGACCCTTATTTTGTAATTTAGCATTGAGACCCTCTAAATGATAAATATCTGACATTATGGCTCTCCATTCTAGCACAGTTGGAATCTGTAATGACATCCATTGATGGGTTATGGCCTTTTTAGCTGCTAGGAGACAGATAGAGAGAAGGGTACTATACCACGGAGGGTTATGATCGGGGAAGATCCCCAATAAGAATTACTCTGCTGTAAGTTTGATTGGTTCACTAAATACAGCTGTAAGTTCCATTTGAAAAGAAACCCAGAACAGCATAAGATTAGGGCAGAGACAAAAGATTTGACCCCAGGATAGCCCTTGGACAGCCACAATCCCTCCAACATTTCCCATATTCAGCTGGAAGGAATTTTAGAAGAACTGCTGAGGCTCAAAAAAATCAGGAGCAGCTTTTCCATGCAAATTCCCTCCAAAGGAGGGATGACGTAGTCTTCACCTCCCTCATAGCTGACCCCAACCACATTTCCATAGAAATTTCCAAAGAGAGATCTCTGTTTCATTCCCCCAGAATGGAGGCGGTGGACTCTGATTGTTCATTCCTTAGCTCTTTATAAATAAGACCAGTAACATGGGCCATCAGGTTCCCTCTAATGGCTTCAAAAAATGTTTTAATAAGACTAGGGTAGGGGAGGATATTTTGGCTTGAATGTTTCTGTTTCATAATATATGATTACAAACTTGAAAATAACGAAACAAGTCCGAATTACGGAGCATATACTGGGACCGTAACTTTTCAAAAGGAAGAATCCCCTGCAGGGACAGAAATTGGCAAAAATAGGAAAGGCCCATCTCTCTCTCTCCAGACAGAGAAGATGTGGTCCATATGGATGGGGACAAAAGTTGCATCCTCAGAGATTAACTTACAGTATTCATATATTGTACGAATAGGACCAGACCTTCTCATACGTTTCCATAGTTTGTAAGTTTGGGATATAATATTCATAAGGTCAGATGCAGATACAGATCTCTCTTCTGAGGAAAACAGAATTCTCTTAATAACAAAAAGATCATTGTTGCAAAATTCTATGGTTTTCCAAGGAGACTTGTAAGATTCTGTCAGCCATAGTATCAATGTTCTCAGAAACACTGATTTAGCATATAGATAAAAATCGGGGAGATTAACGCCTCCTTTGGCTAATGGTAGTTTTATAGTTGAAAGCCTTATTCTGGGACAGCCCTTGCCCCAAATAAAGCTGGAGATCAGTTTCTTCCAGGATTTAAAATAATACTTTCAGGGGAAGAAGGGAATATTCTGAAGCAAGTATAAAATCCGGGGAAGGATGTTAGTACGGACAATCTCAATTTGTTGATAAAAAGGAAAAAAAAACGTGGCCTATCTATCTAGGTCTGACTGAATTAGTAGTGTAAGAGGTTCATAATTAATTGTCTCCATAACCCCTAAATCTAGTGGAACCTGGAAGCCTAAGTGTTTTATTTTTGTTGACATCCACCTGAAGGGATAAGCCTTCTTCAGTTGAGGAGGTGGAGTAAAGTGAAAAGCTAAAATTTCCATTTTAGCCACATTTAATCTAAAGCCTGCTATTCTTTCAAATAAAGTCAATATTTTCCATGTAGCTGGGATGGATTCAGAAGGGGACAATAAAGTTATTAATATGTCATCTGCAAACACGCTGATTTTATATTCTTGTTGTCCTATTGGTATGCCTTCGACCTGAAGTGAGTTCTGCAATGCTGACACCAAAGGAATGAGGTATAGTGCAAAAAGGTAGGGAGACAGGGGACAACCCTGACACATCCCTCTACCCAAGGGGAGGGCGGATAGAGTACCACTAATTCAAATGTAGGGCTCTCGGTGATATATAGAGGTTGACTAAGAAGGTAATAAATGAAGTGGAGAAGTGAAAGACCCTGAGAGTGTCCCAAAGAAAATACCATGAGACATGGTCAAAGGCCTTTTCTGCATCAAGGCTAATAAACACCAATGGAATTTTCCTGGACCGGATGTGCTCCTGTAGGAGTAGTGCTCTACAAATGTTATCAGTGGTACTCCTATTTTTAATAAAGCCTGATTGATCAGGGTGTATTATTTGTGGTATAATGAGTTCCAATCTGGAAGCCAGAATGGCCGTATAGATTTTATAGTCAACATTTAAAATAGAGATTGGGCGATAAGATCCCGAGTCTGAGGGATCCTTATGTGGTTTGGATATTGGGGCTATTATTGCCAAATCCCAGGATGGGGGGACAGACCACCTTGAGAAATTTCATTAAATAGGGAGTGTAATTTAAGTGTTAGCTCTTCTCTAAACATCCTGTACCATTCGGACATATAGCCATCTGGACCTGGACACCGGCCTAATTTAAGATTTTTTATTGTCTCTATAATTTCTAAGCTTGAAATGAGAGATTTTAATGTCTTAATTTGGAGAGGACAGGACAGGGAGGTGAGCTTGTTTTAAAAATTGCAGGGATTCTGCTTGACATGGGGACAGGTCTGGGGAGCACAATTGCCCATAATAATCAGAGAAAGCCTGTAAGCTATGACTGTCAGAATTATATAATTTCCCCATTGTTAAATTTTTAAGCTTTAGAAACTTAGAAGTATGTTTTCTGGCTCTTAACTTGTGAGCTAGTTTCTTAACTCCCCTAGGGCCCCGCTCATGAACTGATTGTCAGAGATAAAATAGAGACCGTTGTATTTTATTATCAATAATCTTCTGTAAGGAAGCCTTAGTGTCTTTAAATAGTTTCTGGAGATCGGAGTCACCCTCTCGATATAGCAACTGGTAATTAAGTAGCTGGTTTGAGAGCTCTCGATATTTAGTTTCCCTTTCTTTATTTTTTTTACTAGTAAATGCTATTATTTCTCCCCGGATTGTTGCCTTCATTCCATCCTATTGTAACGCCTCAAAAATGTCTGGGGTGGCATTCTCAGAGAAGAAAAGGAGAAGTCTGGTTGAGATTGTCTCCTGGAATTCCCTATCAGCCAGAATTGACTGGTTCAATCTCCAGAGGTACCTCTTTTTCTCTCTGCCCATATCTAATTTAAGAGTCAGGGGGTGATGATTAGATAATAATTTTGGGTTTATAGAAATATCTAGTACTTGAGACAGGTGTTCACAAGTTGTCATAAAATAGTCCAGTCTAGAGTAGGATTTAAATCTTGGGGAATAGTAAGTGTAGCCAGGAGTGGAAGGGAACAGGCGTCTCCACACAGCCACAAAGCCGAAGTGATCAGTAGTCTTTTTGAACTGTTTTGTAGTTGTAGAGTTCCTATGTCTCTGTTGGTTGGAACAGTCTATGTGTGGGGATAAGGTTAAATTCAAGCCACTTCTCAAAATCAACTGGCCATGAGAAGGTCTAGCAATGTTGATATAAAACCATGGAAGATGGGGAATTTTGTCTGTGGGGGGAAAGTAAACACTGGTCAAACTAACCTGCTGATCATGTAAAAGACCCTTAACTATTACATATCGCCCTCGAGCATTGACGTGCGATTGTAATATTCCCAAGGGTATATTCTGAGGAATTAGAATGGCTGCCCCTCTCTTTCTACCTCAAGGGTGTGATGAGGCAACGACCCAATATCTCTTCCCCCAGTTTAATTTAAGGTGCTGAACCTCTGAAAGGTGAGTCTCCTGAAGAAAAATAAGATATGAAGTGTGTTTAGAGAGGTATTGCATAAGTCGAGCTCATTTGACAGGGTCATGGAGACCATCAATATTGTGTGATAACATTTTAATTGGTTGACTGCCATCATTTTGGGTTAGGATAATAGTTTGATATCTTTTCTTTTCTTCCCCCCCATAGGGTGGCTGTGAAGGCTACAGACTAGATCACACCCCACCACGTGACCCAGCCTGGTTGTCCAGAAAAAGCCATCCATTGACTGTTCTTTGATAGATCACATAATAAAACACATTTTGTTAACACCATGTCTCTGTACATGTGTTTTTTTCTCCCCCTCCCCCTCCTAATTTTCTCTCTTTCTTGTGAGGTTTCAAATACAAGGTATCCATAACATAGTCTTGAGATAATAAAAAAAAAAAAACATGAACAGTGATTTTTAGCCCTAAAGGCAGTTTGTCAAAATTCCAAGTGACTGTAAAGACCTATAGTTAAACAGAAATAAACTAGGGTCACGTGACCCCTAAATAACACATAATAAGTGTAACAATTACTATCACTAAAAAGCTTAACCAAAACTATATACAGTGTGACTCCCAATTGGGAGGTGCTCAGTATGAGCTTCCCCTGTAACATCCTGTCCTGATTTCCACAAGGAAAAGGAGAGGAATGTGAAGTACCCAAACCCAACCCAGAAATGAGGATTCCCAGGATCAGTATTAGAGCCCCAATAGGAGTGAAGGAAGTACCACTCCAGAATGGAACCGGTATGACTAGAATCATTTACTAAGCCAAAGGGGGCAGAACCACTTTGTAGTTTATTGAGTAGGCAAACATTGTGATATTTGGGGTATGTGGGCTAGGGGATATATGGGAGATAAGCAAGGGGGGTTGTAGCTCTGATCAGCATTTCCCCATTGAAAATTTAGAGATCTCCAACTATTTTCAGGGAATTATGTAAATAATAAGTATGTTACCCACCGCTAATTTGTCTTGTACACCATTCCCAGCATCGTTGGAAATTCCCCTTCCACCCCCTAAGTAGATTTTTTTGGTTACCGAACCCTGAATATTTCAATACTATCACAATAGGAGGGCACCAGTCTGACGACAGGTGTCCGTGAAAGCCGAATTAGGAGAACAGTTCAAAGGAGCCTTCTCATTCCGTTATTGGTAGCCCAAGTCCTTTCCTGCTGAAATTTTATATAATAATGGTCGATGATGTGGGGCTGGGTTAATAGTATTTGACCAGCTACCTGTCCCTTATTCTTGGCCTGTTGCCCTCTCAAAGAGAGAGCCTACCATGTGACCCCTCTCATCCTCTCACCGGATGAAGCTCAGCTCGGTAAGTCTCCAGATAAGGGAAGGGGCAGGGGAGCTCCAGAAAGGATGGGGTACCAAAAGAAGCAAATGAGGAAAAGGGGTAATAGTCTTCAAGTTTAATTGCCCTCTAGTTTGGGAAAAATCCCCACCATCCGAGAGCTTACAGAGGTCCAAATGGCAACCAGAGACCAGATTTATAATGTTTAAATTTAATTTGTTGCCTGGACACAAAGAAGGCACCCCTCCAGCCCCCTCAGCATCCCACCCTCACTATCGCTCCCCCAACCAGAGAAGACAAGGCCCCAATACTGAACTCCCGACAGAGAGAGTTATCAGTACCTCAAGAAAGTTCATGGAGGCATTGCTGGGTTGCGGTATTGCTGCAGGCACTTCAGTATTGCTTCAAATGGCATGGTTGTTGTTGGGACTGGTTGGGGTGCTCCATTTGGTTTCCCTGTCTCTGGCACGATCTCACTGTCTCTGCGGTCTTCTCGGTGATGATTCCTCTATGCAGAAGGCCGGACATGTCCTGTAATGCTGACGTGTAGGTTTGCTGGCCCAACGGAAGCGATACCACCAATTTGGCAAGGTAGGGAGTGCAAAAATGTATTTTTTGAGTGTGTAGGATAGGGAATAATGGGCTATAATCCTGACGTTGCTTTTGAGTGCATGGAGCATAGACGTTGTCGAAAAGTAAACGTTGCTGACCCCAGATGACTCTGCCTTTCTGTCAGGCCTTTCTAAGAAGGGTCTCTTTAACTTGAAAACTCAAAAGGCACACTACAAAAGAGTGGGGTCTGGCATCAGGTCAGGAGGATTTAGGGCCCAAAGCTCAGTGAGCCCTCTCCACATCTAGTTGAAAATCTGGATCCAGCTCTAAAGATAAGAGGAGAAAGTAGTCCGCAAAGCTCTGGGATCGTTTCCCTCTTCCTTCTCAGGAAGCCCAAAAATCCAAATGTTTCGCCTTCTGCCCCTCTTTTAGGCATCTTCTTGCCTTATGGACATAGCTAACTGCTCTGCTGTGAGGGACCTGACCGTTTCTTCAAGATCATCGAGTCTGGTAGAGTTAAACGATATCTGGTGGCCCACTTCCACAACTCTACTCTGTAAGTTGCTGATTTCATTTCTAATATTTTTTAGTGATTCACGGACTTCACCTCGGAAGTTCGTGATTGCTTTCAAAATTGTTTCTGAATTCGGCTCCGGTATTTTTTTAGGACCCTTCATTTTATAGGATGAGGTGATTATTTTTTTTGGAGCTTGGTGTAGGACTGAACTGTATCTCACCCTCGTCAGACAATTGGTCCTCTGTTTCAGTTAACTCTGCAATGGGTTGGAACCTATTTTGATTTTGTTTTGCCATATTTAGATGACGGAGCACAAAGTAGAGAGAGTTAGAGAGCAAAGCCCCTGATTTTAGTTTTTTAGAGTTGAATAGTGCTCTTTTTTATTAGATTCAAGCGGGAGCCTCCCGATCAACGTCTTCACCCAGGCATACCAGAACCAGAAGTCCTCAATTTATGCAATTTTTAATAATTTGTATGTTATTTTTATGCATCACAGGAAATTCTTCAATCCAGGCAATCATACAAGAATGAAATTATTAAAGAAGAAGGAACTATCACCAGCCCAGTGGCACTGAGGGTTGAGGTGCTGGATGCCACACCTCGCGCCACACTGGTGACCCATGTTCAGGAGTGGGCATGGGCCATTGGGAGTTGGCAGGGGAGGAGAATGTTCGAATGTTTAGAGGACTGCTCTCCTCTGGGAGGGGGGATTTACAGTGTCAGCGCTGATTGCCACCTGGCAGAGGCTGAGTGACATGGTGTTGCACTACCAGGGGTGAGCTGGGGACAGACGCTCACATGCTACCATCATTGCACGTCTCCAGCTCCCAGGGTGAAAAGCTTCTATAAAATGCCGGCCTCCATGTATGAGCCGGCTCCGGTGCCCGACCCCCCCAGCCATGACAGTTCCACCTTGGCAGTCCCACATGGGGGAGGAATCCCCAGGTGAGGGTTTGGGTCACCAGAGCCTTGCAAGCCCATTTGTGGGGCTAGGAGTGCCAGCACCATAAAGAGGAATGTAAAAAGAAAAGAAGGAACTAGCTCCATTTTGAGCAACCTGAAGAGTCTGCTTACATTAACAGTAAGTACATCACATTAAAATTACTTTTAAAGCTTTACTTTTACTTCTTCTTTCCTACTTAAAATAGGCTTGTTTAAAAGTTTTTTTTACATAGGTTAGTATAAGGCTAACCATTTAGAATGATTTATTTTATAACAATGAACACGTTCATCCACATATCTGGTCCTGTGTAGTACAGTATGGTCTGGAAGCCCATTGGTCCACACTGTGGACCAATAGGTGTACAGATCATACTGTACACTGTCACTTGGAGGGCTGCTGGGCAGTATGCAGGCAGTGTCCTGCCACCCACCGATGACGGGGGGTGCCAGGTGGCCGGGGGTCCTCTGTGGGAGGGTGGGGAGAGGGGTGCCACTGGACCACCAGGTTACATTCTGCATGTACAACAGCCCATGATCGGGCAGTGGGGGGATCACTAGACCACCAGGAAATTGTTTATTATAACCGATGCCTGTGATTGGGCAGCGGCGGGAACACTAGACTACCAGGTAATGTTTTTTATTACTGATGCCCATGATCAGGCAGTGGGAGGACTGCTAGACCGCCAGGGGTTCATCATTTATTGCAGAAGCCCATGATTGGGCATATGGGGTGGGAGGGGGGTCCACTAGACCACCAGGGTTCTATTTCCACACACTACAGCCCATGTTCGGGCAGCAGAGGGAACTGCTAGACTACCAGGTTACAATATATTTCTACTACTTCCACAATTGGGCATACAGGAGGGGGGTGCTACACTAGCCCACCAGGGAGCCAACCCGTGATGACAGCTGCCTGGCAGGGTGCCAGGCACATTTTGCCAGGATGCCCAGTGCAACACATGCAAATGGGGCCATAATGACTTGCAAATGGCCCCATTTGCACCTTGCATAGATTATAGCCTCATTTGCATGCCCCAGGCTGAATATCATGGGTGATGCACCTAGTGTAACTGTACTTGTGCTGGCGCATCCCTGTGCTCCCTCTCTGTGGCTTGCACTGGCACAGTGCCACTGTGCCATGTGCAGTATGTGCACTGACTGTGCCATATTCAATGGTGCTGAGCCATGGTGCATCACCGTTGAATATCACCTGGTCCTGGCCCCAGTGCAGCCCAGTTGCACTGCACCCAGGCTTGCGCCACTGCCCGGCACAGTCTGAATATCCGACCCACTGTGTTTTGTCTATGGTACACCCACTCAAAACATATTTACTGGCATCTGTGAAATGTGATTGTTTTTATTGGCACATAGCCAGTGCTATCAGCCAATAAACATTTTTTAAACCTACTGTTGCTACCTGCCTGTAAAAAAATCCACTAACATAAAGAATATTGCTCAGTTTTTCCATTAGATCTCACTAGCCACTAAGAGACACAGACTGACTTTTTGAGCTCTCTGTCACTCTACTTTCTAAAGAACACTCAGCATGGTAGACAACTCCAGAATCACAGTGTGGATGGTAGGCAGCAGTTTAATTCGTCGAAGTGGTGACTATGCTCATAGAAGTCAATTTGGTAGTGACTCACACCTTCCCAATTGCAAGGGTCACTGGTTTGGCAAGGGAGGTATGAGATATGAACAGCTGATGCCAAACATGATACACCTCTTAAGCAACCACTCTGTGCCAGATGTACTGCTGCTCCATCGTGGAGTGAATGATTTAGGTGACAAAAGGTGGATAGATTTAGGAGCTGAAGCAAAATCAGACCTAGCTTCACTTTCAGAAATGTTACCTGCCTGTAAGATTGTCTATTCAGACATTACAGAGCCTATGGTCTGTCATGCAGATCAACACATGTATCTGCTCAACAGGGCAAGGAAAAAAATAAATATACACATCTCTGCATTTTTACACGGTCTGCATATGCACACAATTCGTCACCCTCAGATTAAGTATTTTAAAGATTGGCTCTACCTAAGAGACAGTGTGCACTTCTCAGATGCTGGCAATTGCCTCTTCTTGGAAGACCTCCAACATGTCATTCTCTCTGTGATCTGAAGAACAGTATGTCTTGGCAAGGTGTTCAGAAAAAAAAAGGCTCTTTCAAGAGCCAAGCTGTTCTGGTCAAAAAATAGAAAAATACACACAGCAAAGAAAAACATTCTATAGCAAACATGATCATGCACATAACACACTTACTAGACTTATTATTTGCAAGACACAGACACACAATTCCAATACTCAAAAAGAATATTTGAGCAGCAACTGGACCAGGTGGAGGAGGGGGGACATTACCAAACAGTGACCATGCAATGGCATACAATTGCACACTACAAACTACTGTTTGCTTAACTTAGCAATACCCAACTCCAACCACCACTTCAGATTTTGACAAGTTTTTTTTTGTTTTGGAAGCTGTTCAGTTTTTTTTGCTGGGGGGGGGAGCAAGACAATTTTTTACTGTCAAATCCTAGAGGTTAACCACATAGTAACACATTAGAGCTCCCAATCAGGAAAGTACACTGATAATCAGAACAGACTTACGTGAATAATTTGCAGTAGTTCATCATCCAGTGGTTATTGTTGTACTTAGCTCATTGCGGGGGACATATACTGATACCATGTAAAACACCAGTGTTGCAGCATATCTCCACTTACTATCAGTTACTTATTGCACCACTTTTACTGTATTCACCTACTCACTGTTACCACATATGTTAGAATTTTGTATCATGTAACTAGAATCACAACATGCACTGCAGGGATTACTTAAACATATATAACATATTATTATACAGCGTGCTTAAAACAACATATGTCATCCTTGATGTCTATACAACACACACACCAAGATATAAATATCTTAACGTATTACATTTTCTTTTCTTATGTCTTTTTCTGTTTCAGAACATGAGCAAGTATTGGCCCGCTGAACAGCTGCCTCTGCTGCTGGAGGCTGTGACTAAAATTGCTGACCCCAAGATCATCATTCATGACACAAACATGCCACTTGAGGAGACCTGGAAGAGGGTGGCCAGGTACCTCAGGAATGAGAAGGGGGTTGCAAGACAAGAGGTGGAGGAAGTGCAAGGGGAAGTGGAAGCTGCTTTGCCAGAAATGTTATAAGCATAAGTATTCGGGGAACGTGCCAGAGAGGGACCGAGCCTGGTATGACCAGACATACCAGCTGTGGCTCCAGGCAGGGAAATCTGCTTTTGGAGAATGATTGCTGCATTGCAAGTAAAATTTCTTATTTACATGAAACAACCTTATGTACCAATAAACCACTAATGACCTCAGAGCTGAGTATTTCCTAGACATTAACAACCAACTGGGGGGGGGGGGCAGCAGTGCCTGAAGGTGCAACCAAGGCACACCCCCTCCCAGCCAGTTGTCAATCTGTAAGAAATGACTGGCTCGAGGTCGTTATTGTGATGATAACTTTAATCACTATCTTTAACTACGTATAATGTGCATGCCTGTCCACAAACAGTGTCAGCAATAGTTGTATCATACAGTCAATGCAATATATAGCCACATAATGGAATGCGAACTAAAGATATTTATTCATTTATTCATTACAAATCAGGTTTACAACCTTTGAGTCAGAGAATCATTTACAAAGGCACCTTGTCATGGGGGGGGGGTGCAGACTTCAAGACAGTTGTTACAGTGCAGATTAAAACAGAGGATAACATTACAGGTGCTATATATGCGATATATGACATCATTGTTGTTAGTTTTAAAAGCTGATATCATAAGAATCTTAACTAAGTAAAGTGCTTTGTAGAAAACAAACTCTAATACAGTATTAACAAAACATCATGCCACAGAAAAAAATTAACATTTTACATCATATCCATTTTTCTTTCACAACAGCAGCTGGAGCCACAGCTGAGGAAACACCATGGTCCACAGACCAAGTCTTGGCAGAGGAGAGGACAGCAGCAGATGATGATGATGATGAGATCATCATTGTCACAACAGAACATAAGTGCCACCAAATACTGTACACACACAGAGCACAATGTATACCTATTAACTGGTACACTGTGCTTATACTGTGGTCCTTGTTTCTTGCGGCAATAAAAAAAAGTAAAAAAAAGAGGCTAAAGGTTTTAGAAATCATGGTTAAAAGCAGAGCCGTGACATTGGTCCCACACTTACGTGTTTATATATATATATATATATATATATTTCCTACCTATAGGTAGGAAAATGGTCAGACTAGGTGGGCCAAGCGGTCCTTATCTGCCGTCAAATTCTATGTTTCTATGTTCTATATCTACATTAGTGGATATACATATGCATACCCATGTACTTTTCATCAGTGATTTGTAACAGTTCTAGGCATCATTCGTTTTTTTTATTTCAAGCCACCTTCTCCACTAGAAAACTCTTATTAGTGTTAAAATATGTGTACACTTACATCATTACGGTGTGACATGTACTGTATCAGATTTGTTACAATGATAACAGCTCCATTTTATCATAGTGATGTACTGAGCTACAGAGATCAAACAGTTTAGACTGTGAAACAGCAGAGTAAAATGTCTGAAAGGTTAGCACAGTGCCACAGTAATACTGTATTGCCCCTCATGTGGGTTTCCCACTTCTTAAGACATAATGGCAACTATTAGTAGGGGAAACTGTTAGAGACACTGTTTACTGTTGGCCCTGATTCAACATGCTTTCTATTTGTTCAAGTATGCTCAGAGTAATTTCAGGGACTATTTCCTGCCCGGATTTCCTGATGTAGCTGACTGCTGACTGGCACTTGTTCCCATGGGGTACCAAAAAAATCAGCAAGAATGTAACATATCTATTGTGATGGGCAAGAGACCTATTAGAAGTCATGATTCTTTCTTGTCATTGTATAAAATCCCTTTTTATTTTTCTTTCTATTCCAGAACCACTGGAGACCAATGCCTTACCTGACATTAAGCAGGAAGAGCCGGAGCTCGAAACATCTTGCCGTATGTATACTGAAGGTAACCTCTGGGAATCGTATTAAAGATTTATCTCTTCCTAAAGTTAACAAAATGTTACACGCAATATGACCTATTTTTTCTCTGAAAAATTACAGCATTGTATTTTACCGCAATGGTACTAACATTTATTTCTCAATTCTTTAGTCAATCTCACTGTAGTCTTTCCGTGCTATTCATTTGTTCAGAATTTATACTGTCTAAATTATGGCACTTTTATCATACAATGTACTAGTCTACAAGCAAGGGAGCTGTGGGGAAGGGGGGGAGGAACACATATCAGCAAACTGCATCTATTTTTTTTTAACTTTAAACCATTTTTTATTATAGGTAAAAAGGAAAAAAAAAACAATATAACAGGCATTATAATACATAGTCAGCCAGAAATAAAGTTATCAGTTCAGTTAGTTGATTCCTATAAACAGATCCCTCTAGTGTAAGTTATTTGTTCTAAGGTAATTAATTTCAACTTTTGCTTTACAGGGGCAGAGTCTCAATCAACGTTCCAAGTCCAGTCTTAGAAGTGAAATCCGTAACAACTTAAACAGGAATTCAAAAAGTCTGGTTTCCTCCTGTGTTGTGGCCATCCATAATCCAGTGGTGTTCCGAGGTATCCAAACCTGGCTATCCCAGGACCCTGCCAACCATCTTGTGTTAATAAAACTGAAGCATTATACTGTAATTACCAGAGTACATAAATTATTTCTAATATTTAATCTTGTTTCTAATGAATAATAAATCAAGATAAAGAGCGGAGTATCTCCACCAGCCCAAGCCAAAAATGAAAAAGTAATTCCTTGTAATCAAAATCTTGATAGACCTGGGCCCTAAGAGTTTTATAGCCACCAAAAAAGAGAAGAGATCAAGACACCTGTTTCCAACTAGTAGGTAAAGAGCAGGACCAGAGTTACACCCATCAAGGGTGAGAGTACCTGCATGCCATCTATGGAGATCATAGCTGAAGCAGTTGTTCCAGTACTGGGGTGCCTTCTCTCCCTTCTATATGATCAAAAAAGGGCATCCATCTGGAATTAAATTTGTCTGTAGCCAGTCTCAGTCGAGCCGTAACAGCCTCCTTCTCCTTAATCTGTCTAATGTTCCTATACCATGCCGCCATTAACGGAGGTTGGGTTGTCAGCCAGGTTTGGATAATTGTTTTGAGTGCTGCTGCAATAAAAATAAAGAAAAGATATTTCTTTGTCAGGGTTTTAATTTCTCTTGGGGGCCCCCAGAACTAGGTTTTTAAATTCTAGGGATCTGGAGAGAGATAGGATTGAGGAAATCTCTTGAGCTATTGATTGCCAAAAATCTGTTATACTAGAGCAGTCTCAAAAGATATGATGATGTGTTTCTATCTGGCCACATTTCCTCCAAAATGTGTTGAATGGATGGGCAGCATAATAGGCCAAGATAGTTGGAGTTCTAAAAAAACGAATATTAACTTTCCACCTGAATTCTCTCCAGGAGGGGGAGTTGGTCGTTTTATGTATACCCCACCAAATTTGCTCCCAGTCTTTCTCTGAGATTGATAAACTTGCTTCAGTCCCCCACTTGCTTTCCACTTTTTGTACTGCCAGTAGTCAGTCCTCTGTCTTCAGTTAAGAACCTATATATTTGTGCTACATAGGTTCTAGTCTGTTCCATAACACTTTTTTGGTAAGTTAATAACATTGGAGCTGCTGGTCCCTGGGTCAGGTTCGACAAACCAATGTTTGTGTGTATAAAGTGTGTGCATTGGTGGTATCTGAAGGCGTTCGTGTTAGGCAGTTTAAATTCAGCCTATATCTGTAAGAAAGATTTTAGGCTATTTTTGTCCACTAACTGCCTTGGGTACTTCAATCCCAATGTTGCCCATCTAAAAAGCAATGGTCTCCCATACTGGACGGGAATCCCGGGAGGTAGGCAAGTGGTAAATATTTCCAGACCGGCATGATTATTTCCCATTCTTGTCTGGCTTCCAGCCAGTGTATAATCGTGTGTCACGTGAACTTATTTTTTATATTTTTAAGATCTCCTGGTTGCGCTATCTAGGGCAGGACATGGAGTGGAGCCAGTCCGCATTCTTGTTTCTCTATCTTCAGCCACCCATGTTTTTTCCCAGGCACCAGTATTTTGATGATTGGCAGTAGTTGGGCTGCCAAATAGTATTTTTGGAACTTAGGGAAGCCCATCCCCGCTTTGGCTTTCTCAGTTATCAGGATTTCCCATCGAATTCTCGGGTGTTTACCCAACTATATAAAGTCTGAAAGTCTCTTTTTAAGGCCTTCCCAGTCTTTTTTAGGGATCTGGAGAGGGAGATTTATGAATAGAAAAAGAAATCTTGGTAGGATATTTATTTTTATAGTTTCCAATCTATTCGTAAATGTTAGGGGGAGCTGTCTTCATCTATTTAAATCTGCTTTCACCTGCTGGGAGGGTACTTCATAATTATGTTTATACAAAAGTGTCTGTTGCATTGGGATATGTATACCTAGGTATCTCAATTTATGCCTCACCCACTTAAATGGCACTTTATTCTGCAGAACTGGAGAGGGATCTTCCCCTATTTGTAGTACTTCGGACTTTGTGGCATTGACCTTGAAGCCAGCTATGTCTCCAAAATTTTCTAAAAGGGTCAAAAGGTGCATGATAGCTGATTCTGGATTACCTAGATATATCAGGGTATTGTGTGCATATGGGGAGATCTTGTGCTATGTATTCTGGAGTTCTATTCCCTCAATTTTATCCTGCTGTTGGATGGCCTGGGCTACCGGTTCCATACTAATTGCAAAAAGCAAGGGAGACAATGGGCAGCCCTGCTTAGTCCCTCTTGTGATTTGAAAAAGGGCTGACATGGTGCCATTCACTCTCACTCTCGCCTGAGGATTCTGGTAACATACTTTTACCCATGTCAGAAAGTTTCACTCGAAGCCCATCCCCGTTAGTACTTCAAAGAGGTATACCCAATTAAGCCTATCAAAGGCTTTTCTGTGTCTAGAAATATGGCCAGGGATGGACTGAAAGGGAGTTGCCTTGAGCGCAAAATATTTAGCAGTCTCCTGATGTTATCACTCATATGTCGATGAGGGATAAACCCCATTTGATCTGGGTGCATTAATAATTCAATATGTTTCTGCAGTCTAAGGGACAGAATTTTTGTAAGAATTTTTTGATCCTGATTAAGGAGAGCGATTGGTCTGTTCCTGATTAAGGAGAGCGATTGGTCTGTAGGAGTCACATTTTATTGCGTCCTTCCCCGGTTTAGGTATGACTGTGATTATTGAGTGGGACCAACTCTTAAGGATCTTGTTCTCTTCCAAGGAACAGTTGAAGACCTCAGTCAGCAGGGGAGCCACCGATGTTGCCAATTTTTTATAAATTTCCCCACTAAACCCATCAGGACCTGGAGTTTTCCCCATAGGGAGCTGATGAATTACCCTTAAGGTCTCCTCTACTGTAATGGGCAGGTTTAGTTCCTCCCACACCCCCTCCAACAATTTGGGCAGCTTTAGAGCCCTTAGAAAGGTTTGTATTTTATCCTGTGTATTTATGGGGTCTTTATCTTCCAAGTAAAGGGTTTGATAATATGTATGGAATTGACCAGCTATTTCTGTGGGAGAAACCCATTTTCTCCCCTGGGAGCCTTTGTCCTGCATACAGGGGACATGTCTGTCCACCTGGGCCTTTTGTAACCGAAAAGCCAGTAATCTAGATGCTTTACCCCCTACTACGTGGTATTTCTGATTTGCGAATCATAGCTGCCCCTCTGCTTTCTTACTTTCAAGATCTTGAAGGTCCAACTTGACCTTGTTTAATTCCTTTTGAGTTTGTTTGTCTTGGGGATTTGCTTTATGCCTCCTCTCCACTTCCGTCAACTCTTGTAATTGCCTATTATGGGATAGCTGGGTCAGTTTCTTTTGGGCCGCTTCAAAACTGATAATCTCCCCCTTAAGGACCGCTTTAAGTGTATTCCACTTAAGCAGAGGTGAGTGGTCCATTGGTTGGTGGATTATAGTAAAGTCTGAAATGACATTTTTCAGTTTATTAATAAAGGTGTTATTATTTAGCAGGGAGACGTTCAGTCTCCACAAAGTTTGCTTGTCCTGGGTGGGTAAAGTTAGGTGAAGCGAGACTGGGGCATGATCAGATAAGTTTATATTGTGTATATGTGAATTGGCTGTCAAGGGCAGGGTAGCTGTGTGGGTAAGAAATAGATCAATATGAGAGTATGATCTTTGTGCACTCGAGTAAAACATGTAATCCTTTTCTGTCAGGTGATGGGCTCCGCCAAACATCAACTAGGCTCATTTCTTTGGTCAAAGCTAGCAGGGTTCGAGAGGCTGCTCCATTTATGGGAGCCCCTTTTGATGATCGATCTCTCTGCGGGTGTGGTGTGATATTGAAATCCCCTCCTAGGAGCATATGACCCCTTAGAAGCATTGCTATTTTCTTAAAGATTGAGTCAAAAAAGATTTCTTGTTGGGAGTTGGAAGCATATGCATTAATAAAATGGAGCAGTTTTCCCTGTAAATGAGCTGATACCCTAACATACCTGCCCTGCATACCGCTTTCTGTAGTGTCTATAGTTAAATTTAGGCCCCTGCGTCAGAGAATGGCCACCCCCCCGCCCTCTTGGAAGTTGGGTGGGAGGCCACGACTACCTGGTCTACCCATGCTCAATGCAATTTTAAATGTTCAGGTGGTGAAAGGTGTGTTTCTTGGAGAAAAATCATATCTCCCCGTAATTATTTAAGCTCCTGCCACAGCCTGGTTCATTTAATGGGGGAATTAACCCCCTTGACATTGTAAGATATGACCTTTAACATTCCCATTTCAATCCAGACAAATAAGGGTATACTCTGATTAAAATTTCATGTTCTTTGTATCCTATCTGCTGAAAGGATCCCCACCATTTTTGTTCTGCACCTTTGGGATCATTGTTTGTCTCTGATCCTGCTCCTTTCTGGCTGTACCAAATCAAACCGACAACAGTTATTAAAAACTAAAACTGTACCCTGAACGTAGGGTAGTAACAACATGGAAAATGTACCATAATAAACAATTACTAAAAATCAACCTTTACTTGAACAGATCAACTGTACTGAAGTGTGAAACACCTCTCACGTTACCAGCAAGAGGAAAAAGAAATCGCTTCCTAGGTGTGTGATCAGAGGCTTCCTGAGGGGAACGTCTGGTTCCACTTGGAGTGGTAGGTGTTTGAGAATTAAACACCAATAGTCTCTCTAGGAGACCAAGAGCAAAGTTGTAATATTGCCCTTATCAAGGATAAACGTCACTGAGGAAGAAAAGCTATACCAATCCTCCTTCCCGTCCCATGCTGTTTTATCACACTGATCTGGAGTCCCTCCTTTGAACTCGTGCTATGGCCTATCATGGGCCTATCCTGCAGCGCCCAGTTCAATTAAACATGTCCCCAGCGATTCAGCACGTTTCAAAGTAACCCTTCCCAAAAAATCCTCTTCAAACTGGTTAGTAAACCCTTTATATTGAATACGGAAAAACTGCTTCAGTGCCCTTTTTGATAAGCTGGAAAAAATCCAGAGCCAATAGAGCACCTACTTAACTTGTTTTTATTTTTTGAAAAAGTAATGCATTCTCTGCCCCTCCCCCCACATGGCCTCAGAGGAAGAGACAGGGGCAAGTTCCAAGCTGCTTATTAGTCAAAGCAAAAACTGTCTCGAGCCATCTTATTAAATTCCAGACAAGCTCGAAAGGGTATTCTCTCTTTCTCTCCCTATGTAGGCTATGATAGAGTCAGGGAGGACAAGTAATTTCTAAATTTTTGAACGGTGCTCCATCCGGTGATCGAGTGAGGCAGGAGCTCCTAGAGATCCCAGGGGATACTGCACCCAATACTAAATACCCTCCCAGGTGTATACCTCTTAGTAATGGAACCAAGTTAAACCCCATCTTTAAAATAATGGAGAAAAAGCAAGGCAAAAAGGGGAACGGTGGGGGGGGGTATGGATATTCCGTTTCATATGGAGTCACCCTCCTCTGCTCAGGTTTAATAACAAAATGCATTATATATCATATAGTTCCTCATGTAAGACACAATCCGTGTATGAGGGAGAGGTAAGTCATTTCGGTTCTCAGCTCGTTTCTCCAACTCAGCATCGAGACCAGTGTCTACTTATATGGCAGTCAACGGCCTGTAGGGGATCTTGAATTGGGGATTGAAGTGCCTGTTGTGGTCCTGCCCTCTGCACATCGTAGGATCCTCATTGCATCTCTCATGAGGGAGTTAGGGATCGAGCCACCGAATGGGCACTTTGTACCTTTAGTTTGCACTTGCCAGATGTTTTTCATTAAGCTTTGTTCCAAACACTCAAAATCCAGATCTGGAAGTGTAATCTCCCATTCTTTCAGCAATGGTGATGCCTCTAAAAGATTGGTGTAAACTTTGGGGCCTGAATCCAGGTAAAGCCGCAACTTAGAGGGAAACAACAATTGTGCTTTAATGTTCTTTTTATCTCTAATCTCTTTAATTTCTGAGTGGACCTTCATTCTTTCTGCTTGGAGTGAGGGTGAAAAATCTTGTTCAAGAAAGACCGGAGAGTCTTTATACTTTAGGTCCCGGATTCGCCAGACCTCTCTCAGCACCCATTCTTTGGACTGGAACAAAACCATTCAAACTACCCATGATCTGGGCCTGGCAGAGGGTTTGATAGCTTCACAACTAGCCATAGTGGTGAATCATTCCTCCGCCCCCTCTGGTATGCTGTGCAGCCTGAAATTATTTCAGCAGGACCTATTCTCGATATCTTTTAACCTGCTATGGGTCTCTTGATCTCGCTGCAGCAAATAAACCAGGAGCCTTTCCCCTGTGTCGTGGGCCTCAGAGAGTTCCGTGAGCTTTAGGGAGTTATCCGCCACCTTAGTGTCGATTTGCTTAACATTCTATCTTAAGTCTGCAATACAGGATTCTATTTTTTGTACAGACATCAAGATTTCCTGCAAGATGTGCTCCGCTCATCTGGGAAGGCTAAGGTCTTCATCCTCGTTGTCAATTGAAGAGACGGATAACGCTGGGTCTTTGCGAGAGCGGGATGTAAAGACTTCCATCTCTTTGTTCAAAGTAAGTTGTTTAAATTTCAATTGTGAAGCATGGTTTCTATGACCTTTTGGTTTATGGCCCTTGGTAATCATCCTGGCTGAGCGGTAGTGCTTGGCTGAGGTATAAATTCTTGCTATATTGGGAGGATTCCACCAGTTTTATTTATGTACATTCTAAGCTGACAATAAGTCATTTTTTTATAAGAAATATCTATTTTGTTTTTGTATATTAAAAAAAGTTTAAGAATTTTCAACCCCATGAAAGTACTGTAAAGTAGTCAGAACCACACAACACAGTCTCTGTTGACTCATTTGTTATGTTACATGTATATACATCCTGTCTTAATTCCACATACTGTACTGAGGGGAGCGCAGCCATCCATGTCCTGCACTCCCATCAATCACCAAAACTATACATAGTAATATATACAAGTAGGCGCGAGGGACCTCCGGGCCCTGTGCTCCAACTTCTGCATAGTACTATTTACAATTTAGGTGGTTGAAGAGCGCATGGGCCCTATGGTCCCTGCACTCCCCTCAACCACCACACCCATACACACTAACATGCACAAGAGGAAGTACACATTCTCCCAGAAGGCCCATATTTCCAGTTGTGCATATTAGTGCATGCAATTTCGATGCTTGAGGGGAGCATGGGACAGCCACACCCTAAGCTCCAATCAATCACCAAAACAATACTTAGTAATATGTACTGGTGGGAGTGTAGACCCTATGGGTCATGCACTCCCATTTGTGCATATTACTAAGTATAGTTTAAGTGGTTGATGGAAACATGGGCCCTCTGGGTCTTGCTCTCCCCTCAAGTTCAAAAATCATATATACTGCCCAACTCTCACCCCATTCCATGTGTAAACAAACTGACACTCTATAGTATGGGATAATGGAGTGAAAGCTGTATTTCATGACCCCATAGAATAGCCCAATGCTTCTGGTGCATGGAGTGTGGGAGGGGTGGTGGTGGTGGTGGGGGGGTTACCCTAACATTGGATTTCCAAACTTCTGTTACTGTGCTATCAACCCTAACTGATGCATTAACATATTTTGTTGCAATCAATTACTTTTCTTTCTGAGAAAGTGTTATATAAGTGGTTAGAGGTATGCATTTGGGGGAGCACGGGCCCTCTAGGCCCTGTGCTGTCTTCATGTTGCCCATTTTATTTGTGTAATGGTATACGGAAGTAGGAGCATGGGCCCTGCACTCCCACTTACACATAAATATGGAGCCATACAGCAAATATATGGTATTGAAAATTAACCCTTGTAATGCTTATGCGGCAATATCTCAGTAACCATAGCAACTATGGAAAAAATTCCACTGCAGTTGTAATCATGACTTCAAAATCTCCATGCGTGCTTAGTCCAGTGGACTAAACTGCGGGTAGTGAAAAATCTGTATCTCGAATCGTTTTCGAGATATGGGTGCCAAAAGGCCCTGCGGGGGCTGCAATGTTATCCTATGGGAAATTTATCAAATTTGGAATGCTGTAACTATAGGCACATTGAATGTTTTGGACCAAACCACCAAAAAGCACATCAGTGGGACCAGGGCTTGCCACCCTGCAAATTTCAGCCAAAAAGAACAATCCACCTTGGCACAATGAAGTAGCAAAGAAAACAACACATGGGACAATGTTTTCGAGCAGTGTTTTCTCAATACCTTTAATGTGTACGTGGCACTCCTATTTCTATACCGGGAATGTTTCCAAGCACAAAAATTTGCTGCTGAGCCACCTTTATTTGTGTGCGCGGTCATTATTGCACACACAAAAAATGTTTTCGTGGCAACAAAACAGCGACATGGTGGAAAAATTTTGAAAAACATATTTCCAGTCAACCTGCACAAAAACTGATGTCAGCGGCATGTTCCTCAGGATCCAATTAGGTAAACACAAGTGTTGGTGTTTAGTAAGAGGCACTATTTTTTTAGATTTACAATGTTTTTGGTCTCTCGCTAACTGAAAACAAAATGGTGGCAGCACGAAAACAAAATGCCAGAGCATGACAACGAAAAAGTGTACACGAAAGTTTTCGCAATGCACATATAAAATTTCCCATAGGCTAAAATGGAACATGAAAAACTTGCGTAATGTTTGAACGGATTAAAATTGTTTCACCAAATCTTCAAAAGGCACCAGTCTAACCCAGGCCAGATATAGTCAAGCAAATCTGAATCCACTCAGATGCATTCTTTAATCCTTTTAGCCTGACCAAAAAATGCACAAAAGTTGGGCAGTTTTCACTTATTGGACGCTCTACAGTTCTGCGATCGTACATCTGACTGGAAGGAAACTTTCCAGATCCAGAGATCTATGGCTGGATGTTGTGCATGCAAAGGTTCAGGCAAATCAGACAAACATTTGCAAAGTTATTAAAGTGCAAACTTTGGGGTTTAATATAGAAGTGGCCCACCAACCCTAATATATATATATATATATATATGGGGTGCAATATGCTATACTGTACTATATACATGTAGCCTGCAGCTATCATCATGCACTGCCAGACTGACCTACAGGTGGCACTGTGGGACCCTGCAGTAACGTTGGGCAAAATGCATGCAAATCAGGGCATAATGAGATGCTAATATGGATGTTTGCCCAGGGACTACCTAAGTAAGCTCAGTTGCATGTCACTTTTGAATATGGCAAAGTTTAGTACTAGGCAAACGGCTTAGCTCCGCACTAAACCCACGCAAACACGTTAGCGCCATACAAATGGTTCAGGGACTATTATACAGTTTTGCACACTGTACTTTCACATGCGCTGTTCCCTGCAGCTGTACTGGGTGCACGCATTTGCTGGCACACACACTGGCCACATAGGTCACCTCTACCTACCTTCACATTGCTGTGCACTGTGTTGCTGTTGTGGTCTGCACTTCCTGGTTGCTATATTCAGAGCTGTCTTATTACAGGGCTAACGTTTGCCCTGCACTCCCAGCCCAGTTTTCCCTGCTTCATTCCCATGCCATATTCAGAAGTTGTCTGCCCCGGGCTATTCCTTTTGAATATAGCTTGCTTTTTGCTCTGGGCTAATTTTGCCCCAGGGCAAAGTTTTGAATATCTGGGCCAAAGTGTCTACTCCATGCTGTCTGAGTGACATATTTGATCATGCAGCAGTGGGGACTGGCAGCTGAGGTCTGGTTAGACCCTAGGAAGTCCATCAGTGCTGTGACTTAATATTTAAAGTAAAACTAAACCCTCATATCTTGTAAATTATATTGTTTCTATGTCAACAGACAACTTTTTTCCTGTTGCTGTTGGGGATATATGTGTTTGCTTTAGCTTGTTTCCACTGTTCATGCTAGCCTCCTGTCACTATCCCTGGGTGGGGGGGGGGTGTCTCCATTTTATGGTTGTTGAAATCTCGTTGCCATGAGAGCTGTATTAGCATATGATGCCACAGCACCCATTTATACCATATATCTGTATGCTGAAAGTACTATTATCCTGAAAAAAACCTCTGGAAGCACATAAATTTAATGTATTTTAAAAGGAAAACTCCCTGCAGTGCAGCTCTCACAATTCACAAAGCTAATTGAAGGTCAGTGTGGTATTTCACACCTTGCTGCAATTTGTTCTGTTGAATGCTAATTAAATGGTAGAAAACTCAGCAAATCAGGGTATATGTAGTCTGGCACAATAGCCAGTCTGCAATACAATAAACATAAAAGAAGTCCCCTGAAAGACCACACTGTGGCATATTGATGGTTCCTGGACCCAGATGGCTTTTCCTTGTCAATCACTCACTCCCGCTCTCTCTCTCTCTCTCTGTTTCACTTTCTGACTGTTGAGGCCCCGGCCCGATCCACAGATGTCCCAACTTTTAAACCCTTGACTCAATGGTAACCTGACACGTAGCTGTAATGTCTGCCTTGGGACCCAGATCAGCAGCCCTCAGCGTCTTGCTCCGTGCTGGATTAACATTTCAGGTTGCTATTGATAGGGTAAGAGTGATAACGCAATGAACTAATAGTCTTCCTTTGTCTCACTCCACCTATGCACGTAGACTCCACACAATGGGAGAGTCTACCTGGCACTACCAACTCAGTTTTGTTTTATTGAATTTTTCAATTCTGCTGTGGTAGAGCCAGTTTCACTTAATCAACGCAGCCTCAGGGTCATACAGTGACCTTTGAGTCTTCCTGAGAATGGGTTAAATGGTGGTTTTAATTGATTCGTAGCATGCAGAGCCAGTTTAGATGTAAAACGTAACTCCAGACTGCCTGCAGACATTCAGTACCATCCAAGAATGCTGCTGATTTTGTTTATCCCTGCAGATCTTTAATCACCGTGTAAGTTAGAATTTCTAACCCAGCGTCATAACTTATCCACACTCAGGGACGCAGTCTGTAATAGGCTGCCAGTTTTCTCAGCCCTCCATACCTGTAACAGCACCTCAGTAGCTGTCCCTACTCAAAAGTGATTCTCTTATCTGGGGACTTTCTTGGTCCATATCCCACCAGAGCCACTGCTCACACAGTACTGTGCTCCTGTGACTGAAGGCAAATGGCCTCCCCCTGTCACTCACTCCTGAGACAACACTTCATTTCCTTGAATATGGTAACTGTAGCCATCTTCTCCCCTCTTCAGAGGTGGATTTTGGCTTTGTCAGTACTAAAGAGCTAACTATTCCCCAAAAGAGTTTGTCGCAGAGGCATGAAGTATGTAAAATAACATTTACCACTTCACAATAGTTACACGATCTACAGGATATCACACATACACAAAGGCTATGAGAATTACAGGGTTACTACTGAAATTAAATGTTTTGCACACAGCAGAAGAAACAAACAGAAAAACCTTCCTATAACTTCATAACTCTTAGCCAAGTAAAAAATCTATTATCAAGCAGGATAACTTTAGTGAGCTGTGGCAGACTCCAACTCTTAGATGGTATTAAAGGAAAACTACACCCTCATATCTTGTAAGTTTTGTTTTCATGTTAGCAGACAAACTCTTTGTGTGTGGCTGTTAGGGATGTATGGGATTGCTTCAGTTTATTTTGATTGTTCGTACTAGTCCCTGTAACTGTCCTGGGGGTCTCCTTTTTCGAGTTGTTGAAATCTCCGTGTCCCTGACAGCTGCATTAGCATATGAGAATACGATGCGCCTGCACCCTTTATGCTCCACAGTATGCCTCTCTGCTTAAGCAGTTGCATGGCTTGTTGGAAAAAGTTATCTGAGCATGTTGCTCTCGAAAGTGCACCAGCACCAGCCAACCCATGGCAACTCCTACAGGCCTGTAACAGTTCAACTCCTGTGCTACCCAGGGACTGTGTTAAGGGTCTGGTTTAAATCCTGGTGCCAGGTGGGAGAGGGTAAAGCTGGCCTGCCTGGAACGGATGCCTAATTAGCAGGGGTGCCATTTCAGATTTTGGGGGGGGGAGACAAAGGTCCAAGTCCCTAAGAAAATCCATCCACCATGATTCTGCCCTAGACCTAATTTCTACAAAGCATCATACCCTTTAGGAGTAACCAAATGGCCACACAAGATGGGCAGTAAGTTCAATGGTACTCTGAAATCATGATTTTGACATCACAGAAAATGTGCAAGAACAAGGGGGCACAATTTGAAGCTAGAGGGGGATGGCTCAGAGGTAATGTGAGGAAGTATTTTTTCATGGACAGGGTTGTGGATGCATGGAACAGCCTTCCTGAGGAGGTTGTGGAGTCAAAAACAGCGGTGGAATTCAAGAATGCATGGGACAGACATAAGGCAATTCTAGGGGGTGGAGGTTGGAAGAAGTAGGCTGCTGGTTAGCTAGGATCTGCAGCTTATCCATTAGGTAGAGTTTCTCTTATTACTCTCTTATTAAGTCTGTACAGTAATCATTATAGATCGCAATGGTGTCAACTTGTAGTGTCTCTCTGTCTCTTTTTTTTTTAAGACTGATGCCATTAGATTGTCTTTATCATTACAATAATCCTTAGGAATTATGCTATGATTGTCCTTGGTGGGTTCCTATGATCAGGCCTTCGGCACAGAGCTTGATGAGTTATACCCAGTTCCTACAAAATGTTCCCTGGATTTGTAGCCACATGCTGGGAAAATATTTTCATCAATGTTTTTTTTTTTCTGTTGAAGCCTCCTTATCTCATTCTTCTTGTACCCAATAATTCTGACAGTTTCCTCTTTTCTCTGGCATTACAAAGCTCTGTGTTGTTCCAGAATTTCCTCTAGTCTGATTTCTTTCTTTTCTTTTTTGTGTGTGTGTTTGGCCCAGGGAGTCACCTTTTCCTCTAAATTGGAAGCTCTTTTGGAGCACTAGTTCATCTTTTTTAACTCATTAGTCACCACGGTTAACATTTCTTGCACTTTATCCAGTTTATTGGTAACTAAATGTATTTTTTTATATAATAAATAGTTCTACCATCTGGTCCATTAACAACTGGGCCCATTCTGGTGGTTTATCATAATAGGGTTCTTCTGATTGCTCTGAGTTATGTCCACTGTTCACATTTTTTTTCAGGACTGTTTGTTTGTGATTCAGGTACTGTCGTATAATGACTGTTCTTTGTGGGCTTCAACAAGACTATTTGGGTTATTACCCCTCAAATTTCTGGCACACTCTCCACTCCCTCTTTGATCCACCACCCAAGCATTCCCCTCCTACATTAACAGTCGATGGTTCACATGTGTCCGACCCTGTTTCTGTGGCCTCCTTACTTAACTCCTTTTTCACTACATGTGCCCTTCCCTCTAACCCCTGTCCCCCCTGACTCTTCTGTCTCCCCTCATCAAAGGGCCTTTCCCTCTCTGCTGTCTCTATTCAGGAAGTATACCATGCCCTTCTTTTGCTCAACCCCCACAAGTCCGGTTCCAATGATCTTGACCTCTATCTTCTCCATCTCTCTGCCCCCACTATCACTTTTCCTCTCACCCACTTGGTGAACCTCTCTTTCAGCCTTAGCTCTGTCCCCCCAAGCAAGGAAAGTTGCCAGAGTGATTCCCCATCATAAAGGGGGTGACCCTTCCACTCCTGGGAACTGTAGTTCTATATCTCTCCTTCTCTCCCATGTCAAACTGCAAGAATCCCTAGTTTTCTCCCACCTTACAGAATTCCTAGACTCCTCAGACTTCCTCTCTCCTTTCCAATCTGGTTTCAGACAAATCGCTCAACTGTCACGTCCCTCCTTTGTGTTACCAACACTATCCTCATTAGCATGGATCGTGGCCACATAACTGCTGCCATATTCATTGACCTACCTAAAGTGTTCGATTCTGTGACTCACCCACTTCTTCTTAACAAACTCAGTTCCACTGGTCTGTCACCCCTGGCTGTCGATTGGTTCAGGCCATACCTCACTGGCCACACACAAAGTGTCCTTGCAGAAGATGCCATGTCCCCCTCCCACCCATTCAAGTTGGTGTCCCCCAAGGCTCCTTCCTAGGCCCAGCTGTCTTCTCTATCTTCCTAAATGACCTCCCTTCTGTCTGCTCTTCCTCAAGTATCCATATGTATGCTGAGGACACTGTCCTCTGTGCCTCAGGACCCTACATTTCCAAAGTCAAGTCTCATCTGCAATCTGACTTCCAATGTGTGCTTTGTAGGTTTCAGGTCAACCAACTCAAAGTAAACACCAAGAAAACCATGTCAATGACCTCTGGGACTCCTCAAAAATTCGTCAAACTCCACGCCCCCTTTGACGGTACCATCCTTGATGTAGTCCCCTCTTTCAAATACTTTGGCATCTAACTGGACAGTCTGCTTGATTTTTCAGCGTACATCAACCACATACACTCAAAGCTCCATCCTAAGCTTGGAGCCATGTATAGAAACAAAGATTCCCTCTCACTGACTGTCCTCTGGGAACTTCTTACTAAAACTATCCTTCCTATATTCGATTATGCAGACGTAGTTTTCAGATCTGCCTCTGCTTCTTCCCTATTCAGGCTGGACACTCTATATAATGCCATCTGCCCCTTTGCTTTAAGTACTGCCCTCCCACACTCACCACTGCTCCCTCTACTCTTCTTTCTCCCTTTCCTCTCTACACCTGTGCCATCAGCACCATGCCACCTTTCTCATCCCCAGATTCTGGCTTGGGTCTCTTCAGTCCTTCCTCATCATGCTCCTCTCTCCCTATTACCTATCTTCCTACTCTCTTTGCTCCAGAGATACCAGCACCTTCTCTCTTCCCCTTCCTTCATCCAGTTTGGTTTAGGCAGCATTCTCCTACTGCTTACCCCGTCTCTGGAACTCTCTCCTAAACTTCCTTAGACAATCTCCCTCCTTACTCTGCCTGATGTGTACCCTCTCCCAAGTCACCTCTCCTCCATGCTCCTGTCCTTCCTCCTCCCCGTAATCCAAGGTACTGCTTCTCATAACCTTCACTCTCCTGATGGAATGCCCTCGGCATATCCCAGATCTCCTCCTTAGATTGTATTGCAACAGTTGAACTCTCTAGGCACCTTAAGCTCTTATCACTGCACCCTGTGTCCTTCTACATAGTGTCAAATGCCAGCTTGTTAAATTTAAACTGTTATCCACCCGTCTTCTATATTGGACTAATGTAATCAAACACTCTATGTACCTTATTTTCTCCACTACACAATGTTCTATTCCTGTATGCCATACTTAATTTGCTATTCTGTTAACTCATATTGTTAACTCTATACACCTTATGTCCTCATTTGCAGGATGTTCTATTCCTGCATGCCATATTTAAATTGTTATTCTATGAATATTGTACTCCCCATTTCCCCTCTCCCCGGGTCACACCTGGACAGGAGCCTCAGCTCAGTGTGCCTGTCCTGGTCACCAACTTTAAAAAAAATAAAAATAAAATTACTTTCTAAGGAGTCTTTTTGTTAGTTTTTGTTGACCTCCTTTATCAGCTTGACCCTCCTCAATACTTTTTCCATTTAGTTTTGTAAACTTTTCCTGAAAAATACTGTCATTACAGGTACATAGATACAAAGATACATAGACAGTGTTGGCAGATAAGGGCCTATGGCCCACCCAGTCTGCCCATTTGAGCTTGTAAGTTCAGTTTATGTTTTCCTAGAAGTCTGTTGCCCCTTACCCCTGACCTCCAGAATTCCTTTATGTCTATCCCATGCATTCTTAAATCTCGTGATTGTTTCAGCCCCCACCACTTCCTCTGGCAGGGTGTTCCCCTTGTCCTCCACCTGTTCTATGAACAAATTCTTCCTCACGTTTCCTCTGAATCGTTCTCCCTCCAACTTCATCCCATGCCCTCTAGTCCTGGAACATCTTTTTCATTTAAAAATAGTGTATTCCTGCACCCTGTTCCTCCCTGTAAGGTACTTGTATGTCTCTATCAGATCCTCTCTCTCCCTCCTCTCCTCCAGGGAGTACATATTCAATTCATTCAACCTGCCCTCATAGGACTTGTGATGCAATCCATGTACCATCTTTGTTGCCCACCTCTGAACCTTCTCTACCCTGTCTATGTCCTTACGTAGGTAAGATCTCCAGAACTGTGTACTGTACTCCAGGTGGGGCCTCACTAGTGCCTTGTATAGTGGAATTATGACCTCACTTTTCCTGCTGGTGATGCCCCCTGCCTATGCATCCCAGCATCCTATTTACTTTTCCTGCTGCCTTGTCACACCGTTTCTCTACCTTGAGGTCATCAGAGATGATAACCCCAAGATCCCTTTCCTGCTTGGTGCATGCTATATCCTCACTCCTCAACTGATATATTGTGCCAGGGTTTTTGTGTCCCATATGCATTATCTTGCATTTCTTTGCATTGAATTTCAACTGCCAAACCCCTGACCATTCTTCAAGTTTCTGCAGGTCCCTTCTCATTCTGTCTACACCCTCTGGTGCGTCTACTCTGTTACAAAGCTTTGCGTCATCAGCGAACAGTGAAATTCTGCCTTCTAGGTCCTGCGCAATGTCACTGATGAAGATGTTGAATAGGACTGGTCCCAGCACTAATCCCTGTGGTACCCCACTGGTCACTCTTCCCTCTGTGGAGTGAGCCATTTACCACCACCCTCTGTGTTCTGCCACCCAGCCAGTTTCCTACCCACCACACTACTGTCCTGCCCACACCCATATTCCCCAGTTTGTGTAATAGTCTTCTAGGTGGCACAGTGTCAAAGGCCTTGCTGTGTCTGAATTCTTTTCTGGCCTTGACACCACAGTTTGTGACAATGATGTTACTTTTTCATCATGCATTTTATTCAAAGAAAATTGTAATACCTGTGACTTTTCTTCCTGTAGCAAACCTTTAGACTGCTGCTCTGACTTGGCTTTTTTCTGCCACAGGCACATGTTCAGGTCTTTTCAAAGTCTGAGCCACCTCTTTCCCCAATCCAGGATCCACCTTTGTTAACCTAGGAGCTG
Organism: Neoceratodus forsteri; assembly: GCA_016271365.2. Classification (NCBI taxonomy): domain Eukaryota; kingdom Metazoa; phylum Chordata; order Ceratodontiformes; family Ceratodontidae; genus Neoceratodus; species Neoceratodus forsteri. The sequence goes on along the minus strand of CM057450.1, from coordinate 107,383,301 downwards.
ACTCCATACCTCGAACATCATCTCCAATGCTGGCTTCAGGCCTCTTCCCGACCACTGTGCACATTTTTGATTCTGGGAAACAGAATTTGCCAGCAGAATAAGGCCGCTTGGCCCATGAGTCTGCCCAAGTGTTCCCTATTTATTCTTCCTATGCAGACCCTATCTGGTCTCTGGCAACCCTCTCCACTCCCTGCTTCTTTTCTAATATATCCCTATGTTTATCCCATGCATGCTTGAAGCCCCTTCCCCCACCACCACCATTCTAGCCTCCACCACTTCTGCTGGCAGTTTGTTTTAGGGGTCTACCACCTTTTCAGTAAAGAAATATTTCCTCACATCTCTCTTGAACTTTCCACTTCAGCTTATTCACATGCTCCCTGCTTGCCCTTATTTGAACGAGACTTCCAACCTGCATCCTGTTCCTCTATGATATACTTGTAGATCTCAGTGATATGCCTCTCTCTCCTCTCTTCTAGGAAGTACATATTGAGATCCTTAAGTCTCTCCTCATATGGCTTCTATGCAAACCCTGCACCATTTTAGTTGCCCTCTTCTGGATTGCCTCCACCCTGTCTATGTCCTGTCTGAAGTGTGGTCTCCAAAACTGAACACAGTACTCCAGCTGGGGGTGCACCAGGAAGCAATACAGTGACAACACCTCCTCCCTCCTCCTACTGGAGATAGCCCTCCCTATGCACCCCAGCATCCCTTTAGCCCTGCTCACTGCTCTGTCACACTGCCCTGCCACCTTGAGGTCCTCTGATATGATAACCCCAAGATCTCTCTGCTGTCCAGTGACTGACAGTGCCCCCCATCCTGTGCTCATCTCCTGGATTACTATACCACACGTGAATGAGTTTGTACTTTTTGGTATTGAACTCCAACTGCCAAATCTTTGACCACTCCTTGAGTTTCCCAAGATCCCTGCACATGTTCTTCACCCCCTGTTCAGTGTCCATCCTGTTATAGGTTTTGATGTCACCTGCAAAGAGGCATACCTTCCCCTCCAGTTCTTCTGCAGTGTCTCCTGTGAAGACATTGAAGAGGTCTAGTTCTAGTATTGAATCATATGGTACCCACTGGTCACGTTCTCATCCTTAGAATAAGAGCCATTAACCATTACCCTCTATCTCCTATCTTTTAACCAGTTTCTAACACAGTTTACCACTGTGGAGCCCACTCAATTCCCTGATCAGCCTCCCATGTGGCACAGTGTTGAAGGCCTTACTAAAGTCCTGATAGGTCATGTCCACTTCTCTCCCCTGATTTTTTTCTGTGGTCACCAATCCAGGGAAATAGCTGGCTGCTACTGCATTAGAAAGGCTTCTCACTGTGACCATGTTTCTCATCCCATCCTCTCCAAGCCCCTCTTGTTCCTCCAAAGTGAGTAAATTACTAATTTCCTGATAGTTCAGCTCCGCTCTAAGTTCATTGAGACTGCCTCCAGTTAACTTGTCCACTCCTAGAGTTTCCACATCCTCTTTCTCCATTTGGTGTTTTCCACTGTCCAGTTCACTCCAATCCTCTATATGTATCTCTTCATCTTCAACCTTGCTGTCGAGTTGCTCTTCTTTTTTCAGAGATTTAGGCTGGTGTCTCAGGTAGACTTGGCATAGGAGTGCTCTTTGTTAGCAAACTCTGACGGCACTTGGATGGCATCTCTAGCATCTCTGCTAGACCTCATGGAGGTGGAAATCCAGATGTTTTGTGAGCTGCCACCTTAAATGCTTAACAGAGAGGAGGGTTACCACCACACTCACATTAGCACAAGATTTGCAGCTTAAAAAGATAATTTAATATATTTTCTAAATATCACATTTCTCTTTCTTAAAATCAAATTATTTAGGATTGACCGAGCTATGAAATACACTATGAAGGGAGGGGAGATTATCTGCTTTCATCTCACCATCGGCAGTTTCCTGTTACTATTTTTGTCAGTCGTTACTGAGGCACCAGTTGCTTTGTCTTCCTGTATAACCAATGAAAACTCTATGGGAACCAGTTCCTGGTAGACTGCACAGTTTTCTTGTAAAATACAGGAATCACTGCAGATCTGTGAGCCCTGCTGTTAGGAGCTTTCCAGCAGCAGACAGAGGTGGCCAGAATATGTGGATATGTGGATTCTACCTGCGAGCTGGACCTGCAGAGAAGTGAGTGGGGGAGGTGGTGCAAAGCTGCCTGGGGCAGCAATGCATGAATCACACATATACCCACCCACTTTTTGGATTGAGCTCTCAGTCCTACTCAATGCCTTCTCCCAAAGTCACTCTGTTGTAGTGATCAACACAAAAGTGTCTGCCACTACCAGGGGTACAGTTCATCTGTACTGGATGGAAGTCACAAACATCCATGAGTCTAAATCTGTAGTCAGAATTTGGAAGTCACTCCAGTTTTATCAACAACAGAATACTTCCCAGTAGTTGGCCCGGTGGAGCAGAAGGCTAAGGCACCATATACCAGGCAGCTACCCTCTCCTGCATAGGGGTGGCTGGCCATCTCAGTTCTTGGCTGCCACCAGGTGTAGACCTGGAGTCAGCACTGACACATGTGCAGCAGAGAAAAATCAGGAGAGGGGTGCTGCCGCTTCAGTACGTATGTGCCTCTCCATGCGCATCCGGGCAGCCCATGCCACCATGGCTAGGGAAAGGGAGACAATATGGTGGAAACTGTTTCAAGGCAGTTGTCAGTGATACTCTGCACCCTGAGCCCCCACCCACCCCACCACCAGATACACCTTCTGGCTGAACAGAATTATGACTTCGAGGGGCGGCCCTCCTTCTGCTGACCCTGCCATGGGGGGCAATCTTTAAGGTACCTGGACCAGTCAGGTGAGTTTGGGGAGGTAGTAGGCAGTGGGGGTTAGTGAAGGATCATGTGGGCTGTTGTATGTGAGCAATAAAGGTTTCTAATTTACTTATGTAGTTCTTGGTGCCGGGTTTTTTGTTAAGTTGTTACATTTTTATGTTTGATTGCACTCATGTGTAAGAAACATAGTGCCACCATACGAGAATTCATAGGTGTGCCTCCCTACTTCCAATGCCCTGTTGCCTTTTGCAGACGTGGCCCCACTATGCCAATGAATATAAGAGCTGTCTATGACAGCGTTTGCAAATGTAGCAGTGTACAGTTGAAAGAACGCGTTGCAGCGTGTAGGCAAATTGCACACTGCCGCCATCGGCAATATGCAAAGTGCCTCCATGTTGGCACTGCAGTGTAAGAGCTGTCATAGACAGCTCTCCCCCCCCAACAAGTAGCATGCTGGGAGCACACTCCAGTGTGCTCATACACTCCCCCTTCCGCACACACAGTATGGCCGACGGGGGTGCCCAATCCCCCGTCGGCTCCAGTGCCCCCCAAACAGCTTTCAGGTGCCACACTGGAGCCCACCCCAGTGTGGCAAACATCCATTTGGTGGCCCTCCAAACATATCTTCCAGGTGCCACACTGGGAGCCCACCTCAGCGTGGCAAAGCTGTCTCATGAGATTGACGGGGTGCCCAATCCCCTGTCGGCTCCACTGGCCCCCCCAAAAAAAACTTCCAGTTGCCAAGCTGGGAGCCCACCCCAGTGTGGCAAACGTCCCGCATTGTCTTCCTACAAGAAATAAAAAGAAACCTACAAAGAAACAACGGCCCCACACTGACTGTCTTGACCCCCCTTTCCCACCCGCGCCCATCCTCTGTGCACCCTGCCTCCGCACACTCCCCTCACCATATACTTACCTCCAGAGGCCGGCATGATGATCTTCAGTGGACCAGGAACACGTCTGCACTCTTCAAAGCCGACCGCGAACTGAGGAAATGCCGGTAAGCTGTATAATGGAATACATTGGGTTTTTTCCAACTTTGACGCATATCATATGCATTTTTGGGAATTTTTTCACCAAATTTTCAAATTGGGGTTTTTGGGACCCCACCTCATGAATGCTTGCACTGTCATTTTGTTATTCAGTCCTGAAAGGTGATTTCAAGGTCACTGCGTGAAACCACCTTCCGGGATTGGTGTACGAAATGACAGTGTCACAGTTCATGAGGTAGGCCCCCAAAAACCCTATGTTGAAAATTTGGGGAAAAAATTCCTCAAAATGACTGTTTTACGAGCGTGCATTGCGCAGTCCCTACGCACGCTTGTAAGTTTGCAAATTTTTAGTATTTTAATCTAGATTTCAACATTGCCATTTTACCACACCTCCTTATGAGCAGTACAGCTGTCATTTTTCACATCTCCCCCAAAATGTGTTTCCGCGCATGTAGCGCACAGTGGCGCAGTTGGTGTGCGAAATCAATGTTTGTGACAGATTAAGAACATCACAGTGACACTTAAAATGTCTATGTTGAAAATTTGGTGATAAAAGTCCATAAAATGACTGTGTTACAAGCGAGCATTGCGCTGTTTCACCGCACCCTTGTAAGTTCATGAATTTGTAATATTTTCAGTCCAGATTTTCACCACTGGCATTTTTCCACACTTCCTTATGAACAGTACAGCTGTAATTTTTCACACCATGGCTGAAATGTGTTTTCACACTTTCTGTGCAGAAATGCGTGGTTGCTGTGGGAAATCACTGTTTGGGACAGATTAAGAAAATCACAGTGACACTGTTCATGAGCAGAGGTCCCAAAATGCCTGTGTTGACTATCTGCTGTAAGAAATCCCCAAACTAACTACATTAAGGGTCTGCGTTGCACAGTTTCTATGCATGCTCATGTCTTCACCATTTTTATGTTGCTTGCACGCATGTGCAAGAAACATAGTGCCATCATCGGAGATTTCGGAGGTGTGTCACCTCCTCCTCCAATTCAGTCAGTGAGCTGGCAGGCACGGCCCCTCTAAGCCAATGCATTTTGGAGCTGTCTATGACACGCCCAAAATGCAGTGGCATACAGTTGAAAGGGGAGCTACGCCTCAGTGAGCAGAGATAAGAGCCCACTGCAGTGTAGCTCCCCACACGCAGGCGCGCGCCACCGCACCTACTGTGAGCCAATGGGGTGCCCAATCCTCGCCGGCTGAGCTGCATCCTCCCAGTTTAGGTGCCACGCTGGGAGCCCACCCCAGCGTGGCAATGAGTCCTTTGGCCGACGGGTGCCCAATCCCCGTCAGCTGAATCCGCCTCCAACATCCTTGTGCCATGCTGGGAGCCCACCCCAGCATGGCAAACGGTCCCACGACATCTTTTTTTTTTTTTTAACCTGAAAACGTAAAACAGTCCTCATGAGCATCTCCCACCCCTCCCACAACCCGCACTCCACCCACTGCGCACTCCAGCCTCCCACGCCCTCACCCCATACTTACTCCTCCGGACTTAGCGCGACGATCTTCGTGGACTGGAACACGCCTGTACTCTTCAAAGCCGACCGCTAACTGAGGAAATGCTGGTAAGCTGTATAATGGCTTAGATGGGGGTTTCAACTTTGCTGCATATCTCAGGTATTTTGGGAATTTTTGCCAAATTAACACAGTTTTGGGATCTCTTTCATGAATGATCACTGTCATGGCGAAGAGCCTGGGCCCGGCGGGTGATTTTGTGCAGTGACTGCAAAATCACCCTTCGGGCCAGAATACTGCCATGACAGTGACATCATTCATGAGAAGGGGTCCCAAAACCCCCATGTTGAAAATTTGGTGCAAAAATTCCAAAAAATGACTGTTTTACGAGCGTGCGTTGCGCAGTTCCTACGCAGGCTCGTAAGTTCGCGAATTTCAATATTTTCACTCCAGATTTTCAACATTGCCATTTTACCCCACCTTCTTATGAGTAGTACAGCTGTCATTTTTCACATCTCACCCAAAATGTGTTTCCGCCCATGTAGCGCTGAATGGCGCAGTTGGTGTGCGAAATCAATGTACGGGACAAATTAAGAAAATCACAGCACGCAGAATCGTAAGTTCGCAAATTTTCAATATTTTCACTCCAGATTTTCAACATTGCCATTTTACCACACCTCCTTATGAGCAGTACAGCTGTCATTTTTCACATCCTGCCCAAAATGTGTTTCTGCCCATGTAGCGCACAATGGCACAGTCGGTGTGCAAACTCACTGTATGGGACACATTAACAAAATCACAGTGACACTGTTCATGAGCAGAGGTCTTAAAATGGCTATGTTGAAAATTTGGTGAAAAATTCTAAAAATGACTGTTTTATTTAGCTGCTATGCAGTTCCTATGCACGCTGATAAGTTCAAGAAATTTTCAATATTTGCACTCCAATGACTTCAAATACCTAAACAGCACATAGAAGCAAGCAACATTCGGCATTGACAAATGCTTGTTTTACTACTTTCACTGCAGATTTTCAACTTTGCCATTTTTACACCTCCCCATGAACAGTACAGCTGTCATTTTCACATCCTGTTCGAAATGTGTTTTTGCACCTGTGGTGCCAAATGCCGTGAGTCACTTTGCAAAATCAGCTTTTCGACTAACGAACTGATATTGCCACTGTTCATAAGGTGGGGGTCACAAAAAACCCATGTCGAAAATTTGGAGTGAAAATAGCATTGAACGCTTGAGGCATTAGGGTTTCCGACCATAACACCCCACCCTGTAGAGACTGACAGGCATCAGGGATATGACTTGGGATTGCCACCTGTAATGCTCATACCATTCCACCCCCACCCACACCCTGCAGCCACTGAGAGGCATCAAGGTGTGCCTTGGACTCTTCAGCCCCAAAGTTCAGCCCATTCACCTATACTGCACCCATCTCACTGTATTTCCTGATGGAATGGGGTGAGCATAAGGGCAAAACACCCAAGGCACACTGTGACACTTGTTGGTGTCTGCAGGATAGGGTGTGGTGAAATGGTGTTGCTGTTATGCCTGACAACCCAAAGGCACACCCCACCAATGCCAATGCCTGCAAGCAAACATTCAGCATTGACAAATGCTTGTTTATCCTTGACATAAACTTCAGAGAGGAGCTGCCTGTTTGTGGTTTGTGGCTTTAATACTGTATCTGGCATGCTCTTACAACTGTGTTTGTGTGTGGTCAGGTTTTCTTTCAGGTGTGAGTAAGCAATGGGCCAGCACTGTCCATGGAACAGATAGAGAGTTCTATTTCTACTATCTTCTGAAATTGGGAACACACTGCAGCCCCTCATTTGGACCTAGCTTGTACACTGTTCCGGCATAAGGGACTAGGAAATCCATTACTGCAGGAATTAATGAGCACTGTTCATAATCAGAACACAGCAGCCGGCACCTCCATACAACCTACACAGGTGAGAGATATTAAAGGAGATAGGACATGATTTTTACATAGTTAACTGCCTTCCCATCTACCTTTTCATGCCAATTATGTATTCTGGTATGCTTTGACCAATTAGGTTGGGGCTTTTTATTGGCCAAACCGAACTGGAGGCCTCCTCAAAGGTGAAGAATTTGGGTATTGTTCTGGACAATGAGCTGACGCTTGATGCTCAGGTGTTGACTGTTGTCCGAACTGGGTTTTACCATCTCTGGAACATCACCTGAATTAAGTGCCTTATTCCCCCTGAAGACCTGGCCATGCTGGTACATGCTTTCATCACCGCAAGGCTTGACTACTGTAACGCACTCTACTTTGGGGTCAGAGGAGGTGTGATGTGATGCCTTCAGCTTCAGCAGACTGCAGCGGCCCAGTTGTTGAATGGACACTTGAGGTTCAGTCACATTACACTGGTGCTGCACAAACTGCACTGGCTGCTGGTCCACTGTCGTATCACCTTTAAAGTAGGTCTTTTGACCTGCAAGGACTTACACTGGTTGGGTCTGGGCTACCTGAAGGAGCTTCTGCATCCCTACACTTTGTCTTGCTCTCTCAGATTGGCTGGAGAGGCCCTCCTGGGGGTCCCCAGAGCTAGGTTAAAATCTTCCAGGGACCGGGCATTTGAAGTGGCAGTCCCGGTCCTCTGGAATTCATTGCCAGGGAACCTCTGTGAGGCGCCCTCCATGGAGTTCTTTAAAAAACACCTTAAGGCCTTCCTATTTGAGCAGGCCTTTGGGACAATTTATTGTGGGACCATCGGTCAGCTTGAGAATCAGTCTGTTTTTAGACATTTAATGGGTTTGTGTAATTTGTATGTATTGATGTTGACTGTTCTTCATTGCTGTATTTGTATTTTTATATTTTGCTGTAAGGGAGCCCTGAGCCCTCAGGGAAGGGTGCCTGAAAGAAATAAACTCTACTACTACTACTAAATGATCTAGCTTTGGGGTGCCCTCAGATCTACAGAGTTCCAGTTCTCTCACCAGCTACAGATCTTTCTTTTCACATTTCTAAAACATTCTATGACATCAATAACACCATTCCATGCTAGCCATCTGAATGGCCTGGAATGATGTTATTGATGTCACAGAATGTTCAGCCAGTATGAAAAGACACCAGCAATTGCTGAGGAGAGAGAGGGATTCAGGATAGTTATGAAGGCAACAAAATTAGGTTATTAATTTAGCAAAAAAGGTCAAAAATATATCATAATATAAAATAGTCTCTAAAAGAGCAACCGAAGGGTATGTAGAGGTATAAAAAATGGTTTTCTGTCACCTTTAAGGAAACCGTTCGGGTTTAGAGAAGGTTGCCCTTAAAGCAAAATATATGTACTGCCAACAATGCAGTTTAGAGGCTTTCAAAAAGCCGGGCTAATCAAGAAGGGCAGCATACACCAAATGCTTTGGAAACGATAAAATGTATTGATAAAAAATACAGCAGTAGGCCCCTCTACCACCACCAATTTTTCTTGCCAAACAAAAGCTCATTTGTTTGGCGCGAAACGTTGATGGTGGCAGAGGCCTGCCTTCTCCTTGTCCCCCTCCTGACTCCAATGATCTGCTTAAGAGGCTGGTCAGAGGTCCTGCTAGTAGTTTACAAAGCTTCCTCAGAACCCTGAGGTGCACCCCATCTGGCCCCATGGCCTTATCCATCTTCAGCCTCTCTAGCTCCCTCATGACCTCCTCTTCCTGGAACGGACTGGAGTCAACCCATCCACCACTTCATTTTCCCTGGTTTGCTTACCCTCCCCATCCTTCTGTACCATCAATACTGAGCAGAAATAGTTGTTTAATACATCCACTTTCTCACAGTCATCTTCCACCAACCCCCTTCTATATTTTTTAGCCTGACTATCCCCTCCTTTGACTTTCTCCTCTTGCTCAGATACTGGAAGAAGGTTTTATCTCCTTCTTTGATGGAGTTGGCTATTTTCTCTTCTGCCTTTGCCTTGGCTTTCCTGACCTTCAATCCTGCTTCTTTCTGCTTTCCTGGTATATAGCCTTATCCTCCTCCCTCTGTGTCATTTTATACCTCCTAAACACCTTTCTCTTTGCCCTGACCTTCTCCGCCACTTTCCTATTATACCAAAGTGGCTTTATTTTTTCCTATTTTTATTTACCTTCCTGACGGAAAGGTTAGTGGACTCTACCATGGCCCGTTTTACTGTACTCCACATTTTCTCCATCCCCTTAAGTTCCCCTACTCCTGCCAACGATTGTTGAGAATTGTCCTGAGTAAAACATTTACCAGAAGATTCTGAAAGATACTACATGTCGAACTGAATCTAGAATCACTGCAGCAAAGAAGAAATATTTGAGGGACAAAAATAATTATGCACAGGAACATATATTTTATTGGGGTATGGGTAAATCTAAATCTAATAGTAAAAAAAACTAACTCTATTCTGAAAAAGGGTGGCAATCAGCAGCAGGGGGCAGCCCCTACAAGTAGCTCAGATTCTGAGAGTTCTTGTTCCACACTTTCTTTAGGAGAGAGTTCTGTTTGTAATCCTCACCCCCCCCCATTTCCCAATTGTGCAGCAAGCACAGGAACCAGTAGACTTATCAAGTACAGCCCTCGAGGTGCAGAAAATGAATGATGTGGTTCAGAAAGGGACAAGGAGATGTGGAGAACACAGAAGAAGAAGAGACGCTGCATCCACAACTGAGGTTACTGAGGAAAGGCAGAGGGAAGAGAAAACAGAACCTCAGGAAAAATTGGACTTGTTAAAAGTAATTCATATACCTAATTATTCCCTTTACTTGATGGAAGAACAGGTACTTGGTAGGGGACGTTCATTTGTTGCTATAAGATCAGCTAATCATTTTGAGACCCTCATTGATTTGTATAAATTTTGCAAGACACTAAATCTAAGAGTACATTTTTCAAAAATGACTTCTGGGACACAGATTCAGTTTGCTGATGTGTTGGAGCATGCTCAGAGTTCACAGACTGATGCAGATTATGGAGATTATTGGCCATTACAGAAAAAAAACCCATCATATTGCCCTCCTTGTAATTCAGCAGTTGTGACTTTTGAAAAGTTATGTGAACAAGACATAGAATTGTTGTTCCAGAATAGCAATACAGCTGATTATGTGAACTGTACAAGGGAAGAATATGAAACTTTGAATAACTTGGCAGCTAATGAATTGATTGTGATTAAATCTGCTGACGGGGGGAGGGCTATAGTAATACTTGATCAGAACAGCTATGTGAATGAGGTGTATAGGCAGTTGGGGAATACTGACCACTATGAGACACTGGGAAAAGACCCAACATTGGAATTCAAGTTGGAAGTGGATCAGATTATACAACAAGCATTGGATGGTGGTCTTATTACTAGTAAAACAGCTATGTTGTTGATGGTAGCCCATTCATTAAGGGCAGCATTTTATATCCTACCTAAGATTCACAAGAGTTTGGAAAATCCCCCAGGATGCCCCATAGTGGCCAGTATAGGTTCACTAACAGAATCTTTGGCTAAATTTGTGGATGTGCATATTAAAACAGTAGCCCTGATGATGTGTTTGTATATTAGGGACTCCACGGATATATTAAATGTGTTAAAAAATGTGTACGTGGAAGATACTTGGTATTTAGTGACCTTGGACATGGAATCCCTGTATACAAACATCCCTCATGAGGGAATCCTTGCTGTTCTGACCAGAGCCTAGAAAGAAAAAAACAACACATATTGAACCATTTATTTAGTTTTTAATACTACGTGCTGAAAGAGCATTAAAAAGCAATGCCTTCATGTTTGAAGGGAAATACTACCTACAAAAGAGGGTACAGCAATGGGGTCGTCTATGGCCCCCAATTATTTAAGTAAGTAAGTAAGTAAAACTTTATTTATACAAGGTGCACTTCCATAGCTCAGGGCACCCTTTTGTCATATTTACAAACAATGTACAAGAATATAAAACATTAAAAATTATACATTCTAAATTCAACTCACAAGTTTCAGACATTTAAAATCTCAAGTTCCCTCAAAAACTTACTGAAACAAATACGTCTTAAGGGAATTTTAAAATCCTTCAACGATCAGGCTATTTCATATCCGAGATTTGAACATATACATAAGTATATGGGAACAGTATGTGATTTTAAATCCTGAAAATAATTCATATTTTGTCCACATGGATTTAAGGAAATGTTTTATTGATTATGTAATTATGGTGTGGTGAGGGTCCTTGATTTACAGCAATTTAAAGTGATTTAGTCACATTCTGCAAATGCCTGTTTCACATAGTATGCCATTGCCACCCATGCTTCAGATGCCGAAGCTGCAATTTGTTTTGTAAAAAAATCTGTCATAGTCATTTTTGTATGTTTTTGTTTCTGCCTGCCCTCCAGTTTTCTGTGTGTGGCCACACCCCCAGAATGATGTCATGCAAGGGAACTGTTGATGTTTTACATACAGCAACAAGGAATTCTGGGTAAATTATAAAGTTGACTTAAATGTTCATTACTCAGAGGTGCAGTCCCTTATTTTGGCAGTGGGGACTGCAGAATAGCACCTAATATGTAAACATATAACCTAGTTCTAGAGAAGCTTGAAGAATCTAAGTATGTGTGCACATGGGCAGACTAGGCGGGCTGTCCCCATCTATGTATCTATGTATATATACATAACAAGGCATTGTGGGTACAGTGCATAGCTGATTTTTCTGTTTCCCTCATCAAAGTGCAGTCTCCTATGTCGGTAGTGTTTACAGCAGTACAGTCTGTAGAAAAGTTTCTGGAAAACTGTTTTTGTGAAACATAGACTTTGACGGCAGATAAGGACCGCTTGGCCCACCTAGTCTGCCCATTTCCCTACCTAGAGGATAAGCTGCAGATCCTATTTAACCAACAGCCTATTTCTCCTACCCCTCACAAAAAATGCCTTATGTCTGTCCCATGCATTCTTGAATTCTCCCACAGTTTTAGACCCCACAACCTCCACAGGAAGGCTGTTCCATGCATCCACCACCCTCTCTGTGAAAAAATACTTCCTCACATTGCCCCTGAGCCATCCCCCCTCTATCTTTAAATTGTGTCCCCTTGTTCTTGCACATCTCTTTTTCTGAAAGATGCTACCCTCTTGGACTTTGTTGATTTCACTGAGGTACTTAACATTTCTATGATGTCCCCCCTCTCCCTACTTTCCTCAGGGGTATACATATTAAGCTCCTTTAGCCTCTCCTCTTATGGCTTCTCTTGCAGACCCTGCACCATTTTAGTTGCCCTCCTCTGAACTGCCTCCATCCTGTCTATGTCAATTAAGAAAGAAAATAGTGCCCTGCAACCACTGACTAACATGAAAGTGTATTTATTTGAGGGCGAAGAGCATTTCTTGGAGGAGGGTAAGATGGGGGAGACTACACCTTCAGCTAGTTCCACGGACAGAAAACATGACATGAGCCCTTTTGTTCATGCAAAACATCTGCAGGGCTCTGCCTACTGCAGCCATAAAAAGGGGACAGGGTTATGCAAATGAAGCAGAGCACAGAAATAAAAGCATTTTTTTTTTTGCATGGGCAACAGCACTTTTTGGCAGTTTGGATGGTAGGAGATTGATTCACAACTCCTACAGGTTACTACTCCCATTTGCTATGGCAAACATGACAAAATCACTTTAAGGATTTTTTGAAGAGAAGTAATCTGCACCTAAGATTTACAGTAACAGCTGACAGATAAGAGATTCAATTTTTTGAAAATCAAGAAAGATGGTAAGGGGGTGTTAACACTACCCTCATGCGAAAACGTACATATTCAAATTCTTTGTACTAGTTGTCATGCCCGCCACACCATGGAAAAGATCCTTAAGAGTCAATTCATCAGAGTGAAACATAATTGTGATACTCAGCAGGAATATATGAAGCATGCTGATTGGCTGGCTAGACATCCTCGTAATAGGGGTTACAGTGACGCCTGTATAGAGAAAGCCAAGTGTGAGGTAGATCAGATGGAGAGAGAGAGATCATCTCCTAGTATGCCAGTGAGAGAGGAACAGATATGTAGAACAAGATGCATCTCAGAGTACTCAGGTTAAGACTGCATGGGATCTGCAGGTAGAAGGGCCAACCAGACTAATTTCTTGTGAAGATTCATCACAGGAGATGAAGGGAGATATGACACAGTGTACTGGAGCAGGGATGCTTACCAGGCCATTAACTGCAGATGAGAGGAATTCTTGTTTCAGTCAGAGCAGAACAAATGTAAATGTTGTGATGACATGTTCTAGGGATGCATCTAATATTAGTAAAATTATAGAGAAGAATTGGACAGTAATTAGATCTGAATGAGCCCTAGAGGAGATTTTGGGTAATGCACCTAGGATGGTGTACAGTAGGGGAAAGAACATATTGGATTGGGTGACTAATAGTTACCAAAACCCATTAATTAGAAATACACTGTTGCCAAATCTACCTGCAGGTACTTTTAGGTGTGGTAGGTGTAGATATTGTCCTATGATTACTAAGGTTGAAAAAGTTCAAGTTGGTAATGATACCAGGATTTTTGACACAAGGGATTTATTAACTGAGATTCCACTGGTGTTTATTTGGCCATGCATACCTGTAATGCTTACTGTGTGGGGAAAACGAAAAGAAGTTTGAAAACCTGAGTAGGGGGACATGCTAGAGTTATTGAGAAATTGGATGTGGAGGATGCGCTAGTAAACCATGTCAGGGCACAAAGTAATGGGATACATTGCTTTTCTTTCTAAGGCATTGAAACCTAGAGTAGTTCTTGGGGACGGGAGGGTGGTGGTGGTGATTTAGATAATTCATTAATGAGGAGAGGCATTTACCATTATGATAATCTTTGGAGGACGTGACTGGATTTTTTTAATTCTCTGACTATTTTGGCTTTGCCTGTAGTATATGTATATAAACTGAAAATGCTGGGGACTAATGTGCAAGGTTTTTTTTAAAGGATCTTGTGGTTTAACCTAAAAACCTTTAAAAAACATCTATATGTGCTGCTGTTATGTTACCAACATTAGAAGTTTTTGAGGTTTGATTTCTACATGAATTTTACTATATTAAGTTAATATCAGAAAAGAAAGTTAAAGCCAATGCATTGGTTCTACCTATAAAAAAATATGTGTGGTTGCTGGCTCATATTTTATGGGTGTTTATAGTCCATGGCTTTAGCCATTTGTTTAATTGTGTGAATATTTTACTTATGTATCTAAATATTTAATTTTATTGTGTGTGTTTTGTACTATTACTTACAGTATGTTTGCAATGGTTTAGGCTGTAAAACTATTATATAGCACTGTCACTTTAAGGAATTTACCCCTTAAAAACAGACAGAGTGGAATTGGCTATATCACCTTAAAAGATTGCTGAGTTCCAGTGTAAAATGTTGGTGAACTATGGAGGAACCTGTGGGCTGTGGTATTTGATCAATAAAGTTTTCTGATTTACTTATGCAGTGCTTGGTGCTAGATTATTTGTTAAGTAGTTAAGTTTTTTATCCTTTGCACAAGATTCAGCGAGGAGCTTCCTGCTAGTGGTTTGTACCTAGTGGACTGCCTACTTTGATGTCCATAATGCTGTCCTTGTTTGTAAGCATCAGGTACAGAACTGCCCCATGCCTTGTGTATTTATTGACTAGCTGCCTGAGAAAAGTCCCTTGTATGGAGTCAGGGATGCCCTGCTCCTTTCCGAAGCTGCAGCTGGAAGGCTCCAATCCACATCTGGCAGACTTGAATTCCCCAGCTGACAGTATCTTTCTCTTATTTGCCATTCTTATTATGTCTTCTCCAAGTGTCTTGTCCAACTCCTCTCCCAGTGCTCGAGGTCTGTAAACAATCCTTGTAGGGATAGTGGCCCAAGCTGCTGTCTCCAGATGACCCACAGCACTCCCCAGCCATTGATTTTTCTCTGGGTGTCCCTGTATTTTCATAGCCTTGATTCCCTCCTTCACATACAGTACAACCCTCTTCCCTTCCCTGTCTCTCCTGAACAGAGAGTAGCCTGGTATGGCCATGTCTCAGTCATGTCTGTCAGAGCAACATGACTGCATTATGGCCACCTAATCCAAGTTAGCCTCCTCCACGATGGCCTCCATGTCTGGAGTTTTATTTCCCAGACTCCCTGTATTGGTGCACGTGGTTTTTCATACTTTACTTCCTCCCTGCCTGTTTCTCTTTTTTTTTGCCCCTCTTGCCTGTGCTACTCATTGAAGCTCTGGATGACCCCCTTTTCCATTGTCTACCCTCACCATCTCCTGTCTGTTTTACTTCTCTCTTCTTGCATTCTTGATGTATACCCCCCCTTGTCCTCTGCCTTGTCTCCCCCACTTCTACTTGAGCCCCTGCCCTGGGGGAGCTTCCTGCACTTGGGCCCATCCTTGTTACTTTATCATGTGGGGGCAATTTATGCCTCCCTTGTTATTACAGCCTTCCTCCTGCTAGTTTAAATGTTCATCCATTTAACATTTAAACCTCCCACTAAGGTCTGTGGTCCCCTCCTGGAAGGATACAGGCTTTCTTCCTTTTAGGGGATCATATCTTCCCAGGCTGGCACCCAGTTCCCAATGTAGCTGAAGCCCTCCTCCATGCAAGGCAAGGCAAAGTTTATTTCTAAGATGCCCAATCCCAGAATCTCCAGGTGCCGTACATAAAAATATAAAACATGTAAAAGGCAGGGAATCAAATAAAATAATAAATAGAATAATAGATAGAGGACTATGTATTATAAGGCAGTAAGACCATCGAGAGGTTTTGGGGACTTGGAACCTCGAGAGCGAAGCTCGAGAGGTTCCTAAAGTCCCCAAAACCTCTCGTAGCTCTATCTGCTATAATATAGTCCTTTATTTGTTATTTTTGTAATATATGGACCCCATTGTGAACATTCCTTTTTCTCATGTGCTTTTAGAAACAGGCTGACCGGCCACCACATTCAGCACGCGCTGTCTCTGAACTGCCCACAGCAGTAACGAGTGTCCCATCGCTCGTTTCAAATAAAAAAAAATTTCTGTTAATTTAGTAGGCAGTACTACCTTTCAGCTTTTTTGTCCTTCAGGAAATGCAGGATGAGTGACATAGTCCATTATTTCTTCAAGAAAATGAAACTACATTCTGAACAGGTTCGTCTCGCTAAGCGAGATGAAAAAGACGCCATGTTTTTCATGCTGTTGTGCCCGCCTACTAAAGAAAAGCCGCCAATGGAGATGCACGCCATCAGTACGGTTGTGCAGGAAGGGACGTGTGACTATGGCAACTGGGTTTGTTGGCAGGAAGATCTGGACATGCGCTCTATGATTGTAGTGATAATACTATCCTTCAGGAGTGGAACGATGGTATTATCACTTCTGAACGATAGTATTATCAGTTTGGAACGATGGTATTATCGGTTTCAGTACTGTGGTATTACAAGAAAATGTTTGTATGGGATGCGATGGTATTATTAGGCTATCTCCATATATTACAAATAAATAAATAATTAAAACAACAAGTATAATATCAGAAACAATAATTTAATAGCAAAAATTCTGGGCTGGTCAGATCTCTGCATCTGGGAAAGCCAGGGAGAATAAATAGGTTTTTAGGACACTCTTGAACACCTCAACTGATGGGGCCTCCCTGATATAAGCTGGTAAAGAGTTCCACAGGACCGGTCCAGCGATAATGAAAGCCAGGTCACTGGAAGTTCTTAATTTGGTCCTGGGAACTTCAAGGAGGCCCCTGGTCGAGGAGTGGAGGGAGTGAACTGAGGAGGCAGGCTTCAGAAGATCAGCCAAGTAGTCAGGGCCAAGACCATGTAGGGCCTTATAAGTGAGTAGACTCACATTGAAGTTAACCCTCCACCTGACCAGCAGCCAGTGCAGAGCTCGCAGCACCACGATCACATGGCTGGACCTAGATGTGCCAGTCAGCAACCTGGCAGCTGTGTTCTGCACCAACTGCAGCCGGCGAAGGGTACCTCCAGAGACCCTGCAGGAGAGAGCATTACGGTAATCGAGTCTGGATGTCACAAAGGCATGCACCAGTGTGGGCAGGTCCTTGAACGGAATTAGGGGTTTGATCCGGCAATGTTCCTTAAGCGATAAAAAAACACTTTTGACGACAGCTGACACCTGAGCTTCAAATGTCAGTCTGTCACTGTTGACAAGGCACAGGTCAGGAAGCATAGGAAAAACCAGGAGCAGTTGTAAAATTCACAACAAGAGCTTTATTATGAATAGCAATAAAATAAAAATAAAATTGTTCAGAATAACTATTTACAAAGGCAGGATAAACAGAGGATGCATCTGAGTTTTCCTTCAATCTCTGTATCTCTCTCTCTCTCTCTCTCTCTCTCTCTCTCTCTCTCTTGCAAGCAATTGTAGCTTTGTTTTAATAAGTTCTTGCAACAGCCCTTCTTAATAAGCATCCTGTTTTTTTTTCTAAAATGTTCTTGTATAATTCAGGCAGGTGCAGGCAGGAACACAATGTTCCAGAACTGAGGCCCCTTTTCCACAGCTCTTCTGCAAAAGGCTTAAAAATTGCATTTCAGATTAACCCCTTCAGTTCCCAGTAGCTTTTTGCAATCATCTCAAACTATAATTATATACATTTCAACAGTAACACTATAAAATTTCTAAACAAAGGGATCCCAACATCAATTACATTTCCACATAATGATTTGCATATATTTTTATACCAGCAGATATGCAAGGCAGAAAAAAGGCAGAACAATAAGGGAAGACTGAAAGACAGTGAGAGGCAGAGAACTGTGAGACTGATGGGGTGATCAAGTCCTAGGTCTCACAGGAAAATTTGGTTGTGCAACCAGACAGACAAGAAACAGGAAAGGAAAGAACAGAACAGATCCCTGCATTTAAACTCTTCATAACAACTGGGACAGGGTCTATTCTACCCGATCACATACACCCCCCCAAGAGGGAACATGTTTTATCAAACATGTTTCCAGAACTTTCTTTTTTTCTGATTTATTCTTTTTTGGTGCCCGCTCCACTTCTGCCAAGCATCCGCTTGGTCATGGACCCCTTAGCTGCAGCATCCCCAGATGAGCCACACTCCCAGGACCTCCTGGATTACCCCCCAGGGTGGAGATGCGGCACCCCTGGCCCTTTAGGGCACTGCGAATGATGGAATAGGGTGGGAGTCAGCCTGGGGAGCCAATTGCAGCTTCGGGGCAGGCTTCATTAAGGCAGTGGAGACAGGCTATTGTTTTTCCCCTCTGTAGGGGGGAAGGAATATGCAATGATGCCAATGTCTGTCCTGCCCCCAGGAACCTTGTGGACATCGGTTGCTGTGGCATCACTAGCCTCGACTAGGAGTCCCTCATGCACTGGCGATGACCCTCACCCTCCCCGGAGAAGGAGAGGCAGTTGTAGGGTGCTCAATCCTTGTCCCCCAGCCGCCCCTCTGACTCCACCCCGAAATATTCCTTAACCCGGTCGCTGGCGCTGCAAGGGAAAATCCAAACCGCTGCACCAGCAGACCAACCCCAGAACTTTCTATTAATTCTCTGCTAACTTTAGCTTCTATCTTTCAGAAATTAAACACATGTGTAGTATCCTTTTTTCTATGACAGTACAGCAAACAGTAAAGTTTAAACTCATACATTTGTTTTTCAACCTTCAGAACCCTCAATTCCTGATCCATATCTTGATAGAAAATCAGCATTGCTATTCTCTTTACCAGATTTGTGTATCACATTAAATTTAAATGGCTGTAGTGCCAGGTACCACCTATTTTTGGTTTCACCCACAGCTGCTTAAAATAACACTGGAGAGAAGCATCGTTAGCTTGTTCTGAAAGAAAATCACAATCAGTGATCAATTTAGTTTCAGCATTTTCATATGTTAACCCCTTATGTCCATCAGTCATTTGTTGCCACAGTTTCTTCAGGCATCGTCTTTCTTTCCTGGATTTCCAGATCTTGGAGCTGTGCTCAAACAAGTATGAATCAAAGTCACTGAAAGGAAACTGTCCCCACCATCTGAAATTTTCTTTGCCTGAGCTCTTGTCACCACAGCTAATGAAACATCAGGATTTACTCCCTCTTTGATTAACTCAGTAAATCCTGGAAAGTCATTTCCAATAATCACAGGTACAGGTATCTTAGGTACTACTCACACTTTCATTTGGTGTGAGACACCCTTAATGGTCAGAGTCACTTAGGTGGTGGGATAGTATCGTGTGTCCCTATGGATGCAGATGACACCAGTACCTGGTCCTTTTGCACAGTGTTTTCCCAGCACTTCAACATGCACTAGGGTCTGTCTGCTTCCTGAATCAGTGAGTCCCTTTACAGTCTTATCCCCCACCTTCACATCTGTTAAGTACTTGCCCCAATTTGCCAATGACAAATCTGCTCCAGTGTCACTCTTCTTATGGCAATTTCTTGCAATATGACCTGGCTTATTACAGTTATAGCAAATAACATCTTTGGGCACAGACTTGTTACCTCCATCAGAATTCTTATCAGACTTGGAGTTTAAATGGGAAAAAGAGTGTCTTACCAGTGCTTGGCTGTTACCTCACTGCTATGGCATCTGTCTGGCCATTTGGTAGTCCTCAGCCAAAGAAACAGCCTTTTCCCCACGTTCTGGTTGGTGTTCCTGTACCTAAAACTGCACATCTCTAGGCAGGATGTTAATGAATTGCTCCATTGCAAATGTGTCAATGATCTGTGTGACTGTTTTGCTCTCTGGTTGGAGCCATTTTATCAGGAGTTCTCTGAGTTGGGTGAAGGTTTCTTGAGGATTTTCGACCAAGTTGTACTTCAGAGATCAAAATCTCTGCATGTAGGTCTCTTCTGAGATGTCGAATCTTTTCAGGATTTCGCTTTTCACCGTGTCATAGTTTTCTGACTGTGCAGTGTCCATATTGCTGTAGGCAAGTTGGGCTTTACCTGTCAGGTAAGGTAACGTACCAGCCTGATTGCCCATTGCTGCTTTGGGCACTGGCAGGCTGTGGCAACTCTTTCAAAAGTTGTTAGGTATGCCTCAATATCATCTGATGGACACAACTTTGTAAGTTTAATGGCTTTTAAGTTGCTTGTGTTTTGTTGCTTGTCTGTATCTGTGCCAGATCCTCTGCTTTTGATAGCTTGCAAGGCATCCAGCCATTGCTGCTCCTGTTGCTGCATCTCTTCTCTCATCTGCTGCTTCTCTTCTGTCCTCTGTTTCTCCATCTCTTTTTGCTGTATAGTTCACCATTTGAAAAAGTCCATCAGGCTTTCAGGTTCTGTCACTGCCTGTTCTTCTTCCATAACTTGTGCTGGCTATACAATCTCAGCTTGGACTTCTGTCTCTGTTAGTTTGGCTGCTATCCTCCTGGTAACCACTCCTGGACTTGCTGCTGCAGAATCCATACCTTTCTGTATGCTTCCCTGGTACTAGGTCCAGTACCCACGCACAAATCTCCTGTCTTAAGAGTATGCATGGTGTAAATCCCACTACTCACACCATCTGTTATAAAGGTGCAGGTCAAGAAGCAAAGAAAAAACCAGGAGCAGTTGTGAAATTCACAACAAGAGTTTTATTATGAATAACAATAAAATAAAATAAAAAAAACTGTTCAGAATAACTATTTACAAAGACAGGATAAACAGAGGATGCATCTGAGTTTTCCTTCAATCTCTGTATCTCTCTCTCTCTCTCTCTTGCAAGTAATTGTAGCTTTGTTTTTATAAGTCCTTGCATCCCCCCTTCTTAACAAGCATCCTGTTTTTTTCTAAAATGTTCTTGTATATTTCAGGCAGGTGCAGGCAGGAACACAATGTCCCAGAACTAAGGCCCCTTTTCCACAGCTCTTAAGCAAAAGGCTTAAAAATTGCATTTCAGATTAACCCCTTGAGTTCCCAATAGCTTTTTGCAATCATCTCAAACTATAATTATACACATTTCAACAGTAACACTATATGATTTCTAAACAAAGAGATCCCTATATCAGTTACATTTCCACATAATGATTTGCATATATTTTTATACCAGCAGATATGCAAGGGGGTAAAAGACAGAACAGTAAGGGAAGACTGAAAGACAGAGAGGCAGATAATTGCAAGGCTGTCGGGGTGATCAAGTCCTAGATCTCACAGGAAAATTTGGTTGCACAACAAGGCAAACAAGAGACAGGAAAAAGAAGAACAGAATAGATCCTTGCATTTAAACTCTCCGTAACAATTGGGACAGGGTCCTATTCTATCCTGTCACAGTCATCAAGGATCATGCTCAGATCTCGCAGCCTAGGGGAGGCTGTCAACAATGTGGGTCCCAGGAATAGCCCAGTGGCCACATCGGAGGCACTCCCATCATGTTCTTGTTCAGGCTCTACCACTAGTACATCAGTCTTATCTGGGTTGAGTTGCAACCAGCTGGAGGACATCCAATCATTGATCTCAGCCCGGCAGATATTAAGCACTTCAACAGTGTCCAATGTTACCGGTGCAAAGGACAGGTACAGTTGGGTGTCATCTGCATAAAACCCACACTGTGCCACCTAATAAGCTCACCCAGGGGCAGCATATACACTGCAAATAACATTGGCAACAGGATCGACCCCTGAGGTACTCCACATGGCAGGAGCCTCGGGGGGAGGAGGAATTCTCCATCACTACCTGCTGCATCCTGCCAGAGACAAAAGGACTCAAACTAGCCGATGACAGTACCGGCAAGTCCACAGAACTCTCTAAGGCAGTCAAGAAGTACAATGTGATATACAGTGTCAAAAGCTGAAGAGAGATTGAGGAGCACAAGAACTGACCTGTCTCCTCTATCTTTCGCCCTGAGGAGGTCATTGTGTACCCTAACTAACACTGTTTGAGTGCTATGCTTAGGTCTGAAACCCAATTGGAATGGCACATAAATGCCAAAGGACATGAGGTGTTCCTTGAGCTGCTGTGCAACGATCTTCTCAACAACTTTACCCAAAAAGGAAAGGTTGGAGATAGGACAGTAATTCGCCAGGATGTCAGAGTTGAGAGATAGTTTCTTCAGAAGGGGCCTCACCTCTTTTAAGATATCTGGAAAAACTCCTTCAGACAATGAACATTGGATAATCCTGGCAAATATCGGGCTGACAGAACCAGTGCATCTCATCAAGAAATGGGTTGGAGTCGGGTCCAGTTCAGAATACGTGTGCTTCAGCTTCGAGATGACCACAATTACCTCGGCCACCTCCACCAGTTTAAACTCCTCCCAGACAGGTGGAGTGCCCCTGTTCCCTCCAGGTCGATCACTGTGAGTTGTGATGTGACTCACTGAAGGAATCCCCTGTCAGATAGTGGACTCTCTGTCTGAGTAGAACTGAGCAAACTCATCACATAAAGTGATTGAAAAGGATTTGTTATTGGCTATAAACAGACTGGGTGAAGAAGTCTGTCAACAGTCCTAAAAAGCTGAGCAGGTCAGTTCTTCCCGAGAGCAATCTCCCTGGACAGGAACTCTGCCTTCTTACGGTTGATTGCCCCCTGGTAGTCAGAATAATGAGTATGCAGGGCCAGCTTGTCCACATCTGACCAGGCCTTCCACCAACAACTGCTTTAAACAATTGTTAAAAGCCCTAGTGCAGAATTTTTAATTTTTTTATTTTTTTATTTTAGTTTTTGGCAACTGGGTAAGGCCCACTAGGCACAACTACCTGTTTTCAGTGGTGAACTGGGAGCACTGGGTGGTTAAGTGACTTGCTCAGAGTCACACAGTATGCAAGTGGAGGTTGTGAGAATCAAACCAAGGTCTAATCTGCTGGATGTACCAAGCTCGTTCACAGTTCGCTACTCTAATCTCTAGGCTATACTGCCAATACTGCCTATAGTGCAGAATGTCCTTTCCTTACCCCCATTGTATACAGGTAATGCCTCGGCAAATGCCACTGTGCATGCTACCTTCATAAGGCCTCTCCCCAGCTCCCTAAAAGTACCCTGCACTACCCCTACCTTATCCATTGCAAGGTGCATTTATTTATTTATATGTACATATGTATGTATGTATGTATTTATTTTATTCTTTGGTAACCAAGTAAGGTCCTTTAGGCACAAAGCACATTAATGGGGGGGGGGGCTTGGGACAGTAGGAGAAGGCCACAAGTGCAATAAATAATGGCCCTGTAAGGTAGACATGGCTTACATACAATGCATACAATTTGCACAGACAGTAGGTACTTTACAGAACATACTCATAGAGAGATACATGGATTCAGGTAAAAAATAATTACATCTGTGTTATACAACTAGTTGTTTCTTTTAAGACTGGTACTTTTGGAAACATGCTGATAAAGGTACAGCGATTCAAGGTAAAACAGTCAGCTCTTAGTGACCCTCATACCACCCAAACCTTGTGAAGGTCTGCCAACAGCAAATATCCTGTCGCTGACATCATGTGGTCTACCTTGACATCTGTGCCACCTCTTGACCCCCTTCTTTAGGAGCTGCTGTGGGAGTGTGCTGGGATGCCCATACTCTACAGGGCAGTGTGCTTCTGCATCTCTTTCTGATCTCCACAGTCCTGTTAAAGATGTCAGGACTGAGACTTGATCCTGGGTTTCTAGCAGCATGGTACGGTGCATTAAAAGGCAGCACCATGAGGCCACAATGGTATTCTTATGTTTATGAGAATGGTCTCCATTGTGCTCACCTTTCCATTGGCTTATGATTCTAACACCCTAGCAATATGCATGAGACTGCTCTTACAAATATGAGTGCAATTGGTTGTGGGGGGGGGGGATATTAACACATACTTTTTTTTTGCTGTTGCCACCTGTGATCAGCAATCCAATTGATCACCTTGCGTTGGAGGGTGTTGGGATGAGGGTTGAGAAATGACTGTTGTGCATCAGTATTACTGCCTGCAACTGAAAAGCACTAAATCACCTTGTAGAGGTGGGCAGCAAATGCTGGCACTAAATTTTCCATAGCACAGTTGTGGAACTTGCCAGGTTTGGATAAACCATATGCAAATCTTTGAACCTCAGTCCCACACAACACAAACACTATGTTGTTGGTATTGTCCTTTCTACTACGCTAACTCCACTAGAGTGCCCATTAATTGGGACTGAGTCATTCTGAAGAACTCTACAAACCGCAACATGTGTTCCCTTTTTTATGTTCCATCACCTGTAGTGCAGTATAAACAGAGCAATCAGCTGAGGTGTGGGTAACCATATCCAATCTTTTTTTTTTACAACTCTGACCTTTTAACAAACAAACAGTGAAACTTGTAATTTTCGACCTTTGGGCCCTGTCTGTATTTTAATTGTGTTCCCAGGCATGATGGGATTGGAAATTATCGAGTGGCCTCCACAGACAGTTCCTGTTTTCTCAGGTGATTGTTCAAAAGGAGAGGATGTATCTTTCTAGCTTTGGCACTTAAGCAAAGATGAGGGGGCTGATTCTGTGGGCTCTGCTATCATTCCTGCTCTTTCTGACCTGGTCGAATGTGTCTACAACCGAACTGTGTGGAGGCACAAACTATACAGTCAATGTGATCCTTTTAAATGACTCTGAGTCTGAATGGAGCTTGGATAGAACAAAACCATTTATTGATGTGGCTATACAGACAGTGGGAAAGGAACTGCATGAACAAAGTACGTCTCTCTCTCTCTCTCTCCGTGCTCCCATTTCCCCTTGAAAATGGGAGATTTAAACTGTATCAGTATGAATCCCAGTATTTTCTTTCACTCGTTCTCCAGTCATGTGATGGGAGAGTTTTCTTGTGGACCACTTGCCAATGCATTTTATTTAGATAGGTGGCTTATTGCAGGTAAACCAGGCAAAGCCAGCATCTGGTGATTCAGTGAAATGTGTATGGTATGTGATATAGTAAAGCCCAAGTAAAGAAAAGAAACATTTGATTAAATGTTAGACTTATTACTGGGTAATGCATGCTCAGCTACAAGGGGACAACACACTCAAAAGCTATTACATCACCCTGAAACCTTTAGCTCTACCCTGCTCTGTGACAGTTGGCTTTGAATCATGTCTTACTTGTTGTCTGGAGAGGTGGCAAGCAGCATCACTAAAGTTCTCCTGCCTAAAGATTGGTTTCAAATCCTTTCTTGTAATCTCAGACTGTAGAAATTCTTGTTTGTTTCCCACAGTCAGAATTCCTAAATTCAAAATGTGTCTGTGTTTTACTTGCTCTAACGGACTTCTGCTTTTAACCCGAGATTCCTGTTAGAGGCTGGGTGTTTTGCCATTCTGCCTGAATCCTATCAGAATTCCTCAAGGGTGTAGCATTAGTGAAAGTGGTCTTGCTCTTGTGGTCTGATTTTAGTTTGGTGCCTAAGTACAGTGGACCTGATTCACACAAGCCCCAAGAATGCAGCAAGCCCCAGATGTGCGGAACATATTGGATAAGGGGGTTGCGGCCTTCTCTAGCCCGCGTACAGGATTCTAGATCCCGTGTGCCAATTGCCACAAGTTAGATCAGCCTTTTCTGGTCTAACCTGTGACAATAATGGGCACCCTTTTTAAAGGGATTGCACCAGATATTGGCGCAGGCTGCCATAAAGCAGGCGAACTGTTGTAAATGCATCCAACCTTCTTGAATTGATGCAGTGTGCCTCACAGTGGTCAGTGAGCTCTGCTACCAAATCGGTTTGATTCAGGATTTGATGCAAGCTCTGCCTTGCCCTTCGCGAACCCCTGCCAGTAACTCTTTTTTACAATTTTTTTCCCTTTAGAACAGATTTTCCTGCCTCCAGTGTGTCATCAGCTTGGGGTACTTGTAGCCGCAGGCTCTATGCTTTGATAATTTACACTGGCGTTCTGGCATGATTTATTTGTTTAAAATGCATTTGTGCTCCTTCCATCTGTGTTTTTGCTGCCATCAGCTTGGGTTGTTTCCCTCAGTGTAGGCTTGCTCAGGTTGTCTTTTCCTCATCCCTGACAGATATGCAACTATGGAACAGTTGCTGCATGGTTGGGGAAAATCTGATGCAAGTTCGTACAACTGATTCAAATGAGCAAAAATAGGCAGAGCAGGTGTGCAGAAATAGATGTAACTGTGCAAATAATTGACACAAGTGCATGAAAAGTGACATAATGGGGCAAAACTGATACAGCTGTTTAACAAATTTGATGACGACACAGAATTGTGAATGTAAGGCACCATGGCATTTTGTAGGCTCCTTTAAATTAAAGGTGATTAGCAGGAAAACTGTGGGAAAAATTCTCCGAAAGTGCAAACATTTTTTGCAAATACTGTGGAGAGATTGAGAGTCGTACTATACATCCCCAGTTCTCAGCAACATATCTGTTACTGTTTTCTGAAACACATAATGGCTGAATTAAATTGTTAAATATATATATGTCACTTCTGTATGCTTACTGCTTGAAGAATGGTTTGTGATGTTGAACTTTGTCAATATGTGGAATAGCTTCTAAAATCAGAAAGCATAAACCTCAAGCAGTGCTATTTAGATTTTATTTAGTGAGCCAAAGCTCATGTGAAATGTTAATAAATACAAAATACATCTTTCCACTGCATCATACAGTGGTTTTTAATTGTAATGCACTTTTGGTTTACTGTGGCTGCAATGATTGTTGTTTAGCTGAAGACAAATGTTGCCAAGGGAAAGCTCTCTATGATAAAGATGTCACAGTTTACTGCATGACAAATTGGAGTGATTGCCATTGCACTGTGCTCCTTTAGGGTCCTGCAATATATCACTGGCAGAAACTGTGATAAGAGCCCTTTATTCTGGTAGGTGGCACTGTAGATGGGCAGCCCATGAACTTTACAGTCTGTTATCCTAACAGCAATAACCTGAAATGCCTCTCTTCTTTAGCTGTCTAAGAAGCCTACCCCTGAAGCTCCGAGTACAGTTGGAACTCATTCTCTGCCTTAGTAAACTGTTCACTACACTCTAATCTCTAGGAGAAAAAATGTTTCCTCATGTAGCTGATGCCCTGGATGCCAGTTACTGTGAGCCTAAATGAGGTGAGGATCTGGCCAGGGTTCTAGATGTGTCAGGGCAATGGGGCTAGCTGGGGGTTCCTTGAGAGTTGCTGCTTAATGATATTACTGTTTACACCTATACAAAGGCCACTGTCCACTTGTGGTGAGTAAAGTACAGATAATATTTATTGACCACAAAACAGGCACTTGGTCCCCAAAAGGGGAAACACCCACACAGAGTCACTGTATTACAGGTGGCTTGCTACTCAGATGTTTTTGCTCGCTACAAAATATATACATATTTACAGGGGCTTGCATAGAGTATCTGATATAGGGTCCCCTTACACATGCCCATATGCCTTTGATATATACATACAGTAAAGTCCTAAGAGATCTCATTTACTGTTAGACTGCTAGGCAGGCATTGTGCTATATCTGAACAGTGACCCACTTTCTGGTGCTATGGAGTCAGCTCTTACTGTCCCCCCTTAGGATGCCTGCTTTACTAATATACTCTTCCAGGCTCTCTGCAATCTACCCTTCACTCCAGCATGTACCCTGGCAGGCCAAGCTTAGCACGCATGTTTTACCCCCACAATTAGAGTGATCTTGATGGCTGCATCAAGAGGACTTCTCATTGACTCCCCCATGACTCCACACATATGGCCTGAGGCTGCTCTTCTTCATCACCTCAAAGCCCAAAGAGGGTCCTCATGATCCCTGGGTGAATCCCTTGAGGGATTACTCCTACTACTCCATCTCCTGCTCCTGCATGTTATGACCTTGGGGCCTCAGGATTCTCATTTGTCTGCTGTCACTGCTATCCTCACTGTTCTCTTTTTCATTCTCTCCGTTCTGTGACATCAGGCAGTGGTACCAGTGGTATGTTGCGCTCTCTCTCTCTCTCTCTCACACTTTCCCCCTCTCTCTCTCTCTCTCTCTTTATCTCTCAGCTTCCACACTGCCTCTGGCCTAAGCACATTTCTGCCCTCATTGGAGGGAGAAGCTGCTGAACTCTCTGGATAGTAGTCTCTCTCAGGCCAAAATCTGCATCCAGCTGAACTGAGGCTCACAGCTCAACTTAGGCAAGACTGAGCTGGTGCAAGTACTCTCCCCTTTTGTTTGAAGTGGGATAGGCAGGCAGCAGCCAACAGCAGATTAGACACTGAGTCCATGGGCAGGGCATGCACGATGACTCAGCAGTCCAGCACTTTTGTAGGAGGGGAGCCTGATAAATTCCAGGGCCTCAATTTTCTAAAGTCAGCTAGATCAGTGCAAGGTGTGCCAGTCCATGGCTGTAGCAAACTCTGGGTGCGTCAGGGACCCTGCACCTTATTCCAGAGAAATGAGGGTCCCTGCACCAAAATTCCAAGAGTTGCCACAGCTGCAGGGTTGTGTCAAAACTTGCACCTGAGGAGTTTGAAGGAGGGTCCCATCAAGCCTTCCCAGCCCAGTGCAACCCCAGTGGAGCCGCAAAAGTGGGGTGGGGGGAGAATATGCCTACAAGGATGGGGCTGGTGGCAGAGGGACCAGTGGGGGTGCCATAGAGGGCAATGGGGGAATAGCAGCAGTGGGAGGATTCAGAAGTGGCACCCGACAGAGGTGCCATGCACACAGGGACAGAGCTGATCAGCCTGGGTACACATGGGTCAGCGCGGATGGACCCAGTTCTGGACCCTAGGTGGCAACTGCCCCGGCATTTACACCAGAGGGGCCACAGTGCTCTACTTAAAGCATGTGGCATTGACTACATATTATGGGGTGCAGTTGATGGTTAGGAATGTTCCACAGGCACTGTGGCATTCCCCTGATATACAGTCCACTGTGTGGAGGCAGTCTGCTGTCTGGCTACACTGTCGGGGACTGTGTCACCCCTGGGGCATGTGCCATGTTGCCACCTGGGGTCTAGGACAGGATCAGTCCATGCCAACCCCCGTGTACCCAGGCCGATTGGCTCTGTCCCTGGGGGCATGGCACCTCCACCCGATGCCACTTCTGAATCCTCCCACTGCTGCCTTTCCCCTGTCATCCAATATGGCACCCCCACGGGTCCTTCTGCCCTCAGTCCTGACCTTGCAGCCCCCCCACTCACCTCCCTCTGAGGCAGTGGCACAGGGTCCTTAGACCAGTTCATGGCTGGTCTAAACTCATCCCTCTCTTGCAGCCATGGCAGGGCTTCTAAAATTCCAAATAAGGGGATGCTGTAGGCCTGCCATGGTGGAAGCCCCCTTGCAACCTAGTGCACCGGCACTTCTGCCGCACGGTTGGTGCAGGGCTGCTTTGGTGCAAGGCATCCCGATTTAGATGCTACCTGCATTCAAAAATTGGGATTGCCACAAACCTTTGGGGCAAGGTACCACTTGCGTCAAATTCTTTTGATGCAGGCACCTTGTGCCAAATTTTGGACTTTTAAAACTGAGCCCCAGGACTCAGGGCCTCTGCAACATTAACCTTTTGGTGACCAAGCTTGAACAGGCAGGGGGTGATAGCGTCTTTACACTTACATGCTTTCCGACTGCCTCCCACCTTAGCTGACAGACATAAGAAACATAGGCTGTAAAAAGACTTGTCGCCCATCGTGAACACCCCCCTCCACAATTTTTAGTGGTAATACCTTGTAGCATTAAATGTTTACATTCTTTCTGGGTTCACTAGCCTGAATGGAAATGAGTTCTAAATTCAGACCACTGTCTGGGAGAAATAGTACTTCCTCCTATCTCCCCTGACTATTTTCCCTTGTAACTGCTTGTTATGACCCCCTAGCTGCAGATTTGTTTTCATTCTGATATAGTCCCAACTGAAGACACAGGTATGCTTCTTTTAAGAAATCATATTTTATTTAATTAATTAATTATGCATTTGATTACCAGGTAAGTGCACTGATCCCAAGGACCGTTTTCAGGCACAACCCAGGCCACAGAGATGGCACATAGGTATTACAGTTAGGACAATACATTTTCACAGGTACAAAACATATGTATAAGTGCATGTGCAATACAGCATACATTACAGAGAAGTAAAATACAAAACAGAAATTCAAACAGCAGGCATAGTCAGTAAAGTACCACAGGATCACAATACTCACAATGAACCTCAGACTTAGGAGTTGAGGAATCCACTTCAGGGAATGCAGAGACTAGATATTCACCCGGGGGGCAGATACATGTGGCAGAGCCCATCAAGATAGCGCTATAGTTTGTTTTGAATGCTTGGTGTGAGTCTAGAGAGCAAAGAGGGGTAGTAGGCTGTTACACAGTCTGGGAGCTATGCAGGAGAAAGTTTGCTACCTAGGCAAGTAGTAATCCATGGGACCACTAAGGGGGGAATGCTGGAGGTCTGAAGACTTCGTGGTCAGCTATTTAGTTTGATCAAGGAAGAAAAGGGGGACATGCCACCAGTTCTTATAGCATTGTCTATAGTGCAAATGCGAAAGTAGTTATTTTTGGCCTGCAGGGGGAGCCAGCCTAGGGACTGGTAGAGGGAGCAATGGTGTGTGGAGTAGGGTGCCATTAGCACTAACCTCCAAATATTGTTTTAGGCGGTGGTTAACCTTGTAAGGAGTTGGGAGGAGGTATGTGTGCAAACGTAGGCACAGTAGTCCATAAGAGGAAGGAGGTTGTCTTAGCTATGGTGACCCTGGCCTCCAGTGAGAAGTAGTGCTTTAGACAGAATCCCACAGCTAGTTTTTGGTTGAGCCTCTGAAGGGTGTTGTTGGTGTGTACAGGGAAAGTTGAGGAGGTGTCAAGGGTGACACCCAGGTATTTGAAAAAGGGTATGTTTTCGAGGGTGGATCCATCTGGAGATAGGACTGTCAGAGTAGACTGAGTATTTGTTATCTTAGCGATCTTTGGTTTGCAGCCCAGGAGCATGGCCTTTGTCTTTTTGGAGTTTACTAGGAGTCAGTGCTCATTGAACCAGTTGTGGGCTGCCCCAATAGTTTAGGGTTAGTGTAGAGGAGAGGCTGGTCAGTGATTTGGTGCTGTGGAACAATACCAAGTTATCTACGTATAGGATGGTTTTGCACGAGAGGCTGTCTGCAGGTAGGGGGTTGATAAAAAGTGAAAAGAGGAGTGGCCCCAGGATGGATCCCTGGGGAACACCAGTGGTTACAGCCTTAGCCACTACGGTACCGCATTCTTAGCTAACCCTTTGGGATCGGCCTGATAGGTAGCTCTGGAACCAAACAGCCATCCCAGCTGTGCAGCCACGGTTCCTTAACTTGTCAAGGAGCAGAGTGAGATCAACCAGGTCAAAAGTTTTAGTCAGATCAATGAAGATGGCACCTGTGAGGTTGCCTACATCCATGTTTCTAAGAACAAGGTTTGTGAAATTTGTCAGGGCAGACGAAATACTGTGATACTTCCTAAACCCATTCTGGTGTGGGCAGAGAAGATTATATCTGTTGACAATAAGGCCGAAGTCATCATTCTTGGTGACAGTAATGTCAACTGGACAGCCCCCTTAGCCATGCCTCAGAGGGATACTGCTGCTGCCATCAATCTTACACAAGTTGTTCCATTGCCCACTAGGATCAATTACAGCAGTGGTTGTCAACCTTTTTTGGTCCAGGTACCCCTTGGCCACCTGGCAGCCAGGCCGGGGACCCCTTATCAAAACGTCTGTAGATTTTGTAGTGTGTTTGGTGTTTGTACAGCATTTATACTGCCCTCCCAATAAAACACAAAAACAAACAAGTTGTTGCTTGTACTAAAGCAAGCTCAAATATTACACTGTTTCATGTGCTTTTAACTGACCGAGCAATTAAAAAATAAATAAAACCACCAAACAGTAGTTATTACTTGTCCTAAGTAGGCTTGAATATTGCAGTGTGACTTACTGAGCAATAAAACAAATAAAATCACTTAGTTGTTGCTGGTTCTAAACAGCACGAATTGCACAGTGAAATACAGTATATGTATTGATTCTGCCCATGCTTTCATGTGACGGGGGGGGGGGCAGGCATACAACACAAACTAGCACAACTATGGATAGTATTGCTGTTATATTTCTTATATTATTTACCAAGCTGCTGTTTATATGTTACTTAAATAGAGATACTCCTGCTTACTCAGGCAATTCGCTATTAAGTATCTCTGTGATGTCCGTGAGAGATCAGAACAAAGCGAGCGGGAGTGAGTAGCGTAACAACAGGGCAGCTTTTATTTTTATTTTCTTATGTGAGCTACGTGAGAGC
Organism: Neoceratodus forsteri; assembly: GCA_016271365.2. Taxonomy (NCBI): domain Eukaryota; kingdom Metazoa; phylum Chordata; order Ceratodontiformes; family Ceratodontidae; genus Neoceratodus; species Neoceratodus forsteri. Next base: position 107,351,008 of record CM057450.1, on the reverse strand, counting down.
TATGTGCAATAAGAGAGGACTTGATTAAATGAAGTGAGGAGAGGAGCGCCCGACTGATTGCTACAAACTCGGGCACAAAGCAGACCAGCACGCAGACCACCACACAGCTAATAAGGCAGGCAAGTGATTTCATTCTGTGGGCACAGGTAAAAACAATCAGGACAGGAATCAGGAGAGTAATCTGGGGACTAATTCGCTATTACAGGACTCGCGCTACTCATGCTTTGTTCAATGTAACTTGAGGGTCACCAGCTGCAAACTGGGAGACAATACAGTAATTTGGGGATTAATTTGCTAGTAAAAAGACATTACTCGCCCTACTAGTGCTTTGTCCTCTCATTAAAGTAAATTAGCACCAAGGCGCAGTGCAAACGAGGGTGTTCTAGCTGGGTGATGTTAACTAGTGGTTGCACTGATCTTGAAAATAAAAAAAATTGTACCGCGATTTAAATAATTCAGCCTGTTCCGCTGACCCCAAGCAGGTGTTCATGGACTCCCTGCGGGCCACAGACCCCTGTTTGAAAACCACTGAATTACTGAATTACAGGATGGGTACCAGTACCCTGATTGACCTCATCCTAACCAACCATCCTGAGAGACTTAATACAGTCACAGTGTTACCTGACTCATTAAGTGACCACTCTTCTATTCTCTGCTTTTGGTCCAAACTTTCCCCAAAACCCCCTCCCAGGACTTCTCATCAGCACTCCCTCAAAAAAGGCTCACTGAGATACTTCAATGCCTACCTCCAAAACTGTGACAGGACCCCCTTGGACTCTGCATCTGATCTCGACAGTGCCCTTACATTTTTCATCTTCACTTTTACCTCTGCTTGTGACCTCTTTGCTCCATACTCTAAGCATATTGTAAAAGGTCCAGATACCCCTTGAATCACCCCCACCCTCCTGGACTGCATGCGCACCCGCGACAACCTCTGGAAGTGGGCCCTGGCAACTGGCCTCCCAGCAGATAAGCAGCTCTGTAGGGCTGCCAGAAATGCCTGCACCTGGGAAATCCAATGAGCTAAGACAGCCCACTTCCAAGCTAGCCTCTTGTCCACTTGGGGCCAGGGTAGGACATTCTGGTACAACATAAAGAACCTGACTGGTAAACCAAACTCATCCCCCCCTTCCATACTGGATATCAATAGTGTCACTATTCAGGATCCACAGCTTATTGCGAATACCTTCAACACAGCTTTCACGGACCTCAGGGAGGGTGCTCCCCTCTGATTTCTTCAAAAAAACTTCTACCAGCATCCCCAGCTTACCCACCCACCCCAGGTATCCCCCATTCCATCCCTGTGTGAAGCTAAATCATAACTTACCAAGGTCTTGGGTAAATCTAAGTTCAGTGGTGACTCCCTGGATTTGAAGCTCCTGCTACTGGCCCTTGATGCAGTTCTATTCCCCCTTACCTTGCTACTAAATCTCTCTCTCTGACTTGGCCAATGTCCCTCTCAATGGAAGTCTGCTGTGGTCACACCTATACTTAAGAGTGGTGACAGAACCTCCCACAGTAACTATCACCCAATCTCTATCCCCACCCATCTCTAAAGCCCTGGAGAGGATAGTATATGATCAACTTTCCAACTACTTCTCAAAATACAACCTCCTATGTCACCAGCAGCATGGGTTTAGGACAGGCCATAGTATCTCCACTGCCCTCCTGGAATATAGCAATTTTATTCACAAAGGCCTCGACCGTGGCCCCATAGTTGGGTCAGTGTACATAGACCTAAGAAAAGCCTTCGATATGGTCAACCACGCTCTCCTCTTTGAATCCCTACCTTCTCTAGGCCTCTCAAATTATATCACTGCCTGTTTGCTAACTACTTTAGTGGGAGATCTCAGCAGGTGAAAATTAACAACACTCTCTCCACCAGTTTGCTGGTTCATTCAGGGGTCCCTCAAGGCTCAATTCTTGGCCTCTTCTGTTCAGTCTTTCCTCAACATCCTCCTCCTAGCCTGCTGGGGCAACTATTACTATACTTGAAGATGCCGTTATTTTTGTAGCCACCCTGATCCACCCTTGCAAAGTGAGCGTCAAAGGTTCTTCTCTGAATCTGAATCTTGGTTCTCCTAGCATAAACTTATTTTAAATTATAAAAAAACTAAGCTGATGCTGTTTGCCAAGCCACATAACAAATACAAGGGCTCTCCACTTAACATATTCAACTGTCAGGACATACACCTGGAACAAGTACATAATTTCAAATATCTCGGCGTCATGCTTGACTCTACCCTTTCTTTCTAAGAGCACATAAACCTGGTATGTAGGGTGGTCAACACCAGGACTGGTCTTCCCTACAGGCATAGGTCTTGCATGCCAGCTGACGCCCTCCGCCTGGCTGTAACCAGTTTGGTCCTGTCCATAGTTGATTATGGCATTGTCATCTATGGTTCCATTTCTGATACTGCTTTATGCAGAATATAGGTTGCCTTGAACAAAGCCTGTCGACTTGTGGCTGGTTGTAACAGGCTCACTCACATCTGTGACCTGTACAAACAGACTAACTGGTTAAACTTTGAGGGAAGGCTCATGTATCAAACCAGTCTGCTTGCAAAAAAGATAGCTTTTGGTCTCTCCCCTCCTGTAACCCATCATCTCTTAACTCCCACCCCAGCTTCTCAGGCAACTAAAAGCTCCTCAAGAGCCCCCTACCATGTCCCTTTCTGTAGGACCTACATGGAACAGAGGGCTTTCATGTATCTGGTTGAACGGCCTGCCTCCTGAGGTCTCTTCTATTAACAAACCAGGCCCATTCAAACTTAAAGTCAGGCAGCATCTCCTTGCCTCTTGTTGCTGCAATTGTTAATGGCCTTTCTGTCTCCCTCCATCCTCTGACCTGCCCCTCTTCCCCCTTTCCTCATTTTTAGTTAAGACAAGGTAATTTCTGACTCAACAATTTATTTTTCTCCCTCTCCTACACCATCTACCTACCTCCCCTCCTTGATTCTGACAAGGTCATTTCTGATTGAACCAGAACTACTTTTCTCTTCCCCCTCTCTCTCCATCTGCTCCCCTTTGCTCATCCCCTCCTTCCTCCCATTGTTTCTCTGCCCCTTGCACCCCTGCACCCCCGCCCTCCTGCTTCCCCTGCCCCTGCCCTCCCTATTTATTCTACTTGTTACTTGTGCTTCAGGTATGCCTACTCTGTCACTTAGTACATAGTTCCATTGTATGGTATATTGTATTAACTGTATATTTTTCTTATTGCCTGCAATCTGTTCTTGCTCTTGTTTACCTGTTCTGTATTTTTACAAACTTTTGTTATTTTGTTTTGACCTTCTCAGATGTGGAGCCTTTGTAAATGAGTCTCCGACTCAAAGGTTGTAATTCCTAGACTAAGTAAGTAAATAAATAAATAGACATATTCCCCAAGTTGGTGATGGACTACCTTTTCAAGAAGTTTACTCAGGTGTGGCAGTAGAGAGGTAGGCCTATAGTTATCCATTGACAGAAGGTCACCAGTTTTGAAAATGGGGATCACTTTGGCCTATTTCCATTTTTCAGCATAGCTGAGGTGGATAGGGCTAGACTGAAAATTGAAGTCAGTGGTTTGCCAATACAGGCGGAAACGGGGGGCATAGGTCATCGCTACTGGGACTTCCCCAGTTTGTGAGACTTTTTAATAATTTATAGGTGTCTTGGAGGAGATAGCCCTAAAATGGAAAGGTGGCTGTGTCATACTGGTCATAGGAGATTGCGTAGTTGGATGTGAGGGGCCTGAAAAAACAATTATGGCTCCTATTATTCTTCATTTTTCTAGGCTAAACATGTCTGAGGTACTTAGTCTTTTTCAAGCTTGAACTTGTTCTGCATTCTGATGAACAGTCTTTCCTACTTTATATGTTATAACCATTCATGACGTTGAATCCTTCAATCATATTTCCTCTCAGTCTTCTAGGGAGAAAAATCTGAGGTGCTCCTGCCTTCCCTCATATATCCTGTGTTCCAGCCACCTAACCATCTTTGTAGCTCAACACTGCATTTTTCAGTTCATTTATGTCCTTTTTAGGGCTGTGGGCAGAGCCTACAGCCATTTTGCAAAAGCTCTGTAGCTCTGAAAATGGCCGATCTCACAACACTTTCCATTGGACTTTTGGAAGTATCCTTCCAAGAGCCCAACAGAGCTTAAACCCCTCCGCCACAATCAGCATATGGAATAACAGCTGCACTGTTTCGGCTGTTACTTCTGCATTCCAGTGCATAAACTGTGCAGCGCAGTTCTGTGGATTCTGCCATGTTGTGAATGACGCAATGCCATTCACTGTAGTACAACCCCCCAATTCATGTCATACACTGGGAGCCCACCCCAGTGTGCGAAAATGTTATTTTTTAAGTGTCTGAATAGTTGAAAATGGTCCCTCGTTGTCCCATTGTATGTTCCCTGCTGCACCCTTCCCCACATCATTCCTGACATTGCGGTGCCCAATCCCCATGTTGGCATCCTGTGCAACCCTCTTCCCCATTCATGTGCACACTGAGAGCCACCCACCCCAGTGTACTGAAATGTGTTGTTGTTTTTTTGTTCCTGTAATTTAGAAAACGGTCCCTCATTGCATTTTTTCCCTGTAAAACTGAAATGGTCCCTCCTCATCGTTGCAGTCCCCTCCCCTTCCCCTCCACTGAGCACCCACCTCCCTACATCCCCCCTTGCCCCAAACTTACCTCCGGAGGTGGGTGCTGTCATCTTCTCTGGACTGGGACACGTTTGCACTCTTGAAAGCCCAACAGCGAACTGAAGAATTGAAGGAAAGCATGCTATACAGTCATCCAATGGGAGTTTCAACGTATGCTGATATCTCAGCCATTTTTTGGAATTTTGGGGCCAAAATTTTAATATGGGGTTCTTGGGATCACACCTCATGAAAACTGTCACTGTCATTTGTTACTCGGTTCCGAAAGGTGATTTCACAGTCACTGTGCAGAACCACCTTTTAGGAATGATTCATGAAATGACAGTGCCACTGTTCATGAGGTGGGGTCCCAAAAAGCCCATGTTGCAAATTTGGTAAAAAATTCCAACAAATGACTGCGTTATGAGGGTGCATTGCACAGTTTCTACGCATGCTCCTAACATCACCAATTTTTAATATTTTCACTCCACATTTCTAACATTGCCATTTTTGCACACCTCCTTCAAAACAGTACAGCTGTCATTTTCTACAACCTGCCTGAAATGTGTTTTCGCACCCTTGGCATGAATAGCGCATTTGCTTTCGGGACAATTGAACAAAATGACACTGGCAGTGTTCATGAGGAGGGGTCCAAAAAAGGACATGTTGAAAATTTGGTGAAAAAATTCCAAACAATGACTGCGTTATGAGCGTGCATTGCGCACTTTCTACGCACATTCCTAACGTCGCTAATTTTTAATATTTTCACTTCACCTTTTTAACAATGCCATTTTTGTACACCTCCTTTACAACAGTACAGATGCTATCTTCCACAACCTGCCCAAAATGTGTTTTCGCACCTGTGGCACAGAATAGCATGTTTGGGCTGCGCAATCACCTTTCAGGACAATTGAACAAAATGACACTGGCACTGTTCATGAGGAGGGGTCCAAAAAAAGCCATGTTGAAAATCTGGTGCAATACCTCCAACATATAACCAAGTTACATCTGGGAGCTGAATAATTTCTATTCACATGTGTAACTTTTGTCACTTGGTAGCACTTCACAGCCCTATCGGTTCTGGACAGACCTTGTTGCAATGTGCTGTGTATTACATTGTGCAATATTCCAAAAAGGGTCTATCCAGTGCTTTGTATAGAGGAATTATCATCACAATCATTCTACTCTTTTATGCCTCTTTTTAAAGAACCTAGCAGGGTGTTGCCTTGCTTGTTGCTGTCAAGCACTAGTGTTTGAGTTGTTAAGGATGTGTATAATAATATGGGGACATAGTAGTTTAAGATGGAGATATACTTTTTCCCAGTTCTCAGCAGTTTTATCCAGTTACTCCCTTGTCTGTCATAGGTCTGTCTACCAGCTGAACAACTGAGTTAACAGGTCAGTTGGAAGAGAGCTAGGATGGCATTCTGGGGGACTGAGTTCTAGTTCAGTTTGGTTACATTAGTCCTTTCTCATTACAGTTTTGTTTCAGATCCTTGTAGGTCACTCGAAAGTCTCTCCAGTCCCACCTTAGAAGCATTTTGTGTCTGCCCCTAACACTGTTTCTGGTAGTTCACTTCACATGCTCACCACCCTTTGAGTAAAGAAGTACCTTATCCACTCCTCCCAGAATAGTCCATCCTTCAACTACAGTGGAGCCAGCTATAATGCAATGCAGTTAGCTTGTAGTAAATGACATGTTGCAAAATACTGCAGTAAAAAAGGGCTTAAGCGCCATTGAACTACACTGTTCCCTGCAGCATGCTGCAGTATTACTGCGTTGCATTCTGGCTAGTGCTGCTGTATATGCGTGCCGTGGCCTCTAGCACTTTCTCTGCCTGTTTTACACAGCACTCCAGGCTACCACTTTGATTACCATACTGCACTGACAAGTAAACCTATATTAGATCTCCTTCAGGATTCATGTTTGTTGCATGCTGGATAGATCAAGTTCCTTGAGCCTCTGTGCATCTTTGTCCTTTAATTCCCCGGAATGCTCTGCAGCCCTTCTCTGCTACATCTCAATGAATCCAGCTAAGAACCATGCAACCTCAGTCACAGAATGCCAAAGAAGGTGCAATACTTGAAGCAAAATCCCATTGTGTTAGTGAGAAAAGGAAGTACAAAAGAAGAAGGAAACCACTTTGGTTCTCAAAAACAGTAGCAGAAAAGGTCAGAGCTAAAAGGCTGGCCTTCAGGAAATGTAAGGAAATGCAGCAGGATGAAGATAGGGAGGCATACCAAACTTCCCTAAGGGAAGCAGGGAAGTCAGTAAGGCAGGCAAAGTCTCAAACTGAGGAAACACTAGCACGAACAGTAAAAGGTGACAAGACTTTCTATAGATACAGTACATTAGTGAAAGGAGAAAGTCCAGAGGGGTATTACTAAGATAAAAGGGGATAAGGGTGTGTGTGAGGAGGAGGACCATGTAAAAGCATCTATCCTAAATAGATACTTCTGCTCAGTATTTACTGAAGAGAAGGTAAGGCAGGGCCCAGAGCTCAGCACCATGGACACAGGGGGGGAGGGAGGTGTGCAGTAGTCCCTTCACAAAAGAAAGGGTACTACAAGAGCTCAATAAGCTCAGGGTGGACAAGGCAATGGGTCCTGATGGCATTCATCCCAGGATAGTAAAGGAGCTAAAGGTGGAACTAGCAGAGCCATTATCAGAACTGTTCAATGAGTCTCTGAGCACAGGAGAGGTCCCAGAAGACTGGAGAAGGGCTCATGTGATCCCGCTCCACAAGAGTGGTAGCAGGGAGGAGGCAGGGAACTACAGACCAGTCAGTCTTACCTCAGTAGTGGGCAAGATTATGGAGACACCCCTTAAGGAAAGGATAGTGCAACACCCAGAATCCATAGGAGCACAGGATCCAAGACAGCATGGGTTTACAAAAGGAAGGTCCTGTCAAACTAATCTCATAGATTTCTTTGACTGGGTAACCAGAGTGGTGGACCTAGGAGGAGCAGTTGATGTCGCCTACCTTGACTTCAGCAAAGCTTTCAATACTGTTCCATATAGAAGACTGATTAATAAGCTAGGTAGGCTTGGGATGGGTCAGATATTGGTCAACTGGGTGGCAAACTGGTTGACGGGCAGAAAACAGAGAGTGGTGGTAAATGGTATACAGTCAGAAGAGATGCAAGTTACAAGTGGGGTACCTCAGGGATCAGTCCTGGGGCCAGTCCTCTTCAATATCTTCATCAGTGACATTGCAGATGGACTGGAGGGTAAGGTTTGTCTGATTGCAGACAACACCAAGATCTGCAACAGAGTAGATGATCTAGATGGGGTGGGCAGAATGAGAAGAGATCTGGATAAACTAGCAAAATATTCGAAGAGTGGCAACTGGGGTTTAATGCAAAGAAGTGCAAGATCATGCACATAGGGATGAGAAACCCTGAAGTCACCTATAGGCTGGGAGGGGAGTAGCTGGCAGTCACAAGAGAAGAAAGAGACTTGGGCGTCATCATCACCTTTGACCTGAAATCATCCAAGCAGACCACTAAAGCAGTAGGTAATGATAGAGGGATGTCGGGGTGTATTAGTAGGGGGTTCACAAGTCGGAAGAGGGAGGTAATAATCCCTCTTTACATGACACTGGTTAGGCCCCATCTGGAGTACTGCATGCAGTACTGGAGGCCACATCTTTACAAGGACATTAACCAAATTGAGGCAATCCAGAGAAGGGCAACCAAAATGGTGCAGGGACTGCATCAGGAAACATATGTGGACAGATTAACTGATCTATATATATACCCTAGAGCAAAGGAGGGAGAGAGGTGATATGATTGAAATATTCAAACACCTTAAGGGCATTAACAAGGTGAAAGAGTCTAACATGTTTCAATATAAGAAAAATAACAGGACAAGAGGACACAGCATGAGATTAGAGGGAGGTCGATTAAGGGGTAATGTGAGGAAGTCTTTTTTCACAGAAAGGGTGGTGGATGCTTGGAACGGCCTACCTCAGGAAGTAGTGGATATGAATACAGTGCAGGGCTTCAAACAGGCATGGGATAGGCATAAGGGAGCAATACAGATGAGTATAAATAGATAGGCCATTGATAGAGCAAAGGCCAATGGCACATTCATAAGGTAGAAAAGAAATGGGCAGACTGGATGGGCCTTGCGGTCCTTATCTGCCATCAACTTCTATGTTTCTATGTTTCTATGTAAGGTATACATTTATTATATGAAGTATAAAAACACCAACATGACAAAACGCTCCTAATGCAAGCTCATAACCTCTTTTTTCAGAAAAACAGCAACAAATAATTGCAGCTTCTTATGTTCCATTTGTATCCTTCTATAAAAGCAATCCACAGAATGGGAGCTGTGGAGCTGGTATTTATACATGTAAAGAACTAAGGAATACTGCTGCATTAGTGGAATTGTTAGTTGTTAGTTAAACATATCAGATGCTGTGGTAACAAATGTAGTTTTACTAGATTTTAAGTTATAGGTTTCAAAGGTTTATATATGTTTGGCACTTTATCACTGTTGTTAATGAATTATTAATACAAACTGCTGCACTTTAGTATTGTATACACTGGAGTATAGCTAAATGTACACTGTCTCTTTAAGAGAAATACTATTTAAGGCATGTAATGATTCTAGAAACACACCCTGCTGATGACGTATGAGTAGTACGAAACCAGATGAGGTTATGAGCTTGGATTAGGAGCTTTTTGTCATGTTGGCGTTTTAAGACTTCATATAATAAATTTATACCTTCTTTGGTATTCTCTGACTGAGGTTGTGCAGTTCTTAGCTGGATTGATTTGTCACTTTTTGGAATTGCACCCTCATGACTGTGGAGCTGAACTGAATTTGCTATGATAATATACATCTCAATGATCCTTTTATAGGGTGGTGACCAGAAAAGGCAGGAGACCTCTAAATGTGGCCATATCAGGGACCTATAACATGGCATTATTTTATTGATCTGCTCATAATGTTCTGTTTTACAAACCCGAATATTTGGTTCTTTTTTTTTTGTTGTTGCTGCCTATTGACTTTGTGTCTCCTGTTTCCAACTGTGTATGATGATCAGTCCAAGATCCATTTCCCTCTTTGCTTATCTTAGTTTTACCCTGGCCAAGAATGTACTTAAATGTCTTGATTTTCTTGCCCAGGTACAATACATTGCTGCATTCTGTTCTATGTTAAACCTCATCTTATTAATCTCGGTTGCCAGTGCCTCTCTGTAGCCAGTTTGTCACTTCCTCATTGTGTACTGTGGTCCCCAGCTTTTCATTATCAATGAATTTTGCTATTTATCATTCTAGCCCTTCACTTACCTATATATTAAATTAAACTGACCCCAGAACTGAACTTGTGACACGCTGCCTATCACCCCACATCACACTGAGTAGTATCCATTCAATGTTACCTGCTTTCTCCTTGTCAACAGCCAATTTCTGATCCACTCTAGAATGTATTACCTTAGCCCCAGTCTGTCCAGTTTTTCAAGTAAGTTCCCAGTATGTCACTGTACTGAACCTTTCTAAAGTCCAGGTACATGATATCCACCTGCATAACCTGATCCAGGCTGTGACTTACTGATTCAAAGAAGCATGAAAGATTTTCAGACATGGACATTCACCTACCGACATTGAACCAACCAGCTATGCTATTTCAGACTGTGGACAGGCTATTACATCCGGCCTGTCTGCAGCGGAAAAACACCCTTTCTTTTCTGTATCTTTGTGTGAGGAGTTTGCTTGGTTCTTCTCTGACAGGGTGTCCTCCATCTGTCAGGGAATTCCATCAGCGAGCCAGATCACAGTCTGCAGTGATCGCCATGGGCATCGCAGAGAAACTCCGCCTGTTTGGGGTGAGTTTAATCCAGTGGAGGAGGCTGAGGTCATTAAGGTTGCTTCCGGGCTGAAGCACACATACTGTGAACTGGACCTGGTGCCAACATGTTTCTTGATGGGATGTGTTGGTTCCATTGACCCAGTGTATGCCATGATTGTCTGATGCTCTCTGTTAGAGAGGGTTTTCCCAGACTCCTTGAAAAAGGCATTGGTTAGGCCCCTTCTGAAAAAACATCTCTAGATCTTGACATCTTGGTGAATTACTGACCTTTCTCCAACCTCTCGTTTTTGGGTAAGATTCTAGAGAAGATTTTGGCGCAACAGCTTGAGGAGCACCTTGTGGCCTTTGACATCTACGAGCCTCTCCAGTCGGGATTTCGTGAAAGGCATAGCACCAGAACAGCTTTATTTCAGGTGCACAATGACCTCCTTAAGGTGAGAGATAGTGGAGAGGGGTCAATTCTCATTCTCCTCGATCTCTCCTCAGTATTTGACATGGTGGACCATGTCATGTTACTTGACCATCTCAAGGAGTACTGTAGGCTTGCCGGCACTGTCATCTACTGGTTTGAGTCATACCTCACGAACAGAAGGCAACGGGTAGTGATGGGGAATTCCTCCCCCTCCTCGAGCCTCCTGTCATGCAGAGTACCCCAAGGTTTGGTCTTGTCACCGATGTTGTTCACTGTGTACATGCTGCCCCTGGGTGAGCTCATTAGAAAGTACAATGTGGGTTTTCATTGCTATGCAGATGATACCCAGCTGTATCTCTCCTTTGCACCTGGGACATCCGATGCTGTTGAAGTGCTTTACTGCTGCCTTGCAGATATTAATGACAGGATGGCCTCCAGCTGGTTGTGACTGAACCCCGATAAGATGGAGGTACTGATTGTGGAGTCGAACCATAGGTGTGATAGGATTGCCTCTGGTGTAGCAACTGGTCTTTTTCTAGGGTCTACACCTTTGATGGCTTCCTCTAGGGTGAGCGATCTTGGTGTGTTTCTCGACAACAGACATTTGAATTTCAGGTGTCATCTGTTGTCCAAAGTAGCTTCTACTATCTGAGGAACATCACCAGGATCAAACCCCTAGTTCTGCCTGAAGACCTTCCTACCTTGGTACATACCTTTTTGTGACATCCAGGCTTGATTACTGTAATGCGCTCTACTTTGGGGTCTCTGGAAGGACCCTCTGCCGGCTGCAGTTGGTGCAAAATGCTGCTGCCAGGTTGCTGATGGGACTTTCTAATTTCAGTCATGTTAACCCGGTGTTGCGTGAACTGCACTAGCTGCCTGTCAGGTGGGGGATCCTCTTCAAGGTGGGCTTGCTCACCTTTAAGGCCCTGCATGAACTAGGCCCTGGCTATATTTAATTGTTTCACCAGGAAAAGCACACTGAGCAAGAAATGCTCGTCTCCCAGTGCGACCTGGAGGAAGGGGTACAGTGGGGAAAATGACAAGGGTAGTCCAGGTCCTGACATAGATACATACAATTACAATACAGTTGAAAACATTTGACAGAAATAGTTGGGGCGTAGATGACAATTTACCCTTACTTATAGTATAGTAGCAATTACATGGGGAAGTCATGCTTTATACCTTGAAAACATATAATTAGATAATACAGCTGCATATGTTTGACAGGAATAGGTGAGTGTGGATTAATACATATACCCTAATAGTCGAGAGTAACAGTTACAATGCGGAAATCCTGCTAAGGTATTGGGTTGAGGTATATAATGAGATAGGGGTAAGTGCAACCTAGCTAGCTCAAAAGTTGGGATCAAGTGCAGTAGTTGGGTGTGGTTAGTGAAATAGCAACATTGGGCCTCCTGGGAGAAGAAATATAGGAGTGTCTGAGGTAGAAAGATTGGAGTGTTAGCTGCAGGAGCAGTTTACTGAGCAGTGGTTGGCAAGGGCATAGGATAGTGAGCGGATAGAGGAAGAGTGGCGAATTTCTGAGGGGAAAGAGTTCCAGAGTTGAGGGAAGTGGTGAGAGAAGGTGGCCTGGCCAGCTTGGGTCTGACGTCTGGGGACTAATAGGAGCCGGAAGACTAGGGACCTCAGAGCATAGGTGGGTACCAGAGGGGGTGATAGTACAGAGGTCAGATACACTGGAAGGGTACCAAACCAGTTCTTCGAGATAAACTTGGCACAATGTATTAGGCGGCGGTTCTCAAGGAAGGGGAGAGCAAGGGAGTGGTATAGCTCGTAGCGGTGGGTGCGAGGAGGAGCATCAAGAGCGAATCAGCAGAAAGCATTAAAAAGGGTCTCCAGTTTGGATAAAACTGCCTTGTGGGCGGCACTGTAAACAATATCACAATAATGGAAGGAGGGAAGTATCATCTTCTGGATAAGCTCACGATGGACTGGATAGGGGAGGCTAGAATGGTTCCGATATAAAGCGCCGAGCTTGGGGCGGAGTTTTGTTAGTATAGAGTCAGCATGGACTTCAAAGGTGAGGTGGCAGTAAACTCCAAGATACCAGAAGGAGGTGACGTCCTCCAGCTCTGACCCATCAAGGGTGTGGAAAAGTGGGAGGAAGGGGAGCCTGACTAGTTGTTGGGATATACCAAAAGTCATAGTTACAGTTTTTTTAGTATTTAGAGAGAGCCGGTGAGAGTTGAACCAGAGCTGGACTTTGTTAAAATCTGCCTGGAGGGTAGAGGCAACTGAGGCTGGGGAGGAGCTAGAAGAAAATAGGACAGTATCATCAGCATACATGTGGATCGAAGAGGCAGAACAAGTTTGGGGCAGGTTGTTTAAAAAAATAGAGAATAGGATAGGCCCAAGCACTGATTCTTGGGGGACACCGGTGCACATGGGGAGGGGAGGAGATATGGCATCCATGATCCTGACAGATTGAGTGCGGTCTGTAAGATAGGCACTTAACCAGGCAGTAGCAGATGTGGAGAGACCAGAGTCAGAGAGGCTAGATAGTAACAGAGTGTGGGAGACTGTATCGTAGGCCTTGGCCAGATCGATGAAAATGGCAGAGGTGATGAGACCTCTATCCATTCCAGATTGGATGGTGTCAGTGAGCCTTAGTAAAGAGGAGGCAGTGGAGTGATCTTTACTGAATCCGGACTGAATCCGGATTGGTAGTGTGTGAAGAAATTTGCGTTGGTGAGATAGGAGGTTAGCTGGCTAAGCACTAAGTGTTCTTGAAGCTTCGCCAGAGCAGGGAGGAGGGAGATTGGCTGATAGTTTGAGGTGGAGGAGGCGCCCCCTTTGTGGAGAGGGATGACAATGGCATGCTTCCAGGACAGCAGGACAGATGCAGTGTTGAAGGATAGATTTAGGAGGTAGGCAATAGGGGTGACTATGGCAGAGGCCGAGAGGAACAGAAGTTTGGGGTCTAGTCCATCCGGGGAATTCCCATTTGAGGGGCTTAATGTTAGCAGGGCTTCTAGAGCTTCATCCGGAGAGATTTCCCTGAAGGAGAAAATACCTGTATTTTGAGGTAGTTTTTGCCCTGTAGGTGGTGGAGATGGTGACATGGGGGTAAGGAGGAAAGGAGCGAGGAAGTGCAGGTGGAGAAATATAAGTTAAACTCAGCAGCGACTGAGATAGGATCTGAGAGTGTGGAGTTGTTTACACTAAGGAGAGGCAAGGGCTTGGCCGCTGGGGTGAGAAGAGGGAGTGTATAACCTTCCAGAATTTGGAGGGGCTATTAAGGTTAGATTGGAGGGAGGATCTAAAGTACTCTGCTTAACTAGACAAGCTGCTCTAGTGCACATGTTGCGCGGATACCGGTAGTGGGAGAGGTTCTGAGGTAGGGCTGAAGCTTTGAAGGCTCACCATGCTGAGTCACGGGCATTCATACAACTGTGAGCTCTTGGGAGATCCAAGGCAGGTGGGTACCGCGTACCCTAGTACATCGTAGCGGGGCGTGGGAATCCCATATCTTAAGGAACATGTTTTTGAAGTGAAGTAGGGTGTCATCTATCAGGTGGAGGGGGAGAGGGGAGCCACTTAGCTAGGACAAGATCATTTAGGAGGGGAGCAAGGTTTAGGGATTTGAATGACCATTGGACTAAGAACTTGGGGGGATTTGAGATGGTGGATTTTGCGAACAAGGTAGATAACATGGTGATCACTCATGGAGTTGGGGAGTAGGCCTGTTTGGATGACTCTGTGAGGATGGGAGGTCAGAACCCAGTCAATAAGGGAGTGGTTACCTGATTTAAGGTTTAGACAGGTAAGCTTAGTGATGAGTTGGGTTAAATTGAGGTCAGCGACAACCGTCTGGGTTTTGTTGAGGGCTGGGGCTAACCAGTTTAGGTTAAGGTCACCCATGGCATATAATTCCCCAGTGGGTGCTCGTGAACTGATTTGTGCAAGAAGGTCAGTAACAGTTGTGGCAGGGGTGCCTGGTTGGCAGTAGATTCTGGCAACGAATATGGGCAGCGAGAAAGGTAGTGTGATCTGGAGCAGCAAGAGTTCGTACTTTTTAGGTTCAGTTTTAGATAAGATTATTTAGTAGCGTATGTCCAAACTTATGAAGATGGCTACACCCCCACCTCTCATGGCCCTGTCCTGGCGGGCCATCGTGTAACCAGGGATTGTGACTGAGGAGTCGGGAATGCTTCTGTTAAGCCAAGTTTCAGAGAGGATGAGGACATCAGGGGCATGTAGGGCAGTGAGAACTTGTAGCTGGTTGATTTTAAGTGGTAGGCTACGAATATTTAGGTGAAGGAGATAGAGGCCTTTGTGGAGGGGGTAACCTGGCAGTTGGGAGGGGATGGGATGTGGGGTGGGGGTGCCGGCCGAGGTTGGTGAGGATGTCGTGGTCGAGGGTCCTGGATTTGGGTGTATGTCTCCCACTACCAGAAGGAGGAGGGTGAAGGATAGGTGTTGGGCTAGTATACGGAGGTAGCTTGGAACGGAAGAGCCCCGCCACGAGTGGGGGCAAGGATGGGCATTTGTGTGGGTAACAGGGGTGGAGCAAGAAGCAAGTAGGTGTAGAAGAGTCCAGGAGGGAGAGGGCCTGATTAGGAAAGGGGGCGGAAGGTATAGTGGAGTGTGCCCAGATAGGAGTGGGTAGGAGAGAGAGCGCAGGTTTGGAGGGGCAAGGAGAAGTTACAATATGAGCCAAGTACGGGGAGGGGGGCATGGGAAAGGTAGGCGGCATGGTGGAGAGGAGGGGTGGGAGGCAGGAGAACAGATAACTGAGTAGAGGTAAAATGCTAGCCACAGTGGACATGTTGCTGGGATTTTGTAGTAGCTTCTTAGACAAGGAGGTAAGTACGAGGAGAAAGGAGCCTGAGATTGGCTGGGATGAATCTGTTGGTTGGCCACTAGAAGGACAAATGGCCAATAGACCTAGGAGGTGAAACAGAGAGAATGGGAATTCTAGAGTAGAGGGGAGCCATTGGAAGGCTGCAGAAGGCTGGAGGGGGGTTAGGTCTAGGAAGAGGGTGGGCAGAGAGAATATTTAATCAGTGGAGGGGATGGGGGCGACAATTTAGAAGACAGTAAGAGGTGTGGGGTTTAGGGAGATTAAGCAGAACAATAGCACTGGAGAAATTGGACAGCAAAGAGAGCTGGCTCAGTGGGGTTGGGGGGAGGGGGGGAGGCGTGGGGTTTCACAGATTCAGAAAAAAGCTGCAAACACTTAGCATTCTAACTTCGAACACAGATTTATATTTTTTTCCTTACTTTACACAGGCAGGTTTCAGTTTAAACAGTAAAAATCAATGTAATTTTACAGTCGGAGCCCTGTAGGCAGAGAGAGATAGGAGAGCCAATCAGCTGCGACTGCCAGGTGGCGCCTGCAATCCGATAGGGTCCGCTTTCACCGTACCGTGAGCTTGATTTTGTCCGGGGTCCTGTATTCAGTCGGCGGCTGGAGAGGAGCCTGCCGACTGCTGTGAGCTATTGCAGCCCTGGTCAGAGGGCAAGCAGCTTGTGCTTGATTTTGTCCGGGGTTCTGGTCTCGGTCGGTGGCTGGAGAGGAGACTGCTGGGAACTGTAGCAGCCCTGGTCAGAGGGCAAGCAGCTGGCAGCGACACTATCTGGCTGACCTCCTTACACCTGCCACTTCTGTCCACTCCTTCCGTTCTTCCTCTAGGGGCCTCCTTGCAATTCCAGGACAAGGTTAAAAACTGCTGGTGATAGGGCGTTTAGTGTCGCTGGCCCTGTCCTGTGGAATTTGCTTCCAACAGCTGCTAGGGAGGCCCCTTCAGTTGCGGTTTTTAAAAACTACTTGAAGACCTTTCTGTTTGCTCAGGCATTCCCAGATATAGAGCTGTGAAGAATTTTTGGATATATCTGTGATGCTAGCATCTTGCACTTTGTTTGCTGATTTTCTTGTTCTTAATTTTTAGTTTTAATTATGTATTTCTGAGTGTTTTATCTTGCGAAACATTCTATATTTGTAAGGCGCTCAGAGCCTCTGGGATTGGGCGCCCAAGAAATAAAAGTTGCCTTGCGTTACTTATGAACCCATGTTGGCTCATGTTAATGTTATATTATCTTTACATGTACCCTCAGATTTGACTCTAAGTGCCCTGAATGATATTCCGGACAGCTGATGCTAAACATCCTGGTGTATAATCGACTTCTAATGCTCTTCTTTCCATCTTTTACACATTGGTACTTCTTTCTATTGGAACTCTCCAGTCTTCTAGCATGTTTCCTTATCTCAGCATTTTATTAAAAATGTGTGTTACTGATGTTGTTTTGAGACCTTTTAGTACTTTAGCACTCTGAGTAATCTCAGGCAGAGTTAATTTGGCCCTGCTGCTTTTTTTTTCGACCATACTTTGTGCTCCTATTCCTGGCTGCCCCCTTCCAACTGACCCCCCAACCCCGTCACCCAGCACCCCTGGGACTTATCTTACACTGGCGTCCCCTTCCACAGGACTTATGGTTTGTGCCCAGCCACTGGTATGGAGCCTATGGGGGGGGTTCAGTCTTCATCCTGCCTCAGGGGTTCTTTTTCTGTGTTTTTCCTCCCCTTACATCCCCGGGGCCTCAGCCATTCATCATCGCACGTGTGCATGGAGACACACATTTTTGCCAGCACCAACAGCCCTGATCCATCCACCTTGCCTAGTGCCAGCCTCCCTAGTGCCTGACACTACCATCGAGGCTCCACTTGGTGGTAACCAAGAGCTGGGGAAGCCTACCTCCCCAGTCCGAGAGAGGAGAACTGGCTGACGGCTGCTGTATCCACTCCCAGACACCCACTCGCCAACCTGAGGCAACCCATGTTGGTGTGATGAGAGGTAAGGCATCCGGTGCCTCAGCCTTCTGCACCACTGGGCCAACTCTGGCTCCATTGCTTTAAAACTATCTAGTGTCTTTCACCTTTACTCAACCTATTCTACCTTTATCTCACCCATCTGCCACTCTGTACCCTGTATGTCACCAGTGGCCCTTGCTCTCCCAAATCCCAGATGCAAAAATATGTACTTAGTTCTTCTGCTGTTTCTTGCAGATCACTTATTGTCTTTCCTTTCACAAAAAAAGGGCTAACTGTGTTGGTTTCCTTTTCCCAATGCTGTAACTGAAGAAGTACATAGATACATACCTAGATGCAAAAAACTGTGGAAACACTCTCACTGCTAATATGAACTGCTACTTTGAAATGTTGAAAGGATTGGGAAGGGGGGGGGCAACAAACAGGCTGCCAGTCATGTTGGTGTGGAAATGTACTTCCAGCAGGTAGACACTGCTAATAATCACAAATCTATAAAGCTAGTAATCATGGAACTTGTGAAAGAAATTGCCCTCACTGCCTTGCTGTGCATTTTCCCTCTGTGTTGAATGAATATTACTTGTTTATCTGGTTTTGGGGCACACTGCCACTCCCTTTACACATCCAATCTGCCTCTTCCTCAGTCTCTCTTGCCTCCTCCTGTTTAAACTCATCACTCCCCCTTGTACCCACTACTGATACCCCCTATATGTCTGCTTGCAATGACTCAGCCTGGTTGACATGATTGTATATTACCTGTGTATTAACCAGAACTTCCATTCTAGTGTACTTAGGTTTTGTGTACATATGTGTAATGTATTCTATATATATTACCTGTATATTCTGTATTTTTCCTATATTTACTGTTCACTGTATTTTAATCATACTGTAATCCCTCCTCCCCTTCCCCCCAGGATTCATCTGGAAACAAGCTATTTCAGCTCAGTATGCCTTTCCTGGTGAAACTTGTACTTAATTCAGTCAAATTGTACTTAATTAGAGCTATTTTGAGCCCTGTGACCACCGGAAGCAGGAAGAGAGTTTGCAGTTCGGGGATAGTTTGAAACGAACTACAAACTAACAAACTCTCAATATATTTTATTTTAAAATCCACTGGAGACATTTCTAGACCTTAGTTAGGTCCTTGACTTCTTCTCTGAGGGAAAACTTTTAATTTTGTGCAATTTTTGCAATGAGTGTTTTTAGGCACACTTCCGGGTTCTGCACTTAAATATAGCCTCTCCGGTGAGCGGAGCGAGCCGAGAGGAGCGCGTATCACGTGCAGAGACATGCGCAGAGACACATGCGTCACATGTCTGCTGTGTCCGCTGGGAACACTGGGAAGCACTGGGGACAAAAATTGTGACCACAAACAAATAAAGAATTGGGGTGGTAAGTAAGATTAACAAACAATATTGATATGGCTCAAACAAGGCAAAAGAAACTGAAAGGCAAAAAAACATATAGGGAATGTTGTATGTATGTGGAGGAGGTGACTAACTCAGAGTTTACCTGCGACAAATGCATCAAAAACTCTGCTTTACTTAAAGAGATACTTGATCTTGAACCAAGACTTCAAACATACAAAGATATATCTAAATTGGAGGAATATATAAATGAAGCTGTATGTGATGTTAGTAATAGACAATCTTTGGTTTTGAATAAAACTGGGCACCAAGAGTACTCGACTGATAAAATTGAAACTGGTGGAACATCCATTAATGAAATGAATGAAGTTTATCAGCTCAATACCACTATAGAACTACAGAATAGATTTGAGTGCCTTTCCATGGATGCACCTGATAAACCGGTTAGGAACAGCACAAAAAAAGGGGGACTAAATATGACTCCAAATAAAACAAAGGAACTAAGTGAGTCCACGAATCAAGATGATATAAAGAAGAATAACACTATTTGCCCAGATAAAGCTAAATCACCTGACAAAATTAAACCATTAGAAAGGGATAGTCTCATAATAGGGGACTCAACTATTAAAGGTATTGGTACATATGTATGTTCTAATAGAAATGAACATACCACAGTCAGTTCATTACTTGGAGCAAAAGTAAATGATATAGCTGGACTGATGGAAGGTCTTTTTGAAAATACAGTTACTCCTCTAGTATACATGTGGGGGTGAATGATGTGGGTATAACAAATTGGAACTGCATGGAAAGGGATTTTAAGTGTATTGTGGACACAGTTAGAAGGAAAGGTGGTGAAATAATTATTTCAGGGATTATTCCCATGCAAGGAAACAAAGTGTTTAAAAATAACCAGATAAAAATAATTAATGGTAAGATCAGAAGCTTTTGTGTGCAAGAAGAAATTGGCTTCATGGACAATGAAAAGACATTTAACAGAACAACCCTATTTAGAAAGGACAGCATCCACCTAAACTATGCTGGAACAAGGATATTGGGAAAAAAAGCCCAAGATGTTACCAATTTCCATTTAAACTGGTTTGGGGTATAGAAAACAAAAAAGAACCAAACGGAACTTTATCTTCCCCTTTAAATCTCTCGAGTTGGAATGCTATTCTTATAAATGCTCGAAGTCTGCTGAATAAATATGATGAGCTTAACATAATTTTACACAGGAACAATGTGCATATTACCCTTATCATGGAAACATGGTGGGATGAAAAAGATGTATGGGAAAAAGAAATCAAGGGGTATAAATTATTTTCCCATTGTAGAAAATATAGAAAGGGTGGAGGATTGGCACTATATATCCATAAGGATATTGTGTCAGATGAAATTAAATGGGATATGGGGCAGATAGAACTCTTATGGGTTCATTTATTACCTATAAATAGACCTAAAATTATGTTGGGCCTTCTTTACAGACCCCCGTCCATGTCATATGAAGACGACAAGACTTTATTGAGTATTCTTAGAAATCTGGACCCTACAAAGAGGCTATTGCTAACTGGTGACTTTAACCTACCCAATATTGATTGGGTTAAAAGTACAGGCACATGCCCTCTCGAGAGACAGTACATAGACATTATGGATCATGGGGGACTTGAGCAGCTGGTCCTAGAGAGTACAAGGGGCAATAACATTCTCAATTTAATTTTTACTAATATGGGGGATTTAGTAAACACAGTGGAAGTAAGTACTCTCTAGAAACAAGCGATCATAACACTGTTTCATTAAAATTAAGGAAATTCAATTTAGTAAACCCAATGGAACTACCACCAAGTTAAATTTGGAAAGCTGATTTCCAAAAATGAAAATGGAAATGGGTAACTGGGACTGGAGATCAGAGTTTGCCAATAAACCTTTACAATCTATGTGGGATTCTCTTAAAATTAAAATACATAAATTAACAACTGAATTCGTACCTACCATCACTAAATACCATAGGGTTAGAACTGTTAAACCTGCCTGGCTTACTACATCAATCAAAAAATTAATAAATAAAAAAATAGGTTATATAAGATGCTGAAAGCTTTTTATTCAGTTAAATTAAATGCTGAATATAAGGAATGTCTTATAAAAGTTAAAGCAAACATCAGAAAAGCAAAAGCCCTGCATGAGATTAATCTAGCTAATAAAGTTCACGATAACAAAAAAGCTTTTTTTACCTACATTAATAACGGAGAAAGACCCCCAATAGTATAGGTCCCTTCCTCACTGAAGAGGGGCACCCAGCAACCAATCAGCAAATGGCTAACATCCAGAACAAATATTTTTGTTCAGTATATATACCAAATGATACTAATGTGCATAGTATAAGTAGACCCTTTGAATCTGGGACAATAAAATTGAACTCAGATAATATTTACAAACAAATAGTTGGTCTAAGTATAAATAAATCTCTTGGCCCTGATGGTATGCATCCTAGAATCTTGAGGGAATTGGCAAACATGTTGGCCCAACCATTAACATGTATCTTTCAAACATCTATAAACTTGGGTTTTGTACCTCATGATTGGAAATTAGCAAATATAGTACCCATCTTAAAGAAAGGACCCAGTACCCTACCAGGAAACTTCAGGCCCATTAGTTTAACTTCAATACTGGGAAAACTTATGGAAGGAATAATTATGACATACTTATGGTACATATGGAGGGACTGGATATCTGGATCCTCTCAGCATGGTTTTGTAAGGAATAGATCCTGTCAGACTAATCTATTATCCTTCTATGAAAAAGTGAACAGGGAAATGGATGCTGGGAATCCTGTGGATGTGGTTTTTCTTGACTTTGCCAAGGCTTTTGATAAATTGCCATATAAAGAATTACTGTTAGTATTGGAAAAAATAAAACTGCCCAGTAACATCTGCAGATGGGTTTCAAGTTGGTTGCAGGATAGGAAGCAGAGGGTGGTTGTGAATGGGGTATTCTCAGATTGGGCCCCAGTTTCAAGTGGAGTACCCCAGGGATCGTTTTTGGGCCCCAGCTTGTTCAACTTATATATTGCTTCGCTGGAAATCAGTAATAAGAATATCTGGCTGTACAAGTTTGCTGATGACTGCAGATTGGGTGTAGTTCCAAACAGCGATGAACAGAGAGAAACATTTCAGCAAACCCTAGACTCAATAAATAAATGGACAAACCTTAATAAATTGGAATTAAATAAATCTAAGTGCAAGGTTATGCACTTGGGTAAGAATAATAAGGAAGCAATTTATGTATTGGACAAAACAAACTTAGGGGTAGTTACTGAGGAAAAGGACCTGGGCATTACAATTACAAATGACCTAAAATTTAGAATACATTGTAGAAATCAACTTAAGAAAGCAACCCAGATCCTAAACTGTATATTAAAACATATAGCTAGCAGAGAGTGAAAAGTCTTGATTCCTTTGTATGTAGCACTGGTGAGGCCCCATTTGGAGTACTGTGCGAGGGTTTGGTCACCCCAAAATAGGGAAGATATACTTTCTATTGAGGGAGTACAGGGAAGAATAATCAAACAAATAAAGGGATTAAAAAATAAAACATATCATGATAGATTGGTGAGTCTGAACCTTTATTTGTTGTACTACCGTAGATTAAGGGGAGACCTATGTTTCCTATACAAAAGTATTAAGGATGATGAGTTGCTTAAAGATTTGGGATTTATACATAATTATGGGAGAACTAGCACAAGAAAACATACGACACAATTATGTCATCAAACCCAAGGCACACAGCTTTAGGAAAAATTGGTTTAGTCTAAGAATAGTTGGGGCATGGAACAACTTACCGACTAAAATTGTTAGTAGTCCCACAATGAATGATTTCAAAAATGGGGTTGACTTGTATTTTGGAGATAGTAAATTCCTTTTTTAAACAAATAGTTAAGGATGGCGAGCCTAATAGGGTAGATCTTATCTACCCTTGGCTCGTATAAACCTATGAAACCTATGAAACTCTTCGAATAAATAAATAAACATTATAATGCTACAGTAATCTTATTCTGAAATGTTAATCCAATTAAATTAAGTAATTAATTGATTAATTTCTTTATGTTGTTGACTGGATAAACTAACTGGAACCAAGTCCTTTCTATGGCTGTGGGTGGAGCCTACAGCCATTTTACTATCTGTAGCTTGAAAATGGAGTTTCGTGGAACACATGTTTTGGACATTTCAATGTATCCTTCCATGCCAATTGTAATAAAATATTCCCTTCTTTCTGTTACGAGTGTTGGAGACATAACTCTAAGCTGCTTATCAGATGCCATTAGGAAACTGAAACAGCTTGTTAAATATTTGTTGCCTATGAAACTGGAGATTTGCACATTTAAATACTAAGCATTTAAACAGCTTCTTGATACTAGTTTAACTTGAGAATGTATTGTCTTTCAAGAACGAGTCATACCTCATAAATGTCACCCTTTCATCAGGAAATCTATGATTTATATTGTTTTTTTTAACCTTTGTTGCCTACAGCCCTCTTGCTATCTGTAGCTGGAAAATGGAGTATCGCGGAACACGTTTTAAACTTTTCAATGTATCCTTCTAGCCAACTGAAATAAAATATTCTCGTCTTTCTGTTACAAATGTTGGAGACATAACTCCAGGCTGCTTATCAGATGCCATTAGAAAACTGAAACAGCTTGTTAAATATTGGTTGCCTACGAATCTGGAGATTTGCACATTTAAATACTAAGCATTTAAACAGCTTCTTGATACTAGTTTAACTTGGGAATGTATTGTCTTTCAAGAAAGATTCATACCTCATAAATGTTACCCTTTCCCCAGCAAATCTATGATTTACACTGTTTGTTTAACCTCTACAGACAGTATTTGATGAGCAGCCTCAGACATATGCCAGGTCTTCAGTGAACTGCTTAGACTAAATATGTATCAATAAGAAGCCATTTTTTACTATCTTTCTGGGAAAAAATATATTGCGCTCAGAGAAACACACACACACACACACACACACACACACATACACACCATCCTCATGGCCACAACATTCAATATAATATTGCATTCTAATATGTTGTAAAAAAACTGTTTCTGTTAGTGAACACAGTGAACTTCTATTTAGAGTAGATTTCCTTTAAATATTTCTTATCTTATATGTTGTACATGTACACACACATATACATACACACACACGCGCACACACACACACATGCCATCCTCATGGCCACAATACTGCCAGATGGCCTGGGTTCAAGTCCCAGCTGAGGCACTTATTCTTTCTCACTTCTGTTTGTATGTGTTCCATAAAATATGCACACCACACCCCTGTGTGATTGTTATAAGTAAATATTTGTGTTGCCATTGGGTTGTGCATTTGAGAAAGAGTAATGTGCTCGAGGACAGCCCAGGTTCCAGTTGTCTCAGTGGCACAGCTGGTTAGCGCAATCAGAACGGTATTCTGGGCAGCCTGGGTTCAAGTCCCAGCTGAGGCACTTATTCTTTCTCACCTCTGTTTGTATGTGTTCTATAAAATACGCACACCAGACTTCTGTGTAACTGTTACAATAAAGAAACTGTTTGTTTTTGTCAGTGACCACAGTGAAGTTTAGTTTAGAGTAGTTTTCCTTTAAATAGTTCTTATCCTATATTTTGTATCCTGGATAGCGTAGGAGAGATGCTATAGCTCATTGTCATAGGGATCTTCATTTACATATTTCTGCACTGTATTTACTCAGGCTGTCCCAGATTAGATGCAATATCTTGTTTTTAGTGGGGTCATGATTTTTCCATTTTGATAATGTATTTCTTCAGGGTAGCCTAGTCCAGGGCCCCTATATTCAAAGGAGATGAGCAGTGCATCCCGGTGCAAAGGTGAGATGTGCCATGCAACTCCAACAATGCACCACAGCATGATATTCAAACATGCGGGATGCGCTGGTTGCAAGGGAATGGGCCAGCGTGCACACAAATAGTATGCCGTGCAAGTTGAGGGTGTGTTCCCATGCATATGCTGTGGCATACTCAGTGAGAAATGTGCCCCTCATAGCCCAGAGCAGTGCAGCCCACTGCTAGGCCATGAATAGCTGGATTAAGACAATCAGCCATCCATAGGTGGGCTGTGGCAGTGCACCCAGGTGCACAGCAGCCTGGCAGCCCCGGTGGACTAAAGGTACCCCCTCCAATCCCTGATTGATCCAACTCCATCCCTGAAGAGCTCCATAGTGTAGGGACCCTCTAGACCCAATCGCACCAGAGGAAACCATGGTCCATATCCATAGCATAGAGGACTCCCACCCACTGCCTTGGTACATAGACAACACCACTCCCCCCATACCCTAGCTGTTGTGGAGACTGGCACTGCCCTCCACACCCTGCCACAGCCAGCCACGTACTGCACTGGACCCAGGCTGGGGACATTCTCTTCAGAATGACCCAAGTGACTATACCATACATTGGGGTACTACACAAGCCATGGATCCACCAGTGTATGCAGCTGTGTGTATGTCCCTGGCAAACCGTAAGAGGGAACTGACATACCTCCAATGCATGTCTTGTCAATGCTGTATCTTACTGCTGTCATACACTCTTCCCCATTCCCCTGTGTAACATTCCACCCTCCAGACTGCTGAGGTATCCTGAGTGCCATGGGGTATGGTATCCTGCAATGGCATTTGTAGTGTACGCTCCAGGCTATGGATAGTGCATTTGTGGTTCCCCAATTGTACAAACAAATTGGAGGTCAGCTGTAACATGCCTGTTCCGGGACCTGTGTGAGTGAGTACAGCATTGGCTTTCACCCACACTGAGTAGTGCAACAGCACTGGGATGATGGATCCACATGCGAGTGCCTGAAGTGTATGGCTACTGGGCGTTATCACCCGCACACATCTTGTATCTATGTATGACACATTCCAGCGTCCTACTGCTAGTGCTTCACCACCCGAAAATAAGATGCCATTTCTTCTGTGAACTATCCAGGCTAAATATATAGCAATCAGGAGGCATATTCTAGGAAAATACATTGTAAAAATGTGTAAAAGGAAGACCACATTGAAACTGCCTCTCAGCAGATCTGTATTGTACAAATTCATTAGAAATAATGGGTAAAAGCATCCCAAAAGCTCTCCACAATCATATCAGCTCTGTCCAGATTTTGTTACAGCTGTGTGACCCAGGAAATAAGGTAACAAAATTAAGGAACGTAGGATAAAAAACACAAAGTACTAGGTAGGCAATGTATGCAGAGTGCCTGAAACAGTTAATGACAGTGTTCGCAGAGAGATGTCCCTTAAGCCTTAATTTTAAGATAAAATGGGCTTTTGTGTTCTGAATGTGATTTACATGCAGAGAGGCAGAACTGAGCAGTGCTTCAGCTTGCCCAGAAGATGATATAAGCAGTAATTTCTTTTAGTGCAGATATTGATTTTAAACAGCAGAAATGCTGTAAACACACACGGACATGAGGAATGCCCCGGCGAGTCGAGCTTCACTGGTTCTTCCTCAGGGTAACTTGACAAGCAACAACATTAAGGAACATTGGATAGAGATGAAAACAAAGTACAGGGCAGACAAGGTATACAGAATACAAGAAACAGTTAGAGATGTTGTCCACAGAGAGATATTCCTTCAGCCTTCATTTTAAAGTAAAATGGGCTTTGTAGCCTGAATGCGAGGCTTTAAGGAGTTCCACATTTTTGAGGCCTAAAATCAAAGACTTCTTGCCCATGGCTGCCTTAAATTCTGGAACAGTAAGCAGATTAATGTCCATGGAACAAAGACTTCGGAGTCTAACTGGGGATGTCGTCTCTGAGGTTAGGTGGAATGGGTACATATTTTATTTTATTTATTTAAAATTTGTTGACCGGAAAAGGCACACTGAGCCGAGGCTCATTTCCAGGTGCGACCCGGGTACTGTTTGTACAGAGAGTAGTAGTTTATGCAAGATACAGACAGTTTGTACAACATTTTACAACAGTTAAAATACACTGAATCAGTGGTTAAAACAGTTTAACAATTTCCAAGTGGAGAGGGAGAAAGGAGATGAAATCAGCTAGTTCTAAGAGGCTGGGGTAGGTGGGTGGGTGATGGGTGGTGCTTTGGTATCGTTTTGTTACCATTTGAACATTTAGGGCATTGCAGGGCGGGTTGGCGCTTGATGAGTCAAGTGAAAATGGAACTGGTAGGGGCTAGGTGAAGGTTTGGAGGGAGGTTATTTCAGAGTAGGGGGAGGTGGTCCGAGAAGGCTGCCTGGCTGGTTTGCGAGGGAGGGCGAGGGAGGTGGAAATTATGGGTGTCTCTGTGGTGGAGAGTGTAGCTTAGGGAGGAGGTTGGGGTGAGGAGGGAGGTGAGGTAGGGGGTAGGGACCCATGCAAGTACTTAGCTACGAAGGAGACACCATGAATGGTACGCCTGTGGGAGAGTGGAGCCAGGGATAAGGGAGTGTAGAGCCAGCAATGGTGAGTGAGAGGGGGTGAGGCGGTAGTGAAGCGGCAGAAGGAATTTAAAAGTATGTCAAGTCTGGAGAGAGAGGAGGCTGGGGCCGTTCCACAGACTATGCCTGCATAGTCAATAACTGGTAGGATAGTTTTATGAACCAGTTCGCAACATGTGGGGATTGGAAGACACTCTTTGTGTCGATAGAGGATGGCGAGTTTGGGCCAGAACTCCGTGCAGAGTGCCTCAATGTGAGTGGATAAATTGAGGTGGCTGTCCAGCCAAACTCCCAGGTATTTGAAAGTGGAGACTTGCTCCAGAGGAGAGCTGTCTGTGGTGGTGATAGCGAGGGGCTGGGAGGAGGCCAGCTTCTGTCTCGAGCCAAAGACCATTGTGACTGATTTTTTTGCGTTTAGTGTGAACAGGTTGTCCTGGAACCAGGACTGGACTCTGTCAAAATTGTCTTGGAGCATGGAGAGGACACTGTCGAAGGAGGGGCCCGAGGCAAAGATGATTGTATTATCTGCGTAGAGATGCATATTAGAGGCTAAGCAGGAGGAAGGAAGGTTGTTAATAAAGAGAGAGAAAAGGAGAGGGCCAAGTATGGATCCTTGGGGTCGCCAGATAGGATGTAACGAGGAGAGGAGAGAATGTCGCCCACTTGGACTGACTGCTGTCTATTTTGGAGGTACAAGTGGAACCAGGTGATGGCAGGCTGGGCGATGCGGAAAGAGCTAAGTTTACTAAGTAGAAGCGGGTGGGAGACAGAGTCTAACGCTTTAGCCAGGTCAATGAAAATGGCTGCAGTGACGTGGCTACTGTCCATGGCTGTGAGGGTGGAGTCGGTTACACTAAGAAGGGTGGTGATGGTGGAGTGGTGTTTTCAGAAGTCGGATTGAATTGGTGATAGGTAGTTGTTGGCAGAGAGATAGTCGGTTAGTTTGGTCAGTATGAGGGACTCCTGGACTTTGGTTAGTGAGGGGAGGAGCAAGATAGGCCTATAGTTGCCTGGCTGGGAATGGTCACCACCTTTGTGGAGGGGGATGATTTTGATGGATTTCCAAGCATTTGGAACTGTGGCCGTGTTAATGGATAGGTTCAGAATGTGTGTCAACGGAGCTACAATGGCTGCCCCAGAAATATGGAGCATTTTGGGGTGGATTCCGTCAGGGCTGGATTTGGATAAGTTAAGGGAGCAAAGAGCATTGTAGACCTCCTGCAGTGTGATGGGAGGAAAGAGAAAGCCAGAGCCGGGGGGGAATAGACAGCCCAGGTTGGGGGGGGGGTGGAGTTGGACAAGGCTCAGGAGATAAAAAACTTGTTGAGTATCCCAGCCATGGAGGCAGTATCCGAGATGGTTTTGTCATCTAAAATAAGGGTCGGACAGGCCTGATTTGTGGGGAGGTCAAGGAGGGAGTCAATCATCTTCCGGAAAGGTGCTTTGGTGTTATGGGCTTGAGAGAAATGCGCTTTAAAGTAGGAAGATTTTGAGTTACAGATGGCCTTTGTGCATTTATTTCTGAGCTGCTTATAGGAAAGAAGGTTGCTGGCTGAGTGGGAGGTTTTATAGAGTTGCCACGCTTTGTCCCTGGAGCGACACAAGGCGATAAGGTCAGCTGTGATCCAGGGGTGACATTTAAGAATAAGCAAGAGAGTAGTTTGTAGGTCTGCCATCACTACAAACCATACAACATGCTAGTGAAGAACTGTTTTCCTGTGGTGCTTAGAGGCTGGGGCCAGAACACAGACTAGGAACCAGTTTAAGGAAGCAGCATCTGTTGCACAGCATCTTCAAGAATCAGATAGTTCCTGGCTCGATATAGCATACCAAGTTTCTGGTGGACCTCTTTTTGTAATAAAAGTAAAGTGTTTAACATAGGAGAGGGAGGAGTCAAGGTGTACTACCCCCCAGATAGTTAAACCTATCCACACATATGGTTGGGTTGCTGTCAGAAGTAACCAGGAAGAGACCACACTTGTGTAGAAGGACTCTAGACTTGGTGCCAAAGAGCATAACCTTAAATTTACTTTTATTAAGCAAGAGCCTATTGACTTGAAACCCTATATGTAGGTGATGAATTGTGCATTTTAAAAAATGTGAGTTCTTAAAAATACAGTTTCAGAACATAGTGCCATTTATTTCCAAACTGTGCATTTTTAGATGTGATTTTTTTTAAATGCACAATTTCAAACAACATTATCTATATTAAACACACTGTTCTAGTTTACAAATTTGTGAGAAATTAGGCAAAATTAGTACAATTTTGTGAACAATGCACAAAAGGTATTTTCTAATTTCACCGGGCACTACTGATGAGTAACAAGATCAAAAAGTTTAGACATGTCTAAAAACATGCCACCTGTCAGCAAGCCTTTGTTCATGGCCTGGTAAAGATCTTCAGAGAGTACCCAGGACAGTGTATGTCTTGTGGTGTTTTCTGGACTCATGCTGGCTGGGGATAGGAGATTATGGAAATTAATGTCATGAATAGTTTGTTGGTATACTAGCTTTTCCAACAGTTTTGCATGCACAGGAAGTTAGGAGATAGGTCTGTAATTACCATTATCAGGAAGGGTCCCTGTTGTGAATAGGGGGAGAGCCATGAAGGTAGGGCTCAAGATTAGTAAAGGCCTCCTTAAATGAGCTGGTAATGTACTGAGGACCTGAGTGAAGTGCATCATTAATGCTAACGGAATGGGGAGAAGAGTAGCATTGGAATTATTGCCTTCCAGAATTCTCTGGAGTTGCCAAGGTTGCCAGTTTGCAGCTTTTTTCCTTTTTTTCCCCACATTTTATTTTTCCTGTCTAGCTTGAGCAGGCTTGGGCTCCTTTCTAAACCTTACAATCCACCTCCTTGAGCACCTGAGCAGACCAGGAACCCCAATGGATTGTCCCCATGGCAGGGTGAGGAGGGGGAGGGCCGCCTTCCTCCCTGAAGCCCGAATTCAGCTCGGCCAGTAAGTGTTTCCTGGTAGTGGGGTGGGTGGGGGCGCAGTGTGCAGAGCATCTTTGATGCCTGCCTCACTGTATTTTCCTCTGTAGTTTCTCCCTTTTCCGAGCCACAGCAGCATGGCTGCACTTGCACATGGAGGCGTGCATGTATCCCAGAATCCTGGCTTCCCTCTTCCCTGACTCTCATCTGCCACTCATGTATCAGCGCTACCACCAAGTCCCCACCTTCTGGTGGCAGCCAAGAGACAAGATCACTCGCCACCCTAACCTGGCAGAGGAGCACTGTCAGGTGGCTGTTTGATCCTCTCCCAGGCCTCCTCCCCGCCAACCCCTGGTCCTCTGAGCTCATTACTGAACTCGGGTCACCAGCACGGCAAGAAGTAAGATGCACAGTACCTCAGACCTCTGAGAAACTGGGTCAGCTTCAGTTTGTTGCTTTTTGAAGAACAGCATGTGGCCTTGGCTTTATAAAATTCCATATTTGCAAGAACTCTTCAGGTGCCTATAATTCTGCCAGCCGAGTGGGGAGGAGATATTTTTGTATAGGGTCCCTGGCTCTGTCCCTGGCTTTTTTCTAACTCCTAATACTATTCTGACATTCCTAAAGCCTTTTCTTGTATTCAGTCTCTCATGTCTTCAACATTTCTTTTCCTTAAAATATTATTAACTTTTCTCATTAACCTAAGGTTCCTTTTTGTTGTGTCATTTCTTAGCTGGAACACTGTTATCTTGGCATACCAGTAACTTTTCCTTTAGTTGTGGTCGCTTGCTTCCTTATCACTCATCTCCTTTGCACAATCACATTTTCATAACTCTCTCAAGTCTGCTGTTCAGTAAATGTAACATATACAGTATGATTCATTTTGTTTCCATTAATAATTCTCTTTGTAATCCAGCTTGCACCATATTGTGGCCACTGCCTCCAGCAGTTCTCTTATTGTGCAGTTATTTTTAGCCTTTCCTAGATTTTGCAGATAGCCCTTTCTCTAAAATAACCACATTTATGGTCCCTTCTTTACTATACTGTGCCAGAAAACAGTCATTTACTGTACTCAGGAATTCTTGTCCTACTGGGCTCCTTGCCTTGGAGTTTCCCAGCTTATCTCCTGAAAGTTCAGGTTCCCCATCAACAGTATATAACTCTTTTGGGGCTGCCCTTATCATTTCATCCTGCAGTTCCCAATTTCTTTGTGTATGGTTGTCCGCTGGCCTGTAACATACTCCTAATGATGTTACTCCACACCCCCTCCCAAACACCTTGCTTTGACAGTGTATCAAGTTTGTTCTATATTGTTGTGCATTGTAAAGCATCATCAAATATTGTATTCTGTGATCTGTACCAGCTGTAATCTTGTACCAAGTTGTCCGACCAGGACCTCCTTGTAAATGAGTGTGCTCAATGGCATTTTTCCTGCTAATAAATTTGAACTTGAAGACTGATGCTGTATTGCCATATGGCTGTTTGATATCCTGCACTTAAATCATATTAATACTATTTTTAATCTACAAGATAAACTCCATCTACCTGCTTACCTTGTCTGTTCCTATTATAAAACCTATATCTTTCTATTTCATTACTGTACTCACCATATGTCTCCATTACCTTTACAATATCTAGGATTTCCTGTGCCAGAATCACCTCTAGCACCTCCACTTTGGTGTTCAGACCTATCACATTTGCTATTAGGCAATTCTAATTAATTTTAATATCTTCCCTTAATTTCCATTCTTTTAGGTTTTCCTTTCTAACTTTATTTTGCTATGTTCAGTCTTGTCATCTCTTTTATTGGGTCTCCCTTTTGATGACCCCATCGCACACCCATTGCCAGTCAGTTGAAACCCTAAAGCTGTCTCCTGCTCTCTCTCATCCGGTGCTATGCCATTTCATTTGTAAACCTGTTCTCTGTCTGTGGCCCCTAGGTCCATGACAATACCTTTAATG
Source organism: Neoceratodus forsteri (assembly GCA_016271365.2). Classification (NCBI taxonomy): domain Eukaryota; kingdom Metazoa; phylum Chordata; order Ceratodontiformes; family Ceratodontidae; genus Neoceratodus; species Neoceratodus forsteri. Next base: position 107,318,660 of record CM057450.1, on the reverse strand, counting down.
AGCACCATGTAATAGCAGAAGGTTCTTTAAATATTATCAGTGAGAAAGCTCCCCTTCTTGGGAGGACACCTGTGGAGTACCAGCACAGCCTTGAATGGGAACAGTGTATAGTGCTTGATATTTAGCAGTCTACGCGATTTCTCTCTCCTAGGAGGGATTCTCTCACCTACAAAGCCTTGTTTGAAATCTAAACATTTGTGGTTAAAAACTCTTTAATTACTTCTAGCGCTTCTAAAAGTCTGAACCTTCCATTGATTAACCTTGGTACAAAATGGTCACCTAGGAAAATTAAGTTAATGGAAAATGTGCTACATGTGCTTGCCAGGAAAGAGAACTGGCTAGCAGTATAGCCTAGTGGTTAGTGTAACAAGCTGAGAATGAGGTTGGTACATCCAGCAGATCTGAGTTTGTTTCCCACAACCTCCACTTGCATACTGTGGGATCCTTCCTGAGCAAGTCTCTTACCCTCCCCAGTGCTCCTGGACTGTTCCTGAAAACAGGTACTTGTGCCTAGTGGGCCTTACCCAGTCACCAAAGTATTAATAAGAAAAAAGAAAGAACCTGAGAACTGGTACAGCTATGACTGTGAATGAAACCAGAGCTAGACAAGTTTGTGAGTAGTCTCACTTTATTTCTACATGCCTCATACCCACACATGCTTGTGAGGATCTGCCAAGACCTGGAGGTTCCCTACAGTGAACTGCATCTGCCACCTCTCTGACCAGCCACTTACAATGGCAGCCAGAGATAAGTAACACTGGCCTAGATTTTCAGAGGTCTGGACACAGCACTTGTGGCAGCTGCATCCTTGTAAAAGCTCCACAATGCGTGCAGGCAATTTCATTCATTCTGAAACACTTACAACACTTCTCACTTTATGGCAATAAAATGAAGCACATGTCAAAGTCCTGATGCATGCATAATTTTTGGTGGACATATTGTTGCATTTGTGACAAGAAGTTAGACCATCTTTTTGTGGTCTAACAGTCTTGTCACAAGTACTGCGTATGTGGCAAAATTCTTGAGCGAGTGCTTATAAATCCAGCCCATTATATCTTGACACTATATGTGACTGTGAAATCCCATTGAAACAAATGTGATTTTGCTGTGATAGTTCTCATTTCAAAAGATAGCACACAGTGCCTTTTGCCACAACTGTGCTCCCCGTAAACCTTTCCTTTTATTCCCAGCTTTATTGATGTTATAAAAACCCACCCCACACCTAGCCGCTCAATTGCCCAGCCACCCCCACTTGTATAACATTTGCATTTTTCATTTTCAGCATCGAACAATGTACGATAACTCCTCTTCTTTTTCTGACAGTGATTCTGTCCGACTGAAAGCTGCTGCATTGTAAACCAGGAATGTGCAGTGAGCTAGAAACACTGCTAAAGAGAGAAGGTGGCACTCATCAATAGACATTAACCACAATAAAAGTATGGCCGCTTGATGGCCCAGAAGCAGCATGTCACATTGTCATGCTGGGCAGCCTGATTTGGGAGACAGCCAGGTGGCCCAGGGAAGTCTGTGATTTGCTATTGGGGTCGATTAGGTTAGTTTGTTGTACCATCATGCCATGAAGTTCCTTTCTGGGGTCCACTGGTTACCCCCCTCTTGTGGAGATGGTTAGGCACCACCTGAAGTGTAATCTTGAGCCAGTGAAACTCAGTGTCTCAAGTGTAGAAGCAGTGTGGGTAGAAAAGCCAAGACTGCAGTGGGTGGTATGGTATGATTGATTACAATCAGGCCATCCTTTTGGCTCTGGACTCCCTCACCCCAGTTTGTGTCATCGCATAACCTCCCAGCCATGGTACAATGACAAGCTGTGTCAGCTGAAAGCAACAGGGTGGAAGTTGGAGTATTCTTGGAGGAGGTCTGGCCTGATGAAAGACAAACTGGCTCAGAGAGTTAGTTTTATCAAAGAGCAATCCCTCTGAAAAATTCAGAATTTCTGTCATGGGTGATCATTCAGGTAAGAACTTTCAGCCTAACATTACCACCCTATAGACAGGTTGCTCCATCTTCTCTGACTCTATCCACAGTCCATGGGACCTTTTTTCTGCATAAAAGTCTGAAGAGTTTATTTGCTTCTTCTTGGACAGGGTGTTATCCATCAAGGCAGATAACTCTGTAAGTGGCCTTTCTGGCACCAGTAGTATCAAGTCAATGATGGCAACTAGCCCTCCATGGTCCAGGAGTAAATTCGAGCCAGTTTCAGTTGAAGAGATTATTGTTGTATCTCTGAGCTGTGTCCCACATTCTGTGTTCTGGACCCTGGCCTGCCTGATGGTTATTGGACTTTCAGATGGCTGTGGGATTGCTTGTTGTAAGGACTGTTTGGTGTTCCATAGAGAAGGGTTGTTTCCCTGCAGCATTAAAAATGGCAGTCATGAAACCTCACCTATAGAAACCATCTCTGGACCTGGACCTCCTCACATATTACAGGCCTACCTCAAAGCTTTTCTTTCCAGCATGGGAGTTGAAAGAAAAGTGGTAAACTGGATATAGAACTGGCTGAGTGGTAGAACCCAGAGAGCGGTGGTTAACGGCACCTTATCAGAAGAAAAAGGAGTGACTAGTGGTGTGCCCCAAGGAACAGTGTTGCGTCACATCCTCTTCAGTATTTTCATTAGTGATATGTCTGAAAGATTGGATGGCAAGTTGTTCCTGTTCACGGATGACATGAAGATATGCAATATGGTCGACATCTTTTGGTGGAGTGGATAAGATGAAGCCGGACCTAAGAAAGTTGGAATTGTGGTCAAAAACATGCCAGCTTAGTTTCAATACAAAGAAATGCAATGTCATGCACCTAGAGAAGAGCAACCCAGGAGAGGAATACCACATGGGGCGTGAAACTGGAAGCCACTAAGCAGGAAAGAGACTTGTGGGTAATTATAACAGATGATCTGAAAATGACCAAGCAGTGTGAGAAAGCAACATTAAGGGCAAATGGAATGTTGGGGTGCATAGGAAGGGGAATTACCAGCAGGAAAAGGAAGCTGTACTGCCGCTATGTAGATCACTGGTGAGACCACATCTGGAATACTGCGTGCAGTTCTGGAGATCATACCTCAGAAAGAACATATATAGACTGAAGGCAGTGCAGAGAAAAGCTACTAAAATGATACAAGGTCTACACCAAAAAACAAATGGGGAAAGGTTGAGCGAGCTCAACATGTATTCATTGGAACAACATAGGGAAAGGGGGGATATGATCAAAACCTTCAAATACCTAAAGGAAATACAGTATTTGATCAGGTCTTGTTCCAGGTCAAGAGTTATACAAGGACCAGAGGTCATGGTATAAAACTCGAGGGGGGCAAGTTCAGGAGCAACACACTTAAATTCTTTATCACTGAGAGGGTGGTTGATGCATGGAACTGCTTCCCCCAGGGAGTGGTGGAGGCAAAACTGATTGGAACCTTCAAGCATGCTTGGGATAAATATGAAGGAATCATAACACTGAGTAGCAGTTAGGGGAGGGGGGCATGGCTATGGGCAGACTAGATGGATCTTAGAGTCCCCTTCTGCCATCACTTTCTATATTTTTATGTTTCTGGAAAAGTCTTTGAAAAGTTGGTAGCTATCTCATTTAAGGCACATCTTAAAAAAATAGAACATATATGAGCCATTCCAGTCTGGTTTCAGGTCTCAGCATAGCAAAGAAACCATGCGTGTCACGGTGCTGACTGACCCTCTCTTGGTGAGAGATAGAGGAGAATGCTTTATTGCAGTTCTTCTTGATCTCTTGCTGGCATTTGATATAGTGGATCATAGGGTTTTGATAAGGCAAGACAGGACTCACCAGGACAGCATTAAGGAGGCTAAAGTCCTAATGGATTTTTTTTGGTTGCATGTCCATTTCAGCTGGCTGTGGTCATTTGTCTGTTGCCTCTGGGGTTGATTCTGTCCCCCATGTTATTTGCCATATACATGCTGCCACTGGGAGAGGTCATTAGGTGGTCCAAGCTGGAGTTTCACTGCTATGCAGATACTTACTGGTAGTATCTGACTGCTACTTGCTTTCCTATGGATGTCTGTTAAAGTGGTAAGTCTTATTTGTCTGTGTTTATTGTAGCTTTCAGTTTTTACAGTGCCCTGAGAATTACTGGATATAAAATATAAAATGCTCCTATTCTTGCCTTGTTGTTGTGTGGCAGCACTATCAAACAGGATGGGTAGGTGCTGGGTGCTGGCACTGAAATGATCCCTGTAGAGGGCCAGTGAGCATGGCTTTCCACAGGGGACATCTGCATGCATGCTGACAAAGAGTCAGCACTACAAGGTACCATGGAGAGAAGGGGGAGCAAAACTCAAAGGATTAAAACCACGGTTTAATCAGATTACAGCCACGGAAGTTTATAAGCCCCACACTGTGGATTCCCATCAGAACAATCAGTGGGGCTGGCAAAGGACATGGCTGGGAACTCCACCATGTGGGTGTGCCCTCAGGACTGAGAACGGGGCGGATGACATCTGAGAAAAAAAGGCTATATGACAAACAAATTAAAATAGACATCTTACACATTCTGCTGGGCTTGGGGGATAGCATGTGGGTGGCTGATTGATCAGCTGGGCATGAGGAGGGTTTATAAAATTTAAAGTGAGAAGGGAGTATGTGGGGGTCCTCAGAAAAGGAGGACCCATGGAGGGAGGAAGAGGACCCCAGCCTAGGAGGACGCAGCTATTGGGTGGGGACTCTATTGTCAAGAGAATAGACTTGGGTGTGGGATGTGAAATGGGGAGAAAGCTGAAGTACCTCCCTGGTGCTTGGGCATAGAGGGATGCGGAGAAGATACACAGGGTCATTAGAGTAGCAGGAGATGAGAGGGAACTAGATGTCATTGTCCACCAGCAAGGGATAGGATAGACTAGTACAGAGTAATTTTAGGGAGTTGGGGAGGGACCTTAAGCTGGTAGCATGCATGGTGACATTTATTTTGGTGTTACCTGTGGATGTTCAGGGAGAGGAAAGTGCACTTCACACTAGGGGTTTTAGCAATTGGTTGAAGACATGGTGCATGGAGGAGGCCTCTAGCTACACTGGGGACTAAAGGCTAGTCTGGGAGGATGTGGATGTCTGTAAGGGAGATGGTCTACATCCTTCCAGATGGGGGACCACAGTCCTTAGTGGAAGGTTTAAATGTTACTTGGATGAGCTTTTAAACTAGCTGGGGAGGGGAAGCTGTAATACCAAAGAATGTAAAATTGTCCCCTGCCCCCACATGATGAAGCAACAAGAAGAGAGGGCCTAATGGGGGAAGCTCCCCCAAAGCAGGGTCACAAGAAGAAAGGGGTGGGGACAAGGCAGAGGACAAGGGGGTATAAATCAAGAAGGCAAGAAGAAAGGAGTAAAAGGGACAGGAAACTGAGAGGATAACAAGGGAAGGGGGGTCAGGGGGAGTATCAGAGTGCAACAAGGTGAGGGGGAGCAGGGAGGCAGGCAGGAAGGGAGGAAGGTATGAAAAGCAATGTGTGCCAATGCTAGGAGGTGGGGAAAGAAATTTCAGAACTGGGGTCCATCATGGAGAAGACTAGCCAGCATTTGGTGGATGTAACGGAGTCATGCTGCACTGACAGTCATAACTGGGATATGGTCATAGCTGGCTTTCTGCTCAGGAAAGACAGAGAAGAGAGGAGAAGTTATATGTGAGGGAGGGAATCAAGACTACAGAAATACAGGGGCACTCAGAGGAAAAGGAAGGTCTGGAGGTGCTATAGGCTGTCCTGGAGCCAGGTGTTATATAGATACATAGACAGTGTCGGCAGATAAGGGACTATGGCCCACCCAGTCTGCCCATTTGAGCTTGTAAGTTCAGTTTATGTTTTCCTAGAAGTCTGTTGCCCCTTACCCCTGACCTCCAGAATTCCTTTATGTCTATCCCATGCATTCTTAAATCCTGTGATTGTTTCAGCCCCCACCACTTCCTCTGGAAGGGTGTTCCACTTGTCCACCACCCATTCTGTGAAGAAATTCTTACTCACGTTTCCTCTCAATCATCCTCCCTCCAACTTCATCCCATGCCCTCTAGTCCTGGAACATCTTTTTCGCTTAAAAATAGTGTATTCCTGCACCCTGTTCCTCCCTGTAAGATACTTGTATGTCCCTATCATATCCCCTCTCTAACTCCTCTCCTCCAGGGAGTACATATTCAGTTCCTTCAACCTGTCCTCATAGGACTTGTGATGCAATCCATGTACCATCTTTGTTGCCCTCCTCTGAACCTTCTCTACCCGGTCTATGTCCTTACGTAGGTAAGGTCTCCAGAACTGTACACTGTACTCCAGGTGGGGCTTCACTAGTGTCTTGTATAGTGGAATTATGACCTCCCTTTTCCTGCTGGTGATGCCGCTACCTATGCATCCCAGCGTCCTATTTGCTTTACCTGCTGCCTTGTCACAATGTTTCCCTACCTTGAGGTCATCAGAGATGATAACCCTAAGATCCCTTTCCTGCTTGGTGCATGCTATATCCTCACCCCCCAACTGATATATTGTGCCAGGGTTTTTGTGCTCCATATGCATTATCTTGCACTTCTTTGCATTGAATTTCAACTGCCAAACCCTGACCATTCTTCAAGTTTCTGCAGGTCCTTCTCATTCTGTCTACACCCTCTGGTGTGTCTACTCTGTTACAGAGCTTTGTGTCATCAGCGAACAGTGAAATTCTGCCTTCTAGGTCCTGTGCAATGTCACTGATGAAGTTGTTGAATAGGACCGGTCCCAGCACTGATCCCTGTGGTACCCCACTGGTCACTCTTCCCTCTGTGGAGTGACAGCCATTTACCACCACCCTCTGTGTCCTGCCGCCCAGTCAGTTACCTACCCACCACACTACTGTCCTGCCCACACCCAAATTCCCAGTTTGTGTAATAGTCTTCTATGTGGCACAGTGTCAAAGGCCTTGCTGAAGTCCAGATAGGCCATGTCCACTGCCTTCCCCTGATCCACCTCCCTAGTCACCCAGTCAAAAGATTCAACGAGGTTGGTCTGACATGACCTCCCCCTGGTGAAACCATGCTGCCTTGGGTCCTGTAGTCCATTGACAACCAGATGTTCCACCAATCTCTCCTTCAGTAGTGCTTCCATGATCTTCCCCACTACTGAGGTGAGGCTGACTGGTCTGTAGTTCCCCGCTTCCTCTTTGTTCCCACTTTTGTATAAGGGGACTACATCTGCTGTCCTCCAGTCTTTGGGTACCTCCCCTGTTTCCAGTGATCGGCTAAACAGGATAGCCAGAGGTTCAGCCACCACCTCTCTTAGTTCTTTAAGGACCCTGGGGTGCACCCCATCTGGCCCCATTGCTTTATCAACTCTTATTACTTCCAGTTCCTTCAGGACCCTTTCTCGTGTAAAGGGACTTGTGTCCATTTCTGCACCATTCTCACCCCTTGTACTCCTTTCAGACCCATTACCCTCCTCTTCTTCAGTAAAGACTGGGCAGAAATACCTGTTCAGTATGTCAGCTTTACTGTTGTCATCCTCCACGCAGCCCCCATCCTCCCCCTTCAGTCTCACTATCCCTCCCTTTGCCTTTCTTTTTTCACTTATGTACCTGTAAAAGGTTTTGTCCCCTCTACCCACTGATTTTGCAATGTGTTCTTCTGTCTGAGCTTTGGCTTCCCTTACTGACCTCCCTGCCTCCCTTTGCTTCTCCTGGTACTTCTCCCTATCCCCTTCTGCCTGTGTCTTTTTGTATTGCCTGAATGCAGTCTTTTGGCTTTCACTTTCTTTGCTACCTCTTTGGAAAACCATAATGGTCTCCTCTTCCTTTTCCTCTTGCTAACTTGCTTAATGCATAATTCTGTTGCTCTTGTAATCCCCATTTTAAATACTGCCCACTGTTCCTCAACCCCTGATTCCTGCCCCATTCCCCTTAATGCCTCTTTCAGGTATCCCCCCATTTTCCTAAAGTCTGCCACCCTAAAATCCAGGATACGTGTTTTTGTGTGGTTTGGTTCTGCTCCTTCTGTGATTTCAAACCACAGTGACTGGTGGTCACTGTTCCCCAGGTGCTCCCCCACTGTTACCCCCATCACACTGTCCCTGTTTGTGAGCACAAGGTCCAGTATTGCCTTCTGCTGAGTTGGTTCCATAACCAGTTTCTTGCGCAAGGCACCCTGAAGGGAGTCCAGGATAAATCTGCTTCTAGTTGATGCTGTTGCTAGAATGCTCCAATCCACGTCTGGAATATTGAAGTCTCCAACCAGTACTACCTCACCCTTGTCTGCCATCCTTTGGATGGCTAGCATCAGCTCCCTATTTGTTTCTTCCTCCTGAGCTGGTGGTCTATAGACCACACCTGTGCAGATGGCTGGCCCCATTTTCCTTTCCAGCTTAACCCACAGTATCTCTCCCCCATTTCATTCCTCCTGGATCTCTGTGGCCCTTATGTCATTTTTCACATACAGTGCCACTCCTCCTCCTTTCCTACCTGCCTTGTCTCTTCTAAATATGTTGTAACCAGGTATGGCTATCTCCCAATCATGGTTATCATTACACCTGGTTTCAGTGATGGCCACAATGTCCAGGTCTGACTGCACCATTACAGCCTCCAGATCTTCCATCTTGTTGCTAAGGCTCCTGGCATTGGCACACATGGCTTTCCATGATTTGACCTCCCTAGACTGTTTTGCTGTTGTACTCCAGCCCCTTCCTTGGTTGTCCTTTATACCTGGTTCTCCTTGCTGTCTGCCTTTCTGCTGAATTTTGCCCCTTTTCTGCCTATCCACCTCTTGGGCGCTAATCTCCATCTTTTGCACACTGCTTTGTACAGATAGCCACTCCTCCGGTTCACTGGTTCCACTGCTAGCTGTGGGGGGGTGAGCAAGTAGGTATCCTCCTTGCTGGCCTGCCACCCCCCCTTTGCTAGTTTAAATGCTTGTCAATGTAGCATTTAAACTTATCATTGAGTGCTTGGATTCCCCTCCGGGGTGGATGCAGGCCGTCAGGCTTGAACAAACCTTCATCCCTCCAGGTGGGTCCCCAGTCACCAATGAATCCAAACCCTTCCTCCTGGCGCCAGTTCTTCAACCATGAGTTAAAGTTCCTGGTGCATGCCCCTATGCTCTCCCTTGCCTCTACTTGAGGTAGTACTTCTGAGAAAGTGACAGAAGTAGCTACTTGCTTGAGACCCAATTTCCTAAACTCTTCCTGAACTTCCTTTGGCTCCCCATTTGCCAGGTCATTAGTACCCAGGTGGAAAATAACATCCAGCTCACCCTCCCGTCTTGTCTTCCCAGTGATCCCCAGGATCTTCTTTCCATCCCTCCATGCCGTGGCACCTGGTAGGCACCTCACCTCCCTGTCCTCTCCCTCCTGTGTTCCTAGCTGGATCCCTCTTATGATGGAATCCCCCACCAGGATTCACTTCCTCCTCTTCTGGGGTCCACTGCTCTCCCTGCTAAGGTCACCTCCTTGGCTAACCTCCACATCCTTTCCTTCCACTTCTCTGGGTACCTCTATTTGGTTGTCCCCATTTGCCAGTGTGGCATATGAGTTCTTAAGTTGAATAGGATCTGGGATGTGCCTCTGCCTGACCGCTCTAACCCTCCCTGAGCCCACTGTCATCCAAGTGCTCCTCGTTCTCGGCATCCTTTGAGGCAGTTGCATTGGACTGGGTGGTCTCTGGATAGGTGTGATGGTACTCCTGACCCAGTTTACTTCCACTCTGAGTCTGTCTACCTCATCCCGCAGTCCAGAGAGATGCATGCAGATAGGGCAGCACCTCAGTTTCCAGAAGGTCTGCCTGAATATGGCTGCCCTACAGCCACTGCATTGCATCACTCCCCACATTATACTGCAATTATACTGCTATTCCACTACTTGTCTGTTACTGAAGCTCTCCTAGTTCCCTTTTTATTAATTTACTGTTCTAAAAATCCTGCCACTGATCCTCAGATACTTTTCTTTTTAAAAAAAGAAAATAAACCAATAAATAAATAAATGAGTCAAAATACGTGTTGTGCTGAGGGTGGGCTTCTTCCCCCTTATGCCCCTCCTACTCCATACCCCTTACTATCCCCTGTGTTTAGCTCCTGTCAATCAGATTTAACAGGGCATTAAATTAAGAGTTGGGGGGGGGGCACAAATTTGCAGCAATTAAAGACAGCAAAGAAATACACCACCACTACATTTAAAATTTTCAACAGGGATTATATACAGATCTCCAGCATAGGGAGAGGACTTAGATAAGGCACTTGGGGAAGACATCATCAGGATGACAAATAAGGGGAGGTGCTACTAGTTGTGGACTTCAATCTGCCAGATGCGGACTGGAGCCTTCCAACTACAGCTTTGGCAAGGAGCAGGGCCATCCTTGACTCCCTACAAGGGGCTTTTCTTGGGCAACTAGTCAAAAACCTACTAGGGATGAGACAGTGCTGGACCTGGTGCTTACAAACAGGCACAGTATTGCAGATGTCACTGTGGGCAGTTCCCTGGGTACCAATGCTCATCTTACAATGTGGTGCAACATTAAAATAGAAGCAGAGGCAAACCACATGAGGATGAGGGTCCTGGACTTTAGGAGGGCAGATTTTAAAGAAATGCGAGACTTCCTCAGAAACTGCCTAGTGGTGGTGGTGGGGAGGATGCTAGGGAAGGGTAGAGGAACAGTGGGGAAAAATATGGGAGCACATAATTAAGGCAGCCAGACTCGGCATGAAAGAAATGAGTAAAATCACAAGGAAAAAGAATCCATTTTGGCAATGTAAAAAGCAAAATCCTGCACTCACCACCCAAGGTAGAAAAGATTGCTTACAAGCTTTTAAAGGTGCTTCATTTTATTTTCAAAAAGTGCAATGTGTCAGTTCCAGACGCGTTTCGTAATGTTCAGCTCCTTTTTACATTGCTATTTCTATAACCTAGTACCTAGGCCCTGTGCAACCTCTTTTGCTTTCCTATAAACCATTATGGCACTCTAAGGAAGTGCCCATGGTAGTGAAGGCCACTCCTCTAGAGTGCAGAGGGTGAGAGACAGGGAGATGTACCAAGTGAAACAGAGGGAAGCAGGTAATGCAGAGAGGAGAGCAAAAGCAAAGACAGAGCAAAGGATAGCCAAAGGGGTAGCGAATGGGCATAAAACTTTCTTCAGGTACACACTGTAAGTGAGAAGAGGAAAGCAAGGGGAAGGATAATGAGGATAAGGAGGATGGCAGAGGGAGGCTGCACAGAAGGGGCGAAGAAAAAACAGACATCCTAAACAGGTACTTATACTCAGTCTTTACAGTGGCAGGAGAGGGGGCGGTCTACCAGGGAGCAGCAGGAATAAGGGTGAGGAGGAGGCAAACTCAAGTCCATTTTCATAGGAAAGAGCCCTGAAGAAACTTACAGCTCTGAAATTGAGCAAGGCTATGGAATAGAGTAGGATACATTCAAGAGTACTAAAAGAACTCAGGAAAGTGTTGGATGCCCGTCTGATAGACTTATTCAACAGCTCACTGGAATTGGGTGTGGTTCTAGAGGACTGGAAGCGAGTGGATGTGATCATTCTACATAAGAGCGGCAGCAGGGATGAGGCTAGCAACTAGAGGTCAGTGAGCCTCACCTTAGTGGTGGGGAAATTAAAGGAAAGGTTGGCAGAGTATCTTGAATCAAGTGGACTGTAAGGCGAAAGGCAGAATCAATTCGAGGAGGTCATGCCAGACAAACCTGATTGATTTTTTTGCCTAGGTGACAAGGGAAATAATAGACCAGGGGAGGCCAGTTGACATGACCTAACTGGATTTTAGCAAGGCCTTTGACACAGTGCTAGGCAGGAGACTGATTAAGGAAATGTGCTGCCTAGGTGTGGGATCCAAAGTGGTGAATTGGGTTAGAAATTGTTTCATGGATAGGAAACAGAGGGTGGTGGTTAGCGGCACTCACTGTAAGGGCTCTGTACTGGAACTGGTCCTCTCCAATGTCTTCATAAATGACATTGCAGATGAACTGGAAGGGAAGGTATGTCTTTTTTGCAGATGATATCAAAATCTGTAATAGGGTGGACAGGGACATCATTTAGGGATAGCCAGAGGTTGCAGTTAAGACCTCTATGATTCCTTTGCAGCTCCTATGATGTCAATTGCAACCCCTAGAAACCCCTAAAGTAAGGTTTCCCTAGCATTTATTTATATAAAATGTGAATGTGGAGCTTTGAAGCGCAGTGATTCTGGTGAAATGACACTACTGAGGGTGGACGATCAGAAAGGGGTGGAAAGACTGTATAAGTATGTTGGGAAACTCGAGGAATGGTCAAAAACATGGCAGTTGGGATTCAGTGCCACAAAGTACAAAATTATGTACCTAGGGTATAGGAACCCAGGAACTGAGTATAGAATGGGGGTAGGTACTCTCAGACACTAAGCAGGAAAGGGACCTTAGGGTTATATCCGATGACCTCAAAGTGGCAGGACTGTGACAAAGCAGTGGGCAGGGATAGTGCAATGCTGGGATGCACTGGCAGAGGAATCTCCAACAGGAGAAGGTAGGTGGTGTTACCCTTGTATTGCTCACTGGTGAGACCCCACCTGGAGTATTGTGTCCCGTTCAGAAGGCCGCACCTCAGAAAGGACAGAAAGGACATAGACAGGGTGGAGGCAGTCCAGAGGAGGGCAACTAAAATGGTGCAGAGGTTGTACCAAAAGCCCTCCGAGGAGAGACTGAGGGATCTCAACATGTGTGCCCTAGAAGCAAGGAGAGTGAGAAGTGACATGATAGAGATCTACAAGCACCTCACAGGGGTGAACAGGGTCAGGAAAGGAGGCCCTTTCAAAGGAGGAACTGAGGAAGAGCACCAGAACCAGAGGGCATGCGATGAAGCTGGAGTGGGCAGAAATTAAAGGAGGATGTGAGGAGTACAACTTAATTGAAAGAGTGGCATATGCCTGGAATAGCCTTCCAATGGAAGTTGTGGAGGTGAAAACAGTAGAAGGCTTCAAGCACATGTGGGATAGACACGTGGGAATACTAGTAAATAGGCAGAGAGGAGGACGAGTCACCAGAGACCAGTTAGGGTTTGGGGAGGCAGACTAGTCAGGGACCATCTGGGCAGATGGGGTGGGCCATGTGACCAATTTCTGCTGATAGATTCTATGGGCCCAATTCCAGAACAGTTGTGCATGTCACAAAGTGACTTGTGCCAAACATTTTGGTGCAAGTAGCACTTTGCGCCATGCGTTACGATGATCTATATTCCAGAAGGCAGCCTGCACCAAAGATGGGCTACACCACTGGCTTCACCATAAACCCCCATGCGACATGGTGCAAGAGGGTTTATGGCAGCAATTATGCCCGATTCCAAGGGGGTGGCTGATGAAATAGCAAATGTGCTATTCCAAGACAACCCACAGAGGACAATGGTCTAAGTACAATTAGACCAGCAATTAGCGGGTCTAAGTGTACTCTATGTCCACCAGGGGTGCACCTCCGTGCCAAGTGCCCCAACAGCCACCCCCCCACTGTACAACAGAAGCCCCCACCCATCCCCCAATGTCAGGGTAGCCCTCTGTGGGCTGCTGTCACCCCCAGGCCTCACAGGTGCACCGTGATGCACACTGATACATGCCATTTGCTCTGTGCAAAGGCCTCTTACACAGTCCCTTGCACTGAGCAAATAATGGTGATCAAGACCTTGCCTTATCCTGTACAATCCTAGTGGTTGGTGGAGGTACTGCAGGTGGCTCCCCTGCCAATTGCCGGACCGATTCAAAAGAAATTATTCACCCTGGTGCCAGTGCAGTGTCCCCCCCAATGATCGCCGGATTGAGAACATACACATAAGTGTCCCTGGTGTCTAGTGGTCCCCCCCACTGATCACCAATCGCTGGAATGAGTACATACACATAAGTGTCCATGGCATCTAGTGATCCTCCTGACTGCTGGCCCAATATTAAAACTATGTATTCCTTGGTGTCCAGTGGTCCCTCCACCCACCTGCACCCTTTCTGGATATAGTCATCAGTATTCCCTGGTGTCCAATGATCCCACCCCCCATCCACACCCATGCCCAATATAGTTATCAGTATTCCCTGATATCAAGTCGTCCCACCCCTACCCGCTCCCTGATCCTCAGTAAAATAAATGAAGCCCATTCCCTGGCCTCTAGTGAACCCCCCTCTCTATCCCCAATCCCATGTAAAATAACCAAATATCTCTTTCCTGGCATGTATCTAACCCCCCTCCCACCACCTCGGCAGGTAGTGCCCCAGCAACCCGCTATTCCCCATCCTGAACCTGAGCCAGTGACCAGCATATTCCTCCTCTCTCTCTCTCTCCACTATGGCTGGCCACCAACTGGGCTGTCAATGAGCACATACTGAATACAGTACATGCTCACTGAGTGACATGAGCTGTCACTCAGTGAGCACATACTGTATACAGTATGCACTTATTGACAAGCAGTGGAAACTAACTGGCCATGGTGGAGAGGAGGAGGGTGTGCCAGTCAGCTGGCTTGTCTGGGATGGGGGGCAGGGTGATGGGGGGCACTACTCATTGGATGGGGCGAGGGGTTCTGCTATCTGCCAGGAAGGGATGTTTGGTATTTTACAGGATCTGGAGAGAGAGGGCTCTGCTAGATGCCAGGCAATGGATTTCATTTATTTTGAGGGGGATCAGGGCGGGGCCACTGGACACCAGGGAATACTGATGACTATATCAGGCATGAGTGTGGGTGGGAAGGGCAGGGCCACTGGACAACAAGGAATACATAGTTTTAGTTTCGGGCCAGCGATCAGTGGGGGGACAACTAGATGGGGACACTTATGTATATGTACTCATTCCAGTGATTGGCAGTGGAGGAACACCACTAGATGCCAGGAGCACTTATGTTATGTACTCAGTTTGGCGATCATGATGGGGGGAACATAGGCACCAGGGTAAATTATTTTTTTTAATCAGCTGGTGATTGATGGGGGGGGGGAGGCATTAGCACCATGGACAGAGGGCTGCTTATGGGTTAGGGACTGAGAGTGGGGCATGCTATACTCCAGTGCAGCCCATGTAAATGAGCCCAGAATGGGCATGCAGATGGCCACATCATACCCTGCATGCCCAATGGCCCATTTACATGGCTGCTTTTGTGAGTTCCAAATAGCGCACCTTCGCTATTCATTGTGGGGCTATACTCCTGGCTGTATGTTGGGTTGCACTAGTGAGGTTAATGGCAGTGGTACTGGGGTTAGCGATGACTCGTCCTGGCACCATTCACAGTTGAATCATGCAGGTGCATTATCTGAATAGCAACCTTTGACACCTGTACAATTGCAAAGCACAGCTTAAACTTTTGCACTGTTTTTTTTTTAAATCATAATTTATTATAATTTTCATTACACATTGCACAGTCAAGACATCACATAACATATAGACATATGTAGACATACAGAATAAAAATTATTCAAAACATATCACACATAAAATTGGAAAGATAAGAGGGGGGTACAAAGGGGAGATGGGAAGAGGGGAAGGTGATAGCACACCAATGACAATTCTTTGATCCCCAACCGTTATATTACTGATATTTATACTTAAAGACACACATAACATTAGATCACCGGGGGCATAACGAAGATCTTATCCACTTAAGCATATCGGGCTAGGATTTCTAAAACATTGACCTTTTCATTCTCTGCCTGATAATGAAAGAAAGGAAGCCATCTACTCTTAAATTTCTCTTTACCTAGACGGATCTTAGCCGTTAGTTCCTCCATGTCTAACGCATCCAGACAGATCAAATACCAGGTCTCAATAGTGGGAACATCTTGAGTTAGCCAGCTGCGTGTAACGGCTTTAAAGGCCACGGCCACCACTATATGATACAAATACTGCTGGGCCTTGGTCTTAATTGTTGGAGGGAATAACCCCAAGATCCAGTTCACTGGGTTTCCTGGTAAATCAAAACCAAAAATGATTTTCAAAGCAGTCAAAAGCGACTGCCAAAAAACTTACAGATTAGGGCACTCCCAAACAATATGTGTATGTGTTCCCCTGTCCCAACAACCCCACCAACAGAGCTCCGAAGGGTACTGACCATAGTGCTTGGAAATTACTGGTGTCCTAAAACACCGGATCACAATCTTCCATCTAAACTCTCTCTCCAGGCATACGAGCAGTAGTGGAGTGGACTGCCTGCCAGGACCTCACCCAGTCCGAGTCCTCCAGCTCCCAACCCACCTCAGCCCTCCATGCTTGTTTAAGTTTAACCAATAAATCCTTCTCAAGGGCGGAGAACAATATAACCAGTCTGGAAATTAAACCTTTAGGGGTCTTAAGACAGATTTCATGTAACAGCATCTCTGAAGAGGGTTACTATTAGGGCCTTTCCTAAATTCACCTATTCTTTCCTTCTCAAGTAAAAAATGATGAAGTTGTAAGTATCTAAATAAGTCTTGAGAGGGGAGCTCATATTCAGTTGAGAGTTGTTGAATTGATTTAAGGGAATATTCTCTATACAATTGACCTAGAGTTACCAAACCTTTCCTTACCCATCTGACAATCCCCATGTCCCATCTGAGAGGTGCAAAATCAAGATGTGCTCTGATAGGAGTGTTACCTCCTATTAATATAGGAAGTCTCAGCCTTCTGTTTACCTCTAACCAAGCAGTTTTAATGACTTCTGTCCTAGGATTATTTATGCGCAGACATGAAACTCCTTTTCGGTCCATAAACCTTAAGTCTTGCACGTCTCCCAGCGAGGAGGGGGGTCTTTCTATCTCGACCCAGAGGGGGGATTCTTCATTTGGCAGGGCAGAGGCCAACAGGTGAATCTGGGAGGCCCAGTAGTATTTTTTAAAATCTGGGAGACTAAGGCCACCTTTCTCTTTAGATGCAGTTAGGACATTCCATCTCACCCTAGGACATTTGCATGCCCAAATGAACTTGGAGATTGAGGACTCAAGGGATTACCAGAAATGGTCAGGAGGTTTGAGGGTCAAGGACTGAAAAAGAAAAAGAAAGCGAGGGAGCACATTCGTACGTATACTCTCAATACATCCCATTAAAGAGAGGGAGGGATCTCTCCCCATCTACTGAGGTCTGCCTGAAGTGTCTGAAATAGCTTGAAGTGATTAACTGAGTATAATTCATTTATATCATTAGGGACCCAGACCCCCAAGTATCTAAAACTCTCCTTTGACCATTTATAGTTGCCAATGATTGGGAGTGTATCTTGGTGTGTCTTGCCCAAAGGCAGCAATTCAGTCTTAGAATCATTAATTTTAAAACCAGAGACTTTACCAAAATCTTCCAACAGGTAATTGACCATAGATATCTGGCTGACTGGGTCCTCTAAATACAGCAGAGTATCAACAGCATACAACAAAATTCTAGCTTCTACCCCTCCCACCCTAATGCCTTTATATTCCTCTGATTGTCTAATAAGAGCTGCGAGTGGTTCCATACTAAGGCCGAAGAGAAGTGGAGACAGAGGGCACCCTTGTCTGGTACCTCTACAAATTTTAATTTTTTTATACATGACCCCATTAACCTTTACCCATGTCCAAGGGATCCCTATATAGGTTAGCAATCCAACTATGGAACTTATCCCCAAATCTGAATTTAAGAAGAATATGGTCCAGAAAGACCCAGTCCAGGCGGTCGAATGCCTTCTCCGCATCAAGAGACATCACCACACAGAGAAGCCCAGGAAGGTGTGCTCCAGAGGCAGAGAGAGTGTTGAGTAAAATTCTAATATTATCCTGGATGTGTCTTCCAGGAATAAAACCCGTCTGATCCGGATGAATCAAAGTTGGAATAAATTTCTGAAGGCGAGCACCCAAAATTTGTGCGAAAATCTTCGCATCTTGATTAATCAGAGATGGGACAGTAACTTTCACAGACAGTGGGATCTTTCCCGGGCTTGGGAAGAAGGGTAGCCACCGGCTCCCCCCAAGAGGGTGGAGTGGCACCCTCTTCATGTGCAACATTACAAACCTTCAGTATTAGAGGAGCTCAATCAACCAAAAAGTATTGATAGAATTCGGCAGTGAAGCCGTCAGATCCTGGTGCTTTTCCTCTATTAAGGGACTTAATTATTCTTTTCACCTCTGTCTCCGAAATGGTGGCCTCTAACAATCTTTTCTGAGAGTCTTCCAATTTAGGGAGAGAAGTTCACCATAGGAGCTCTGCAACCATCTTGTGATGATCTAGGGATCTTTCTTGACTATATAATTTAGAAAAATATGTACAAAACTCATCTGCAATCTGAGGGGATTTGTCAAGTTTAACCCTGAGTGTAGTGCTCTGATTCGGGGGATAGATCTATCCGCTTCTTGTTTTCTTAGACGTAGAACTAACAAATGAGTTGCTCTATTGCCGACCTCATAATATCTCTGTCTGGTATATCGGAGGAAATTCTCTGTCTTTCTTCTCATTTCACTATTATACGATTCCCTAGTTTCCTTCAGTTTCAACAAAATGGTTGGCTCTCTAGATCTTTTATGTTCTTGTTCCAGTCTGGTCAGGTCATTCAATAACCCCTCTACCTTTGCTTTATGAAGCTTATGCTTATGAGAAGCGTAACTAATAATTTTTCCTCTAAGGACTGCTTTTAAGCCATCCCAGATGAACCAACTATGTGTATCCTCCTCCCTATTTTCCTGCATATAAAATCGGGTGGTGTCCTTCATTTGGTCCACAAAAACCTTGTCATTCAGTAGACCTGAGTCCAAGTACCAAGCCCCTTTATCTTTAGTATCTGACCACTGAAAGGCTGCAGCGATTATGGCATGATCTGAAAAAGTAACTGGGTGGATAATCATATCCACCACAGTGTGTGCATTCACCTTTTGCATATAAAACCTATCTAACCTAGAGTAGGGGCCGGAGGACTCAGAGTAAAAGGTGTAGTCACAGACACAAGGATTTTGCAATCTCCAGGGATCCGCAAGGCCACCCTCTATGATTAATGACCGAGTAACCAGGAACTGAAACACCCGCCCCCCACCCGGCCACCCATGATCTAATCCCATGATCCTCCTCCCACCATCGCTTCAAAACCTCTCTGGAACTTCATGACCCTCCCACCATATGTCCCTGTACCTCGTAGTACTCCTAATCAACCTGTACACTGCAGGCCCTCAGTGCCCCCTGCACTTACTTTCCCGAATTGGTAGTGGTCACCCACTCATTAATCCTGCTGCCCTCCCCCAAGCCCTCCAAAATTGTCCAGCAATTGTCTCATGTCCCATTCCTGGATGTAACATGTTCCACTGATCTCTTATGATGTATTGCTCCCTTATTCCTCCAAAGTTATGTCTATTATTTTCTTGTTTGCCAAACTGTTTTCTTTTTACCTACTATGTTAGCTGCCTATCTTAAGTTGTTTTTGTACCATCTGTTTCTAACTGACTCATTCACTTCTATGGTATGCATGTATGTAATTGACTCCTCCACTGTTATTGTATGCTTCTACCCTTGTAACCCTCCTGGGTCGCACCTGAAAATAGGCACTTGGCTGTCTAGTGTGCCTTACCCGGTTAACAAAAACAAACAAATAAATAAATAAATAATTCTGGGTTTTCCACACAATTCCAATCACCTGCGAGGATGATACGGCCAGGGGACAGGGAGGCCACCTTGGAAAAGAAGTGACAAAAAAAAGCTCCTGTTGGTGGGGTGGGGGCATACACTGAAGCAACGTGTATGGAGTGACCCATAAACACCCCGGAAATAATAACAAATCTGCCCGAACCCTCAATTAAGGTCTTATGAATGTTAAAGGGTAGGCCTCTTCTGATCAAAATCACCACCCCAGACTTAGAGGCGTCTGGATGGGAGTCAGAATATACTGACCCAACCCACATTCTTCTCAACTTTGCATGTTCTGAAGAAGAAAGTTTGGTTTTCTGTATGTAGGCTAAGTCACATTTTTATCGACCCAGTTCTTGAATGACTCTGGTTCTTTTTACTACTCCATTAATACCTTTAACATTAATCGAGGCAATTTTAAGAGCCATCATGAGAAAACAGATAGCATATCATACCCCCAAACCCTGTACCAATACCATATTCTTTTCAATAGAGGACCATTCTGCACGGAGAAAGGTGTGCTTAATGGGTTAAAAAAAAATTACAAATACCTAGACACACATAAGATATTTGATAAGAAAGTAATAAAAAAAAAAGAAACACTATAAGAAACTGGGGAAAACATACCCAGTGTGACTTTAAGTGCAGGTCAAAAATAAGAATTGGAACCAGTTAGTCACTGAGTACCAAAGCTCTTCAGAGCTTAGCCCTGAGGACTGATGGGTAGCCTCAGGAGAATAAGGCCCTAGACCTTAATATAGGAGTCAAGCGTCAATATGCTAAGGGCTGAGCACCTAGATAACCAGGGGCCTAAACCCTTTCCTACAGTAATTTTAATTCTTCCGGGTTATCCGGTGGTCCGGGCAAATAACCCCGGGCAATTTTGAACACCAACTTATAGTAATCGAATCACAACATTAGTGTACTGAAATTACAATTTAAGAATATAACTGTTTGTTTTAGTAAGTCAGAGTTGTATAGCTCTACAGTAATAACAATTAACCTGTAGGTATCATCTTCTGCCAGAGAAAATAATAGGCCTCCAGATAAATCATTACTTCTGAAGGAGAACACCAGCAAATGTACAGTCCTCTCGGACCCCTCCCCCCCCGGGACAAAACAACCTGGAGAAAAGGATCTATTAGGCTTGGGTCAATCACATTCTGAAGGGTACTGAATCCTGAGAGTGTTTAATTTAAAAGTATAAAGCATAGCACCCCAGTTGTAACATGCAGGCCTTTGATAGGTATCTGATATAAGTTATTAATGAAAGCCTCTACCCAGCCTACTATTAGCTGTAACATTCATCGCTACAGTATGGCGCAGCAAACAAATAATTATCTCCAGTCTAATTGGAATGCAAAACATCAGAGCAAAAGTGCCCTGTTCTAATATACAGGCCTACAATAAGTATCTGATTTAGACCTTAGATGAAAGCCTCCACCCAGCCTATTATTAGCAAAAATATTCGACGCTACATTATGGCGCAGCAGATAAATATTTATCCACAGTCTACTTGGATTATAGCTAGGATTAACAGTAAACTGTCTGCCTGTTACACATTATAACAATTAGAAAATAAATCAGAAGTGCCCAAAGCGTACTTATCTACAGTCCAGCTCCTATTCTGGCTTCAGGTGATGAGGATCAGTGGGGGTAATAATCACAGATGGGAGCCAGGAAGTTGTGCTTCAATATCAATGTCCCACTCGAAATGAGCCACCTACTGTTCCAGGGCCTATTCAGATTAAGCAACTTGGAAAATTAACTAAAAGCACCAGCCCAACAAATCAAAAACAGTCCTGGAAATAGGTATTGAAGAAGTAAGTTCAGTAAGCCAAAAGTGTCTCCATTTCACTGTATATCCCACAAGCACCAGAGCATAAAAAGCCCTGAATGTCCAGAACAATGAAGAAGACTGATCTGCGAACCGCACAGAAATCTTCAGGTCTTCTTTTTCTGGAGCCATTTAGGGAGGTCTGCATGCAAAGGCAGTAAAATATCTCCTCTTCTCCCTGCGCGTTTATTAGGGCCAGGGGTCACTGACCAGAGTAATTATTTTATTTCCTTCTCCGCATGTTCCTCCTTGGTATCAGGAACTGGAATCTCCATGGCATTGAGGTAAGGGGTAGCTACTAGCAGCTAGTCAAATACTTTGACCCCTTCTTTGTCTTGGATCCATAGCCTCATGGGGTATCTAAGGTATGCCTTGCTGCCTTTTTCTCTGAGGGCCTTGACTACCATCAAAGTGTTGTTCCTTTTAGCAAGCATTAGTGGAGGATAGTCCTGATCTGGGTAAACTTTCTGACTGTCGAGATTAAGATCCCTTTTAGCCCAGCCCATTCTGAATACTTTTTCCTTTGTGGTATAGTGTAGGAATCGAACTATGATAGCTCTGGGGGGGGAGCGCCTTGTTTTGGTTTTGGCACAATGGCCCGGTGAGCTCATTCGACATCCAAATTAAAATCCTCCCCTAGGTCTAACTCCTTCTTCAGCCAGGCATCCATATAATCTTCCATATTGGGAGGTTCTAGTCCTTCTGAGATCCCAAAGATCTGTAGATTGTTTCGGTGAGCCCTCACCTCTGCGTCCTCCACCCTCAAAGTCAGTTCCTGCTCCCTCCTATGTAGGTATGCAAGGGATCTTCCATAGGCCATATGCTTTCCCTGTAAATTCTCAATCTGGGCCTCTATATCCACTGTACGATTTTTCTAGTTTTTTAAAGTCTCTCTGTATGCCCGAGATTCTGGCATCAATATGATGTAGTATTTTAATCATATGATAACCATCTGCTTTTGTGAGTGTGGAAGCAGCATCCAACTCAGAACCCTCTGATTCATCTCCTGAGGCTGTGAAGATTGAGGACCGGGAGAGCGCCAGGCTGGAACGCCTCTGAGAGGTTTTGTCCACTGAAGTGCATCTGCTAGGAGCAGGAGGTCTCTTTTTAGTTCACCCCATATCCAAGTGTAGTACAGCACAGCAATCACTTAGTTTTTGTACACTTTAACACTCAATGGTGACCGATTACAGAAATTTAGGCTGGCCAAGGTTACAGAGCTCTGCCCTAGACTGCCATCTATACGCATGATGTCACCAGAAGTCTTGCACTGTGCTTTTTGACTTTTTGTGAATCTAGCCCCCTGATCTTTTGTTTGCTGGTCCCACTATCCTCATTGGGCTAACTATAGTCACAAAGGACTGTACATGCTCCCAAGAGAACAGCAGGACTTGCAAATGACCTGTCATTCCTATGGAAGAGACACAGCCTTTGATGCAGCATTTTAATGAGCTGGTTTACATGCTACTCATTAGAAAGAAAACAATCAAGTTCCACACACAAACATCAGAAGTGCTGTACCCATTCTAGTACATTATCCTTAAGATCAGAAATTTGGTATTCATCATTAATTACTTTCCTGGGGTGTGTAAAAACATAGTTTCAGTGTTTTGTTTTTTAATTCAACACTGATTTATGGGAGAGAAACCATCACCGGAGTTTATCAAAAGCTGATTGAAAATAAATTTGTAGACCTGCCAATTCTCTACTAGAACCAAAGATAACATCATCAACTGCATGGAGTATTAAGCTGGAACAGGTATATACAGAAATAATAGTGCTAAGAAATAAGGAAAATAATATAGTCCCCCAGGACTGATCCTTGGAGAACCCTGACTTAATGGATCTGAACACTGAGCTTACTCCATTAGTTAAGGTTTTATAGGATCTCCTATTTAGATAACTGGAATACTATGTCACAACACCACTAGAAAATGTAGACTTCTCCAGTGATTGAGTAAGTAATTCATAGTCAACAGAGCTGAAAGCCTTGGTGAGGTTAACAAAAACTGATGTCATATGGTGTCCCTTGTCAAGAGACCTATGGGCAAGGTCAGTGAACCTCATCAAGGCCATCTTGTCATTGTGGTGAAATCTGAAGCAATATTGTGAACAATTTAGCAGATTATGCTAAACTAATATAGGTACTGACTCATTTGATAGAATACAATCTTCTCAAAAAGTTTGGAAAGGGGTGTGAGCAGAGACATGGGATGGTAGTTACAGACTGCAAACATAGATCAAGGTTTGTGGCCTGGTTTGATGATAGCATTTTTTCATGCTTTCACTAATACTCCATGATGTAATGAATAATTGATAAGCTTGGTAAGGGGAACATCTAAACTTTTAACCCTTGAGAACCAGAATAAGGACCTGTATTGGCTTAATGAATTACTTCATCATGTGACAATGTCTAATAGTCTGTTTTAATTCTTACCTATAAAATGGTATTGGCTTTTTCTAACTTCAGATTGGTTAGAGACCATACTAACAGTGAAGTTAACACAGTACAAAATTATACTTCATAAAAATCCCTGGTAACCAATCTTTTCAACCTCATAAAATCAGTGAGCCTTGTCAGACACAGTTTTCCAACACACACATGGCTGCCACCTTTACTCATAAAAACCTTCAGCTAGGCCCTAAAAATAAAACTGCCTTAAATTAAAAAAACAAAAACAAAAAACAAACACATAATAATAATTAAATGTTATTTGCCCTCATAATCCTCTTTTCACACACATACATAAATTATAAAATTAAGTTCTTCAGTACTTAGTTTTCAAAGTTTGGTGTTTCTTTGCTGACCACGCAAAATCATCCTCCTATTCTTACTTACTTACCAAGGAAATCTCTGCAGCTTGACCTGCTACAGATAACTGGAAATGAGTCTGTTTGGTCTATGTTTGCTTACCTGGTAAAATATGTATAAATAAAAAAATAAATAAAAAAATATTATTAAAAGGGCCGCAGGAATGCTAAATCTGACTGGTTTTCAGCATTCTGAGAGCCTTATGTTAATCTCCTTATTAATGTACTTGTACAGTCTGATTACTTGTGCACTGTTTTGAAACAATTAGTCTCTCTTTACCTCAGCAGCATTCCATTTCTAGAATTTATGACTGCCATTAGAGGTAGGGTAGCACTGATAAAAATGTTTCTATTCACTGACTTACTTAGTTATATGCTGCCAGTGATGTGGTTTTGTTGACCCCCTCTGATGGACCTGTTGCCAATTGAAAATTTGGGTTTGAAGGTAGTGCTGAAAAAGCTGTCATTGGTCATGGCATAAGTACAGTGCTCCCTTGCTGTAACTAGCAAAATGGGAGCCATAACATGAGTTCGTCATAGTGCCCTGTTCGTTATGTCAAGGGATGCTAAAAAATGCTTAATAAAAAAGAGCATTATGTGCACTAAAAGTTCACCACACCACATCAATATGCTCACTAAATTGGATCCTGATGCAGTCCTAGATCACCTAATAATTTCATTACATGCATTCCCAGCATGATACAGTTTTAGAGTATTTTAATGTACTTGCCTCCAGTTTTATACTCACATCATGCCTGCTGCTTATGACCCCAACTGCAACTCATCCTATCTGGTAGCTTCCCATAGGATGTAAAACTACCCGATGATGAAAGAAAGGTACAATACCTCCTCAAATGTTTTTGGAAATACAGTCACAGACATCCATTTACAGAAGCACAAACATGGAAATCTATAATAGACATGCAGCCTTAGTCAGTAGCAGCACCCAAACATGGAAAGTGATCTGGTGTGTACACTATGGATAGTAGAGCTCATAACTTAATGAATGAAATATAGAATAATGCATGGGGAAGTGTGTATAACAAGGATTTTATGCACACTGAGGGTGTACATAAAATCCTCATTTACACACTTCCCCATGTTTTATTTTTTGTATTTACTGGTTCATCAGGTTCATGTTAGTGCAGCCACACCTGAGGCATCAATCATCACTCATTTCTTTCCCCTCCTCCTCTAACCACAGCCTCATTTGAAGTGGGGTGATTTCAGAAGAAGAGTGGAGTGGAATATGGATTTCCCTGACACTATCTCACCTGCTGCTGCCCGATGCCTGATAGTGTTGGCATAGTGGAGAGAGCGAACAAACTTTATTTTCAGCTTCAATTTGTGTTATTTTCCTGCTCCTCGATCAATATTTGAACTGCCAAGATGTCTGTCATTTGTGTTGGCAGTTTTCATGAGGGAATGCGAGCGAATGGCCAGCATGACAACAGAACCTGGCACAGGTGTTCCACTGGAGTCAAGAGGTATTTTTAGAATTCTTTTTGAAAGGTAGTTTACGGAACTCAGTTATTCACACGTGTGAATAATGGAGTTTGTGAGGTTCTACCTGTGATAGATTATAGGCACTAACCAGTAAATATATTACTTTTCCTTACAGTAAAATGAGCTTCCTCCAGTCACCTCTAACCTTAAGAAAGAGTCTCTCAACTTTCATCATGTTGCAGTTTGGGGAGGTTTTACTTGTGAAGTTCGTGAACAGCTGATAATTTGCTCTGTATATATATATATATATATATATATATATACACACACACATACACCCCACACCACTATTTCAATAAGAAAGACTTTTAGTTCTTTAAAAAAAAATCTAAATGTCTTTCTTATTTTCCCGCCTGTTACTGTAATATATTTTTTGGGGAAAGTGTTGCCATGGACACCGTAGTGACGTTGCACAAAGCACCAAGCAACACCATATTCTTCAATCAGAATCAGCTGGTACTGTAAGACGGATGGACTATTTTACTTTAAATCCTCTTTTCTAATGGAATTAAACACAATATAAAGTACTGTATGTTTTAAACACTTTTTTTCCCTTTTATAATAACAGTAAGGCACTCCCAGGGGTTATGTTAATGTTCTTAATCACCCCTTGGGGCTATATGGTACTTGGCTGCGTCTCAAGCCACATTACATCCCCAAGGGGTTATTAAGTAGAACATTAACATAACCACTGGTTGTGCCTTATTGCTTAAAAATAAAACAGAAGCCCTGGTTCTAACTGAAGCATTCTGTTATGTGATTGTAGTGGAGAACATTCTGACAGAAGAACTAAGCAAATATTCAAATTCTTATATTCTGTCCATAGTTAAACATTCCATTTACTGAATGTAGGGAAGATGGAAAAGAAACACTGTGTGGAAAAGGGAGGAAATAATATAAAGAAAGAGGAGGAGGAAAGATGAGGAAACAGGTCAGTTGGGATGGGTTGGGGAAAACAGGGCTTCAGGGGCTATTTAAAAAAATGTTTTACTGTGCATAGTATTTGAAGCTGAGATAGCAAGTGAATGCTGGGATGGGCTGGGACTATTTTGTAGTTCTGAGGTAGTTCTGTTTGAGGAAGAGCTTTTATCTTGTATATTTCAGCTTAATAAACAAGACAGCTTTATTTTTTTTCTCTAAAATGTTCACTCCCATTTGTACCATCAATTTGTAACCACCCTCACCCGTGAAGTGAGGGACTTTGCCTGTAGTTGGTAGCTGGGCAAAGTCTTTTAAGGCATGGTGCATGGGTTCAAGGTACTGTATAAAATGGGTACAGAATGCAGTATGGTGCCTCCACCTATGGGTTTCTTTTGACAGTGAGCTTTCCATCACAGCACCTACTTTTTATGCAAAGCAGGCAATGAATAACAGTAAAAATAATAGTGGCAGGATATCCAGCAATTGTATGCAAATACTCAAGGGATTTATTTGTTTTTCGAGAAAGCAAAGGATAACCTTTCCCTTCTTATTTTATCAGCTGTTTGCCTTACTACAAATGGCAACCTGTTGCAAAATCTGAAGTCGACATTAACAGAAAACATGAATTGTTATGTGAAATTCCTAGTAATCTATTATGTAAATATTTCAACCCCTTTATGACCACTTGCATGCCATAAGCTACTCAAGTTCTTGTTGTTACTTAGTTATGCAGTTGAGTGATAAAAGCCTTGGGTCTTGTCATGCAGTGAGTATCCTCTCTTACCATGGCTGGGAGTGAAGCACTGGGAGAAGCCCAGTGGGGCCACAATGAGGGAACTTCAGTAGCCAATCTTTGACCCATAATGAAACATACATAGAAACATAGAAGTTGACGGCAGATAAGGACCGCAAGGCCCATCCAGTCTGCCCATTTCTTTTTCTACCTTATAAATGTACCATCGGCCTTTGCTCTGTCAGTGACCTATCTATTCATAGTCATTTGTATTGCTCCTTATGTCTATCCATGCCTGTTTGAAGCCCTGCACTGTATTCATAGCCACCACTTCTTGTGGTAAGCCATTCCATGCATCTACCACCCTTTCTGTGAAAAGAATTTCCTCACATTTCCCCTTAATCGGCCTCCCTCTAATCTCATGCTGTGTCCTCTTGTCCTGCTATTTTCTTATATTTAAACATGTTAGACTCTTTCACCTTGTTTATGCCCTTAAGGTGTTTAAATGTCTCGATCATATCACCTCTCTCCCTCCTTTGCTCAGGGTACCATATTGAGCTCCGTTAATCTGTCCTATATGTCTTCTGATGCAGTCCCTGCACCATTTTGGTTGCCCTTCTCTGGACTGCCTCAATTTGATTAATGTCCTTGTGAAGGTGTGGCCTCCAATACTGCCGCAGTACTCAGATGGGCCTAACCAATGTCTTGTACAGAGGATTATTACCTCCCTCTTACGACTTGTGATACCCCTACTAATCACCTAACACCCCCTAGCCTTACCTACTGCTTTAGAGGTCTGCTTGGATGATTTTAGGTCATCAGTGATGATGATGCCCAAGTCTCTTTCTTCCTTTGTGACTGCTAGCAACTCCTCCCAGCCTATAAGTGGCTTCAGGGTTTCTCTTCCCTATGTGCATGATTTTGCACTTCTTTGCATTAAATCCCAGTTGCCACTCTTCTGACCATTCTGCTAGTTTATCAGATCTCTTCTCATTCTGCCCACCCATCTGGATCATCTACTCTGTTGCAGATCTTGGTGTCATCTGCAAACAGACAAGCCTTACCCTCTAGTCCATCTGCGGGTCACTAATGAAGATGTTGAATAGGACTGGCCCAGGACTGATCCCCAAGTACCCCACTTGTGACTTGCATCTCTTCTGACTGTATACCATTTACCACCACTCTCTGTTTTCTGCCAGTCAACCAGTTTGCCACCCAGTTGACCAACTTCTGACCACCCGAGCCTACCTAGCTTATTTATCAATCTTCTATGTGGAACAGTGTCAAAAGCTTTGCTGAAGTCAAGGTAGCGACATCAACTGCTCCCCTTGGTCCACCACTCTGTTACCCAGTCAAAGAAATCTATGAGATTAGTTTGACAGGACCTTCCTTTGTAAACCCATGCTGTCTTGGATCCTGTGCCCTATGGTTCCAGGTGTTGCACTATCCTTTCCTTAAGGGTGCCTCCATAATCTTGCCCACTACTGAGGTAAGACTGGCCGGTCTGTAGTTCCCGCCTCCTCCCTGCTACCACTCTTGTGGGTGGGATCACATGAGCCTTTCTCCAGTCTTCTGGGACCTCTCCTGTGCTCAGAGACTCACTAAACAATTCTGCTAATGGCTCTGCTAGTTCCTCCTTTAGCTCCTTAAGTACCCTGGGATGTATGCCATCAGGTCCCATTGCCTTATCCACCCTGAGCTTGGCAAGCTCTTGTAGGACCCTTTCTTTTGTGAAGGGAGTAGTGCTCACCTCCCTCCCCCCTGTGTCCATGATGCTGAGCTGTGGGCCCTGCCCTACCTTCTCTTCAGTAAATACTGAGCAAAAGTATCTATTTAGGATAGATGCCTTTACAGGGTCCTCCTCCTCACATGCTCCCTTTCTCCATTAAGCTTAGCAATACCCCTCTGGACTTTCTCCTTTCACTAATGTATCTATAGAAAGTCTTGTCACCTTCTTTTACTGTTCAGTGCTAGTGTTTCCTCAGTTTGGGACTTTGCCTGCCTTACTGCCTTACCTGCTTCCCTTAGGGCAGTTTGGTATGCCTCCCTATCTTCATCCGCTGTGTTCCCTTATATTTTCTGAAGGCCAGCCTTTTGGCTCTGACCCTTTCTGCTACTATATTTGAGAACCAAAGTGGTTTCCTTCTTCTTTTGCACTTCCTTTTCTGTCTAACACAATGGGATGTTGCTTCAAGTATTGTATCCTTAATGCTTGCCCACTTTGCCTGTACCTCCTCACCTGTGTTTCTTTTTGCCAGGGCTAGCTTAACTCTGTTGGCCATCTTATCAAAGTCAGCTCCTCTGAAGTCCCATATTTTTGCCTTGGAATGGGATGATTTAGATGTAGTAGCCAAATTGAACCATACCATGTGATGGTCACTGGCCCTCAGGTGACCTTCTACCTGGAGATCTGTGATCCCTTCTTTGTTAGTCAGTACTAGATCTAGGATAGCCCTGTCTCTTGTGGGTTGCTGTACCAGTTGTTGAGGCCCTCCCTGCAGGGAATCCACTATGAGTCTAGTTCTGGCAGATGTTCCTGCTGGTATTGACCAATCTGTATCTGGCATGTTGAAGTCTCCATTATCAGAACCTCCCTTTAGCTGTCATGTTTTGTATATCTTCTAACAGTAATGTGTCTATGTCCTCCCTCTGGTCTGGGGGCCTGTAGACAACCCCAGTTCTTATGGCTGTCCCATTACCTGTTTCCAGGGTGACCCACAGTTCTTCTGGCTCCTATGTGTATTCTGAATTTCTGTAGCTTTGATATTTTCATTAACATACAGGGCCACCTCCCCTTTTGCACCTCGGTCTCTTCTGAACAATACATATCCAGGTACTGAAGTCTCCCAAGTGTGGTTACTGGTAAACCACGTCTCACTAATTGCTACTATGTCCAGTTTAGCCTCTGACATTATTGCCTGCAGGTCTGGGATCTTATTTCCCAGGCTGTGAGCATTTGTGTACATGATTTTCCATTGGCCAGATTTTGGTGTGTTAGTTGTTGGGTGAAGTTTGGCATTACCCCTGTGCATCGTATGGGGAGACAAACCTTTTTTCTTACCTGGTGATGCAAATGAATAGCAAACACGCTGAATTCTGTTTGACCACTAGGCTGAGGGGAGGGGTGTTCTTCCCATTCGACGCATGGGTGCTGCACCCTCTCCCCATTTGCTAGTTTAAATATTCTGCAAAGACGTCAAACTTCTGCCCCAATGCACTGACTCCCTCTTTAGTCAGATGCAGTCCATCAAATTTAAAGAACTTTCGCTCCCAGAACTGTTGCCAGTTCCCTACAAATCTGTGTCCTTTTTCCTGGCACCAGTCCTTGAGCCAAGTGTTTAGCTCCCCTATCTCCCCTTCTCTGACCTTCCGTCCATCTGCTCCCTTCTCCCAGACTGGCAGGATCTCAGAGAAGGAGATGCCAGACGAAATAGATGATAGTTTGTCACCCAGCCTAGTCAGGTGTTCCTTGGTCTCCACAACTGACCGGCTGGCGAGATCATTAGTCCCTATGTGTACTAGGACATCAATGTTTTCTCCTGCTTTGTGAACAATTTTAGCACGGTCAGTGTCTCTCCATGCTGATGTACCTGGAGACATCTGACCATCACCCTGGCTGGAGATGGGTATCAACTCCCCAATCATGGAGTCTCCTATGATCAGAAGTTTTGGATTTCCTTTCTGCTTGTTTAGTTTTGGTTCCTGATTTGGGTGAGTATTGTTGTGCTAGCTCCTGTACGCAGTGTCCTGCTCTGCAGTGTCTTCTGCCTCTTTATTTGATTTCAGAGATAGAGGCAGATACCTGTTTGTAGTGTTTATATGGTTTTGGGGTAATGTGTTGGAGAGCAGAGTGATGGGGCACCTGATTTGCTCCTCCTAACCACCTGCCAACCTCCTGGACCAACTACCCTCTCTGGTCGAGGTTTTTCTGTTGGATGCTGGGGAAATGGCGGGTGGTTCTTATAATGTATTTCCTCTTCAATATGAAATTTGAGGCATGCAATCTCTGCCCATGCTGCCCGGAGCTGAGACCTAAGATCTCCAAAGGCCCAGCATGTAGGACAGTGTCCTAAATCCTGTAAGACTGTCCTTCTGAAAATTGTTCCACAGTACCTACAGTTAATGAAATCCATTCCAAATAAGTTGCTGGGTTTGTAACCTAGTCAGAGTAATTAGAAGAAAAAAAAAAATGCAAGTAATGGTTTAATTGTGCTTTGTTTAACTTGTTATAACAAGTTAAATTACTAGTGCCCTGTAAATGAGATCACCTTGTGGAGGCCCCACTGATCCGCCCCTTCCTGTTCTGCCACAGGAAATGTTACAACTGTGGTACCCTATAAAAGGAGTGTAGTGTGGGGTGGTTGGGGATGGGGGTGGGTGGCTGGGCCCTTCCCCTGCCAAAAAAGAAGAACCACGGACGAAAGAACAAGGAGGTAAGAGCAGATGATCTCATTTACAGGGCACTAGTAATTTAACTTGTTATAACAAGTTAAACAACTTGTTATAACAAGTTAAACAAAGCACAATGCTTTATAAAACACACAATTAAAACTAAAACTATTGCCAATCATAGACAATAGTGCATCGCTCAACTGTTCCCCCCCTCCTGGGAGGTCTCCCTTTTTTAATCACCTGGAATCTTGCCCCCCCCATATGGAAAGAGTGCTGACTTGATTTTCACAATAAGATTTTTAAAATAGGTTCAGAAAACCCTCCACACTGATTGGTCACATTACGTTACCATGCATCGAAAAGTAGTATATCAAAAAGGGAAAAATAGGGAGAAAAGAGAAACTGCTCCAGACTGCTGTGCTCTGAGTAAATACGACTACAGGAAAAGGAGAACACAGCACAACATATCACTTGAGTTCGGACAAGTGGCTGTCTTGTTGCAGCACTTTATTAAAAATGGTTCAGTCCAGCAAGTAAGGGATACTCCATTAACACTCCAATATTTCATGTCTATGCACTTCCACAGGGGGCTCTGCCCATTAATTCATGTCCCCTTCATATTCTACATTAATTAAAGTTACTGTGCAATAATAGTTTGAGTGAGAGAAAAATCAAGTTAGCATGAATCCCCAAAGTGCATAAAATGTGTGACATACACTTACATGGCAATATTAATTTCTCAATTATGAAGATAGCAAGCTGTGGATACTGTAATTTAGAAAAGCTATGTAGCATTTTTACCAAATAAAATTTCACATTTTATAAGGTAAATAATCCACTCCAGAGTGTGTACAGTATGCAATATTTTCGTTGCACTTCTCATGGGCAAAAGGACATTCAGCTTTGTGCCTCATATCTTCAGGACTGACTTACACTTCATTTGACAAGGAACAGTCTTAGGTCAGCAGTGGATGTTGAATACGTAATTCCAGCTGTCAACACTCCGTAGGGTACCAGATGTTTACTTATAAAGAATCAAAGTCTTGGAATTCCCTCCCTGTACAGTCACGTCCTATTGATGGACCCCTACCCTCTCTGCAAACCTTAAAAGAATGGTTTAAAGTTAAGCAGTTAGTTCCCTGTGCTTCTTGTCAGCAGATATTGAAAATGATCTGCATTGTTATTGCTTTTTAAATGGTGAGTAAAGCATTTCTATTACGATATTGTCTAGCGTAGTCTGAAAACATGTTTATTATTTATATTTTCTATGTCTTGTCTACCAATGGTTTTTATATGGAAACTATTTATAGCAGTTTATTTCAGAAATTGATCATAAGTAAGCACAAGTTCAACTGGTATGTACCCTCTTTCCTGTTTTTAAATAAAATCTTGAATCATATCTCTAGGGCATACATACAAAATATCCCTATTTAACATGTCTCTTCATGCACTATACTTTTCCCCACATGTCTGGATCTTATTATATGCTACTACTCCCTTGCTCCCTTTTTGCATGATTGCTACCCATCTTTCATGTTAAATTTTGTTACTTCTTATAGCTTTTACCTATACCAATTTTGTTGTGTAAATACCCATGCATTATTCCAACCATACTACTTTCATAATTGTGCCTTTCAGTACCTTATATTTTTTTTCACTTGACTGTTTTATTTAATTGTAAGCTGTC
The DNA here is from genome assembly GCA_016271365.2 of Neoceratodus forsteri. Taxonomy (NCBI): domain Eukaryota; kingdom Metazoa; phylum Chordata; order Ceratodontiformes; family Ceratodontidae; genus Neoceratodus; species Neoceratodus forsteri. The sequence goes on along the minus strand of CM057450.1, from coordinate 107,285,264 downwards.
TTCGTATTTGCACTACACTCCTTCCCTTTCAGTCGCATCTGGAAATGAGCTTTGGTTCAGTGTGCGTCTCCCAGTTACCAAACAAACCAACAAACAAACAAACAAATAAATAAATAAATAGACATAAGCACACCCCATCATGGTTTATTCACTACTTATAACACTTATCCTGAGGTGGGCCATCATTCTTTTTACTACTCTGGATTCTGTATGGCCCTTATGTTAAGGGTGCAATGTAGTCCAACATTTTAAACCTGACACATTGCACAAACACTAATTTCCGCCATCTTCTTTGTCTGAATTATAGTAGTTCACATTTTGATGCTGTAGCTTGTATATTAAAAGTGGGAACTGTATATCGTCTGTGTGTGATGAAAACGCTGTAGGAACAGATAAAAAAAAACATGAGAAAAATAGCTTACTCCTGACATATACATATTCACCCAATTGTTCTGTCAGTGAAATCACATGCTCTCTAAACCAAACTCAAGGATGTTAAGTGCTTTTACAACCCTGTATCAGACATCAGTGGTTTCTGTTGTTCTAGGCCATTTACCAGTTGAGTACAAGTCTCAGTCCTGATAACCCATCATTATCTGATGCTGTGACCATAATCTTCAGTAATGAAACAGTGAGCACATACAGCACCAATCAAATTACATGACAGTGAATGATGCCTTCAGATTAGGTGGCTAGCAACTGGATTTTCAAGTAGGGAGTTATTCCAACCCTAATAATTTATCCAAGCCTTTTTGTATTTAAAATGGTTTGCAACCAGGAAAAGAAAACCAAGATCAGCAAGTCTTGTTTTCAGTTGTAACCTTGAAGGGGACAGGAGGGTAGCAAGCAGGAATCAAAATGATTGAAAACAAAATACAAAACAGTGCATGGAGCAACAGTTAATCAAAATTTAGTGACCACTATCCAGTAATCAGTCAGTCAGTCTACCCAAGGTCATCAGCTGATTACAGATTAAAACTAATTACCTAGATAACAGAACAGAAATCTAAATATTTATGTACAATAACCAACAAAAATCATTATGAAATGGGTACAACAAATCCAGATGTCCGATTGGCTGAGGAGCTCAGAGCTCAGTGTTGATATCCCAGCACAACAGTACTGGTAATTTGTGACCTTACTGACCTGTTTATATTAAACAGGCACAGAAGTATCAATATACCTCAATTCACTTACTTGTATTTTACAAAAATTTATATCATCTGCAATCTAATGGGCAATAATTACAATAACTCAAAAGGATTACTTTTTTCATTTTCTTCTTTTTTTAACCTTTGTTCTAATTATTACTTATTTACATTACATTTTTTTTTAATTATTTCTTTACTAATCCTAATGGACCTATTTCATAATTGCATTAAGGCACTCCAGGACATACTCCGAGCTGGGAAAATGGCATTTCTAATTTATTTATTTGTTTAGCGGTTAGGTACGCTGATCCAAGGGATCATTTTCAGGCACAGCATGGGCCATATAGATGGCACAAAGGGTACTAACCGATACATACAATACAAGAAATGGTAATAACAGATGCATACCATTCAAAATACATAGGCATGGGATGGTACAAGAAATATACAGGACAGCCAAAACACATTTGGGATAAACTTGGAACATTAATTGTGAAAATACAATTAGCAAAGTATAAAAGGTACACTTGGCTTTTGACCTCATGCTTCAGCCCCCACCTAAGGCATGCTGTTATCCCAGCACAAACTATACCATGTCATGCCTTACTGTTTTAAGTAATGTCCCTTTTGAGCACTCTGAGTGAGCATACTGGAGAGGCAGTTTGCAGGAAAAGTAGTAAATGGGATCTATAAAAGATCCATGTGGATTCTGTTTAGATATTTCTTCTCTCTTAGCATATTTTTCTGGATCCCATATACTGCTTTCTGGATCCTTGCAAACTTCCTCTCTCGCACGCTCACTCCTAGTGTTCTAAAAGGGCATTGCATTGGGGTTCTGACATGATGCCTGGTTGAGACTGCTACTGCAGTAACACGGAAACATAACATAACAATTGATGGCAGAGCAGGACCGCTTGGCCCACCCAGTCTACTCATTTTGTCCTTGCCTAGTCTGTCTCAACAGACACTACTTGGTCTCTGCCCCCCCCCCCACTTCACATTAAAATTTCTTTGTAATTTTTGTCATTTGAAACTTTTATTGTTCGGCACATACCATTACAAGATAAGACAGAGGGTGGGATATTCAGACATTGCCAGAGAGCAGGTGCAGGAGGCGGTACAGCGCAAGTCCATCATGTGATGAGTGACGGAATGACATTCAAAGGTTGCGCATACCCAAAAGTGCCAGCGCAACACGGTGGAATATCACAGAGATGCGCCATAGCGCAACCAGGGCTGTGCTAAGGAGCAAACCAACATGCACTATAGTGCAATTAGGGCTGCGCAAGGGGAAGAGGTGCATGCACCAAGACACAGGACAACAGACAGAGCAAGGAGCATGCCACCAGAGTGGGCTAGACTGCCACCAGGGTGCAGAGGATGCCAGGAGGGAGGCATGGCAGGCACATGGCAGTAGACCCCCAACCATGCATACCACAGTGGTGCACAGACACGTGGTGGCACCAATGGCCACTGGCAAACAGCCACCGGCAACCCCCACAGGAAGGCACATGACACACCACCTGGACCACAGCTGGCAACACACAGGCCAACAGCACATAACGCACATGCCACACAACATGAACAGACAGCCCACGGCTGCCCCAGGGCACAGCCACCAGCCAATGGGCGGAGACCACCAGGCACAACCCCCAGTCCACCCCAGACGTACCACTCAGCCACCATGCACACCACTGCTGCATGGCTCCACACACCAGCTGCACAACAGACACAGACACAGATGGCTAACCATAGAAATGTGTATTAACACAGGCATAAAACAACTATATACATATTAACAGGTAACTGGGTACAGGGAGCAAGGAATGGGGGGCCACATACAAACTGGAAGGCTGGGGAAGGGAGGCAGGGGGACAGGGGATATGGCTAGATAAGGGTACAAAGGAGGGGGGACAGGGAAGGGGAACAGTAGCAGGCCATGCCCCACTGGTGCCTGATGCTGACATCTGCACTGCAGCCTGCAATGTGTCTGTTGTAGCAACTGTGCCACCTGGAGCGTGACAGTGGTGATCTGAAGGATCCGTCTCAGGAGCCTGGTGTTGACATCAGGGCAACAGACACCTAGGACAAAGGAGAGGACATGGTATGAGTGCATGGCCGTATGACCGTAGCCCACCCACCATGCGCAGAGGACAGCAGTGACATGCACCCCTGAGATGGCACACAGCCTCCTGCAGTGTGTGCGCCCACACGAGCCACCAACCCGACTATCCACAGCCATGCAGAACACCGCACACCAACACCACCCATGTGCCGCACACCACAACCATGGCAGCCAGGTGACAGGGCTAAGCAGTGGGATGGCAATGGCACAGCTGGAATCCGGGTGCACCCACAGCCCACCTGCAGCAGCCACACACATGTGCGATAGCCATGGCATGGTGCAATGGACACCGCGGGTAGTGCACAGCTGAAATGACCATGTGCACAGGGGGCTGTGGCCCACCCCCATCCTGCACAACATCATACCTTGGAACAGTGCCTCCCTGCATGCTGCGGTGCACCCTGTGCCTGTCTGGCAGCACCGCCCATGCGGCCTGCATCCTGTGCCTGAGCCCCTGCGGTCGCCCACCCTGGCCCACCCACAGCACCAGCAAGCTGTGCCCTCCTTCTATCCTCAGGGCCTAGTAGGGAAACATGGAGAAAGACACATCAGTACCTGACAACACCACATGCCCCCCCCCAGCCAAGCATGCCCCTGGTCCTGCACAGCTGCAGCATGTTGGCACAGTGCACCCGTGGTGCATGCCACGGCCAATAGAATGTGCAGCTACAGCTACCCCCCTGCAGCATGGTGTGCCACCCTGTTGGCCCCCACAGAACACTGGATGGGCACGGACATGGTCATAGTGCACTTACCTGGACGTGGCATGGCACCCCTCCGGATGCTGCCAGTAGTGCCCGTAGCCTCTCAGGATCTCTCCTCTGCAGGTGCTCATAGTGGTGGTGGCATTGCTCATGGCTATGCTGTGCCCCTGTGGTCTCTTCCATCCCCTCAGCCACCTCCTGCCACACTTCTGTCCGTGGCTGATTCAGGGGCACCTGGCCGAACAGATTGCCTGCATGTGGCTCCACAAGGGCCACAAGGTTGACTAGCTCCACTTGCAACCAGTTAGATGCCCTGGCACTGCAGTGGCACAGCATGGTTGTATCGGCAGTAGCACAACCAAAATGGCACCCAGTAGCGCATGAGCCACATGTACTGGGGATGCGCGACTCGCACGGTGATGCGCTGCCATTACCAATCACGCAGCCACACAGCTGGTGCAGCACTGGCATGTGCCGCAGGTCACCCGGGGGGATCAAAGGGCAATCATGGGGTCAAGGGTCGGTACGCGCATCATGCACGACAGCACGATTGGGCTCACCATGCATGGGGCACAATAGGGGCATGTGGGCCCCACGGTCCATGGGCCAATAGCGCCCCGGTGCCATAGGGCATGCAGAGCATGAGCGGCACATGCCAATAGCAGCACAGTGCTGTACCGTGTATAGTGCAGTGTGTGTAGGCTGCACCAGTGATGTACGTGACGGCACTGCATGCATGCACACTGCCGGGCCTGTTGCGCATGTCACAATGTTGTGCCACGGCGTGTACATCTACAACACCAATGCGCCGTGCACAGTTTCGCAATATTCAGCTGGCATATGCAGATTAGCAAATCAGCATATCTGCAGCACATTGGAGGCATTTGCATCTCATTACAGTTGTTCATCCCCTCATTTGCATGTGATGCACTATGAAGGCGCCACGGGACTGCACAGGCACTAGACCGGTACTGCATCCTTCAGAGATAAGCTACCAGGCTGTGGGTCTGTCGGGACAGTGGAATGGTAGGGCAGTGTGGGTTGTAGCCATCACTGACCACATCTTTATTCCCACAGGACTAAGCATGATGGATCATGAGGAGATTGAGGAACATGCAGGCTCAACTTTACGAGGGCAGAGAACGATGCCCTATTCGAGGCCTACCTGGACCAGGAACCTCTCCTGAGTGGCTCGACAGGCACCCCACAGGCCTGGTCAACAGCATGGGAGGGTGTGGCCAGGGCCGTGAACCAGCAGGGCATCCATCCAAGGACTGCACAGGATTACAAGAAGAAGGTCAGCACAGACCAGAGGCAGATTAAGGAGAAGGTGGCTGCCATCCGGGCTGCACGTGCTGCCATGGGCGGTGGACAGCCTGACGTGCCACAGCTGTCACCGCAGGAGGAGTTGGTGGCAGTGTCCATGTAGTGCAGATCCGTCAAGGGGGTACCTGGCTGCGGGTTCCAGACGGGGGCAGCCCATCACTGCATGGTAGGTACGGCAGCTCCTGGGGCGGGGGGGGCAGGAGTGTGTGCCAGCAGCACTAATGTGACTGTGTTCCCTTTCAGCACCTGCATGCAGCAGCAGGGGTGGGGGTGTCCACCATAGGGGCAGTCCTGGACCTGGAGGACCATCCTTCCACCTCCACTGGTGTCTGGGGGCCGGGCCGCATGGAGACCAACTCCACTGTCCATCTGGATGCATGTGGCATGGTTGCGGACAAGGCCCTGGCTGTGTTTCAGCATGACGCCAGCCATGGCATCCAGTATACCAAAACACAGATCAGGGCAGGGTCTGGGACCGAAAATGATGTGGCCATTATTCTGGATAGTGGTGTTGCTGTTCAGGGGGAGGAACCCATACCACACACCCACCACGGCAGTGCAGACAGTGCCCTGGTGACGGTTGTCCACCCACCTGCCCCCACACCCGGCATTGCTGTGGGCGCCATCGGTGCAGCGCAGGTTGATGGGGGTGGCGGTGGTGGTGCAGCTACACTGGTGCTGCTCAGCGTACAGTGGCCAGAGGGGCAGCAGTGGCAGCTGGACGATGTCGAACGGGGGCCGGGAGCAGTGCCTGCTGATGGTGCACCACAGAATGAGCAGCCCCAAGAGGGCCCCGCTGTGCAGCCCCCACCAGTGCAGGGGGCTGGGCTGCAGGGTTGAGCACCACCCATGGGTTGGCGCAATGCTCATGCCCCCCAGGGCACTGACCCCTTGGCCGAGCACACCCGTCTGCTACGGGCCTCTGTGGAGCAACAGGTGCTGGTCATGGCAGGGGTGCGTGCACTCCACGCAGAGCCGCACCAGGCCGCAGGAATGTGCGACAGGGATTATGAATAGCTCCTGGCCGAGACCACATGTATGTGGGAGGACATGAGTGTAGCCCTGGTTCAGCTTATCACTGCAGTCATGGTTGGCCTAGCACCACTGGCCATCCTGGTGCATGGTCATCCACCGTAGACCCCGCAGAGTGCATTCTCCACCCCTCGGTCATGGTGTCATGTGACCCCGTCTGTGTCAATGCCGGGATCTGCTGTGGGCATTCCGGGCATGCCTGAAGCGGGCGTGTTTGGGAGCCTGCAGACACCTGAAAGGGACCGGTCGCATTCCCACAGTGACACACCTGGTGGACCATCAGAGAACCCCCTGTGGCCATCACACTACCCGCGTCTGCTGGGCGGTCTTGGCAGGGCCATCCATGTCAACCGCGGCAGCCATGCGGCGGTCCTGAGCCACCATCCTCCCTGTCCGCTGTCTGCCACTGCCCTGTATGCACATTGGTGTGACATTTGCGTGTGCGTTCCAGGGATGTGGCATCCATGGTCGATGCCGCACACAGGCCTTGTGCACATACACCTGGCCACTGTCCACTGTGGCATGTGCATGATGATGCCAACACAGTGCCGGCCACTACTGTGCACCAGTGTTCAGCGTCTGACACACACCTGGTGGTGGCCTCTGGGTGTGCGCATGTAGGTGCCTATGTGCATGTGCGTGCGGGTGTGTATGGGGGTGTGTGGGTGGGGTGTGCAGTGTTGTATGGGGTGCTTCCATGGAGTCCAGTCCCATGCCCGTCCACGCTCTCCTCCAGCCGTTACTGTCATGGGGCTTGCCCTTGCATGCCTGAATGCTGTGTCATGGTCCCTGGGATGTGCGTGTGGTCGTTTTCACCTACCTATGTGCACCGTAGTGCTTCTCTGCTATTGTGTCCCGGTGCTGCTGGGCCATCTTGTACAGCCGGGGTTCCCTTTGCCCGGGAGGGGCTGCTCACCACCACCTCCCCACTGCTGTTCCCCTCTTCAACCTCCACAGCTATCCCATAGTCGGTGGCCATGTTGTGTAGTATACAGCAGGCCAGGAATAGACCGCAGGCCTTTGAGGGGCTGTACTATAGGGCACCGCCAGACCTGTCCAGGCAATGGAACTGGGCCTTCAGCAGCCCAAACACACGCTCGATGATGTTCCATGTGATGGCGTGTGCCTCACTGTAATGCTCCTGTGCTGGGGTCGATGGGTGCTGGTATGGGGTGTGCAGCTAGGGCCAGAGTGGGTATCCACTGTCACCTGTGTGTTGAGATGTGTGATTAATGTGGTGGTTTGTGTAGCTGCGCCCCCCTGCCTTCCCAGCCACACTCTCTGGTGCCCCTGGCCTAGCATCCCCCACGTCCTGCTCTGTTGTGCCAGGCTTCCCATTCCAATAGCATCCTCACCTACTAGGTGGCCGTTGGGGATGTCCCCACTCTTGAACCTGTAGCACAGTGCTGACTGGTGCCAGATAAAGGCATTGTGTGCTCCACCAGGGTGTGTGGCACAGACATTGATTATGCACCCCCTGGCATTGCGCACCACCTGGCAGTTGACGCTGAGGTAGCCATTCCTGTTGATGTAGGCTACCCCCACCAGGCCAGATGGTGTGCAGATGCCTACATGGGTGCAATTGATAGCCCCTAGCACACCAGGCATATGTGCCACCTTGTGGAACTCCTGAATGTTCGCTGTATGCTCTGCCTGTGTGCTGGGGAAATGGATGTATTCTGCAGCATGTGGCAGCAGTGTGTTGAGGAATTGTGTGAGGAGCCATGATGCAGCCAACTGGGTTATGCCTGTGGTGTCCCCTGTTGGTCTCTGGAAGGTACCCATGGCAAGCAGGCACATGACGGCCGTGACCTTGGTCTCCAGCGACAGAGTGTGGCTCCAAGTTGTGGGTGCCTGCACCACATCACTGCACAGCTCACAGAGCTGCCTCAGTATTGCCTGGTTCAGGTGGTAATGGCCCACAATCTCTGTATCACTGTACTGTTCAAAGGTGATGTGGGCACGGTACCACCTGTTCCAGGCATACCACCGACGGACCCTTCCATGGACGCACCACTCTGCCTCCTGCCTCCTCACACCCCTCATTACTGCCTCCATCTGGAAGATGGCACTGGCCATGGCCTGGGCTGTCCAGCCCCCTTGGGCGGCTGTCTCCCCAGGCACCCTGGCTGTGTGCCGCTGCATGTGCCCCTGCACTGGGCACACTCCTGTGTTGGGATTCCCAGCTGGCAGCCTGTTGGCTGTAGCCTCTGCCTCCCACCCATCTGGCACTTTCACTGCCCCCCTATGCCAGGTATCACAGACAAATGCTGCTGATGTTGCCCCCGCACCTGTCTCACACACACACACACACACAGTCACTTACACACGCAGGCACAATCAGTGTCACATGCTCAGTCCCACACTCTGTTGCACTTCCTGCCCGCCTCTGTCTCTGTCTTGCACCCCTCCTGCTGTCCTGCCTGCCCACTTGCTCTCCCTCTCAATTGCTCCCCAGTGGCACAAGCCTCTGTCCCTTGTTTGCTCCCTCTTTTTATAGGCTCAAGTTTGCTCCGTGCATGTCCCTGTTGCTCTGCACTTGCGCCGTTTGCTTAGAAACATAGAAACATATACTTTGACGGCAGATAAGGACCTCTAGGCCCATCTAGTCTGCCCATTTCCCTACCTACAGAATAGGCTGCAGATCCTAGTTAACCAACAGCCTATTTCTTCCTACCCCTACAAGAATTGCCTTATGTCTGTCCCATGCATTCTTGAATTCTCCCACAGTTTTAGACCCCACAACCTCCTCAGGAAGGCTGTTCCATGCATCCACTTCCCTCTCTGTGAAATAATACTTCCTCACATTGCCCCTGAATTGTCCTCCTTCTATCTTTAAATTGTGTCCCCTTGTTCTTGCAAGTCTCTTTTTCTGAAAGATGCTACCCTCTTGGACTTTGTTGATTCCACTGAGGTACTTAAAAGTTTCTATCATGTCCACCCTCTCCCTTCTTTCCTCAAGGGTATACATGTTAAGCTCCTTTAGTCTCTCCTCATATGGCTTCTCTTGCAGATCCTGCACCATTTTAGTTGCCCTCCTCTGGACTGCCTCTATTCTGTCTATGTCCTTGCGGAGATGGGGTCTCCAGAACTGGACACAGTACTCCAGATGGGGTCTCACCAACTGTCTGTACAGAGGGATAACAACTTCCTGTTTCTGCTGATGATGCCTCTCCCTATACATCCCAGCACCCCCAGCCCTCCTACTGCCTTCTCACATTGCTTACTAACCTTAAGGTCATCTGAAATGATTACCCCAGGTCCCTTTCCGTTTTGTTGTTGTTACTACCTCCCACCCATTGTGTATTCTTCCCCTGGGTTCTTGTTTCCCAGGTGCATTATTTACCTTCTTTGCATTGAATCCTAGCTGCCATACCTCTGACCATTCCTCCAACCTTGCCAATTCCCTTTTCATCCTTTCCACGCCTCCTTGTGTATCAACCCTGTTGCAGATCTTTGTGTCATCTGCAAAAATACTTTTCCTTCCAGTCCCTCTGCAATGTCACTGATGAAGACATTAAAATGACTGGACCCACACTGAACCTCATGGCACCCCACTAGCAACCCCTTTCTTCAGAGTGGACTCTATTTACAATTACCTTCTATGTCCTGTTGTCCAGCCAATGTTTTACACAGGCTACCACCCTGGGTCCCACTCCCAGGCTGGTTAATTTGACTATTAATCTTTGTGTGTGGACTGTGTTAAATGCCTTGCTAAAGTCTAGGTAGGCCATGTCCACAGCCCTCCCTAGTCTACTACTTTGGTCACCCAATCAAAGAAATGTATTAGATTCGTCTGACATGACCTTCCCTGTGAACCCATGCTGCCTTGGGTCCTGTGCTCCACTGGCCTCTAGGTACTCAACTATTCTTTCCTTCAGAAGTGACTCATCACTTTCCCTACCACAGAGGTCAGACTGACAGGTCTGTAGTTTCCTGCCTCTGTCTTGGTCCCACTTTTGTGAAGGGGAATCATCCGCCTTCCTCCAGTCCTCGGGTACCACACATCCTCCCATGGTTTATTAAAAGAGTAGCCAGTGGTTTCACTAGTTCCTCCCTTAATTCTTTTAGAATTCTGGGTGAATTCCATCAGGACCCATTGCTTTGTCCACCTTCAGTTTAGGAGTTCTTGCAGAACCCTTTCTTCTGTGAAAGGACTGGGATCGACCCCCCTATCAAGAGCTTCTGTTGATTGGATGAGGCACTTCCCCTCCTCTTTTGTGAATACTGAGCAGAAATTTTCGTTCAGTATTCCTGCTTTCACTGTCCCCTCTGCCCACCCACCGTTCATTCTATTCAGCCTCACTATCCCTCCTTTGTCTTTTCGCTCAGCTAATGTACCTATAAAGGTTTTATCCCTCCTTAACTGAGTTGGCTATCTTTTCCTCAGTTTTGGGCCTTTGCTATTCTGACTTCCTCCTGCTTCCTTCTGCCTTAACTGGTACAGCTCTCTGTCCTGCTCCTTCTGTGTTTTCTTATACTTCCAGAATGCTATCTTTTTCTTCCTGACTTTCACAGCCACCTCTTTTGAGAACCATAGTGGCTTTTTCTTTCATTTTGATTTGTTTATTTGCTTCACACAAAGGCTTGTTGCCTCTGTGATGGCAGTTTTGATAATTCCCCATTGTTGCTCCACACCTCCTTCTAGCCTGTTTGCTAGTGCTTTTCTGAGGCACTCTCCCATCTTGCCAAAGTCAGCCCTCCTAAAGTCTAGTACCCTCACTTTGGTATGGCTTGACTCTGTAGCTGAGTTTAACGTGAACCACACTGTTTGATGGTCACTTGTCCCCAGATGGCAACCCACTTCTAGCTCTGAGATCCTCTCACTGCCCCCATTTGAAAGTACGAGGTCTAAGATTGCTCCCTCACGAGCAGTTCCAAAACTAGTTGTCTAATGCCTGCCACCTGTAGGGCATCAAGAATGGCCCTGCTCTTGGATGTGGCTGCAGCAAATGTGCTCCAGTTAACATCTGGCATATTCAGGTCTCCCATCAACAGTATCTCCCCTTTCTCTGCCATTCTAAGAATGCCTTCTATCATAGAGGCAGTATAGCACAGTGGTCTAAGGCTCTGAGCTGCAAATCTGGTGACGTCCAGCAGACCAGACCTGGGTTTGAATCCCACAGCTTCCACTTGCATACTGTGTGACCCTGAGCAAGTCACTTAACCTCCTTGTGCTCCCAGGTTGCTCCTGTAAAAAAGTTTCCAGCTTAGTGTGCTATACCTGGTTAAACAACTAAATAAATTAAAAAAAAAAAAATATCCTTGTCCATCCCTTCCCCCTGACATGAGGGTCTGTACACAACCCCTGTGCGGATTGTGGTGCCCTTTCCAGTCTCCAAGGTGACCCACAGTGCCTCCTCTCCTCCCTATTTACTCTTTTGTTCAGTTGCTTTTATCCCTTCCTTTACATAGAGAGCTACTCCTCCCCTCTTCTCCCTGCCTGTCTCCTGTAGGTTATGTACCTGGTATGTTAACATCCCAGTCATGGTTCTCTGTGTACCATGTTTCTGTGACTGCTACGATATCCAGGCATCCCTCTTCCATTAAGGCCATCAGCTCAGGGAGCTTGTTGCCCAGACTACGGGCATTGGTACTCATTACCCTCCATTTCCTGATGGCCTTACTCCCTTTTGCCCCATCCCTGTCCTTCTTGCCTTTGTCACTTTCTCTATTTACCCCTGCCCTTCTCCCTATCGACACCTCTATGTTGGTGTTTGATGCACTTACTACCGTGATCATTTGGGGGGGCTAGGATTTTCCTGCTCCTTTCCAGTGCCTTCCCCCTTGGCTAGTTTAAAAGCTTGCCAATGAAGCATTTAAACCTATCACCTAGGATCCTGGTTCCCCTCCCGGACAGATGGAGCCCATCATGCCAGTATAGGCTTGCATCACTCCAGGTGGACCCCCAGTCCCCAATAAAGCCAAATCCTTGAGCTCCACACCAGTTTTTCAACCACTGATTGAATCCCATGGTGCAGAACACCCTAGCCTCTCCTATGCCATAGATGGGCAGCACCTCTGAGAAGGTTACCGTGCGTGCTACTTGACTAAGGCCCCTCCCTAATTCCACAAACTCTTCCTGCACTTCTCTAATCCCTTTCTTGGCCAGGTCATTTGTCCCTAGGTGGACAATGACATCCAGCTCCCTCTCCTGTGCAGCTGCTCCGGCAATCCTGAGGATTCGCTCCCTGTCCCTCCAAGCCATGGCGCCAGACAGGCACCTCCCTCTCCCCTTCCTCCCCCAGTTCTACCTTTCTAACAATGGGTCCCCACCAGGAGTTGTTTCCTTCCCCTGCAGGGTCCCTGCCACCCTCCTGTGGGTCTCCTTTGTGGAGGTTCCCAACATCCTTCTTGGTCTCCACTGCGGGTGCCTCCATGAGGAACCACACTTTGCCAGAATGGCATAGGGATGTGGAGAGGTACAACTGGAGGGATGTGCCTCTGTTCCACCACCCTCACCCTCCCTGAGCCCACTGTGGTCCAACCGCTCCTCTTTCTTGGCAACCTCTGAGGCAACAGTAGTGGCACTGGTGGTCCCTGGATGGAAGAGGAGGTCCCACAAATCCTGGCCAACTCAGCCTGGAGATGAGCAACCTCCTCCCTCAGTCCAGAGAGGTCCCTGCAGATGGGACAACACTGCATCCTCCAGAACATCTCCCGGAAGACTGCTGCTCCACAGCCACTGCACTGCACCACTCCAATCATGTCTTATTTCTGGCCCCTTAACTGTTTGCAATCCTTACTCTTTCCTCTGTTTTTTTCTCTCTCTCTCCTTACTTTCTGCCTGTATGCCCTTTAAGCTCCTGATTGTCCTGTTCTGAGACAAGAATATCCTATATTTCTCAGTAGACCACTTACTTGCTCAGAGGCAGACCTCCAGCAGCTAGAGGGGGCCGGAGAGCTACTCTTGCCCTTCTAGGATGGTGGTTCCTTGGTGGTTCTGTGATCACTCACTTTCTGCCCCTAAACAGGAAGTTCCTGTTGTCAATCAAATCCTGTGAGAAGTTCAGTCACACAGCAGTCCTTTCTCCTGGTGTCTTCTGCCAAGCTATTAGCAGAATCTTTCTAAGGCAGTCTTTAAATGTAGCTTCCTTCTAGCTAAGTCACTCCCCCTACTTACCAGATCTTTCTACAAGTAATTTAAACCTCACAGCAGTTAAGTCCTTTCAGTCACCTGAGATTTACACCTAGATAACTCTTCAGATACCCATTCAGTTCAGTTAACCCAATCACACACTTTTTTTTTTTGTATGTTAGTTTTTTTACCCTAAATTAAAGGTCCAAATACAAAAGTTCTTCTACTATAGTCCCAGCAGAGAAGTTCAGTCACACAGCAGTCCTTTCTCCTGGTGCCTTCTGCCAAGCTATTGTGCTTGCTGTTGAATATCGCACTGTGCTGCTTATTCATGGTTATGCCCCCTGCACTTGCACATACATTCATTAGGGTTGTGCATTGATGCACTGTGGATCGTGCAGCACAATGGCTCCCACTGAATATTGCTCTTTGGTGCATTTCTGCACTTGCACAGGTGCATCTCAGTTGTGCCATGCGCAACTGCTTTGAATATCCCACCCAGAGTAACATAAAATCATTATATAATAACTGGCAAAAGTATTTTCCCATAGGGAAACCTGGTTATAATTTGCCACTATAACCAACTGGTTATAACAGTAAACATGTGGTGGGTCTCCCTTGCTCCACACATGTGCCAGTCACCGTCTTCCCATTGTCACACCAGACATTTTACCACAACTCTAATTCTGATAGTAAGTTAATTTAAAAAAAAAAATGAATGCAGCTCTTTACACTGTTATGATTAAGCTCTTTCCAAAATAAATAAATAAAAAGGAAACATTTCATTTTAGCAGCTGCTTCGACTCAACCGCATACCGCACTTAAACCTGACCAGATTGCGGCTACACAAGGATGTTTCCATTTTATATAATTGTTGTGGCAAAAAAAATGCTCCCTGGTAATTATATAAAATAAAACACAGAGTGGTGTGTAAAACTCAAACTGTACATACGCCCTTGCTGTTGGATGCTTAACAAATCCCCTCGAGCTTTGCTCTTGGGGTTTATGTAGCATCCAGCACCTTGGGTGTGTGGAAAATCTTGTTAAACACACCACCTCATGTGTTATTTCATTTATTATTATTATAAAAATAGATGGTTCTAACAAAATATAGATTCTGCGTCAATCTCTACATGAATCTTTAAGAATTTATAAATCATGATATCATTCTTAGCTGAACGGGATTGTTTATTTCTAAGCATGCTGGGTACTCTTATTTCCACAAGAGGTTGTCTCATGCAAACAGTTTAAAATTCTGCAATTCTAAGTTCAGTTAGCATAGTCCATTCCATAACACTTTGGTTTCTCTAGTTTTCTAGAAAGTCAAACAGTTTATTTGAAATTCAGGTTGCATTTTTCAAAAGCAGAAATCTTTGACATGATGTATAATGTGCTTATACACACAGTTCCTGTGTTTCTTGTGGTTGTAAGAGTTTCTTCTCAAGTCCTTTGCAGTTCTCTTACCAAAAGAACTTGAGAATGTACGCTTATAACCACAAATGACACAGTAGTTGTACATATAAACATATAAAAGACAGTAGTATATGCACAGCTATTGTGAATATTGAAATTTGTTTGGAAAGATGTTCCACAAAGAGCATGGAAACCACAGTTCTAACTATGGTGATCACAAATCCTAGTGAAGAGTCAGTTGAACAAATAATAATAATTTGAGTGCCATTACAAAAACAAAATGACATTTCGAGTGTTGCCACCTAAAGTCAGCACATTAGCAGATGCAGAGAACTGCATGTAATCTGGACTAGCCAGAAGTCCCTTTGAAGAAAAGAGGAACAAAATTATGACTCAAACAGACAGCTGCAAAAATATTTCCATGTGTATAATCACATTTCATACTGAACTGCATTAAGAATTGTAATGGTTCAGTAAGCAGACTGTGCAACTTTATATAAAAAAGGTTTGTTTTTCCTGATACGTTTGATTATATGAAAATAACTAGCAAGTGAAGTATGAAAATATCTTTTACTGTCAATAAAAAGGTTACAGGATCATCCGATAAACAAAAAAGCTCAGCCAGGATTGTACTAATCCAAATCCATCTCATTTTATTATGTTGGTGCGCTTGTGCAGCCAGCATCTTGCGGTAGAGCAGATTTGAAGGCGCGGTCGCTGTTGGGTGAATGCAGGGCACACACCAGTAGGTGCGTCCCTCATTCCCCAATCAGCCTGCATGCTGGCACCACACCATGCATACTAATGTGGTGAGCACATCTAAGGAAAGGTCAGCTGCAATGCAAGCAAAGCTCGTCACATGCAGTGGACCCTTTCTACGTGCTCACCAGCTAGTAACATGGCGGCACAGTGGCCGCTAAACTGCAGACTTCGGGGGTGCTCAATCCCCCAGTCAGCTTACCCTGCCCCTCAAAGTATGTGCTGACAGGGGAGCCCACTCCCCGTTGGCAGAATGTGTCCCCCCTGCTTTCGTTGTTTGCCGACAGGGGTGCCCAATCCCCATCGGCATCCGTCCCCCCTTTCCCACTTTAATGTGCTGATGGGGGAGCCCACTCCCTGTCGGCATGATGTCCCCCCCTTCTTCTGTGCTGACAGGGGTGCCCAATCCCCCATCAGCTACTGCACCCCCCAAAAAAAATAATCCACCTGTAAAAAAGAAAACCGTCCGTGGTGTTGTTTTTTAGTACCTGTAAACCGAAAATGGTCCCTCATAGTCTCCCTACCCACCACCCACACTCACCCACTGCGCACCTTGCCTCCCCACACCCTCCACCTCACCCCATACTTACCTCCGGAGCCCGGTACGATGATCTTTGGTGGACCAGGAACACGTCTGCACTCTTCAAAGCCGGCTGCGAACTGAGGAAATGCCGGTAAGCTGCATAATGGAATAAATAGGGTTTTTTCAACTTTGATGCTATCTTGGGCATTTTTTGGAATGTTTGCACCAAATTTTTAACATGGGGTTTTTGGGACCCCTCCTCATGAATTTTGTCACAGTTATGACATTACTCTGTCCTGAAAGGTGATTTTGCAGTCACTGCATGGAATCACCTTTCAGGACCGATTCATGCAAGGACAGTGGCAGTGTTCATGAAGTGGGCTCTCAAAAAGTCTATGTTGCAAATTTGGTGGAAAAAATCCAAAAAATGGCTGTTTTACGAGTGTGCATTGTGCAGTTGCTACGCATGCTCAACATTTTCATGCCAGATTTTCAACATTGTCATTTTTCTACACCTACTTGTGAACAGTACAGCTGTCATTTTTCACATTCTGGCTGAAATGTGTTTCTGCACTTCCAGTGCACAATACCACGGTTGCTGTAGGAAATCAGTGTTTGGAGCAGATTATGAAAATGACAGTGACACTGTTCATGAGCAGAGGTCCTAAAATGCCTATGTTGAAAATTTGGTGACGATACTCCAAAAAAGGACTGTGTTACAAGCGTGCATTGTGCAGTTTGCACGCACACTCATAACGTCGTGCATTTGTAATATTTTCACTCTGGATTTTCACCATTGACATTTTTCCACACCTCTTGATGAACAGTACAGCTGTCATTTTACATATCCTGCCCCAAATGTGTTTTGGCACGACTGGAGCAGAATTGCACGGTCGCTGGGTGAAATCACTTTTTGGGACAGTTTGAGGAAATGACAGTGACACTGTACATGAGCAGAGGTGCTAAAATGCCTATGTTGAAAATTTGGTGCCGAAATTCCATAAAATGACTGTGTTACAAGTGTGTGTTGCGCATTTCCCACACACCCTCGTAACTTCGCAAATTTGCAATGCTTACATGCCACATTTTCACCACTGCCATTTTTTTACACCTCCTTATGAACAGTACAGCTGTCATTTTTTACATCTTGCCAAAAATGTGTTTCCGCACTGCAATACCAAAGCCAATACCAGCACGACAACATTCGGCATTGACAAATGCTTGTTGTACTATGGATCAATCAAGAGAACATGAAACAAGTTCTCTGCATCACCAACAGAACAAGAACAGGGAGTCTAGTGGGCATCATGAAGGTGTGCAAACCCGGCATATAACACATTACTGGGAAATATTTCAAATTAAAGCACATAAAGGCAAACCTCTTATCAGGCTCTGTGGCATAGTTCCAGTAAAACCTGTAACCAAACCAAATGTCACTTGAGGTACACCAAGGAGAGAATCATGATATTGACACCACTTCTAAATCCAGACCTTGACAGCGTAGAAGAATCTTGTTCTTGACATATTTCTCATATTTCAAACTAACAATAATTCCCAGTTTAACATATTTCTTTAGTTATGACAGCTCATACTCTTTTAAGATTGTCAGAATTTGGATTAGCCACGGGGACTTATTGTCATATTGTTCTAACTAGCTCTCCTTCTCCAAAAGTCATAATCTAAGTAAATTATCTTTAGGAAGTTTTGTTATTCTAATCCAGTACCCCAGAATTAATGTACCAGCCAGGGTTTTAAAACTGTCCGACTCTAGCTGTGCTCTTTATGTACAGTATGATGTGGGAATAGATTTATTGAGCTGGAGAGAGGATTTTATTAATTGAATGGATAATTTCTCTAATTCCAGAATCTTATAAGGTACCCACATTTCAGCCCCATAAAGAGACTGTGGGTTAAATTTCAATGAAAGAACCTGAACTAAGGGCCTAATACTATTTTCACCATATTTAAAGTTGAACTATTTCAACCCGAGAAGTGTTTTATTTTATTTTTTTACTTTAGCTGTTTTATGTATGAAATGCATATCCCATGAACCATTAGATGCAAAGTATACACCCAGCCAGAAAAGTAAAGCACCCACCACAAAGACACAGTCTGCATGTACAGTTTAAAATTAAAAAAAAAATTTTATTTCTCATAACATCGACCTGCACTCTACCAGCTCAGACACAACCCGCAGACATCAGGGAAGTGCTGTTGCCATGAATTACATTTTACTCAACGGCTGTTAAGCTTCATCAGATAGCAGAACAAGAGAAAAGCATTATTTTATGTAGCTACATCAATGTAAAACACCCAATCAGTGATTACCCACACTTAAGTGTAAAATCATTGTTGTTATGTTTCCCAACTCATGCCAGCAATTAATTTCATTAATTACAAATACTCAGGCAGCAATCAATGGAATAGCAAGTATTCACTATAATGCTACTGTAACCCCCCTGTTACCCGGGGTTGCTAGAATCCCAGTAAGACCTAGTGGTAGGCAAGGAAGGCAGCTTGTGAAACTCCAGTTAAATGGATTTCACACTGTCTCACTCTGTTCTCAGTTTCAGCTAAGACTGAGGGATGACATCACCATAGAACTTTCGCAGCTGCATGAGCCACATTGGAATCTGCAGTTGGGAGTTAGGTTAGAATGTTGGGAGTTTTTGAACAAAGTTGTGTGTGAGCAGTCTTAAAGAGAGGAGCACAGCGGTCTGTGCACAGGCTCTTGGAGCCTAAAGCTCTGATATAGAGCTACTTTAAGGGAAAGGTGTGTGTTTCCGCCAAAAGAGGAACACAGTAAGTTGTTTGTGAAATGGTGGAGACCGCTGTTACTGCTCTCTGTGCCCCATCCCTGAAGGGATGGGGGAGGGTAGAAGGTTTGCCTGTCATTCCAGGGGCAACCCTCCTGGTTCTGGCTAGGGAAGAAGCTGCCTTATTTTTTAAGTTGTGCTGTGGCACCAGAAGCTGTCAAGAATCACCTGTGGGGCACCTGCAACCAAAGGGTGAGTTCTGCTCTTACATAGGGCCTATGTTTCACCTGAACTGTTGTAAAGTGGGGATTGGACTGCTTAATCAGTGGGAGGCCTAGAGGAATAGGCTAAGCCAAGTAAAAATATGTTCAAGTCCAGCACAAGGGGGAACGCCAAGACATGTAGAGGAAATGTGCTATGCATTTACCCTTTAATCTACACTGCCAAGCTTTTCAGAAAGAGATGTTTAAGTATGTTCGAGTCTAGTACAAGGGGAAAGCCAAGACATGTAAAGGAATTATGCTATGCATTTACTCTTTAATCTACATTGCCAAGCTTTTCAAAAAGAGATGTTTAATGTCCAGAGAAATGGCTGGGTATGAATTGTGGAAGCTAGAGGTGGGAGACCCCCATCAGTAGTAACCAAATTCACCTCTACAAATTTGCTCTGTGGCCCTTTTACTTTGCCTCAGGCACTTGACCAGTGCTGAGGAAAGTACCCAGATGTGGGATTTGAAAGGAAATTTCCCTTAGGGAGTCGAAGACTCTACGGTGGTTTAGGGAGCCACCAGGAAATGTGTCCATGTCAAATGGAAGGTGTTTGAGTGGTGTACAAGTCGGGCTGTGTACCGAAAGCAGCGTGCAAGTCTGGGCTGTGTGCCTGGTGGGTCCAAAGCCTGAGGGCTGAAGTGTTGAGGGAGTGTTCTAGTTCTCTTAACCTGCATTACCAGGAATGTAGCCCCATGGGAGTCCGTCTATGCTTTGTTTGTTGAGTTTGGATGTGAATAAAGCCACACTTTAGAATCCCATTCCTGGTATTGGACATTACAGTTATTGCTTCCTATGTTTGGATTTACTTGGGTGCCCCTGTGCAGAGTAGCCAAACCTAGCCCTTGTGCCGAGTAACCTAGTCCTCCCTGAACCCAGTCCCCCACCTGGTACTGCTGTCAGCTTCAACAGCATACCACCTGTCATTTGCAAAAAGGCAGGGGTGCGGGGGTTACAAAATGGAGGCACTGCTTTGGATTTTAAATTTGGGAGAAAAGGTACTCGGGCAAGAGGCTAGCGTTTTTGGTTATCTGGCAGTGGGTAGCCCAAAAAAGCTGAAGCAAGTTTAACTAGTGTGTCGCTGTGTGCTGTTGTCCATATGCTGCTGTTAAAATGCCAGCTGTTTACCAAAGGAGCAGTAAAGCTGAAAGAGTATGCCCTGTCCTGCATCAAATATTTACAGCGTTTTGCTAGCTTTTAAAAAAAACTGTTGTGACAAAGAAAAGTGTGGAAGACTAGGGGTAGCAACAGGAAAATTGTGCCCTGGACGTTGGAAATGCTTTTTAGTGAACTGAGAGACTTGCTGTGTTAATGGCCATGACAAATGGTTGTAATGGACTCCCGCCGTGGAGTCAGTTCGAAAAACAAAAAAGTGGTTTCTGCAGTTTAAATTTGCCTGCTTGATGATCGCCATGAAGAGAAGAGCACTCGTGAGGGAAAGAGGCTCATTTGCATGGCGTTGTGCGATTGGTGAGGCTGCAATCAGTACCGCCCCCAAGCCAGCTCTACAGTGACTGCCCAGCATTTGAGAGGGAGTGTGAGTGTGTGCGTGTACTGGTTTAGTGGAGGAACGTCGCGGTGACTAAAAAGCACTATAAAGGTGTAAAAAATAGAAATTTCTGGCTAAAATTGGGCTCAACCTGCATCTCGATCAACTGGATTGTGAGTGTGGTGATTGGAGGGATGATTGGCAGGACCGCCAACCCGCTTCCTTTCTGAGGCCTCCAAGACTGGCTGCAGGCCATTTTTCCATTGCAGAAAACAGCTACTGATAACAGTGAGTACCAACAGTAATAATTGCTCAAACAGTGATTTTTTGCCAAAAGCCAGCTGAATATGTGTGCAGCAGTGTAGTTGCTTTGCAAATAAAGACTGTGTCAAGTTTTATCAGCTAAAGTAAGTCTGTTAAGCCATTGACTGTGAGCATAGTTATGGGTTCAGCGTCAGTTTATAGTTTCAAAGCCAGTAGAGAGACTGTGAGTTGTAGCAAAATATGCAACACTAGTTACAGGCAATCCTGTGCTTGAAAATCCTGAGGTTTTAAGGGACTGTGAGCTAAAGCAATGATTTCAGCAAGTGAAAAGTCTGTGGCAAATCATATAAATGTGCTAGGAAAAGAACAGTGCAAGTTTGTGCAGTGTGAGCAAAAGTTATCAGTAGTGTGTGTAAATCGGATGCACAG
Organism: Neoceratodus forsteri; assembly: GCA_016271365.2. Taxonomy (NCBI): domain Eukaryota; kingdom Metazoa; phylum Chordata; order Ceratodontiformes; family Ceratodontidae; genus Neoceratodus; species Neoceratodus forsteri. The sequence goes on along the minus strand of CM057450.1, from coordinate 107,263,948 downwards.
TGGCTTGACCCAATTTCAAAATGTTGATGCACAGGAGTGCTGCCGCCATTACAGGGTGGGGTAGTAAAGTAAACACAGCAGCAGAGGAGCGATTTTAAAAGTAAAAGAAAGTGTTCAGTGAAGTGGGACTTTCAGTAACAGTGAGCATTTGTTTGTTTTCCCTGCAGTCATGGCCTCAGGACCAGCCCGCTACCCGGATCATGCCTGGGCTATGGTAGCAGCAGAAGTAAATAAGTTAAGGGACATTGAGAGGTGTTATTATGGAGGACAACTGCCTTCTTATGTGGCGATTCCTGGATACCCAGTACAAGTGTGTTTAATATGCTTAAATGCTGGAAGGGACGTCTTCATGGTACCTCACTGTTCAGGGTCCTTAGAGAAATACGGCTTATTTAAAGCGCCCAAGATTCGTTTGGCTCCCACATGGACAAAGGTTCAAGAATTTGCAGTTGGCAGCACACAGCACCAGGTGGAGCCTGTTGGAGAAGGCCCCCTGGGGGAGTGTGGCACAAAGCTAGAGGGTGCAGATTTGCAGACAGAACCATATGCTGATGTTTTGGATGCTGGATTGCAGAGAGATAATTCAGACACAGCATCAGTAGACCCTTGGAGAGGGGGGCCTAGTCCAAGTTTCATAGGAGAAGATGAGATGAGGGAGGCCTTTGAATGGCAAGTATCGACCTCTGCGCCCAGTGAAGAGTGGATAGTCTCAGGAGTGAGGACGACTACTCACTCCTGGGCACAGATTCTCAGTGAGGAAGAAGAAGAAGGTGAACCTATGTGGCCTTGTGAAAAAGGAACGGGTACACAGCCTCATGCTCTTGCCTCAGAGGAATGCATGGACGAGAGTGGTGATGCCACTGCCATGGCTGTGCAAGAAGTAGTAGTCAGGGATCAATTTTTAGTCTAGTTGAGAATGCGTAGCTGGCAGAACCAGAACTGGCCGCCCCCAAGCCAGGCCAGCGGTCTCAGGTTGACCAAAGCTAGTAAAGAGGAGAGACTGGTTCGTAGGAAGGCAAATGAAATCTATGGGATGTCCTTTCCTACCTTTCCTCAGAGAGTCTGGGAGGAGATTGAGAACAGCAGGAAATCCTGAATTTGGGCCGAAGCAATAAAATGTGTACATCCTGGTGCAAACAAGCATGTCAGGAACAGAATGTTTCATGAAAAATACAGCCAGTGGAAAAGAGGCAAGACACTGTTTATGGACACTGTTCGAATAGTGGATGGAGAGGGACGTGAAGCCTTCCACAGTGTGAATTATGTGCGCCCAGATGGGATAATAATTCAAGCTCCTGACCCGCTGTACTATTGGCCTCAATGCAAAGACCTCCCGCAAATGTGCCCGTGCCTACCAGATGGAAAGCAGAGCAGTGGTAGTCAGTGCTGCCACCCCAGCCATTGCAGTGCCTTTGTTGTTCCACCAGTATGGACATCCAGGACTCAGGTGCCCCACATTCATTGGTTCTACAGTGTACTGACTTTCCAGAATCCATCGACTGGCCCACCAGATGACTTCAGATCTAGGCAGGACGCCAGCCCAACTGTATCCTGATCCATCGTCTCGTAATCAGATGACATCAGACCAGCTGTTTTCCTTTTTGTTCCTGTTCCAAGGTTCCATCTCCAGAGATGACATCAACCCAGCAGTTTCCAGATGTGCCCTCCTGTAGTTCCCAGAAGATGTCCGCCCAGCTGTATCGTAAGAATGCTGCCAGGGAGAGTCTTCGGCCGAGGAGCAGGTCGGTGCCATTTGTTCATTCTACAAGGGGTTGGTAAGTCCAAACTTTTCTATCCTTACTACATTGCACTACACACCCTACACTAGCAGACTCCAGATGTGTGAACTGTCATCAAAGACTCTCCCCTTCGGGACTTTGGCCTGCTAGAACTGTGCTTCACCAGGCTCCGGCCCAGGAGAGACTCTTTAACGGACTAGCCTTTGGGCACTGTGGTCATTAGATGGGACTTTTAGGGCACTCCAACCCTCAAATGTGTATTGTAAATAATGTCATTGTTTTTCTACTGTTTTCTAGTGTATATACTGTTTTTCTACCTTTTCTAAAAAACATATTTTTGGGATTCTCCAGTGTTTTGATGGTAGGGGTTTAGATAGACTGTGTATGCAGATTAGGAGTGTGTGTTGTCTTTCTTTTTCTTGCAGGTGTTCCTGAAGAAGATAGAAGAGAAGACAAGAAGAGGAGGAGGGGCTCATCAGAGTTCCTCACTAGTACTTCAGTGTGTAGTATTTAAAATACTGTTGTTGTTGTTACTGTGTAGTAATCATTTTCTTCCACAGGTGTGGTTGTGGGGGAGTGAGGGAGTAATGTAATGGTATGGTATTAGTTCCTGGTGTGTGGTTGCAGGGTGCCCAAGGCTGGGGAGGTCCCCTGTTTGTTTTGTTTTGGGATTTGAGTTAAAGGCAGATAGGTTTTCCCTAGAGGGCTAGGGGGGATAGACAGGCTGTGGCCCTGACCTGCAGCAGAGGTTGCAGTGCTGAGCTATTAGGGCTATGCTCTGGACAGTTCTACCAGAGCCACTAGGCACCCATAGTTAGTGGGTAGAATAGAGGCTGATATGTCAGCCAAAGGCCTCTAGGCCCTTGCCTGCCTGTGCTAGCACATGGTAGGAGGGGGCCTGATCACCCCCCTCCGCAGTTAGCATATAGGATGGGATGGCCTAAGCCAGGTAAATAATGACTGCGGACAGTCATTTTCCTGGCCCAGGGTGAGTGTAACCCCCCCTGTTACCTGGGTTACTAGAATCCCAGTAAGACCTAGTGGTAGGCAGGGAAGGCAGCTTGTGAAACTCCAGTTAAATGGATTTCACACTGTCTCACTCTGTTCTCAGTCTCAGCTGAGACTGAGGGAGGACATCACCATAGAACTTTCGCAGCTGCATGAGCCACATTGGAATCTGCAGTGGGGAGTTAGGTTAGAATGTTGGGAGTTTTTGAAGGGAGTTGTGTGTGAGCAGTCTTGAAGGGAGGAGCACAGCAGTCTGTGCACAGGCTCTTGGAGCCTAAAGCTCTGATACGGAGCTACTTTAAGGGAGAGATGTGTGTTTCCGCCAAAAGAGGAACACAGTAAGATGTTCGTGAAGTGGTGGAGACCACTGTTACTGGTCTCTGTGCCCCATCCCTGAAGGGATGGGGTTAAAAGGTTTGCCTGTCATTCCAGGGGCAACCCTTCTGGTTCTGGCTAGGGAAGAAGCTGCCTTATTTTTCAAGTTGTGCTGCGGCACCAGAAGCTGTCAAGAATCACCTGTGGGGCACCTGCAACCAAAGGGTGAGTTCTGCTCTTACATAGGCCTTATGTTTCACCTGAACTGTTGTAAAGTGGGCATTGGACTGCTTGATCAGTGGGAGGCCTAGAGAAATAGGCTAAGCCAGGCAAAAGTATGTTCAAGTCCAGCACAAGGGGAAAGCCAAGACATGAAGAGGAAATGTGCTATGCATTTACCCTTTAATCTACATTGCTAAGCTTTTCAGAAAGAGATGTTTAATGTCCAGAGAAATGGCCGGGTATGAATTGTGGAAGCTAGAGGTGGGAGACCCCCCTGTCAGTAGTAACCAAATTCACCTCTACGGATTTGCTCTGTGGCCCTTCTACTTTGCCTCAGGCACTTGGCCAGTGCTGAGGAAAGTACCCAGACGTGGGATTTGAAAGGAAATTTCCCTTATGGAATTGAAGGCTGTACGGTGGTTTAGGAAGCCACCAGAAAATGTGTCCATGTCAAATGGAAGGTGTTCGAGTGGCCGGCAGGAGAGCCAAGCCAGGGAAATCCCCAAATAGTGTACAAGTCGGGCTGTATACCCAAAGCAGCGTGCAAGTCCGGGCTGTGTGCCTGGTGGGTCCAGAGCCTGAGGGCTGAAGTGTTGAGGAAGTGTTCTAGTTCTCTTAACCTGCATTACCAGGAATGTAGCCCCGTGGGGGTCTGTCTATGTTTTGTTTGTTCAGTTTGGATGTGAATAAAAGCCACACTTTAGAATCCCATCCCTGGTATTGGACATCACAGTTGTTTCCTGTGTTCGGATTTACTTGGGTGCCCCTGTGCAGAGTAGCCAAACCTAGTCCTTGAACTGAGTAACCTAGTCCTCCCCGAACCCAGTCCCCCACCTGGTACTGCTGTCAGCTTCAACAGCATGCCACCTGTCATCTGCAAAAAGGCAGAGGTCCGGGGGTTACACTACAATGATTAATAAATAATAATACTTATTTTATATTCATTCCAAAACACACCAGTATGAAAAAATAACAATGTAAAAAATGTTATCACTTTTAAAATAGCTATTTCTTGGTTCCCCACACACTGTGCTCATGTTCATTTGATGAAAAATAAACTGTAAAAGCACCAGTGAGGGAAATAGGGAAGGATATAGGGAAGGGAAGGGAAGGGGGGGGCAGGTATCTTCATTAATCTTTACATCACTTTTTCCTAAAGAGGGTCAATAAATTATCCTATTCGTGTATTAACAAATACATTTCAATGTATTTCAAAACATTTAATTTCATTTCATCGAAGCATCCAACGTTTTAGAAGACATATAGTACAGTTACATATTTATCACAGTTTCCAATCAAATTTTTTTCAGGAAGGACGATAGATCAATGCTGTCATTTAAACCATTTGCATTTTTCGCACCTAATGTGTAGATCCAATAACTCTTTCTTTGGCTGATACGTTTTTCCGAATCCCCCCCTCCCAATTCCACAATCTACTTTTTCAATGCCCACAAATGTTACTTTGTTTTCCACTCCCAGTCTACTGCTAATACGTCTGGCAATAGCATATGCCTGATCATGTCTTTGTGTGGCTCAAATGTGCTCTTCGACCCTAGTTCTAACTGTTCTGGTGGTCCTGCCCACATAATAGCTGCCATAGCTGCATGAGAGCAGAAACACAACCCCCACACCTCCACATGTGATGAACTGAAGAAGTCTTATCAAAGACCCATTACTTGGATTTAAAAATTGTTTTCTGTGTATCACATATGGACAATACATACACTTGCTGCATAGATGGGATCCGGGGGGTAGCCATGTCTGTACATGCTGTCTGTTTGCAGGTAACATGCTGGGAGACACAGACTCTTTAATGGTTCTGGGGCATCTGTACACTATTGTTAGACCACTTGCTACCAAATCCTTAAGTTTGCGCTCTATATTTAATAGGTCCCAGTTGTTACGGATAAGGGCCCCTATTCACGAAGGGGCATAAGGTACAAGCCAAATGCACATACCCCACCCACAGAGCTCCACATCTGTGGACAGGTGCGCACCTGGTGGCATTCATGACCACCGGCCATGCCACCTGTCCGTGGCCCCGCCCCCCCGGCATGCAGGTTCATAGTGGCAGACAGGGGCAGAGTTGCGGACCCGGGTGGGCATCCAATTGGATGCCCATCCCAGGTCCCTCAGTGGATCCCTTATGTGGCAGGGCATGTGTTGGCTGTGCACCCCTGTGGATGTTGGATGGCTGGTGGCCATGGAGGTGTGAGGAGTGCAGTGCCGCCGGCCATCCCTAACTGCAGCACTGAAGGGATGGTATGAGGTACAGGGCAGGTGGGGGGGGTCTGCTGGACACCTATGATCATCTGTTGGGGCCAGGATTAGGAGTTTTGGACATGGGCACCTGTGGGGATACGGGGTATCCTGCACACCACTGGGCTCCAGGCTACATGTGTTGGCTGGTGGTGGGGGGCATGGCTGACCTGCTCCATACCAGGAAGGGCAGACATGTGGGGAGTGCTACTGTCATATGGGCATGGGGCTCAGATGTGTGGTGGGGGTGGTCTGGCAGCAGTCAGGGGTTGGACACTGCTGGGGGGACAGCACTTAGCACTGCCACATACGGGGACCGGGCACACATGTCAGGGGGATGCATGGCACTGACATGGTGAGGCACACCTGGGTTTGAGGGAAGACATATGTTTGGGAGGGGGGTGCCTGGCACTATGGAACACACTGGATCCCAGTACAGGCACTTGCCCAATCAGCTGCCGCAGCCCTCCCACCTCCCATCCACCTAGTGGGCTGGGGCAGCACAGAGGGTCATATCCTGGTCCCACCACACCTGGTCAGTGCAGTCCATGGATGAGCGCAGTGGGTTACAGCAGGGTCCCAGGTGCTCCCCTGTGGGCAGCACTACACACCTTAGTGAATGGCGCATAGTGCTGGCATGCCTCTGGCACACCCCCTGCCTGTCCCCAGCGCATTACTCTCTGTGCGGCCAGGGGATCGGGTGCATAACTGTCCTCCACACTGGTCATGAATGCCACAGGGGGGCTGCAGGACCCCACTGTGTGGCAATCCCATGTAGCTATGCCTATGCATCCGGTTTATGCAGCGCATAGGCATAGTGCATAAGGCCCAATATTAGAAACAGCAGAAGCTCTAATAGAGTAAGCATTGATGAAAGGGCAAACTGAGCCAGATTTTTCTGTTTGTTGTTTAGGAATTAATGTAGTCGATCTTTCTATCTTATCAATTTCCCTTAGTGCCTCGGTTATACATTTATTGCTGTACCCTCTATTTTTAAAATGCTTTACTGGCTCTATTTTTTTCTTATCATACTCTGTTATTTCTGTGCAGTGTCTTAAAGTCCTTATAAGCTGTCCCTTGGGAATGTTATTCACCACATGTCCCAAGTGACAGCTATCTGCCTGTAATAGACTGTTGCGGTCCGTAGGTTTCAGAAACAAAGTTGCACATACTTCACCCCCTTCTTTCTTGTATATAAGCAAATCCAGGAACTCAATGCCATTTTTTCTTATATGGTATTTAAATTTTAGACATTCACTGGTTGATTCTAACCACTTAACAAAATCACAGAAAGCATCCTCTGTACCCTTCCATATAATGAGAACATCATCAATAAAGCACTGCCACAAATCCAGACATTCATAGAAAGGATTTGTGGTGGCGCTGTACTGATGGCGCTCCTCCCAGTGTTCTACAAATAGATTGGCAAAACTGGGTGTCATGGTAGCACCAGTTGCTTATTTGCTTATAGCACTGTTCCCAAATCAGAACATACGTTTGTCCAATACGACCTCTGCAAACTTCAGAAGATACCATGTTGGTACTTATACCCTCTCCCATTCAGTACACTTTTCCAGATAATGTCCAGGGTGGCAAAAAACAATCCCTGTCCATAGTGAATTCATCCACCAGACTGATAACTTGCATGCAGTCCCTTTTATATGACCTCTGGGTTTTGTACGAATGGACACAAAAAACTGTCTACGTACTGTACATTGAAATGATTTCTGTAACCCAGCCTTTTGCAGAGATTATTGGTCACTCCGGAGGTGTCACTGGAGTTTTATGTATTTTAGGTAAAATACAAATAACGGGTATGACCGGGTGGTCTACAGTTAAAGTCCTGTACGTGCTTTCTGACAAATAACCTCTTAGACACCTCATGTTCAACAGCTTTTGTATTCATTCTTTAAACCTGTTGGTATGGTTAAAATTCAGCCTTTCATAAAATGATATATCACTTAGTTGTCGTTTTACTTCTGCAATGTAGTAATCTTTATCTAAAACCACAACTGCAAGATTTTTTAAAACTATTTTTTCCTCAGAAGTACAGTTATGATAATGATTACCAGATGAACTCATTTTTAACCTGTCCAAATCATTTTCACATTTTTTCACAAACATTGCAACAACATTATTGTAGGGTGGACAATATGTGGAACAAGGTCTGAGAATGACATTGTTCATCAGTTGTATATCACTTCCATCTTGGTAAAAAGTTTTAAAGGTTAAGTTTCTAGCAAAACAATGTATATCTACAATTGTTCTGAAAAAGTCAATATCTGTGGATGGGGAAAATTAAAGTCCCTTGCTCAGTACTGAAATCTTTGGTTCAGTCATTACATATTTTGACAAATTAATTACAGGGCAAGAGATTTCAGGAGGTGGGGGTGGCATCTGAGTTATAAAGTTCTGTATCACTGACCTGCCTCTTTGCCTCTTTCATGCCACCCCCCCCCCCGTATTCCTCTTCCTCCTTGGTAGGGCTGGTACTGGTTCTGGAACTGTGTCCTGTGTCTGCTCCACCTCAGACATTGTTCTTCCTCTACCTCCTGCTCTAAACTGTCCATATCAGATGGTCCCGTGGTGTAATCTAGGACCATGCCTTCATTTTCACCGCTTGCTGTTTGATCACTGCCAACTGTGGGGTGCTTCAGAATTGATTTTAATTGGCTGCTCTTTTCTTTTTTTGCCAGTCATAAACCTGATTCAATTTATAATCATTTTTGTCACATAAAAACTTCTTTTTAGCCTTCTGCAGTTGTATGTCATATCTTGCTATTTTGTCACGTAACTGTTTACAACTGTATATTTATCAAATTCCTCCTTTGTACTGTGCTGTTTCAATTCAATCTATTTTATAGTTATATCTTTAGTTAACTGGTCTCTAATTGGACTGGCATGTTTTAATATCGGTTGTATTATTTTCAGCTGCAGCCTCCTCCATATTGCCCCACCACATTTTCATAAAGTCTGGATCATCTGTGCCAAATGCTGGCTTGTTTAACATTCTTAGTCCACGAGGCAGTCTCCTGACCTTGAGGCAAGCCTCCAGTACCACTTTATGCCAATACATGTGTCTGCCCTTAAGTGCCTGTTTTTCCAGCTGTCTGTATGTAAGCAATAAGACACGACAGGGTGTGTGTTAGACACTTTAACACATGGCTAGGAGGCATAGTGAGGCACGAGGCCACTGGCCGAGTGCATCCAGCCTCCTAGCCATGTGTTAAAGTGGCTGACACACACCCTGGAGTGGCTTACTGTGCTTATGAAATGGCTAGCTGTAGTGCAACTGCATTTAGTAAGTAAAATTCCCAGTTTTAAGTAGGAAAAAATATGTATGCTTGTGTCAGTTTTTAATAAAATAGTTCCTCCACCTAAGTTTCCTGTGTTTTTTTTTTTTGACTGAAAGAATTTTGTCCTACAAAGGTTTCTGTAGTTTAGGTCTGGTAGTCATGGCACTATTCACCCCCTCCCCCCAGTTTGCAGCATGAAAATGCATTGTTTATCGAGTGACACGCTGAAAGCAACACAGTAAATAAATTTGTTTTACAGAAATTGGAAAATAGATGCTATGCGGAGGAAGTTACGACCGGCTGGCAAGTTAGCAATTGATCGGAACAGGCACTGAGCAAGTGGACAGGGAGGAGGGGAGAGAGAGAGAGAGAGAAATCGTGGCAGTAGTTTTTTTATGTGATGACTCTAGGATGTGAAGAAGGTTATCTTTTGTGGTGCAAAATGTTTTACTGTTAGGATGAGAGGCTAAGGAAGGAAGTTGAGAGTGGCTGGGTAGTCGACTGTTGATTAGGATGGAGAGCGAGCTGGCGGGCTGGGAGAGTGATCACGGCAGTTCATTTTTTTTTATTTCGTTTACTACATGCTGCATCCAAGAGGAGACAGACAGATGATTCACTTGGGAACATAAGCAGGAGGCTGGTAAGGACAGAGGTCTGGGGTTATATTCTGTTTTAACTGAAATATTTGAATAGTTTTGAAAGTGAAATTAGTTCTATGTGTTAAAAATTATTACCTTGAGTTAGAACTGTTACTTGGGCTGTGATATGGTAACTTTGGAGGCTTGGGAACAGTTGTTTGGCAGTGATAATTAGAGTGAAATTTAAATGTGTTGTTTGCCTGGTGTTCTTAAATACTGAAAAGTCACTGGGGGCTGGGATTGAAGGGCTGAGTATTTCTGTCTGGGACTGAAATTCGAAGCAACAGGAGCTGGTAGGCCTGTGACATCACACGGTACCTGATGTCTGCATACACACACTGTTAGTGGGACTGAACACACACACTGGACTGTATGTGTTTGTGAGACTTGGGAACTTTATTGGTGGGGTTGAAATTAGGTTTGAAAACAACTGCAGTCAGTATAGAGAGAAACTGTATTCCAGGGGAAAGGGCCATTATAAACAGAGAGGGAGAAACAGGGTGGCCATATTCCACCATGGCAGGCATCTTCGGAAGGGTTGTAGGCTGCACAGGCTGTGGGATGGCAATAATTCTCAATTGGGCCTGGAGAGAGGGAGGCTGCCCACTCTGTAGACAGCTATCTTGTATCAGGAGTGAGGTATATTGGTTAAGGAGTAAGCTGGGGGAGCTGGGGGGGTGTCCAAGGACAAGGGGTGTGGATATGGGCAGCAGAAGGGTGGGGCTGAGGAGGCTGGGGCAGCGCTCTGAAATTACAGGGCGTTATGTTACAGCAAGCAGGAGGGGATATTAGGGACAGAGGACCCTTAGATAGGGATGTTGATGCTAAGGGGAAAGCGTACGGGGTGAACATTCTGAATACAAAGAGAGTGGAGGGGGAAGAGTCAGGAGGGGCTGTTGTGCAGAAGCCTAAAACAGCAGACTGTGGGAAGGGAGCTCCTAAGGTGAACAGAGCAAGAGGGGAAGAAGAGGGGCAGTTTAGAGGTGTAGTCAGGGGAAACTCGGGTTACTTGATGGAGGCTGACATAGAGTGTCACAATAAATTTGAGCTACTAAGCAACCTAGAGGGGGAGGAAGGGGTTGGTGGAAATGAGGAAACTTATACAGAGGCCGGGGGGAGGGAGTCGGATACCCATAGGGCATCACAGACCGGCAATGGAAAGGATAGAAATAGTCCCAGAGGGAGAAAGGGGAAACATAAATGTTAAGCAAATGGGGGAGATGCAACATATTGCAGACATGAGGGAGGAAAGCATGATTGGAGAGAAACTGGGAGACAAGGAGGTGGAAGTGGAGCCTCCCTTCAGCAGGGGGGTCAGTACCAAGAATGGGGCCCTAGCTAAAGGGGACCCACAGAGAGACTCTGGAGGCAGGGGTACTATTACAAGGGGGGAGGATGGTGGTGTGGAGGAAGGGGAAACCATCAGGGCCAGGATAAATGGTTGGATAAGAGAAGGCTAAAGGGACACCTATTCAGAGGGGTTTGAGTTAAGTGGGCAAAATAACAGGGAGACAGAAAGGGGAGGGTGACAGGGGTCTCTAATAAGGCAGGAAGACTCCCATGGAATTGAGATCATGAATAAAGGGGGGGAAGGGGGGCTAAGAGGGCATAGTGGAGGTAACCATAAGGATGGTGGCAGTGTTAAGGTTCTGTTATTGGGAGACTCGATGATTAGGGTATCCAGTGGGAGGGACAGGGGGGTGGATGCCATAGCCAGGTGAAGGTAGTGAGTATCTCTGGGCTGACAGTGCACAGAGCAAAGTTCATGGTGTATGAAATGGTTAGGGATTGTGGAGGAAACTGGATTTCCTGGTGCATTTGGGAACTAACGATCTAGAGGAAGTAGCGTTTTGGAAATCAAGCAAGGTTCAAGAACTTGCCAGAGTCTGTCAGGATAATGGATGCAACATTTACTTTTAGGAGATATTGCCAGTACCAAAGGCCTCAGTGGAGAAAAAATGAAGCTCACAGAGGTTAATGACTGGCTCAGGAAGTGGGGTGAAGAGTGGGTTGGGGCGTTAGGAACTGGAATGGGTTTGGGAGGATAAGGGGCTATATGCCAAGGACAGGCTTCATCTTGCCCCATTGGGAAGAAGTCCTTAAACAGGGATGGCTGACTACATTCAAGAAAGGTGGGGTTTAAACTTGTGAGGGGAAGGGATAAAGGGAGGGCTGACCAAGCCCTCTCCTCCAGATGAGGGTAGCCTTCAAGCCCAAGGGGGGGAGGGGGGAAACAGACTGGGGGTGGAGGTTTCAGGAGGAGCAGAGGGAGGATGGAAGTATAAGGAATCTGGGTGGGGTTCGACAAAGAGGATTAGGGATAAGGGGTGGGGGTTGGTGTTAGATAATGCCAGGAGCTTGGGAAACAAGTTGCCAGAGTTCCAGGCCATGCTGTTGGAGGGGGGTGGATGTGGTGGCGGTCACGGAGACGTGGGCCAACAAAAACCATGACTGGGACCTAAACGTACGGGGGTACACTATGCTTAGGAAGGATAGAAAGGAGGGCAGAGGGGGTGGAGTGGCTATGTTCATTAGAGATGACATAGAAATTGCTAGGGTAGAAGAGGCAGAGGGAAGCGTGGAGCCTTGGGTCAGCTTACGATCCCAGCAGGAGATAAGGTCAAGCTGGGTGTAGTATATAGGCCCCCGGGATGAGTGATGTTCTAGAGGATGGTTTGCTGGACAACATCATTGCCCAGTGTGGACCAAAAGGGGAAGGAGTGGTGTTGATGGGGGACCTTAATATGCCAGGTACAAACTGGGGAACCATGTCCTCTAAGGTGGCCAAGGAGCAGAGGCTGCTGGACAGCTTCCAGGATGTGTTCTTAACACAGCATGTGATGGAGTCCACAAGGGAGGGGCATGTCCTGGATGTGGTTCTGGCAGATGGGGATCTGGTAAGGAACCTGGTTGTACAGGACCCCCTGACTGGGAGCGACCACAATACTGTCTGGTTTCAAATAAGCATGGGGGGGGGGAGATCTAGGACACTGGCAGTGGACTTCAGGGGGCAGACTTTGTGGGCATGGGAAATATTCTCAAGGATCACTTGAAGGGATTACATCAATGACAAGTGTGGAAAGGAGATGGGGGTCATAAAATGGGGACTTCATGAGGCAGTCAGGATCTGCGCACGTTGAAACATAAGGAGCAAGGTCACATAAACCATGATGGTGGTCCAGTGAGGTACAGGTAGCAGTCAGAGAAAAGAAGGCGCCTACAAAAATATAAAACAACGAGAGGGATAGGGATAGGAAATGTACCATCTTGCATCTAGAAAAGTCACCCATATGGTGAGGAGCAAAGTCCAGTAAAGAAGCAACTGGCAGGGGATACAAGGAGGGAAAGGGTTCTTCTGGTACATTGGGGAGCAGAGAAAAACTAAGGGCCATCTCAGCAGATTGAGATCAGAAGGAGGGTGGGTGGAAGAGGCAAGGGACCAGGCAGAGGCATTTAATGAGTACTTTGCCTCTGTGTTCACTAGGGAGGGGGATGGGATATCTACAAAGCAAGGCACGAAGGGGATAGAAGCGGCAGTGAGTCGGGATCAGGGGAGCAACAGAAATGGAGCAAGAGGGAGGGAGAGGTACCCCAGGGCTGTCACATCTGGATAAGGATAAAAAGGCCAGTAAGGTGGAGGGGATGGATGATGCTATCTCCGCCAAAAGGGTGTGGTTAGCCCTCAAGGCCCTAAAGAAAGACAAATCTCCTGGGCCGGATGGCATTCATCCGAGAGTACTATGGGAATTGGTGGACATACTGGCTGCACCCCTGGCGGAGCTCTTCAACAGGTCACTTGAGACAGGGAGGGTATCTAGGGATTGACGAGAGGCACATGTGGTGCCAATCCATAAAGGGGGGGTCGAGGGAAGTACCAGGCAACTATAGACCCATCAGTTTGACCTCGGTGGTGGGAAAATTAATGGAGAGTATACTAAAGGAACAATTGGGGGTGTGCTTGGAGGAGGTGGGAGGTCTGGATAGTCAGCAACATGAGTTTGTGCCAGGTAGATCATGTCAAACCAATCTTGTGGAGTTCTACGAATGGGTAACATCAGAACTGGACAGGGGAAAGCCTGTGGATGTATTATTCTTGGACTTCAGCAAGGCGTTTGACTCTGTCCCCCACAATGGTCTGGTGGAGAAACTGATGGGGTTAGGAGTAGGCTCTTTGATGGTCAGATGGATTGAAAACTGGCTAGCTGGATGCACCCAGAGAGTAGTGGTCTGTGGGGAGATCTCGAACCCTAGAGTGGTTGGTAGTGGGGTACCGCAGGGCTCGGTGCTGGGTCCAATCCTGTTTAATGCATACATATCGGACATCAGGGAGGGTATAGGGTGTGAAACTAGTCTTTTCGCAGATGACTCCAAGATGGGAGCAGTAGTTGAAGGAGAAGAGGGGAGGTTGGCCCTGCAAGGGGACCTGGACACCCTGGAAAGCTGGGCTCACACATGGAAATTAAATTTCAATATCACCAAGTGCAAGGTGTTGCATCTTGGTCAGGAAACCCTAAACACAGGTACACCCTGGGAGGAGGCACTGGAGGCCTCAATAGGGAAAAGACCTAGGGGTCATGGTGGATGCATGTATGAATAACTCTGAGCAGTGCAGGAGGGCGGCCTGCAAGGCAAACAGGATGTTGGGATGCATCATAAGGGGATCACCTCTAGAAGCAAGGAAGTGATTCTGCCGCTGTACAATGGACTGGTTAGACCACACCTTGAGTACTGTGTACAGTACTGAACCACACTTGAAGGGACATACAGCTCCTGGAGAGGGTACAGAGGAGGGCAATTAAGATGATATGAGGGCTAGAGGTTTGTGAATGAGGACAGACTTGAGGGCTCTGCCTGTTTTCATTGGAGAAGAGGAGAGAGGGGGGACATGATTGAGGTCTTCAAGTACCTCAAGGGAATAAATAGGAGTAAACATGGAGGGATCTTTAGACTAAAGCAGGAGGTATCACCAGAGGCATGGTTTGAATTTGGAAGGTGGAAGGGTGAGGGAAAAAGGAGGAGGTTTTCACTGAGAGGGTGGTGGACCCTTGGAATGCACTGCCTGGCGAGCTGGTTCAGAGATCCACAGTGGAGGGCTTCAAGAGAGGGTGGGACAGACACAGAAAGTGGATGTATCAGATGATGGCCTGTCCCGGGGGGTGGGGATGGATGATAGGGGTTTCTGGAGCACAAGGGATGGGAGAGCCTTGGCACCCAACTAAGGATCTAAGGTTCGAGCAGACTCGATAGACCGTGAGGCCTAATCTGCTGGCAAATAGTATGTTAGTATGATTTAAAAGAGAAACATTCGAAGACAAGACGTCAGACATGGTGGACAGGCATTTCTCACTTCTGACTATTTTTACTATTCCTTCTGAGTGGTGGCATAAAACAAGATGTCTGAGTTTATTTTCTGAACGTTCTATGTGGGCACTTCACTTGGATCAGTGCCCAGCTGGCATAGCCTAATCTTGCTTCTGTGTGTTAGAAACTTTAACACACTGTTGGCATCCAATGAGATGGCTTGAAATTGATATGTCATTTTATAAAAGTTCTTAGCGTTGGGCCCCGAAGTTGCTTGCGCTGCTGTCTATGCTTGTTCATTACATGTATCAGATGTTACAATAGGATTCCTTCCTCCCACTCAGGTGAATAGCAATTCAGCAAAACTCCTGGTGTGCTCGGGTTACTGCTTGGACCCTCCTTGTCTTCCACCATGCTCATTGTCTTTCACTGAACACAGCTCTAATTCTTGTAGGAGGGGACTACCCACACCCCTTATTGTGTTCTGCAGCACTGATATTTTCAGCTTGCAAACACTCCACATACTGAGCGGCAGGCTGGTTACTCACATTAACTTTTGTACTGCGTTTAACTTCATCGGTAAGCAAAACACTGTGAAGTGTCCAGTCCTTTTACTTCCTTGAAGGGAAAGCTGTGCTCCATAAAATACAAGTTACCAGAAGCAGAAAACATGTATAGCAGCAGGATTAGTGTGGTGGTGCTGTTAACAAACAAATACAGCAATGGAAAAGTAAAGCACCCACCACAAAGACACGGTCCGCACTTACAGTTTAAAGTTTAAAAAAGGTTTTATTTCTCATAACATCAACCCACACTCTACCAGCTCAGTCACAACCCTCAGACATCAGTTAAGTGCTATTGCCATGGCTGTCACGTGGCCCCCCCACCCCATTAGGCGTTGACCCACCACCCTGCTCCCCCTCATCCCAACCTGTGCCAGTGACTGGCACAGCCCTCCTCACCCTGCTATGGCTAGCTGCCAGTTGATCCATACTGGAGCACGTACAGTAAATAGTATGTGTTCACCGGTTGTCTCAACAACCAATGAGTGCGTACTATTTATTGTACATGCTCTGGTATGGATCAGTCGGTAACTGGTCGCTGGCAGGGTAATGAAGGCATGAAATCACCAACATGGGTTGAATGGGGAGGTGGGATGGTGTGTCAATGTCTAATGGGGGGACCACTAGCCACTAGGGAATGGGGATCAAGGATTTGAATGTTGTGCTAGTGATTGGGACTGGGGAAGGGGGGTCACTACACTATGGAAATGGGAATCTCTCATTTAAATAGTGATCAGGGCTGGGAAGGGGAGTCACTACACTATGGAAACAGGGATCTTTAACTTAAACAGTGATTGGGGCTGGGAAGTGGGGTCACCACGCTATGAAAATGAGGATCTTTCATTTAAACAGTGATTGGGGCTGGGGAGGAGGTCACTACATTATGGAAATGGGGATTTTCATTTAAACAGCGATTGGGGCTGGGGAGGAAAACTGTGTACCCGGCCCTAGACTACGCGCGGGGCACCAACCTACCCTGCCAAAGTTGAAGTAGGGTTTCAAAAGCACAGCTATGCACTGGCACAACTGGACATTTTTATGCTTGGGGGGGGGTCAATATTGTGATGTGGAATATGCATGAGGACCCCTCATTTGCATAGGTGCATCACGTATTAACCTGTAACACAGTCAGGGTGCATGGTGCATTGGTGGCCTTGAATATAGCCATGCCCCGACAGCCTGCACAAGTGTGGAGATGCGTGGCACATCCAGAGATGTGCCACACATCTCATCTGAATATGTGGCACCATGCATACATTTGTTAGTCATAAAATTCTGTGAAACATTACTGCCCCCAACTCCCAACCTAACCCTCACTGTAGTATGATTATACAGTTCAGAAATAATGGAAATAAGACAAGAGTCAATACCCATATCTAGCATCACTTGAAACAGTTTTAACTAAGTAATGGAATCAAATGCAGAATCTATAAATGCCGCTTACAACTTCTGCCTACTAATCAAAGCCTATTTTTCCCATTGGTGTCCAAGAGCAAAACAGTTATCCAAGATAGAACACTGTTCCCAGAAACTGAACTGCAAGGATGACAAATCCCCGTAATGAAAATCTGTTGGCACTACCTAGCTAGAATAATTTTGCAAAAGATTTTAGAAGAAACATCCAATAGTCTAATCAGTCAATGCATTTTTGGATCTGATTTATTTCCTTCTTTAAAGATAGGAACAATCTCCACCAGATGCCATGAGTCAGAACCCCCCCACTAATACATTTATTAAATAATAATAAGAGAAAGTCAGACTAAACCTCTGAAGGAATAAAATCAGGCTCGGGGCCTTCTTAGATTTTAAAAAGTTAATCGCATCAAGTACTTCTATAATATTAAAAAGACTAATGCCGTCCACAGACAACAAATCAACCATAGGATTTTGCAATGTTTGATCATAGCAGAGAGAAGAAAAATGAGCTACCCATACCTCAGGAGAAACATATGAATCACTGCTATCCGAAAAATTCATGTTGCAAAAGGCCCCTGTGTCATTTCACGAAACAACAACTAACATAATAGATCATTGTTCATGATAATGATCACTTTTTTTCCTTGTACATGTAACCCCACAAGGGTGGGCTTACCTTAATTTGCCCTCAACTGCCTTGTCCCACTTGTCTGGGTCCATCAGTGCGTCTTCTATGCACCTGCCAGCTCACGGTATCATAAACTTAAGTGGGGGACTGGAGGAGTGAAATGGAAGTGATACCGCTCGCCCAGTGGTTCGCTGATCACTGCGCAGCTCAGTGTGCACACATTCAAGCTGGATCCTGCTCGAATGTGCAAGCTGGCAGGTTGGCTTACATTCTGTGTTAGCGCTGTAGAGCTCAGTATTTAAAGCCACATGGCAGCCCTCTGGCTAGTTCCCCTTATTGTGCTCCAGCCAAAGGACTCCAGCAACATAAGTGGGGGCTCAGACACACACAGGCAAGAGAGAGAAAACTAAACTTTGTTTCAGTACTTAAAAGCACTATAACTTGAAGAGCAGCCAAGGCTGCTGTATGGTTTGGAAGCCCTGCCTAATACCTAAGGGGATAAGGCTACAGTGCAAGTGAGGGGCAGGAGGAGTTCATTGTAAGCCCCACTATGCCACTGGACAGTAGGGCAGAGGAGCAGCTACTGAACTATGGGGCCCTTTACTATTTAAATAATACTGTTTGTCTAGAAAAAGACCTTAAAGTTGGAACTCTGCATAAACTGTTTTGTTTGTAGCCATATTTGCCACCTTTGACCTGGCAAGCAGCCAATCAGAATTTGAAGCGCCCTGGAGGACTGAGCAATGGCTCCTGGGAAGGGGGTAAGGACTGTGCTCTTGGCACCCTTTTAGGCAACCAATCAGGCATCAAGGGAACTCAATGCATATTAATTCTGCATCTAAGCAGCTGTGTTCAACCAATCATAATCTGCCATATTCCCCTGAGATTTAGGGGGAGTTTTCAGCCCAGTGCAGTCTGTCTTGAGCTCTCCATGAATGAGGAGGGCTTAAACTGTGTTTAGGGAAAAACTTAGAAGTCAGCCTAAGGCTTCCACAGCCACCTTGCAGGAGAATTGACCAAAGCATTGTGCCAGCTGGAAAAGTCAGTGTTGAAGTGTGCAGAGCCACTATGAGTAAATCTCTGATAGTGCCTGAGAGAAGCCCTCACCAAAGAGGAGGGTGGACTGTGTTCAGGATCTGAGTTTGGAATTCTGTTTGTGATTTGGACAACCAGAGTCCAGAGACACCTACTGAAAATTTCAGTTGCCTGGGGAAGCCAGTTTTAAAGCTGGAAAGGCTGTGTTGTAGTTTGAACCTGCAGTTTGAAAGTACCAGAGAGACCGATTGCCATCCCTAGTCTTGGGAGGTGATTCTTGAGTTCCAGAGAAAAGAATCATTGTTAGAGGATGGTCTTGGAAATCGGCCAGGTAGGGTCCCAGATAGGCATTACCCATCATCTCCTTCTGAGGGCTGGATGCCTGGACATGTAGAGTGAGGCGTGTGGCCCTGGTCCCCTGTACTGGTCTGTTCCAGTACCTGCAACACTGTAGAAGAGAAGGTGACAAGCTGCCAGAATCCTGTCACAGTTAAGAAAACTGTAAATCTGCCTGTACTACTGGAGGCCCCAGCTTGGCTGACTGAACTTACTGCTGTAGTCCAGACCCTGAGTATTTGTGCTACAGAATCGTAAGTAAGTGTGGGACTGTCCTGCACGTGGTGATTGTACATAGTTTTTCCAAAATTATTGTTCAGTTGAAAGGTGCACCAGTGCCGGCCACCCAGCTGCATCGGTTTCTGACCTGCAACATCTTCACCATCTGGGTAGCCAGTTAGGACTGTAGGGTACACTGATACCAGTGAGGAGGTGGGCTAAACTGTGGGCATTACTGTTTGGAGGTGGGCACTACTAAATGTTGTGGGGCTTGTGCTACCAATAGTCAAAACCAATGTTCTGAACCAGTTATTCCTTTCTATATCCCATCCCCCTACCCCCTAATAAAATTGTTGTTCTTGTTTATACTGACTCTGTGAGCATATTATAAATGATAATCGTTAACTGTATGTACTGTAAGGTATTGCATCTGTTTATGGTATTACATGTGTGTGGTGACTGTAAGGGGAGGTGGGTAGGTACAGCATCCCAGGGGGTTGTACCAGACAAACATCTGGCCCACTGCATTGTAACTCTGGGTGGGGGCACTGCACTAACTAATGTTTTTTGGGAAAGAATCCCCCCTTTTCCATCTTGAACAGAGCCCAGGCCCCTCACCCGTGTCTGATCTCACAAGGCGGGAGTTGTAACCGGAAGTGTACACAGCAACCTGGTTACATATAATAGATTTTTATATGACTTACGGTCTGCATTTAAATGCTTATAACTTTTGTAGGATTTCACATAGTTTCCCTGATCTTATTAAGCCACTTGGCTTTTTCCTTTTTAAGTTATAAATCACACCAACCATTTTTCCACCTGCCATTTTGACAAGAGGAAATGTACAAGACTGAACACATCTGAGTATACAGAGAATCCAGTTGGTCATACAGTTCAAATGTAGAGAGAAAAGAAGAGTCCTGTTGAAGATTTTTTAGATGGAGAACAGACAACTGTTCAAACCCCAGAGAGAGATCATCATTCCACTGTACTCTTTTCCTGTTTCTAATCACAGTATCCAAGGGGGGCATTGTTAGTGAATCCACCCTCACAACCTCACTACAATTAGTCTCAAACAAAGGCCACTTAATGGAGATTGGAAGATGGTCACCACTCTACTTATATCAGAAAAAGCACACCATGTCTACAATCGGATCATCCCACAAAGCAAAATCTATAATGGACACACCTAAGGAAGACATGAAGGTCAATTCACCTTTTTCATCTCCAGGAAGCCTGCTATTTAAAGAATAAAAATTATTATCCTCCATAAACTTGAATGAGACCTTTGTTAGCTTTATTTGTTTTAATATCACATGACATTCTCACTGCCAAAGAAGAACTGCTGCGTAATGCATCCGCTGTTGTATTATTCAGAAGCCCATCAAAGTTACCAATCCTTGCATTAAACTTACCTATATTTAAAATTGAACTAGAATAAAATTTCCTTGTGCCTATCCCATGCATGCTTGAAGCCCATCACTGTTTCCTCCCCCCACCTCCCCTTGACGACTGTTTCAGGTGTGCAGAACTCTTTCAGTGAAGAAGTGCTTCCTCACATTTCTCTTAAACTAACCCCCTTCCAGCTTCATTGCATGTCTCCTTGCTCTTGTTAATCTTTTCCTGTGAAAACTTCCCTTCCAGTACCTTATTTACCCTGTGAGGTAATTATAAGTCTTTAAGATATCTCTCCTCTCGCTTCTCTCCTTGCAGGGTATATGTATTGAGGTTCTTCAGTCTCTCCTTGTATGGCTTCTGATGCAGCCTCTGCACCATTGTAGTTGCCCTCCTCTGGACTGCCTCCACTCTGTCTATGTCCTTCCTTAGATGTGGTTTCCAGAAGTGGATATAGTACTCCAGATGTGGTCTCACAAGTGATCTATACAGTGGCAACATCACCTCCCTCCTTCAGCTGTGATACCCCTCCCTATGTACCCCCAACATCCTACTGGCCCCACCCATGTTCTTGTTGTATTGCTTCACAACCTTGAGATCCTCAGATATGATTACTTCCAGGACCTTCTCCTGTTTGGTGACCATCAATTCCCTTTCTCCCATTTTGTATTCCACCTCTGGGTTTCTGTGCCTCAAGTGCATGATTTTGCATTAAGACTCATCTGACTTGCCCTTGACCCCTCCTCAAGTTTCCTCAGGTCTCTGTACATTCTTTCTATCCCCTCTGGAGTGTCTACCCTATTGCAGATTTTAGTGTCATCCACAAAAAGGCAGGCCTTCCCTGCCAACTCCTCTACAATGTCACTTATAAAGACATTAAAGAGGACTGGTCCCAGCACTGAGCCCTGTGGCACCCTACTGGTTACCCTCCCTTCCCCAGAGTGAACTCGGTTTACCACCACCATCTATCATCTGTCCTTTAAGTATTTCGTTACCCAGTTTACCACCTTTTGACCCACCCTTAAGCTGCTCAGTTTCCTTATGAGCCTTCTATGTGGAATGGTGTTGAAAGCCTTACTGAAATCTAAGAAGGTCACTTCCACCGGCCCACTCTGATCAATTTCCCTGATCACGCAGTCAAAGAAATCTATCAGATTTGTCTGACATGACCTTCCACCCATAAATCTATGTTGTCTTGGGTCTTGTAACTCATTGGCTTCAAGATACTCCACAATCCTTTTTTTTAGCAGTGACTCCATTAGGTTCCACAACCCCGATGTCAGGCTGACTGGCCTGTAGTTGCTAGCTTCTTTCCTACTACCACTTTTTTGAAGCAGTACTACATCTGCCCACCTCCAGTCCACTGGAACCATCCCTGTTTCCAGTGATGTCAAAAAGGACTGTGAACGCCAGCCCACTGGTGCGGGGCAGAGTGCCAACCTGCAGCGCCGATGACCTGGGTTTGGGAACTGATCCGGGACGTCAGAGGGCCGACCGGGGGAGAAGGATCGAGCATCCCGCGACTGCTCTCTTTCTCCAGGAGGGAGGGGGTAGAGTGTCCGGTGCACTATGGACACCCAGCAGAGGCTGGGTGTACCACAAGTGCTGGCACCAGCATGTTGGGGGTGGGGCGACCACTGGTCATCATTGCATGTCCCCAGCCCCGTATAGGGGAAAAAAACGCAGCAGCCATCAGCTCTATGATGCCCGCCCTCTGCTCTACTTGCTCCCAGGCCGTCTCCCAGACTTATTATGGTGTTTGTGGCACTATGAGGGCCGGTGCTGCAATCCCATCCTGGGGAGCAAGCCAGAGGGTAGCCAGGGAGCCACAGCTAATGTGGGATGCGCGATCTGAGGGTCCATGACCAGGCAGACTTCCAGCGAATGAGCAAGCTGCAAAAAAAAAAAAAAGGACTGTTAGAGATGCGCCAGTACCTCCCTGAGCTCCTTCATTACCCGTGGGTGTACCACACCTGACCCTATAGCTTTGTCCACTTTCAGATTTGTGAGTCCTTTCAGGATTCTCTCCTCTTGAAAGGAACTTGTGCCAACCTCCTCCCACAGTCCCTATTACTTTAATGTGGCCCATCCCCTTCTTCAGTGAATACTGAACAAATGTATTTGTTAAGCATATCTGCTTTTTCCTGATCCTCCTCTGCATGGCCCCACCAGCCCATTTTACCCTCATAATCTGTACACTAGTCTTCCTCTCTTCACTTCTGTACCTAAAAAATGTCTTGTCCTCCTTCATTACTCCTTGGGATATTCTTTCCTCAGTTTCCGCATTTGCGCTCCTCACCAACTGTCCCTGCCTCCCTCTGGTTCTCTTTCCACATCTCTCTGCCTTCTTGCCTCTGTGTCTCTTTAAATCTCCTGAAGGCTGCCCTTTTAGCCTTAGCTTTTTCAGCCACTTCTTTCAAGAACCAAAGCAGTCTCTTCTTTCTTGTGTTTTTGCTCCTTCCTTTGCGCAGAGGTCTGTTGCCTTCACTATATCTTCCCTAAGCTTAGCCCATTGTTGCTTCACCCCACCAGGTCATCCCACCCTGTTAGACCATCTGTGAGATATTCACCCCTTTTTTTTCCAATCTGCCCTCCTGAATTCCAGGACCCTCGCGCCATTATGTAGTTCACTTCCACTGTCATCCTTACTGTCTGTTGAACCACATTGAATGGTAGTCACCAGTGGCCTTACACCTTGACGTCTACAATACTGTCCCTGTTAGGGAGCACCAGGTTCCATATACTAGTACTAGTACACTGAGGAGTCCCAAAGAGAATGAAACATTGGTCTGCACTTTGCCATTTTCAGCCTATACTGGATCAGATATACAAGCCTATTTAAAAAACAGTGTCTATTCTGGTGAAGCTTTGTCAGCCTGACCTAGACAAGGATTTGAATACTCATGATGGCTTACTCTAGAAATGAGGCTGGAGAGTATATGTATGGTTTGGAGAGATTTACAAAAAACAACAAAAATAAATAAGTGAGATTGGTAGCTATTAAGATATGCATGTATAACATGCCAACTTAGTGCAGTATTGGACTCAGCAGGTACATTTATGATAAAAGTAGCAGCTCAGGCAGTTCTTGAAGGCCTTATTGAAGGATGTTTGGGTGATGTCTGAAGGAAGAGTATTGCAGAGAGGTGGGGGACTATAGGAGAAGACAGTGTAACCTACATCTGTTCAGTCAGTGAGGGATGAGGAAGTGATTAGTGTGGGAGGATCTGAGAGAATAGCTAGGATTGTTGGCAGTATTTAGTAGTCACTGGAGGTAGTCAGGGACATAGACTCAACAATATTTGTTTACTTTAATGGACATGTATTTGGAGTTTCATCCTTTTAGAGTGGACCAGTACAGTTGCTCATATATAGTACGGGGTGCATATGATAGGGGAGGTTTAGCGAAAATCTAACAGATGGCATTGCATTTGTGTCCTAGTAGGCATGTCAGTTTTGGGGAGGAGCAGCAGCATAGTACATGCTATCATTTTCAAGGATGGGGAGTAGCAGATGAGTGGCAATTTGTTTCTTTACTTGGTGTGACAAGCAGTTTTTATCTATGTACAGAGCACAAATGCTAAGGAGGATTATAAAAGTGTAATGAAAATTCAAGGTGAGGGTAAAAAATCAGATCAGTATATTTGCACTGTATTTCTGAACACTGACAAGAAGGAAACAGTCATTTGCATAGAAGTTTGGTGGAGTGGAAACCATACAGAGTTTGTTTTGTTCCAAGGAGCATAGTTAAGCAATAAACCATGACAGGGTGTGAGTTATGCTGGGATTTACCCACGCCTGTTGTGGTTTGGTCACGAGGCGCAGCTGAGTGACCAAATACACACCAGAAGTGGGTAAATCCCGGCATTACTCACATCCTGGAGTGGTTTATTGCAATTATACCAAGGTTCAATTATACCAAGAAACCCTGAAGCCACCTATAGGTTGGGAGGGGAGTTGCTGGCAGTCACAAGGGAAGAAAGAGACTTGGGCATCATCATCACCGATGACCTGAATTCATCCAAGCAGACCACTAAAGCAGTAGGTAAGGCTAGGGGGATGTTAGGGTGTATTAGTAGGGGTATCACAAGTCAGAAGAGGGAGGTAATAATCCCTCTTTACAAGACACTGGTTAGGCCCCATCTGCAGTACTGCGTGCAGTACTGGAGGCCACACCTTCACAAGGACATTAACCAAATTGAGGCAGTCCAGAGAAGGGCAACCAAAATGGTACAGGGACTCCATCAGAAAACATATGAGGACAGCTTAACGGAGCTCAATATGTATACCCTAGAGCAAACACGTGGCTCAAGGGCTGGTGCCAGGAAAAAGGACACAGATTTGTAGGGAACTGGCAACAGTTCTGGGAGCAAAAGTTCTTTAAATTTGATGGCCTGCATCTGACTAAGGAGGGAGTCAGTGCATTGGGGCAGAAGTCTGACGTCTTTGCAGAATATTTAAACTAGCAAATGGGGAGAGGGGCGAGCACCCCACACGTCAAATGAGAAGAACACCTCCCCTCAGCTATGGTCAAACAAGGATTCAGCATGTTTGCAGTTCATTTGCATCACCAGGTAAGAAAAAAGGTTTGTCTCCCCATACGACGCACAGGGGTAATGCCAAACCTCACCCAACAACTAACACACCGAAATCTGGCCAATGGAAAATCATGTACACAGATGCTCACAGCCTGGGAAATAAGATCCCAGACCTGCAGGCAATAATGTCAGAGGCTAAACTGGACATAGTAGCAATTAGTGAGACGTGGTTTACCAGTAACCACACTTGGGAGACTTCAGTACCTGGCTATGTATTGTTCAGAAGAGACCGAGGTGCAAAAAGAGGGGGAGGAGTGGTCCTGTATGTCAATGAAAATATCAAAGCTACAGAAATTCAGAATACACATAAGGAGCCAGAAGAACTGTGGGTCACCCTGGAAACAGGAAATGGGACAGCCATAAGAACTGGGGTTGTCTACAGGCCCCCAGACCAGGGGGAGGACATAGACACATTACTGTTAGAAGATATACAAAACATGACAGCTAAAGGGGAGGTTCTGATAATGGGAGACTTCAACATGCCAGATACAGATTGGTCAACACCAGCAGGAATATCTGCCAGAACTAAACACATAGTGGATTCCCTGCAGGGGGAGGGCCTCAAACAACTGGTACAACAACCCACAAGAGACAGGGCTATATCTAATACTGACTAACAGGGAAGGGATCACAGATCTCCAGGTAGAAGGTCACCTGGGGGCCAGTGACCATCACATGGTATGGTTCAGTTTGGCTACTACATCTAAATCATCCCATTCCAAGGCAAAAATATGGGACTTCAGAGGAGCTGACTTTGATAAGATGGCCAACAGAGTTAAGCTAGCCCTGGCAAAAAGAAACACAGGTGAGGGGGTACAGGCAAAGTGGGCAAGCATTAAGGATGCAATACTTGAAGCAACATCCCATTGTGTTAGACAGAAAAGGAAGTGCTAAAGAAGAAGGAAACCGCTTTGGTTCTCAAATACAGTAGCAGAAAAGGTCAGAGCCAAAAGGCTGGCCTTCAGGAAATGTAAGGGAACACAGCGGGATGAAGATAGTGAGGCATACCAAATTGCTCTAAGGGAAGCAGGGAAGGCAGTAAGGCAGACAAAGTCCCAAACTGAGGAAACACTAGCACGAACAGTAAAAAGGTGACAAGACTTTCTATAGATACATTAGTGAAAGGAGAAAGTCCAGAGGGGTATTGCTAAGCTAATGGAGAAAAGAGAGCATGTGAGGAGGAGGACCATGTAAAAGCATCTATCCTAAATAGATACTTTTGCTCAGTATTTACTGAAGAGAAGGTAGGGCAGGGACCACAGCTCAGCACCATGGACACAGGGGGGAGGGAGGTGAGCACTACTCCTTTCACAAAAGAAAGGGTCCTACAAGAGCTTGCTAAGCTCAGGGTGGATAAGGCAATGGGACCCGATGGCATACTTCCCAGGGTACTTAAGGAGCTAAAGGTGGAACTAGCAGAGCCATTAGCAGAACTGTTTAGTGAGTCTCTGAGCACAGGAGAGGTCCCAGAAGGCTGGAGAAGGGCTCATGTGATCCCACTCCACAAGAGTGGCAGGAGGAGGCAGGGAACTACAGACCAGTCAGTCTTACCTCAGTAGTGGGCAAGATTATGGAGGCACTCCTTAAGGAAAGGATAGTGCAGCACCTGGAATCCATAGGGTACAGGATCCTAGACAGCATGGGTTTACAAAGGAAGGTCCTGTCAAACTAATCTCATAGATTTCTTTGACTGGGTAACCAGAGTGGTGGACCAAGGGGAGCAGTTGATGTCGCCTACCTTGACTTCAGCAAAGCTTTTGACACTGTTCCACATAGAAGATCGATAAATAAGCTGGGTAGGCTTGGGGTGGGTCAGAAGTTGGTCAACTGGGTGGCAAACTGGTTGACGGGCAGAAAACAGAGAGTGGTGGTAAATGGTATACAGTCAGAAGAGTTGCAAGTCACAAGTGGGGTACCTCAGGAATCAGTCCTGGGGCCAGTCCTCTTCAACATCTTCATTAGTGACCTTGCAGATGGACTAGAGGGTAAGGCTTGTCTGTTTGCAGATGACACCAAGATCTGCAACAGAGTAGATAATCCAGATGAGGTGGGCAGAATGAGAAGAGATCTGGATAAACTAGCAAAATGGTCAGAAGAAAAGTAGCAACTGGGATTTAATGCAAAGAAGTGCAAGATCATGCACATAGGGAAGAGAAACCCTGAAGCCACCTATAGGCTGGGAGGGGAGTTGCTAGCAGTCACAAAGGAAGAAAGAGACTTGGGCATCATCATCACTGATGACCTGAAATCATCCAAGCAGACCTCTAAAGCAGTAGGTAAGGCTAGGGGGGTGTTAGGGTGCATTAGTAGGGGTATCACAAGTCATAAGAGGGAGGTAATAATCCCTCTTTACAAGACACTGGTTAGGCCCCATCTGGAGTACTGCGTGCAGTATTGGAGGCCACACCTTCACAAGGACATTAACCAAATTGAGGCAGTCCAGAGAAGGGCAACAAAATGGTGCAGGGACTACATCAGAAGACATATGAGGACAGATTAACAGAGCTCAATATGTATACCCTTGAGCAAAGGAGGAGAGAGGTGATATGATCGAGGTATTCAAACACCTTAAGGGCATGAACAAGGTGAAAGAGTCTAACATGTTTAAATATAAGAAAAATAGCAGGACAAGAGGACACAGCATGAGATTAGAGGGGGGCCAATTAAGGGGGAATATGAGGAAATTCTTTTTCACAGAAAGGGTGGTGGATGCATGGAATGGCCTACCTCAAGAAGTGGTGGCTATGACTACAGTGCAGGGCTTCAAACAGGCATGGGATAGGCATAAGGGAGCAATACAAATGAGTATGAATAGATAGGCCACTGACAGAGCAAAGGCCAATGGCACATTTATAAGATAGAAAAAGAAATAGGCAGACTGGATGGGCCTTGCGGTCCTTATCTGCTATCAACTTCTATGTTTCTATGTTTCTAAAGGAGGGAGAGAGGTGATATGATTGAAACATTCAAACACCTTATAGGCATTAACAAGGTGAAAGAGTCTAACATATTTCAATATAAGAAAAATAGCAGGACAAGAGGACACAGCATGAGATTAAAGGGAGGCCGATTAAGAGGTAATGTGAGGAAGTTCTTTTTCACAGAAAGGGTGGTGGATGCATGGAATGGCCTACCTCGGGAAGTGGTGGATATGAATACAGTGCAGGGCTTCAAACAGGCATGGGATAGGCATAAGGGAGCAATACAGATCAGTATGAATAGCTAGGCCATTGACAGAGTAAAGGCCGATGGCACATTTATAAGATAGAAAAAGAAATGGTCAGACTGGATAGGCCTTGCGGTCCATGTCTGCCGTCAACTTCTATGTTTCTATGTTCATTTTTTTACTATAACAAAATACAACTTTTAAAGAGGTTGCTTTGTGTTTTTATTTTTATTCTGTTTATTCCTGAGCTGCAGATGATTAGGATTTGGATGAGCTTTTATATTTTCTCATCAGCAGGGGCACTGGAAAATTGTGGGCGTGATTTTCGCGCTATTTCCACGATTCGAGGGCCCCCCCCCGTGACCCCAGCGCGATATTGTGGCAGATTTTGGTAGTGGGAGGCAGGCTTCTCTCTTATACCTGCTCCCTGCTGCAGCGTGGCTCAGTCATCTCGTCGGCACTTGAGAGGCTACTGGCTCTCTCCGTTGTGTGCCTTGTTCCACCCCCGAGGTTGTTCTGCCCTGCCCATTGACGTCACAAAGGGGGCGGAACACCTCGATGCAGTTAGAACCCTTCGCGCCTTTTTTTTTTTCCCCTGTCCCCACTCAGGTTCGTGCAAGCCCTTGAAATGTGGCTTGTTTAGAGGGGGGATAGGTACTTCAGTGAGGACAGGAGACAGACTGATGCAGCGGGCGACCCAGACCACCACCGAGGACCCAGACCACCACCGAGGAGTGAAAGGAGCAAGCCAGTAAGGAGTGCGGCTTTTTTAAGATGAGGAGGGACGTCGGAGTGAGCGACCCAGACCACCAGAGCAACAGACCACCTCCGACGAGTGAGGGGAACAAGCGAGTGAGGAGAGGGACTAGTGGACGCGAGGACTCTGAGCGAGCAACGAGGGAGACTCCAGAAGCAAGAAAAAAATCTCCAAAAAGAGCTGTGCATCACTTTTTTTGTTGCTTGTGCCTGCAAATTGCCCTTCCTGCAAATGAAGGACTGCCCAGATTGCCTGACTGAGCCTGGAGTGGTAAAACTTAAGGTAAGAAACACTGTTGTTTTGTTTGGCATGTGGAGTTTGGGGGACGGTATGGTAGTGAAATTATGTATTTTTATTTTTTTTTACAAGGGGCTAATTTCCTGTGGTCAGTCATTCTCATTCATTGTGGTCAGGCCTGGCCAACTGATACATGTGTGTTCTGGCCTCGGGTGATGGTGAACATGGGGCAGACGAGCAGGCTGGCCCAGAACAATGTTTTTCTGCATGTGTGCCAGTCCGGCAGGTCCGTGCCAAGCTCTAGTCACTTGTTGTTGATGGTCGATGGAGGGTCGGGCCTGGTGGACTGGCCCACATGCACAAAAAGAAATTGTTCTGGCCTCGGGTGATGGTGGGCATGGGGCGGACAAGCAGGCTGGCCCAGAACAATTTTTTTCTGCATGCGTACCAGTCCGCCAGGTGCGTGCCAAGCTCCAGTCACTTGTTGTTGATGGTCGGTGGAGGGTCAGGCCTGGCGGACTGGCCCACATGCAAAAAAAAAAATTGTTCTGGCCTCGGGTGATGGTGAGCATGGGGCAGGCAGGCAGGCTGGCCCAGAACAATTTTTTTTCTGCATGGCCAGTCCGACCTTAAAACTCTCCGTGACCATCAACAACAAGTGATGGCGTTGCACGCACGCAAGCGGACTGGCCCACATGCAGAAAAAAAAAATTGTTCTGGCTCGGGTGATGGTGGGCATGGGGCGGATGAACAGGCTGGCCCAGAACAATTTTTCTGCATGTGGGCCAGTCCGCCAGGCCCGACCTCCACCGACCACCAACAACAAGTGACTGGAGCTTGGCATGGACCTGCCGGACTGGTACGCATGCAGAAAAAAAAAAACTGTTCTGGTCTCGGGTGATGGTGAGCATGGGGCGGACGTGTAACAATGCTTAAAGAAATCAAGACTCGATCGTCAGTGTTTTTTAATTGTAACAGTGCTTGCATGAATCAAGAATCAATCATCAATTTTATTTAATGTAACAGTGCTTGCAGGAATCAAGAATCAATTATCAATTTTATTTAATGTAACAGTGCTTGTAGGAATCAAGAATCAATCATCAATTTTATTTAATGTAACAGTGCTTGCAGGAATCAAGAATCAATCATGAATTTTATTTAATGTAACAGAGCTTGCAGGAATCAAGAATCAATCATCAATTTTATTTAATGTAACAATGCTTTAAGAAATTAAGAATCAATCATCAATTTTATTTAATGTAACAATGCTTTAAGAAATCAAGAATCAATCATCAATTTTATTTAATGTAACAATGCTTTAAGAAATTAAGAATCAGTCATCAATTTTATTTAATGTAACAATGCTTTAAGAAATCAAGAATCAATCATCAATTTTATTTAATGTAACAATGCTTTAAGAAATTAAGAATCAATCATCAATTTTATTTAATGTAACAATGCTTTAAGAAATTAAGAATCAATCATCAATGTTATTTAATTGTAACAGTGCTTGCAAGAATCAATCAACATCAATATGTCTCAGCCAAATGCCAAGTGTCCGCATCTGTCTCGCGAGGAGGCCAAACAGCTCCATCTTTCCTACACTGTGCGTGCCATTGATCGGGTCGCTCTGTATCCTGGCGATCTGTATGAGGATGGGGGCCAGCTGTTCTGCAAGTTCTGCTGTCAAGCCGTGGATTATCTTCGCAAGCATACAATCGACCTGCACATGAGAACACAAAAACATGTGGATCGGAAAGCTGCAGCAGTGAAGAGAAAACAAGACGGTATGTATACAGTATTTATACACAAGTGTCACATTTATCTCTCTGTGCGTGGGTGAGTGCGTGGGTGAGTGTGTGGGTGGGTGTGTGGGTGGGTGAGTGTGAGTGTGGGTGAGTGTGAGTGTGGGTGAGTGTGAGTGTGTGGGTGAGTGTGGGTGAGTGTGAGTGGGTGAGTGTGTGTGAGTGTGAGTGTGTGGGTGAGTGTGAGTGTAAGTGTCGTGGGTGAGTGTGTGGTGTCTGGGTGGGTGGGTGGGTGGGTGTGTGTGTGGTGTGTGTGTCGGGTCTATCACTTTTTTACATTACCTTTTTTTTTCCCCACTTTACAGGCAGTACCATACAACGACAGCAGTCACTGGCGTCTTGTTTATTGAGAGCAACATCAGCTGCTGAGGATCGTAAAGAATTTGTCCTGGACTTCGTAAGATGCCTGACACATGCAGACATTCCTCTGGAAAAAGCTCCAGCCTTCAAACAATTCCTCTGCAAATACACAAAACATGGTGGAAGTCTTCCTGGGTCCGCACAGCTACGCTCTACATACCTTCAGGAGCTTCGCCCAAAGCATGAGGACTATGTAAGAAAGCTGGTTGAAGACACTGACCTCTACTTAATATTGGATGAAACTGCAGATGCCTGTGGGCGATAGCATTTTGGAGTTCTGGCACAGCCTCTGACAAGGGTCAATGAACAGCCGGTGTTGATAGGACTTGAGTTTTTGGATCGTGTGAATCACACCACTGTCTCCCAAGCTGTGCTTCGTATTTTAAATGAGAATGGCATACATTTTGACAAGGTGTTTGCAATTGCCACAGACAGTGCCAGCTATATGCAGAAAGCATTTAAAACTATTCTTTCCAGCATATTCCCGAACGCTGTGCATGCAACTTGTTTTGCACATTTGTTAAATTTGGTTCTGGAACTCTGGTCCACAGTATTGGAAGACCTTAATACTGTGGTCAGCTTGATCAAAAAGGTTTTCTGTCAGAGCTCCATGCAGCGCCATCAATATTTAAATTTCTAGAGGCAAAGGATGGCATTGTTCAAAGATGCATATATGCTGTGCTGACCGCTGGTGCTCTGGGTAAAGGCAGTCGATTATCTGCCTGACTATCTGCCTCACATGGCAGACTTCATAAAAATACTTCTTCAGATGCAGCTTCATTTAAAAAACTCAAAATGGTATTGTAAAGTAGGCTTGATGTGCTTGTAGCACAAGCCACATTTGTGTTGGAACACTCTAGTGAGCTTGTGCAACTCATCGAAGAGCTGCAGGCAACAACGGTACCCCAAGAGCACAGCATTTTTTCACGACTGAATCACCTACACTTATTTTTAGATTTATGTGCCACAGCTGGCATAGACGAATACAGGCCTAAGACTGTGGAAAAACTCTCAGTGTGCCAAGAGGGCGAGAGAGCTGCCTGTGTCTATTTGTCCCAACAAGTGATGTTGGAGAGCAGTCAAAAACTGGACAATGTCATCAAAGGACACCCCTCAATGTATGTTTTTCAGGCAGCCCGTGTCTTTGATCCGCTACAACTTCCTATGCTGGACAAACAAAAAGACAGCTATATCACTGGCATACCGGGGCTTGCAGACATTTCACCCTTTGAGTGGCATGCTTATACAAATGCTGCCAAGTCAGTACCACCAGACTTTGAAATTGCAGCCTGATGGGAGTCTCAGTCACCATTGCTGAGCAAACTGGCAGCCTTGGCAAAACGTTACATTTGGATGCCTGTCAGCACTGCCGACATAGAAAGAACATTTTCTGTTTACACAGACCTTCTGAAGGACAATAGAAGAACTCTAAAAGAAAATAATGTAAAATTGCTGTTAATGCTAAAATACAACAAACATTTTTAAATATTGCTGAATATTATGCTTGCATTATTTCAGTTGGTTGGCAAACCAAGCAGAAGACCAGGTTTCAGAAGGAGGTTAAGGGAGCAGCCCAGCTTCACACAGTATACTAGTGGAGATTGTGGGAATCCAATCCATGTCTGCCAGATATACTACACTCGGGGCTATACAGACAGCCCAATATATACTTTTTAGTAACTGTTTTCTGCTGGTTCAAGATAGGGGGACCTCGGTGACAGTGAAAATTGGGGAACAAATTATGTAACTTTTGTGCGTGTGTAAACGTGTTCATTTTTTATGTGTTTGGCTGGGGTTATGCATTTGGGATGGAGTTTCTAATTGTTCTTTTTATATATATATTTTTTTTGTAGTAGTTTTATGGTGGGTGGATTGTATAAAACATGGTGTTCTCAAAGAATAAAGTGTGTGTGCTTTTAAAATAATGTGTGGCTTTTTGTATAACAAAATCTGAACTATTTGACTAACATAAGTGGCGCTGCGCGTGCTCCGCAACTTTCTGCAATTTTGACCCCAAAAGTCCCACAAGTTTGTCCACATTTCTCCGCAATTTTCCAGTGCCCCTGCTCATCAGCCAGTGATTATCATAGGATTTACACTGGTGGTAAACTGCCAGTCTGACCATTTCATTGGCTGTTTACTTACTGTATGTCCATGGTATAATAACAGTTTTACTTGTGGTTAACATGAAGTCGGTTTGCCTGGAACCAGTTAAGAAAGTTAGTGGAGTCTGTCTGAAATTCGGAGTCAACCAAGTGAGAGAACAAAAATATCAGTGTAAAGAACAGTGTCACCATCATACTTATGAATGCTGCGCAATCCGACACGAAGAAAGATCATTGAAGTAAATAGAAAAGAGCCATGGGCCTTGGACTGAACCTTGGGGGCCACCAGAAGGTACAGTAAGGGGACTTGAGGCAGTATTGAAAGCATGAACAGACTGACTTTGGTCTTTGAGGTATGAAGTGAATTATAGCCTGCAACTTTACCACTGGAAGCCTGATCCCACTGGATCTCAGAAGCTAAGCAGGGTTGGGCCTGGTTTGAAGTCAGATGGGAGACCTCCTATGAACACCAGGTGCTACATGAAGTGGTGTTGGTAGTGCTGAAGGGGGCTAACTCCCCTTTGTTATAGGTAGCCATACCAATGCCCCAACATGTTGTTCGGGATACACTGTGGTGACATGAGGCCTGTCTTTCAGGTGAGATGTTAAACCAAGGTCCTTTCTGCTAGTTTTGGTGTTTGGTCAGGTAGATGTTAAAAATCTTATGGAACTTCTCAAAAACAGTACAGGAATTGTTTCATTGTCTTGGCCAAATTTTTCCCATTAACAAATCTACCAATAGATTAACCTGGTTTATTATCAACAAAAACAAATAAATAAATAACTTTTAGGCTGGATGACCCACACTGGACAGTAGGAATTTTTGTAAGCAAGTGAGGAATGGTTTACTGTGTCAGAGGCCTTGACCAACTCAATGAAGACTGTACCAACCACTAGACCTTTGACCATACTGACATAAATGCCATTTCTAAGCCATCAGAGGGGGGAGATGATGGAGTGGTTCACTCTGAAATCTGACTGGAATGGGCTGAGGAACTCCATGCAACAGCAAGCTGGTGAGCAGATGACGGACAAGTCTTTCCAGGATCATAGAAACTAAAAAACAAAATATTTCAGCACCAGAATTAAAGCTATGGTGCTAAAGGTTAAAGAGTAGCTCACCATAGCACCCATAGCAGAATTGCCACACAGAAAAATGGGTATATACTTATTTAGCCATTAGTTATACAAAAAGTGTGGTTAACATCCTTTTACCAGTGGTGAGCAGTTGCTTACTGCCGACTGTGACGTCACAGCATAAATGTCGCTAAGGACTTACGTTTTGCCCAAGTATGCCCAGAGGTTCCTCAGAATGTTTTTCAACATCCAATAGTGTTCAGTTTATACTCCCCATGCCAATATAACACAAGTGAATATACTTCATCACTCAAAATCAATCATTTAAATAACTTTAAAAACATGGTTGCAGACGGGCAGATCAGTGAATAGGAGTACCGTAAAAACTCGCATATAAGTCGGTTAGCATATAAGTCGGGGGTCCCGACTTGAGACCTGTGTATTTCAACTTTTTAATTGACCCGCGTATAAGTCGGTTCCCGATTTACTTAGTAGCATGAGAAAAAAAAACCCTCACAAGAACATTAATTTTCGAGCATGAAAAATAAAAAAATAAAATAAAAAACCTCACAAGAACTGAGTTTCGTGCCCACACAAGAAGTGAGTTTTCATGCCAGAACTGCATTAAAATCAATTTTATTTTTATTCAAACGAGCTCAGTTAAGAACAATAGATAGCGTGCTCTCAATCATCGCACAGTCATCGGGGGATCAGTTCATGCAGTACGGTGCATTCAAGGTTGGATCAGAATCCCAAAAACTCCTCTTCCTCATCCTCCTCATCATCGGATTGGAACATCAGGTGGAGCTGTAGCTCTGACAGTGGCATATCATCGTATATGTCATCTAGCTGACCTGGATCTTCGGCAAGTTCAGTTGAGGCTAGGCTGTCATCAATGAGATCGGCAAATAAAAGCTCATCTTCTGTGCCATCCATAGAATTTGAAATGCCACATGTTTTAAAAGATTTCACTACCACTGAACTTGGAACAGCATCCCATGCTTGCCGTACCCAGTGACACACGAGTCCGTAATTTGGCTTTTTAATATTACCACCCAGGGTGTACTCCTTGCTGCCATTTACCATCCATTCCCTCCAAAGCTCCCTCATATTATTTTTAAAAGGTTTATTTAGACTTACGTCAAGAGGTTGAAGAAGCGATGTACAGCCTCCTGGTATCACAGCTTGCCGAGTGCAGTGAAGGCGTAGATTTTTTTTTACAGAGTCCACTAAATGAGCACGGAACATATCCCATACAAGAAAGCTTTTTTTGTGCAATAGTGCCCCTGGTCGTTTTGCCCAAATGTCTGTTATCCATTTATTCACAAGTACTTCATCCATCCAACCTTTAGGATGTGCTACTACAAGGGCGTTAGGAGGCATCTTTTCTTTAGGTAGGGTTTTCTTTTAAATATTACCATTGGTTTTAATTTGGTGCCATCAGCTAGACAGCAAGCATGACAGTGAAATTGGATTTTTCTCCACCACATGTTCTAACAGTGACTGTCTTTTCACCCTTAAAAGTGCTGTACGGTTTGAAGGTAGATTGAAACTGACAGGTGTTTCATCCATGTTGCCTATCGATACTAGGGGGTAATCAAACAACTTTCTCTCTCTTATTATAAACTCATGAAAGTTGTCAACTTTTAGCTGCACATCTGCTGGTAGTTTCTGCGCTATATGAGTCCTCTGCCGCAGTGTGAGACCGTGTCTCTTCATAAACCTTGTACACCAGCCTGCAGATGCTCTGAAGTTGCCAGCTATTCCTTGCTTCTTTCCGATAGCGAGTGCTTGAAGCCGAATAGCCATTCTGGTTACAATGTAACCTTGCTGCCTTAGATCACTGACCCACGAACTGAGCTCTTCTTCAATTAATGATACCGGAGACTGGTTTGTGCGAATTCGTTTGACATTTCTATCAGCACATAACGATGAATGTTTTTTTTGTTTCCAGTCACGGATTAATTTCTCATCTATGCTGAATTCTCGCTCTGCAGCAGCATTTGTGTGCATCTCAGCATAGCGAACCACTTTTAATTTAAAATCGGTATCATATGCACTGCGTTTTCGTTTTTGACCCTGCATCTTACACCCAGGTGGTAATAGCTAACTAAGGAGCCGTGTTGATCATTTATTGAAACAGGGAATCGCTTAACAACCTACAAGTACCGACAGGTAACTGATGATTAAACAATTAAATGTGACTGAATGGTGCCGCAATTGTGAGCTGAGAGCGGTGTTAATCTTTCAGTAATCATGTCAAAGCATCCAGATTGAACAACTTTGCAACTAATTATCGTAGGCAGCAAAGTTCACGTTTTTGCTCAGAGCTGTCTGTTCTATATCTCGCGTATAAGTCGGTAGGTCAAATTACGAGGCTATTTTTATTCCCCAAAAACCGACTTATACACGAGTATATACGGTATTTATTCTAAGCATTTAATAGCTTAATAGATATTTATCCATTTAAACGCTTTAAAATTAATGATCACTATATAATTTATTTATTAGCTTTGGTTGACTGGGTAGGTACATTAGGCAATAACCTGCCTATTTTCAAGCATGACCGGGGAGGGTACAAGATACAGTCTAATAGTAAAACAGCTGAGGAATACAAACAGATATTAAAAGATTAACACAGATATCCTCGCAGGGATAGTCAGGTAATTTTAACATACATATTATAACCATCCTCCCAGGGATGAAAGGGACAGGTGAAGACAAACAGTTTCAGAGTGCTTACAACAGATATCCATGCAGGGATAGTAATGGGATTAAACATACAGGTGGTACCCATCCTCGCAGGGATGGCAGGGACAGGTAATGGTCCAGGAAATACACTCATATTTCAGAAACCAAGTAGTACTAGGCATAAGGAGGCAGAACAGAGGGCCAGGAGAGGTTAGGTGCAGTCACAGGAATCAAGTGCATAAAGGTAGGAGAAAAGTGCGGTCTTGCAGGAGTGAGATAAGGAGCACTTAAAACGGGGAGGCAGACAGTTCCAGAATTTAGGGGCAAAATGAGAGAAAGCTTGCTCACTCATTCTTGTTGAACAGCACGGGATGGAGAGTAGCAAGGAGTTAGAGGACCTCAGTGGGCGGGAGTAAGGCACAGGTGTGAACATAGCCCCAAGACTGTCAGACATGGATTTCTAGTCAGGGAGTCAATGAAGCAGCCCATAGAGTAGCAGTGCAGTGTTTTGGGGGACAGCCAGTGTAGGGAGGAGTACAAGCGGCAGTGGTGAGTAAGGTGAGGGGCAGATAGGGCGAATCTACAGATGTTGTTGTAAGTAGTGTCCCATTTACAAAGAATACAAGTGTTGGCATGGGAAAGGATAGGTAGGGCATACTGTAGCTTAGGGAGCAAGACACCTCCAGCCATGGAG
Source organism: Neoceratodus forsteri (assembly GCA_016271365.2). Lineage (NCBI taxonomy): Eukaryota > Metazoa > Chordata > Ceratodontiformes > Ceratodontidae > Neoceratodus > Neoceratodus forsteri. Next base: position 107,226,088 of record CM057450.1, on the reverse strand, counting down.
ATCCTGGCAGTAGGAATGTGGGAGGGACGCACACGGTAGGCACCACCAAGCTTACAGTTGATGGATCTGCATACCTCGTTAATGTGGGAAGAGAAGTCAAGTGTGGGATCCAATGTCACTCCAAGGTATTTGAAGGAGCCAGCAGACATGACTGCAGACCCATCATGACAAAGCACATGAAGCTTAGGGGTCTTGGCATGGACTTTTCTCACAGAACTGAAGAGCATGACCTGAGTCTTAGGTAGATTGAGGATTAGGGAGTTTAATGAGAGCCAAGTTTGAATCAGTTGGAACGCTGATGACAGGTGAGCATTAAAGTGATTTTGTGAACTTTGCCATAGAAAATGGGATTAATAACCTGTAGGAGTTGTGATTCAATGTGCTACCATTCAAACTGCCAAAAAGTGCTGTTTTCCATTAAATAAACGATTTTATTTTTGTGGTCTGCTTCATTTGCATAGCCCGCCCCTTTTTTTTCTCAGTGCTGCAACCCCCATGCATGACATCATGCAAGGGAAACAAAGTTTATAAGCACTGTTTTGAAAAAGAGACCTCTGTTGGTCAGCCTTGGTATTGCAGACATTTACACTACCAACATAGGAGACTACATCTCTCGGTATAGAAATCCTGTCAGCTAGATACTATATGCACAATGCCTTGTTTGGAAAATAAACATATGCAAGCTTTTATTGTTGAAGCCACTACAGAGATTTGAGACTGCACCTTACAGTAAGGGAAATGGAAAACAATGTCTGATTGTACCCACAATTCCTTGCTATGGATATCTACATATTAGGTGCAGTCATCACCACCAAAATGAGTGACTACGCCTCAGAGTAACTAACATTTATATCAACATGATAATTTACCCAGAATTCTTTGGTGCTGTATGTAAAACATTGACAGTTCCCTTGCATGACATGATGTGACTGCACACAGAAAACTGGAGAACACAGTGCTGATAAAACATAAATAAAAATGTCTATGTGTCAATGAGATACTATGTGAAAAAGGCATCTGTAAAAGATCACAAAATCACTTTATGGTCAGCGACAGAGTGAGAGGCTGCATAGAATAGTAAGTCATCAGCGTACATGATGGAGAGACAGTGGTTAAAGAAAGTGGGACTATCATTAACAAAAATGGAGAAAAGCAATGGTACCAATATGGACCCTTGTGGGATGCCACAGGTGATAGCAGCCGATAACGAGAGGACCTTATTGAAGGAGAAGAATTGAGATTGGTTAGTTAGGTAGCTGCTGATCCAGGATATGGTGGAACCAGAAGCACCAAGAGAATGCAATTTGTGCAGGACCAGAGGGTGACTAACCAGGTCAGAAGCTTTGTTGAGGTCAATGAACACACCATTAGTAAGTAGACCTTTATCCATGTTGGACTTAATCTCACTGGTTAATAGCGTGAGAGCCGTAGTGGTGCTGTGATCCGCCCCTAAGTCACGTTGAACTGGGGACTGAAAATTAAAATTTTGCAAGTGGCCTGAGATCTGTCAGTGTATCAGTTTTTTAAGAGTCTTGCTAAGGGTAGGCAGTAACAGAATGGGATGATAGTTGAACAGAATTTCAGGGTCTCCTTTCTTGAAGACCAGTATAATCCTGGCAGATTTCCAGGCCAATGGCACCGTCGAGGTGCTGATGGACAAATTGAGAAGCTGAGTAATGGGGGTAGCTAGGAGCGGGGCACCAAATCTAAGAATCATAGGTTCAACACCATCTGACCCAGAGCTGCCGAGAGTGGTAATAGACTGTAGTAACCTAAGAACATCTAGGCAGAGATCGAGGAAGCACCAGGGCAGGAGGAGCATCTAATGGGGTTTTAGTAGGGGGTTGGGTCCCCTGAGCTGTTGGAGGGGGGATCTTAGGAACCTCGGTGAAAAGTGAGTTGAAGGCATTTGCAATAGTGCAGACGTTGTTGCAAAGGGAGTAATTTATTAGCATGTCTTTGGGAGTCAGCAGTTTGGTATTCCCCATGATGTCGTTAATCTGGTTCCAATATCTCCTAGGGTCAGAGGCCAAGGAGTGAAGGAGTACACGGTAGTAGTTGCTCTTGGCCACCCAAATTTCCTTCTTGCAGGTGTTTCGCATGGCATGATACTTGACAAAGTCGGACTGATTGAGAGAGGACTTCCATTTTAACCAAAGTTTATCACGCTGCTTAAGCAGTTTCAGGAGAGGGTGTTTCAACCACTTGGTCACTCTCCCTTGGACCCAACATGTAGAGTATGGGATGTGCTTGTGCTGTAAGGCAAGTAACATCGTGTTGAAATAGTCTGTAGCCAGGTTGATGTCATTGGTAGTAAATAGGAAAGACCAGTCAACAAGTTTTAGATCATATAGGAAGTCTGGCAGAACAAGATTGGAAAAGTTAGCAAAGGATAAAATTTTAGGAGGATGTGAGGAAGGGAAAGCATCTTGCATGCAGTAGACAGGGCAGTGATCACTGATCGAATCAGGCAGAACCCCAGCAAGGGAGTAACAGTTCTTTTGGTTTGTGAGGATCCAGTCTATCATAGAGTGGCAGTGGCTATTCTGTGATATCCGAGTGGGGGAAGAGATGAGTTGAAAAAGGTTGGCCTTACTAATAGTAGAGGCAAGGGAGAATGTTAGGTCCAAGCCAGTCAAGGTTAAAATCACCCAGACAGATCACCTTGTTGTTATTGGTTAAGGCAGGAATCAGAGGAGTAAGCTCCTTAAGACCAAGCTTGCTGTTATGTGGAGATAAATAAACCCCAACTATGTGCAGTTTCTTTGCCACACCAAGGAGTAGGAGCATGTGTAATACCATACTATTATTCGGGGTTGGGGGTAGGCTGGAATGAGACATTCAGATGAGCCTTGTAATACAACGCTAGGCCTCCCCCTCTTTTGGAGGAAGGTTGATCTGCCCAGTGCATGATGTAGCCTGGTAGTGCACAACTATGGTCTGAGATGGTAGGTTCTATGTGATAACGGCAAGCACCAAACTGCAACCCACATTATTGCGATGTCAAGGCGGCGAAAACAATTTCACCACCTTGACAACCTCGGCGATGTGGAGGAATGGCGCCAGGGACTCAGTCCTTTGCTTTCTGTGGGGCTGTGCCCCAGCACCCAAGGATTCTCAACTCTGGGGGTGAAAGCAGAAAAAAACAAGTCCTGGCTGGCACAACAAAACTGCAGTAGTGCCTGGACCCAGACCCCAACCTGAACCCCATGCACCTGCCGAGGCCAACCCCCCATGCCATGGCACAGCTTGGCAACCAACTGCAGCACCACCCCCTACATCCCCTTCGCCGCTTCCAGGCCACACGCCATGCTCCCCATGCGGGCACATAGTGACATCCTGTCACTACAGTCGCCTCCTACTATCTGGCTACCACATCACATCGCCATTTCAGATGGTGCCTTAATTCAGGTGCCAATGTCACAGGCTACTGAGATGGTAGGTTTCAGCTAGGTTTCAGATAGAACAAGGATATCAGGGTTATTAACCTGGACCCAGGCCTCCAGTTCAGAGAGGTTGGCAGTAAGGCTTCAGATATAAAGGTGAGCAAAAGTCAAGCCTGAGGCCTGGGGTAGGAGATGGGTGGCACTGGGATGAGTTTGGTGTGGACTGGCCAAAGGACCCAGATTGGATTCAATGTCACCGGCTAGGGTAAGAGATAACGTGGTAACCCAAAGAATAGCGAGTGCAATGGCACAAGAGACTTTTGCTGGGAAGGTAAGTTTCTTGTGGACAATGTGCCTTAGTAGTGACCTGGGCAGTTATAGCTGAGATACACTGGGGGAATTGGCATTGAGGCACTTTCTGCGAGCAAGTTAGAGTAGATAAAGTCACAGGAGGGCGCCCTAGACAGAAGAGTGGAGGATCCCATGAAAAGGGATAATGAGTTGAGGGCCAGTAAGACAAAAAATGAGGAAGCAAGGTAACATATAACAGATCTAGCCATTTTAGTGGAAAATTGTCTGAGTGAGGGCTACTAGCCCAAAATAAGAGCAGCAGGAACAAGGTAAGGAAAAATCATAGATGGGGAAGATGATCCACAAGGACAAGGGGTTAGGACTTGTGAGAGATCAAAAGAACGGGTGTTTATAAAGAGAACTGATGCAGAAACAGTGCAGGGAGGTCAACCAGCATTCCTAGGGAAACTGGAGGCTAGAAGAATCAGTAGATCAGCAGTCTTCACAGAAGATTGAAGCTGGAATCAGATCAGATGTCTACAATGGCAGAAAGGGGAAGTGGCACACCTGCAGGGTAAATCAGATAACCTGCTAATGAGATTTTAGGCAGCTAGAAAAATTTTCAAGCCCACAACATGTGATTACTTGTCCCTATATAAATAAAGATGGCTGAGGGTGGGCGGCTATTGGGGTGGGCAGGAGCAACCATGTAGCGACTGCGGGGAAGACTGTGAGGAGAAAGAGGAGCAGCATGGGCAGCTCTGCTAGTGGTTTAAATTGGGCTCAGAAAGCGTCTGCTTCGCTTTTCAATCTGGGTTGGAGCAGCACTGAAACTAGCAAGTTCCAATTATTATCTAGCCCCTGGAGTAAATGAAAGAAGCATACTGTTGCTAAAATTGCCCTTTAGTACTAGGGAAAGCAAGCCGTAGTACCGAATAAAAATGCCCTGCTGTTCAGGTTCAGGTTTCAGACAAAGAATCAAGCATAAAGCTGAGTTGCAGGGCGTTCAGAAAAGGCACCAAATTTGAATCCAGCTAGAAGCCAGGCAAGTGTCCTGCTAGCATCTGTTCATACCTGGTAGCTCAGCGTGAGGTCCCCAGCAGCTCCATGGGTAGAATGCCTTAAAGGAATTTTTGGAGTGCTGTGGAGAGAAATAAATAGGAGATGGGGGAATGCAACAGCAACTGGAGGTAGCAGGGTTGAGATCGATGAATAAGAAATCGGTTTCCAGTAGAAGGAGTAGGAAGCAGCAGAGGGGGTGCAGCAGGAGAGGGGGTTGGATAGGGTTTGGGAGTAGGTTAATGAGAGTAGAGAAATTTGATAGAGAAGGGAAGGGAGTTAGAGATTTCAGATATGGTAAGCTACAGTAACAGTGAAGATAAAGTACAGCTTTGCTATGAGGTCAAACCAGGGCTTTGCTCAACATTGCAGTAATGTTTAATTACAGACTGTGTTAAATAAATTGTAAAATGCAGAAACCACTGTTTGCTATGTTTATAAACAGAACTGGTATAAATATATTTGTAAATTGCTCCGAAACTACTGTTCACACTGTATCAATTCAGAACTGCATTGAGGGGATACCCATGGCTATAGTTAGATACAATAAAATTACTTTGCTGCAGTGACCATTTAGTGATCAACTTAGCTTTCTAGTGCCAGGGAATTCAATAAAGACTCTAAGGAGAAAGAGGAACAGCATGGGCAGCTCTGCTAGCAGTTTAAATCGGGCATAGAAAGTGTCTGCTTCACTTTTCAATCAGGGTTGGAACAGCACTGAAACTAGCAAGTTTCAATTATTATCTAGCTCCCTGGAGTAAATTAAAGAATCATACTGTTGCTAAAATTGCCCTTTAGTACTAGGGAAAGCAAGCCATAGTACTAAGTAAAAATGCCCTGCTGTTCAGGTTCAGGTTTCGGACAAAGAATCAAACATAAAGCTGAGTTGCAGGGCGTTCAGAAAAGGCACCAAATTTGAATCCAGCCAGAAGCCAGGCAAGTGTCCTGCTAGCATCTGTTCATACCTGGTAGCTCAGTGTGAGGTCCCCAGCAGCTCTGTGGGTGGAATGCCCTAAAGGAATTTTTGGAGTTCTGGTAGCTCAGCATGAGGTCCTCAGCATCTTTATGGGTGGAATGCCCTAAAGGAATTTTTGGAGTGCTGGTAGCTCAATGTGAGGTCCTCAGCAGCTCTGTGGGCGGAATGCCCTAAAGGAATTTTTGGAGTGTTGGTAGCTCAGCGTGAGGTCCTCAGCAGCTCTATGGGCGGAATGCCCTAAAGGAATTTTTGGAGTGCTGGTAGCTCAGCATGAGGTCCTCAGCATCTTTATGGGTGGAATGCCCTAAAGGAATTTTTGGAGTGCTGGCAGCTCAATGTGAGGTCCTCAGCAGCTCTGTGGGCGGAATGCCCTAAAGGAATTTTTGGAGTGTTGGTAGCTCAGCGTGAGGTCCTCAGCAGCTCTGTGGGCGGAATGCCCTAAAGGAATTTTTGTTCAGAACTAGTTTAGACAGTTCCAGTAGGTACCAGGAAGGGAGTGTAACCTGTTGATATTCTTCTCTTTGATCTAAATAGAACTCCAGTGGAAGACAAGGAGGGGGTTGGCATTGAAGAAGGAGCAGGTGAGGACAATACCGAATAAATATTTGTCAACAGAAGTGTGGCCTTCCCCTTTCCTCCAAGCAATTGAACTTAAAGTAAAATGAAAGTACTTAGCAAGGGTTTGTCCTTTGCTCCTTCCGCAGACATTAATTTTTTTCTCCACAATAGCAGATCTTCACCGCTTTACAAGAAATCTTATTTTTAAGTGCATCTACAGTGATTCAAATTATGGTGAAGGGATTACTGAAATTTCCACTGTGAACATTACATGTACTTTGTGACCTATTGTCCTGCTTATAATCTCACTGTATCTCTGTTTTTTAAAAAAATGTGAGTTTGATTTGCAAAATTTAAGAAACAGCACAGCTAGTATTGTTAAACAAAATTGTAGCCATCAAGAAATACAGACTCTCAAAGATCTTTCAAGTAACAGAGATATTGTGATTAAATACGTGATACATGCAGAGCAGTATTGATTTTAAATATAGCAGATTATATTAATGAACTTCAGGGCCAATTACAGAACCATAGATTCTATGAAAAACTTGAGTCTAAAAAAAACTATTGAGTTTAAGAGTGAAATAGATGAGATTCTAAGCACAGGATTTGTAAAGGTTATATTACTGAAGATGCATATAGAGCATTGACAGTGGATCGTCCCATCGTTCTGATTATCTACATATTGTCAAAATTATATTAGAACCCAGAAAACCACCGGGTAGGCCGATTATTTCAGGGAACAGTTGGGTTACTAAGCCACTGCCAATGTTCCTGGACTCTCATTTGCAGCTGTTTGTTCAAGGATTAAGGTCATACATAAGGGACTCCATAGAAATCATAAATGTATAGGAAAATTTAGATATGGGAGAAAATTGTTGTTTGCCACATTAGATGTAGAATTGCTGTGTACTGTTATCCCCCACAGTAAAGGTTTGGCAGCACTTGAGTTCTAATTAGATCAGAGAGAATATAAATGGGTTACACTCCCAACCTGGTACCTACTAGAACTGGCTAAATTAGTTCTGAACAAAAATATGTTCATGTTCCAAGACAAATGCTATAGGCAAATTAGGGGTACAGCGATGGGGCAACAATGGCCCCCAGTTACGCTAATCTGTATGTAGGTAAGTGGGAAAGTGAAAACCTTTATGGTGCTGCCACAAATCCAATTAATCAGTATCTGGATTTGTGGCGGCACTTTATTGATGACATTTTGGTCATATGGAAGACACTGAACAACAATTCATTGAATTTGTTTATTGGTTAGAAAGTACTAGTGACTGCCTATAATTTAAGTATATGATCCATACAAAAGAGATTACATATCTGGATATGAAAATTTATAAAAATGATAAAGAAGATGTTTGCACTACCCTTTTTCAAAAACTGACTGACCGTAGCAGTCTTCTGTTATTTAATAGTTGTCACCCACCCCATGTGACACATAATATCCCAAAACATCAGATTATTAGAACTTTGTGAAGCTATACAGAGAATGATGAATTTAGAATGAAACAAATACATAAGCATTAAATTAAAACACAGCATGATTCTACTGTGGAATTAATCCATGGTTGGGGGGGGCTGGGGCATTAGGCTGCATGCAGAGTGCCTCCAACCACCCAAACGTGGATTAATTCCACAGCAGAACCATGCTCTGGAGTGGTTTAATGCACTTGTAACATGGCAAGCCTTTATAGAAAGAAGCAGATTTATTATTTATTGTAGTGCAAAAAAGACACAGTGATTAGAATCCTTATGTTTGAGACTATATTGATATTACACAGTTTGCTGAATACAACCTTTCCTACATATATTGTGAGTGTAGGGAGGCATTATTTTATAACACCATAATTTTAGTGCATGGTGTTATTATTGCAAAATATACTGTTACATTTATTATTATGGCAGTTTTTCTGCTAACTGTCTGGATTGGTGCTAGTACTTCGATTTACATCTGTATGTATTACAAGATATGGGTTGCACTGCATGATGGGACCATGCTAGGGTACATTTTCATGTTTTGTTCCTGCAGTTCCCTTGGCATGCCAACAGATGGCTGTGATTGCTGATAACTGTAATATCATGAGTGGAAAATGAATGATTTTCAACCAGTAATTCTATACATATTAGCTTTACATTTAATAATATGGTACTTTTTCTCCTAACTTACTGTTAGGATTGGTGCTACGTACTTCGATTTTTGTCTGTGTGTATTACAAGATATGGGTGAACTGCATGATGGGACCATGCTTGGGTAGATCTTCATGTTTTGTTCCTGCAATTCCCTTGGCAGGCCAACAGATGGCTGTGAAACAATGCTAGCAACACAACACTGTTTTGCAACCATATTTAGATCAATTTCCAAATGTACTGAATTGAGCCAATCTGAAAAAGCTTTCATAGTCCAAGTACTATTTTTTGTGAGCATTAACTTCATTTTTTTCCTCTCTAAATTATCTAGCTCAGCAGGAGACAGAATATGGCATTTATTGCTCTCACCTTTCAAATACTTGTTTTGACTAGTATTGTTAGTCTCTATCTTTGATTTTCTTTTGTTTTTCTTGCTTTCTTTCTTATCTTTCTTTTCACCCGTAGATGCAGCCTCTTTCTTTGATCTTGCTTTATCTCACTGTCTTTCTTATTTTTGCTTTCTGTTATAGAAGGTTTTGGCTCAACTTTACGATAGTGTGTATTTACCAAGGTAGTGATGCCCACTACTCCACACACAAAAGCTGACATTAAAATTATCCATTGCTCTCCTTCTGTGATTCAGTTGTGAATGGTGATCCACTTGGTGGGTGGGAAAATCAGGGGAGTTTGCTGTTTTACGATGGCTGTGAAATAATGCTAGCAGCACAGCACTGTTTTATAGCCATCTGTTGGGCTGCCATGGGAACTGCACTCAAGCAAATAATTACTGGAGGAAGCACGGATTATCAGAGAACTGTGCTATGCATTTTATTGTGGTTCATACTGGTATTACACAAGCAACCATGGTTCTACTGTGGAATTAATCCATGGTTGCTTAAAGGCCACCTGTTGCTGTTTATCCAATCTGTGTTAGTTATTTTAGTCTCTTGTTTGTTGTTACAAATAGATTTAAACAGAGTGGATACAGTAACAAGAGCATTTTGGAAGCTGTCCAATCTGTTGAATATATAGAGAGAACAAGTACGGTACTTTGACACCAAGGGAAGCAAGTAATGATAAAAAAAATCTCTCATGAATGTCCCTTTGTTACCACATTCTCCACTAGCTCCATCCAGATAAAGGTGTTCGTTAGCAAGAACTGGCAAATTCTAAATGTAGAACTAAACTAGCAAAAACCATGTATTATCTAATTAAAGTGATTTATAAAATGACAGGGTAAAATCACGTAATCTGATTGGGTCTTATTTATGTGTAAAATACGGTTTACACATGGGTAAAAAAAAGACTGCTCAGCAGTGAAGAGTCTGCAACACAGATCAATGGGCATTTGGAACACAGGCATTACAATTGGCCCTCTACTGCCAGAGCTGATCTTCCACCACAAACATGGCTGCTACCTTTACACTGTAAAAAAAAAAAACTTCAACTGGGCCCTAAAAATAAAACTACCTTAAATAAAAAATAAAACAAATGAATTAAATGCTGTTTGCCTGATTATCACACTTTTCTTACATACATAAACAAATTAGAAACAATAAGTATTGTTTATAGTTTTCACTACAACTGTTTCTTTAGTGACAGTCAAAATTCCCCCAACTATCTTTAATTGCTTATCAGGGAACGCTCTTCTTCTTGCTCTGACAGTGAAATAACTGAGTCTCTGGCTGTAACAAAGGCCTTTGTTGTCTGTGTGTACAGTGTGTTGGGAGAGAAACATTCTGTCAGTGGAACTGAGCAGAATTTTGAATCCATGTATTTCATGGTAAACATTCCATATCTTGAATGTGGGGTACAACAGAGAAAAAGAACATGAAGAAGAAAGTAGGCAATAATACAATGACATCTTCAATTACATCACTGCAGTGGGCGGAAGGATTATTTTATCACAAATGCACAAAGTAAATTTATTTTTCTACATATAATCATGCTTTTCCCAATAGTCAAAAGTAAAAAAAAAAGGAGTCAGTTTTATAAGTGCAATAAGGCACTCAGGGGTGTGTGTAAACCATATTTTATATCACGGCCAGCAGCTGAAGTCACTCGGCCATTGGCCTCGTGCCTTACTACGCCCTGGCCGTGCTGTAAAATATGGTTTACACAACCCCTTTGTGCCTTATTGCTTACTTAGTCACATTCCACAAATGACTTTTTCACATAGTATGCCATTGCCACCCATGCTTCAGATGCTGAAGCTGCAATTTGTTTTGTAAAAAAATCTGTCAATCAAGGCCACTGATTTACGGTGATTAAAATAATGAAATTCCGTTTTCAAGACTTCAGATTCCGGAATTACACCGGTGATTGTTACTCTAATTTCCAGATTTTACCGGGATTCTGCTATCATTCTTTTAGTATGTGCATAAGTAATCAGAATTAAAGAAGGCTTAATATACAGAGCATTAAATAGAGCAAATTGAAAATAGTACAGGAAGGAATTAAAAGAAAAACACAAGTTTTGTAGATCTACTGATCTGATATAAAATGCTAGATTCCATGAAATCTTTGTTTTTACCGGTCTTCAGGCAGCCCTAATTCCGGAATTTTACCGGATTTTCCGGTAAAAACCGAAAAACAGTGGCCTTGGTCATAATCATTTGTTTGTATGTTTTTGTTTCTGCTCACCCTCTAGTTTACTGTGTGCAACTACACCCCCAGAATAATGTCATACAGGGGAACTGTCAATGTTTTACATACAGCAACAAGAAATTCTGTGTAAATTATAAAGTAGACTTAAATGTTTGTTACTCAGCAGTGCAGTCCCTTATTTTGGTAGTGGGGACTTCAGAATAGCACCTAATATGTAGACATATAACCTAGTTCTAGAGAAGCTTGAAGAAGCTAAGTACGTGTGCACATGGGCAGAGTAGCTGGGCTGTATGCCCTTATCTGCTGTCAGCATCTATGTATGTATATGTAGCAAGATACTGTGGTTAAATGGCACATAGCTGGTTTTCCTGTCTCCCTTATCAAAGTGCAGTCTCCTATGTTGGTAGTGTTTACAGCAGTACAGTCTGTAGAAAAATTTCTGGAAAACTGTTTTTGTGATGCAGATAGGCCAAAAAGATAATTTGCCAGTCTGTGTAGATGTTTGACTTTTACTACCTGCTGGTAAAGTGACAGGTCTGAAGTGGCAGCTCCTGTCAGAATGTGGGAACATGATGTTACTTTTCTATGTTTATGGGGGAACTGGTACTAGCCTATAATAAGGCAGTGACAAGGGCCCTCGACTCCCCAGCTCCTGTTTGTGCTCCCCCCTCACTCTTTGGCTGAAATCATCTTGGTTTGATGGAACTTTGAAGGGGTTGAGGTAAGAGGGTCGAAGGTTGGATCGGTGCTGGTGGAAATCTGGCCTGATGGATGATAAACTTAGACTGATTCCCCATTATAAAGACTATCAATCAGCAATCTCCTGTAAGAAGGTAGAATTCCTGTCCAAGGATATTGCTGCAGCGAGGAATCAACCAGCTCAGCTCTTCGGAACTGTCGACAGGTTATGCAATCCAACCTGTCTTCAGCTGCAGGGAGTGTTTTCACAGGTTAAGTGTTATGAGTTTGCTCATTTCTTCACTGATTAGATTGCCGCCGTCAGGTTGGAGATCCATTCAGCGCCCTCTAACAGGTCTTGCAGAGATTGGCAAGAGGTTGAAAGCACCTGGTCAGTCTGGTCTGATTTTGGATGGTTTGAGATTGTAGACATTGTGCAGGTCATTCAGGGTATGCGTCCAACTTACTGTAGTCTGGATCCGGGCCCAATGCGCCTCCTAGTGGGGTGCATTGAAGTCATTGGCCCAGTTCTTGCTGGGATAGTCTAGTCTGGTGTTCACTGGAGACAGGAGTGTTTCTGGACCTCCTGATGGAGCTGTAGTGGTACCTCTCCTGAAGAAATCTTCTCTTGACCTGGACTGCCTAGCAAACTATAGACCTGTCTCTAACTTGTCCTTTGTGGGCAAGGTTATTGAGAAGGTGGTTGTGGTGCAGCTGGATGACCATTTAACAACTCACAATGTCTATGATCCTCTCCAATCTGAGTTTAGGTGGAGGCATAGTACTGAGACTGCCCTTGTTCAGGTGCTGAATGATCTCCTGACAGCGAGGGATCAGGGAGCTGTTCCATCTTGGTTCTCCTTGATCTCTCTGCAGCGTTTGACACTGTAGACCATGGGGTGTTGTTGGAGAACCTGTGGATTCTCTCTGGACTGTCTGGTACAGTTCTCAGGTGGTTCTGATCATTCCTCACTGGCAGAACTCCGAGAGTGGTGTCGGGGATTTATTCCTTGGCCCCTCTCCCTCTGTCATGTGGAGTTCCACAAGGCTCCATATTATCCCCCATGTTGCTTGCAGGGTACATGATGCCATTGGGAGAAATTATAAGGTGGTATGGGCTGAGTTTTCACTGCTACGCAGATGATACTCAGTTCTACATGTCCTTTGTGCTCAAGCAGAATGGGGCAGTCTTGGTTTCCAACAGCTGCCTCTCTGAGATCCAGGATTGGATAAGTGCCAATTGGCTGAAGTTGAACTCGGGCAAAACTGAGGTGTTAGTGGTGGAGTCAGGTCACCAAAGTATGGGGTTGTTGGCAGGTCAACCGCCTGGGCTTTGGCTTGGGGAGACCAGCTGCTTACCTCAGACTGGGTGTGAAATCTGGGTGTTGTGTTTGACAGCGGCCTGACATTAAAATATCATGTGTCTGCTGTCATTAAGGCCTCTTTTTACCATCTGAGAAACATTGCCCGGATTAAGCACTTAGTCCCGCTTGGTGATCTACCAACGTTTGTCCACACCTTTGTAACCTCATGCCTTGATTACTGCAATACCCTATACCTAGGGCTATCGGGGGTTGATATATGCTAATTGCAGCTAGTGCAGAATGCGGCAGCCAGTCTGTTGACTGGCTTATCAAGATTTTGCCATGTCACTCCTGTGCTCCGCTGCCTGCACTGGCTGCCTGTATGTTGCCAATCCTGGACTATGGAAACGTGGTTTATGATGCTGCCATACCTCAGGCTGTAATCGTATACCTCAGAGAGTTGTGCATACCTACAGCGATGCAGATCATCAGCTGGCACTGTTAAAGAACACCTCCCAAATCACACTTAAGACACTTTTTCAATGTTTGACTTCTGCTCCCACAGTAAACATTGAGTGGATCACCAATCTTCTGCACAGTGAAGGCAGTATGTACAGTTCCCCTGTTGTGTTTTTGTCTCGCCTCATTAATCAACAATTGGGACCTCATGGGAGGCTAAGCAATAAGCCTCAGGACTCACCAGAAAAACTGCTGTTCACGCCCTTATAAGGGCTGTATGTACTATGGATGATATTAGCAGAAGAGGCATACTAATGCCTTGTGCGAATTCACCAGACTTCCAGTGTCAGTCTACTCCTTTAACTATGATCTGCAGAACCCTGCAGGACAGTTCCCTGCAAATCTCCTCCAGTACTTTTTAGTGCCCTACTCCACAATGCGAGCTGGTTGGCTACCACCCTTCTAAATCTTGAATGATCTATACACAGCTCCCTCAATACTGTCCTAACAAACGTCAACCCCCCCACCTGAGGGTAATCTCCCTACACCGAATTCAAGTAACACTTTAAGTGCAGCCCTGCCACTGAGTATTTATCATTTCTGCCTGCTCTCATTCACAGTCAGGCAGTGATCATGGTGCTGGCAGATCTACATTTCAGATTTCACAATGATCTGCTAAACATCCCGTTCCTGTCTTTCCCTAACCTGAATATAGCTGTACCCTGCTGGAATGGCCTCTTCAGTCCCTCTCTGGCATTCATTCTTCTCTTCCCCACACCAAAAACCGGTGAGCTCACTACCCTTCTTTATCATGAATGTGGTTAGTACAGTCGCCCATGTCATTTTTACATATTAATAACAAACATGATCTTCTGGTAAGCTAGGCTGATAGCAGCAGAGCACAAGGGAAACATAGGCATTCCTACCCATATAAGATCTAATCCACCTATGATTAGGCACTATTAAATGACATGCATAACAATGTGCACATCCATCATTTAATAGTGCCTAATCAAAGGTAGCCTAGATCTCGTAAGGATAGGAAAGCATTATAATTCCCCTTGTCCCCTATTGCTATCAGCCTGACTTACTGGAAAGATTTGTTTATTTTTGATATGTCAAAAAACCTGGGGACTGTACTACCCTCATTCATGATGCACAAGGGTGATGAGCTCACCAGTTTTTGGTTTGGGGAGAAGAAGTGAGAATGAATACCAGAGGGGGGCTGAGAAGGCCACTCCTGCAAGGTACTGCTATATTCAGGGAAGATGGAAGACAGAAGGGGAGAAATATGAACAGATCACTGTGAGAAATAAGATGTGGGGCTGCCAGCTCCATGATCACTACCTGACCCCATTGTCCTGGCCAGCATTCCCCTTCCCATAAAACCAGTTCATGCAATTGTCCAAGGCTGTGTGTGGGTATTAATGTGTGAATTGGCTGCCACTACACATTCAGTCACTTCACTACCAGTCTAGTATTATTGTAAAGCACTTTGGGATATAATGTGTATGAAAGCACTATATAAATACTGATTCTTCTTATTATTATTTCCCATGGATAAAGAAGAGAAGACAAGACATGCATATTTTTGATTTCCAAGAAAGTATGAACTCTGGCATTGTACTACAGAAGTACTTTGCTACAAACAAATGGTGGATCTATGAGGTGGTGACGGGTGCAGCTATAACCCACCCCCCCCCATTGTAAAGTACTCACTTGCTGCTGCTGCATTTCACTTTGTTGAAGAAGTTTGATTTATTGATTGTACAAAGGTTTATTCAAAAATATGGATTACATTTGTAGTTTCAGTCAAAAACATACTAGAAAAGGATAATAGCAGAATATATAAAGGTTTCATAAAAATGTTAAAAAGTGCATATCAAGTATGCACACACTCCCAGTGCCCCCCCCCCATTGTAGCTTCCTGGATCTGCCATAACCACTAGACCACCAGGTTATTCAAGATGTGTACTGCACTGTGGTTTGCCAAAGAGAAAGTCGGTTGGATTAAAACACGAATTTCAGCATGTTAAAGTGAACAAAATGAATGGAACCATAGCCTAACATGCATATTGATCTAAATAATGCAAGTGGTTTAGACCGTTTTGGTGAAACAATTCTATACAAAGGGAAAAAAGAATTAGTTAGCACTATAGAGAGCCATATAACTCTCTGACTTTGGCTCTGATGATATCATCACTTAACTCATTTGGCAGCAGGGCCAGATCAAGCCATGGGGGGCCTGGGACACTCACAACTTGGGTGGCCATGTAAAACGTCCAACTTTCCATACCAAAATGTTTTATTTTGCACAACATTTACTGAGCACGTTGTTTATTAACCATAACAACCACCATATGGGGAGACTACCCCCATTATTCACAGGAGAAAAAAGTAACTTGAAGTACAACACCCTGTCATGTTGTCATAGTCTGTAATGTTATATTTATTGTACTGTACAAGTCATGAAGGCTGCCAGGCTCCAGATGCTCTGGGGGTCTAGATGCTCTGTGGTGAGTTTTGGGGCTTTTATTGAAGTCGCTCTCCTCTTGACACTGTTCAGAAAAGCAAAGTAATCTCTAAGTAACCTCTTTAATCACAAGTTTATTTTAAGGAAATAAATTAAACAAAAATAAACAGTGCTTTACTAAGAGGTATGCATCCTGCTCCAAACAACAGTAAATTACTGTATGTACCCATTGTACAGAAGTGTGCAGTTCCAATGTACAAATGCTATGACTCCAAATAAACAGACTGATGTCATACCTTTATCTGCTCATGGGATATCAAAGGAATGATTAATTCCTTTATTTCAAAGTTAGAGGATCCATGCATGTATACACACACACCCACGTCCCTTTATCTCTTCTTTGAACAAGCTCAGATCAATTATCTCAGCATAAAATAAAATACAGATATCAACTTTCTAAGCCACTTACTGAACTCAAGCTGTCTGCTGTTGCTTGGCGCTCTGTTTGAAACTCCTTAGTTTAGCAGCAGCAGGCAGTTTAGGACAGTGCATCGATTAATCATGCTGCTAGCAATAGAGTGGCCGTGGCGTACAGATAGCGCGTGCAGGTGCGGCCGCTGGCAAAGTGCATGCTGAGCCTCAAAAACCGCCAAGAAAGCGTGGTTTAAAAATGCTGCTCAGATGAATTGTATGCAAAGCTCCTGGTCCTGGCGCCACTCCTCATATTATGCAGTGGCAGCCCAGGTCTGGTTGCAACTTGCACCAGTCCAGGTCCAGTCCCAGACTCAACAAAATGGAAAACCTGTCAGTATCCTAAGGAGGTAGATCACGGTGCTTGCATAGTTAGCCTTCTTCACTTCTTGTGCCAGTTTGTTTTTCTAGCAAGTCACCCGACCCTAGCTGCAGGCTGAATATAATGGAGGAGGAGGAGGGTGGGGGGGAACGAGAGAAATCTTCTGCAATGTTGGCTTGCCGGGGGGCCTATCTGTAGCAGGAGGGTCCAGGGGGTTTGTATTTTTGTTTTCTTTTAATTAAAGAAAGCCTCTCCCAAAGTCATTTTTTTTGTTTGTGTTGTTTTATGGAGCAAGCTCCGGGGGTTGATTCACGCTTGACTCATGTGGGGAGGGGAGGCATGATTTATTACAAATCCTTACCAGTACTGTACCACCTGAGGGAAGGGGGAGCGAGAGAAATCTGCAATGTAGGCTTGCTGGAGGGCCTATCTGTGGCAGGGGGCTTGTGTGTTTTTTTTTTTTTTATTTTATTTAACAAATGTGCTTCTTCCGAAGTCTGGCTGTTTTCGCAGCCGCTTTTTAAGGGAGCAAGCTGCCGGGGCCTATGGGGGAAGGTTGACTCCACGCTAACTTCAAGGCCATGTGAGGGGGAGGTGGCATGATTTACAAACCACCAGTCCACTTACTAAAAGTGTCTCTCGCTTCCGACTACTGGGGGGGCCAGTCTATGGAGGGGGGGCCTGGGGCATTTGCCCCATTTGTCCCCCCCTTAATCCGGCCCTGTTTGGCAGCCATTTTAAGAAGCAGGTAAGGCAGTTTTTTTAAATTGGAAGGCTGATTTTACATTTTTTCAAATGCTTTGGAACCACATTTAGGTAACTTATATAAATATAGTTTTAGCATTAACAAATTCAGCAACCTTTCCTTTAGTCCTGTTTGAGGTCAGATTTTTGAATAGTTTGTTGTCAAAATGTTGTTTAGGTATCCTTTAAAAACTTTGTTTTCCTTGCAATGTCACAGTTGGGGGTTGCAACACTGAGGAACAAAAGGGTCAGGGTTATGCAAATGAAGCAGAGTGCAGAAATAAAAACATGTTTTTCTTGGAAGACAGCACTTTTGGCAGTTTGAATTTTAGCAGATTGATTCACGACACTTATAGATTACTACTCCCATTTTCCTATGGCAAATATGACAAAATCACTTTAAAGAGCTAGTGGCCCCTAGTTTACTTCTGAACCCAGTAGTGACTAGACAAATTTGCCCCTCCCCATTTAAGAACATTTAAATGTGTGAACTGCAAGTACTGTGGATTTGTCAAAATCAGTAAAAGTTTTATTAACCCATCTACTGGTAAAGAAATTTGGCTGAGACATTTCATCACTTGTAACATGATGGGGGCTGTGTATTTACTAATGTGCGATTGTGACAAGTTTTATGTGGGATGAACTGTGCACCAGTTTAAACTGCGAATTGGAGAAAACATTAGAGCAATACAACAAGAAGACGAAACATATGCCATAGCTAAACACATAAAGAACACCCCAAATCCTCAACATCAAGTAAAATATATTGAGAAAGTGAGTCTAGGATTGGCGGGGGATTAGGTCAATATGACAGTTTTTTGATTTATGAACTGGGGGCTTGTACCGACAGGGGACTCAATGATAATATAGATATTTCAGTGTTTTTACATAAATTGTGATGTATGGCTGTGGATATTCCTGAAGGTGATAATAAAGAATGTGCAGCATGTATTATAATAAGGTGTTTAAAATTTGCACTATACCTTTTAAAGAATTATGAATAGAATTAAAATATGTTTGGGATTTACACTGTCGTCTGTATTAGTGCAATAATACCCATTACGTCTGTGCCTGGCTGAGATGAAGCATCAGTGGATAAACTTAAAAATCGATAATAGCTCCATATAAACAGTGAAAGGTCAATATACTGTATGTGACCTGGAGTAAGGGCTTCGTTTTTAAACTATTTAAATGATTGGCTATGTTTCTTCTTATATAGTGGTCATTAATTTTATAGCCATTAAATGGATAAAGCTCTATTAAGCTATTGAATGCTGAGAAGGGAATGGGATCAGATCAGTTCTAGTATAGTAGCTTCTTCTTACTGTTTTTACATTGTTTCTTGTGGATTTTATTTGGTAGAAGGTTATTTTTTTCCTTTCTTACTACTTCTAAGGAGCAAGCAGGATATTGTTTTGGGGGTGTTGGAATTTTGAAACCTGTTTTGATGGCTATAAGTGGGCTCATTTGTTTAATTTTTCACTGTGTAGCAGGCTGTGTTTGTGGAAGCTTATTTAAAACCTATTTGATGTGATTTAATTAGGGCTGTTTCTTTGAATTGGAGAACTATATCTTCTAATTTCAAGCCTATTTTGATGTGTTGTTGGTGAAGCTGTTTGAATTGGAGACCTGCTTCTTTTGATAGTAAACCTATTTTTGGGGCTTAGTGTAGAATTGTGATTCCTTGTGTTGGCTTCACTAGCTGCAAAGTTTAGTGCATAGTGGGGGAAGGGTGCTAATGGTCTGGCCAGGTCTCACTCAGCTATCTAGAGGTGGAGCTGAATCAGGTTTGTGGTGTCAGTTGCTTTTGGCTTCTCAGAAGTAACCAGAAGGGAAAGGGATCAGATCAGTTCCAGTATAGTAGCTTCTTCTTCTTGCTGTTTTTACATTGTTTCTTGTGGATTTTATTTGGTAGAATGTTATTTCTTTTCTTTCTTACTATATCAAGGGGTTAGCAGGTTATTGTTTTGGGGCTGTTGGAATTTTTAAACCTGTTTTGGTGGCTATAAATGGGCTCATTTGTTTGATGTTTTACTGTGTAGCAGGCTGTGTTTGTGGAAGCTTATTTCTTCTGATTTAAAACCTATTTGGTGTGATTTAATTAGGGCTGTTTCTTTGAATTGGAGAATTATACCTTCTAATTTCAAGTCTATTTTGATGTGTTGTTGGTGAAGCTGTTTGAATTGGAGACTGGTTTATGTTGGTAGCAAACCTATTTTTGGGGCTTAGAGTAGAATTGTGATTCCTTTTGCTGGCTTCACTAGCTGCAAAGTTTAGTGCATAGTGGGGGAAGGGTGCTAATGGTCTGACCAGGGCCTTAGCTACCTGATTGTTTCTGGAATACTTGGGCTGTTCCCACCCTCCCAGCCCCTCACCCCACCCACCCCAGGCCCGAGCCTTCCTTTATACCACAGGGTTCTGACATCACTTCCTCAAACAGTCAAAGGACATGCACCTGTCATAGCAGAAGCAGACATCCAGGAAAGGAACAGCAGCAAGTGAAGAGGTGACTGCTATCTCAGTGGAAGGCAAGCAACTGCAAATCAAGGAGCTTTCATTGTTACTTCTTTGCATTGCTATTTGCATTGTGGAAAGGAGGAGCAGGAATTTGAAGAAGGTTGTGCAATAAGTCTCTTTTTGGGTGTGGATAGGAAGGATAGGGCTGTAAAAAGCAGTTGCTCAATCTATCTAAACGTGTACAACAAAGGGGGTAAGGGAAATTAAGAAAATAATGTTTTGCACTGATAGAGGGGGGAGAGGGGAGACTTGGGGAGTGTTTGGTATCCTGCATCTGGAAAGGTGAGGGGTTGCTGGTGGGCAACAACAACAATGGGTATGGTGGCAGGCTGCAACAACTGCGGTGCACCAATCTTTCTAAAACTTGCCTGGAGGGTAGGGGGATGTTTAGTGTGCAATCACATAGAGAAACTTAGAAAGGAGATTGAGGGTCTGCAGGAGGAACTAAGACAGGCAAGGCAGACTGGTGGTGGGTTTAGCCCAATACTGGAGAGAGGGAGGAGGGGAGATGAGGGAGGGCGATTTAAGCCAACAGTGGTGAGAAGAGGGTCAGAAGAAGGGAAGCAGAGACAAAGGGGCCCAGCCCAGGAAGAACGATTGCTGGGGAAACCAGGTCAGGAGACAAAAGACAAATGGAAGC
Organism: Neoceratodus forsteri; assembly: GCA_016271365.2. NCBI lineage: Eukaryota > Metazoa > Chordata > Ceratodontiformes > Ceratodontidae > Neoceratodus > Neoceratodus forsteri. The sequence continues at coordinate 107,205,467 of CM057450.1, read as the reverse complement.
AGGAGATAGGGACTTGTGAGGGGAGGAGAAGTGGCAAAAGTCATGGAGTGGAAAGGGAGAACAGGTTACTATGAAGAGAGAGGGAGCGGGCATTTGTGAAGGGTCTTCAGAAAATAGTTTTGCACTGCTAGAGGGGAAGGAGGAGGAGGGAAATGATGCAGTTGGAGGAGTAATTGATAAATGCCTGGACCAAACCGGAGTGGGGGGAAGTTCTGCTGGGAGAATTGCAACAGGGGAAAAGGGGGAAATAATGTGCAGGAGGAAGAAGAGGAGCTGGAAATGAGAGATGGAGATGAATGGAAGCAAGCAGGGAGCAAGAGGGGGTGGAATCTTAGTGCTGGGGGACTTAATACTAAGAGGAGTCAGGTGGGATAGCAAGGGGGAGAGGCATAGTCACATTTGGGTGGAGGCCTTGCAAGGAATGACAGCAGAAAGGGTGGGACAATCTGTTCTGAAATATGCTAGAAGGGGTAGGGACAAGCCTCATTTAATTATACATCTTGGGATGAACGACCTAGCTGACAAGACAGTAGATATAGTCCAGAGGAGGTTTGAAGAACTAGGACAATTATGTGAGGGGGCAAGAAGATCACTAACTTTTTCAGAGGTACTTCCAGCGCCCAAGGCAAGCATAATGAAAAAGCTTAGAATAGAGGAATTTAACGGATGGCTAAGAACTTGGTATTGTACTAAAGGGTATGGGCTGTTGGGGGTGGGGGTGGGGAAGGACCTGTGAGGACAGTAGTCTGTATGCCAAGGACATACTACACTTGAGAGAGGAGGGAAAGAAAGTGTTGAAACAGAGGATAGAGGAGTACATAGAAGAAGTTGGGAATTTAAACTAGGAGTGGGGGGGTGGCAATTGGGCAAGAGACATGCAGAGGCCACAGGCTGGGAAACCATATGAGATTACCCCCCATAACAGTGACAAAGGACAAATGGCAAGTACTATTGATGATGCTGGTAAAGGAGGGCAGGATGGGGGGGGGTAAAGGGTGGAAGGTGGTTACCCTTAATGCTAGGAGCCTTGGGAGGAAAACTGCAGAGTTAGAGGTGCTCATGGGAGAGGTAGACATTGCAACCATCACAGAGCCATGGGCCACCCAATACAATGACTAGGACCTGTCTGTACCAGGGTACAGATTATTTTGTAGGGACAGGGTGACTGGGAAGGGCGGGGGTGGCACTATATGTGAAGGAAGGACTGAAGTGTGTAAGGGAGGGAGGAATGGGAGGAGGGTAGTACGGAGTCACTTTGGAAGCAAATCCAGGATTCCAAGAATAGGATTCTCAGAATGGGAGTAGTGTACAGGCTGCCATCTCAGATGGAGGAGTTAGAGAGGGAACTAGCGGGACAGATCAGGAGGACCTACAAAAAGGGTAGTGTGGGGATTGTGGGGGACTTCAACATGCCAGGAGTGGACTGGAGTACCCCAACAACCCAGAACAGAAGGGAGTAGGTACTGCTGGATGCCTTCCAGGACAGCTTCCTGCTGCAAATGGTCAGTGAACCAACCAGGTTAGGGAATACCCTTGATCTTGTGCTGGCAAATGGGAACTTTGTGAGAGAACTTACAGAGGAGAAACTGCTGTCAGGGAGTGACGACCACTCAGTATGGCTCACATTGGATATGGGCAAGGAAGGAGTGGAATCTGGCACAAGAGTGCTGGACTTCAGGATGGCCGACTTTGGGAGGATGGGAGAAGTGGTAAAAGGGTACCTGGTCAGAATTAAATTTAGTATGGACACTAACCAGAGGTGGGAGCTCATAAAGGTAGGGATAGAGGAGGCAACCAAAACCTGCTGTAAGGACCAGAGCAAGAAGGCAAGGGCTAAGAAACTGAGCTGACTGAGCAAGGAGGTCATGGAAAAGGTAAGGAGGAACCTTTAGGAGGTACAAGAAAACAGGGAGGGGAAGGACAGGGAGGAGTACTTGACGGAATCGAAGGAGGTGACAAGGGCAGTAAGGGGAGCCAAGGCATCTCCGGAGCTCAGGCTGGCACAAGACATTAAGAAGGGGGAGAAGAACTTCTTTAGGTACATCAGGGAGAAAAGGAGCTGTATGGACCACATAGTAGAGATTAGGAAGGAGGGGTTGGGTGGAAGCAGGGTGCGATAAGGCAGAAGCACTAAATGATTACTTCTGCTCGGTATTTACTAAGGAGAAGGGGTGTGATACCCAAGGGGGGAGGAACAGCAGAAACAGGGAAGGGGGTGACAGATGGGGAAATCATGAAGGGCAGAGTTTGGGAGGGTTTGAAGGCACTGAGGGTGGACATAGCATCAGGCCCAGATAACATCCACCCCAGGGTACTGAAGGAGCTGGCAGAGGTCCTTGCGGGACCTTTGGCGGACTTATTTAACACCTCACTAAACTTGGGGTGTGTACCTCAGGACTGGAGGATGGCTCATGTAGTGCTCCTCCACAAGCATGGCCCCAAGGATGAACCGGGGAACTACAGACCGGTGAGCCTCACATCCATCGTGGGTCAGCTAATGGAGACTATCCTGAAGGAGATGCTGGTGGCCCTCCTAGAGGCCAAAGGACTACAGGATAGCAGACAGCATGGCTTCATATGTGCCAGATCCTGCCATACTAACCTGGTGGAGTTCTATGACTGGGTAACTAGGCAACAGGACAGGGGCCATGCAGTGGATGTCCTGTATCTGGACTTCAGTAAGGCACTCAACTCAGTGCCGCATAGAAGGCTGGAAAGTAAGTTAGAAGGCACAGGGGCTGGTGCAAAGTGGGTGAGATGGGTAGGAAACTGGCTTCAGGGAAGGCAACAGAGGGTGGTGGTGGGTGGGGAGCTCTCACACCCAAGGGTAGTGGTGAGCGGTGTTCCACAGGGCTTGGTGTTAGGACCAGTGTTGTTTGGAATATTCATTGCAGACATATCATTGGACATCAAGAGCAAGATCAGTCTGTTTGCTGATGATACCAAGGTAGGAGTGGTGGATGACCTAGGGGGATGGCAGGAGTTGCAGAATGATCTGGCAAAGCTTGAAACCTGGTCAGACACCTGACAACTGGGGTTTAATGCCAAAAAGTACAAGGTGCTGCATTTTGGGATGAAGAACCCAGGGAGGAGGTATCTGCTGGGGGGAGTGCAGCTATTCCAGACAGAGGAGGAGAAGGATCTAGGGGTACTCATTAAAGGGTCAATGAACAACTTGGCACAATGTAGGAAGGCAGCTGCAAAGACCAACAAAATGCTGGGTTGCATTGCAAGGAGTATATCCTCGAGGAGGTGATTCTGCCACTGTGTAGGTCATTAGTTAGACCACACCTGGAGTACTGCATGCAGTACTGGCGCCCATATCTGAAGAGGGACATTAAGTTACTGGAAGGGGTACAGCGCAGGGCAACAAAGATAATCAAGGGGCTGAGGGACTTATCATACGACAGGAGGCTGAGGGAGTTGGACATGTACTTGCTGGAGGAGAGGAGGGATGGGGGGCATGATTGAAATCTTTGAGTACACGAAAGGAATAAACAAGACCGGTACAGAGGGGCCATTCAAAGTAAGGGAGGGGAGGGACACCAGGGGCCATGATATGAGACTGGAGGGAGGAAGGTTCAGGAGGGAGATGAGGAGACACTTTTTTGCACAGAGGGTGGTGGCTGGAAGGACTGCATTACCTGCAGAAGTGGTATCCAGTAGAACAATGGACAGCTTCAAAAAGGGATTGGACAGGACAAGGGGAGGGTCAATGGAGGGGAAGGGTGGAAGGGAGGGGCAGCTGCAGAATAAGGGGTGCTTGCTGCACATTCAAGCAAACTTGATAGACCTCTAGCCTTTATCTGCTGGCAAATTTCATATGTTCGTATGTTTGAATAAATACTCTATTCACTGATCCACCCATCTGCAACCATGTTTATGAAGTTATTTAAATTATCTGATTTTGAATGATTAAGTGTATTCATGTATGTTATATTTGCATGGGGAGTATAAATTGAACACTTTTACTGTAGGTGTTGTAAAGCATTCTGAAGAAGCTCAGGGCACACCTAAACAATACATAAATCCTTAGCGACAGTTATGCTGTGACATCACAGTCTGCAGTAAGCAACTGCTCACCACTGGTAAAAGGATGTTAACCACACATTTTGTATAATAAATTGCTAAATAAGTATATACCCATTTTTCTGTGTGCTAATTCTGCCATGGGTGCTATGGTGTGCTACTCTTGTGTTTCCAGGATCATGTATCAAACATGTACTAGAGTCATATATTTAAATGTATCAAAAGGAAAAGGATCAAGGGGTCCCATGCGGGTCATGGCTGAAGAAAAGATGGTGGTAAGAGCAAAAATTAGGCCATTCTTAATGTGTAAGGGAAGCTAATGGGAGGTGGATAGAGAGACGTACCTGGAGGTGACAAAGGCAGCCAGCAGGAAGGTGAGTGAGCCCAAGGCTGAGACGGTGCTCCAGCTGACAAAGGGATTGACGCAAGGGAGATAGCATTCTGCAGGTATATTCATGAAAAGCAAAAGGTCAAATGGGATATTGTGAGACTGAAGCATGAAGAAGGATGGGAGGAAGGGGACAAGGGGAAAACAGAGATGCTGAGCAAATATTTTTGTTCCGTATTTACTAGGGCGAAGGATGTGCCAATGTCATGATGTGGCGACAAGAGGGAAGGGAGGAGAGCAGGGCTAAGCGGCATGGTCAAAAAATGGAGAAAAGGGTGTTTGGCAAAGCTTAAAGGGATGAAAGTTACTAAATCTATTGGACTTGACGGCGTGCACCTGAGGATGCAGAGGGAGGTAGCAGAAGTGATAGCGGTGCCACTTGGAGACATACAGTATTCAACTGCTCGCTGGCCATGGTGGTGTATCCACAGACTAGAGAACAACAGACATGATTCCTCTATACAAGAGTGGAAGGAAGGATGAGCCAGGGAACGGCAGATCAGTCAGCTTGACGTCTGTAATGGGAAAAATATTATGCAGTCTTTACTAAGGGAGAAACTGGTGGACTTCCTGGAGGGAAATTGGAAAAAAAGATCCCAACCAGCATGGATTCATAAGGGGAAGGTCTTGTCAGACAAATCTGGTTGTTTTCCTTGACTTGGTGACCAGGTCAACAGATAGGGGACAAGCAGTGGATGTGGTATCCCTGGATTTCGTCAATGCCTTTGACCCACTCCCTAACAGGAGGCTGGTCAGGAAGAAAAGGTACTTAGGGACTGGGGAAAATTGCCCACTTTGGTGGAGAACTGGCTGAGGGGAAGAAAGTTAATGGGGGCTTTGCAGCGGTAAGGCAGAGAGACTGTGACAAGGTGGAAGCAGCACAGCACAGAGCAACCAAGATGGTCCATGGATTGGGGGCACAATGTATGAGGAGAGGCTGCAGGACTTGAATATGTAGACCTTTGAAAAATGGAGGGAGAGGGGCGACATGATCAAGACATACAAATACCTGCATGGGATAAATAGGGTGGATGCCAAAGGACTTTTCTTTTTGAGTTCAACTACAGGGATAAGAGGAAATTCACTTAAACTCACTGGGGGAGATTCAAAATGGATTTCCATGGTTCATTCACATATTTGTGCCTGTTTAGTACAGAATGATCTGCAAGCCCATGTGGACCAATAGGCATACAGAACATACTGTACGCTGTCATTCGGTGGGTGGCCGGGTGGTATGAGGGTGGGATGCTGCCGCCTGCTGATGACGGGGGGTACTGGGTGGCTAAGGGTCCTCTGTGGGTGGGTAGATGGGGAGGGGGGTACCACTGTACCACCAAGCTATAAGTCATTTCTACGACAGCCCGTGATTGGGCATATGGGAGGGAGGGGGAAACCACTAGACCACCAGGGTATCTTTTACTTTTACTAAAGCCCACAATCAGGCATTTTGGAGGGGGGGTACACTAGACTACCGGGTGGGGGGGGTCTTTACACTCAAATGATCATGATCGGGCATGCAGGGCATCAGGTGCATTGTGCCAGGACACCCTGCACAATGCATGCAAATGAGGCCATAATGACATACAAATGGCCCCATTTGTGCAATGCATATATTATGGCCCCATTTGCATGGCCACTTCTGAATATCGTGGGTGCTGTGCCCAGCGCAACTACAGTTGTGCTGGTGCATTCCCAGTCCACTCTGCTTGGGGACTGCACTGGCGCATTGTCACTGCACCATCCGCATTCTGTGCCATAGTCAATGGTGATGCACCATGGCGCATGACCGTTGAATATCACCCTGTCTTGGCCCTGGCACATCTCAGTTGCACTGCTCCCCCACTTGCGCCATTGCCTGGTGCAGCCTGAATATCTGGGCCCCTGTGCCATGCTGACTTCTCACTGCCATGACTGTTTTGTAAGTCTGGATGTGAAGCTTTCAATTTAGCTGCACTGAAACCATATAAAATAACAAAACACGTTCATGTGATGACTACCACTGTATGTCTTCACTCCCCCAACACTCTCTTGAACTGCAGCTGGGCCCAGAGACACTGGAAAAATATGAAAAATCTGCAGTTGCTCATCTATGGTAAGCGAGTCAGTGGAAGAGTCCTTTCACTGAGTCCCCCATTCCCCCCCAAAAAACTGAGCATATTTGGTCCTGGCAACAAATAACATACTGCCAGTTGGTGGCCAACATAGCTGCATATTTACTCACTCCTGCATAACAATCCAGCAAACTTTCTCCTGCACTCGGGGGAAAAAAAACAATATAAGGTTTTAGCACTTCAGAGGTCGTTGAGTCCCACAGGACATGAAGAGTAAAATCAGAAGCTTTCTTCAGTGGAAAGGGGGAAGCATGTTCACGCTGAAACAAAAGGATAGGTTGGGCACCCACAGGACACTACAGATGGAATAAATAAGTAACATTGTTTCCCGCCCCTGCAGAAATAAGTCTTTTCCATTATTTGCATCGACCGGCCAATGATTGGGGGGCGGGGGCAGGGCTGTGCCAGTTGCCATATGGTAACTTGATGATAGTTGGGTTGGATGTCCTTGTTAGAAAAGCAGCACAGTGACAGTCCTTATTGGCTGAAGCAGTTGAGGATCCTAGTGTGAGCACTACAACTGAATGAATGCTGTATTGGGAGTCTGTGACATGAGCTTTTCAAAGCCTAGCACACATGGACTCCCAATACAAAAAATACAGCCTCTCAAGTCAGTGGGCTATCAAGATGAAGATGGTATAACAAAATGTCCATTCAAAATGTTTTAAATACACAAAAACACTCACAGAAGTGACTTTTTAGTATTTATCATTTATTTACCAGTTACAATACCTAGAAATAATTTTCTATCTCCTTTAAAATGCAAGATACCACCTCTGTTTTAGCCCAGCCAGCTCAGTCAGCTCCAGAGCTCAGGTTTGGTTCGCAAGAGATTTTATTTATTTATTTATTTGAGAAATCGGAAATAACCTAAGAGTCACAAACTCTTTTACAAAGTCTCCTCGTCAGGGTTACATAATGGCAGCGAATTAACAAAGATTGAGGTAGGAGGCAGGGGGGCAAAAGTACAGAGAAAATATAACACAAAGTATAACAAAACAAGGCATACCAATGGTTCTCAAATGGTGAGGCTAGCCTCCCAAGGCAGGCACCACACTGTTCCAGGGGAGATCCAGTAAAGTCTGAGAATGTACAGCATTTAACTTTTACGTTTTGGATGTTTTGTGTGAAGGGATGATGCAAACTAAATACAGATAATAGCGTAAATAGCAGGTGAATTACTTTACTTATGTACAAACTGGTGACCAGAAATAGCCTGTTGAGCCAAAACTTGGTTCTAGGTGTGTGTGTATATGTAAATTGGTGACTGGGAAAGGCACACTGAGTCAAGGCTTGTTTCTACAGTAGGTGTTTATATGTAAATTGGTGACTGGGAAAGGCACACTGAGTCAGTGCTTGTTTCTTCAGTAGGTGTTTGTATGTAAATTGGTGACTGGGAAAGGCACACTGAGTCAAGACTTGTTTCTAGGTGTGTTTATATGTAAATTGGTGACTGGGAAATGCACACTGAGTCAGTGCTTGTTTCTTCAGCAGGTGTTTATATGTAAATTGGTGATTGGGAAAGGCACACTGAGTCAAGGCTTGTTTCTACGGTAGGTGTTTATGTAAGCAATAAGACATGACATGGTGTGCATAGAACAGATTTTGCCACATGGCCAGGGGCGTAATAAGGCACAAGGCCTTGGCCAAGTGCCTTTAGCCCCTGTAGGGTGGTAAAATCTGTTACATGCACACATCTGGAATGTCTTATTGTGCTTATAAAATGGGATCCATGTTTTACTTTACTCTTTGTTGTTAGATCTTCCTTGTATGTAGAAAAAAAATTTCATGCTGCTAATGTATGATAAAACAGTCCTTCCACGGACATCTGTTAATATTCATGAGGTCATTTGCATAATATTCATGACACCATTTGCATAAAGTGCTTTAGGAATATTGTGTGCATTTCATTTTTACCTTGACTTGTAAAAACTACTGGGGAGCGGGATAGCCAGGTTTTGTGGAGCTTAACGTGAACATCATTTGCATAATGCTCTTTAGGAATATTGCATGCATTGTTAGCCAGGTCTTTCTTGGATTTTCAGTTCTGTGGAGCTTAACGGGAAGTAAACATCGCTCTCTGTGGAGCTTAACTGGAAGTAAACATCGCTGAGCTAACCGGGCCTTTTTTTGTAGATATTTACGACTTACCCAGAAGGGAACGGGGCATGTTTTGCGGGTAATGTATACAAAACAATAGCCAGCATTAACTGCAGTAACTGTAAGCAGCACTTCGGCGTACAGCTAGCTAATTTAAATAGGGACAAAAATTGTGACAAGAGGGGCAGCTGTAGTCCGAAAAGAGCGTAGTGCTTGCATGGCACTGCTGTAGTAGTCGGCTCAGTCCTGGTTGTAACTGCTGACATTAACTGGAAGAAATGTGCAGGGTAAAAAAAGTTGACTTAAATAACACATCTTCTCTTTCAATCTCCAATCCCATACATAAATCCTGCCAGCAGCAGAATGTAACCTTTTAAAAACGTTTCACTGGCCGAGGCTGGTATTTTCTGTCGTTTTGACTGTTCAGTGTTTTAAAATGGGTAGGCTAAACAATGTCGCATTGGGTAAACAAAAGATGGCTGCCAGTGAAAATGCCAACATTCTACCAGAATCTTGGCCTTTTTACTGCCAGCTCTTTTTTTTACCCATGCATGGAACATATTTCATGCATGGACAGCTTGACTTCTGACTGGCTGGTTTAGCCTACCCATTTTATAAATGCAAATTAATGACTGGTAAAGGCACACTGAGTCAAAGCTTGTTTCCACAGTGGGTGTTTATGTGCAAATTAATGACTGAGAAAGGCACACTGAGTCAGTGCTTGTTCCTAAAGTAGGTGTTTATATGTAAATTGGTGACTGGGAAAGGCACACTGAGTCAAGGCTTGTTTCTACAGTAGATGTTTATTTGTAAATGGGTTACTGGGAAAGGCAAACTGAGTCAGTGCTTGTTTCTACAGTAGGTGTTTATATGCAAATTGGTGACTGGGGAAGGGCGAAGAGATGAAGGTGGCTAGGATAATTGTTCCAGACAGAGGGGAAACAGAGGAACAAGGGTCCAAGAGTCAGAAAGAGGAGAGAGAAGGATGACCTGGAGTGAGGGGTTGGGGGTGGAGAACAATGAGTTGAATAAAAAGAGAATATACTCAATTTCATTAGTCTCACAGTATTTCTGGTGCACTGTGCAAAGTGCAATATTTTTTCTATGGGGAGCCCCAAAATTTGAGGGAGGCTTAAAATCTTTTCCATAGCTTGTGGGAGGCTCACTATCACAAAGTGTGAGAACTAATTCTATACTCGTGCTGTTTATGCCACTCATGAGGTCCCCACTGCATATTATTTATATATTTATATGCAATCTGTAATGTAGTTTTTTAAAATAAATTTCCCTTTTTGTGATCGTGAAATTGTATCCTCATTCATACAGGTCCCTTTAGAAATGGAATAAACAGAATAGTCGATCTATTTCAAGTCTCATTTTTCATGCCAACCAACTTCTCCTGATGCACTACATCACCCTGTCAGGCCATGACATGCACATGAACCCCTTGTGAGGGAAGGCTCTCTGGCCTATGACAAGGTGTCACCCATGCAACAGAACACTGCGCCATACCATCCCAGGCTCAGAGCGGTGATGTGTGACAGTGCTGTCTCCCCCATCCTCCTGCTGCCCAGCCAGATCCCCGAGCTCATCCCCAAACTTGAGTTGATGGCACGGGAACACAACATGCTACCCGCTGGCCCAACAACTGGTCCTGCACACAATGGTACATCATAACTTAGGTAATTGTATCAACCCAATCAATATCCCTGGCACAATTATTCATTTAACAGGTCTGTTCTTTCAACAGGTCTACACATCATTATATTACACATTTCTGGGCATAACTCTTTTATTTTTTTTTAAAGATGGGTTAATTCATTTGCCAGTTATTCATTTCAGAGGGTTTCCCTATACATTAAAGACACAAATAAATATGTACAACATAAGGTATTCAGTTACCAGGTCTATACTGTTGTCAAGCACTGTATTTGTTTTAAGTTGTCCCCAGTGTAATAACTTAAGACTGAACATTTTGCTAGGCTGTAGTACAGGTTGAGCAAATATCACAAAACCTGATGTGACAGGTGTGGTAGCAGTGGTATATAAATGACTATTCATTTCTAGAAGGTCAAAAGACAATTGCAGTTATCACAGTTATTACAAATTAACATAGTGTAGCAAAGGGAATAAGGGGAAAATATTAACACAAGATTGTTATGATACTGGAATAAAATAAATACTTGAAAGAGACAGTAAACATTTATACTTATTATCTAAATTACCTTAATAAAGTTTTATTGATAAAAAATAACTATTTATTTCTGTGGCAGAATGCAGCCCTGTTATTAGCTAATGTATGATCTGGCGTCATTAATAACATCACATGCTGGGCACAGAGAGGTTCTGGATACAAAAGGAGGGGAAGGGAACCAGGTGTTATTGAAAACTGTAAATATTAATAAAGAATCACCAGGAAAGAACAGTTATGTAAGAACGTACCAAAACAGTACAGCTTCGAGAGAACCTCTTGCAGTAAGCCACACATTTGGAACCATAGTTGTCAGGCACTTTGACCACATGGAAACTTTCTACCTAGCAGTGTACTGGGGCTACCCACGATGATGTTATCTGATGACACCACTCCTATATATATATATATATATATTAAAGTGTGGGCAGCCCTTCACCCTCCCCAGTTCACCCACTGAAGACCAGACAGAAGGGAAGTCCGCAGAGGGAACCAAGGCAGGACAGAGGTTTCTGCCACAAAAATAGTGAGAAACAGCAAATGAAGCACACTGGTGAAGAAGACAGACACAGAGAGACAAGGGGGATGGTGGTACTGACGGCATGGCTTGCTGCAAGAGATTCTCTCAAAGACCTACCGTTATGGTAACTTCTTATGTAACTGTTCTATCTTCTTCGAGGATGTCTCTTGCAGCAAGCCACACCTTTGGAATGAGTCCCAATCAGTACTGACAGAGAGACAGTCTGGGTGTCTGGAGACAACAGGCCTAAGAAAGGAAGCCCTGTAGCACAGCTAGGCAGAAGCCTGCCTTTTGTCTAGAGGCAATGTCCAGACTGTAGTGTCTAGACTCTAGTGCAGGTGTGGACAGTACTCCAGGTAACAGCTACACAGATATCAGCAGCTGAAATGTTTTTGAAGCATGCAGCAGAAGTAGCCACGCCTAGAGTAGAGTGGCTATGGACAGGACCAGGAAGTTTCTTACCGTGCTTCCTCTAACAAAAGGTAATGCAGTTGGCCAGCCATTTGGACAAGCAAGCAAAATACACAAACAGCTGCAAGGACTTCCTAACGTCCTTTGTATGGTGAACATAATACCTGAGTATCTTATGTACACCTAGGGTATGGAGCAATGCTTCCAATGGATTTGCACACTCCAGAAAATACATTTGTAGGTGGATCGATTGACTTAAAGTAAACTCAGACACCACCTTAGGAAGAAACTTGGGACTGGTATGAAAGACACCCTGTCTTTGTGGAAATTCAAATAAGGAGGCTCACACATAAGAGCCTGAAGCTTGGAAATCTTCTGAGAGGAAGTAATGGCAACTAAAAATAACACATTCCGCAACAGAAGGCATAGCTCGCAAGTCATGGTTGACCGAAACAGAGCAAAAGTAAACTTCTGTAACAGAAAATTCAGATCCCAAGGATTGTGGATGGGAGGCTTCAAGTGCAGGATCCCTCTCAAAAAAGTACGGGGGACATATTTAGCTGGGCCACTGTATGGCCATCAATAGGCACGTGGAAGGCTGAAATGGCTGACAGGTGAACTTTAATGGACCAGTTCAGCAGCTTGGCATTGAACAGAGAGCACAAGTACTCCAGAATCTGATTCACTGGGCAATTGAAAAGATCCAGGCAATGGGAAGCAGCCCACAGGGCAAAGCTCTTCCACTTCACGGAGTAAGTGGCGCTGGTGGAAGGTTTTCTGGTAGCCACCAGAACATCATCCACCTTCTGGGAAACTCCAGATCTTGCAATGGCTACGTCTTCAGGGGCCATGCATGAAGATGAAGAGACTTGAGGTCCAGGTAAACCAGAGTGCCCTTCTCCTGGGAGAGCAAGCTGGAGTACAGGGGCAGAGGCACAGGAGGTTCCACCACCAGCTGCTGTAGTAAGGGGAACCAGATCTGATGAGGCCAAAAGAGATCCACTAGGATCATCATGGCTCCTTCCATTTGAAGCTTGACCAGAACCCTCTGAATGAGGGGAAAGGGAGAGAAGGTGTAAAGGAACCTCCCATTCCAGGAGAGGGACAATGCATCTTGCCAGAAAATTCCAGGTCCTGGAATGAGTGAGCAGATAAGTGGCAGTGTTGTATTGAGTGGACACACAAAAAGATCCAACTCTGGACAGCCCCACCTGATGAACAGGTTCTCGGCAACCAAGGGCAGCAGCTCCCATTCATGCAGCCTGCATTGCATGTGGCTGAGACTGTCTGCCAGGATGTTTTGCATACCTGGAACATGGACAGCTGATAAGACTACACAGTGGTCTAGAGCACAGTACCAAACCCTCCTCGCTTCCCAGCTCAGGGGGTACAAGTGGGTCCCCCCTTGTTTGTTGATATAATGGACCATGCTGGCGTTGTCCGTCTGGGCCAGTAGATATCATGTGGACAAGTGAATCTGGAAGGCCAGGAGGGCATACAGAATGGCCCTCTTCTCCAAGACATTGATGTGAAGGGCTGCTTCCACTGAGGACCACATTCCTTGCATCTGATGGGACCCCAGATGAGCCCCGCAGCCTGACCCCAAGGTGTCCATAGTTAGGATCTGCTGAGAGGAGAGAAAGAGGAAGGGAACCCCTTTTAATAGGTTGCTGGGTTCCATCCACCATCGCTGTACCTTTTTGACCAGAGCAGAGACTAGACCTGGCTGTTCCAGATCGTTGATGCATTGATCTCACTGGACCCGTAATGTCCACTGGGGGATCTTCATGTATAAAATATCCAAGATACCTGCACTCCTGCAGACATCACACAGCATACAAAACACCCAGTACAAAATTTTGCAGCAAATTCAGCTTTTTTTAATCAAGATGTTCTTTGGTGAGTGCATACAGACCTTTCCACTGCCACAATGCTGCAGTGCTTCGGGAAGGCATCCCTTCGTCAGGGGGCGTGGATTCGAGGAAAAAACAGCTACTTTAAATATACATAGACTCCTCCTCTTATAAAATAGGTGACAGAATAGTGCTCATTATACCATAATTAAAGACACACACAAAATATATGAAAAAAACAAGATATATACAAAGTATCACACCTATATGTGATTATAAAACATAATTCCCAGTCTCCTTTGTACTATTAGTACTGGTGCTAGATGAAGGGCCTGCAGTGTCCAAATTCCTTATATCCATTTCTCTGTTCGCACATTGTATCACGTGTGACGCACCTTTTGTTGTTTATGTTTTGTGGTGTTCCTACAGTAAGGTCTATGTGGGAAGGACCACTAGACCACTTAAGCAAAGAGTGCAGGAACATATTAGATCAATTGAGAATAAAAGGGAAGACACCCCTGTTGGGATACACTTTGCTATTGCACATAACTGCAGAGCAGACTCTTTAAAATTCATGGGTATAGAACATGTAAAAGCACAAAGTGAAGGGAGCAACAGAACCAATCTCTTGGACAGAAGAGAACATTTTCTGGATTTTCACTATGAGAGCAGTTAGACCAGAAGAACTGAATAAAAACTGAAATATTAAGCCATATCTCATTGGATAAAAACTGTTCTGTTTTTTCCTTTCCCCTTTCCCCTTTTCCTTCTTCCTTATCCCTTTTAAAGTTCCCCTCTTCATTCCATTCTTCCCCTATGTAACCCTCCTACAAATGGGGTTTCCTGAAAAGTCTTTCAAGAGCTTGCCTAATTGCTCACCGCCTGATAGGGGTTCGGCCTTTAAGCTGTTTAGATGTCGTTTTCAGTGAGCGCCTGTGAAGCCTCCATGTACTGTCTCTTTAAGTACTGCCTGCTTGCAGTACTAATTAATCTGTATGGGGGGTCTGTGTGTTTCTATGGCTGAGTCCTACCCAGGCTGCTGAATTTTTGCTCCGTTTCTGCCGTCGCTAGTGGCGTAGACGGAGCCCTGTTAAGAGATGTAACTAATTGCTGATAAATATTCAGAGCGGTAAAGATATGGTGTTTGTTCTAACCTGCCTTCTTTGCAGCTAGGACTTTTCAGATTAGTTCCACCATTTTGGTCCTGAGCTGCCGAATTGGGCCAATCAGTACTGGGAGACTCTAAAATAGAGCCTGCTGAAATGGGACTGTATGGGCTACCAGTTAGGATTTGTAGTTTCAGACTTTTGGCACCTTTTTGCAACCAGAGGGGAAGCTCTTACTGTGATTGGCAGCTAAACTGCCCAACCGAACCTTTTGGATCTAAGGGAAATCCCCTGAGCTGTCTGCTGGCAAGCCAGATTCAAGTTGGAAGTTGAAGAGGAAAGAGCTCGCAGAATCAAGCAGCCGTGTTACGCAGTAGTTAGCATGGGAGAACCGTGGAACTCCTGAAACTTGGCCTGTTGCCGTCTTACTGAGAGAGAGAAAGAGAGAGAAAAATAGTCGGACAGTGATCCGTTGGGTGTGCTGCGAAGTAAGCTACTGGAGGGATACCAGGCTCACCTGAGGAAGACTGAAGATTTTGCTAAAAGCGATTGGCCTGTCAGGAACTTTAGCTACCGTTGTGCTCCTGGGTTTAGCAGTGCTTTTGCGATCAGGACCGAGGAGTTGCCTGCCTGGTACAGTAAACTTTCTTTACATATAAATGTGCTGCAAACTGAAGGGGAGCTGCTGCCTGGTTCCCCTCCCCAAACTGAGCTATGTGTTGAAGGCTGGAAGCTGTTCCCAGCTGCATCGGACTGAATCCGCTTGCTTGCACCTGCCGCTGGGCCCTGCCACGAGAGTCTTGTCTCCCTACCCTGCTTCTTCTGGCAATCCAGAACAGCCATCATCCATCCTGTTCTCAGCAATGGGTATTGTGAGTAGTTCACAGGGTAGCTTCCAGCAACATATCTTTTAAATCACAAGTGTGTCATCTGATTATTGTGTTGTTTCCATGAACTGAGCCCTCCAGCTCTGGATTACAATTGGGGGTGTGTGAATGTTGTTTTTTCCTTTCACAGGGCCCCAACCAGCAGCAACGCCAGCCTCTCCTGGACAACGGTCCTGGCTAGCCTTTTTTTCCATCTTGAGTACCGATCGAGTGTGACTAATGGGGACTCTGATTGCATGCAGAGCAGTGTGACTTTTAGTGTGATTAAGCCAATTAGCCTGACTTCTCCCATCCTTGTTATGGTTCTCCTGAATAAATCAAATCTACTTTTTTCTGCAATTTACATTGACTGTGGTGTTAGTTTATGCTGAAGGTATTGCATTGTTTCTTTGGTATTGCATCACCTTGTTTTACAGGGGGTCCCCAGAGCCAAACTGAAGGAACCAGTCCTGGGGTAAGTGCTCAGCATATGTGTGTGTGCCAGACTGGTCAAGGCTATTGGGAAGGTATACATTGTGTACTGTGTGGGCCACTAGAGGGAGACAAGGGGGGTCACAGTGTCTCAGAGGGCTGTGGCCTGGGTATTCAGACTAATACCGACCCAGACCTTTGGGTGGAGGCACCCGTCACTGAACCTAGGCCCCTTAACATGTTACTAGCCAAGCAGGCAGGGGTAGTAGTCCAAGGGATAGCACCACCTAGGGGTTACATCTTGGAGGCACCACTGGAATTAGCATCCTCTAGTGGCCAAGGGAAGAAGTTACCCTGTTATGTTTAGTTTTGGGGAGAAAATGGAGGACCTCGCTATGCCCAAGCTGAAAATTGCCCCTCATAAGCTGTTAGTGCACCGCACCAAATGATGGGGTGGAGAGAGGCTGAGGGGTTGGACCCCCAACAGGCTCTCCTATTATTGGATGTCCCATTAGGGATTGCTAATACTGATATTGTAGCCACTGTGGAGCATGTTAAGGGTCTGGGGAAAGTCGAGGTAAAGGGAAGAGATGCAGATCTGTTTGAACAGACTATGATAGTGCTGCTGTCTTGTAGCTCCCCGATAGATCCAGAGAAAGTACCTCCTGTTATTTTTCCTGAGGGTACCCAGAAAGGGTGGAGGGTCATTCAGCTGCTCAGTGATCCGACTACTCCGGGTGGGTCTCCTCGTATAGAAAGCAAGATGCAACCCCTAGGTGTCGCTATCCCTTGGGCTACTACCCCTGCCTGCTTGGCTAGTAACAGGTTAAGGGGCCTAGGTTCAGTGATGGGTGCCCCCGCCCAAAGGTCTGAGTTGGTATTAGTCTGAATACCCAGGCCACAGCCCTCTGAGACACTGTTTCCCCCCTTGCCTCCCTCTAGTAGCCCACACAGTACACAATGTATACCTTCCCAATACCCTTGACCAGTCTGGCACACACACACACACATATACTGAGCACTAACCCCTAGGACTGGTTCCTTCAGCTTGGCTCTGGGGACCCCCTGTAAAACAAGGCGATTGTAAAAGGTTTGGGATACTGACGGACTCACACACAGATGCTTCTTCTTCCAATAGCTTCTTTATTGGAAAACTCCAATATAAAGTAAGGAAATGAAAGTAAAAGGCGGACTGAATTCGTCAAAATAAAAATAACATGCATTCAAAGGACATAGCAAATCAGCAGCAATGCAGCTTCAAAATGGTCCAAATCTTGTGTAGAAAGAAAACCATACTCACTAGAGCGCTACCTAGGGTGAAAACACTTCAGCACCCTGGAATACATCTGATCTCTCTCTTGAGAGAGCTGCTATATATATAATAAGACTATTCCTGATTGGCTAGAGTTCCTGTCACTCAGCCTGCTTAAAATAATTATTACATGAATATACTCATTTTCTTCCAAGGCATGCTTAGGTGATGTTTCACAGAAACACTTTATCTATATATAGGCTTTATACACATTTTATTACATTTCTGGGTCTAAAACCTCTGGCTTCAAGGGATTAGTCCCTCCTTCTATTGTTCTTCTTCTATAAAACAATCAAAAACATGGCCGGCTGGCCCTTAGGAAGAGAGTCCACTACACAGAAAGCCCTGAGCAGGTAAAACCCTTTCCCTATGGTTCTTTTCATTATATTATATTCATTTGATGAGTTTTCATTATAATGGGAGTATTTACAATCTTAGTGCAAACCATTTAGCAGGCTGTCTGCCGAGTGAATAAAACAGAGCTCTTACACAGCCAGCGACCAAAACACAAAGGCAACTCCTAAAACATAAAAATAAACTACAAAAAGGTGCGTTAGCGCAAAAGGAGCAGCTAGCGACTTAACACGCTACAATTTTAACAATTCTAGCCATGGTGTTGGCGTTTTGTAGAGTTGCGGTCTTTACAAGCTGTGCGATAGTGCGCACATTCGTGCAGCTCGTAAAGAACACCAGAATAGAGCGTTAAGCCAGTACTCTCAATCCTTGGAAGGGAATATTTCAGGTACAGCTGTTACAGCTTTCTTAGCAAGGAGAGTCATTCCTGAGGGAAAATTTTGGTGCAAAGGGGTGATTTAAGGGCATTCATTGTTCGGAGCCCTTCAAATATTCGGTGCAGTATTTAAAGGGGCTACAACTTCAAAGGAAGATAAAAAAGAACTCCTTCACTTTCTGGGAGGTACCAAATGTAAACGACTAGATTGGATGGGGGGTAACGATACAAACAATCAGACAAAACAATTAAAGCAAAAGAAAAATGCGTAGGTGGCCAGACTATACAGGACAAGACAACACAGGAATCATTATACACATAGGAAAGACACAAAAAGGATGGATCTAGTCGCAGTATTACTTTAGTATCTCCCTCGAAATATAAAAAAAAAGGGGTCTGTAACTAGGTTATCAGACCCTTTGACAGCGATGCAATACCAAAGAAACAGTGCAATACCTTCAACGTAAACTGATACCACAGTCAATGTAAATTGCAGAAAAAAGTAGATCTGATTTATTCAGGGGGACCATAACAAGGATGGGGGCAATCAGGTTAATTGGCTTAATCACGCTAAAAGTCACACTGCTCTGCATGCGATCAGAGTCCCAATTAGTCACACTCTCTGGGCACCCAGGATGGAAAAAAAAGGCTAGCCAGGACCGTTGCCCAGGGTAGGCCGGCACTGCTGCTGGTTGGGGCCCTGTGAAGAAAGAAACAACATGCACACCCCCAAATTGTAATCCAGAGCCGGAGGGCTCAGTTCATGGAAGCAGCACAATAATCAGATGACACACTTGTGATTTAAAAGATATGTTGCAGGGAGCTACCCTGTGTACTACTCACGATATCCAATGCTGAGAACAGGATGGATGAAGGTTGTTCTGGATTGCCAGAAGGAGCAGGGTAGGGAGACAAGACCCTCATGGCAGGGCCCAGCAGCAGGTGCAAGCAAGCAGATTCAGCCTGATGCAGCTGGGAACAGCTTTCAGCCTTCAACACACAGCTCAGTTTGGGGAGGGGAACCAGGCAGCGAACCCCTTCCAGTTTGCAGCACATTTATATGTAAAGAAAGTTTACTGTACCAGGCAGGCGACTCCTCGGTCCTGATCGCAAAAGCACTGCTAAACCCGGGAGCACAACGGTAGCTAAAGTTCCTGACAGGCCGATTACTTTTAATCAGTCTTCTTCAGGTGAGCCTGGTATCCCTCCAGTAACTTTCTCTCTCTCTCTCTCTCTCTCTCTCTCTCTCTCTCTCTCTCTCTCTCTCTCTCTCTCTCTCTCTCTCTCTCAGTAAGATAGCAACAGGCCGAGTTTCGGGCCTTCCACGTTTCTCCTGTGCAACTACTGCGCAACACAGCCACTCAATTCTGCGAGCTCTTTCCTCTTCAGCTTCCAACTCGAATCTGGCTTGCCAGCGGACAGCTCAAGTGATTTCCCCTAGATCCAAAAGATTTGGTTGGGCAGTTTAGCTGCCAATCACAGTAACAGCTCCCCCTCCGGTTGCAAAAAGGCATGAACAGTCTGACACTACAAATTACAACTGGTAACCCATACAGTCCCATTTGAGCAGGCTCCATTTTAGAGTGCCCCAGTACTGATTGGTCCAATTCGGCAGTTTGGGACCAAAATGGTGGAGCTAATCTGAAAAGTCCTCACTGCAAAGAAGGCAGGTTAGAACAAACACCATATCTTTACCACTCTAAATATTTATCAGCAATTAGTTACATCTCTTAACAGGGCTCTGTCTGCGCCACTAGTGACGGCAGAAACAGAGTGAAAATTCAGCAGCCTGGGTGGGCTCGGGCATAGAAACACACAGACCCCCATACAGATTAATTAGGACTGCAAGCAGGCAGCACTTAAAGAGACAGTACATGGAGGCTTTACAGGCGTTCACTGACAACGACATCTAAATGGCGTAAACGCCAAACACCTACCAGGCGGTGAGCAATTAGGCAAGCTCTTGGAAGACTTTTTGGGAACCCCCATTTGTAGGGGGTTACACCTATCTTTACCTTTGCACCCTCCAATCATCTTGTTTCTCCTAGATTAGGATTTGGTAGTATGCCCTTCTTGATATAAATAGTATAAGACTCATTTGTAGTCTTTTTTAATTACCACCTGGATGTTAAATTAATACCCTTGATGGTTTCCCTTATTTTTGGAAAAAAATCGTTTTGAAAGAACTTCTTTATAAAATGGTTTGGCTCAATGCCCCTTTCTTTGATATAAATAGTATAAGACTCATTTGCAGTCATTTTTATTTACTACCTGGATGTTATATTAATGCCCTCGGATGGTTTCCCTTATTTTTGTAAAAAAGTTTATTCTGAAAAAATTCTTTCTTTATAAAAGATCCTGAGGGCATTATAGAAGCTCTTTTATGCTGTTTGTTAGAATAATGTCTTTTGACATTTCTCCTTATTTTTATAAAAAATTGCTAAAAATTGAAAATGCCGGGAATTCATGACATTTGATTTGAGAATATGGTACAATGATGGGGCACTATATAAAATTAGAATACAGGTGTATTAATATGAAAATGACTGTGCATAAACTTTACTAATAAGTAAATGTCTTCTGTTTCTCCCTAGACTTCATTTTACTCCTGGATTTTGGTTCTCAAAGGAACTTTCAAGCTATTGGCACACTGCTGAGTGCTAGGAGTTTGGCTAAAATCTCAGACAAGACAGCTTTTATCTTACCCAGATTCTCACTACATTAATATATATATATATATAGTTATTTGGCATTAAACCAATTAAATTCTATAATTAATTGTGTATTTAGAATCATATACAGATGTGATACTTTGTATATATCTCTTTTTTTCATATATTTTATGTGGGTGTCTTTAATCATGGTATAATAAGCACTATTCTGTCAACTGTTTTATGAGAGGAGGAGACTATGCATATTTAAAGTAGTTGTTTTTTCCTCGAATCCATGCCCCTGATGAAGGGATACCTTCCCGAAGTGATGGGGCATTGTGGTGGTGGAGAGGTCTGTATGCATTCACCAGGGAATTCCTAGCCCCCCCCCCAATCAAGGTAGTTAGTGAGGTAAACACCAAGATAGAGATGTCGATAGGGAGAAGGGCTGGGGTAAATGGAGGAAACGACAAAGGCAATAAGGACTGGGATGGGGCAAAAAGGGGTAAGGCCATCAAGAAATGGAGGGTAATGTGTACCAATGCCCGTAGTCTGGGCAACAGGCTCCCATAGCTGGTGGCCTTGATGGAAGAGGGATGCCTGGATATCGTGGCAGTCACAGAAACATGGTACACAGAGAACCAGGACTGGGATGTCAACATACCAGGGTACACATCCTACATGAGGGACAGGGAGGGTAGAAGAGGAGGAGGAGGAGCTCAATATGTAAAGGAAGGGATAAAAGCAATGGAACAAAAGAGTAAACAGGGAGGAGAGGAGAGGAGGGGAGGCACTGTGGGTCACCTTAGAGGCTGGAAATGGCACCACAATCTGCACAGGGGTTGTATACAGACTCCCATCTCAGGGAGAGGGAATGAACAAGGATATGATAGAAGGCATCCTTAGGATGGCACAGAAAGGGAGATACTGTTGATGGGGGACCTGAATATGCCGTATGTTAACTGGAGCACCTTTGCTGCAGCCACATCAAAGAGCAAGGCCATTCTTGATGCCCTACAGGGGGCATGCCTCAGACAGCTAGTGTTGGAACCCACTCGGGAGGGAGCAATCTTAGACCTTGTACTCTCAAATGGGGACAGTGAGAGGACCAAAAAGAACCAAAGGGGTCAGCACATAGTAAACTTTTAATACAGAGCAGCATAAAAAGCATGGCAAAAAACACACAATAAATGGCACAAATCTCACCCATAGAAACAAAGCAGCAGTGCAAACATGAAAGACTGTAGTGTTTGAAGTGTCATGCAACCAGAAGATACACGGGTCTTAGGTGAGTGCAGGTTCACACAGTCAGCATTCTCTGTAAACACACAGCGGTATGGTGCGTAAAAAAAAATAAATACTGAATCACCAACATAAAAACGGATGGCTAAGCGAACTGCTGAACCGGTTCTAGGTGTAGTTCAACGCAAACCACAAACCGCAACCACGCGGTGAATTTAGAATGCCAGGAATCCTACTAGCACAGCCACAACCCTCTGCATGTGCGCAGAGCGCTTCTGGCAGTTTGCTTAGCCATCCGTCTTTATGTAGGCACGAAATTGGTAATGCTCCCCTGGAAGTGGAAGCTGAGGTACTGTCGGTGGGGGACAAACACCTTGATATGCAGGTATGCATTCTGCATGTCCAGAGAACAGATCCAGTTTCCCTGGTGGAGCTGGTGCAATAGACTCTGAAAAGTCACCATTCTGAACTTGTACTGAATGTAAGAATTTAGATTTCTTAGGTTTATAATCGGTCACAAGTTGTAATAGCCATGGAATGACTGTTCCACTAGAAATTTAAAATGGGTACCTCACTGAAGTTAGGTCACTTAGAAGTGGGTTTGAGACCAGGTTCTGCCAGTACAGAGTGAGAGAGATTTAAAATAAAATAGCTTAATTTCAGGGGCAATGTGAGGAAATATTATTTCACAGAGAGGGTAGTGGATGCATGGAACAGCCTTCCTGAGGAAGTTGTGGGGTCTAAAACTGTGGGAGAATTCAAGAATGCATGGGACAGACATAAGGCAATTCTTGTGGGGGGCAGGAAGATATAGGCTGTTGGTTAACTAGGATCTGCGGCCTATCCTGTAGGTAGGGAAATGGGCAGACTAGATGGGCCTAGCGGTCCTTATCTGCCGTCAAAGTCTATGTTTCTATGTTTCTATGTTTCTAATTTGTATCTCATGATTTTGTCAGCACCTTTTCTTTTTGCTAATTGAGTGCATGCAGTTCTGGACTTGTCCTAATTACAGGGAGTGGCTCCCCTTTGCTTGCAGCTAGCAACTCTTTCTAGCACTAGAATGCAGGAACCGCCTTTTTGGATCCACAGAGTGAGAGTGGGTGGATCCTATAGGGTAAATTAAAAAAGTGACTGTAAGCATATTTGTAGTGCAAGGGTAATCAGCGAGCAAAAGGGGTGGAGTTAGGCTTATGCCTCATTAGAAATACATATATGCACATACATGTAACTATTTTCACAATAAAGCCATGTGCTAGTAAGTAGTTACCCTGTCTAGTAATCTTTAGCCCATGTGGCCCAGTGGGAAAACAGGACTGGCATTGTTTTGGTTGAGAGAGTTTAATTATTTAGTTGAAAAATAACAAGGTACTGAGCCAGTATTAATGTGGAGACAGCCTACTACAGAGTTGCCACAGAGTGGCAGCAACGTGGCATAAAACACCCAGAGCAAGAGAATGACAGTGAGAGCCAGGCATTGGCTCCACAGGAAAGCACTACCATGCTAGGAAGGGGAGCCCTTCACAGCAGCCTAGAGTGGCTGCAAGGAACTGTGACAGCGATTGTAGAGCAGGCTATGGCCTGCCGGAGAGGAGTTCCTTCAGAGAGTGAGACACACTATCATGCTTCTTTTGCTGGTAAGGATGTCAGATACTGGATGTAAAAATGCATTAGTTGTCAGCGATAAGCACTAGGAAAACAATGTAGGGACTGGCTGCAAATGGTTTGAAATATTAAATAAACATAGAGGGGCACAGAAGTAGGAATGGGAGAGTCCCGTTCACCAGTGTGTCAGTGCAAGCCAGGCGCTATTTTAGAGCGGCAGGAGGCTGCTTCAATAATGCAAGTGCACCACAGCAAATACATGATGAAAATACATACATAATCAGTTAAATTTATAAAATAAAGCCACAGAGGCTAGTAGTGGGTCCGAGGGGCATCCCTGTGAGCATGATTTACTCACAATATGCAGTATTTTGAAAACAGAGCTAATTGAAGCTAGCTAGAATATACAAAATGGAGGAGCCATTTTAAACAGCAGAAATGTGCTAATTTTATTTACTAAAAAGTGCTACCAAGACATTATTTATCCGATTTTCACCAAACTTGCCAGGCTTATATATTCAAATGTGCTCTACATAGAGAAAAATGATATTATGTAAATAAAGAGTCAGGAAAGGGGAGTCACTGACCTGGGAAGGTGGAGTGACTAGAAACCAGGTTCATGTTACAGGGAGGCGGAGTGGAGGAGGAGGAGCCAGAGGAAGGTGTGAGATTTCAGGCAGGAGGTGTTATGGGAATCTGTGGGACAGCCCCAGGGAGGAGTCTGAGAGAACAAAATGAATATGTAAGCAGACCAAGCTGTAGACTAGTGCAGGAGCTGTTTTAAAGGAGAAATGGGTCATTTTCAAAGAAATTCAGTTTTAGACAGTGGGGAGAGTCACTGCAAAATGTGTGCTTTTTCATAGTAGGAGAAATGCAAGCTTTAGCAACTCTGAGTTCCCATGGGTGAATTTCTAAAAGAAAAATTCAGGAGGAAGCTGAAAAAGTAAGCTTTCTCACCTGATAAATGTAGAAATGCTTAGACATTGTGAAGAAAGGATGTATTTATGTACAAAAATATTATGTAAAATGTGTAGTCCAGGCTGACAGGACAAGACTGCCTCAGAATGTTCAGAAAGAGCAGTGAGGATTCAAACGCTGGATTCCATTGCGGCTTATGGTGCTGCAGGATTCCAAACAGGAGATGCTTGTGATTGGTGCTGAAGGGTGGAAAAGGGTTGTGTCCACTCAGAGATCAGGATTTAGGGCAATTGGAATGCTCAGAGAGTATAAGAGGAGTTTGAGCAGGGAGAGTAACCTGAAGGGACCAGAAGAGACCAGAGGGAGTCCAGCCTATAGGCCCTACCAATTGGATGGTGCCTGGGTGATCAGCCCTGAAGTTTGATGTAATAAAAATATGGGCTCACCTGTATCCCAGTGCTAGGGATAGCAGGGCAGTCAGTGATAGCAAGGCCAGTGTATAGGAAGACAGCTGCTTTTAGTACCTGAGTTATCCCACAAGTTTCCAGTTTTTCAGCAAAATAAGATTTGCAATGACTGCATTGCCAGGTGCTGCCTCGATTTACAACAGCAATCGTTTGCCAAGCTCTTTGGGTCTGGAAAACATAATATCCATCAAAGCCAAAGGGATGTGGTACAGTACAATTTAATTAGCAACTACAGACTGTCACAAACCCACTCAGCAGGTCAGGCCCTCTACTCCCAAAGTGCCAACCTCTGAGAGCAGTCTTCTGAACAGTGTAACAGACAAGGTAACCCTCTTGTCTGTTTTTGTGAGTTCGGATCAACCTTTGGTCTCAAGTTCTGTAGGTATTCAAACTGTGAACCTCTTGCTAGCATACCCAGTGCACAGGCTCAGATTTTTCTGTATTTGGAGGGCCAGATATCTTTGCCTATGGACACTTAACCAGGTATAAAGAGATGACCCCTTAAAAACTTTAATAAAGACCTCAGATTTAAAATGCTTCTCTTTCCAGTTTGGTACCACCATTCAAGCTTATGTTTAGCATCTGCAGTAACCATATACTTTTCTTACAACTAAAAAGCAGTCAAAGACAGACCAAGTAAGTTCTAAAAAGAATAGTTAAAAATATGTAAAACGCAAAATACAGAACTCTTATATCACCAGACACACAAATCTTTTTAAAAGAAACAAGGTTTAAACAGTGCAAATTCCTACTTAAGTACTTAGATTTGAAATATTTCTAAATATCTGTTTACAAGTGCTCCAAAGATCTTTCCTCAGTCAGAGTCTAGGTAAAAGTGTGTGTAAGTAAAACAGAGTATTCCTTAAACAACTGTATTGGCCAACCCATTTTTGAGTGAGGTCAGTTAGCTCCTCCTCTGTCAGATATGTTTAAAAAATATATATCTTATACAAAAGTATTATATTCTGCAACTTCAGCATAATTCATGTCCTTCAAATGACACTCCTTTTGATTTCATAATAAGCTTCCTCCTTCCAGGACATGACAGCATCTTTATGATTTTGCACTTCTATGTAATAACCTGGGTTTTCCTTCCAACATCATAAAATGGATATGTTCTAGCAACTATGGTTGTAATTAACTCAGACAGACAAGATCCTTAATTAAGGCCTTACATGTAACAGGTTTAGACCAGTGGGTATTGTGACACAGTGAGATGTGTTATTGCTTGATGCAATTGTTTGTTAAGTCCTTTTGTTATTTGTTTGAATTACGCTAAAAGCTTTTAAAGTACAACTGTCTCTGTATGTTGCAGAGCAGTCAGTAAAGATTTACCTTCATTTCACTTTGAAACTGTGTCAGAGACGTGCTTCCAGTTGTCCAAGTCTCATGTTTTTCCTGTGGTCTCCTGCAAGTCGGTCCAGTGCGTTTCCTCCATCTCCATACAGGTTCTTCAGCTGCTCAGTTGGAGAGGTAATTATAAAGGTTCGTTTGTGTACCCAGTGAAGTGGTTGTTTGGTGGTAAGAGAGGCAAAGAACCTGCTGGTGGTGCAACCTGTTAACTCATGTAAAGGTGCTGCGTCTACCTGATGGACTACTACAGGCACATTTATCTCACTGTGTCTAGGGGATGTGTGTCTAGAGTATAGTCATAAAGTCCCCTGCTGATCTGGGGATGAGAAAGAAGTGGGAATAGAACCCCCTTTTCCTCTGATGCACTGGGCCAGATTTGATGGCCCTTTTCTGCAGCAAGGTCTGAATTTCCTCCACAGCATGGGAATGTGGGGCCACTCTAGAACTTCTAGAGTGTAGTCATATTCTATGATTTGTAATACCCAGGCATCCATTGTGATCTCCCGCCACTTGTCGAGGTAGAGGGAAAAGTGGCCCCTGACCAGACCACCACATTCTGAGGATCCAGGGGCCTTCCTGGGCATAGCAGGGATCATGTTCGGCCTGCACCAGGCTGCCATGGTGGCATCCTTATAAGCATATACTAAAGTAGGAATTATGACTGGAGGGAGTCTGGTAACTCCAGGTACCCACTGAGGTTCCTCCTGACAACATCCTGCCCTTCTGCCTTGAAGCCCATGGCAGTCTGGAGCTACTTCATAATGGCTATAAAGGAAGGATCATCTGGGGAAGGGGAGAGACTGTGTGGTATAATTCATAGAGTCCTCTTCCCCCCAGGAGGAAACTGCAGAGGAAGAAAGAGTGGGACTTGCAGTGCCCCCATCTTTATCCTCCTCATCCTAATCCCCTGGTAGTAAATCAGGGTGATATTCATCCTTGTTGCCGTGATCAGGTGAGGGGACTGATGGCAGGTGAGAGCGATGGTGAAGCAGCTGTGGTGCCATAGGGGGCAATGGCATGGGGTGAGAAACTGTAGGCCCCGACATCAAAGACCCCAGCATCGCCAGCCCTGATGGAGGGGCAAGACACTGCATGATGTCCCAAAAGGATAGCAGCATGGTCTGGACATCAATAGAAGACATCGCCAGAGCAGGCTGTGGCAGCAGCAGAGGGAACTGAGAGCCCACGGACAGTGCCGGGATAGGCTGCAGCAGCAGGAAGGGCAACCGTGGACCCTTCACTGGCAGAATGGGCTGAGGCATTGGCAGCTGGAGTGAAGAACCTGGCATCACTGGAATCACAAGAGATGTAGATAGCAGAGACTGGGCATGTGTTGTTGAAGAAGCAAACTGAGGCAGAGACAGGGGGAACTGTGACCCCAGCATTGAAGCAGAGCTGGCAGCAGAGGGAGACAGTGAAAAGGCAGAGATACTGAATGAATACTTTTGCTCAGTATTCACAAAAGAAGATGAGGAGAGCCACCTAAACCAGACAATAGAAGCACTTTGGGTAGGGGGGTTGACACCAGTCCATTTACAGAAGAAAGAGTCTTGAAAGAACTCCTAAAACTCAAGGTCGACAAAGCAATGGGGCCTGATGGGATTCACCCCAGAATCCTAAAAGAACTAAGGGAGGACCTAGTGACACCACTGACCACACTTTTTAACAAATCTTGGGAAGATGGGGTGGTACCCGAGGACTGTATGAGGGCAGATGTGATTCCCCTTCACAAAAGTGGGAGCAAGGCAGAAGCAGGAAACTACAGACCTGTAAGTTTGACCTCAGTGGTAGGGAAAATGATGGAATCACTTCTGAAAGAAAGAATTGTTGCGTACCTAGAGGCCAGCAGGGCACAGGACCCAAAGCAGCATGGATTCACAGCAGGAAGGTCATGTCAGATGAATCTAATTCATTTCTTTGACTGGGTGACCATAGTAATAGACCAGGGAGGGGCTGTGGATATGGCCTACCTAGACTTTAGCAAGGCATTTGACACAGTCCCGCACAAAAGATTAATAATCAAGTTAGCCAGCCTGGGAGTGGGTTCCAGGGTGGTAGCCTGGGTAGCAAACTGGCTGCACAACAGGACACAGAAGGTAATAGTGAATGGAACACATTCCGAAGAAAGGGGGGTTACTAGTGGAGTACCTCAGAGCTCAGTAATGGGTCCAGTCCTCTTTAACATCTTTATAGGTGACATTGCAGAGGTTCGGGAGGGAAAGATATGCCTCTTTGCAGATGACACAAAGATCTGAAACAGAGTTGATACACAAGGAGGGGTAGAAAGGATGAGAAGGGACTTGGCAAGGTTGGAGGATTGGTCAGACATATGGCAACTTAGATTCAATGCAAAGAAGTGCAAAGTAATGCACCTGGGAAACAAAAACCCAGGAGAAGAGTACACAATAGCAGGGGAGGTACTAACAACAACAAAAATGGAAAGGGACTTGGGGGTAGTCATATCAGATGACCTAAAGGTGGGTAAGCAATATGAGAAGTCAGTAAGGAGAGCCGGGAGGATACTGGAATGCATAGGAAGGGGCATCACAAGTAGAAAAAGGGAAGTGGTTATCCCTCTGTACAGACAGTTGGTGAGACCCAATCTGGAATACTGTGTGCAGTTTTGGAGACCCCCATCTATGCAAGAACATCGACAGGATGGAAGCAGTCCAGAGGAGGGCAACTAAAATGGTGCAGGGTCTGCATCAGAAACCATATGAAGAGAGACTGAGAGAGCTTAATATGTATACTCCAATGAAAGGAGTTACGAGGGGACATGATAGAAACTTTCAAGTACCTCAAGGGAATCATCAAAGTCCAGGAGGGTAGCATCTCTCAGAAAAAGAGATGTATAAGAACAAGGGGGCACAATTTAAAGATAAAGGGGGGATGGCTCAGGGGTAATGTGAGGATTTGTTTTTTCATGGAGAGAGTGGTGGATGCATGGAACCACCTTCTTGTTGAGGTTGTTGGGTCTAAAACAGGGGGGAATTCAAGCATGTGTTAATTGGATCCAATTATGCAGTTTATACAGGTTTCCGGTTGGTAATTCTCAGTAATTCAATAAAGCCAACACAGTATTTCTTTGCCAAATTAGTGGTACTTTATTATGATAGTATTAATAAGATTAGCCAGAAAATTCTATCATAACAACAAAAACACACCCTGACAGGATGATCCTGTAATGATTAATAATCCTAGTTTACAGAAGGGAATACATGCTAACATTATTTTTAAACATCAGGTAGCCCACCACTACCTAGGTGTCCCTGTTACAATTTAGTTGTAAAACAGACAAAGGGCAATCCCAATGGAGTGTTTCTAACATGTAATCTAGACAGCTAGTAATATTTGCATTACAGGGCTCCAGCATTTCAGAGACACATGTAACCATATCTCTCTGGATCCCCCGAGCAAACTATGGATAGTCTCGGACTGCATCTTGTCCGAGACTGCATCTTCTCAAAGGGACGCTGGACATAACCATAGGTCCTATATTTATGTGTAGCAAGCTTAGAAAAAAAATGCAAGGCTTGGAATTTGCCAAAAACTACCTCAGCAGTTTTAAACAGAGACACTATGTCATTCAACAAGTCATAAGACACGGGTTCAAAAATACATTGGCCAAAAGATATCACAGTCATAAGATACTTTTGACACTTTGCCAGAGACATACGGTCATTCTTAAATGGAAAACAAGTAATTAGGTTTTTTTTTATTTATCAAAAATACTTACTTCAGGATGCAGAAAACATGCAAGGGGATGTGACTGTTTTAAAAATACTCAGTTTACAGATAAAAAAACAGACAGTGGCCACATTGGGGAACTTAATCTTCAACACAAGCCGTGGTTACTAGCAGCTGCATTCTTATCTTAGCCGTAACCTTTTAAAAAAACGTGTTTTTGTATACAGCATTGCTGAATAGGACAATTCTAAATCAGACCTTGACTGTACTTTAAAATTTATTTTATTTTCTTCAGTTTAACCATTAACCATTTAAAGCCTCCACATACATGCATTGATATGTTGGTATCATTCATTTGCTTAGCCACTGGCAGCCATTGGCTAGCTAGCCATATTAACTTGTATGTGAGCCTCATTCAGTCATCTGTTGGCCATTTGTATTTTCTGCAAGCCTTTTACACCTTGCCATAATCAACTATATATATAGAGGTGGCTATCAGCAATCTTATATAACTGTACTTATATATACCTAGGCCTTGGGGCCCCTGGGCAAATTCAACCGTTCCCACCTTGAAGGTAAAGAGGCCCCTGAGGGACTTGAACCTTCACAAAAATGGAACATAAATGTAAAGATTAGTTATTAACTGAAGGTTAAAAAAACTAAATAAACATTTTTACTCTTAAACTGTTAGACTAGGTGAATAGGTATATGATTTAAAACTGATTGCCAGCATACAGATCGTCAAAACATTTATAAAAAGCATCCTGTTCTGGAGTTGGTACAGGGGTGGTTACAGATGGAACACAAATGGTGAGTTTGTAAAACATAGTGCAGAACTCAGGGATGTCAACACCACAATTGAAATATGTGAAAAGATGCTAACATGTGATACCACATATAACACAATATGACATAACAATTTTGTAGATGAAGAAGAGTTCATGGAATCCTCTTTGAGAGTGGATGAAGTAGATGCTACCTTGTGTTGAGGTGTGGCACACTCTTGGAGCTTGATTGAAGAATCTGTTGATAATGTCTCTTGACAGATAAGTCCTTATAAAACATAACAGTCCATGAAATTAACAGTTTATAAGTTCATATAAGTAACCACAGGTTGGTGTAATTACAGTACAGGTGAAATGCCATTTGCAGAATGGTGGTAACCCCACAAGGCACATGGGGCAATGCAGACAGTAATTTAAAAACAAAACACCAGCATAGTAGAAAAGTTAGTGTTCATGTCGCTGGCTGCTGGATGGCTGATTGGCAGACATACTGGCCAGGGGTGCATTAGATTGTGCATTGAGTCCTTTTAATGGAGTAGCCACACACACACACTGACATAGCATTTGTGATGTGGTAGTTGATTACACCCCGGCACAAAGATTAACAGTCCTTAAAAAGTAACAATTGACAATAAACCATTAAGAACACAGTCTATAATAGAGCAATAGGTTTGTATAAAGTACCAGCCATGTTTGGAACAAGCAGCAGTGAGGAAAATGGATGTCTTGCTTGAAGAGCAATTGAAAAAAAATCTTCTTGCTGAAGTTAGGGGATTGCCCCTACCCCAGACTTAACTTCATAGTAAGCAGAAACAATAAGCTTGATTGCAGAGTCTGAACTGACTGGACCTTTTTCAATTGATTTAAAGTTCTACAAATAGGTGTACTTTTGCTGAAAACATTACATTTGCAGAGGTAATAATAACTTGATTCATGCAATAGTCCTTATGTGGAACCAACCAGGCACAAAAATAGTGATGACATCAAAGCTGTGGCAGTTGTTTTCTTTTCAGGAAAAAGATGAAGGTCTTGGCAACTTAGATGAAAGTATTACTACTGTTGAATGTGCAGATCTTATGTGTGCCACACCGTGGAAACTTGCAAACTTGCAAAGTGTGTTAGAAACTGAGTTAAAAATACATAAATAACAATCTCTTAAACCAATGACTTTTTGTTTTGTAAAGAGTGGTGTGACAGAGCCTAAATTCTGGCAATTAGAAAGAGAAAAATAAAAATGGGACGTCAACCGCACACCTGGGGGTGCAGGCCGAGGTCCAATATACCAAATGACCATCTGTAAATCCATGACAATGTTACAGTTACACCCTGCTTTCAAATTACAGAAGCAGCTGTACAGTGATGAAAAAGCATCCCTCTATGTGTTGCTAGCAGGCCTAACTGAGACCTGAGTTATACAATTTTGTAATGTTACAATAACACGCTTCAAACATATAGTTCATAGCAATATGCCTGTTACACTATGCAATAGTGGGAAAAATATATATTGTTGGTCTATGCCAATTTAATAACAGTGCCTATTGCACCTGTGACAAGTGAAAGGGTCTACCTTCTTTACCCTGTACAGTGAAATACTCCAAAGTACTGAGTGAGGTAAGGCTTGGAGCATAGGTTTAGAGCACAATCAAAATTCTGCATATTATAATTGTTAAGATTTAAAATGACAAAACCTGCATAGAGTGCACTCATTTTTCAGGGGTACCTGTGAGTAATGAGACAAACAGAGCATTAATTTGTCTGGGGTTTTGCTTTGGAACATATTGTAGGGGTGGGTCAGCAATGCTGACCCCAGTATTTAGGTTTGATTATGAGCATTAAAAACATTTATACATGTGGAGCACTTTTCTGAATACACACATGATACAGTGTAGCAAGATGTATATCAAAACATTATAGCATAAATGTGAAACATAAGCATTTTTGCAATAGAACAATTTAGTATTGAGCGTAATGCATAAAATACATTTTAAACACAAATATAGACTGCAAATTTAAGTCAAAATCCAGGAATCTTAGAGCATTGTGACTTTACTTGTTGAACATAACCATGGAATAAGTTGCAGAGGGTGTGTGGTACAATTTAAGTTATAAGTTGCAGTCATGGGAAAAAAATTACTTAGTTTTGGTTGACAGAATTATTGGAGCAATCCACCACTCTGTTTTTGTTAACTTGTAAGACTTTTCAGGGTCTGCAATGCTTAGAACTTTGAAATTATATAAAAAAACTTTGCACTTATAGAAAGCAGACAATTGCATCCATTGCTGTAAGGCTATGAGAAGAAGTTGTTTTACATTTGTTTTGACCGGATGAGAAAGCTGAAAAGACAATCAAAAGAATGAATATGTGGAAATACATACACAACTCCCCCCTCCAGCTTAACTGATTACTTGCTGAGGCCAGAAGCCCTGGTACCAATGATAGGTATGAGGTTTAACTGTTTGCACTAGAAAAAGCAGAAGGACTTGGGCTGGGTTATACTGTTAAAATACCGTGGGTCTTTTTAAAACCTGTAAATAAGAAACAATTATTAGCAAATACACATTTTCTGGTATTTACCCCTATGGGGAGACAGTAATGTACCTTGCAACCTTTGTGGGTATTGCACTGGGAGAAAGGGTAGTATGCCCCCCCCTTCCAGCTCCTACTGGTGGAACAGACAGCTTGAATAATGTAGCAATAAAAAGGTTAGCTGTGGATGGTGACATGGATATTAACCCAGAAATGGTCTGGCAATATTAGTAGCCAGTCGTGCAGTACCTTAAAAAGGTGTGCACTGGATAAATGGTAATGGGGTGGCCCCATTGCAGTCCCTACCTACCACACTTTAAATTATATAACAAGATAATATTACAATTAGTTTAGTAAGTTTCATACCTTACTATAAGGATGGGGAACTTCTTTTTCTCTAGAAGAAAGAGAAGAAACACACAAACAACAAAAACAAACATACACAAGTCTAAAAATAAAACAAGATTATTTTCATAGGATAAAAGAAGCCAAGTGTCACTGGGTTCCCCTATCCTAAGCATGACAAAATGTCAGCTGAGTTTATAAAAGATCCGGATTGATGGTAATACCATACATACGTGTTTCTTAGAATGAAAAAAGAAAAAAAAATGATTACACCACGGTCACACATAAAAACCAAAGCCATTGTTTTTTTTTTAACTGTAGATGTCAAACTCTCAAAAACAGCTGTAATAGTCCTCTTTTCAAAAGTGTGCTATATATATATAAAAAAAGTAAAAAAAAAAAAAGTATGGGGAGGTGATGAATAATTCTCCCCTTCCAGCTGGACTGCCTTGCATAGTATGGGAATCACATGATATTCAGGAACAAAGAAATTGTGCTTACAACCAAATGTTCATTGCCTGTGTTGGCTGCAAGCCCAGATGAAAGGAGAAGAGAAAAAAAAGTTTGTTCCTTTTTACTTAGAATGCTAGTTATGTAATAAAAAGTTAAATTGCATGGTTCACTCTTGGTGTGCTTTCATAAAAACATACATTTTGTTTACAAAGTTGTGCTTTAAGTAGGGAATACACACCAAGTTTGAACTGGTAGTAATATAAAATGTTGAAACACAAGAAGGTCAAATAATGTGCAAAAGGTCACAGTGTGCATGCAAGTGTCACTCAAACCCAGTTATTTTTGTAGTGTCCTTGAATACTACTGATATTAAAATATATTTAAATAATAATAGAGCACACAATAAAACTGCTGGCCAAGACAGTACACATACACAAAAAGAAATACTTAACAGAAAATAAGACTGACAGTATTTGACACCAATTTGCTGAGATAATGCCCAGAGTTTCATTAGAAAACTGTACGTGTTTTAGATACACGTGCTGCCTCCTGCCTGTCTTGTAACACTGACAACTTTTTTTAAACCAACAAATTTATACATATCTCCATGCCAAATCTTTTCAGAACAAAACACTCTTTTAAACACCTTCCAACTCCTTTAAAATACAGCACAACATACCAACTGTAAGTGGACACATCCAGTATAACATGGTTACACCTTTTGGAGCATAGCCAAAATATGGCACTCTGCCATTTTGCAAAAAGTTTCTGGTTTTAACTAGAAGTATGATAAAGCCATTCATAGCTGTTAACACATTACATTTTCACCTAGCAGTGGCTTGGCACGTTGCCTGCAAACTACAAATCTTTCTGCACATTGCAATCTATGATGTCATATCTCTTTACCTTCAACACTACCTGCTCCAACCAACAACTACATACAAAAGTTCTTCACTGACCCTATCTAGGCAGCACAGATGTTTTATTAAAAATAAAACCAAATAAAACAGTCAGATATGAGGCAAAGAAGCTTATTCTTTTTTTACTGTAACATGTTGTGCACCAAAGGCAGTGAATGCTATCTTGCAACTTTGACAACAGAACATAATTACAGAACACAGATATACGCTGGAAAATATGCGAGAAAGAGACTGAGCATCACCTTGTTTAGTGTATGTATCACAGAAATAAAACAGAGAGACATAAAAAAAGAACTTTAAATAAAAAAAAATTCAGACTTACCCGGTGTCAAGGTATTTTCCTTCTTCTTTTCTGATACACTGGGCCGATTGAGAAAACCGACTGCAGGACCTTCATGATAATTTCCAAACGCTGCAGCTATTAACCCTTTCAAATGTTTTCTTTTGGCCATTTCAGTAATCTGTCAAACCAAGTCTTTTCCCAGAGCTCTGGTCTGCAGTTTTAAAAAAAAATCTGTAGCAGTACTAGGTACTAGGTTGAGATCCAACTGGCGGAGATCCCCAGTACCTGGGTTTGGGATTAAGTGTTTCAGCCTCTATAGGAGGCAAGAGAACTTGAAATTGATACAAAAAAAAACTTGAAACTACACAGATAGGGAACGTGGGGGGGGGGATGATTTTCAGATCATCCCGTCTGTAGTCACACCTACTGTGCATACATCCACAGTAGTTTATTTTCTTTCTCTAAATGTACTTATCTAACATTACTTAATCAGCCACTGCTTTTCTACTAAAGGCAGCCTGAACTATGAAAGCCATCATCGGCTCTAACAGTATATACTTGTAGCAAGCACAAATTACAAAGGCAGTTGCCCTTGCTTGTTTGAGAGACTTTACCTTAATACATCTCTTCACATATTCTTAAACCTGGGGTCCTCAAACCCCCACATAAATATCCTTAAACCTGGGGCCTCAGACCCCCACATTAATATACATTATCCTTACCCAGCTTATAGCTGTCCATAGACCTTTTTGCTGTAGGTTCAAGTACACTCAAACACTCAAGAGTCCCTTAGACTCTTTTTCCCAGCTCCACAGTTAGGTCATGACCCTTGCCTGTGTGGACTCTGTCTAGATTACAAAACAATCTTTACCAAATTACCAGAATTACAACCAAACCAGCTCCAAGGCTAAGGCTCACCATTTTGTTAATTGGATCCAATTATACAGTTTATACAGGGTTCTGGTTGGTAATTCTCAGTAATTCAATGAAGCCAACACGCTATATCTTTGCCAAATTAGTGGTACTTTATTATGATAGTATTAATAAGATTAGCCAGAAAATTATATTGTAACAATAAAAACACACCCTGACAGGATGATCCTGTCATGATTAATAATCCTAGTTTACAAAAGGGAATACATGCTAACATTATTTTTAAACATCAAGTAGCCCACCACTACCTAGGTGTCCCTGTTACAATTTAGTTGTAAAATAGACAAAGGGCAATCTCAATGGGGTATTTCTAACATGTAATCTAGACAGCTAGTAATATTTGCATTACAGGGCTCCAGCATTTCAGAGACACATGTAACCATATCTCTCTGGATCCCCTGAGAAAACTATGGATAGTCTCGGACTGCATCTTGTCCGAGACTGCATCTTCTCGAAGGGGCGCTGGACATAACCATAGGTCCTATATTATGTGTAGCAAGCTTAGAAAAAAAATGCAAGGCTGGAATTTTCCAAAAACTACCTCAGCAGTTTTAAACACAGACAATATGTCATTCAACAAGTCATAAGACTCGGGTTCAAAAATACATTGGCCAAAAGATACCTCGGTCATAAGATACTTTTGACACTTTGCCAGACATACGGTCATTCTTAAATGGAATAACAAGTAATCAGGGTTTTTTTTTATTTATCAAAAATACTTACTTCAGGATGCAGAAAACATGCAAGGGGATGTGACTGTTTTAAAAATACTTGGTTTACAGATAAAAAACCAGACAGTGGCCAAATTGGGGAACTTAATCTTCAACACCAGCCATGGTTACTAGCTGCTGAATTCTTATCTTAGCCGTAACCTTTTAAAAAGACATGTTTTGGTATACAACATTGCTGAACAGGACAATTCTAAATCAGACCTTGTCAGTACTTTAAGATTTATTTTATTTTCTTCAGTTTAACCGTTAACCATTTAAAGCCTCCACATACATGCATTTATATGGTGGTAGCATTCATTTGCTTAGCCACTGGCAGCCATTGGCTAGCTAGCCATATTAACTTGTATGTGAGCCTCATTCAGTCATCTATTGGCCATTTGTATTTTCTGTAAGCCTTTTACACCTTGTCATAGTCAACTGTATATATTGAGGTGGCTATCAGCAATCTTATATAACTAAACTTGTATATACCTAGGCCTTGGGGCCCCTGGGCAAATTCAACACATGCACGGGACAGACATAAGGCAATTGTAGTGGGGAATTGCAGGAAGTAGTCTGTTGGTTAACTAGAATCTGCAGCTTATCCAATAGGTAGGGAAATGGGCAGACTGGGTGGGCCAAGTGGTTCTTATCTGCTGTCAAAATCTATGTTTCTATGTTACTCTCCACTCCCCATATCACTCTGACACCCAACCAACAGAAAGGAATCAAGAGATTTAGAATTTAGCAGGGAGGATGGCAACTGGCAAAGATTTTCCTCAAATGGCCTTGTCTGGCTGCCATTTGAATAAATGGGAGCATGCCCTTTACTATAAGCAAATGCTCCCCTTCATTCAGATAGCGGCTTACTAAATCGGTGAGATGAGAGTCTGTGCTGGTCACTATCCTCCTCACAACTTCTACACTCCTTCAGTGGTAGGGGAGGGTGTTTATGTTTTGAGTTGCATTTCTTGGTGTGGTGTATATCGATGTTTGATTGTGCACTGACATTTTAGATTAATATCTGTTTCTGTTTTTGTTCAGGGATGCATTGCTGTTTAGTTTGGGGAAGGTCACTTCTATGGGGATTAGCCATGTGGTTGTGTTTGATCTACATAATGACCTTTTGATTCTGAAGGGTTATGTTTTCAGCTAACATACAGTATAGCTTGGCTTTAAGCTATATTAATGCAATAATACAGAACAGGGTGTTCCCAGCAATCAGTTTGCGTCATGCTCCTTCGGTACCTGCCACCCCTTCCCCCTCCTCCAGTTCACAGTCCCATGAGTTTCCCAAACAGTCACTACTAATGCTGGCTGCTTGCCCACACCCCCCTCACACCCCACCATTTTACTCTGTCTTGTCGTCTCCGCTCAGCCTCCCCTCACCCCACCATTTCTTCTTCCCCCACCCTCTTACCTCCACCACAGTACTTACTTCTCTCTCTCGTACCTCCCTTCTTCATCCCTCTGCCAGCTATCCCTGTCCCTCTGAACTACTGACAAGGCACTTTGTGGCTGCTTATCCCCCCCATAAAATGTTTTTCTTGTTATTTAACTTGTACCTATGTTTTGGAGTTATTCTGTAAGTTCTGCATCCAAGCTGTATCGTTCTTTGTAATGTACCTTTGCTTTCTCCTACTGTATTTTGTTTTGCAATCTATGACATGGAACCTTTGTAAAAGAGCTTGTGCTCAAAGGTTTTTTCTGAATAACTAAATAAACGAAAAAAAGGGTGTGGTATATGAGATATTGTCAAATACATGCAGAGATGCAAACAAGTTCATTACAATTTGCAGCGGCAGTACTTTGCACCAGAGGAGCTTTATAGATGTTGCAGTACACAGCGGTGTCTCCTGCTCCTAGAGGACATTCTTGATATTGCCACCAGCAGCGACAGCTCTCATTCCTGGAGGGCCTTGATCAATGTTCCCACCAGCAATGGTGATTCCCCTGTCTTACAGTTATCCAAAAATGTATGGCCTGGTGCCAGTTGTTATTGCATTTTTCTGGCTGATAAAACACCACAGACAGAAAGCTACACTGGCAGTAGGAGCAACTGAGAAATAAAGGGTGAGCAGCATGGTAAGCAGCTGAGAGTGAGATGAAACAGTTTCTGTCAGGGACTCTGGGATGTTTGTATTGGGCAAGTGGGCTTTGGAACTGTATAGGAAAATATTCCAACCAGTACCGCAGCCCACTGATTGTGCAACTACACAGACCACATAACTGATGCACAGCCAGCTCACACAAAAGGAAACATTAAACTCAACAAAATTAACACAGAGTAACAAAGGTACTGACAGACCCCAAATGAAGTGATTTGTGTTACAGCAATAAAATATTTCTGACTTGCTTTATAGTTTAAGTAAATGGGGCTCAGAAGATGTCTCTTGGCTAATCAAGATTATCCCCTCATGATGTCTTATGGTTTGAGAACTGAGAAGCAAAGCAAAGTGTTTTTGGAACGCTAAGATGTTACTGTGGGATCTGTAGGATGCTCATAGTCTGCCATGAGACATCTCTGGAGCCCCTTGCACTTTTATTAAGGTTTTTTTTCCTAGCTCAGATTTGATTCCAAAGGGAAATGCAATCGCTTTGCAGTAAACAGTGAAAAAAGGAGAGCCAGGGGGATACTGGGATGCATAGGAAGGGGCATCACAAGTAGAAAAAGAGAAGTGGTTATCCCTCTGTACAGACAGTTGGTGAGACCCAATCTGGAATACTGTGTGCAGTTTTGGAGACCCCATCTAAACAAGGACATCGACAGGATGGAAGCAGTCCAGAGGAGGGTAACTAAAATGGTGCAGGGTCTGCATCAGAAACCATATGAAGAGAGACTGAGAGAGCTTAATATGTATACCCCTGATGAAAGGAGTTACGAGGGGACATGATAGAAACATGATAGAAACTTTCAAGTACCTCAAGGGAATCAACAA
Organism: Neoceratodus forsteri; assembly: GCA_016271365.2. Lineage (NCBI taxonomy): Eukaryota > Metazoa > Chordata > Ceratodontiformes > Ceratodontidae > Neoceratodus > Neoceratodus forsteri. The sequence continues at coordinate 107,165,603 of CM057450.1, read as the reverse complement.
AGTCCAGGAGGGTAGCATCTTTCAGAAAAAGAGATGTGTAAGAACAAGAGGGCACAATTTAAAGATAGAGGGGGGGATGGCTCAGGGGTAATGTGAGGAAATTTTTTTTCACGGAATGCAAAGTTAGATAACTGATACACCTGAAGAGCAGGATCATGTTTACCACTGATCGCCTCATTGCCTGGGTTTCATTTTGTGTCTATGTTTTTGCCATTTGTATTAATCAGGCTTTCTTTTGTTTTTGGTAAATACATAGAGAATAATGGCTATGCAACTGTGTCTTATGGATTTTTTTACGCACCCGAGGTGTGTGATGACCCATAAACCTTGATGACCCATAAGCCTAGAGAGCAAAGCTCGAGCAGTTTATGAGGTCATCACACGCCGAGGGTATGTAAAAACAATCCATAAGAACACAGATGCATAGCCATTATTTTTTATGATTACTGGTGCAGGGAGTCAACGCTGCGGAAGTGTCTGAAGCAGTTCTTCCATCCCTGCTGCCTGTCACTAAGTCTCTCTGCCCTATACACACACACACACAGTCTCTCTCTCTCTCTCTGTGCAGTGCAGGCATTACTTTCATTATTGTTTACTTTTTATTTTTTTGTATTTTTTTAAGTTAAACTGCGAAGCGCAAGTAATAAAAATGACAGCACTAAGTCCCGGTCCTGATGTAGTTGCAGTCTCTGAAGCCTCAGCCGAAAGGTATGAACAACAGGATCAACCAGATAAGCGTTTAAAGATGTGAAGGCAAGATCAACCAGATAAATATTATGAAACATTAAAAAGTTTATGAGAAGTGAACAAACAGCCCTGGTCTTCTGTTACGAAGAAGCAGCGCCACCATGTTTGTCGAGTTATTCACCCCGCCTACTCACATAGAAAGAACCAATGAGGTGGCACGTGAAGAGAGATTGACACTGGTAGTGAAGGAAAGTTTGCGGAATGCCATGATAACTGGTTTTGGGTTATTACGGTGTTTGAAAGACCTCTGTTAACAGTGTGATTAAGGGGGTCACCAGTAATTATAACATTTTAAGTTTCTGTTCACACTAGCTGAACACTCTCTGTCTTTTAATAAATACGTGCTAGAGGTGAAAGCCCCTATATTCAGACATGGGTGTTTGAGCTGCGTGAAATAGTATGCAGTCATCAGGGAGACATAGTCACAAGGCAGCACATTCTGTCCAGGTTTCACTGCCTGTATGATTACTGGTTTGGATTTGATGCTCTGGCACTGTCTCGATGTAGTCTTGTTTCACTTGTCACAATAAAGGATTGATATTTGCTATTCAGCTTGAGTTGCAGTTTCATTTGCACGGCAGTTTGGGGTATTTGAGGCCCCTTCCTACATTGCTGCTGGTAGTTCGCTGTTGTAGATTTTTTAAATATTTGCTCATTTTGGATTCTAAACAAATAATGCTTGCTGATATTACTTGTACAAAACTGTAGCACTTTTATAAATATGATCTTCTTTTAAGACAACAAAATTATATTTGACAAACAATAACACTGGTGGTAATACTATTAACAGCATAGAGTTTTTAAGCAAGTTAAAGGTGTGTGTGTGTGTGTGTGTGTGTGTGAAACATTTGGAATTTCATGGACATTAGATCTGACCTAGAACGCTTAAAGACCAGCTCTGCACTTCAGCATGTGCTTTCATGTATAAGATGTTTCAGTTGTTGCAATTTACTAGAGAATACGTTTTTTCATTTTCAATGTTCCTTTCTAAGATTTACAGCACATCTTGGTAGTTCATCTAAAAAGTCTGTATAGAAAACATTTGCTTCTCCCATTAACCTCACAATGCCTTTGTTTACGACATCATAGTGCTCACCATGACAACAGATAATAATGTCACAAACAGCAACTGTGTGGTGAGCAGGGGAGAGTCAAAAACATTTTGAAAGACTCTGTGAAATAATTGGTGCCCTTTACAATGTTTAGTAGCCCAACAGCAGGGGAAAGTAAACAAAATGACAAATAACTGGAAAATAAAGTTAAAACACAGTTGGTGTAAATCTAGTGTTTTAAGCTTTTTATTACAATACAGAATTGTTCTTTAATACCTGCAGATCATTAGTGTATATATTCATGTTTTATTTTCCCTTATAAAATGGGCAAATAAAACCTCGAATGCTGATTGGCTGGAAGCCCTCTCCAGCCGTGTCCTTATCAGCACATATTGTTTCAACGCGCACTACTTCTGGCAACCAAAGCCCCAGCACAGGGAGAAATCAATCCCACGGCACCCGTTCCCTAATGCAGCTCATCACACACCATGCCATGGAACAAGCACTTGAAGTGCTATACTGAAACAGCGCTGCAGTGTCACCAACAGAAAAAACAGAAATCATGTCAGAAAAGATATCCAACATCCCTCTTTCTACACAATAATTCCTCTCATTTATTTTTCTTCAGTGCCAGGCTGCCCTGACAAAGGTATGTACCAGAAATACAACAAACATTGTCAACGAACTAGTAAGTCTTGCCACAAACTCCATGTCCATTTCCAGCATCACCGGCCTTCGTCCTTCAGCCCTCCCAGACATCTTTCTGTCCTCCTAAGCAGCCATCCCCGTCCATATGAGCACATTTAACTCAAAATCCCTACCTGTAATGGCAGCAAAACAGAAGTTTCAGTTTAAAAACTGCAAAATGAAAACGGACCTGTATGGTGGCCGGTGACACACATGCTCGCTCGTAGTCAAGTGGGCCAATAGCTGCAGGTAAAAAGTCAAAAGAAAATGGAAAAAAAAAATCCCCATTCAAGACTGGACTTCTTTCTGCCTTCCTAAGCAGCCATCCCCATCCACGCGATCACACTTAACTCAAAATCCTGACCTGTAATGGCAGCAAAACAGAGGTTTCAGTTTAGGAACCGGGAAGTGAAAACGGACCTGTGCGGTGGCTGGTAACACACATGCTTGCTTGTAGTCAAGTGGGCCAATAGCTGCAGATCAAAAGTGTAAAGAAAAGAGAAAAAAATGAAATAAGAAAGAAAAAATATTCAGAGAAGGACACAGTAGATGAAGAAAGACATAAAGCACATAGGACAGCGCTCTACAGAGTGCACGCTGACACAGTGCCTCACAGTTAAGCTGGCTGATGCCTAGACCTGCTAAAAAAAAAAAATTTACAAACGTAAAATAAAATGGTATGGGGGGGGAGAGACACGAACTGTTACAGTGTTGGGGAACAGAGAGAGTAGGGAACAGCGAGACACAGCAACATCCTGCAGTGGTAGAATTATATTTATGGTATGGAGTGCAGATGGACTATTTTTCTATGTTCTGCATTTCTAACAGTTTTAGCACACTTCTTTTATTTATTTATTTATTTATTACTGGGGGTTCAACGGGAGGCCCATTTTATAAGTGCAATAATACACTCTGAGGTGTGGGTTATCACCTGATATGAGCATGCAAGCACCTCGTGCCTTAGTATGCCCCTAGGTATGCTCTTATCAGGCGATAACTTACACGTTGTCATGTGTTATTGCTTGCTTGGGACATTCATTTATATGCACTTGTGTGTTGACTGGCATTTTGTATGATACTGCACTATGATTTAAACTCTCTTTTCTAGCAACATTTTAACATCTCTTGTATGAGAGAAGAATGAAATAAGGTGAAATTGCACATTTAAAGATTATAATCTAACAATGTGCACACACTATACATCAGCTGTTGAATATCACCGGTTAGACCTTCATTACTAAATACTCATTATTTGACCACGAGCAACTCACTTAGCATCCTATTGCCCCATTCTACTCAGCCAATGAAATGGGTGGAAGCAGGACATCACTGGAAATTAGATGTGGCGTCTCAGCTGGGCTATCCTGGGTAAACACATTGTAAGAATGGCTAAAAGCAAGATCCAAATGAAAACAGGATATTGCATCTCATTTGGAGTACTATGGGCAAATACACTATAAAAAATGTGTAAACCCAAGACCCCACTGGAAGAAATGAGATATGGCAGATCAGTTGGATTAGCCTTGGTAAATAAATAATAAAAACAATGAATAGGTGTACAGTGCCAGCAGTCACTGGCTGTTTGCAGCCTTCCCACCCAGACAGTGGAGGCAGTGTGGTTAATAGCTAACGCACTGCTGAGAAGGGTATCCTGTGATAAGAGCGCTGGGGAATGGACACCAGCAATAATGGTGACCTACTCTCCAGCGCATTTCAGGGATGGCTATGGGAGGGTAGGGTGGCTGGATGGGAGGGTGGGCGACTATAGCGACAGGATGTTACTATACGTACGCGCATGGGGGGTGGGAGCCGCCATGCACTACGATGGATGTGAGGAGTGGTGCCTCAGTGGGTTGCCGAGCCGACCCCATGGCATGGTGGGTGGGTTGCCAGTGTTGGTCGACAGGGTACTGGGTTCGGGTCTGGGCGCTGGTGCATTTTTGTTGCGTGGCTCAAACCTTTTCTTTTAATGCTTTCACCCCCCGTGCACCCTCCTGGGTTGAGAATCCTTTAGTCGGGGGTTGCGGGGTGTGAAGTCCCCCATGGGGGAGCATAGCCCCCTGCAGAAAACATTAAAAAATGAAGCCCCCGGTGCCCTTTTGCTGTGCGCCAGGGTGTCAGCGTGCCGAAATATATTTTTGGCACTCCTGACTTCTGTATAACAACGATCGCCTTTAGGCTTTCGTTGTTATGACATAGAACCCTGAGAACTGTGAGATTGCAAATTCAAACCCTATTATAGCCACATACTCACTTGTGTGACCCTCATCTTACTCTCCTTGTGCCACAGTTCACTACCCAGTTACAGAAATGGGTAGCAACAGGACCCCACTGGAAATGAAATGTTGCATCTCAGCTGGGATATCCTGGGGAAGAGAATGCAAACAAAAAAACAAAACAAAACAAAAACTGCTGGCACTTGCTTATCTTTCTTTGTCTGCCCTTCCCCCAACCCCCCACAATCAGTGAGGTTCTATGGTTGGAGCATTGTTAGGAAACAGGAAATCACAGGTGCAATCCCTACTAGTGAGAAATATTCACTGTGTTACCCTAAGTAAATTACTCAACCTACTGGTGCTTTAGTCCACCCAGCTGCAAAAATGGCTAGAAGTAGCCCCCCACTTAAAATGGGTTATTACATCCCAGCTGCACTATCCTTGGTAAATGACGTGTAAAAATAAGTAAAAACAGGAGACCTCTGGAATGAAGATGTTACAGCTCTGGTGGGCCCTTCTTGGTAAATACAATGTAACAAAAAAAAAAAAAAAGGAAACATGGCTGTCAGTCACTGATATTTCCTAGATGCACCCCCCAACCCCGCGAGCATTAAGGATTAGTGGTTAGAGCAGTGTTGGAAGCCAGGAGGTTGCAGGTTTAAACCCTGCTACAGCCACTGTACAACTCTGAGCAAGTTACTGAAAGTTAGATGTTATATCTAAGCTGGACAATCCTGGATAAATATATTGCAAAAAGGTATAAAAGCAGGACACCACTGGAATCAAAATGTTACATCTTGATTCCAGGTCTGTCTGTATCTCTCTGACAGGAGTGGGGAGATATAGACAGCCCTCCCCCACAGGTTAGGGCACATGATGAGCAGAATCAGGATGTTATGCCGGGGACAGATTCACCAGTACCACAGGACAGAAAAGGCTGCACACAGGGACAGATTACTTCCGGTGCCAAAGGCAAGCACAACAAGAAAGCTGAGAATAGAGGAATTTAATGGATGGCTAAGAACCTGGTGTTGTGCTAAAGGGTATGGGCTGTTGGGGGGTGGGAGGACCTGGGAGGACAGTAGTCTCTATGCCAAGGACAGACTACACTTGAGTGAGGAGGAAAAGAGTGTTGAAACAGAGGATGGAGGAGTACATAGAGGAAGTTGGGAATTTAAACTAGGAGTGGGGGGTGGCAGTTGGGGAAGAGATATGCAGAGACCACAGGTTGGGAAACCAAATGAGCTTACCACCCATAACAGTGACAAAGGACAAATGGCAAGTACTGTTGGTGATGCTAGGAAAGGAGGGCAGGATGGGAGGGGGGGAAAAGGGTGGAAGGTGGTTGGCCTTAATGCTAGGAGCCTTCAGAGGAAAACTGCAGAGTTACAGGTTCTCATGGCAGAGGGAGAGGTGGACATTGCAGCCATCACGGGCATGGGCCACCAATACAATGACTGGGACCTGTCTGTACCAGGGTACAGGTTATTTCATGGGACAGGGTGATTGAGAAAGGAGGGGGTGGCACTATATGTGAAGGAAGGACTGAAGTGTGTAAGGGAGGAAGGGAGGAGGGTAGTACTGGTCACTTTGGATGCAAATCCAGGATTCCAAGAATAAGATTCTTAGAATGGGAGTGTACAGGCCACCATCTCAGATGGAGGAGTTAGACAGGGAACTAGCGGGACAGATCAGGAGGACCTGCGAGAAGGGAAGTGTGGTGATTGTGGGGGACTTCAACATGCCAGGAGTGGACTGGAGCACCCCAACAACCAGGAACAGAAGGGAGCAGGTACTGCTGGATGCCTTCCAGGACAGCTTCCTGCTGCAAATGGTCAGTGAACCAACCAGGTTAGGGAATACCCTTGACATTGTGCTGGCAAATGGGGACTTTGTGAGAGAACTTACAGTGGAGGAACCGCTGTCAGGGAGTGACCACCACTCAGTATGGCTCACATTGGCTATGGGCAAGGAAGGAGTGGAATCTGGCACAATAGTGCTGGACTTTAGGAGGGCCGACTTTGGGAGGATGGGGGAAGTGGTAAAAGGGTACCTGGCCAGAATTCAATCTAGTATGGACACTAACCAGGGTGGGAGCTCATAAAGCTGGGGATAGTGGAGGCAACCAAAACCTGCTGCAAAGCCCAGAGCAAGAAGGCTAGGGCTAAGAAACTGATCTGGTTGAGCAAGGAGGTCATGGAAAAGGTAAGGAGGAAAAGAGCTGCCTTTAGGAAGTACAAGAAAACAGGGAGGGGGGGAGGACAGGGAGGAGTACTTGACATAATCGAAGGAGGTAACAAGGGCAGTAAGGGGAGCCAAAGCATCTCACGGAACTCAGGCTGGCACAAGGCATTAAGAAGGGGAGAAGGACTTCTTTAGTACATTAGGAGAAAAGGGCTGTAAGGACCACATAGTAAGGATTAGGAAGGAGGGGTTGGGTGGAAGCAGGGTGTGATAAGGCGGAAGCACTAAATGAGTACTTCTGCTCAGTATTTACTAAAGAGAAGAGGGGTAACACCAAGATGGGAGAATGGCAGAAGCAGGGTGGGAAGTGGTGACAGATGGGAAATCATGGAAGCAGAGTTCGAGAGGGTTTGAAGGCACTGAGGGTGGACAAGCGCCAGGCCCAGATGGCATCCACCCAGGGTACTGAAGGAGCTGGCAGAGGTCCTTGCAGAACCTTTGGCAGACCTATTTAATGCCTCACTACATTCAGGTGTGTACCTCAAGACTGGAGGATGGCTCATGTGGTGCCCTCCACAAGAGTGGCCCAAAGATGAACTGGAAACTACAGACCAGTGAGCCTCACATCCATCGTGGGTAAGCTAATGGAGACAATCCTGAGAGAGGCTGGTGGCCCTCCTAGAGGCCAAAGGACTACAGGACAGCAGACAGCATGGCTTCATATGTGGCAGATCCTGCCAAACCAACCTGGTCGAGTTCTATGACTGGGTAACTAGGTAACTGGACAGGGGCCATGCAATGGATGTCCTGTATCTGGACTTCAGTAAGGCATTTCGACTCAGTGCCACATGGAAGGCTGGGAAGGAAGTTAGTAGGCACAGGGGCGGGTGAAAAACTGGTGAGATGGATAGGAAACTGGCTGCAGGGAAGGCAACAGAGGGTGGTGGTGGGTGGGGAGCTCTCACACCCAAGGGCAGTGATGAGCGGTGTTCCACAGGGCTCGGTGTTGGGACTAGTGTTGTTTGGGATATTCATTGCAGACATATCATGGGACATCAAGAGCAAAATCAGTCTGTTTGCTGATGATACCAAGGTAGGCGCGGTGGTGGATGACCCAGGGGGATGGCAGGGGTTGCAGGATGATCTGGCAAAGCTCGAAACCTGGTCAGACACCTGGCAACTGGGCTTTAATGCCAAAAAGTACAAGGTGCTGCATTTTGGGATGAAGAACCCAAGGAGGAGTTACCAGCTAGGGGGAGTGCAGCTAGCCCAGACAGAGGAGGAGAAGGATCCGGGTGTGCTCATTACAAGGTCAATGAACAACTCGGCACAATGTAGGAAGGCAGCTGCAAGGCCAGCGAATGCTGGGTTGTGTGCAAGTGGTATATCCTCGAGGAGGGAGGGTGATTCTGCCACTGTATGGGTCATTAGTTAGATCACACCTGGAGTACTACGTGCAGTACTGGCATCCGTGATCTGAAGAGGGACATTAAGTTACTGGAGGGTGCAGCTGAGCGACAAAGATGATTAAGGGGCTGGGGACTTATCATATGAGAAGGTTGAAGGAGTTGAACATGTACTCACTGGAGGAGAGGAGAGACAGGGTGACATGATTGAAACCTTTAAATACATGAAGGAATAAACAAGACAGGTACAGAGGGCTGTTCAAAGTGAGGGAGGAGGGACACCAGGGACCATGATATGAGACTAGAGTGAGGAAGGTTCAGGAGGAGATGAGGAGATACTTTTTACAGAGAGGGTGGTGGCTGGGTGGAATCGTTACCTGCTGAAGTGGTATGCAGTAGAACAGTGGACTGCTTCAAACGAGGATGGGACAGGACAAGAGGGAGGGTTAATGAAGGGGAAGGGTGGAATGGAGGGGCAGCTGCAGAATAAGGGGTGCTAGCTGCACATTTGAGCAGACTTGATAGACCTCTAGGCCTTTATCTGCTGGCAAATTTCGTATGTTCGTATATATCATTGTTAACAAAGGTAGTAAAAGGGAAGCACCACATAGAATATGTCAGGAATAGCAGGATGAAACAAAGGGCTGAATGCAAGGATGGGCTGAGAGGATGCCACTTTCCATGGAAAGTCATGCAGGTGAATGCCCGCAGTCTGGAGAACAAGGTCCCCGACCTGATGGCTGTGATGATGGAGGCTGATCTGGACCTAGTGGCCATAACCAAAACATGGTACACCAGGAACCACAGCCGGGACATAAGTGTACCTGGTTATGTCCTGTTCAGAAAAGACAGGGAAGGTAAAAGGGAAGGGGGGGTTGCCCTCTACATCGGGGTTGCCCTCTACATCAAAGAAAGAATCAAGGCAAACAAAATTCAGAACAGGCATGAGAAAACAGGGAAGTTTGGGTCACACCTTGAGCCAGGCAATGGAACAGCCATTTGCACAGGGGTCATTTACAGCCCCCCCAGCTCAGGCTGAAGAAATTGACAAACTGCTGCTGGAAAACATGCATGACATGGCAGCGGGGGTGGGGAGGTGCTGCTGATGGGAGACTTTAATATGCCAGAAGTAGACCGGTCCATCCCACCAGGGGCATCAGCCAGGGCATGGGACTTCATTGACTCCTTTGAGGTGACTGGCTTTAGGTAACTGGTGTAGGAACCACCAGAGACCAATCAATCCTGGATCTGGTACTGACCAATGGGGACAGGATAACAGGGCTCAAGGTGAGAGGCCAGCTAGGGTCCAGTGACCACCATATGGTGTGGTTCAAAGTGGACACAGGAATTCAGTCAACCCATATGAAGGCAAGTGTCTTAGACTTCAGAAGGGCTGACTTTACCAGGATGAGACTTCAGCTTAGAGAAATCCTGGAAAAAAGGAAGATGGGGGGACATTGAGGAGAAAAGGGCACACATCATGGAGGCCATAGCAGAGGTCACAAAACAATGCGTTAGGTCGATAGACAACGGAAAAAGGAGAGAAAAACCTCTTTGCTTCTCAAAGGGGGTGACTGAAACGGTAAGAGCCAAGAGGCTAGCCTCAGGAAGTATAAGGAGACACAAAGAGACAAGGACAGGGAAATGTACCTGAAGTGTCTGACAGAGGCAGGAAAAGCAGTGAAAAGTGCCAAAGCACAAACCAAGGAGCGAGTAGCTCAGTTGGTTACAACAGGAGACAAGACATGCTTCAGGTACATCAGTGACAGAAGGAAGGCAAAGGGGGGAGTAGCTAAGCTTCTAGGAGCCAAGGGACAGATAGTGGAGGGAGACCGGGAGAAAGCAGTGATCCTGAATGAATATTTCTGTTCAGTCTTCACTGCTGAAGCAAAAAGGCAGGGCCCACAGCTAGAATTTAAAGGAACAAGGAAAAGGAGGTAAACACCAGTCTGTTCACAGAGGAGAAGGTCATAGAAGAGCTTGCAAAGCTGAAGGTGGACATAGTCATGGGTCCAGATGGCATATATCCCAGGGTCTTAAGGGAACTGAGAATTGAACTGGCAGCCCTGTTCAGTGAGTCTCTAGACACTGCAGTGGTCCCAGAGGACTGTAGAAGGGCAAATATTGTCCCTCTTCACAAGAGTGGGAATAAAAAAAGATGCAGGGAACTACAGACCAGTTAGTCTAACCTCTGCAGTAGGAAAGATAATGGAGACACTCCTCAAGGAAATAATAGTGGAGTACCTAGAAGTCATGGGGATGTTGGATCCCAGGCAACATGGGTTCACTGCAGGATGGTCCTATCAAACTAATCTAATAGGTTTCTTTAACTGGGTGACAAAGGCAGTAGACCAAGGTAGGGCGGGGGGCTGTAGACATTGCCTACCTAGATTTCAGCAAAGCCTTTGATACCGTCCCACATAGTAGACTGGTCAACAAGCTAGGAAGCCTGGGGATGGGACACAAGGCGGTAAACTGGATTGAAAATTGGTTAAAGGACTGAAAACAGAGGGTAGTGGTAAATGGAACTCAATCAGACGAAAAGGAGGTGCCAGTGGGGGTACCTCAAGGGTTAGTTCTGGGGCCAGTCCTCTTCAGTGTCTTCATCAGTGACATTGCAGATAGGTTGGAGGTAAAGGTTTGCCTGCTTGTGGATGACACCAAGATCTGCAACAAGGTGGATACCCCAGAGGGGGTGGAAAGGATGAGAAAGAACCTGGAACAGTTGAATGGATGGTCAGATGGGTGGCAACTAAGGTTTAATGCAAAGAAATGCAAAATCATGCATGTGGGGAGCAGGAACCCTGCAGCAAGCTACAGGTTGGGGGGAGAGCTATTGGCAGTTACTAAGGAAGAGAGGGACTTGGGGATCATAATCACAGATGACCTGAAGGGCACAAGGCAAATGACCAAGGTGGTGGGGAAGGCCATTGGGATTTTGGGGTGCACTGGAAAGGGAATCATAAGCCAAAGGAAGGAGGTGATAGTTCCACTTTACAGGACCCTGGCGAGGCCTTACCTTGAGTACTGTGTCCAGTTCTGGAGGCCACCCCTTTGTACATTGATGAAATAGAGATGGTGCAGAGGAGGGTGACCAAAATGGTGAAGTGTCTACATCACAAGCCTTATGAGGAAAGAGTCAAAGACCTCAATTTGCAAATGCTGGAGCAAAGCAGGGAGAGCAGTGACATGACAGAAACATTCAAATACCTCCATGGCATGAACAAGGTGGAAGGAGACATCTTCCAGTTTAAAAGTAGTGCCACAACAACAGGGCATGATATGAGACTGATGGGTTGCTGCATAAGGGGGTAATGTCAGGAAGTTATTTTTTACAGAGAGGATGGTGGATGCAGGGAATAGCCTGCCCTGGGAAGTGGTGCCCATCTGTACAGTGGCAGGCCTCAAACATGCATAGGACAGGAATAAAGGAATATTAGAGATGGGACAAAAATGCTAAAGCGAATGACCTGTTAGGGTCACTGGCGGCTTCGTCAGGTAGCATAAATGGGCAGACTGGATGGGCCTGGCAACCCGTATCTGCTGACAGTACCTATGTATCCATGTATTTTAGCTTGTCTTTCTTTGGTAAATAAACTGTAAAAAAAAAATATTGCTGAGTGCTGACCAAGTTTTTCAGTCTTACTAACCTGGCACTTGCTTCATCAGCAGTCCTTTCAGTTTATTTACCGTGTCACTAAACAAGCATAAGCTTCACTTATAAAATGTGTTTAAATTAATTTAACCTCCTTCACTTACTAAGCATAACAATTTTTCTTATATAACATGAAAGCAACTATTGAGGCATTTATCAGTGCTTGTTTGTATGTGTATCAGCCTGTGGTGTTTATACAATAGGGGTGAAAGGATATCTATTTCAATAAAACAGCATATGTGCCCTAAGGTGTGTGGTTACCAGACCTACTATGTGGATAAATGTAGCTACTGTGAAATAAAAACCATTTATCCACATAGTAGCTATGTCACAGACAAGCCTCCTCACTATGATATGTACAAATGAAACAGACAGAATGAAGATGCCATCAGATTCGAACTCCAACTGCCAAATGTAAAGAAGCCAAAACAGCAGCAGTGAAACTGCAGACAGAATAAAAATAAATCAGCTAAACCAATATATGTGCAAAGCATAAAAATGAAAAACACAAATGAAGAAATAAAAATAAACACCAGAACTTCACACTCCCCCCAACAGTACATCACCATACCGTCACACACAAAAAATGTGTTCCACACACCATCTCACTAAAACAAGCACCCACAAACCCAGATACACTCACACTAACAGCCCAAATAAACAGCAGAGCAAACAAAATACCAAACTATTAATACTGCATGATGCCGTCACGGAATAAACAAAACCAAAACATGCTGAAAGAAGACTAAAGACCCCCCACTCACATAAACAAACCAATCACACAAACACCTCCACCCACTACTGACAGACCAAATAACCAACAGCAATATTAACAGAATAAACTAAACCAAGCACGTGAAATGGCAACCAGGAAGCCTCGGCAACACACATACCACACTGCAAAACCACTTAAAAACAGTAGAAAAACACCAGACTCCTATTGCATAAACTGACTATGTGTTGGGCTGTGGAGAAATACACTCTTTACCTGCACTTGTGCACACTGACCTCGGGGAAACATCACTCGTTGCTCCGTTACGTTTCACCACTCGTGAAGTTACTCGAGGTTAGTGTGCACTCATGCAGATAACTAGTGTACTGCACCACAGCCTGACACCTATCCCCTATGTACTCACTGCCCAGTGTATATGAATTCTAATTCAGTGCAGCTCCCCCATGCCTACACAGATGGCATGCTGCATAACAAGTAAAGCAGTCTTTTCAGGGAGACATTGCAGATGGAGTGCTTCTTGCTCAAGTTGCATCCAGACCTATACACGAGCCTCAGCCAGAGTTCATCTGGAGTGTGTGTGTGCAATATAGAAGTAATAGTTTAATAGTCTACAACCCTACACCAGTTCCCGTCACTGACATCAGCAACCAAATCACTCATGACCGTAACACTAATCTTTTATAAATGCAGAAAAGAATATGCACGACTGCAGAAGTGGTTACAATCCATGCTTGTTGGCATCTAAAAGGACATTATCAAAACAAACTTAGCTCCTAAAACATGCCTAATGTTCTGGCAAGCTTGTTTTGTTTCAAGACTACGCTGCGGATAGTGTTATGAAAAAAATCCTTAAGAAATGGGAATAAGAAGCTGACAAGAAACAATTCCATAAAGAGATACAGTACTACATCTCTTAAAGTCTTAATAGTTCTGGGGGTTGAAAATTGCAAATATATAGTACTTAAGGTAGCAGAGACCTATCTCTTCACTTGTCTGACAATACCTCTTATTTGGTGGTGGTGATGGTGGTGGTGGTGGGGGGATGACAACAGACCTGCTATTGTGTGGGTGAGTGACGAGTAACATTTATGATCAGCTGGCATCCTTTATTAGTCTCTCACTTATCTCCAAGTTATCTTTTCTCTGTTGTTCGATTTCTACAATAGTGTGTATATACTGGTGAGTCAAGTCAGACAAATTATGGCTTTGACTTTATTAACAGCACAGTATTTTCATTACGACCTCTGACACCACAGAAACTCCTTAGATCAGGGTTATTAAGCACTTGGTTAAATTTATCAAAAACATTTTAACAGTTTACTTCCTTTAATCAGTTATGGTAAATGTTATCCCACAAACGAACCACTTCAAACTAAGCAGTCTTTCAGAAGCAACTGAGGTGAATATTGTACCACAGAAGATACATTTTTTCCCCACTACCGGGGTGGGCTGCTCCTTCCACTGACCCTGCCAGTTCCATTACCTGGCGTTCAAGGGCCTTACCTCAATTCCAGTCTTCCCCCACCACTTGCCTCCTGTGGCAGGGGTCCGTGGCTCCGGTCTGCCGACAGAATGGATGCGGTTTCCAGGAGGGGGCCATGTACTGTAGTCTGGGTGCAGAGCCTGTGATGGGTCAGTTTCATTCTGGCTCACTGCAGGCCATTTTCCCACTTTTTTCTCATATCAGAGGAGTGGACGTGCAATGCCATCCAGATGTGGCTACACACACTCCTGTGAGTAGGACATTGATGGCCACTGCTCCTCCATTCCCCACGTTGTGGTCTTGGCTTCCTGTACCCTCAAATACCACTAGCAGTCAGGCAAATGCCGGGACCAGCATCCCTCCCGCCCCAGAGAAGGAGAGCTGTCCTCTGGACTCTCGATCCTCCTCTCCCTGGCCAACCCCTGATACCCTGAGATCGCTCCTGACCCTGGGTCACTGGTGTGGAGGCAGGTGCGACTTGGTGCCTCAGCCCTCCATGCCACCAGGTCAGCCTAGAGGATACGTTTTTCTTAAATTTAAAATCCACAAAGTGCTGCTGTATAGATTCTATTTGCAGAGGGCTTTCTATAGACAAATAGTGTTTATGAACTAAACAATGGCAGAATGCATCAGTATGTAAACAGCGGACAATTACTAGGGGAACAAACATTATTTCATTTGTTCGCATGGAGATACTAAACACCAACTAATGAGAACTAGGAGCCTGGGTTAGCTATGACTTTGTGGGGCTCATCTCTAAGCCAGCTTTCCCCAACAGACTTCATTGTAAGAGATGGTTAAACAGTTTGTAAGACTGGGGGTATTAAAGAAAGTTTTTTTGTGTGTGTGTGTGTGTATATATATATACACATGGGCATGTGCACACAGGATTGGGACTGTCTTCTTTAGGTAGGGTGGAGGAGTTAATGGACGCCATGAAGGATTCTTTTCACACATATCTTCACTGTATAGGGCTAGCTTACACAGGAGTTTATGTGGATTGGTCTCAAAATCTAGAGTCTCTATTTGAAAAGGAAAAATACTATTAGTCTGAGTTCAAATGAAATTTCATCCCAGAATTTGGGGGCTGATGAGGCAAATGATCTGAAACCAAGCTTGGTCCTGTTTTTTGGTATTAGCAATAGGGCCTGATTTATACTTTGAAGAGTATAATATAATATGAAGTCAGAGGAACGAACAGACTAAATAATGAGATGTTGTTCCTTTAGAACTATTATATAGAGCACACAAGGCAAAATGTTGGTGCTTATAATTCATTTTTATGCTGGCTCATGCTTGTGCAGCCAACATATTGCAGTAGTAGCAGATTTGGAAGTGCGGTCACTGTGGGCGAATGGAGGGCACGCATCAGTAGGTGCATCCCTCATTCCCCAATAAGGCAGCTGCAGGCACTGACACCAGCAACATGTAAACTCGCCACCAGATCAAAGAAAACGTCCGCTGCTATGAGAGCCAAGCTCGTCATGCAGTGGCATGCCTTTCCTGGTGAACCAGTTCAATTAACATGACGACATTGACTGCTGCCACACAGAACACTGACTTCAGCGGTGCCCAATCCCCCTATCGGCATGCCCCAACCCACTTCATTTACCAACGGGGCACCCAACTCCTGTTGGCATAATGCCCCCTCCCTCCCATTTCAGTGTGTGCCATCCCCTCAGCATCATGCGTCCCCCCAACAGTCTTTCTTTGCTGAGGGCCCCAATCTACTCGGCTTTAGACCCTCCTTTCCAGTTTAATTTGCCAATGGGGGAGCCCACTCCCCATTGGCATAATGTCCCCCCCATTTGTTGTGTGCCGAGGGGAGTGCCCAATCCCTCTTGGCGCTTGTCCCCCTTTGCATGTGCTGATGGGGTGCCCAATCCCCCATCGGCTACAGCATCCCTTCAAAAAACACTCAGGTGGCATGCTGGGAGCCAACCCCAGTGTGCCAAATGCCCCTGTAGAAAAAAAACATAAGTTCCACAATGTTTTTTTTTGTTTTTAAACCTGTGAATCAGAAAATGGTCTCTCGTGGTCTGTCCTGCTCCCTTTCTCAACCTGCACCCACCCTCTGTATACCCCACCTCCCCACACACCCCTTCACCCCATACTTACCTCCGGAGCCCTGTGCAACGATCTTCGGTAGACCGGGGATCATGTCTGCACTCTTCAAAGCTGACCGCGAACTGAAGAAATGTCGGTAAGCTGTATAATGGCATAAATAGGTTTTGTTCAACTTTGGTGCATATCTCAGCCATTTTGGGGAATTTTGGCACCACATTTTCAACATGTGGTTATTGGGACCCCTCCTCATGAATTCAGTCACTGTCATGTGTTATTCTGTCCCAAATGGTGATTTCCCGATCACTGCATGGAATCACCTTTTGGGACCGATTAACTAGATGACAGTGCCACTGTTCATGAGGGGGGCTTTCAAAAAGCCTATGTTGCAAATTTGGTGACAAAAATCCCCAAAAATGGCTGTTTTACGAGGGAACATTACGCAGTTTCCACACACGCTCGTACCTTTGTGAATTTGTAATATTTTCACTCCAGATTTTCAACATTGCTATTTTCCCACACCTCCTTATGAACAGTACAGCTGTCATTTTACATATCCTGGCTGAAATGTGTTTTTGCATGTCTGGTCAGAATAGTGCAGTCGCTGTGCAAAATCAGTTTTCGGGACAGTTTGACAAAATGACAGTGACACTGTTCATGAGAAGAGGTCCTAAAATGCCTATGTGGACAATTTGGTGATGAAAGTCCGTAAAATGACTGTGTTACAAGCATGTGTTGCGCAGTTTCCACGCACCCTTGTAACTTCGGAAATTTGCAATATTTTCATGCTAGATTTTAAACACTGGCATTTTTTCACACCTCCTTATGAACAGTACAGCTGTCATTTTTCACATCCTGCCCAAAATGTGTTTTCGCACCTGTGGCATACAATGGCATGGTTGCTGTGGGAGATCAACTTTTGGGACAGATTAAGAGAATCACAGTGCCACTGTTTATGAGGGGAGATCCCAAAATGCCTATGTTGAAAATGTTGTTTAAAAAAAACCCAAAATAATTGGGTTATGGACGTGCGTTGCGCAGTTTCTATGCATGCTCATGACTTCACCAATTTTTCATATTTCCATTCCACATTTTCAGTGTTGCCATTTTTTTACACCTCCTCATGAACAATACAGTTGTCATTTTTCACAACCTGCCCAAAATGTGTTTACATACCTGTGGTGCCAAATAGCACAGTCACTGTGCAAAATCACCTTTCGGCTAACAAACTGTTACTGCCGCGCTTCATGAGGTGGGGTCTCAAAAAGCCCATGTTGGTAATTTGGAGTGAAAATACCAATACATGCCTACGGTGTTAGGATTTCCAACTGTTACACCCTACCCTGTAGAGACTGACAGGTGTCAGGGGTGGGACTTGGGATCATCAGCTGTAATGCTCCCACCATTCCACCCCCACCCCCATCCCCACCCTGCAGTCACTGGAAGGCATCAAGGTGTGCCTTGGAGTGTTCAGCCACAAAGTTCACCCCATTCTCCTATACTGCACCCGCTTCAGCATATTTCTTAATAGAATGGGGTAAATATAATGCCCAAGGACCCCAAAGCACACCACAACACTTGTCAGTGTCTACAGGTAGGGTGAGGTAAAATGACATGAGCGTTATAACTGACAACCCAAAGGCACACCCCAATGCCTGTCAGTCTCTGCAGGGTGGGTGTGGGGTTGGCGTCAGTTCAGTACTTCACTGCCACTCCTATTATGCGTTTCTAACTCCTGCACTACCAATGCCAATGCCAGCGAGACAACATTCAGCATTGACAAATGCTTCTTTTTATAAAGACAGCATTTGCAGGTCATACCTGGAACATTTATTGCAAAAATAGAGTCCTGAAGTTCACCAGAATGGATATGGAAGGGAGTGTAGAGGACATACCCAACTTGGACAGACTGGAGCTTATAAGACAAGTCTTGTAGGAGTGGAACTAAGTGACTGAGAGGCTGTCCCAGAGACTGGCACTTGCAAGTTTCACAAGCAGCAGATGGTGGGCCACTGTGTCAAAAGCCTTTACCACGTCAACAAAGGTGGCTGAGGCAAACTAGTTTAATCTACCCCCTTCAATATGGAATCAGTAAGCTGGAAAAGTGATGAGACAGTGTTTTGGACCTTGCTGAAGACAGGCGGGAAATGGGATAGAAAGAATGAGGAGTTAAAAAGGAGGAGAGCTAAAAAGGGATGATTTTTTTCCTGCTTTTTACCAAGAGCAGGAATGAGGGAGATAAGTGGATTTCTGTAAAGGGTGAGAACCAATTACTGTTAAGATCCACAAGAACTAGTAGCTTACTGGCAGATGAAAGGGAAGGAAAAAAAACAGCAAGCCAGTCCAGGATGTGATCAGGTGCAGTACCAGGGAGTCAATTGATGCACCTATAAATACAAGGAGGGGTCATAAGAAGGAAAGCTTGAAGACAATATGTTCATGTGAGGAGAGACTGAAGACTCAATGTATGACATCACAATTGAGACAGTGGCTCAAGTACATGGACACTTCATTCCCATGCTTATCACAATCTTGCCTGGGGATCACATTGCCAGCAAAGGAGGCCTCCATATTACTGAAAGTAGATGAATATATGAGAACCAAGATTATAAATTATGAGTACTTCAGCTGGTAATGCATCACCCACAGCCTAAGATGATCCACCTTAGGGAATTAGCTCTGGTTATTGATATGATAGAAGCTCAGGCTCTTAGGAAAAGAAGAGGGATGGAGAGTAGGGGAGGGGGACCATGGTTGAGCTTGACATTTCTCACCAGCAAGAACTGAGGGTGATATAACGCTTATGCACATAGTGCCTTCTCTGATAAACAAGAGGCATGAGGATGGGGGAGGGATTGGAAGGGAAAGGAAGGCTATAAGACTGGGGCTAGATCTCCAGATAGCTTTTAGGGATATAGAAGAGAGGGACAGCTATAAATTAGACCAGCATAGGGTGTGAAAGGCAGGGGGAGTGGTAGTATTTTGGGTAGAGAGAATGAGGATTGGCAGAAGGGAGGAAGAGGATAAATATGAATGAGAGGAGAAGGGTTGGAAGATAGTCTAAAAAGAGTAAAGAGAGAAGGGGGATGGATGTAGAGTAAACACAAGTGAAAGAGGAAAACCAAGAGAGTCAATAAACCAAGGGAGAGGAGGCAGTAACCCAACACACCTCAGGACATGAGGTTGGGAGATAAGACACAAAATAAAGTAGCCCGGTACACTGTGCATCAAGAGGGGGAGGAAGAACAAAACAAAATAAAGAGGTCCAGCAAATCGGAGACCATACAGTGGGGGAGATGCACAATAAAAACTAGCCCAGCATATCTTGCAGTTATCTTGGGCACAGCAACTGCTACAGGCTGTGTGTCATACAGTGTGAAACTGTTTTCTAAATGAGTCATTTTGTTTGCGCTTATTTACTATGTTACGAATAGCGAGTGCTTTCTGAGCCCTGGAATCTGTGTAAACAGGAAGCAGGAAGAGCAGTGGTCATTTTTTGCAGTAACCTCTGAAACTACCACTCGAGCAAGCAGGGGTATTTTTACATTTTAAACTACAGTACTTGTATTTAGGGGAACATATCGCTTTCTAGTGAGCCCTAACCGGGAATGGAAATCTGGATAATAAACTGATTCAATTTTTTGTACAAAACGACCTCGAGCAAATAGTAACCAGATCAACTAGGAAAGACAATATACTGTATTAGACCTGATGTTTACTAATATCAAAGATATTGACTCTAACCCACAGATTTTGGAACCCCTTGGTGATAATGACCATAATATTGTATTACGGAATTTTAAGTGCACTAAAACAAATCTATATGGAAACACTAAAATTAGAAATTTCAATAAAGCTGACTATGCTAAAATTAAGCACTTCCTTAGCAACTGGGAATGAGAAAAAGAATTAAAACATCTGGATGTAAATACTATGTGGGAGGTTATTTGTAGTAAAATTGACTATTGCATTAAGTCCTGGGTACCGGAAAGTATAAAGTACAATAATAACAAACAACGAGTCCCCTTATGGTGGAACACCAAAACTGAGAGGATAATAAAAAGAAAGAAGAAAGCTTTCAAACAACATAAAAAGAATCCCTCTAATGAAAATTGGAACAAAATTTAAAAATGTGTGAAATAAAACTAAAAAACTAATAAGGCTTGCTAAACAGAATCTAGAAGCCAGCCTTGCAACAGTAACTAAGGACAATAAAAAAAAGTTTTACAATTATATTGGGTCCATTAAAGGAAACCGATCTGGAGCAGGCCCGCTTGTTAAGGATCAGATTCTCATTACTGATGAGAAATTAATGACTGATAAGTTTCATAATTACTTTCTCAGTGTGTTTAAAATGAAAGAGGACATATGCCTTAATAAATTGGAAAACCCTGAAACACAAATATTTTTTACTGAAAAGGAAGTACTGACAGCAATTCATAACACAAAATCCAGTACAACATCAGGGACAGATGGAATCCCTTCAATCTTTGTTAAAAGTCTTTCATATGAACTTGTTGGAATCCTTACACTATTATTCAATACTTCCATTACAGTGGGTTTTGCAATTTACAAATGGAAGTTAGCTAATATTACTCCAAGTAGAACAAGCATTTGTCAATGCCGTATGTTTGCTTGCTGGCATTGGCAATGGTAGTGTAGAAGTTACAGAGCTGCATAATAGGAATGGCAGTGAAGTATTGAACTGAAGCCAACCCCACCACCACCCTGCAGAGAGTGACAGGCATTGGGGTGTGCCTTTGGGTTGTCAGGCATAACGGCCATGCCATTTCACCACACCCTACCCTGCAGACACCAACAAGTGTCACAGTGTGCCTTGGGGTCTTTGGCCCTTATGCGCACCCCATTCCATCAGGAAATATGGTGAGATGGGTGCGGTATAGAAGAATGGGGTGAGCTTTGGGGCTGAAGAGTCCAAGGCATACCTCGATGCCTCTCACTGGCTGCAGGGTGTGGAATGGTATGAGCAGTACAGGCAAGAATCCCAAGTCACACCCCTGATGCCTGTCATTCTCTACAGGGTGGGGTGTTATGGTTGGAAACCCTAACACCTCAGGCATTCGTTGGTATTTTCACTCCAGATTTTCAACATGCTTTTTGAGACCCCACCTCATGAACAGTGGCAATATCAGTTTGTTGGCGAGCTGCTTATGCACAGTGACTACGGCATTTAGCACCAGGTGCAAAACACATTCGAACAGGATGTGAAAAATGACAGCTGTACTGTTCATGGGGAGGTGGAAAAATAGCAATGTTGCAAATCTGCAGTAAAATAGTAAAAACACTAGTGAAGTCATGGCGTGCATAGAAACTATTACAGCCTACCCGTAATGTAATTAGTTTGGGGATTTTTACAGCAGATTGGCAACTCAGGTATTTTGGTGCCTCCGATCATGAACAGTGTCACTGTGATTTTCTTTATCTGTCCCGAACAATGATTTCCACAGCGACCACGCATCTCTGCGCTGAAAGTGTGAAAAAACATTTCGGCCATGTTATGAAAAATGACAGCTGTACTGTTCATAAAGAAGTGTGGAAAAATGCCACTGGTGAAAATCGGGATTGAAAATATTACAAAGTCATGAACTTATGAGGGTGCTTGGAAACTGCGCAATGCTCACTCGTAACACAGTCATTTTATGGACTTTTGTCACCAAATTTTCAACATAGCCCTTTTAAGACCTCTGCTCATGAACAACATAAGTGTGATTTTCTTAATCTGTCTCAAACATTGCTTTCGCACACCGACTGCACCATTGTGCGCTACATGGGCGGAAACATGTTTTAGGCAAGATGTGAAAAATGACAGCTGTACTGCTAATAAGGAAGTGTAATAAAATGGCAATGTTGAAAATCTGAGTGAAATATTGAAAATTCTACGAACTTATGAGGGCGTGAAACGGTCGAGCATGCGCATTCTATAAAACAGTCATTTTAGAATTTTCCACCAAATTTTCAACATACCCATTTAAGACCTCTGCTCATTAAAAGTATCACTGTGATTTTCTTAATGTGTCCCATACATTGATTTGCACACTGACTGCGCCATTGGCCGCGCTACATGGGTGGAAACACGTTTTGGGCAAGATGTGAAAAATGACAGCTGTACTGCTCATAAGAAGGTGTGGTAAAATGACAATGTTGAAAATCTGGAGTAGAAAATATTGAAAATTTACGAACTTACGAGCGTGTGTGTAGAAACTATAGCATACTAGCTAATAAAACAATCATTTTAAAATTTTTCACCAAATTTCAACATAGGCTTTTGAGAGCCCACCTTATGAACAGTGGCAGTGTCATTTTGTTACTCCAGTCCCAAAGGTGATTTAGCACAGTGACTGCGAAATCACCCTTTGGGCCCGTACTACCATGACAGTGAGAGCATTCATGAGACAAGGGTCCCAAAACCCCATGTTAAAAATGTAGCAAAAATTCCAAAAATGCCTGAGATATGCTAGCGAAGTTGAAAAACCCTATCTATCCCATTATACAGCTTACGGCATTTCCTCAGTTCACGGTTGGCTTTGAAGAGTGCAGATGTGTTCCGGTCCACGAAGATCGTCGCGCGGAGAGTAAGTATGGGGTGTGGGGGTGTGGGGAGGCAGGGTGCGCAGTGGATGGAGTGCTGGGTGGGGGCAGACACAGCGAGGACCGCTTTTAAGTTTCAGTTTGTTTTTTTTAATGACGATGACGCTGGTGACGCTTGCCACGCCTGGGGTGGCCCCAGCATGGCAGAAGGATGACTGCTTGGGGGTCGTGAGCCGACGGGGATTGGGCACCCCGTTGGTCATAGCATCTGTTGCCATGCTGGGGTGGGCTCCCAGCGTGGCACCCCTGAGGTAGACAGTGGAGCCGATGGGGGACTGGGCACCCCTGTCGGCTATACGACATGTAGCCACGCTGGGGTGGGCACCCAGTGTGGCATATGGAACTGTGTTTTTGGGGAGGCACAGCACAGCCGACGGGGGATTGGGCACCCCCTGTCGGCTATACAGTGTGTGCTTGGGGGGGCTGTGCACGCAGCGTGTGTGTGTGTGTGTGGGGGGAGCATGCATGAGCAGGTGATATCTGATCGCTGCTCACTGAAGCATAGCTCCCCCTTTCAACTGTATGCCACTGCATTTTGGAGCTGTCATAGACAGCTCAGCAGGCATTGGAGAACGTGGCCGCACCTGCAAACACACTGACTGAATTGGAAGAGGGCTGCCACACCTCCGAAAACTCGGATGATGGCACTATGTTTCTTGCACATGCGTGCAAGCTAACATAAAAAGGGCTCAAAACAGAATGTCATCAATTATAGACCTATAAGTTTAACTTCCTGCCTTGATAAGATAATGGAGAGGTTATTGCAACAAATAATTATTACTCACCTATATAAAATGTGGAATTTTGATATATTACAACACGGTTTCACTCAGGGTTATTCATGGCTATGAGTGTGAGTAACCTGATTAGTTTCTTTGAGCCTGTTAGTAAAGCCCTGGATAATGGACTTCCTGTAGATGTGATATTTCTTGATTATAAGGAAGCGTTTGATTCTGCGTCTCATAAAATTCTTATTGAGCAACTGATAAAACTCAAACGCCACCCAAGAATGATCATGTGGATAAATTCATGGTTGGAGAATAGACAACAGAGTGTTATCCTAAAAGGATATAAGTCTAATTGGGGTAACATAACCAGTGGAGTACCACAAGGCTCGGTGCTGGGACCAACATTGTTTAATATCATGATCTCAAGTATGCAGACATACAGCAAAGTCTTGTGAGGCAAGGAGCAGCTGTGGCCTAAAGAAAGGGATCAAAACATGGGAGGAAAAAGATACATCAGCAACCACCAAAATCACTAAAAGCCTTCCATTTAATTTCCTTCAATGTTCCCTGGCCTCATCTTGTTGCACATAACCCCAACATTTCACTGGAGCCCTCTTCAGCTTTTTCAAGGGTTAATGGTGCTATATGTTGAAAAACATATGCAATGCATTCTGGTTACTGGAGTTACTCTGAAATTCAAAAAACAACCCCTGCACGAACAGTTACAAACACCAAGTGCAGCAACATTTCCAGCATCAACGTTTGTAAAGGAGTATTGTACTGTGCACAAGGTGATGTCCTTAAAGTGACCACCAGCCAAGATTTCTGTTGAGGGTGCAGTGACATTTATGGGGGTGGGCACAGAGGTACAATTACAGAAAACATAATAGGCAATCTCCAGTCTGGTAAGGGTGGGTTCTGTGACAGTTCCATTACCTGCATCACCATAGTCGAGAACTGGGAGAATCATTTGGGGGATTTTTCTCATCTAGCAAGGAGGGGAAGGTAACCTTTACTGTGGTACAGAACTCTGAGTCTGGGGTGATGTTTAGCAGATAAAGTGTCAATATGATGTCAGAAGTATAGCTGACTGTCAGGCTAACTTTCAAATCATCTCAAATGGTTTACTTTCTCAATGCAGAAGACTTAAAGGGTGATGGATTAGGGGGGTTGCAGGGAGCTTAAAAAGCCTGCAGTTTTTGTAGAAGTAGTATAGTCCACTTTTCATTCACATTTAGTGTAAGGTTGTCTGACAGGAAATATTGTGGATGCTGGGGTAAGAAGAAAATTACTCCGTCATCTGTATACATATGCATGTGCAAGAATGTACACATGGAGGAGGACATCCATGCAAGGATTTTTGATAATGAAGGCTAGATAGCAGTAGGATGATGCAGCAGTTGTTCCAAACTGTTTTGAGCGCCCTGATTTGAGCTTCCTCATCAGGAATTACAACATTACTCATTCACCCATAATTCAAGGTGGCACGGTTAATATATGCAAATCGCTGTGATGGAATGTAGGGCGGCTGAGCTTCACATAGGACTGCAAGGTACCAAATAGCCTCACTAACAATCTGCAGTGGTTGAAAGCAGTAAACCAAAGACATGTGTTTCACCCTTGTTAGAACTTTCCAGTGTGGTATAGCTGTTTGAGGTTTGCTTAGAGGTAGCTCAGGTCAGCAGTGGGAGAGAAGGGGTTTGAGGGAAATGCAGAAGTAAAGGGGATTGCTTTAAACTGTCAAGGTGTAAGTAGATTAGAGAGTCTGATTAAGGGATTTACCAGAGCTGTGAAAGCTGCACATCATGTGACTGCTAGTGGTCAGTAGTTCACTAGCACTCCACTTTTAAATCCCACAGATTAGCAACCTTGGAGCATGTTGGCCCCCAGAGAGTGAAGACCACAAAGCAGGAGCATGGCACCTGCAGGGGCATCTGGAGGGTAGTTTGCAGGTCTCCACTGACAGTGCTCCCAGATCTACGGGGATTCCCATATTTTACTGGATTTATGGGTTGAAAACGGGATACAGGAAGGAAAACGGTATTTATTGATTTATACGGGGAAACGCTGCCCAAGATTTAAAGCCCAGATGCAGTAACTTTAAAAGAAACAATTACTCACATTAGATAAAACGTCTCATGCTGAGTATGCTTGTGCTTTCTTTAAAAGCCGTCCATTGCTTTCACAGCAAGGGCAGTGCCTGTTTTCCAAAGATAACAGTAAAAGAGCCTGTAAAGTAAAAGTCTATCTCAGATTTATTTGGGCACCTGCCAAAACTTTAACTGTCCACAGTTCAGGAAAAAAAAGAGCTCTGTACTGGAGTTATTATACTTCAGTTCAGTTCAGTTTATTGAAGGAATAAATTCCATTGAGCAAGTTCATTTGCAAGGAGATCCCTTGTACAACATACTCAACATGATACATAGCATGAACGTAACTTGGATAAACATGAAACAATACATCGTAAATCATAGAGGATTGGCAAAAAGGAATGAAGAAAATAAATTGTTCAAATAATAGTAGTTACACATAGGGTAAAGGCATATAAAATTACTTCTTGTGGGAAACACATTACAAGCACAAATAAGAAATAAGGATAAGGGCAGCAAGTAAAAGTGTACAAATTTACAATCTGACCAGTGCTAGAAAGGGAGAGATATAGAAAGGGCAGATGAGGGACTAGGGGAGGGATTCAGGGCAAAGATGGGGTTAGGTCTTAGTTAAAACAGGTTCATTACACTTGACTAGTTATTTTTAAGTGAGAGTTTTTTTGAAGATCTGTGACATAATTAGGATATTTTGACAAACTATTATGCATTTTGAAATGTAAACTTGTGATTTTTTAATCTAGCCAACTGTTGTCTTGATTTCGAGCACAATGTGTATAATATATAGAATAAAGTATGGGGTGGTGTGTGTAACAGAAGTTTACACACCTGAGAGAATAGGTGCTACATAAACTAAGCGAAGCCTGAGAGGTTTGTGCAAGCATCTAACCCGACGGTAAACTTGAGTTTACACACACACCACTTCCATATTTTATTTATATAATTGCTGGTCTCCTTTTGGCCACACAGCAATTATATAAAATATCAGTAGTTCCGTGTATCGCGACTCCAGTTTAGTTTTGGCCATTCTTAGATTTTTATTTTAGAGGTTTCACGTGTTTTTTTTTTTTTTTTTTTTAATATTGAATCCTGTGTCCTGTAGAAAATACCAGTTTTTTTTATGTAGCTTACTGCCATGATTCTTTGGTGGCTGGGTTGTGGTCGAGAAGGACGTGGTGATCCAGGAACAGAAGCATTGTAGCGGATGCATGTGCAGAGGGAAGAGAACCTTGCCGATATAAACACTCCTTTATAATGACGAATTATGCCATGGTCTCCCTATAGCAAAAAGGGGAGACCCAGTTATTATTATCTGATTCCTTATGTTCTCATATGGAGTTATAAAACAAAGTCAAAACAAGTAAGTGTAACCCCTAGGTGGCGCTATCCCAAGGACTACTACTCCTGCCTGTGTGGCTAGCGACAGGTTAAGGGGCCAAGGTCCAGTGACGGGTGCCTCCATCCTGAGGTCAGGGTTGGTAGTGGTTAAACTAGTTCAGGTACAGCACTCTGGGACACTGTGACTCACTTTGTTCCCACTAGTGGCCCACACAGTACACAGGAATTACCTTCCCAATACCCCACATACGCACACTTTTTACACATATAGATACCACTTACCCTCAAGACTGATTCTGCAGCACATCTCTGAGGATGCCCTGTAAAACAAGGTTAAACACATACACTACACAGTGCAATGCTGGTTTGATATGTACTGACACCACAGACAGCATATAGTTCAATAACAACAAATCTGATTTATTTGGGGCATATAACAAGGACGGAAATCAGGTGAATTTGAGTAAAGCCACATAAATAAAAGGATTATGCATGTAATCAAGGTCCAACAGTACACTCTCTGGGTACCCAGGATGGGGGCTAGACAGGTCCGTTGCCCGGGGTTGGCTGGCTGGTGCAGCTGGATGGGGCCCTGCAGAAGAAAACAACACACACAACCCAAATTGTAATCCAGAGCCAGATGGCTCCATTCAAGTAAAAGGAAAGCATAACAAATCAGATGGCACACTTTAGATTCATATGGTGTTGCAGAGATTTGCCCTGAATGGTACTCCCGATACCCAAGACAGTTACAGGATGGATGCTATGGTTTCTGGGTTTCCAGCATTCAGCACACACTGCAGAGTGAGGGGAATTAAGATCGCGATTCCCCACAAGCACCAAGCACATTCATATGTAAAGGAAATTACTGTACCAGGCAGGCTGCTCCTCGATCTCGATCGCAAAACACTGCAAAATACCCGGGAGCACACACACAGCAGCTTCAGTTCCTAACAGGCTGATCGCACTTTAGCAAAATCTTCGGTCTTCTACAGGGATTAGCCTGGTTTCCTCACTTCAGACTTCCTTCTTCCTTCTCACAAACTTGGATTCAGTCCGATTTAGCTGTACTAACGGCCGCAGACTGAACTGGGTGCCTACACACACGCCTCCCGCGTGAACTACTCACCGTACTAGCAACAGAGCTCCTTCTCCTTTCACAGCCACCTCGAATCTGCCTTCCCAGCAACAGTGCAGGACATTTCCTTTAGGCTCACACAAGTTCTGTTGGTTGGTTCAGCTGCAAATCACAGCAGGGCTCCCTCTGTTGGTGCAAAAAGGCGCCAAGGTCCAAACTACATTTCCCAGAGGCACCTGCCATACAGTCCCTTTACAGTAAGCTCCAAATGAGAGTCCAAGCTCTGATTTGCCCACAGCAGGCTCCATTTTAAAGGTGCCCCCACACTGATTGGTCCAATTCAGCAGTTCAGGACCAAAATGAAGGGACTAATATGGAACAGTTCATAGCTGCAATAAAGACAGGTTAGGCAAACTGCATTTTAACTATCACTCCAGATAATTTCTGGTGAACAGTTACATCTTTCAATTAGGTTCCCTCTGCGCTCTTAGCGACTGCAGAAGTGGAGCGATTAGACAGTAGCCCCGGCGAGATTCAGGCATTAAAACACACAGTCCCCCCATACAAACTAATTAAGTCAGCTCTTAAAGAGACAGTATGTGGAGGTTCTGAAAGCACTCACAGTGCCCACATTTAAATTGCATTTAGCCGAACGCCACCCAGACTTGGAGCACTCAAACAAGCTCCTGGATTACATTTGGGAATCCCCATTTGCAGAGGGTTTACATAAGAAAGAAAGGTGTAAGGGACAACAGTTGAGTTTTTCTTGTGCTTCAGGCCACCAACTCTAGCCAGTGGAACATAAATGTATTGTTTGTGGTTGGAATGAGCAATCTATACAGTAAGAAGGTTTGAACAGTAATATTTCAATTTATTAGTAATGTAATCTTACATGATTTCAGTAAATATGAGATCTGAGAATAATGTAGCTAGGGATATGTGTTAACTTGCTTTGTTCTCCCACAACAGTGATGTAAAACGCTATTTTGAAAATGAAAGAAATCATGCCATTTATTAGGAGGAAAATGGTTGTTGTTATTATGTTTATATTTTTGGAGGTTTCATGTATGAACGTATTAACATACAAACATATGAACCTGCCTGCAGATAAAGGCCCTACAGTCTATTGAGTCTGCTCGAATGTGACGCTAGCAGCCATTATGCTGCAGATGCCCCTCCTTCCTTCCCCCGCCAGTGATCGTCCCCTTTCCTGTCCCATCCCCTTTTGAAGCAGCCCACCGTATTACAGGATACCACTTCCTCTGGTATTGCGTTCCAACCTGCCACCACCCTTTCCATGAAAAAATGTCTCCTAATTTCCCTCCTGAACCTACCCCCCGACCAATCTCAGATTGTGCCTTCAGATGTCCCGGCATTATGCCGCTGCCAATACAGTGCAATTTGTTGCAGCAGAATATGTGTTTGTTTTATGGGGGGCTATGCCTCCCACAACTCCTATTTCAGGGGGGGGCTGCACCCTCTCTGAACCCCTCCTACTAATATATCTAACTCTGAGGGGAGGGGTTATCACCTAAAATCGCACAACATGCAAAAAAAAAAAAAAAATTCTTGCATCTGGGACCAGGAATCAAAACCCCGGTCTCAAACACACTGCCGGCATCCCTTGCTGCTCATGGCTCATCCCGTTGTGCCATGGCAGCATCTCACCAGCCCCCTGTCCCAGCAGATGTCTTATCCTCTGCATGGGAACAGAGAGAGGGTGCACTACTGCGCATACTTCCTTTAGCAGTATTGCACCCTGTCGTGGTTCCCTACTGTGCTGTTCCTGTTGCATGAGTATGTCGTACGCTATTATGAGTGCAACATATTGACCTGGTGGGGGTGTCCCTCCCACTCTTTAACTGGAAAAGCCCTCCCATGTCTGTCCTATTTATCCCCTTCATGTATTTGAAGGTCTCAATCATGTCCCCCCATCCTTCCTCTCCTCCAGGGAGTACATGGTCAGCTCCTTCAGCCTATTGTCATAGGGAAGTCCTCCAACCCGTGGATCATTTTTGTTGCCCTGCACTGTACTGCCTCCAGTAACCTAATGTCTTTCCTCAGGTACAGCTGCCAGAACTGCACACAGTACTCCAGGTGTGGTCTAACCAGTGACCTGTACACTGGGAGGAACACCTCACCCTCCTGGAGAATATGCCTCTGGCAATTCAACCCAGCCTCTTGTTAGCCTTGGCAACTGCCTTTCTACACTGTGCAGAGTTGTTCATTGCTCTTATTATGATTACCCCAAGATCCTTCTCCTTCTCCTCCTCCTCCTCCTCCTCCTCCTCCTCCATCTTGGTCAGTTGAATACCCCCTATCTGGTAGCTCCTCCTTGGGTTCTTTGCTCTGAAATGTAGCACCTTGCATTTCTTAGCATTGAACCCCAGCTGCCAAGTGTCTGACCACTCCAATTTCATCAGATCATCCTGCAACCTCTGCCACCCATCTAGGACCTCCACTACGCTCCCATCTTGGTGTCATCTGAAAACAGCCTGATCTTGCTCTTGATACCTATTGAAATGTCTGCTATGAAAATCCTAGGTCACACCTGTAAACAAGCTTTCAGCTTAGTGTGTCTCGCCTGGTAAACAAACAAAAAAATATATATATATAATAAAATATATAAATAACACCGGCCCCAGCACAGATCCCTGTGGCACCCTGCTTGTCACTGCCCTGGGTGACAAGAGCTCCCCTCCCACCACCACCCTCTGCTGTCTCCCTTTTATCCAGTTCACTACCCATCCCACCAGCTTTGCCCCTGCCCCTGTGCCCTCCAGCTTACTACCTAGCCTCCCATGCAGTACCGAATTGAATGCTTTGCTGAAGTCCAGATACAGGACATCCACTGCATGGCCCCTGTCCAATTGCCTGGTTACTCAGTCATAGTAATCCACCAGGTTAGTCTGGCTGGATCCACCTGAGACAAACCCATGCTGCCTGCTGTCCTGCAGCCCATGAGCCTCCAGGAGAGAAACCAGACTCTCCTTCAAGATTGTTTCCATCTGTTTCCCACAATGGATGTGAGGCTAACTGATCTGTAGTTCCCTGGCTCATCCTTGGGGTCACTCTTGTGGAGGGGCACCATGTGTGTCATCCTCCAGTCCTGCAGTATGCACCCCGATTCCAGAGAGGCATTAAACAGGTCTGCAAGTGGTTCAGCCAGGACATCCGCCAGCTCCCTTAGCATCCTAGGTTGTATGCCTCCCGGACCCGATGCCTTGTCCACCATCAGTGCCCTCAAGCCCTCCAGTACCCTGTCCACTGTGATTTCCCTGTCTCTTCACCCCCCCATGACCGCCCGCCCAACCCTCCTGGATACCACCCCCCCTTTCTCTTTGGTAAATACAGAGCAGAAGTGCTCATTTAATGTTTCTGCCCATTCTGCCCTAGTGTCCCCACCCCTCCCCTTTTTAATCCTCACAATTTGGTCTCTGCAGCTCCTTTTCTTCCTGATGTACCTAAAGAAGTCCTCCCCCCTCCTTAATGACCTGTGCTAGCCTGAGTTCCCAGGATGCCTTGGCTTCCCTGACTGCCCTTGTCACCTCCCTTTACTCTTTCAGGTGTTTCTCTCTGTCCTCCCCCTCCCTGTTCCCTTGTACCTTCTAAAGGTGGCTCTTTTTCATCTTACTTTCTCCATGACCCTCCTACTCACCCAGCTAGGCTTCTTTGCCCTCACCCTCTTACTCTGGACCCTTGTACATGTTGCTATTGCCTCCTATTATTCCTGAAATGTTAGAGACCTTCCTGGGGAACTTGCATTATATACTGGTATATAACTATACCATTAGTAAAATGTCCTGATCAAACAACTGGAAACAAAAGACTTTTATTTTGTCATTTTATAATATGATGTACTGAGTTGCTGAGTCATGACTTTGAAGAAAATAACATTTATGTAACTCATTCAAAAATGTCTATGAGAATTTGTGTAAAAACTAACAAATGAAAGATGCAAAAAATATGCCAGCAGAGTAGGCCTAATGGTCTTTCGTGTCTGCTCATTTGGTCAGCCACCACCCTGGGAGCTGACCTTGCTGTCCCACCCCGGCCCTCTCAGGATTCTCCATTTCCAGTCCTGAGTATTCCCCTTGCATTGGACTTTGCCTGCACAACCCTTCCCCTGTACCTGTCCCAACCCCTCTTGAACCTTCTCCAGAGTCTCTGCCTCCACTACTCACTGGGCAGCACATTCCATGGTTCTACCACCCTCTCAGTGAAGTAGCACCTCCTCCTCCCCCCAAGTCTCCCCCTCCAGCTTCCACCCATGCCCTCTAGTTGCCCCCCGTTCCTTTGGAGCAACCCACTGAGCCTCCCTATTTATCCCCTTCATGTACTTGAAGACCTCTATCATGTCCCCTCTGTCCTTTCTCTCTTCCAAAGTGTACATATTTAGCTCCTCGAGCCTCTCCCCATAGGTTCTTTCCCCCAAGCCCCAGATCATTTTGGTTGCCCTCCTCTGGACTCTTTCCAGGAGTGCAATGTCCCTTTTTAAATGCTGCCTCCAAAACGGCACACAGTATTGGAGGTACAGCCTAACCAAGCAGTTATACAGAGGGAGTACCACTTCCCTCCTTCTGGAGGTAATACCCCTAGCAATGCATCCCAGCATCCTGTTGGCCTTGGCTGCTGCCCTCCTACAAGTCTCAGAGTTGTTCATCTTGACATCCATCACCACCTCCAGGTCCCTCTCAGCCATCGAGACTTGTCGCATTTCCCCCCAAGCGTATACTCTTGGCCCAGGTTTCTGATGCTCAGGTGTAGTACCCTGCATTTTCCTGCATTGAACCTCAGTTCCCTCTTCCTTGACCACCTCTGCAAAGCATCTAGGTCCCCCTGTTGGGTCACCATCCCTTCTTCCCCATTCACCACCGCTCCCAGCTTTGAGTCATCTGCAAACAGACTCATTTCACTCCTGATACCATTCCTTATGTCAGAGACATAGGCATTTAACAGGAGGGGCCCTAGGACTAGTCGCTGAGGACCCACTAATGCCCCTCCTTGGAGATGAAACTATCCTCCCAATCACAACCCTCTGGGTACACTCCAAGAACCAGTTTCCTATCCATCTGATCATCTGTTTCTCCACCCCATTTCTCCCAGCTAATCTAACAGGCCCCTGTGAAGAACTGAGTCAAATGCCTTGCTGAAGTCAAGAAAGAGGACGTCCACCAGCTTACCCAGGTCCAGGGCACTCATCACCCAATCGCAGAACTCCACAAGGTTTGTCTGATGCAATTTCCTTGGGACAAAGCCATGCTTTCTATTGTCTAGGTACCCCTACTTTTCCAGTACTCCCAGCCCTTCCTTGATAATACCCTCCATCACTTTTCCCACCACTGATGTCAGGCTGATGGGCCTGTAGTTACCTGCCTCCTTTCATGATCCTCCCTTGTGGATATGCATGATATGCACCATCCTCCAGTCCTGGAGCATCCACCCTGTCATCAGTGAGATGTTGAAAAGCTCCGCCAGGGATTCTGCCAGGACGTCTGCCAGTTCCCTCAGTATCCTTGGTTGTAATTCATCCAGCCTTGGTGCTTTCTCCATCCTAAGGGACCTGAGGGATTCCCTAACTCTCTATACCATGATTTCCACCTCCATTTCCTCCTCCTTGGCCTCCTGTTTTGCCTTCCCCCCTTCTGCCAGTGATGGCTTCCCTCTCTACCCAGACCCACCGATCAGTAAGGGTCCCTCCCCCTCCTCAGTTACATCATCTTCTCTCAGGCATGTGCAGTTCCCCCAAATCTGCCTGGTAAAAACTGAGGCAAAGCCCATCCCTCCCTTGTTCTAATCCTGCTAATCTGCACCTTCACCCTCCTTTTTTACCCAATGTATCTAAAGAACCCCTTGTACTCCCTTCTGATTTCCCTGGCCAGGTTCTGCTCCTTCCTTTCCTTACCCGATCTCACCACTCTAGTGGCCCATCTGGCCATCAGCTCATACTCCCCTTGATCCCTTTCGCTCTTTGAGCACTTGAAATGCCTATAGGCAGCCTTCTTTTCTCTCACCGCCTTCTGAACTTCCCGGGTCCACCAACAGGGTTTTCGGGCCTTACTGCATTAGCACCTCATTCTTGTACAAGTCCTGGTAGCCTCCTGCACCCCTCCTGATGATTTCCTACTTACTGTCAGCATCTGTGTCTGGCCTTATTCCATCCAAATGCTCCTTGAGGATCCTTCCCATTTTCTTGAGTTCCACCCCCCTGAAGTCAGTTACTGCGGTCATTGCGTGGCCTTCCTCCCCTCCTAAGTCTAGGTAGAACCAGACCATGGCATGATCAGTCTCTGCCAATGGGTCCCTTACATCCAGGCCCCCAATCTGGTTACTGTCCGCCAGGACTACGTCCAGTATCCGGGCCTCCCTAGTTGGCTCACCAACCTGCTGAGTTAGGAACGCATCCTGGAATACATCCAGCAACCTCTGCTCCCTGGCCACTGAGGATGTAATGGTCCCCAGTCCACTCCTGGCATGTTTAGATCATCCAGCACCACCACCACCCTTCCCTTGCCCAATCTACTATGTCTCCTAACATCTGCCACCAGACTCTCTTCCAGTTCCTCCGGCAGCACAGAGGGTCTGTACACCACTTTTATTTTTACTCTCTTACCCCTCTTCGTTCTCCTCCATGGTCCCCTCTGCCTCCTCCACCCCTCCTATACCAATGTCATTTTTGACTATCAATGATACCCCTTCCCCTTCCCTCCTCCCTGTCCCTCCTGAACATAGTGTAGCCCTCCAGGTTCAGGTCCCAGTCGTGCCCTGGGGTGGCCCAGGTCTCAGTGACAGATGCCACATCCACCTCCCCTCAGCTATATTTGCCTGGAGCTCAGGCATCTTATTTCCCAAGCTCCTGGCATTTAGTAGGACCACCCTCCTCCTTCTCTACCCTCCCATTCCCCCCCTCTCGTGTTCCTGTGTGACCACAGTCTCCCCCCACCTACCTTTTGGCCTTTTCATATATATATATATATATATATATATATATATATAAAATTTGCTAATTCATTTGCAGTAAATTTGTTTACAGGCATTACTATTATCTTTTGAAAGATTGGCTGACTTGTGATTACTAATTTGGAGTATAGTTCATAAAATCATGAGTGTGATGTTTTATTTGATATATTCATATCATATCATATCATATTTTATATCAGAGTCTGTGGCTCAGCAGGTTGCACACTGGCCTCTGAGGCCGGAAGATCAGAAGGCTGTGGGTTCTATCCCCACACCAAGCACCTGGGTTAAATCCCAATATTAACACTGTAGTACAGCATGAGGGGGTACTGCACTCCTGAGACGCTGTCTTTTCTGTCTGCCTGCACAGGTGGACATTAAAGATCCTGTGGCACTTCTCAAAAAGACTAGGGGTGTTTTTATTGAAAAATACATCACAACACATGACAAAAAAAACATCCTGAAACAATTTGAACATAAAGCATAATACAAAAATGTACTTCCTCTTTAAACAACTGTAGTGAAAAAGTGCTCCTAGGAATCCCCCCCACACAAAAAGGAAACACTCTGAAAACCCTCAGCCCAACATCCTAAGCATATTTTTTGAAGAATGTGAATCCCCTTCACCACACCATCATGCGTGCTCGAGGATGTGCCTTGACTTCACCTCTATAAATTCCAGACAATGGCCTTTATCAAATATTGCAGAATGCCTCATAAACCATGAGCTTCTGCTGAAATACAAAACATTGACATCTGCTTTGCCATAACAAATATTTCAAGACAGCAAAAAACACTGTTAACGTTTCTGGATAATAGGTGCTGCTTAACCTTGGAAAATGTCCTAAAACAAGCTCCCCATATGTGAATGAAGTCAACCAAGGCATCTTCCACTGTTGAACTAGGAATTTGCACAGCCCTGTTGTATATGAACATTCCATTAAGAAGTGCTCCTGTGTTTCCACATTGTCCTGGCAATCTGGATAGAGACATTTCCTCCCATCCACAGTCTTGTGCTTGTGATTCCCCCACACAAAAACTAGAGGAATTTCCCCAGTGCCCTGGCCAAATTACTCCCATTCTGTAAAAATACCACCAGCAGCTTAATCTGGTTCAGTTTCAGTTGGTTACCATCTGTATCCCCTCTTCCCCAGGGTCACCCCTCAACAAGGGACTTCTAGTCTCAGTAGGTTTACCTGGTCAACAAAATTCAACAAATAAATAAATTCCTTCATTATGCCTTATAGATACCATGTAAATCCAAATTATTCCAAGGCCATCTTGACATAGAAGATTAATACTTAACAGCAAATCAGAGCTTTTTTCTTGATAAAAGGCTGCCGACCTGTTAAATAAAGAACCAAATCATAAATAAGAAACCAGTGTCTTATGGAAATATCTACAGGGATTTATACAGGGATTTGATTCTGCCTCTATGGGGAAAATACAGGAAAAATTAAGGCTTGTTACATGGAAATGGTTATTTAGATCTGGGAGCACTGCATTGATCTATGCAACTTGTGACGCCAAGATACAGGTAAGACTCTGGTTCCTCCCACTGAGCCAGCCTCTCAACAGTGATTTGTGTTTACTGTGGGTGCACGGTGGGCCACCCAGTGCACTCTTTTAGAAGTGAAAGGCTGGGCTGCTCATTTTGTGTTTAGTTGGGGGGATCTGACCAGAATATCAGATGCTAGCTGCAGCTAGCATATTTCAGGCTCTCACAAGAAAATCTCTGTTGGAGGTACTCTGATACACATGTTCCAGTAAACATGGCTGCAGTAAGCTCTACTAAGTAAATGAACAGGGAGGTGACTTCTAGGAGAAAGTAAGTGAGTAGGACTCCCTAACTAAAGTGTAGCTGGGTTACCTAGATTACAGGGGTGATGGGGTGGAGGATGAGGAGAGTTGTGTTATGGTAAGATGGTGGTGGTGGTGGGGGCTAGTGGTCTACAATAACTGTGGAGCTGCTATCTCCAGAAGAACCTCTGGAGAAATGGATTTTGCTCAGTGTACTGTGGGTTTGTGGCACTCACTATGGAACTAGTTGCAGTGAAGGGTGAATGTAGCCTTCTCTGGGGCAAGGTTGAGTGACAGCTGGGGTAGGCAGCCACTGCTTTGTTTCCCCAATGGGCACTATGGTCTGGACAGGGGGTACAGAGTAGTCAGCAGGGAGGTGGGAAGAGGGGTCCCTTTGGAGGGTGATGGGGATCCAGAGGTGGAAAAGCAAACCCATTTATTCTCCTGAGTGACTTGGTCTGTGCACTGTTCCCCCCTCCCCCCGCAGGGAGCTGGATTCTGTTGCCCCTCAGGCAACCAGATTTGACTCTAGAGTGGCACCTAAGATAGATTCAGAGTCCAAGGGCATAAAAGGGACTAGATAGGTACTGGGACTCCATCAGCAAGGGGATGGAAGTAATGATTTGTACAAGAAACCAGGGAGGCAGGATTGTTCGATACCAAGTTCTGGGAGCATCATCAAAGAAGAATGCATTCAAGATTGAAAGGATTGTCATGAGCATACTGGAGGGGGGGAGTTTGATGTCATGTCCACCTGGTGACAATGACCCATCAGGTAGACCCTTGGGAGAGGTCAGTGACAGTTTTAGGGAGCTGGTTGGGTGGCTTAAACTGGCAGCAACCAAATTCTCAATATCTTTTTCTGAGTTTCTTCCAGTGTGGTTCAAAGGGAAAGGCTAGACTTTGCCTGATTGTTCACTTTTACTCTTGGCTGAAAGAGTGGTTCAGGGAAGATGGGTTAGAGGTTATGGAAGACAGGGTGAAATTTTGGTGGGGCAGGAGGGTATACAAGTGGGATATCCTTTACCCTACACAAGAGGGAGCTGGAGCATTGGCCGAAACATTTTATGATTTTATCGCTGGCCATTTAAACTAATTAGGGGGGAGGCTACAGCTGGGGAGAACCTCCTCATATTTACTTCCCAGTTCTTGATACCTACAGTAAGATGTCAGGAGACAAAACATTTAATTAGTTAAGAGATGTCTCCAGAACCCAATTTACTTATTCAGATGTGACATCACTTCTGTTAATAGACTCTGAAATGTGGGTTATAAGGTTTCTCATTTCATTAAAATCAGTGGACAACAGAGTTCAGCCATGTCATGTAATATATATGTTATTAATTTCTGGAAGAGATACAGGTAGCAGTACTTCACTTTTATTTTGATTGAGCCTGCTCAATCAGAAATGCCCACTGATGAAAGTGTTCTATCATTTAAAATTGCTTCAACTTCTGACATCAATTACCATCATTTTTCCTCACCATGTTTTCAGTGGTTTAGGTCATGTGACTTCCAAACAATTTCAGTCCAGAAAATTTTCAACAGTGTTTATTAACCTCATCAAAAGCCAGTGTTTGTGCTTTATCTATATTCACTATATAAATCAAGATCTTCACATATTCAACAGTTCCACATAGCAAATTACCCAGTAAAGTTGAGGGCAAGAGACACTTAACATGAATGGCCTCTAGCAGATTTTAATCTTGACTTCAAGACCAACAGAAAGTGCTGGTCTATGGAGTGCAAATTCCATACTCCCCTTACATCTGAGTGGAGTGTCTAGAGATTTGTGGTACAATGGGACTAGACTAGTATAACCCTTCTCCTCCCATGCTGAGATCTTCACCATCCTTGTGACCTAGAACTGTAAGGGATTTTTTAATATTTTCATATCTTTATGAAATAATACCCTATTTCTTCCAGACTTGACTAGCTGAATATACCTTTGAAAGTTCAACTACCATCCTACAATTAGCATAAACTCTCCTATTTGTACAACTACATTTATCAGCTTAAAAAAAAACAACTCTGGGAATCCTGCTGGAATATAAACATTTAGTAAATCCTCTGATTAATCACCATAAATCTCTTTTTCCTATCAACTTGATTCTCTTTCATTTTGAACTGGAGATTATGGGCCCGATTCCAGAACAGGTTACGCATATCACACAGTGACTTGCGCTAAACAAAATGGCGCAAGTAGCACTTTGCACCATGCATTAAGCCAATTGGTATTCCAAAAGGCAGCCACTTGCGCCAAAGCCGTCCTATGTCAGTAGATACACCATAAACCCCCTGTGACATGGCGCAAGGAGATTTATGGCAACAGTTACTCCCTATTCTGAAAGGGTGGCTGGCAGAACAGCACATGTGCTATTCCAAGACAACCCCCAGAGGACACTGGTCTAAGCTCTAAGTGTCTGTTATGTCCACCGGGGGTTGCTGGATTGTGCCAGTGTCACCCTACATCCCCCCCACAATCCCACAAATGCTCCCCACCATCTCCTGGTGCATTAGAAATGCCCTTTGTAGGCTGCTGTCACCCCAAGCCCCAATCCCCCTGAGATACAGTGAATGCCCTGCAGGGCTATCCCACCCCCGTGCCCTGTTACACCACACTGCCCTGAAGGGCAGTACATGCCCCATGTCCTGAACCCCTATATGACTGACAATATGCCCCACAGGTATGGCAACCCCCCCCAGGAGAAGCCTGTTCCCGATTCTGTGCTACACTGTGCACAGTCAGTACAGTGCACACCATGGACTTCCTGCAATCCCTGGTAGTCTAGTGCCCCCACCCTGCAGTGCCAGTCCACCCTCCCACGGCCCCAGTCGGTTACCGGCAAAACCCACCTTTCATCTCCATGGCCAGCTGCGACTGAGTGCCATCTGAGTGCATACTACTGTATACAGTACGTGCTCAATCAGTCATCTGAGCATGTACTGTATACAGTAGCACGCACATGGAGAGAGCTCAGTCAGTGACCTCCGAGCAACCCAAACATGTTCTTCGAACCCAGTTCTCTGGCATGGCAGCAGGTGAGGCATGGGTGCCTCTTCCCTCTGCATCACCTCTTTTCACCCTACCATGGGGGAATCCATTGAGGAAATGCTTCCTGGTGTGAAAAAGTTAAGGGATGACCACTGGGGATGAGGACAGGGCTGATGGCTGCCCATCTCTGCTGAGGAGCATATGAATATATATATATATATATATATATATATATACACATATATATACTGTATATATATATATATATATACACACTGTATATATATATATATACATACTATATATATATATATACACACATATATATATATATATATATATATATATAATAGTAGCACAGTAGTGCCACTATAGTTAGGCTTGAGTACCCCATTTAAGGTTAAATGGTGAAACTTTGCACCTTAATAACTTTGCCTCTGTACGACAGATTTGCCTAACATTTGACAGGCATGGAGTGGTAGGATAGATCTTGGGATCTGCCAAGTTTTGTACCATTTGGATATACAGTTGTGGAGTTATTAAGCAACATTCTGTAGCACATTTACATTTTTATAGCACATTCTTTGCTCGCGCATACAGGTCTCACGGTTTACGTGACCAGTTCAAAAACTTCAGAGAACATGCAGTCAGGGTCCCTGATGTGCCTTTTGAAGATTTCATGAAAAAATATTAAACAGCTAAAAAGTTATTCAGAAATTAAGTTTCCCATTATAATCAATGGGAAAAGTTAACAAAAAGTTCGATAGTATCGCAAATGCAGTTTTTAGTGTTGCAAATGACTCCTGTAGTGTCATGAGTCAGCCATTTTTTTTTCAGTTAGTGGTCACAGAAATGCTTGGCATTTAAATTTGGGACCCTCTAGGGACGCAATTCTGTTTGTGTTCACCTAGTCAAGCTAGGATGCTAGCTATGTATTTTTTGGGGTGTTAAACACCCCAGACATATGTTTGCAGTGTCGCAAAGTAGTGTCGCACTTGGGTCACTTTCATGATTTGTTTTGTGAAAGTGTCGCAAATCATGACACCACTTTGCAACACTGTAGCCAAAATAACAGGAATTGTTTGCCACCCTGCTGCAAAAGAATGGTTTGGTCCTTTGGGTTGAAATTTGGAGGGAGGAAAGCGAACATCCCACAGATGTGCCTTTTGGTGGTTTGGTGAAAAAATATTGCAGGAATGCAAAGTTATGATACTCCAAAGCTGATGCTTATTCCCATAGACTAGCATTGCGACATCTGCCACACCTTTCGTGGCCCATATCTCAGAAATGGTGCAAGGTACAGACTTTTCGTCAGAAAAAATGCTAAGTCAAAACTAGCCAGGAAAGTCATGAATCATATGAAATTTTCATTTTTTTACTATGTAGTACGGTTCCTGAGATATAAGCAATTTAGTATTCTAAGTGCTAATTTTCTGGTCCAACGCCCATTATTATGCATACATTCTTTGTAGTCACTGTGTTTCTCTATGCAGCTGTTGGGGAAAACCAGGGTGTGTGCTCCACTTACTGTTACACTTAGCGTTTCCACTTGCATTTCCGTACCCATTTGCGTTAGCATTCCCGTGTACGCCACTGTGTGCATTATCATTTACATTTTTGTTTGCGCTTGCGCTTATGTTACTGTTACCATTTGTGTCTCCACTACTGTTTCTGTTTGCATTTAGATTTGTGTCACTGTGTACATTACCATTTGCATATGCAGCCATCCTTCCATTTGCATTTGTGTTTGTCTTTCGTTTTGCGTCATCGTTGCTGCTACTGTTACCATTTGCATTTCCAATTGCGTTACCATGACTGTGCGTGTAACGGTTTGCATTTCCGTACATGCTTGCATTTGCATTTCCATTTCTGTTTCCTTTAGCATTATTGTTGCTGTTACTGTTACCATTTGCATTTCCAATTGCGGTACCGTGACCATTCATGTTATGGTTTGCGTTTCCGTATGCGCTTACATTTGTATTTCTTTGGCACTACTGTTGCTGTTACCATCACCAATTGTGTTTACAATTGCGGTACCATGACGTGTGCATTACAGTTTGTGTTTCCGTATGCACTTGCATTTGCATTTCTGTTTCCTTTGGCATTATTGTTACTGCTACCGTTACCATTTGCATTTACAGTTGCAGTACCATGACCATGTGCATTACGGTTTACGTTTCCATATGTGCTTGCGTTTCTGTTTCCTTTGGCGTTATTTTTGCTGTTACCGTTACCATTCGTGTTTACAATTGCGATACCATCACCATGTACATTACAGTTTGCATTTCCGTATTAACTTGCATTTGTGTTTCTGTTTCCTTTGGCATTATTGTTGCTGTTACCATTACCATTTGTGTTTACAATTGCGGTACCATGGCCGTGCGTGTTACGGTTTACATTTCTGTACGAACTTGCATTTGTGTCTCTGTTTTCCTTGGTGTTATTGTTGCTGTTACCATTACCATTTGTGTTTCCAATTGTGGTACCGTGACCGTGCGTGTTACCAGTTGTGTTTCCGTACACGCTTGCATTTGCATCTATGTTTGCATCACTGATCGCTTTGGCATCACTTTGCGCTTGTGTTTCTATTACCATTTGCATTACCATTTACGTTTGCATCACCATGTGCGTAACCATTTGCACTTGCATGTACATTGCACTTACCATTACTATGTGACAAAAAAATCACGTGGTGGGAGCATGGGGCCCGAAGGGCTCGAGCTCCCACCACCACATTCCATTCACTATTTATAGTCCTCATTCTCAAAAAGAAGGGAAATTCAAGGCAAAAAAACTTCATTTAATGCATCAGATAGCATTGTTTCACAGTGACAAAAGAGAAGAAATTCAATATTAGGGTTGAAAGCCCACCTTGCATCTCCCATCCGGCCCCCCCAACCAGCATTAGGGTGTGCGTTGGGGTCATTGGTCCTAACTCTCACCCCATTCTCCTCTACTTCACCACCTCAGCTTGTTTACACATGGAATGGGGTGAGAGGTCTGATGACCCAAACACACACCCCAGTGCTGGTTGGGGGGGGATGGGGTGAAGGGATGCAAGGGGGGGCTTTCAACCCTAACATCAAATTTCCTCAC
The DNA here is from genome assembly GCA_016271365.2 of Neoceratodus forsteri. NCBI lineage: Eukaryota > Metazoa > Chordata > Ceratodontiformes > Ceratodontidae > Neoceratodus > Neoceratodus forsteri. The sequence continues at coordinate 107,122,664 of CM057450.1, read as the reverse complement.
TTTTGTCACTGTGGAACAACCCTAACTGATGCATTAAACAGAGTTTTTTGTCATATATATATATATATATATATATATATATATATATACAGTATATATATATATGTATATATATATATACATGCACACACACACACATGCACAGTCCCACCCTTATAGTTAAGATTGCACAGACACTTTAATGTTAAACCTGAAATTTTGCACTTTAATAACTTTACAACTGTTCAACAGATTTGCACATACTTTAGTATGAGCTGTCCTGTGGGGGTAGATCTCTTGATGTGTCAAGTTTCATTTTGGTCAGATAGGTGAATTTTGCACTGTGTATAGTGAAAAAACCCCACTAAAATTCACCTTTTTTGCCTGTTTTTTCCTCATCCCTCTGTGGCCAAATCATTTGGAATTTTGGTCTGAAATGTTCAGGGTAGAAGGAGCTTGCCCCAGAGAATAAGCCAGCAGTGGTTTAGTGAAAAAGATATTAATCTGTTCTAAAGTTATTACATTTTGAAAGTTCAGGTTCTGAGCATGCTCAGTTCAGTGTTTTGGATAGCTGCATGGAAGGAAAAAGGATTTTGCTGTGATGGAAAAAGATTTTACCACCTCACAAAAAAGGAACCTTAGGACCCTTTTTATCAGAAAAAAATCCTTTTTCGTTAGCTGTCATCTTGTTTTTTTATTTTAGTCTAAACTGTCATAACTGTGCCCAGGGATGTCTTCTGCAGACATACAAGTATGTATCTTGTTCATCAGGACATCATTTATTGCTGTGTGCCTTTAGTTTAATTTTATGTAGCCTCAGAATGCTTATTTTTATTGTTTTAAATCCTTTTTTGTGACTCACAGAAAGGATTATGATGTCTGAGGAAAAAGGAATTTGTCTGACGAAAAAGTATTACAGGCAAAGCCATCTGGTTGGAGAACCCTAATTCTTTTTCATCATGATGAAAAAGGATTTTGTCATTTCACAAAAAAATAATTCTCTAATGAAAAAGGATCAGGATGTCTTATGAAAAAGGATGACATTTTTAAATTCCTTTTTCTTGAGACATCCTAATCCTTCTTTGTCAGAGAATTCCTTTTTCATGAAACAACAAAATCCTTTTCGTCATGATGAAAAAGATACAACAGAAACCATTTGGTTGGAGAACCTAATCCTTTTCAACATGATGAAAAAGGATATTCTTGTTCAGGAAAAGAATTTTCTGATGAAAAAGGATTAGGACATCTCCACGAAAAATTTAAAAATGTCACCCTTTTTCGTGAGATGTCTAATCCTCTTTCATCAGAAATTTATTTTTCTTGAAATGACAAAATCCCTTTCTGACATGATGAAAAGGATTAGGACTTCTCCAATCAGAAGGCCCTGCTAGTAATCCTTTTTCATCAGGTGTATTCCTTTATCATCAGATGTCATTGATGAAAAAGGATGACAATGTCTGAAGAAAAAGAATTGAAAAGTCTATGCCCTACTTATTACTATTTTTTTTTTACATGAAGTAATTATGGAACCCCCATTGGGGTTCTCCCTGGTGTCTAGTGGCACCCCCCAACCCTCATAAGCCCTATGTCCTTTTCATTTGTTATTTATTTTTTTATGTATATTTATAATCTTTATGTTTTACCCCATAGAGGTTCTTCATGGTGCCCAGTGGTAATACCCCACCCTCAAAAGAGTAATTCCCCCTGACCTGTCGATGAACCCTGAAAAGAAGAAAACCATCCATCAATGAGGCTTTTTTATTTACATTGTAACCTGAAAAAAAAAACATCCATCGCCGGTCTCACCCTCACCACCCACCCGACCACCTACTGGGCACCCAACTCTCCACACCCCTTTGACACTCCCACACACCCTTACTCACCTGCAAAGATCCCAGGTTCAAGATCTGCTCTCCCGATCAAAGACACATCTTGCTGCTGGAACCAACGACTGCAATATGAGAAACTAAGGTAAATGCAGTTCAATGTATTTAAATGGCAATTTCAACTTTGGCCAATAACTTTGCCATCTTTTGAGATTTTGACCCCAAATTTTCAACATGGCCTTTTGGGGACCCTACCTTATGAACAAAGCAACTGCCATTACACAATTCCTGCTCCTAAAGTGATTTTGTGCTCAGTTGATAAATCCACCTTTTGAGCAGGTTTTGCCTAATGACAGTCATATTGTTCATGAGGTAGGATCTAAAGGCTATGTAAAAAATGTGGGGTCAAGAGCAGAAATGTCCTGAGTTCAATTGACAATTGTGCTAGACATGCTCGTAACTTTGTCAATGTAACATTTTTTGACCCCAAATTTGAAACATACACTTCTTATTATCACATCAAATGAATGCCACAACTATCATTTTTCAAATCCTGTCTGAAATTAATTTTCACACCTATGTTTTGGTGGCGATTTGAATTTTTTCTGCACTGGGTACATCAGGTGGGTTAATAACAAGGCTATAGTGACAATTGTATCACTGTTGGCTATAAATGGAAGTGCAGAGCCCTCCACAGGTAAGTACATATCTTCATCTATGGAGGAATGGGAGTGAAGATGGCCCTGCAATCCCATAGCTATGTACATATATGCTTAGGTGAAGGAATTGGAGTGCAGGGCCCAGCACATTAGGATATGATTACACTATCTCAAAAAGTAAGGAAATAAGTTGCAAAAAACTTTGTTAATTCATCAGTTAGGTTTAAAGCACAAAGTAGGGAAATGCATTGTTAGAGTTTCCAACCCTATAACCCCACTCCCTACCCTGTACAGATGAAAAGGCATCGGGGGCAACATTGGGGTCAACAACCTTAACGCTTACCCCATTCTCCTATGCTGCACCAACACAGCATATTTTCAAATGGAATGGGGTGAGCATTAGGGCAGATGATCCCAGTGCTGCCCTCCAGTGCCTCTCCATCTGTGTAGGGTGGGGTGTTAGGGTTGGAAACCCTAATGCCACATTTCTCTACTTTTGTCACTTTAACCCTAACTGCTACCACTTGCAACACTGGCAATCCAGGTACAGGAATGAGGATGGGTCGTCAGGAGCCAGCCAGTGGGGAAGGATCAATCATTGTCCCTCCTCAGGTGGAGGGCGGTACATGCCAGCTGCTGCTAAACTGCCCCTGGATGCAAGATTTGTGGGGGTACAGGAGCCACCCTGACTGTGGGTAACATCATGCTTGTATGCATGCATCCTTGCAGCCATTGTACATACAGCACCTGGAGATATTGTGAGAAAACAGAAAAAGGACAGATTCTGTGCCTGAAGGATGAAGGGCTACTGGCATCACCATGTCTCTTCCTCACTATAGATGCCTCCTAACAAGATGAAGAAGTGTTCGGGGTACATCCCCTCCATCCTGGGATGTGGCTTTGTGGAGGATGGCACTGAGGAGCGAGGTACGATGACTGGGGGTAGCCTTGTGAGCCTAGAAGGAGTTTGGGGGTGGAGTACAAGGGGAAGTAAAAATGTAATTACTAAAAAAAAGAAGAAAAAGAAAAATAGAACTGTATATACATTATAATTACTGGTCAGCGATTTTTTCAATAGGCTGACTAAGTTGAAATTTGCTGTAATAACCTATGGATTATTATGGCATTCACGCACTCTGCTATTAAAATCCGAGAGTGCTGCTTCATTGGCTCCCGTGCTGTGTGTGGGTGGGCTGTACAGTTCCACAAACATGGCGGCTCCATCTGTCTGTTAGCTGGTAGGTGCCACAAAAGAGTGGCCTGTCGTTTAACTTATGTTTTTTTTTTTACTATGTATGTGGTTAATCTTATCTCTAAACTACAAAAATAAAAGTTTATTTGGTTATGCCTCCAGTTTTGCCAGCTTCGGGTAACAGTGAGAGCAAAAATGGACTTTCACTGACAGCTTACAGTGCTGTTGAAGTGCGAGCACGATCCCAAACAGTAAGTTAAAAAAAAATTTAAAACAGAACTATATGCTCATTCTGTAGAGAGAGAGAGAGAGAGAGAGAGAGAGAGAGAGAGAGAGAGAGAGAGAGAGAGAGAGAGACAGAGACACTGTGTGTGTGTGTGTGTGTGTTGAGCTGCAGAAAGGAAGAGACAACCACAGTTGCATCAAGATGTTGTGTAGATGTTGCAGGGTAAGAAATGTGGTGAGATTCTTTGCATGGGATGGGTGATGCTGGAGATCACTGGAGAGCACACGGGCCATGCAAAGGCATAACACTGCAAGAATTTTTTTTAACTAAGCTTGCCCCATATTGTTAAAGGGTGCCTAAGCAAGCTGTTTTTTAAAGCTGCAAACTCTAAAATCTGGCTTCATTGCAAAGTAAATTAAAGGCTGTTGTTTACATTTATGCTAAAACTGCATTCATGTAAATAACATAAATGCAGTTTCATAGCTCTTGAAAAATGCAAACAACAGCCTTTCACTGTCAAAAAACTGCCTTGCTTTCCCCCTAAGATGTCTGCCAAGTGTGTTAAGTGATGAGTCTTGATGACATAATTGGAGCCAGAGGCAGAGATCCACATGGTTCCCTATAGTGCTAACTAGTTCTTCTTTCCCTCTTTGTTGTCAATTGTTTTACCAGAATGATCAACACTGTGTGTTAACATGTGGATTATTTTGATCAGTACACATTAGGCCATGATTTTGTTCATTTTGTTTACTTTAACTTGCTGAAAATGTTTTGCAATCCAGCTGACTTTCTCTTTGTCAAACCGCAGTACAGTACTAGACCTCTAATAACTGATGATCTAGTGGTTATGTGATGCCCTGAATTTTTTTTTAATCAGAAAAGACACACTAAGCTGAAAGCTTGTTTACAGGTGTGGCCTGGAAGCACAAGGAAGTTAAGTGACCTGCTCAGGGTCACACAGTAAAGTACTGGTCTGGTCCAATTCCAAAGTCCACGCTTTCTTCTAGTTCCACAAATAAGCTTCTCTTGTATTCTTTTTTCATGTGAACCCCTGCAGCTAGCCTGCCCTCTGTTGAACATCCCACCATCCATATCCTATCCTTAGTACTGTCTGTGGCCACATATGAACTTGCAGTCTCAAAAAGAGAATTATCACACCTCAGATTGTAATCTTGTACCTCACAGAGTTGTGAACATCTATACCGATATGCTTCATCAGCTGGCACTGTTAAAAAATGCCTCCCAAATCACTCTCCAGTCCACTTTCTCAAAGTTTGACTTCTGCTCCCACAGTAAACATTGAGTGGATCACCACCCTTCTGCACAGTGAAGGCAGTATGCATAGTTCCCCTGTTGTGTTTTTTTCCCCGCCTCATTAATCAACAACTAGGTCTTCCTGGAGGGCCAAGCAATAAGCATCAGGACCCACCAGAAAAACTGATGTTCATGCACTCATAAGGGCTGCACTTACTATGGATAACAGCATTATTAGCTGGAGAGGCATACAAATGCCTTGAGCGAATCCACATGATTTCCAGTGTCAGTCTATGGCTTTACCTGTGATCTGCAGAACCCTGCAGGACAGTTCCCAGCAATTCTTCTCCAGTACTTTTCTGTACCCTACTCCACAGTGTGAGTTGGCCTTCTATCACCTTTCCAAATCTTGAATGAGCTATACAGAGCTCCCTCAATACTGTCCTATCTAACATCAACACCCCCCACCCGGGGGTAATCTCCCTACACTGAATTCAAGTAACTGTTTAGGTGCAGCCCTGCCACTCTGAGTATTTGTCATCGCTGGCTGCTCTCATCCACAGTCAGGTAGTGATCACAGTGCGGCAGCCCACATTTCAGATCTCACAGTGATCTGTTCAACGTCCCCATTCCTGTCTTCCGCTAACCTGAATATAGCTGTAACCTGCTGGAATGGCCTCTTTGGGCCCTCTCTGACATTCGTTCTTTCTTCTTACTTCTCCCCACACCAAAAACTGGTGAGCTCACTACTCTTCCGCATCATGAATACAGTTAGTACAGTCTCCTGTGTTATTTTTACATATTAATAATAAACATGATCTTCTGGTAAGCTAGGCTGATAGCAGAAGGGCACAAGGGGAAACATAGGCTTTTCTACCCAAGTAAGATCTAAGCCACTTATGATTAGGTGCTATTAAATGACCTGCATAATGATGTGCACACCCATCATTTACTAGTGTCTATTCAAAGGCAGCCTAGATCTTTTAAGGATAGTAATGCCCATCATTCCCCTTGTTCCCTATTGTTATCAGCCTAACTTACTGGAAAGATTTGTTTCTTTCTGATATGTCAAAAACCTGGGGACTGTACTACTTGCATTCATGATGCAGAAGGGTGATGAGCTCACCAATTTTTGGTGTGAGGAGGAGGAGTGAAGAATGAATACCTGAAGAAGACTGAGAAGGCCACTCCTGCAAGATACTGCTATATTCAGGGAAGGGGGAAGACAGAAGGGGAGAAATATGAGCAGATCACTGTGAGGAACAAGATGTGGGACTGCCAGCTCCCTGATCGCTACCTGACCCCATTGTCCTTGCCAACATTCCCCTTCTCATAAAACCAGTTCATGCAATTGTCCAAGGCTGTGTGTGGGTATTAATGTGTGAAATGGCTGCCACTACATGTTCAGTCACTTCACTACCAGTCTAGTATTGCTTGTAATGCTCTTTGGGATACAAAGTGTTTGAAAAGCACTTTAAAATGCTGATTCTTATTATTTCCTATGGAAAAAAAAGACAAGACAAGCATATTTTTTATTTCTGAGAAAGTATGAACTCTGGCATTGGACTACACAAGATCTTTGCTACAAACAAGTGATGGATCGAGGGGGTGGTGAAGGGTATGGCTGCAACCTTCCCCTGCCATTGTAACTTGCTTGCTGCTGCTGCATTTCACTTTGTTGAAGAAGTCTGATTTATTGATTGTACAAATGTCTACATTCAAACTATGGATTACATTTGTAGGTTCTGTCAAAAACGTACTAGAAAAGAATACCAGCTGAAAATATAAAGGTTAAATCAAAATGTTAAACAGTGCATATCAAGTATGCACACCACCACAGCACCCCCATTGTAGCATCCTGGATCCACCATAACCACGAGACCACCAGGTTATTCAAGCTTTGTACTGCACTGTGGTTTGCCAAACAGAAAGTCAGTTGGATTAAAACACAATTTTCAGCATGTTAAACAAAATGCACAGAACCATAGCCTAACATGTGCATTGATCTAAATAATGCACATTGTTTTGACAGTGTTGGTGAAACAATGTTATACAAAGGAAAAAAAAGAACTAATTAGCACTATAGAGAGCAACATATCTCTGACTTTGGCTCCAATGATGTAATCACTTAACACATTTGGCGGCCATCTTAGGAAGCAGGTAAGGCAGTATTTTTGAAATTCAAAGGCTGATTTTACATTTTTCAAATGCTTTGGAATCACATTTAGGTGAATTACATGAATGTAGTTTTAGCATTAATGAATACAGCAGCCTTTCCCTTAGTCCCTATGAAGTCAGATTTTTGAATAATTTGTTGTGAGAATGCTGTTTAGGTATCCTTTAAGGTGTGTCTGTGTGTCTCTCACACGTGGTCATAGCAGTCAGGCTGGAAGAAATTGCTGACCAGCAATTACAAAAAATAAAGCATACAGTAGTGTACATACTTGAATTTAATGCCCACCCTCAGTGTGGGATGCTTTTATAAACCCCTTGAGCTTCGCTATCGGGGTTTATGTAGCATCCCACACCTCTGGAGTGCATTAAATTCTTGTAATGCACATTACCCCATGCATTATTCTCTATATAATTCTGCAAATGTGCAACACTGACAAAGCAGCAACATGTGCTCCCAGTGTAATGTAGACAGCATGGTTGCTTTTTGTGGCATTACTATAAACAGCAGGATGGTGGGAGCCTCAATAAATGTCAAATGTTAAATTATTTACAGACAGGCTTTTGTTTCTCAAGATATGTATAGTTTAGGTATCTGGTTTGAATTCTTCTAAAAATGTGATCAGCACTCCTCTACAAGGTGCTTAAGGATTCAGGAAATTTTGAAATTTAACAAGCATATTGTTATTTTGGTAAATAACTTAGTAAAATGATTGACTAGTCATGGGTGCCATCACTCACATTTGCTCCAGTGTATACCAAAAAAGGAATCGGCACAGTGCTCCAACAAGGTGACTCATTCACAGAGATGTGAAAAAAGTATTCAATGATTTTTCAGAAGAAGTCTGGTGACAGAAATCCAGAGAACATTTTATTTATTTATTTATTTAATTTGTTTATGACAGGCTATGGTAGGCACTAATACACAGGAATGTGCCAGCAGAAAAGAACCGCCATGACTGCCAGGACCATCTAGTCTGCCCAGTTTGCCTAGGTACCCATTAGACCAATCCTGAGGTCCCCCCCATCCAACCACTCCCCCCGTGTTTATCCCATGCCCTTTTGAACCCTCCCACTGTCCTCTCCCCCACCACCTCCCTCGGTAGCCCATTCCAGTTGTCCACCACCCTCTTGGTGAAGAAATACTTTCTAGGGTTACTGCTAAATCCTCCCCCCCCTTGATTTGATGTTTATGCTCCCTCACCCTGGGTTGCTTTTTAATTTTTTATTTATTTATTTAGTGATTCGGAAAAGACCTTTGAGCGGAAGCTCTTTCACAAAGGTTCCATGTCATAGATTGCAAAACAAAGTACAATAGGAGAAAGATTTTTTTTTTAGAATTAAAAAGCTTTCCACAGGCACCTTATTGATGCCCTTGAAAAATGTAAAAGTCTCAATCATGTCCCCCCTTTCCTCCTCTGTTCCAGTGAGTACCTGCCCAGGTCCTTTAGTCTCTTTAGTCTCTCCTCACCATCTTTGTTGTCCTCCTCTGAACTCTTTCTATCCTCTCCATGTCCTTCTTGAGGTATGGTCTCCAGAACTGGACCCCGTACTCCAGGTGCAGCCTGACTGGCTGGGTGTACAGGGGAACTCCTTCTACTGTTGATCCATCTTGCCCTTCCCCCCACTGCCTTCCCACCTTCAGGTCCTGTCAGATGATGATGCCCAGATCCCTCTCTTCTTCTGTTACGTGCAGGGAACTATCTCCCATCCGGTAGTCTGCTTTCCTGTTTTTTCTGCCTAAGGGCATGATCTTACACTTTGCTGGACTGAATGACAATTTCCACTCTTTGGACCACTTCTCCAATCTTTCTAGATCTCTATGCATCATCTCCACCCCCTCCTGCGTGTCCACTCTATTGTCAACCTTTGTGTCATCCGCAAACAGGCTCACTTTCCCTTCCAGACCTTCTGCTATGTACCCTATAATGATATTAAACAGAAGAGGTCCTAACACTCCCATAGGGAACCCCACTAGTGATCACAGACTCGCGTTCACTAATACCCTCTGCGTTCTGCACTCCAACCAGTTTTTGACCCATCTTATTACCACCTCCCCCAACCCCATGAAACCCATTTTGTGCAATAATCTTCCATGTGGCACCAAATCAAATACTTTTCTGAAATCAAGGTAGGCCACGTCTACCGAGCCCCCTTGATCCACCACCTCAGTGACCCAGTCACAGAACTCTATCAAGTTTGTTGACAGGATCTACCCTCAGTGAAACCATGCTGCCTTGGGTCCCAAAGGCCATTTGCCTCAGGTAGCTGCAGATCCTTTTCTTGAGCAGTTTTTCCATGAGCTTGCCAACCACGGAAGTCAAGCTCACTGGCCTGTAGTTGGCCACTTTTTTCTTACTCCTCCCACCACGAAGGGGTAATACATTTGCTCACTTGCAATCACTTCCAATCATTTGGCACTACCTCTGTCCTTAAGGCGTTGTTGAGAAGGGCAGTCAAGCGGGTACACCAGTGCACCCTTCAATTCCCTCAAGACCATTGGATGCACCCAGTCTGGCATCATAACCTCTTCAAGTCTTTAAGCTCCCTCAGGATCTCCTCCTCCCTAAATGGTGTCACATCTACTCCACCCCCTCCCTATGACCTCTGCTTTCCTAAATTCACCCACCTTCCATTCCACCTCCTTTGTAAATGCTGTACAGAAATAGCTATTCAGCAATTCATCCTTCTCCTAATCCCCACCACCCTCTCCCCTGACCCATTTTTCAGATTGGGTATCCCCTTCTCTGTTTTCCTCCTTTCACCTATATACCTATAGAAGGTCTTGTCCCCCTTCTTGACCTCCTTTGCAGTGTTCTCCTCCATCCTTGCCTTTGCTCTCCCAATTTCCCTGCCCACCTCCCTCTGCCTAGTCTCATATTCTTCCCAATCCTTCACCCCTTGCATCATTTTAAACCTCCTGAAAGCCCTTCTTTTTGCTCTGATACTTTTCTCCACATCCCTGCTAAACCACAGAGGCTTCCTTTTCGTCCTGTTTTTGCTCACCCTCTTTGCGCAGAGGTCTGTGGCCTGCACTATAGCCCCCTTTATTAAGTCCCACATTTTCTCCACCCCCCCAAGCTTCCTTACCTCCTCCAGTGCCTCTTGAGCATATTCTCCCATCTGACTAACATCCATCCTCCTAAAGTTGAGCACCTTCACTGTGGTCCGGTTTATGGCAGTAGATGTGCGTATCTGGAACCACACGATACCATGGTCACTTGTACCAAGAGTATCCTCATACAGGAAAAAAAAAGCAAAGTACTATCTCTGCAATTCATTGATATTGCTGGTTGTTTTATTTGCTTTCTTTCTTAGAAAAACTGAATGCATGCTCATGGTGTAATTATATCCAACCTTGTTTTGTTTAAATTCCTCAATCTACTCTTATTGCATCCTTTCTGAACATTAGGAACACCCCCAAGCAGTGCAGCCACTTACAATGCAACAGTCTCCTCTCCTCCCACTGCATCCTGAGTGGCTAGGCTGTGTTGGGGTCACTCCCAATTCCAGGAAAGATGCCGTTGGAGTTTGCCAAGGACTGTCATTAAACACATTTTTGTGTGGTAAAACTATCATGATGGGCAGTTGGTTTTTCACTTAAAAAAAAAAACAGGAATAAGAATCATACTTCCAGCTACATTAGAAATCTTTTCAGAATGTGGCTAATCATAAAATGTGTTTTTTAAACTGCAGGCTCTTTGTGCCCTAAGGAGATTGCCAGTGTCCCTTTAAAGCAAGAAAAACAGAGCTGCCATGTCAAACAAACCACTGGTGCTTTACGCCACTCCACCACTTCCTTGGGGAAGGGGGAGGGACCTCCCTAACATACATTCAGTTATTTTATACAGTACAATTAAAAGGCAAAAAATATAATTTTAGTTTTTATTTAATAATTCTGTTGCATACACTAGGTGCGCTATCAATTAATCTAGTGCTCATACTAGTCTTCAAAACATCCATACATCAGAACAAAAACAAACACAAAGGGCTAACAATAAGTGCAAAGTGTGAAGTGTGGAGAGTGTTCTAGTAAACTTGACTAATAGCAGGGAATATGAACCACTCAGCTCAGTGCAGGAAGGCAGCGGCAAAGGCAAACAAGATTCTGGGGTGCATAGTGAGGGCACTCTCCTCTAAGCACAGAGAGGTGATCCTTCCCCTGTACAGGTCATTTGTCAGGCCATGCCTGGAATACTACATGCAGTACAGGCATTCATTCCTGAAGGAGATCATCAGATTTATTTATTTATTAGCTTTTGATACTAGGTAAGTGCATTAGGCAAAAGATCTGCCTATTTGCAAGCATGACCCGGGAGTGTACAACAACAAAGGGACAATATTACAGAGGACAAGACAGGTATATGTACAGAAACACTGGACCACCACCAAGGGCGGTCAAACAAGAGTACAGAGTAAAAACACCCATGTATGAGTGGGTAGAAGAAGAAGAATCAGCATTTATATAGCACTTTTCATACACAGTATCCCAAAGCGCTTTGCAAGCAATGCTAGACTGGCAGTGAAGTGACTGAATGTGTGGTGGCGGCCATATCGCACATCATCACCCACACACAGCCTGGATAATTGCACAAACCGTTTATGGGAAGGGGAATGTTGGCCAGGACACCGGGAATGTTCCCTACTCATTTGTGAAGAGTGCCCTGGGTTCTTTTATTTCCACCTGGACACCCACCAGGACAACACCAGGATGGGCAGAAGGGACCTCGGTTTAACGTCTCATCCGAAGGACGGCACACCCCAGCAGTACAGCACCTCCTAATACTGCACTCAGATGCCAGCGATTTTTAGGTGCAAGTCCAATCCCGGTGTGGGATGAGAACCCATGACCTTCTGGTCCAGAGGCAGATGTGCTACCAACTGAGCCACGTTGGCACATAACAACAAACCATCCAGGTATTTAAACAGGAACTCAGTATGACTACTTAGCAATGTTAGACATGGAGTGAGCAGAAGAAACCAAAGTGGGAAATTAAGGGCAATTGCAGACACCAGGAGAGTTCAAGTATGAAAAAAGTGCTTTTTTGAATGAGAAGTGAGATGGGGAATGCTTCATGTCAGTGGGAAGAAAGTTCCAGAATTTGGGAGCAAAGTGGGAGAAAGCTTGCTCACCCATTTTAGTAGAGCAAGGAGGAATGGCGAGCAGGGAAGAAGTCGAAGACCTTAGATGACGAGCTTGGGTAACAGGTTTAAGCATAGCTGCACGGTGGTCGTGATAAGGAAGCAATAAGGTTACCCAGAGTGTAGGAGCGCATGCCATCTGGAGACAGCCAGTTCAGTGTAAAGTAGAAAAGGCAGTGATGGGTGAGACGGGGAGCCGACAGGGCAAATCTGCAGATGTTGTTGTATGTGGTGTCCCATTTATGTAGATCCACTACTTTGGCATGAGAGAAGACAGGAAGAGTGTATTTCAGCCCCGGAAGCAAGACCCCCTGTGCTACGGAGACACAGGTTGAAGTAGTGAGTGAGTGACGTAATCTGTAAGCAACTCCAGTCTTCGAGTTGACATGTTGACAGACCTCATTGATAAGCAAGGTGAAGTGGAGTTGGAGGTCAAGAGTCACCCCTAAATATTTAAAGGTCTTTGTGTTGGTTATTACAGATCCATCAGGGCATTGAACCCACAGGTTGTGGGAATCGACACTGGCTTTCCTAAGGGACCCAAAGAGCATGGCCTGAGTCTTGGATTGATCGAGAATTAATTGGTTAGGGGAGAGCCAGGCCTGGACCTGACAGAAAGAGAATGACAGGTGCACATTGATATAATTGACAGAGGTGGAGGTAGTATAAAGTAGCAGGTCATCAGCATACATGATAGATTTACAGTGGGTAGTGGGGGCCAGAATAGAGTTAACAAAAATGGAGAATAGCAGCTGGCCCAGTATTGAGCCCTGAGGTACACCGCAGGAGATGGCAGGGGGAGATGATTGGACTTTGCAGAAGGATGTTGTTTGGGGATGACAGTCAAGATAGCTTTTGAACCAGGACAAGGTGGGATGAGTAGCACCAAGGCCCCGTAATTTGCGCAGTAGGAGGGGATGGTTAACCAGGTTGAATGCTTTAGTAAGGTCAATGAATACGGCCCCGGTGAGTAGACCATTATCCATGTTTGTCTTAATATCACTGATGAACAGGGTAAGAGCCATGGTGGTGCTGTGTCCAGGCCTAAAACCATGCTGGATAGGAGACAGAAGATTGAGTTCGGTCAGTTGAGAGATGACCTGGCCATGTATCAATTTTTCCAGCAGTTTGCTAAGGGTAGGCAGTATATCAATGGGCCTATAATTAATCTGTCAGGGTTGCCTTTTTTGAACACTGGAATAATCCTAGTCAATTTCCATATGAGGGGAACAAGAGAGGTAGAGAGGTTGAATAGTCTAGTTACTGGTGTTGCTAATAGAGAAGCCGCCAGCCGAACGATCCTAGGTTCAAGACCATCCATACCTGCACTACTATGGGGAGAGATGGATCTGAGAAGTTTTAGGACTTCAAATCTAGTGACAAGAGCAAGCTTCAGAGGTGCTGGGGTATCAGAGGTATCCTGGAGGGAAACAGGAGAGCCAGGAGGAGAGGTCTGAGGGAAGGTGGGGAACATTGTGAAGATAGAGTTAAAAGCTTCTGCAATAGTAAAGGGGTGGTTACAGCTGACATCATTTACCACCATTTCCCTCGGAGTCTGCAGCCTGTTGTTCCCAAAGATTTCATTTATTCGTGCCCAATATTGTTTTTGATTGGAGATTGCTGGAGGGGGTGCAGCGTAGGGTAACAAAGATGATCCAGGAACTGGAGGGTAAATCCTATGAGGAGAGGCTGAGAGAGCTGGACATGTCTTCCCTGGAGGAGAGAAGGGAAAGGGGGATATGAACAAAACCTTTAAATACTTACAGGGACTAAACAGGGCTAATACAGAAGGGGTTGTGCAGAGTAGAAGGGGGAGGGACATGCGAGGGCATCGGCTGAGATTGGGGGGGATTTAGGAGGGAGATCAGGAGACTTTTTCATGGAAAGGGTGGTAGACAAGTGGAATACTCTGTCCAAGGAAGTGGTATAGTGTAGAACAGTAGGACTCAAGAGGGGGTGGGACAGAGTGAGGGGGGGTTGTTATGAGGAAGGGAGGGGATGGCGGGGCAGCTGCAAGTTGAGGGGGCTAGCTGCACAATCGAGCAAACTCAATAGAAAGTGAAGCTTGTTTCTGTTGGCATTTTGTTTGTTCGTATGAAATTCTCAATCATGCCCTGAGGCTGTTATTAAGCATTTGTGTCAGGATATTACTTTTAATACATACAGTATATAGATTTAGTTAACAGGAAAGGTTCCTTCATTCTCAGCGACCACTTCCCTGTTTGCTGCACCTGGTTAAATAAATTCATCAAACAACCACCAAAAACTATCACCAGTAGGGTTCTACCCAGTGGTCACTTTCCTTGACTCAAATCCCACCTCCTTCATCAAGACTGGTCCTCTATCTTCAATGCAACCAACGTAAACACTGCCCTTGACCACTTCATAAACATCTTCACTGTGGCCTGCGGCACGCATGCTCCTATTAAGAAATGCAAAGTCAAATCACTCAGTAGCCCTTGGCTCACAGGTGACCTCCTCGGGATGCTAAAAACAAGAGCCCACTTATGGGAGCTGGTCAGAAACTCTGGAAGGCAAAACGACATCCAAAACTACAAACGTGCCTACAATGACTGCACCAAAACCATCCAGCAAATAAAGTCCACCTACTATAAGCATGCCCTCACAAACTCCTGGGGCAATGGTCGGGAATTCTGGAAGAACATAAAGGAACTCACCGGGAATCCACCCAAAACCCCCCATCAATACTCAACATCAATGGAACCACAACCCACAACCCAAAAACCATTGCAGATACCTTTAACAAAGCCTTTACCGACCTCAGCGCTGTTCTACCCCAGGACTACTTCAAAGATGGGGAAGCCCCTCTATCCGCAATGAACACTACTCCCACCAGCTCCCCCTGCTTCTATTTCAAACCAGTCAAGGCTCACCAAGTATGCAAATATGTTACCAAAGCCCTTGGTAACTCAAGATTCAGTAATGTTTCCCTCAATCTCAAAATCCTGTCTCTCACACTTGATGAAATGCTTAGTCCTCTGACCAGAATTTTCAACCTCTCCCTCAGCCTTAGCCAGTTCCTGGACCGATGGAAATCTGCCACTGTCACCCCAATCCATAAAAGTGGTGACAAAACTGCCTACGATAATTACAGAACTACTACCCCCACTCTCCAAGGCACTAGAACGCATCATCTTGGACCAGCTAACAGAATACCTGGATATGCACAACATCCTGTGCAAGCAACAACACGGGTTCCACAAAGGTCACAGCACCTCCACAGCTCTACTTGAATTCACTGGCGCAATCCACAATGAATTGACTCCGGTGAGCTACTAGGCTCAATCTACATTGACTTAACTAAAGCTTTCGACACCATCAATCACCGCCTCTTGCTTGTCCAGCTTCAGAACACTGGGCTGTCAACTGGCTCCATTGGCTGGTTTAAGAGCTACCTTGAAGAATGGTCCCAAACAGTAAGAATCGCTGATACACTCTCGGACCCTAGACCGGTCCGCTCGGGATTCCCCAGGGCTCCATTCTGGGACCCCTCCTCTTCAGCCTATTCTTAAACTCACTACCGGACAGCTGCCAATAACAAATAATTCTCTTCACCAACGATGCTGTGATCCTCACCTCAGACCTTAATCCAATCCAATTACAAAATAAACTTCAGCGGGTCTTCTCCTCCATTGAATCCTGGTTCCTAAATCATAAACTGCTTCTCAATCAGAAAAAAAACAAGTCTATGATCTTCTGCAGCCCCCACAACAAAAACAAACAACTCCACCTCTCCATTGCAACCAAACAAGGAGCCATCCTAGAGCAAACACAATCGTACAAGTACCTCGGCATCACTCTTGATCCCCACCTCTCATACGCTGTCCATATCAGCAATGTTGCAAAGTCTGCCAATGCAAGGTTAGGCATATTATTCTGGCACAGGAAACACCTAACCCCAGAAGTACTGTCAGTGGCAGTCCAAAGCTCCATCGTCAGCATCATAGACTATGGTCTTGTCATATATGGGTCTGCAGCTACCACTGCTCTCAAATGTATCGCGACCTCCCTGAATAAGGCCTGTGATCTCATCACTGGCTCACATCTCTGTACCCACACCTCCATACCCACACATGTGACCTTTATTCCCAATCTGAATGGCTTCAACTGGACAAACGCATAAAATACCCAACCTGCATCACGGCCAAGAAAATTATAATGGGGCTTGCCCCACCTGGTGTTTGTGCCCTCCTTAAGCCTAGACATAGGAATGTCACTACAAGGAGATCCAATTCCCATCTACTACATATCCCACGATGTCGCACGACCCAAGGACAAAGATCATTCACCTATCAGGCATCCAACTGGCTCAACTCTCTTGGCAGCGACATAGCGACCGCTCCAACACTCGGCCTTTTCAAGTCCAAGCTGCGCCTCTCACTGCTTGTATCCTGCGATTGCCCATCTTAACATTTCCACTATTCCAGCTGCACATGCCCCAGCAACCAACACTTACAATCAGTCTTCGCACCCCTAGCACCTTACCTGTCATATTCCCTCAACAAGGCCCCCTGGCTGCACTGTCTCCTGCCCTTGCCCACCTCCCCCCCATATCTCCACTCCTGCCCCTGCCCCAACCACCTCCCATACTCACCCTTACCTCCTGCACCTCCTACCCCCCTCGATCTCCTACCCTCCCTTCCCCCACCCACCCCTTCCCTTCCCTTGCTCATAGCTCAAATCTTTGTACTGGTTATTACCTGTCTGTAAGTCAATGACTATAAGTTTGTAACTAAAAATGATGACTGTTGCACACGCTGACGTGGAACCTTTGTAAAAGAGCCTCAGCTCAAAGGTATTGTAATCCGAGATTGAAATAAATAAATAAATAAAAGATACCAACACAGTCACTAGTGTTTGGGCTCCCTCACCTGATCATGCTGATCAAGGAGTCAGAGCGGACAATACCGCTTCCCCATCAGGACGTCAGTGCAAACCCGCACCGTGTGAGATACCATCCCCCCGCCGCCGCTCAGCTGCACCACAATGCATGGTAGTAGTTACCAATATGTAGCCAATCCTTGGACCCTGTTATTCAGTTTCTAAGTGCTGCCCTTAGACACACTCCTACCTCGCATAATGCTGCTCAACTGTCCCTGCTTTACATGGACGTCAAATGAATATGGCACAAAGCACTGGTTTTCAAGCTCCCGTAACCAATGCCAGTGAGAAGATGTGTGTCTCTCTAAATGACCACACTACATGCCTTTTTTAAGTGCAAGCATTGCAATCACTGATACAATTATTTTATTTATCAGACACTGTAGATTTCCCTTCATATCCTAATAAACTGTCTGAGCCAGTTCATACATATTTAACAGAACAAGACATTTAAAGAAGTTCATTATTTTGCGAGATTTTATGATTTGTAAGTTTTTATACTATTTTGTATACAGGGTCAATTTTATAACAGGGTCACCTTATAAACAGAGCCTTTGTTACCCTAGAGTGGTGTTTTTACTGTACTTTTTTAGTTCAGAGTTAGATTTTTTTGTGTAATTAAAATAAATATTCCCCCATGTTTTTGTGCCATGAACAATCATACATATTCTATCTGTTGAGAGAGTTTTGTAAGCTGAAGTGGAACAATATTTAATTGTACATAATCTTCTGAACCCCAAAGTACTTGCTCAGAAAACATTGAAACTAACAGTCATGTAACACAAAAAACTAATTGACAGAGGACGTCATGACTAAAAATCTAAGGAAAAGTATGTTCATATTACAGATGTTACTGGCTATTCGATTTAGTGCATATACTGTAGCTTCTAGTAAATTAAATATTGTTTCACTTCTACTTATAAAACTCCATCAATGGATGGAAGATGTGTATGATTGTTCTTGACATAAAAACCAGATGAGGAAACATTTGCTAATAAAAAAACAACCATAAAAAAGTAACTGTACTAAAAAAACGATCTTGTCACTCAGGTTGACTCTCATAGTACTAGTTTCACATACAGTCACACCTAACATGAAATTGCTGTTTAGACCTTTCATTTGTTTTGGTTTTTTATTTATTTAGAAAGTGTAAGACCACCTACAAATTCTGACAGGTGAGCACTGCAACAGATCTAAAATTTCACCACTGTCACCATCAGATCAGCCTACAGATTCCACATAAAAACAGGTCATTGAAATTACCAACAAGTATGTGCTCTTGCATTAAACATGTGCCTCCCGTCTGACTGCCTTAGCTCTGAATAGCTCTGTACTTCAGTTGGTGTTTTGTCATCCTATGCTCTGACATCAACTAATGAAGATGTTTGAAATTGGTAAACCAAAGTATATCAGATTTGGAAAATGCCAGTTCAGAAGCACAAATAACCCAACAATTCCTGATGGTTTCATATAATGGCTGTCACTGTCCTGGCTCTCTGTTTTTTTTTTTTGGAGGGGGGGCAAGACACCAGCAGCACAGCCTACTGACAGTACCCCAGTCCCCAGTCACTCTCCACTGTTGCCAGCTGTATCCCGCTACACTGAAACTGACAAGAAATGACATCTGTTTTCTACAGCTCTGCTCAACAGACTGGGGGGGGGGGCACTATCACTTACCATGTGTCCATTGGGTGACTGGAGGGTTTGCTACTGCAGAAGCCAAGGTTTGGGACACTTCTTGATACTATTTTTGCTGTAGTTAACAGCAACAAAAGCCCTGTGGTAGAGGTCATGTCTTGCAGCTAAATGTGTGAGGGACAGCGACAATTACATTGAGCAGAATGCAAGTTAGAGAACAATGTTTATAAAAGGTGCACAGTGAGTATAAACACATGACTGTCTTATTAAAGGACAGCATGCAGACAGCAAATAAATGCCTTTAACTGAATTCAAAATTAGACCCACCTTAATGCTAATATTTAATTGTGACCACCGGGATCGTGATGCTAATATTTAATTGTGACCGCTGGGATAGAGAGGAAAATGAGAACAAATCTGGGCATGTAACTACGAGCATAAAAACCCTACTCTCTGCTGCAGGATAGGAAATTTCCACCATGAGCTAAGCACCTGACCCCAGCATCTCATGTTTCTGTGAGAAGATGAGACAGCTCAGCAATACCTGCCAATAAGACGGGGCTCACCATGCTATTCAAGGGGCTGCCATCTAAAGGTATTCTACAGGTAGATTTAGGATTCAACACAATGGGCAGTAGTGGGAGGGTTTCTTTTTAGAGCAGGACGGAGAGGAGTGGGGCGGAGCAAGGGACATCAGGGAGGGGATAGACTGCTGATGGGCAGAGAAAGGGTGGGGAGGAGCTGTTTGGATAGCAGTAGAGCACGGGTACCAGAGAGGTGGAGGGGTTGTGATGGGTGGAGAGAATCCGTTTTTTTTAAATTAAGGAAAATATGCAGAGTCCTCACTCTGTGATTGTAAAATGACTGCAGGCTCCGCCATGCAGCCCCCAAAAGTCATTGCCACATAGATGTGTTTCTGTTGATCTGCTGAGCATGCAGCTGTTTAAAATTCTGTTGTGCAGTGCAGCATTTGATCCCAGTTTCTTCTTTGTTTTTGTTTACATTTGTAGGCCTGCCATGTTGTTCCCCAGACCTGTGCTCTGCTTTAAACAGGTTATGCTTCCTGTGTGTGTGTGTGTGTGTGTGTGTGTGTGTGTGTGTGTGTGTGTTGCGCGTGTGTGTGTGTTGTGCATGTTCCCTTCTGTGCTGCTCTGTCAAGTCATTCAATAATGTATATAAAGTCAGTGGTGAATGGGTTAATTTATAAAGGAATATGTGTGTGTGTGTGTGTGGGGGTTGCTTACTTCAGTTCTCCCATGTCATACAGTATTCATTCACTGGCATTCTATTTCCAGTCAGCAATTGTGGTTTAAGAGCATTTGAAATGTAAAAAATAAACTTCGCACAAATAAAGGCTATTAGTACTACACACTGTGTGAGTGGTGTGACATGACTCTTTTAAACCTTTGAAACAACATAAAATAGACACGAGAACACTGAAAACCTTATGCTTTAAGAGCTTCTGAGTAAAAAGAGCTATCCAAGAATGAGGGGGTTGTATTACAAGTACCTTACTTGCATATACAATGAGATTGGCTTGAACATTTACAAGCATGCTTGTGTTACTGCCTCAGAATCTTGTTATGTGTTACAACAGAAAAATGGCTGATCTCTTATTGACATACTTGAATTAACTTATATAATATGTGAAAAATATGCCAGAAATATCCAGTTCATAAATACACTGGAGTCTTTTCTTTCAAAACATCTGCTAGCTACAAACAGGAAAGTGAAACACCAAGCTAAACATTAGTTTCATACATGCACTGTGTTAGGACTGAGAGACACAGTGTGTGTGTGTGTGTGTGTGTAGACACGCAACCTAAAGAGGACTAACAATTATGCTGAAAGTGTGCAACTTAATGGGTGGTGGTAGTATTTTGTTATTGAAAGTGTGGTACACTGCTTGGACGTTTGGTCAGACTTTGTTGGGGGGGGTCTAATAATATCATACTGCAATCTATAACATGCCAGGAAAAAAATATTTTCACATTAAATCAGTACGTACAGGAATACCAATTAGAAATTGTTGTGAGGTACTGTATTAGGGCATAAAATAATCTAAAAGTTCAAAGCCAGGAATTCTATTCTAGGTTACTGTGCCAAGTGAATGTGACAAAAGTGGCCCATTGTCAGGGACCCTATATTCAAGTGCATTCTTCATCACATCTGCAATGCTCTGCACCACTGCCTCCCTGCATATTGCTTACAACATCAGGTAACAAGTGAGCTAGCAGCATTGCAGAGCTATACCCGCACCAAGGGATCATTTGTACAAAGGTGGAAGCAGGGAGGAGGCTGGCAGCAGGCAGTAAGCTGACGACTGCAGGCCCATCAACCTGAGTTTGGTAGAGGTGAAAGTAATGGAGACATTGTTGAGGGAAAGGATTGTGGAATATTTTGAATCCTGTGGCTTACAGTATCTGTGGCTGCATGGATTCACTTGAGGGTACAGAGGAGCTGATATCAAAGCAATCTATTAGTTTTCTCTTAGGGGTGATGAGGGACATTAATCAGGGTGGAGTGGTGAGTGTGGCTTACCTGGATTTCAGTAAGACCTGCAGTACCTTTCCACACTGCAGAATAGCAACGAAGCTGGGCTGCCTGGGAGTGGGTGCTAAATGTTAAACTGGGCAGAGAATTTGTTGGGGAGTTGGCATCAGTGGGTGGTTGGAAATGGCATTCATCTGATGTTGGGGGAGTGACCAGTGGTGTGCCACAGGGATCAGTACTTTGGCCTGTACTCTTTATTGACATCACTGGTGATAATAGAGGGGTTAGAAGGTAAGATAGGCTTTTTTTATGGTTGAGGCAAAAATCTACCACAGGGTAGACACTACCAAGGTGGAGGGGTGGAAAACTGAAGGGAACAATGAAGACAGAACTACTTAAGCTTGAGGAGTTGTCCAGCGTGTGTCATTAAATGGAGAATAATGGATGGGCAACTATGCACAACCAGAGTGTTCTGCCATAGATGGATTCTGATTACCTCTAACCTCGAAAGTGAAGCTTGAGATGTCAGTGGGAATCAGAACCCCGAGTTTGCAGAACACACTGGTTGTGAATAAAGTTACACCTCCTGTATTTTATTTAATGTATATAGTTCTGAGTTTAATGTGCATGTGGCAGTTATGTTGCTTTTAGAATAAAATCCAGGTGTGCAGTCTCTTTAGTTTTCAGAATGATGTTGTAACACAAAAGGGTGCAATCACATTCCAGGACCTTTGAACTGTGGTACAACGGCATATTAAAAGGCATGGAATTCTACACAGAACAACACTCTACAATACATCATATAGTCATTGTGAATAAATGAGAAATCAAGTACTTGGTGCATAGAAAACAGGGGGAGGGGAGAACATGAAGGGGTACTGCAATGGTGAGCACAAAAGAGGAAAGAAAACTGGGCATTTGGACTGCAGTCGCAATCGGGCATACCTCAGGCACTTCAGCATTTGAGCCATTCCCCGTTCCCGCTGGTAGTTGTCGCCTACTGCGGGTTCCAAATGACAGGATCAACCAGATAGACTTTTTTTGTTTGTAGATGTTGAGCTAGTTAAAAAAAAAAAGAAACTGATGACAACTCTCGGTCTGGCGGCTCCTTGATACGCGGGATAAGGAGCCACCATGTTTCTGAAACTGTTTACCCCGCCCAGTAGTAGAACAACAGCCATTCTGGGAATGGCTGTTTTTTTGAGTGACTCAGCGTGCACTTGCCATTATAACCCGTGGGTTAAAATGGCTAATTATAACATGGTTAACCTATGTAAAAAATTACTGACCAGTTATTATAAAATAATTATGACCAGAGACTAAAGTGTCTCATTATATACAGTCTAGAGGTAACTATGGATATGATACTGTATGATACGAAAAGATAGGGACTTTCAAATATCTCAAAGGTATAAATAAGGTTCAAGAGGGAAGCATACTCAGATTAAAAGGTGTCCAAGAACAAGGGGTCATGATATGAAGCTGGGGGAGGGCAGACCTAGGCAAAATGTGTGAAAGTCTTTCTTCTCTAATAGGGCGGTGAATGCACTGAACATCCTCAAAGCAGAGGTGGTAGGGCCAGAAATGACACCGGCATTCATGAATGCATAAGATATGCATAATAGAACATTGATGCAGTGGAAGTGGTGATAAAGCCAGCAAATAAGTAGGGCTTGTTGCATCACAGTAGGTAGGGGAAACAGGCTTTCTAGGTGGGGGAAGACATCCTTATCTACTAAGAACTGATATACAGTCTATAACAGAGAATTGCTCTGCATAGAATTCCATCCCTTTCAAAATGTTGCTGTACCACACTTCAAAGGCCATTGAATGTGATTGTACCCTTCTGTGGTACAATAGTATTATGGAACCTCTAGAGACTGCATGCGACAGTTTCATTCTAAAAGCCAAAAAACTGCTGTGTGTGTATATCACATAACTGTAACATTGCACATTTCAGTGTTGTTATTAACCTATGCTATAAATGCCTCAGCTTCTGCTCTGCTACCACTCAAGAAACACAAACTGCCATCTACTATATAGAGCATATTCAGTGTATCATTTTTAAATGAAATGTGTTGACATTTTCATTATGCAACAGCTGACTTTTGCTTCCCAGGACCCCAAGAATACATGTGTATACACAGGAGCCATGCTGACCCGCTTTGCAGTTTCACATTTTTGCAGAAAAACTGTTTATCAGAAATAAAATAATTCCTACTCAAACTCAATAGTCCACAAAACAAAATTATGAGGAATGTAACCTGGTACAGTTGGAGCTTCCAAAAAATGACTTACTGCTTTTATTTCATGTATGTGCTTAACTGAAATATATATGGAAGCCATGTTTATACTCGTCCATAAATAATTAGCCACCCAGTGAGCCTATTAAACATCTCAAGTACATCTGCAGACTCTCTAGCATAGGAAGGGAAGTCCCTGACTGAGTTCTGCAAGAACAAATCTACAAACTGAGAAAGGTTCTCAGTCAGGGACCCAATCCCAGCAAAAATCTGCCTAACCAGACTATTGGCGATAGTTTTGTAGACATTAGGTAGATGATAAGAAGCAGTATTACAGGATGTTCTTTCTTCAGAAAGCTGCCTTTCTTTTTAATCCAGTTTTCTCTCCATTGCTGGGTTCACCAGCTCAGACAGTTCTGCTTGAAAGATTTTTGTAGGATTTGATTTTAATTTTTCCTAAATCTCTGTATTCTCCAGTAATCTTAATGATTTTTTATAGTCTTCCTTGTTCTGTACCAGTAAAAGTCCTCCCTTGTCTACATTTTGTATCACAATCTCTATCATTTTCTTGCGGTCCTGCAAGGTTTGCTGTTCCTCTTTGGTCAAACATTTGGGTTCCAATTTGTAATAATCATTTTTTTAACAATTCTTTAACATATTTTGAGGACGATTTTAGGTATGTTGCCAAAACAGCATTTACACATGTTCCTAGCCGAAATTCGGATTTTGGTTAAATGTCTTTTTCTTCTAAGTCCATATGATTTGGTAATGTTTCCTTTTGTTTTCATGTTCCATTTCAAATGGATTTGGAGTGCAGTATAGCGCAGTGGTCTAAGGCTCCGAGCTGCAAATCTGGTGATATCCAGCAGACCAGACCAGCGTTTGAATCCCACAGCTTCCACTTGCATACTGTGTGACCCTGAGCAAGTCACTTAACCTCCTTGTGCTCCCAGGTCGCTCCTGTAAAAAAGCTTTCAGCTTAGTGTGCTATACCTGGTTAAACAACTAAATTAAAAAAAAAATAAAAAATGTTGCTTCCTGGTTATCATCCTGTAAATGTACACTTTCCAGACTTCCACATTCCTGATTAGTTGAGAGTAAGCTATCTAAACAGATTTAATCAAAAATAAAATTATTTATTTCAGCATTTTGTTCTTCCTCCTCATTACCTGTTAGCATGTCTGAAAATTTCCTCATAGGCATCAGTGAGGAAGGACAGATCTTCCCTTGTTGATGTTTCTATGTGATCCATTCTTAGTTGCCCCATATCTCTATTTATTTGATTTTTCCTTTTGTGTACAAAACTGTTTTTTAGATTCAATTTATGATATAACTGATATACAGTAGGTCCAAAGGGGGGCAGGGGAAGAAACCCCATCTGGACATTAAATCATGGGGTGAGGTAAGGATATTTATTTAGGTAGACTGGATGGCCGTTGGTCATTTTCTGCCAGCAATGTCTCTGTTTCTACTGTATGTTTTTATACACACCCAAGCTATGCGTACGAGAAGTGAGGACACTGGAAAGTCCTCTTTTAATATGGTTTCTTATGGTGTGGTAAGTTTAACAGATGATAGATTTGTTATTTCATTATTTTCTCTTTCTTATCCCAGGGCATATGTCTACTGTTTCATCCTTTTTCTATTTTTTCATCCACCTCTTTTCCCCTTTCTCATTGTGTGTGGTCTTTTTGTGATTTTACTTTATATTTCCTGGTTTGTTGTTTTGTTAAGAACCCAGAGGTTTTCTCTGAAAAAACTACACTGAATTTTAAGGCGGTAATTCTCTTTCAACATTAGAATCACTGTCCTCTTAACTTATTACCACAGAAGTTACCTTTGACTTCTTGCTTTGCACTTTTTGCCTTCCTTCCTTATACTGTCTTCTTTCTGATTTACGATGACTTCATCTGAGTTGTGTCTTCCCTCTGTTCTGTGGTCCTTGTGTTATTGCTATACATATGCAACATCATTTTTATAGTCCTCCGTGTGTCTTGAATTTTGTGTGCTTTCTTTCAATAGTTTCTGTTTCAAACTGACTGAGTGTCACTTCTACATCAGTCTCCAGTTTTGTAAAATCAAGATGTTCTTTTGTTGAAGCAACTCCAGTCGGGACTCTTTCAATTGTTTTAAAATTAATTCATACTGATATGTACTGTGTCTTATTTAATAAGTAGGTCTACCAACTTAGTTAAACCTCATTCCAATATAGCAAGCCAACCATCCTTCAAATGAAGATTTTTCAGTCCTACCCAAGTTTTTTAGCCTAGCCTTAGCTCTGTCAGTGCATGTCCATTTTCTTTATAAGATAGTTATGAGTCTCTGTTTTGTCATATTTCAGGTCCTATATTTTCAGTCTCTCAAACTTGGAAAATGCTTCCTTAAACAGACCTGTCTCAATGTCCTTATATTCCTCCCCGTTTGGATTTATTTAGTGCTGTTCTGCTTTTAACAACAGCCTTGGTATCCTCTGCGCAGCTTGTGAACCACAACACTGCATGAATAGCTCATGTCTTCATTTGTCAGTCACTTGTTGAGTCACTCACTTCAATAATTCAATTCAAGTCTTATTCACTAATTCTCTCAACAACCATACACATGGGAGGTTTGCATTTTCTCCCACTGGTTCCAATTACTGCTATGAGTGTTCTGGTGTTGAACTCTTGCTTCCTTGCTACCTCTTTCCCAGCCTTTATTATGGTTAAGCCACCATGGAACTCAGCCTGAACATGATGTCACATACTGCTACCTCGAAGACCGAATCACAATACTCCTCCGCACTGTCTGGAGCAAAAAACAATCAGTTACTTGCTGCTGCCATGGCTTAGAAAACAATCACTCAATCAAAACTGAAAGTAGTGCACTGGAACTGAAGGAAAAAATAATTCTTTACTAAAGCAAGAAACATAAAAACTGTCACACTAAACAAACCCTCATGTTTGGTCAAATCAGTTGTCATGTGGCCAAATTATTACTGAAAGTAAAACTGCATGGAAAAAAAAACTAATTCTGAAGTTAAAATAGATGTTTTTTCATTCCTCAAGTCCTGTATCAATACTCAGTAGTGAATACAGAATCAGGTCATTTGTGCGGCAGACCATAGCCAGTCATGTAGGTGAGTGGAAGGAAAGTGTTGATTGCCATCTCAGGAGGAGAGCATTGCTGGGGGAGAGGAAGCTACTGGGAGGGAAGGAGGGAAAGGGACCACTGGACACCAGGGGCTTATTTCTTTTGGAGAATTGGGTAACTGTAGGGGGTACCACTGTATATCAAGGGAGTTTTAATAATCCATATGGGGATGGAGTAAGGAACGAGGTACCACTGGATATCACAAAATTGTTTCTAATGTTGGCCTTGTGAGGAAGGGGTCCACTAGACTACAAAGAGGAATACTGTATACTAGGAATGTGGATTAGGGATTTAGGGATTTAGACATTCAGACATTCCAAACACATGCAGGTGGCGGCCAAGAATGGCATAGTGCAGGCAACGTAAGTAGACAAACTTCAGAGGCAAACAGGTGAACACACACTCTCTAATGATACAAGAGTTCAATGTTTAAGAATTATCTTACCAAATGTATTGGAAAATGAGTTCAAATCCACATAGCAGTAACAGCATAACAGACCTGCCCCTCACACCAATGTTTTGCATGGCACTTGTGCCATTTCAAGGCATCTGCTTCCATGGGATTTTCTCTCTAATAGTTAACCATGTTGTAAGGATACATAGTAGAGAGGACCAGAAATAATACAATTGTTCTAAAGGAACAAGCCTTCTCCTTTCTCCTGCTACCCTTAGAATTTAGTATATTACCCAAGTTTTTTTTCTGCCCACATAAATGCAGAGATAGCTTTTCCTCAAATTGTAATCAATGTCTGAGGGAGATATATTATTAATCTAAATGAGATTTATTTTAAGTAAAATGGCAACATCTCCATGACAATGTAAGGTGAAAAATCTGTAGGACATATAAAGACAAGCTTAGCTTTGAAAAACTTAAGAGTTTCTATTAGGTCTGGACTTTTTCATGAACTGAGAAAATTGGAAAAACTTAGAAACACTATGATGGGATTGGCACTCTGATTTTCTAGAAAAGGTTACATTATTTGTAAGTTAGACTAGTTACTAGTTAAAGGAAAACACCAGTCCCCACCCCCAAACAACCCCCACAATTTATTTATTGAAAACTTCAGAGATTATCTTTGCGTAGAAGTGTTCATTTACAAAGGTTCCACATCAAATACATAGTCACAAAAACATTACAATACGCAGTTCCAGAGGAAGTGCAGTCAAGTAAGGCTCAAAGCACTTAAGACAAAACAATTGCATACGGTTTTGGAAAAGTGCTGGTCACATTACATTCAGAAAGAAACCAAATAAAAACTGTTTAATGGTTACAGTTACATTGGACTGCAAAGGCAGACCACAAATATCTCTTGAACTGATTAAACTTGGGGAGATTCAGCAGTGTAACAGGCAAGTTGTTCAACCATTTAGCGGCCCTGACAGCAAATGACCACTTGCCCAGCTGAGTACATCAGAAAGGAGGCTTATGGGCATTCCTGGCTATGTTCGTGGTGTTGTATTGGTTGGAGACAGTGCAGAAGCAGTTTGTTAAAGCAGGATGTGTTAGGCCCAGGAGCGCCTTTTTGGCTAAAAAAAAAAACAGGTCTGGAGCTTCATTCTGCTGGGTAAAGGTAGCCAGTTAGTGAGTGCAAAAAGGAAACAATTATGAGTGTGTTTATCTGCATCAAGTACAAAGCAGCATGCCTTATTACAGATCAGCTTTACTCTGTTTAGCATTGTGTCACAGGCAGCTGCTTAGACAGGGAGCCCATAATTTATAAACAACAGAATGGAGCTGGCCACAAAAGGCATCTAGCCTCCCCAGTGAGATTGTTCTGGTTACGATACAGGGCATCCAGTTTTCTGTTAACTATTGCCGCCAGATTGTCATAGAATGGGAAAGCAAGGGGACAAAGTTTTTTTTTCCATTACAAGTTTGGATTTTTTAAAGAAAGGAAAAAAAAAACCTAAAATGAATTAAAGCACATAACATGAACACTAGCTAACATATATTTCACTAAAGCAGCAGTATTGATTTTAACAGTAGCACTGAACTAAATAATTGGATAACTAATAATTCTGTAGGGTCGAGCAATACTGTAGCATAAATAAGTTATACCCATCAAAAGTGTACATAAAAAGACATTTAAGTAATCACCTACTAATTCATACCTACTAAAAGTTATCAATACTGTGGTACTTTAACATAAAACAGTTAATTCTTATACTTAATTGACCTTTAGCAATTCTCTCTACATTTGTTTACGTAAGTAATTAGGTTTGGTTGAATCCCCCAACTCCATCCCTTCTCGCTGGTAAAAATAAATCAACTAAGCTAATCTCCTTCACTTATGACAAGTCTGATTAAGACCAGATGCTTATTTCCCTCAGTAAGTGGGAGAGTCTGAGTGAGTGTAAATGAATGAAATATTACCAGATCCAGAAGCAAATGATTTGATACCTTTTAATGGACCAACATAGATGTAACAACAAGAACAAAGTGCTCTAGCTTTCGGACCAACCAGTCCTTCTTCAGAAGCTCATGGCAGTTGTTTACAAAATACAATACTTATAACAGCTAGATAATGCAGAGAAAAACAGAAAAAAATCCCCATTGGTTTAAAATACTCATTTAAAAAAAAAAACAGAAGATGATGTCAGAGAGTTTAAGAGTACAATACTGCCTTCAGTCTGAAAGAACCTTGGGTTCAGATGGCGTTGCAACACACATACAAAGAATCCTACTGCATATAAATTTAATTGACATAAGATAACACTGCTGAAGCAGATAACTCCTAAATCAAGCTATGAGTGCCACATTTAGTATAAGGATGCGATTACTGAAAGGCAACCCCCACTCAGCTTAAAGACAAACTAAGATAGTTATAGGGCTCATGAAATTACAATGTTAGCATTAAATACAAGAATTACCAGTAAAGTTGTCTAAAAAACATCAGTGCACATTGTGTGATGTATAAAACCTAGCTGGACATGTCATCCAGCTGTATTCTCAAGCTAAATAAAAGGCCCAAGAAATTTCAAAAACCTCAGGACTATATACATGATAATTTAAATATAAATTGATAATATTAGTGTCAAGCAAAAAACTCTAGTGGAGGAACCTCAAGGAATTAAGACCATGTAGCCTGGTATGTACTGATGTCAATATATATTGAGAATGTAGCAACTTGATGTACCACAAGTGTCTAAGGAATCTGAAAAAGAGATAAAAATGTAATTTCTCTCCTCCTCTTCATACAAACAATAAAATCCACCCCACATCACAATAATGTGGGTGGGGGAGATACATAGCTTAAAGGAGATGTTGTCTCTCGCTCTCCCCCTCCTCTCTCTCTCTCTCTCTCTCTCTCTCTCTCTCCCACAGACACACACACACACACACACACACACACACACACACACTCACTCTCTCTCCTAGTGAACCTATATTAACTTCAGTCACTGCAATTGTTCCCCAAAGGAATACAACTAGTCATCAAATCCTGAGTAAAAGGTCTTATGTCTCATAATATTTACAGAGTAAAAAAGTAACATTATTAAACCTTACTACTATCTGCAAAATGACATTTCCAAGGATACTAGATAGAGCTACCATGAAATAAACCTGCCACCCTCCCCAGGATAAGGTAACTAGAAGTAAATATAAAGTATATGTGTAAGACCAGAGGTCTAACATACCTACATATCCACAAATTACTACAATATTAGCCTAATGTAAAAAGATCTGTGCAGGACCCCCAAGCAAATGAGATCACACACCCCAATATGTACAGAATTACAAAAATGATATATAACAGTATAAGATAACACTCCTGTATGTACACTAGCAGGCTGGGTAATCTGGATATGGTGCAATGGAATCAATCCCACCCCCAGGCAAAGATAAAAAGTAAGGAGAAATTAATATTCATTATGTGTGTGAAATAAAAATAGTAACACATTATAACTTCATATAGCTAAATAGAGACTTACCTCAATGTGACAGCAAGCCCCACATCTGTTATATCACATACCTCACAACACATACCCACACACATACATACACACACATCCACATCCCACACATGCTGAAGTCCTATAATATGTCAGTTTGAAGAAGAAAAGGTCTGTGGATGTTAGTTTCTGTAGTGTCCCTTAAAGCCAAGATCCATGTTCATCCCATCTGCTACCATATTGAGATGTAAAATAAGCTTAATCTCAAAAGCTCGTCTCTGTTGTGTGTTTTTGAGATTTCCTTTTAAGACCATTACTGACATATCTGAGACTGAGTGATCAGGCTGGGAGAAGTGATGCCCACTGGTTTTCAGTCTTCCTTGCTGTAATAGTATGTCTGTGTGAGTTCATCCTAGTGCGGAGCTGTTGGCGTGTCTCTCTACATGACCTGTTTGTGGACATCTCTTGCACTGAATGAAATAAACAACATGTCTTGACATGCATGTATAGCTCCATGCACCTGGAATTGTCTGTTTTTGATGTAACCACACAGTCTGAAGGTGAAATGAGCCCACAAGTCTTACAGGCGTTGATTGCAGGGTTGTGTGCCATTGTGTGACATGGTATTCTGTTCTGGTGAAAGTTTGCTCCTAATAATTAGGCTGGATAAATTTGGTGGTTGTTTAAAAGACAGTAGTGGGAGTTCCTTAAAAATACAATTAAGGGTGTCATCCTCACTAAATATTGGGTGGAGATCTTTAATAATCTTACATGAGCGTTCAAGGTCTGGATGATATGTGACTACCAAGAGTATTCTTTCTGTAGCTGTCTTTTCTTTATATTGTAGTAGTTTGTTGTCTTGGTACTTGCGTTGCCCATTCTGTTATCCTGTCAATTTCCCTGGAAGAGTGTCCCTGCTCCACAAAGGTGTTTTTCAACATAGCCAAATGTGTACCTCTGTCATCCTCTTTTGAACAAATACGTTGACAACGAAGTGCTTGACTGTATATGACAGATTTTTTTGTATGGTTTGGGTGGTTACTTTTCCTGTCATACGGCAACTACTAAATCTAGTTTTGAAATATTACCAAGAATATAGTCCAGTGGCAGAGGGGATGGGAGAGACATAAAGGAACACCAATGTGTTAAATGGAGACAACCTTCATTATATTATGTTGCCCCCCCACTCTCCAACGTTTCATGGCAGGCAATTTAGCACTAAGGTTTGAGGCATTCTGGGCATCTTGCTGAAATGTCTATGCAAGAATCTTTAAAATATAAGGCCCCATGAGTGCTTGTTTTATTGGTTTCTGGTCCACGCACCATCACTGCCATGTATCCAGTATGTGAATATAATGAAGGCGATATAAGTAGTAACTAAAAGAGAATAATGGCAGCTGCAATGGTGGAGGATAAATACATACAATGTGTGTCGTAATGTTGTGTGTTTCATATGTATGTGGGCATGGTGTATGTTTTTAGTGTTCATGTATATAGAAAAAAATATACTGGTTTAGGCACAATGTCACTTTCATTTTTATGTTTGCATGCACACATGTGCAAGAAACAAAGTGCCATCATCTGAGTTTTCGGAGCTGTGTCACCCCCTCTTCCAATTCAGTCAGTGTGTTGGCAGGCATGGCCCCAGACCGCCAATGCATGCAGGAGCTGTCTATGACAGCTCCAAAATGCAGTAGCATACAGTTGAAAGGGGGAGCTATGCTTCAGTGAGCAGCGATCAGATATCGCATGCTCATGCGCAGCTCCCCTACACACACAAACACACACACACACACACACACGCATACTGCATGCCCCCCACACACACACTCTAGAAGCTGGCCAGGGGTGCCCAATATCCCGTCAGCTGTGCTGCGCTATCCCCCAAAGCTCACATGCCACTGGGTGCCCACCTCAGCATGGCAAATCATCGTATAGCCAGCGGGGTGCCCAACCCTGTCAGCTCCACTGTCCCCAGTACGGTGCCATGCTGGGAGCCCACCCCAGCATGGCAACTGATCTTATGGACGGCGGGGTGCCCAATCCCCGTCGGCTCCATGCTCCCCCAACCAGCCGTCCTTGTGTGCCACACTGGGAGCCCACCCCAGCGTGGCAAATGTCCCATCGTCATTTAAAAAAAAACCTGAAAATTAAAACTGTCCCTCAGAGCTTCTCCCTGCCCCCTCCCACAACCTGCACCTCCTACTGGCACTCTGCCTCCCCATCCCCACCTCACCCCCATACTTACTTCCGAGCTCGGCGCGACGATCATGAGGTGGACCGGGAACACGTCTTCACTCATCAAAAGCGAGCGTGAACTGAGGAAATGCCGGTAAGCTGTATAATGGGATAGATAGGGTTTTTTCAACTTTGTTGCATATCTCAGGCATTTTTTGGAATTTTTGCACCAAATTTTCAACATGGGTTTTTGGGACCCCTTCTCATGAATGATGTCACTGTCATGGCGTTATTCAGGCCCAAAGGGTGATTTCGCAGTCACTGTGCGAAATCACCTTTTGGGCCTGATTAACAAAATGACACTGCCAGCGTTCATAAGGTGAGGTCTCAAGAAGCCTATTTTGAAAATTTGGTGGAAAAATTCCAAAAAATGACTGTTTTACGAGCGTGCGTTGCACAATTCCTACGCACGCTGGTAAGTTCGCGAATTTTCAATATTTTCATTCCAGATTTTCAATATTGCCATTTTATTACACCTCCTTATGAGCAGTACAGCTGTCATTTTTCACATCTTGCCCAAAATGTGTTTCCACCCATGTAGCGCACAATGGCGCAGTCAGTGTGCGAAATCAATGTATGGTACACATTAAGAAAATCACAGTGACACTGTTCATGAGCAGACGTCTTAAAATGGCTATGTTGAAAATTTGGTGAAAAATTCCCTAAATATGACTGTTTTACAAGCGTGCTTTGCGCAGTTCCTATGCACGCTCGTAAGTTTACAAATTTTCTATATTTATAATCCAGATTTTCAACATTGCCATTTTATTACACTTCCTTATGAACAGTACAGCTGCCATTTTTCACGTTGCCCAAAATGTGTTTTCGCACATGTAGTGCACAACGGTGCAGTCAGTGTGCGAAAGCAATGTTTGGGACAGATTAAGAAAATCACAGTTACACTGTTCATGAGCAGAGGTCTTAAAATGACTATGTTGAAAATTTGGTGACAAAAGTCCATAAAATGACTGTGTTACGAGTGAGCATTGTGCAGTTTCCATGCACCCTCGTAAGTTCATGACTTTGTAATATTTTCAGTCCAGATTTTCACCAGTGGCAATTTTCCACACTTCCTTATGAACAGTACAGCTGTCATTTTTCACAACTTGGCCGAAATGTGTTTTCACACTTTCAGCGCAGAGATGCGTGGTCACTGTGGGAAATCATTGTTTGGGACAGATAAAGAAAATCACAGTGACACTGTTCATGATCGGAGGTCCCAAAATGCCTCTTTTGACAATCTGCTGTAAAAAATCCCCAAACTAATTACATTACGGATGTGCGTTGCACAGTTTCTATGCACGCTCGTGACTTCACCAGTTTTTATGTTTGCTTGCACGCATGTGCAAGAAACATAGTGCCATCATCTGAGTTTTCTGAGGTGTGTCACCCCCTCCTCCAATTCAGTCAGTGTGTTGGCAGGCGTGGCCCCTGTCTGCCAATGCATGCTGGAGCTGTCTATGACAAGCTACAAAATGCAGTGGCATACAGTTGAAAGGGGGAGCTATGCTTCAGTGAGCAGCGATAAGATATCGCCTGCTCATGCCCAGCTCCCCCTACACACACACACACACACACACATATGCACGCATACTGCATGCTCCCCCCCACGCACACACTCTATAGCCGATGGGGGTGCCCAATCCCCGTCGGCTGTGCTCGCTCCCCAAAGGCTTCAAATGCCACGCTGGGTGCCACCCCAGCGTGGCAGCCTCAATATTGTTGCCGACAGGGGTGCCCAATCCCCCGTCGGCTTCACTGTCTCCTCCCCAGTACAGGGTGCCATGCTGGGAGCCCACCCCAGTGTGGCAACAAATGCCATGGCCGACGGGGGTGCCCAATCCCCCGTCGGCTCCACGCCCCCCCCAGCCATCCTTCTGCCATGCTGGCAGCCCACCCCAGTGTGGCAAACGTCCCGCGTCGTCTTTTTTTTTTTACACCTGTAAATTAAAAATGGTCCCACGGCGCTTCTCTGTGCCCCTCCACAACCCACACCCACCCACTGCGCACCCTGCCTCCCCACACCCTTCCTCACCCCATACTTACCTCTGGAGCTTGGCGCGATGATCTTCAGTGGACCGGGAACACGTCTGCACACTTCAAAGCCGACCGTGAACTGAGGAAATGCCGGTAAGCTGTATAATGGGCTAGATGGGGGTTTTTCAACTTTGTTGCATATCTCAGGCATTTTTTGGAATTTTTGCACCAAATTTTCAACATGGGGTTTTTGGGACCCCTTCTAGTGAATGCTGTCACTGTCATGGTGTTATTTGGGCCCTAAGGGTGATTTCGCAGTCACTGTGCGAAATCACCTTTCGGGACCGAGTAACGAAACAACACTGCCATTGTTCATAAGGTGGGCTCTCAAGAAGCCTATTTTGAAAATTTGGTGGAAAAATTCCAAAAAACGACTGTTTTACAAGCGTGCATTGCGCAGTTCCTATCCACGCTTGTAAGTTCGAGAATTTTCAATATTTTCACTCCAGATTTTCATCAATGCCATTTTACCACACCTTCTTATGAGTAGTACAGCTGTCATTTTTCACATCTCACCCAAAACGTGTTTCTACCTATGTAGCGCACAATGGCGCAGTCAGTGTGCGAAATCAATGTACAGGACAAATTAAGAAAATCACAGTGACACTGTTCATGAACAGAGGTGTTAAAATGGCTATATTGAAAATTTGGTGAAAAAATTCCAAAAAATTACTGTTTTTCGAGCGTGCGTTGTACAGTTCCTACGCACACTTGTAAGTGCGCGAATTTTCAATATTTTCACTCCAGATTTTCAACATTGCCATTTTACCATACATTCTTATGAGCAGTACAGCTGTCATTTTTCACATCTCACCCAAAACATGTTTCCGCCCATGTAGCGCACAATGGCGCAGCCGGTGTGTGAAATCAATATACGGGACAAATTAAGAAAATCACAGTGACACTGTTCATTAGCAGAGGTCTTAGAATGGCTATGTTGAAAATTTAGTGAAAAAAATCCTAACAATGACTGTTTTACGAGCGTGCGTTGCGCAGTTCCTACACACGCTCATAAGTTCATGAATTTTCAATATTTTCACTCTAGATTTTCAACATTGCCATTTTACCACACCTTCTTATGAGTAGTACAGCTGTCATTTTCACATCTCACCCAAAGCGTGTTTCCACCCATGTAGCGCACAATGGCGCGAGTCGATGTGTGAAATCAATGTATGGGACACATTAAGAAAATCACAGTGACACTATTCATGAGCAGAGGTCTTAAAATGGCTATGTTGAAAATTTCGAGAAAAATTCCTAAAATGACTGCTTCTGACGTCTACGTTGCAGCAGTTCCTATGCATGCTCATAAGTTTGCGAATTTAATATTTGCACTCCAGATTTTCAACATTGCCATTTTATTACACTTCCTTATGAACAGTACAGCTGCCATTTTTCATATGCTGCCCAAAATGTATTTTCGCACACGTAGCACACAATGGTGCTGTTGGTGTGCAAAAGCAATGTTTGGGACAGATTAAGAAAATCACAATTACACTGTTCATGAGCAGAGGTCTTAAAATGGCTATGTTTAAAATTTGGTGACAAAAGTCCATAAAATGACTGTGTTATGAGTGAGCATTGTGCAGTTTCCACGCACCCTCGTAAGTTCATGACTTTGTAATATTTTAAGTCCAGATTTTCACCAGTGGCATTTTTCCACACTTCCTTATTTACAGTACAGCTGTCATTTTTCACAACATGGCCGAAGTGTGTTTTCACACTTTCAGCGCAGAGATGCGTGGTCGCTTTGGGAAATCATTGTTCAGGACAGATAAAGAAAATCACAGTGACACTGTTCATGATCGAGGCACCAAAATGCCTGAGTTGACAATCTGCTGTAAAAATCCCCAACCTAATTATACTATGAGTGTCGTTGCACAATTTCTATGTACGCTCTCGTGACTTCACCATTTTTTAAATATTTTACTGCAGATTTGCAACATTGCCATTTTACACCTCCCCATAAACAGTACAGCTGTCATTTTTACATCCTGTTCGAATGTTTTGCACCTGTGGTGCTAAATGCGTAATCGCTGTGCATAAGCAGCTTCGGTTAACAAACTGATAATCCCCTGTTCATGAGGTGGGGTCACAAAAAAACCATGTTGAACATTTGGAGTGAAAATACCAACGAATGCCTGAGGTATTAGGGTTTCCAACCATAACGCCCAACCCTGTAGAGAATGACAGGCATCAGGGGTGTGACTTGGGATTCTTGCCTGTAATGTTCATACCATTCCACACCCTGCAGCCAGTGAGAGGCATCGAGGTATGCCTTGGACTCTTTGGCCCCAAAGTTCACCCCATTCTCCTATATTGCACCCACCTCACCGTATTTCCTAATGGAATGGGGTGCGCATAAGGGCCAAAGACCCCAAGGAACACCGTGACACTTGTCAATGTCTGCAGGGTGGGGTCGGGTGAAATGGCGAGGCCGCCATGCCTGATGACCCAAAGGCACACCCCAATGCCTGTCACACTCTGCAGGGTGGTGGTGGTGGGGTTGGCTTCAGTTCAATACTTCACTGCCATTCCTATTACGCAGCTCTGTAACTTCTGCACTACCACTGCCAATGCCAGCAAGCAAACATTCGGCATTGACAAATGTTTGTTTTAATATTTTTACTACAGATTTGCAACATTGCCATTTTTTACACCTCCCCATGAAGAGTACAGCTGTCATTTTTTACATCCTGTTCGGAATGTGTTTGCACCTGTGGTGCTAAATGCTGTAGTCGCTGTGCATAAGCAGCTTTCGGCTAACAAACAGATATTGCCACTGTTCATGAGGTGGGGTCACAAAAAAACATGTTGAAAATTTGGAGTGAAAATACAAACGAATGCCTGAGGTATTATGGTTTCCAACCATAACGCCCAACCCCATAGAGAATGACAGGCATCAGGGATGTGACTTGGGGTTCTTGCCTGCAATGCTTGTACCATTCCACACCCAGCAGCCAGTGAGAGGGATCGAGGTATGCCTTGGACTCTTTGGCCCCAAAGTTCACCCCATTCTCCTATATCGCACCCATCTCACTGTATTTCCTGATGGAATGGGGTGCGCCTAAGGGCCAAAGACCCCAAGGCACACCGTGACACTTGTCAATGTCTGCTGGGTGGGGTGTGGTGAAATGGCGTAGCCATTATGCCTGATGACCCAAAGGCACACCTCAATGCCTGTGACTCTCTGCAGGGTGGTGGTGGGGTTGGCTTCAGTTCAATACTTCACTGCCATTCCTATTACGCAGATCTGTAACTTCTACACTACCACTGCCAATGCCAGCAAGCAAACATTCGGCATTGACAAATGCTTGTTTAAGTAAGCAATAACCCACGACAGGGTGTCCTGTTATTGGGGATCAATGCACACCCTGGAGTGGGATATTGCCCTTATAACATGGGGTTACCCCCATGTTAATAAACCTAAGGAAAACTTGGAAAGCATAAAAAAATGTGGATTTTGGGAAGTATCCTTCCCCTACACAAAGTAGTTCCTGCACAGTACTGAACAAAGGACAGGGTTACTGTTGCAGTATAGGAAGGAAGGAAGGAAGGGAGAGCCCTCAGTCAGGAACAGTTTCTGACACACTAACTCCATGGAGAGACACACACAGGACAGTGCAACTTTGATTTAATGCTATGTATGCTACTCAATGTGTGTCTGTGCTGCTTGCTCTCTCTCTCTCTCTCTCTCTGCCTGCTGCACATGGTTAAGCTACAGAGTGACTGCACCACGTTCAGCTGTTCTCTCTCTCTCCCTCCCTGGAAAACAGCACGGTAGTGGGGAAACACAGAGGACAGTGCAGCACTGCAAAATGACAGGTACTGTTAGAGAGAGAGAGAGAGAGAGAGGAAACAAACAAAAAGGAGCATGCCGCACTGCTTCTGTCCACTGTCACTTGCTCCTGGAACAGCACGGGGGGGCTCTCAGAGTTTCACTCCACAGATGGCACAGGACGTCACCTTCAGGGTGGGGGGCTCCAGTGCAACAGTGCTACAGCACTCTCTCTTCTCGCAACACAGAAAGGGAGTGAAACATGCACAGTACTTGCAGTACTACCCTGATTGTACCATATTGCTTTCGCTATGCCACTGCAAGGAATGGTGTGCTGGGAATAGCAGGAGATCAGTGGGACAGGTGTGTGGTTAGTCAGGTACTGCCATGGGGGGCAGAATCTATTCAGAACCTGCTGCTCTCGCTATGGCAATGTGAGGAAAAGTAGCAGATCCAGGGGGCAGGCGGATGGAAAATCATATACTGATGTGGGGAGATGTACTTTTATTATTACCTGGGCACCAGGGTAAGAAACTCTCCTTCTCCCTACTCCCTCTTAGTGGGAAAATGAAATGGCTGCTGCAGACTTTTGCTGTGCCTACTCAGCATACCTCTCAACCTCCTGCCTCATAAATCAGGGACAAGGCTTAAAAAAATCAGGGACAAAGGACCAAAATCAGGGACACTTCTTCAAAGTTGGAGATATCCACTCAGGAAGCTGATAGAATAAAGGGCTTGGTGTAAAATGCATTATCTAAGGAAGAAGAAGTCTGTAACTTTAATGTTTGACATTATTTTATGTTTATAACCCCCACAGTTTGGTCATGGAAAGACAATTTTTAGGAGGGACAGAGTAAAATTTTGAGGCAAAATCAGGGACGTCCCTGAAAATCAGGGACAGTTGAGAGGTATGCTACTCAGTGAAGAAGTTTGGGTTGAGCACGGGGATCATGCTGCCATGACCTTTCACCCTAACTGTGCATTAATAGACATTAACGCACAGTCAGGTGATACTGCTCAGCCAATTAAAACTTTAGTTCTGCTACCCCATGTTATCAATGTATTTAATTAAGTACAGTTGAAAAACAAGCTATAAATTAGACTATGCCCTAGATGGCACTAGTCCTTGGAGAAAGCTGATTGATGAAATGTCATGATCATTTTTTGCTCCATGCTGTGCTGTGTCAAGTTGACTTTCTTGTTCTGCATGTCTGCACTGAATAAAATGAGGTAAATTAAAGTGTCCATAGCTTGGACTACCTTATTTAAAGAGGCTGAGTGGTGACTAGTGTGTCAGGGAGTTGTTTGCTTCAGCAAGCTAGGCATACCTTCAGGAAATCAGCTGGGTCCAATTGTTTCCTTAAAGAGAAACTCTGCATTTCAGCATATGCTTTCATAAATAGGATGTTTCAGCTGTTACAATTTACTAAAAATACTTTTTTTTAATTTTCAGTGTTCCTTTCTAAGATTTACAGCACATCTTGGTAGTCAGTCTAAAAAGTCTGTATAGAAAACATTTGAAATCATTTCCCTTTTACCCTGTTAACCTCACAATGCCTTCATTTATGACATCATAGTGCTCACCATGACAACAGACTGTGATGTCACAAACAACAGTTGTGTGTTTAGCAGGGGAGAGTTAGAAACTATACATACTGAAAGACTCAGTGAAATAATTGCTGCATTATCTACAATATTTAGTAGACCAACCACAGGGGGAAGTAAAATATATGTATATAACTAGAAAGCGGTAAAGTTAAAACATAATTGTTGTAAATCTTGTGTTTTTTCAGATTTTTATTGTAATAGTTGCTCTTTAAGTCCTGAAATGTGGAGCTAAAGCAAACTGAGCTGTTCTCTGGGTGGTTAGAGGACAGCGGCTGAAGCATTTTCTGTAATAAGGGGATACATGATGGGCAGCAATGTGATAGCTGAAATATCAGCATGAGTGGCAAGTGAGCTCAGGGTTACATGGAGCCACGAGTGATTTAACACTGGGCACAGCTGCCATGAGTGCTGATATTTCAGCTATCACATTGCTGCCCAGCCCATATCCGTTTTATACAATAGCAGTGTATTTTGTGCCATTTTTTTTTGTTTGACACAGTTATCACACTGTGATACTGTAATCAAAGGGTGATAACCTGGAATTTTCACACTGTGATGATGTAATCAGAGTATGATAACTGGAGTTGTCAGTCTGCAGTGAGAATACCCGTTTTTTTCTAATGAGTTATCTGCTCACTCCTATTGTATAATGCTTGTTATCAGAGGTGTCCAGAGTATTTGTCTTCTTTACTCTGTTTAACTTCATCCCCGTATTCATGGGGTTAGCGCCCTACCACCTGCATCAACCTTTGGATGCAATGTGCTCTGGGCTGCTCCCTGATAGTCTGGTAAGGGGTCAATTCCTTAGTTACTTTATGCATGAGGAATGGTTTTGGACTGGTCAACCAGGAATGCTCGACAAATCTGAATAGCTCTGGTATTTGGTGAGGGAGTGGAGATTACACTTCTGGCAGGACTAGAAGCTATTCCTTTCCATGCAAACTGTTTGGTTTCTGTTTGAGAAGCAAGGGTGGGAGGAGGAGGTTTCACTTAAATGCCTGGCCGGACAATTGCAGG
Source organism: Neoceratodus forsteri (assembly GCA_016271365.2). NCBI lineage: Eukaryota > Metazoa > Chordata > Ceratodontiformes > Ceratodontidae > Neoceratodus > Neoceratodus forsteri. Next base: position 107,081,237 of record CM057450.1, on the reverse strand, counting down.
TTTCCAGGAACTGTTCCTGACATTTGCGTAATGAATGCTCCACTGAATCAAACTTGGGGAAAAAAGCTAATTGTTTTCACTTTGCTTTTAAGTTTCTCATTGGTTGGCCTCTTTTTTATTTACTTTTTTATAGATCTCTGTAGGTACACGTTTTCTTGCTTTCAGATGGGACTGCTCTGTTACACTGAATGAGTCTGATAGAGAGGTAGTGCCATTGCGTTGGCCTTGCAGTGCAGGTGTGATGTGTTTGCACCAGGTTCCATGAACTCAGCATGTGGACTCCTCCAAAGCTTGAGCCTATTATCCAGAGGCATAAGGAATTGCTCCGTCTGAGATGGGGGTAAACTTTGGGACTGGCACCTCTAAATCAGAAGTGGCCCTAGGCGTGGGAGTTGGTAGGGAATGTCCGGGTGAATGGTTTGCTCTGCACAGGGCTCAGTCTACAGTACCACCCCTGCTGTGTAACCTCGCTCCTGACAATCCAGTCTGAGTTTTTGAGTTTCAGTGTTAAAATCTTCCTGTATAGTACAGTTTCACCACAATCGGAGAAAACTGACCATTCTGAATTGCTGTTAGAATGCTTTTCACTATCTCTTGCGTGTTGTTCACGACTAATGTTTAGATTACAATTTCTGATTTCTATTGGGAAGGGGTTTTTATAACATTGTTATTCAAAATATTTGTTTTTATGGCACTTAGTATTTTAACATAGAAATGCTAATGCTTTCTGTACTATCAATATGCCAATATTTATTATGCTGGACCTTTAATTCAGAGGCGTATACTCTAGCTAGCTGTTGTGAACTGCACTTCACCCAGTGGAAGCCTTATAGTGAGGTAAAACTGGTGCAGTTTCCTACCAGGCAGAAGCAGATATGATGATAAGAAAGTAATAGGACATGACAGAGCACTGGTCATCTGGAGTTAATGCAGGTCCTGGTGCACAGTGAAGCAAGAGACACTTGCCTCAAGTGCCTTTAGCATCTGGAACTAGAAGTGTATTAACTCCAGGCAACTAATGATCTGGAGTGTCTTACCACATTTATAAAGTGAGTAGACTGAAAAACAAGTTAAAAAATATATTTTTTTAACTAAAACCAGGTCTTTTCATTTGTTGATAATAACTAACAAATGGTTGTACCTCCCACCTGTCAAATATCTGTCTTGCCACATATTCAGTAGGTGGAATGTTTGTTTATTATGAAATACAGGAATACAAACTTCTGCAGCATTCTTCTGGTCACATGTTTACCACACACACACACACACACACACACACACACACACACCAGAAGGCCTAATATGGAGTCAAGGTCTGGATCTGTGGTGCAGCAAGCAGCAGAGATTGCCCTAGCAAGTTGATAAGGATAGGAGAGGATTTTTTTCACAGTTAGCATAGAAACACCAGGAACTAAAACTGTGAATAGTACCTAATTTTCAATATATGAGTGTAAGGAGGGGATCATGACAGAATTCAAGGCCATTTAACTTTTCTATGGCCTTGTTGAAAGTTTTGGTGGCAGGCGTTTTTGTGGCGGCAATGAGGGATGAGTGAAGTGGCTCATGAATTCTTTATGTGATTTGCTCACATTTCAAATCCCACTGCCTGAACTTGTCCCATCCTGTGCATTTTGTAGGATTAACATGAGGATCTCAGAATTTATTTAGCCAATCAGAAAGAAGAAAATTAATATATTTTAGAAAGCTCTGTAATCTTTCTGCCGTCTTTCCTGTTTGGAATAAATTAAGGTGATGGCAGTGCTGACTTGGTTCTTTCTTTCTATGTTTACATATTGCTCTGGGCCAGGGCTATAGTAGGCACTAGGACACTTTCACACTTATGTTTACACTGGCACATAAGTGTGGCCTTAAGCTACCCATGATTGATGACATGCAGCTAGAGGCTGTTGCAGAAGGATGCAGTCTGGAATTAGCTAATGGCCAATGTCTGACCATGAAATATCAGGTGCCAGCCATTATCAGATCTGTTGTCATGCTTTGAAGAACATTGCCAGACAGTGACCCTATCTCAGACCTGTTGATCTATGCACAGTTGTGTAGGTCTTTGTTTCCTCTAGACTGGACTACTGCAATGTGCTTTGTAACATCCTAGTCCAGAACACGGCAGAAAGGCTTCTGATTTCCACTCAGAAGAAAGAACATATAGCACCATTGCTATGAGCTCTGAGTTGGATGCCAGTTACAGCTGCAGCCAGTGGCAATTTGCAATATTATCCAGGTATCATATATCATAATATACTGTGATATGTCACAGGAAATTCTATTCATTTTGAAGGGATTTCCTGGGACATATTGCAATTCACTAGAAAAATACCACCAACAGCTTAATCTGGTTCAAGGTCAGCTGGCATTAATCTGTATCCTCCCCCTCCCCTGGGTCGTGCCTGAAAAAAGGCAGGATTTGTCTAGTGCACTTACCGGGTCAACAAAAACTAACTAACCAAATAAATAAAGAAATGAATATATCACAATATATCTGGATGTACTGCTACATGTCACTGGCTGTAACATGGGTGATGGGTGAACTACAAGGTTCTTTTATTAATTTATAAAGCTTTGAATGACCTGGGATCTGAACATCTCTGTGAGCTCCTGACCCTGAACACTCATGCTGCCAGGGGATGAGGACCATGTAGCTAGGGCTTCTCAGTGGGCCATCATCCCGATTGAAGTCTGATGGTGATCAGGCTTTTGCGGTGGCTGCCACAGTTCTGTGGTAAGTGGATATCTGCTTGGCTACCTTGCCAAACATTTTCAAACAGAGATTATAAAAACACTTTTTGTGCCAGGGCTCCCCCTGTCCTACTTAAACCTGAATGGTCACCTGTCTTAGTGACTGCTCATTTATTAATGTGTAGGTATATTCCTAGATCTGCACAGTACACACAAGTGTTATATATTTGTTCATTTGATGGTTCTCCCCCTCTTCTGTGCATCGCATTCAGTGCTCTGAGCCCTAGAAGGAAGCTTAGGTAAATAAAGAGCTACTCCTATTTCACTACTAGAACTTCAGGTGGTTTGGGAAATGACTTTTAAACTTGTGCATTTCCTAGGTTGTGCTTAAAAACCTTGGCTATCCAAGGGTTAATCAGAAAACTGGTAGCTGCATCATGAATTATGTAGAATTCACGGGCAGGTGATGACTTTCAGGTAGCCTGCTAGATTTTGTACCCTTTGTAATAAAATGTTTCGTTTTCGCTACTAATATTTATAATCAAGACAGTTTGAGGTATTTACAAGACAAACATTTCTAACCCAGTAGGTGAGCAAGATCTAAAATGGAAAGTGTAAGACAGCCATTTGTGATGCAGGCAGGGAGGTAACGGAGTTTATACAAACAGAATAATGTTTGCGTTTGGTATTTGATTTTTTTCTTACAATAGTTCCATTCCATGTTTTGACATCAGTCACACGAGCCCTAGCAACAGGCTCAAACAGCACATCTTTGCATAGGCTCCTTTCTTGAGCACATTTTCACGTTTTGTTATATTCTTCTTATCCTTACCTGTCTAGCCATGCCTCCTGCCCTATCAAACTGCCAACTCAATTCCCAACATCCCCCCAGCAATCACAGCTTCCAGAGTGGTACCAAGGGATCCGTGGCAGGGAAGACCATGTGTGATGGCTTTCTCCTTAACTGAGGCAGCCGTTCATTCCCAGTTTTTCCTCCCTGCCTTACATGCTTGAAAAGTACCATTGTCCCACAGTTGCATAATCTGGAGTGTCTTATTATGATTGTTAAATGGTATCTCTAATTTTTATTATAAAAAGTAAGTAATGAGGTTCAGAAAGTTACAAATATCTGACCTGTGCTGTTGTGCTGGAATAACACTCATGTGATCTCATCTTACCAATCAGGAGTCTTGGTTTCTCTTGTACATTTTGTATTTACTTTTTAGCAGTTGAGCATTTAGCTGTAGGTCACTAGTGAGTTCAACTAGTTCGGCAGCATCATCGGGACAGGAAGAACATGTGGTTCACAGGTTACAGCACAGGGCTGTGAACCAAGAGATCTCTGGCTCAGATCCCAATGCAACCACTGGCTAACTGTATGCTCTTAAGCAAGTCATTTGACTTTTCTGTGTCACAGTCCTCCCAACTTCAGAACTGGAGACAATCGGGACCACACTGAAAGCATGATTTTGCATCTTGGTTGGGCTGTCCTGGATAGGAAAATCTTTTTTTGCATCCAACACTATCTCCAGTCATAAAAAACACTAGTGCTGAGTGAAAAATGTTTCACAAAATATACATGAATCAGATCCCAAATACAGTACAACCTTCATTATCCACATACTCTGAAAAATATCGATTTGCTCAGATAATTGAGCTATCTCTTTTGTTGCAAGTTCTTAAAATACAGCACAACATGTTTCACACAAATAGCATAACAGTATTTCTATCAACAATGTGACTTATATACACTTCAGAGGTACATTAGCATGAGGTGGACTGGATCCCAGAAATAAGGGTGGTGATGACCAGAGAGGAATGGTAGCTGATTCACAATATGTGTTAATGATTGCTTCCTATTTGCTCTTTTTAGGATTCAATATTTCGCTGACAGCCACATATCATGGGTTTGACGCATCAATCTATGTGTCCAAAGGCTGCCCCACAAGCACCTGTGAAGGGGTGGAAATTCTAAAGAAATTATTTGTGAGTATATATATATATATATATTTTTTTTTAATAAAAATATGCTGTTTGTGTAGCAGTTTCTCCCTATGGCATGTGATAAGCAAAAAGTAGCATATGTAGCTGTGTTGGCCTGTTGAAAATTAAAGCGCTAATGTGCTGTCTAAAATTAGTATTAGTTTTTAAAAGCAGTCAGTGATTACCTTTTATATCTACGTTACTTTTTCCCCTTAGGTTAATAAGAAGTTGTTTTACCTGATGTTAGCAGGTGTAATGTATGTAACAGCACTCTGTTTGGCAGCTGACATATCTAGCTCTGTTTTTCCCAATACATAATCAACATTGTGATCTCACTGACTGTGACATCACATCTGCACAGGAAAAGCCACTTATGTCGCTGCCAAGTCAGTCACCAATGATGTCACAGTCAGAGAGGTCATAGTGCTGGTGATATAATAGGAGGAAAATAACTAGACATGTCAGCTGCCAGGTAGGGTGCTATTCCACACATCCAACATAATACTGTCACACAGAAAACTTTCTAATGAGTAAAATGAAAAGGAAAAAGACTTCAGAAATAATAAAGATACAGTTTAGTATTTCTTGAACTTTGTAACATTTTTATGTCTATTATTTTTGATTCTACTAGCTTCACATCAAATGGAGGTCTGTACATTGATCAAAAAGTTGCTTTCTGACAACTTCGCTATTGAAGGTGATCTCTTTCAAACACAACGTTTGTTTGCTACAACCAAATGACAAGTCGTTATTAAAGGTATCAAAGGTTAGAACTGTGATGGGTCAAAACACTTCAAACTTTGTGGGATCAGAAGCTCCCGAGTGGATTGCAAGCCAGCCTGGGGTGGGAGACATCTGGGTTCTGCAGTGGTCCCCATGGTGAGCGGGGGAGCCTGCTCCTTCACTGGAGGTGGTGTGAGTCCAGCATGCACTGCTGCAGCTGAGGCACTGCTCAACGTCAAGGGAGAGGGGCAGGACTGGAGAAAGGGCTAAGATCCAGAAAAAGATGGGTACCTTGAGCCATCTACATGGCTGCCTTCAGCTCATCTGGCTTTGCACCATGTAGATCCCCACTGGCTTGATGACAGGATGAGGAAGCGACAGAGCTGGGGACCATCAGGGGCCTGAAGTAGGAGTGGGTGATGGCTATAAGGGCCAAAAAACTTGGTAAACAAAACAAAAAAATCTTATTAGGACCAAAGATGTGGAATGATCTTCCTATGAATTTATGGGGTATTAGTGAATAATTAACTTTTAGGAAAAGTATTATTAAACATTTGAAAGCAAAATTTATAGGTACTTGTTTCAAGTTGCAATTAGGGTAGATTGTGGTATCCACACCTCCAGGAGCTGTAAGGCCCTTAACCTGTGCTGTCAGGCCTCATTATGTTCCTAACACCCCACACCTGGTCAGGTCTTATTGCTTACATTCCTATTATGGCTCGGTACAGGTTTTACATGATAGAACTGTTTGCATTCCAGTATTTATGGATGCATTGTAAACTGTGTGTCCTGGTTGTAAAATGTTCTATGTATACAATTGCGAAAACCATATAGAATAAAACAAACTGAATGGCTGACTGAAACAGAAGGATGTTGAAACCTGAATAGATAATTTGTTAAGTGGCATTCGTGAGTGTGTGAAGGTTTCAGGCTGTAAGGTGGCTGTAGACTTATGGCGCAGTAAATAAATTACTGCTAAAAAAGAAGCTGGGACTGAAAGGAAATGTTTCTAGTCTGAAATATTTGGCAATCCATATGACTGAAAGCCTGGAAGACATGTTGGGCAACAGTTTATTTTGTCATCGTAGACCGCTGTGTGACCTCATTAACTGGCCAAGTCAGTCAAGCAGGCATGGGTACCTCGGACTATCTTTGTTGTGTCAGGAAAGTCCCTGATTCTATCCTAGCCCCCCTCACACAGTCAAGCAGTGCCTACTCACTCCATTCAATAGCAGAATTCACCTTCTCAATTCTCAGGATTAAGCATGAATATGGTAGAAAGGTATTTTCATTTCTAGTATCAGACACCTGGAACAAGCTCCCTCTTCAGCTGTGGAATGCTTCTAGTTTGCAAGCGTTTTTTTTTTTACTTGAGGTTTACTAGCTTTGACAGACAAGCATACAAGCAGTAACAGTAACACATACTGTAGCTGTGGTTAAACCTGTGTGGGTGTACAAAGGCTAAAGATGAATTTTGACTGCAAAAGGCTGCTGTGGGAATGTATTCAGCTCAATCCTGTGCAAATTATTACATTCTTGTACATTGTACACCTTGTATTCCTGCTCTTTAGCTAGACATTTATCTGAATTTACACAGCAGAATAAATCTGAAAGAACGAGTCTGGCAAAAACCTCTAGCATCACTAAATTCAGAATTTGGATCAGCAAATCCCCAATCAGCAACGTGCCAAAAATTAGACTGCATGTTACTTTGTTTAAAAGTTACAAGTCATTTTGCAACCCTAATTTCATGATCTGTTCAAAACAAACTCTGGTCAGAGCCAATATGGCTGTGGAGAGCTTTTAGGAGAGGCAAAAGCAGTGAACAGAACATGCTGTGCTCTTACTGCACAGGAGTCAGCCGTGATACTGCAATAATTACAGTACTGAGTATACGTGATACTCACACATGTGCAGTTTACCTCAGAGTCAGCCTTGTGCAACATAGCAGTGCTGAGTTAACTATGTGTAACAACCCAGTCCCCTCGGGTTACTAGAATCCCATTAGTACTAGTCTTAGGCAGGTAGGAAAAGGCAGCTGGTGGGAAGGTCATTAGGAGCTCTCTACATAATGACATCATTGTTTACTCAGCTAACCTGGAAGAAGGATGATTATGTCATTTGGAACTTCCACCAACAGCATAACTGTATTAGAGTCAGCTGCTCTTGGGGAGCTTAGAATGTTCATCAGTAAATTCAAGTGTGGCAGTTAGACTGGCAGGAGGTCTGCCACGGGGGCTCTGTTATAGGGAGTCCTGGTATTTCTCACCCTAGTTTGGTAAAATCTTTAGTTTGTCTGAAGGTATTTAGTTTCAGTCCAGGGGGATCTAAGGGGCAACCCCCTGAAGTTCACAGCTGCCTTAAGGAAGAACAATAAGTAGAATCTGACAGCTACCAGAGAAAGAAAGGTGCCTTTTGTTCTTTCCATGACTGGGAGGAAGGAACAACTTATCTGTGAGTACAGAATTTGAGACTACTCTCTGAGGGAGTTGTCGGAGGTGTATGTGCCCTAGATAAGGCTAGATCACACCGATCAGGACCCCTTTCAACACAGCCTTGCTGAATTTAAAGTTAAAGTTGGGAGTCTTTCGCAATTCATTGGGGATTGGAGACTCATTTGGTGGAACCCTGAAGGAATGGCAGAGGTTGTTTGGGGCAAAGGGTGAGGAACGCCATCTGGAGTTTCAGGCAGGGCTAAGTGATTTGTGGATGGACACCAGTGTTCCCTGAGCAATGACCATGTACGAGGAGGATTTTAAAGTGTGTGGCACATCCCACATATAATTACTTTGGAAATGGAAATGTGTGGAAAATGTTTAAAGTGTGTGGAATATCCCACAGATATGCACTTTGGAAGAGAGTTAGAATGTTTTTTGTGGAAAACACTACTGCCTAGCAAAGTGTCCTGTAAAAGAGAGTGTGCTTTGGACATTCCACTGATTGCTTCTAGTGTGAACGTTATTGGGGCCCCTCAGCAGTTAGGTCTAGCATATGCCTAGCATCCTCTCACTGGACCTGGTTGTAAATAAAAAGGTCCATTTTAGTATGTACTTCCACCCCATCCTCTAGATAATGAACCTGGTATACACTCCATAGCTAGGGGTGGTACCATGAGTGTAGCTCTTCCAAAAGAAAATTGGTGGTTTATGGATGTACACCAGTGTTTCCTGGGCAATGTCCATGCACCAGGAGGATTTTAAAATGTGTAGCACATCCCACACTTGGAAATGGAAATGTGTGGAAAATGTTTAAAGTGAATGGCACATCCCACAGATATACACTTGAAAGAGAGATAGAGATGTTCTTTTGTGGAAAACAGTACTGCCTAGCAAAGTGTCCTGCAAAAGAGAGTGTGCCCGTATTGCAATGACAGACCTTTGGGGGACCACCCTTGCTTTAAGTAACATCTGTAAATAAAGCCATACTGCAAAATCCCAGTTCTAGGGACATGGATATGTTGTTCATCCACACTTATTGGCAGGTATCCTTGCCGCTTTAAATCTTGCCGGAAGGTCTTCAAGCTGGCTCCTCCCACCCACCCGGGTGGTATAACTCTCGGCTCCGCCCCATGACGCCAGATCTTCCTTACCGCTTGGAAGCTCAGGTTCCCTCCTTAACGCTCTGCATTTGCGACTGGTTCCTATTTCTTCCGTTTTGCGAATTTGAAAGTTTTTTGCTAAAAAGACTTCGGTCTTCGATCCCTCGCGGCTGCGATGGACAAATCGACTCCCGGTTTTCGGAGATGCCCCTGCGGGCAGAAGATGTCTCGGACGGATCCACACTCCACGTGTGTCTACTGTTTAGGCCTTGAGCACGACCGCAGGACTGCGACCTGTGCTCTTCCTTCTCGGCCCACGCCTCAAGACCGTAGCGCCCGATTGCAACCGGGCCATCCTGAGCAAGCGCTTTCCTCCGGTGAAGCTCCATGATGCCCGGTCGGCGGTGTCCGCGGGCGGCGGGCTCGGCGGATCAGCTCGAGCAGATGATCGCCTCGAAGAGGAGGCGGGCGGGCCGTATCTTCCTCGGGCCATGCATTTATCCTCTCTCTCTGGGTTCTTCCTACAGCTTCATTTAAGGAGCTTTGTCTGTCCCTCTCCACTAGGGAGAAGGCCAACGCCTGCTGGACCTTTTCCTCGGTCCGAAAAGGGACAAAGGTAAATCCCTCGTCGACGCCTCTTGGGAGTGGAAGGTCCTCTCCCGAGTCGAGGGCATCACGACTTCGGTCGACCGCCGCTTCGCCACTGGCCTCACGGTGCTCCCGTCCAGGTCAGTTGACTGAGACTCCTGTCGACAGTCGTAGATTTTCTCGACCGCTGGATGGGCTGTCGCCTATAGAAGCCAAGATTCCTCTCTCCCCGGTTCCCCCGGGGGGAGTTGAGGATCCCGTGGGCTTGCCTATGCCTCCGGTTCCGGAGCCCTCGGATGAACCCTCCGAGCCGAAGGAAGTGCCGGTTCCTGCCGACACTTCCCCGCACCGACCTTGGAAGAGCCGAGGCTCTCAGTCTCGGTCTCGGACTTCTTCGCGGTCCAGCCGATCCCGCCGTCATAGGCGGTCTTGGTCTCGGCACCACGGTAAGCTGCGTCGCTGCTCATCCTCGTCCTCCTCCTCGGACGAGGGGAGGCTTCGGCGTAAGTTACGTCGACAGTACGAGGACCTCATGTGGCAACAGCTCCTCCTGACCGGAGAAGCCGACGCAGTCGCCTCCCCGCCATTAGTTGCTGTCACCGAGCGCCGACACAACCCCTCGACTTACCGAGGACTGCACCCAGGCCGGTTGTTCGCCAAAACCAGCTGCTCCACCGATTCCGTGGAACCTCCGCCTCCACAGCCACTATTTGGGGCTCCACCAGGATTCTCGGTCGGCTAAGGTCTACCCCATCGGCTGTCGGTTACCCTCACTCCCGACCAACCTCGGCAGGTAGAGGGTGGCTCAGGCCAGAGGCAGCTCTTCGAGGACTCGTCCGAGTCCGAGGATAATTCCTCCTTTTTCTCCAAGCGACTGGACTTGGAGTCCTCAGGAGGACAGTCAATGGACGATAGCCCGTCGTCCTTCCTAGGACTGCTTTGGCTCATCTCGGAGTCCACCGGGATGAAGCTCAAACCCATTTCCAAATGGGCCAGGTATCCCCTCACGGAGATTCTGGACTGAGGGGATTCTCCAACGGAGGCCTTTCCGGTAGCCGAGGCCATAGTGGGTCCGGCCCTGGAGCTTTGGCAGCACCCTACTTCCTGTCCTGCGCCTTCGGCCAGGATGGCCAGGAAGTATACGGTCCCTACCGGTTCCCTGTCCAGTTTTTCGGAGCACCCCTCTGCTGAGGGGTTGGTTACCAACAGCGTTTTCCGGCGCGCCAGCAACGCCATGGATGTGGACAAACCTCCCGACAAGGAATCCAAGAAATTGGATTATGTCGGGCGAAAAGTCTATGCTGCGTCCTCTCTCGGCCTTCGTCAGGCCAGTTCGGCCATCCTCATGGCACATTTTTCTCATGCCCTGTTGGGCTCCCTGGATGAGGTCATTCCTCATCTCCCCGCGGATCTGCAGACTACGGTCAAGCAGGTGCGGGACCAGGGCAGGGCAGTGGCCAAACAGCAGCTCCAGACTGCTTTGGATATGGGGACTCATGTGCCCAGGTCGGTGGCGGCCGCGGTGGCTATGCATCGCTGGCTTGGCTGAGGATATCCACCTTTACCGGATACCCAGCACAAGTTGGCGGATGTTCCCTTTTTGGGGACTGACCTCTTCGGCCCTGGGGTGGAAGGTCACCTGCAGAGGATCGAGAAGTCCAATGCTACCTTGGACTCGGTCTATTCCGCTCAGAAGGACAAAGGCCGCAAACCACAGCCTAAGCCCTTTCATCCTTCTGCGCCCCCGGCGCGCCCGGCCCAGCAACGTCAGGGCCAGCAGGCTCGGCCTTGGCATCCCAAACCCAAGCTGCCAGCTTCCTCTAACAGGAGGCAGGGAGGAAAAGGCCCAGGAGCTCCCTCGGCTGGTCCCTCCTCCAAGCCTGCCCAGTGGCGGGCTGAGGGTGTCGCCCCATCCCCATCACCTACCCTGGGTCCCCGTGGAGGCGGCTCTACACTCCGTTCCACCTGGTCCACTGTTACCATGGACAGGTGGGTTTGAGGTGATGGGAAGAGGCCTGCCTCTAGAATTCGAGCAGGCACCGCCCTTCAGAGCCGTTGCCCCTCGGGGTCCCCAGCCTCGCTGGCGGCTCGTCGAGCCGACATCACTCTCCTCCTCCAGAAGGAGGTGATAAGAGAGGGAGGACCCTCCTTCAGACCAGGGTTTGTGTCCAGGTACTTCCTGGTTCCGAAGCGGACGGGGCTGGCGCCCATTCTGGGCTCACGACCTAAACAAGTTCCTAAGGTCTCGAACCTTCAGGATGGTCACTCTGGCTCAGATAATACCATCCTTGGACGCGAGCGTGTGGTTCTGCTCTCTGGATTTGCAGGACGCGTTTTTTCACGTCCCTATCCGTCCGTCTCACCAGAGATTCCTTCGCTTCCGAGCGGAAGGATCCCTTTTCGAGTTCCAAGCCATGCCCTTCGGCTTGTCTCCAGCTCCCAGGGTCTTCACCAAATGCATGGCACTGGTGACAGCATTCCTGCAGCGCTGAGGGTTCCGGGTGTACCCTTACCTGGATGACTGGCTGATAGCAGCTCCCTCCAGGCAGGAGGTGGAGTGGTCCAGAGATCTGGCCCTCCAGGTCTGCTCTCAACTAGGCCTCCTTATCAACGAGGCCAAGTCGGAACTTGAGCCGAAGCAGGTGATTCTGTTCATCGGGTGCAGCTCGACTCTCTTCGAGCCAGAGCCCGGCTCCCGGCGGACAGGGCCGAGGTTCTTTCCTCCTTTGCCCAATCATTTCTGGTTGGGCAATTGCGCCCTGCCCGGGACTTCCTGCACCTCCTGGGTCTCATGGCGGCCTGCACCAGCGTGGTCCGTTGGGCACGCTGGAACATGCGTCCCCTTCAATGGGCACTGGCCAGCCAGTGGTCACAACGCTGCGATCCTTTGGACCAGCTTGTGTCGGTGACACAGGGGATGTGGAACGCTCTCCAGTGGTGGATCGTTCCAGGTCATTTGCAGGAGGGCATCCCGTTCGTCCGCCCCGAGCCGACGGTCTCTCTATCGACCGATGCCTCGCTGATGGGTTGGGGTGCCCATCTGGGGAACACCGGGCCCACGGCCTCTGGTCCCTGCGGAGTCCGATGCCATCAACCTGCTGGAGCTCCAGCGGTCCGCCTCACTCTCACCGCCTTTGCTCCGTTCCTCCGGGGTCAAGTGGTCCGAGTCAGACGGACAACACCACGACCATGTACTATCTAAACCGCCCAGGCGGGGACGCGCTCCATGCTTCTATGCAAGGAAGCTCTCCCATTGGTCACTCATCGCGCAGCCTGGAGGCGGATCTCCTAGCCATTCATGTGGCAGGAGCCTCCAACACCCTGGCCGATGCCCTGAGCCAGATAGGGCTGCATCCCACGAGTGGTCTCTCCTGCCAGAGGTAGTACAGCATCTGTTCTCCCATTGGGGCACACCTCAGGTGGACCTGTTTGCCTCCAGGAGAATGCGAGCTGAGACTGTTCCATGCCCGCCCCTCAGCAGGGGCTCACTGCAGGGATGCCTTCTCGAGGCAGTGGACCCCGGGCCTCTTCTACGCCTTTCCCCCATTTCCCTTGATCCACAAGGTGCTTCTCAAGGTGAGGAGGGACAAGGCGCAGGTGATTCTGATAGCCCCAGACTGGCCTCGCCAGTTCTGGTACCCAGATCTCCTCAGTCTCAGCTCCAGGACTCCGCGGCAGCTTCCAGCTCGCCCGGACCTGCTCTCAGTCAATCAGGGGAAGGTGTTCCATCCGGACCTTCAATCCCTGCACCTGACGGCCTGGTTCCTGAGCGGCTAGAGTTCCAGGCCTTGGGTCTTTCCGCCGAGGTCCTCAATGTAGTTGAGGCGTCCCGTAAGGAGTCGACCAGAAAATGCTATGCCTTCAAATGGAAAAGGTTTTCCATTTGGTGTCAGGGCAAGGGCTTGGACCCTTCCTCCTGTTCCTTGGCAAGCATCTTGGACTATTTATGGTCCCTTTCTAATCAAGGGCTTAGGTCGATGACCCTAAGGGTGCACCTGGCAGCCATCTCTGCTTACCGGGCGCGGGCCGGGAAGCAGTCGGTGGCGCAGGAGAAGGTGGTCTGGCGCTTTTTCAAAGGCCTTGATCACATTTCCCCTCCGGTGCGAGAACCTCCACCTCCGTGGGATCTACTGCTGGTACTGGCAAAGCTCATGGGCAAGCCATTCGAACCTATGCACAGGTGTGCTCTCTCACCTGTCGTGGAAGACCGCCTTCTTGGTGGCTATCCGTCAGCCAGAAGGATGGGAGAGCTCAGGCGTTTTCCATCGAGTCTCCTTATCTGGTCTTCCACAGGGACAAAGTTGTCCCTTGCCCCACCAAATTCCTTCCGAAGGTGGTGTCGGAGTTTCACCTTAACCAGGTGTTGACTCTGCCGGTGTTCTACCCCAATCACACCTCGGAGGCCGAATATAGGCTCCATACTTTGGACCCTAGAAGGGCGCTCGCCTATTACAAAGAGCGCACGGCTGAAATTGGGAGAGGTTCAGCCAGCTGTTTGTCACCTACACTGAAGCCGCATCTGGCAGACCGCAGCCAAGCGGACGATAAGCAGGTGGGTCACCTCCTGCATAGATCTCTGCTATAAGTTGACGGGCATGGAGCCTCTCAGAGGATAAGAGCTCATTCTACCTGCCATACTGCTGCATGGTGGCTTGCTTCCAGGGACGTCCCTATCCAGGAAATCTGCAGGGCTGCTACCTGGAAGTCAGCAAACACCTTCATTACCCATTACCACATCGACCTTGAGTCACCCGGGATGCTGGTTTTGGGGCCTCAGTTCTCAGTCTCTCTTTCCCAAGTAAGTATTTGGGGTGTCGTCTTGCCTCCTCCCTCCCGGAGAACTGCTAGGAGTCTGCCAATAAGTGTGGATGAACAACATATCCATGTCCCTAGAAATACAGGTTACTCACCTGTAACAGGAGTTCTAGGAATGGTATATGTTGTTCATCCACACGACCCACCCGACCTCCCTGGCTTCGACGCACAACCTGAGCTTCCAGCGGGCCAGATCTGGCGTCATGGGGCGGAGCCGAGAGTTATACCACCCGGGTGGGTGGGAGGAACCAGCTTGAAGACCTTCCGGCAAGATTTAAAGTGGCAAGGATACCTGCCAATAAGTGTGGATGAACAACATATACCATTCCTAGAACTCCTGTTACAGGTGAGTAACCTGTATTTACTGCTGTGGACATTCTGCTTATTGCGTCTAGTGTGAATGTTATTGGGGCTCCTCAGCAGTTAGGTCTAGCATATGCTTAGCATCCTCTTCCCTAGACCTGGTTGTAAATAAAAAAGGTCCATTTTAGTATGTACCTGCCCCATCCTCTAGATAATGAGCCTGGTATGCACTCCGATGCTAGGGGTGGTACCATGAGTGTAGCTCTGCCAAAAGAAAATTGTATTCCATGTAGTTGTCAATAGTTCTTAAAAGGGGGTGTGCCAGCTAGCCAAAGGTGGTGTGGGGGTTACGTACATATGCATGATACTCGTACATGCACAGTTTAAATCTGCACCACCATGTTGCACAGGGCGGCTGTCACATCCGCACTTGTGGAAAGGAAAAGTAGTGTGCCAGGAAGGGGGTATGTTTATGCAGGCCACAGAGGGCAAGGGCTGCATAAACAGAATCACTGGAAACTATGCTGTATCACAGGCCAGAACGTAAGACAGCGGTCTGGTTACATGTTTTCACAGTGCTCTTTTACAAATCTGATGATGGCATAAGATTTGTGGAGCTTGGCCCATACAACTGTAAAAATCAGACTCAGGAGGAGACTATTAACACACTAGAGATCTGGTCTTGGATTTGCGCGTCATCACAGTCACTTTCTCATTCTTTTCTAAGTAGTAATATCTGGTAAATGCGCCTTAACCATATTGATCTCAGTGCTGGTAGACTACTTCTGGTTTTCCCCTGGTTGTATTAGGAGAAGGTAGTAGCAGTTTTGAAGTGGTTGCTGCCAGTGGTGGCATGCTCTGAAAAAAGTGGTCCCCATGCTCGTTTGTACATTTTAGAAATGACCCTTTGAGTTAAAGGGGAGAGGAATTGATTACTTATGTACATCTGTTTAAAATGTCTCTATTTTTGTAAATTATATTTATACCTCTAAAGGATCCCTATTTTAACTGTGCCTGAATAAAAGCTGAAGCTGTCAATTGTGTTTTGTTTTGGTTTTAGATTTATAGAACTGTTATTTAATATAGCAGCAGATTAGGTATATATGACACATGTTGATGCATAGATGTATTGGGATAACAGTATCTGAATTACAAGAGAGTCTGCATTAGGTCTGGGTTTTGAATGTACACATACGCTAGTCACTTGTTACAGAATTGTAGATATATCATGTTTAAGACAGTATATGTTTGACTGTTCATGACTAACATGGACTTATTGCACACAGAGTTTAAGAAAAATGTATCTGAACAGCACACTGTGTAAAATTTGATTGACACCACTGTGTGAAACAGCTCGAATGCTTAACTTACAGTAGGGCAGGTTGTCTTCTAACCTGTTTTTTACTTAACACATATATTTGTTCATATTTATAAGACATTTAACATTATTAAATATGCCACCTCAAAGAAAACTTTGAAAAACATAATAATTGGGTACAATTATGCTTGTATTCAATATATATTCTAGATTTCTTCTCCCCATTATTTATTACTGAGAAAATGTGCATGAATACATGATTTATATCCCTTGCAGTTATTTTAAAGTTAATCTGCCTCTATAGCTTACTCCCTACTTCAAGTCATAATGCTCTGTTTCGACATCACAATCTATTGCGATGAGAGTAACTGTGATGTCACAAGAAGTGCATTATGACCTCGGGTAGGGAGACAGCAACTGAAATTGATGAACTCTTCAGGAGCAAAATGCCTGTTTTCATATAAATGACCTCAGCAATAAATAATGGGGAGGAGGAATAAAGAACTAATGTAAAATACAAACTGAACTTTATCTAAATATTATGTTTTATTAAAGTTCTCTTGAAGGTGTCAGCTGCTCTTTAAGATTACTTTCCCTTGTGGTTTTAATTACTGTCATTTACTAATGCTAGCACAGACACACACAGTCAGTTTTTAAATGAAACTTCAGTTGGTTTATAGCTTGTCAGGGAGTGAACTTTCAAGTCAGTGGAATTTGACCTTGCTATCATTTTTTTTTGATGAAACTAATCCTGTGTTGGTGAAGTAATTTGCAGAGCTGAGGCTGTTTAGAAGTACAATAGGAGTTATCAATAGCTATGCTAAACAAATGTAAATATCTCTAAAAGTATACAACTTACGATAATAAACCTAAGTTGTTCAGGACAACAAGACTTTTCAAATGAGCATATTCATTAAGCTGCACAAATTATATTTTTTTAAACTATGGCCATCTGATAACCTGAATTTTCATTTTCATCATAATTGTCACCTTTCGGATGACTATATTTAAAACAATCTAATGAATTCAGATTAGTGACTACCCTCATTTGAAAGGTCATTTTGTCCTGAACAACTTTTATGTTGGTTGTAGATTGGTAACTTGTACACCTTCTGAGATATTTATATTTGCTTGGCATGACTCCTACTGTGTTCCCTCAGAGAAAAAAAAAATTTGATTGTTTGGAAGACCATATTTTACAAAATATAAAGAATTTAGAATTGTGACCACCCTCATGAGAAAGGTCTCCTTGCCCTGAACAACTTTCATGCTGGTTGTTTTTTTGCACCTTGAATAGTTTTAAAGATATTTAGATTTGTTTGGAAGGTGTGCACATTTGCTCTGAGAGAAAATCAGCTTGGAGTTCTGTGTCCATCATTCTAATTAAACAGAAAGAAGGGAGTATTTCTTTTAACTGCCATGGAGATTTGCAGAATGGAAGGATGAACTGAAAACTCCTAAAAGATGTGTTCCACAGAAGCACATTTTCTTCAAGGGAAAGCAGGATGGCTGTAGGCTCCACCCACAGCCATGAAAACCAGTTTCAGAGAAGTGCTGTTAGTGATGTCACAACCAGAACTGACAGACTAGTTCTCCTTGCAAGCTACTGCATAGGTTTTATTTCCTCTATGTTACTTAAAACTGCAGTTGTAGTAAACATTTGACAAAAGAAAAGCTGACATACATTTCCATAATATGCAGATGCAAGGTACTTAAAGCGACAGTGCAATGAAAAATGTTTTCTTCAAAAAAACCTAGTTTTAGTGATGATTAAGAAATTATTGTTATTATTTATTATTATTTAGCTTTTGTTGACCGGGTAAGTGCACTAGACAAATCCTGCCTATTTTCAGGCACGACCCGGGGAAGGGGGATACAGATGAATGCCAGTTGACCTTGAACCAGATTAAGCTGTTGGTGGTATTTTTAGTGAATGAGGAAATTTGGCCAGGACACCGGGGAAATTCCCCTACTCTTTTCGATAAGTGCCATGGGATCTTTAACATCCACCTGAACTACCACCAATCCAGGCAGATGGGACCTCGGTTTAACGTCTCATCCGAAAGACGGCACCTCAGAAGTGCAGCACCCCTCTCATGCTGCACTACAGTGTCAGTACTGGGATATTAACCCAAGTGCCAGATGTGGGAACTGAACCCACAGCCCTCTGATCTCCCGGCCTCAGAGGCGAGTGTGCTACCTACTGAGCCACTGACACTGACTGAAATGAATTAGCATACCTGTGAAATGTACTTGCCTTGGTGCATTCTATGCTGCACAGCTTGAGTCTTTTTTGATTGTTTCAAACCTAATCCTTTCCAGGTCTGCAATGCTATTTCTATGGAAAATGTGGCAGTCATCTTTTTTCTTGAGAAAAAAAAACTAAATTAAAACATTTATAAAACACTCACATTTTGGTTGAATTAGAAAACTGCACCACTAAATGAAATGAAAAAGTGCCTAGAATCTTTTATAGTAAAAAAAAAAGGTAGGGTCAAATTTTTGCCTAATTTCATTGTACTGCTGCTTTAAGAATGTGATGGGGGGAGTTGGAATGCACTGGCAAACATGGCTTTAGAATTCTAAAGTTATGTACGATTTTTAGAATACTGCAGGGATGAGATTTCAGAATGCCACCAGGTTGCAGTTGTGGAATGCAGCAATCTCAGAACATAGCTGGGACTCACAATTTTAGAATGTGACAGGGAGGCTGACATTCAGAATTTGGCTGTGTCATCAGTTTTTAGAATGTGGCAGACATACACATAGTTTAGGAATGTGGCAGGGATATGCAATTTCATAATGTGTCATGAATGCATACTTCTGGCATGTGGTTGTGATGCACAATTTCAGAATGTGGTGGGGATATCTGATTTCATATTGCGGTGGCCACATGCAATTCACCAATGTGGCATGGGCACAGAATCCCAGAATGTGGCAAGGATGCACAATTTCAGAATGCAGTGGGTGCATGTAGTTTCAGAATGTGGGAGGGATGCACATTTTTGGAATGTGGTGGAATGCATGATTTTGGAACACGGCAGAGAAATTAGTTTTTGAAATGTGATGGGTACACACAATTTTGGAATTTGGCAGGGATGCACAATTTCAGAATATGGCTTGAACATGCAATTTTGAAATGTGGCAGAAAAATGTATTTTCAGAATATGGTGGGGATAGCTGGCCCAGTGGTGCTGAGGTGCTGGAAGCCACAGCTCACACCATGCTGGTGACCCAGGTTTGGGAACAGACTCAGGCCACTGGGGGTCGGTAGGGGGAGGAATGGATTGAGCATCCAGAGAACTGTTCTCCTCTCCTGGGGTGGGTGGCCTGAGCTCCTTGCCACTTTTGCGGCTTCCAGTGGAGGCTGGGAGATTGCAGCTGATGTAGAGCATGCATTGGGGTATGGGAGCATTGGCAGATGTCCTGTGGGCGGGTGCAGAAGCACACCCATGCTGTGCTGGACGTCAGTGCATGTCCACACTCCCGGGGCAACTGAACAAGGAAAATTCCTGGCACCCAGGAAGGCAATGGTGGGTCCAGTGGTCAGCACCCACAATCACAGCTGGGTCTGCTCTGAGTCAGCCTCTGGATCTCCTCCTCACTGTGGATGCCCCTACTAGATTCTAGATATAGTGCCAGCAGGAGGTAAGGGGGTCCCACCTCAGGGGCTCAGAGCTGGGGGGTTGGGGGTTCGGTGGTGGAGTGGGTGTTCTCTAGACAGAAGTATGGTAAGGAGAGACATCAGGTGGTGTGGGACGTGGTCGGTCCCTGTGATTACACCAGAAAGAGACGTAAGGGACCAGTGTAAAGAGGTAAATAAAGTTCACACACAAAAAAAAAAGCATATGGTGGGGATGTGCAATTTTGGAATATGATGGGGGTGTACATGAAGGAATGTCACAAAGATAAGCAATTTTGGAATGTGGCAGTGGTACACACTTTTGGAATATGGTGGGAAGGTACAGTTTCAGAACGCGGCTGGGACACACAGTTCTAGAATGTAGTGTGGATGCTCACTTTTGGAATGTGGCTGGGAAATGCAAGTTGAGGATGGCCAAAATGCATCATTTTGGAATGTAGTGAGGATGACCATTTTTTAGGAATGTGATAAGGGTGTACAATATTGGAATGTAGCGGTGACACAATTTCAGAATGCAGCAGGGATGCACAATTTTGGAATGTGGCTGCCACACAATTTTGGAATGTGTTGGTGACACAGTTTCAGAATGTGGCATTGACAGGACATTGGAATGTGGTGGGGGTGTATAGTTTTGTAATGTGGCAGGAATGCACATTGTCAGAATGCTGCAGTGAAACACAGTCTTGGAATGTGGTGGGGCAATGCACAATTTTAAAATGCAGTGGATGTGTACAATTCTGGAATGTGGCAGGGAAAAGCAATTTCAGAATAAAATGGTTTGCCCTGTCACATTCCAACAGTCTGCATCCCCAATATATTCGGAAATTGTCAGCCCCTGGCAAATTTCTGTGTATGTGTCCTGCCTTATTCCGAGATAACATGCCCCCTACAAAATACTGAAATTGTGCAGCAGCTTAACATTTATTTATTGAAATGTTTCATCAGGAAGGGACGCTGAGCAACAAGTTGCTCATCTTCCGGTGCAACATTCCATAGCTTTATCCAGAACTACATTCCAAAACAACCTCCAGCTGCATTCTAAGTAGACAATAAGACATGACAAGGTGTGCATTGAACAGCTATTACTGCATGCTCAGGGGCATAGTGATGCACGAGGCCTTCAGCCCTTGGAAGTGTGGTAATATCTGTTCTGTTTCGTGCACACCCCGGAGTGTCTTATTGCACTTGTAAAATGGAAGTCCTTTTTTTAAATATTTTTCTGACATTAAATAAATACATTTAGATAGGTAAAAAAAAGAGATAATTAGCTTAACATTTGGTAAAATAGTCCTTCTGCCTTCTAAAGAATGATGTCGTTTTTGCTTTGCTTAAGACTTTTACCCTTGTTTGAGATCCGTAGTTGTACTTTGCTTCTAGTCCCTTCCCACAGTACATTAATAAACATGGAAGACTCAGCCAGGAATGGGTCATTTACTGGTGGGCAAGAAGAACATTTTTTTTATTTCATGTGGCCAAGTTTCTGCAGCTTCAGTCACAGTGAGTGGATAAAGGAGTGTGCCAGGTCCTCCTCATCTAGTGTAGTAAGCGAGCATGTCCCGACTGAGAGAGCAAGTAATTCAAGCTATGTGGTACTTCAGTTGGGCAGGTCTGTAGCATTATTGGCATTATTGAACATAAATTTAAACAAAGCAGCATGGAATTTTTGTTTTTGTTTGAATGTGGGAGAGCCAGAGTAGCCAGAGACTGAAAGACAGTTAAGCACAGCAGCGTGACTGGAAAAAATTATTTAACAGGTGAGAGCAGGCAGGGACTCGGAGAAGTGGCAGTGTGATGTGACAAGAAACAGTTTTTTGCAGCTTAAGTAGTTAATTTATTTGTGGGGCTTACATTTTGTATGCTGATGTTTTTAGTGTAAAAACCCTTAACAAATATGTTTAGTGAGGGGTTTTGTGCTGTTGCATTTCTCTCGCTAAAACAGAAAAAAAATGATGAGTGTTCTAACGGCTCATTGATTATTTATTTATTTTTTTTTAATGTGGTCCTGCTTTTGAGGACTTGTTTTTACCTGTGCATTGAACAGATTTGATGCACAGGTAAGAAGCAACCAAAATGCAGGATTTTCTCTCCCTATTCTATAAAGTATTGTACTAGGCATCTGAGCATTCTGGAAATATTGAACTGCACCCAACTCTGTTTCAGTTTCTTTTTTTTTTAATAATTACAACTGCAGTTTCTTAAACATTGAATAAGTAAGTCCTATAAGGTTACTGACGGGGAGGACGTGCTATGAGTTTTGATTCTGACATTATCAGTAGCTGTTTACAGAAACTAGATTTTTTTAAACAAAGAGTGAAATCAGGGTTACAAAATGACTTGTAACTTTTATTATAGACCATGGGAGCATCATGTGATGCTCTCTGAGAAATCACAGTGCTTCTTTCAGCTGCATGTGAGGTACTCATATTGCCGTGTCAATATTTCATGCGCTCACCTCTAATGGGCTTCTGATAACTGCCACTTGAGTTGCACAAATGGACCCCAAAAAGGTTTTTTTTTCAGATGGTACCATGATCTGCAATAAATTTATAGGGGTGCTAGGGGGGCCTCTTATGGGTATAAGAGTGTCATGTCTTGTGTCCTTGGGGCACCAGAACTGCTCACTTTTGGTTTGCAGTTCTCTTGCCCTAAGGACGCATCAAATGTTACTCTTATGTCTGCAGAAGGCCTCCTAGCACCTATCATTTCTCTAAACAAAATAACTTAGACATCTTATTTTTGGTATGAGGCTTATAGGGATATGTTGTTTAATACATCCCCCGAGCCACTGTTGCTGAAAGGAGTGGTTTCATGCGCCTTCAGCTGAACAAGAATAGCGAAGTGAAACTGAGCTGTTCTGGCTCAAGCTGAAGGCAAATGAAACTACTCATTTTCAGCAATGAGTGGTGATGGAGGATGTATTAATATATTATTGATCGAGAGTGTTTAATGATATATTTTAAAAACAAAATTCCCAGAACGTGCCCATTTCCAGGGCATCGGCATGTGAGATGCTCTTCACAGAATAAGAATACCTCACGTGCAGGGGAAAGAGCGCTCCGATTGGTAGGGAGCGCTCCCTCGATCTATAATGATTCTAATTCCACAACGTAGCACTTTTGGCCAGATTCCTCTCTAAGGTATTTATTACAAAATGTATCTCTCCCCTCCCTTCTAGGTTCTGTTCTCACTTTCTTCTGTTTCTTCTGTTTTATAGCTTAGGGGTGGTATTCCGTATTTGGGACATCATCTTTTCCATTCCATAAATGTCCTGCACTGTGTTTACCCAGTGGGTAGCTGAAAGCATATCCTTCTGAGCAATAAGTGAGAAATTACTTTCTTAGTCACAGTGAATAGGACATTTAGAAGATAAATATGTTCTTTGTTTTAATGTGCTTCTGGTAATGTAGTAAAGAACTGCTTCAGGGGTTAATGCACCAAAGTCCTGTTCTAAGGTACTAGTTTGTAAGTGTTGATGTCCAGTCTCTCCAGCCACCCTAAAACCTCCAGGATTTAATTTGGTCCAGAATTCCCCTCTCCCCGGCCATGATCATTATGCATAACAATACTCATGCTCTTGATTTGCTGGGATGCCACTTTGTTAGCTTGCTTTGTTTACTGCTTGGATGTACTTACCTTTACTGTTTGTCTTTGCCTTATATATTTTAGCCTGGATGTAACTACTTCTGCACCCCTATGTTAACCTGTTGTCTGCTGCTGTGGACCCTGCGGCCCCTATGAAGACAAGGTGCTGCATCTCATGGTGTTATCCCAGCTGGAGCAATTTCAAATAAATAATACATTTTCAACTATAGACATAATTTCCAATAAGATTTTAAAATAAAAACAAATACTTTAGCCATGTAACTCCATTCTACTTAATGTGTAAATGGTTAACTAAAAGGGAAGCTTGCTTATGAGCTTGCCATGTATAGACTGTTGATTTTCATTTATGCTTTCAGAACCTGATGCCTTACTCATGGCTGTGTCACTCATGAGGTTATTGGGTTCTGAAAGCACTCATGAAGATAAATATGATATTTTCAGTGAAGCCATGACACACATCCTCTGCCATATCTTGTAACTCTTGTTAAAAATGAGTTGAATAAGTGTAAGTAAAAGAGGAACAGTCAGCACTGAGAGTCCCACATCCAAATACAGGGCTGGTCACAATTTGCACTTTGTGTGCTGAAACATTTTTTTATTGTATTTGCTGGTTACTGCAGTATTCTTGTCAAAATACAGTTTCACACAGTACTAAATGTAGATCTCTCATAATATGCTCAAGCATGAAAAGTACTGAAAATAACAACAGGATTTTAATAAACAAGAAGCTGGTACAGTGGAGGAAATCTGGGGTTAGACAATGATCCATGTGAGCTGTTAGCAAGCAGGCTATAGTACCCACAGAAACCTCATAGCAATATGAACCAAAGCAATTTGAAATTCCAACAGGAAAAACTGTAATCCAAAAGGCAATTTTAAACCAAGAGGAAAATGATGTGGTGCAGCTCTAGTTGGCTAGGCTAGTACTCACATGTCTATGACCAATGCAGCTTGGGCTGGTGCAGGATCACAGGAGTGGTCCATAGTAGCAGGCCTCAGGTGCAAGCTACTGTAGCACCAATAGTTCTTAGCAGGCAGCAAACTGGTGGAACAGTAGGAGGCCGTGACTTGGGCCTGGTTGCTCTCACTCTCCGTGATGACCTTTGTCTCAGCTCCCACATTGATGTGACAGTGATCAAGTTTCAGGTGAGGCCTAGACCAAGGTGCTTCCCGCCTCACCCTTGGGTGCACTCACAATCGAGGGTAGCAAGGAGCCCAGAGGCTAGGCTCCAGACCTCACCTTTCCCTTAGTCACACCAGACAGAAGTAGCAGAGGCTGATCTCTTACCTCTGATCTTCAGTAGCACTATGTAGATTCTCTCTCTACAACACTTCTTTCTCAGCACTCAGCAGGCAAAACACAGCTATTCAGTCCAGATTGAACTTCTGCAGCTTTTTACAACACAGCAGTCACTTGAAGCTTTGAATTTAGCTAGGACTTCATTTCTTCCTCCTTAGCACATCTGACTCCCCTGAATGCCCAAGCAGGACTGCCTGAAACATCTCCTAGCTGGTGGGAAGTTGTCAGTGCAGACCCCAGACATTTTGGTTCTGAATTGGTTGACTTGGCTGTCAGTTACAGCTCTTACCTTTAGACTGATGTGAAAAGGGTACCAAGCCACTCTGTGACTCTGGCTGCCAGAGTGCTTTAGGGATTTCCTTTGTGACCCACCAACTCCAGTTGGCTGGTCCTGAGGTCAGGGATCATCAAGATGGCAATGTCAACATTGTTTTCAGAGGCACTCACTGAAAAGCTGCTGATTCCAGATAGTTCTTTAACCCAAAAGCTGCTTAACTTTTATCTTTGAAGTTAGCCTTGTTAGATCTGTAGCCTGGCTGCACTGGTTAAGGCAGTAGCAGTCTGGTTGGCCCTCTTTGAATGAGGGGCACTCCTTTCATTGATGGCATGGCACATGGATTACTAAAAAGCTCCTCTGTTCTCATTACCTGGCCTCTAATATCAGTCCCAGTCTGAGAACACAGGAAGAACTGAAGGCCCCCCCCCCCGAGCCTCTGGTGGCTCAGAAGGTAAGCCTCATCATGGCATTGTGGTTACATTTAGGTGAGGGTTCCAGAACTGCAGACAATACTCCAGGTGTGGCCTCAGCAAGGACCTGTACAGGAACAGAATCACTTCCTTCTTCCTACCTGAAAAGGCCCTCTTAATGCACCCCAACATCCTGCTAGGGGACAACGAGCCTTTATGGCTTTGCCATTGGTTGCTAGAAAGGCACAGACCCCAAAGGATAGATTGGTGCATTCTAACTTTGTGGACCATGGTGAAAAAGAAACTGGTTTTAGTTTTGGTCCGATTCTGCCTGGCAATTACCCTTGTGGCAACTGTGTGCAGTGTAATAACACTCATAAAATTAAAGAGTTTTCCAATCCATTAAACAATGAAAAAATTTAAATTAGACATGTCATTACTTGTAAAGCACATATGTAATATATGCAATCAAATGCCCATATGATACGTATTATATAGGACAAACCAGAAGAGAACTCCATCTGAGGATCTCAGAACGTACAGTAAGTCAATGATTCAAAAAAAAGATGAATCACTGAGTTTGGCTAAACATTTTCTGGCATAAAATCACCAGCTACCAATATTCTGGTTTTTAGGCATAGAAAAAGTTAAGAGACCTGATAGGGGAGGAGATTGGGACAGAAAATTGTTACTGAGAGAAGCATATTGGATCGATAGATTGTGAATACTTGATGGTAGGATTGAGCTGAATGAAGAGATTGTTTGGATTCCTTTGTTATAATGTTTGGTTTATATCTGATGATGTTTTCATTAATTAGTTTACCTTACTTTGACACTACCATTCCTTTTGTGACAGTTTAGGGCTCACTTAATTTCCCATTTCTGTTGTGTTATGAAGAACGGGATTTAAATTTGGGCTTCACTTATATGTATTTAAGAATCATAAAGTACTATACAACAGTATGTATTGGTAGGGATTTTCAGTCTTTTAGTTTTGTTGACGGTGACCTTGAGCTGCTGTATCTGACCTCCCGATAAACATGTTTTAATGTAGTTAGAACTTTGCAATTTAAGAGTGGTTTAAGCACTAATCTAAGACATTTATAACATATTGTTGGGACTTGCTTGTTATATTTTTAAGACAGCAAATAGTGATGGACTTTTAAGTACCCTCAATGCTCTCTCGGGAGGCTGTAGTCTTATTTTCAATAAGCTACTTACTTGACTGGCACTAAGGGGAGTGCCTATGATGTGGGTGGGAACGGGGGGTGTCTCGCAATGTCACTTAGGCAGTGTTACATTAGCTTCTTGGTTCAACTAAGCAGATCTGCCCTGACTAGGCTGGGGTGAACAGCAATGCACCATATGATGTGTTTGTGAGAACATTGATGTGACTGTTTCACTCTGGTAAGATTTTACTGCATTAGGTTTTTCGGTGCTAAAATGTATGATATGAGTAACCTTCAGGGTGAAAATTTATTACTAACATGAACTTTTATTTGCTAGTACACTAGGAACACTTTCCCTGAAAAAGCCTAGGGGCATAGGCGAAAACATTTGGAATGTTTTATAAGTATCCAAAGCAAGCTGCTGATATCGAATTAAAATTTGAATTGTTTATGGAAATTCTGCCTGCTGGTTTGATAGTGCACAACAGACTTTTGGTATTAAATTTAATTTGCCATATCTTGGACCATTTTTCCAGTTTTCCTTTCCAAGATCCCTTTTCAAGTCCTTTATGCACTCATCGCAGTCCACCCAGCCACCTATCTTAGTGTAATAATGAAATAGACATTTCTTTCCCTGGATCCCTTCTCCAGTATCACAGATGGACATGCTGAAGAGTACTGGACCCAGGACTGACCACTGTAGCACTCTGCTAATTACTCCCCGACCTCAGTGTATGAACCATTTAGTACCACCCTTTGGGTTCTCCCCTGTAGTCAGTCCTATACCTACCTTGTGACTTTTCCCCTAGTCCAGTATCCCCCAATTTTTGCAGTAGCATTTTGTGGGGCACAGAGTTGAAGGCCTTATGAAAGTTCAGGTACAGGATGTCCCATTCCTGGACTGTCTGTAGGAAGTGTTCCTCAGGCAACTAGTCAGTGAACCCACTCATGATGGAGCAGTACTGGACCTGGTACTCACTAACAGGGACAGTGTTGCAAATGTCAAGGTGGGAGACCACTTAGAGACCAATGATCACCGTACAGCATGGTTCAATATAAGGATGGCTTGGAACTGAACCACACAAGAGTAAGGATCCTGGATGTCAGGAGGGTAGATTTTAAAGAGAAGGGTGAATGCCTTAGTGATGACCTAGGGGGTGGGGGTGACTTGGTGTAAGGTAGAGGAACAGTGGGTGAAGATAAAAAGGAGCATAAGCATAGTAAAGGCAACAACCCTCTGCATCAAACAAGAGAGCAAAATCAAGAGGAGAAAGAGACTGCTATGGTTCTTGAAAGAGGTTGCTAAAAAGGTAAAGGCTACAAGGGTAGCATTCAGAAGGTATAAGGAGACACAGAGAGAGGGGTGTAGGGAGGTGTATCGGGGAAACAAAGGGAAGCAGGGAAAGCAGTAAGGAGCACGAAGGTGCAAACTGAAGAAAGAATAGCCCAGGAGGCAATTACATTTTTTTAATGAAAAGAGGAAGACCAGGGGTGGGATTGTAAAATTAAAAAGGGAAGAGGGGGGTACTGTGCAGAGGGGGACCAGTAAAAGGCAGACATCCTGAATAAATACTTTTATTCAGTGTTCACAGATGAAGGAGAAAGGTAGAAAGTAACAAAAGCTTTGGAGGTATGTAGCATAGTTACTGCTCAGTAGCTTTTGTTTTCTATGTACTGTTGCAATGAATTTAATATGTATTTATACAGCTACAACATTGTCTTGAATAAACTGCTAGCATCTCTGCATTTTACAACCTCTGACAACCTTCTGTTCTTGATACTGGTCGGGGGTTTAGCAGACACAGCTTTATGTAGCTCTGCCTGAGTGCGGTTTAAAGATATGTGAAGTTGTCAAATTTTTGTTCTGCGAAATTATTCACATTTGCCAAATTTGCGAAGTGCGAAGCGCCGACTTTGCAAAGTTTTTAGCAGACGATGTGTCACTTTTTCAGGAGAAGTTATGGAAACATATCAGGGTCATAGACAAAGAAATTTTGTAAAAGAGAGAGCTAGTGTAAAAAAAACACTAAAAGAGGGTAGAAGCATACCTAAGGAGTACGTAGGATGGCACAAGGTGTGGTGCAGTGCAGTGAGTGCAGAGCAGCGGTGTTCAGAAGAACTTTCTGGGAACTACGGTGCTGCCCTATTTGCAAGCACCTCTCTATGCTGAGGGAGGAGGTTGCCAGGCTTTGAGCACAGTTGGCAGGAGTACTGGGGAACTTTTCCCCCACCCAGGGATCATCATACCACCTGCCCCTGCCACAGAGGGTACTCAGACAGAGGCCTGGATGGCCTACAATGGGCTCAGGGAGGTTGAGGAAGATGGAGCTCAAACACCTCCACCACCCGGTACAACTAAAGAACAAATATGATGTTCTCAAGCAGAGGGAGAGCCCTGAAAGGGAACCCAAGGTTGTGACCAGTGGTGATCGGCAGACCCATCAGGAGGGGGGACACAGGGAACAGGACTAGAGAATCCCAGGGGAGAAAGAAACTTCTCCTAGTGGGGGACTCAGTAGTTTGGGTTATGGAGATAGGATCAGGCATCAGGAGGGAAAGGGAGGTTATGTGTCTCCCAGGAGGCACAGCTCTGATGGAGAGGGAGCGGATCCACAGGCTCACAAAGTGCGTGGCTGGGGGGGTTTGACATTATTGTCCATCTGGGGACAAACAATCTAGCCAAAGAAAGAGCAAGTATTGAGAAGGTTCAGGAGAATTTAGGGATCTGGGTAGTTGCGGGGAGGAGGTAGCAAACTCTGTTACATTCTCAGAGGTGCTACCAGTCGGGGGGGGGAGAAAGCAACACATCAAAACCTTCAAAAACTGGTGGAAAGACTTGCGCAGGGAAAACAACTTTGGCTACATTGGGAACTGGGGCATCACCTGGGATGATGCACGCCTTTACAAAAAAGATGGCCTGCATCCATCTGAGGAGGGTACATCTGTCCTCAATGAGAGGTTTACATGCTTCCTGAGCAAGCATTTAAACTAGCCATTGGGGGGGCTTTCAGGACCGGGGAGATTCAGGCAGCCCACCTCCACAGGTTAGTGCACACATCAAGCAAGACCAGGATGTCAACCCGGGGGCAGATACACAGGTACCGCAGGGCGGGATAGGCTGCGCTCAGGACATAATGATATCACCACTAATAAAAGGACCAGGACCACAAGCAACCAGTAAGATAATAAAAAGGAAGCACCACATAGAACACTCCAGGAAAAGTAGGATGATGCAAGGGATGAAACACAAGGAGGGAACAAAAAGATGCAGTATTTCATGGAAGGTCATTCACATAAATGCCCACAGTCTGGGGAACAAGATCCCAGACCTGGTGGTTGCAGTGATGGAGGCTTATCTGGACATAGTGATGATACCCAAAACATGGTACACCAGCAATTACAGTTGGGACATAAGTGTAGCTGGTTATGCCCTGTTCAGAAAAGATAGGGAGGGTAAAAGGGGAAGAGGGGTTGCCCTCTATGTCCAAGAGAGCATAAAGGCAACTGAAATTCAAAACAGGCATAAGCAAACAGAGGAAGTTTGGGTCACACTTGAGCCAGGTAATGCAACAGCCATTCACACCGGGGTCATTTACAGACCCCCAGCTCAGGCCAAGGAAATTGACAAGCAGCTGCTAGAAAACATGCATGAAATGGCAGCAAGGGGCCAGGTGCAGCTAATGGGAGACTTTAGCATGCCGGAGGTAGACTGGTCTATTCCAGCAGGGGCCTCAGGTAGGATACAGGACTTCATGGACTCCCTTGAGGGGGCTGGCCTTAGGCAGCTGGTTCATCAACCTACCAAGGACTGGGCGATCCTGGATCTGGTGCTGACCAATGGGGACAGGGTAGCAGATCTTAGGGTGGAAAGTCAGCTAGGGTCCAGTGACCACAATATGGTGTGGTTCAAAGTGGACACAGGGATCCAGTCAACCCACATGAAGGCAAGAGTCTTAGATTTTAGAAGGGTGAACTTTACCAGTATGGGATTACAGCTAAAAGAAACCATTGACAAGAGGGGGATAGGTGGGGAAGTTGAGGAGAAATGGGCACACATCAAGGAGGCCACAGCGGAAGTAACAACACAATGTGCTAGGTCAATAGACAAGAGTAAAAGGAGAAGAAAACCACTTTGGTTCTTGGGGGGGGGGGTGGCAGAAAAAGTAAGGGCCAAGAGGCTAGCCTTCAGGAAGTATGAGGACACACAAAGAGATGAGGACAAGGAAATGTACCACAAGTGTCAGAGAGAGGCAGGAAAGGCAGTGAGGCGTGCTAAAGCACAAATGGAGGAGAGAGTAGCTCAATTGGTTAAAAAAGGAGATAAGACATTTTTCAGGTACATTAGCAAGAGAAGAAAGGCAAAGGGGGGAGTAGCAAAGCTTAGAGGGGTCAAGGGGGAGACAGTGGAGTGAGATGGGGAAAAGCAGCAAATCTGAACAAATATTTCTGTTCAGCCTTCACTGTGGAAGGGGATGAGCAGGACCTGCAGCTGGACTTCAAAGGAGCTAAGGATAAGGAGGTAAACACCAGTCTATTCACACAAGAGAGGGTCCTAGATGAACTGGCGATACTAAAGGTGTAAAAAGCTATGGGTCCAGATGACATACACCTCAGGGTCCTAAAGGAACTGAGTACTTAACTAGCAGCCCCTCTCATAGCCCTGTTCAGTGAGTCCTTAGACACTGGAGTGGTCCCAGAGGACTGGACAAGGGCAAACGTTGTCCGTCTTCACAAGAGTGGCAGTAAAGAAGAAGCTGGGAACTTCAAGCCAGTTAGTCTAACCTCTGTAGTTGGAAAGATAATGGAGACACTCCTTAGGGAAAGAGTAGTGGAACACTTGGAAGCCAATGGACTAGTGGATCCCAGGAAACATGAGTTGTGTACAGGACGATCCCGTCAAACTAATCTGATAGATTTTTTTGACTGGCTGACAAAGGCAGTAGACCAAGGGGTTACTGTAGATATTGCCTGCCTCGATTTCAGCAAAGCCTTTGATATGGTCCCACATAGGAGACTGGTCAACAAGTTAGGCAGCCTGGGGTTGGGATGCAAGGTGGTGAACTGGACTGGAAACTAGTTAAGGGACAGAAAACATAGGGTAGTGGTGAATAGAACCCAGTCAGAGAAAAGGGAGGTGACCAGTGGTGTACCCCAGGGGTCAGTTCTGGGGCCAGTCCTCTTCAATGTCTTCATCAGTGACATTGCAAATAGGCTGGAGGGAAAAGTTTGTCTGTCTGCGGATGACACCAAGATCTGCAACAGGTTGGATACTCCGGAGGGGGTGGAAAGGATGAGAAAAGTTCTGGAACTGCTGGAGAGATGGTCAGAGGCATGGCAGCTACAGTTTAACACAAAGAAGTGTAAAATCATGCATGTGGGGAGCTGGAACCCTGTGGTAAGTTACAGATCGGGGGGATGCTGACAATAACTAAGGAGGAGAGAGACTTGGGGGTCATAATCACAGATGAATTGAAGGCTGCTAGGCAGACGGCAAAGGTGGTGGGAAAGACCAGTGGGAAGTTGTGGTGTATTGAAAGGAGAATCACAAACCGAAGGAGGGAGGGAGGTAATAGTTCCGCTGTACAAGACCCTGGTGAGACCTCACCTTGGAAATGGTGTACAGTTCTGGAGACCACACCTTCAAAAGGACATTGACAAAATAAAGATGGTGCAGAGGAGGGTGACCAAAATGGTGAAGGGATTACATCACAAGCCTTACGAGGAAAGAGTGAGGGACTTCAGTTTGTACACCCTGGAACAAAGGAGGGAGAGAGGTGACATGATAGAAACATTTAAGTACTTCAAGGGCATTAACATGGTGGAAGGGGACAACATATTCCAGATTAATAGTAGTGCCAGGACAAGAGGACACGACATGAGACTTAGGGGAGGCTGCATACGGGGAAATGTCAGGAAGTTATTTTTTATGGAAAGGATGTTGGATGCATGGACTAGCCTGCCCCAGGAGGTGGTGGCAGCCCATACAGTAACGGGCTTCAAACATGCATGGGACAGAAACAAAGGGATAATACAGATTGGAAGAAAAAGATTAAGCCAATGACCAGACAGGGTCACTGGACACTTCATTAGGCAGCTTAAATGGGCAGACTGGATGGGCCTAGCAGTCCTTATCTGCCAACAGCATCTATGTATGTATGTATTTATGTAAGTTACGCAAATTCACTGGTGAAGTTGCAGCTTCTTAACTTTGTCTTAACACCTGACTTTGTCTGAAAAGGTACCATTTCCCCAGAAAAACTCAGTGCGAAGTGACAAAGTGGTAAAATGGGCAATTAGCAAAGTTATTTGTGAAGGCAAATTTCACAACTTTGCCAGAACTTTGACGGTGAAGTAAAACGTTACAACTTCTTTAATGCAGTTTGATATTACCTGATTCTGGCTAATTTAAGTGTAGGAAACAGCTTTTTTTTGTGGGATTTTTTTTGTTACTCAGGGCACTAGCCAGTCCATTCCCCAGCACTACCCCATCTTTTGAAAGTACTGTCAGTTCATGATTTAACACAATTCTGGATGAACTTGTGTACTTTAATGAGCCTCTCCTATTATCTGGTGTGTATCCCTTTAAGTATCACACTGTAAAAGTAGTCCATAGGAGGGCGTTCTTTGTCTCCTGACGAAGCACTCATGTGAAATGTTGGGACTGTATCTTTGTGCTCCCAGCTCACTCACTACTTGTTGCACTTCATCTAATAAATCCAGCAATTTGCAGCAGTGGAGTAAGTGTCTTCAGTTCTGTGTTACAGCATTGGCATGTGCCGTGTTTTTGGTTTTTTTATTATTGCCTGCAGTGCAAGCACCACTATCACTGTGAGCAGCCTTTTTTGTCTCTGCTTGTCTCAAAGATTGATAAGCATCTGTCCTATGTCATAACCAGCTATCGTGACATGTCATAACGGCAAATAAGAACCAGACAGTTTTTTTAACCAAAATATGATGATGGGTTAAATATAATTTGTCTCATTTCTGGTTTGCCTTTTCGAGAGAGATGTATTTTTTTTTTACTGCCACATGAGATGTATTAAACATTTTTTTTTCTTGCAGTATGCTAATAGCATGGGCTGCGTGATATTGGGTCCAACATGCACATATGCTACCTATCAAATAGTCTCGTAAGTACAGCATGTCTTTTAAGTATTCCTTACAATAAGTACTGCTGACAGGGCACAAATTGATGCTTATGCTTTTAAAAGCTGTTATATGTTCCAGCTGTGACTTTAAAATTGGTATGAATCATTCAACATCATAAATCAACACTCTTTCAATTACTAGCCAATGGTTATTCATGTATTCATTTATTGAAATTGATTTAATTCAAGCAGGCAAACAGAGATAAATTACACATTGTGTTTCCAGCTGTGACCTTGTAGGAGTGGAAGGGATGGTTACAAATAGACCAGATACAGGGAGACCACTCCACTACAGTGAATTACATTGCTGGTGAGCAATGCAAGACAGAGCTGGTGTTGCTGCAGGACTTGCCTAAACCTTCTGTGGCGTGGCACAAGGTGCAGCTGAGTGCCATAAACCACACAAGAAGTGGGTAAATACCACAACTGTGCACACCCTGGAGTGCATTACAGTGATTATAAAATGGACCCAAAGAAAAAATGATGAAAAAGCTCTAATTAAATGAAAACTAACAGTTGGATTTCACCCATGTGTACATTGTGATATTTACTCACAGGTAAAGACCCAGACTGAGTAGACGGTAGGAATTTTCTTCCATTTTATAGTCAATATTTTTTATGTAAGCACAATAATACAGTGAACAAAATATGCAGTAGTTCACACCTCTCCACAACAGGAAAACTGATAAATGTCCAAGAGGGACAATAAAAACAATAACATAAAAATACAGAAAGAAATAAGTCTAACAAACACTGGCAGTATAGTCTAGAGGGTAGAGTAATGGGCTATGAATGAACTTGGTTCAGTAGACCTGGGTTTGATTCCCCCAACCTCCACTTGCATACTGTGCGACTCTGACACCCTGTCCACACTACACTGCTACGACCCGCTAACGGTTGCAAACTGTTACGGCTGGTAAGCGGTACGGTGTGTCCACACTGCAGCAGTGTTCAATACGGGTCCGTTACCACCAGTCTGCACTGCGGGTGCCGGGTGACCGTTACGGTCAGCACCCGATCCCACAATGCAGCTTGCGCTGCACTACAGGCACTGCTGAGGAACATGCTCATGGGTCCACACTACAGCTGGTAACGGTACAGCGGCAGATCCGGTTCCGTAACCATTGTTGAAACCACCTCACGAGTGGTTTCGACAACGGTTAAGGAAACGCCTCCTGTAACACTACATGTGTAAACACAAACCGTTGCGGTAATGGTTTGGACCCCCTGTAATGTTACAGAGGGGTAGATCCAGTGTAGTATGGACAGGGCCTGAGCAAGTCACTTAGGCCCTGGACACAGTGGGGAACTTAAAACAGTTTAAGTGCCTTAAAACATTTTAAATCCCTCTAGCAATGTTTGCAGCCAGACTACAAACCCCTAAAAATTTTTAACAAAAGTGTTTTTAAACCCTGCTAGATACCTAGTCTTAAAACCATTTTTAAAAATGTTTTAGAGCTAGCATGGTTTTACTCAGAGGTCTGGACAGGAGTAAAAACATTTTAAGCTATAATGGTTGCACTAAAATAGTTCTAGCTGCAGTGTGTACAGGTAAGCACAGTTCTATGTGTTGGGCTTAACACAAAATAGTTACAAGGAGAACAAGTTTAACACTAGCAGTGTGGACACACTAAACCATTATCAAAAATGGTTACTGAGTAGTGTGGATGCACTGAAATGGTTTAACTAAACTGGTTTTAAAAGCTGTTTTCAAAAACAGTTCTGTAGTACATCCAGGGCCTAAAACAGCCTAAAGCTCCCTGGTTGTCCCTGAAAATAGGCAATTGTGCCTAGTGGGCCATACCCAGTTAACAAAGAATAAAACAAACAAACAAAAAATATAAACCCCGCCAAAAGCAGGGAGGGGAAGGGTGTACTTTCAATCTGGATTGACCCATTTGGGCCCTGTCTACACTTCCCCTCTGTAACGTTACAGAGTGCCCAAACCGTTACCGCAACGGTTTGCATTTACACTTCTAACATTACAGTGTTTTTCGTAACCGTTGTTGAAACCAAGTATGAGTGGTTTCAACACGTTTTATTCAATCCCTTACCGTAACGTTACGGCCGGTAGTGTGGACGGGCGGTAACGGTCCCTGCAGGGCCCGTGAGAGCAGCGCAAGCTGCATTGTGGGATTGGGCGCTGCGGTAACAGCTGCCCGGTTCCCGAGGTGTGGACTGGCGGTTCCGGTCTCGTACCAGTCACTGCTGCAGTGTGGACACACTGTACCACTCCCCGGCTGTAACGGTTTCTGTCTGTTATGGGGTCTGAGCAGTGCAGTGTGGACGGGGCTTTGAAGATTACAAGGGCTGGTAAGTGAAACAGGTTGCTCTTTCAAATGTGAGGCAATCTATAAGAGAAAGTGGCTTGACCCACGTTCTTTTGGCATTGAAAAATATGCAAATTCCTCACAAGTTGGAACCTAAGCTGGTAGCCAGGGTTGGTAGCTGGGGAAGCCAGGCTGCTAAGGTAGGAAAGAAGGTAATCAAGCCAAAATGCGTACTCATTTGTGGAGATGTGGCAAATTTGCTTGTGTTCTAGGGATGCCGAGCCCAGTTTGTCAAACACTGAAAGGGAGCAGTCACCAACAAGGGCCCAAACACTAAAATGTGAGGGTGGTCCCAATGTGCACTTTGTGTGCTAAAATATTTTGATTTACTTACTGTTTACTGTAGTACAATAGGTTATATCAGACTAATTTTGCTTAGTTGTAGGTTGACATATTCTGTCACTACAAATCCCAGAATCCATTGCAGCTGGCATCAGAGCAGTAGGCTGCTCAATAGCCTGCAATGCATGTTAGAGTTTATATGATAGAAGTCCTACATTAATGTCCATTATGAAATGGGTAGTGAAAATGTAGGAAACTGAGTGGCTGAGGACCTTGGAACCTCATGATGTTATCCCAGGACAACAGCATGGGAAGGAGATCTGAGTCTTCTTTCCCTGTCCAACCACAGGGATATCACTACAGCAATAGTGCGACTGTCGCCTCTCTCCTGCTCTGAGTTGCTAAACTACATTGTACAGCTCCTTAATGCATCATCTTCTACTACCATCCACCATCCTGACAAAACAAAACCACTCAGCTCCTCACAGTTTCTTCTACCACTGCCACTCACCATGCTGCAAAACCACAACCACTCGTCTCCTTGCAGTCTCTTTGCTCACTGGATATCCACCACGCTGACACACTGAAACTGTTTCAGAAGCTGCCCAGTGCCCACTCCACCAGTCAATGACAAAATCTGCTCCCAGAGTCCCAACGCACCTCTCTATCATCCACTACTAAACCGGCACCGTAATACCGGATGTAAGACTGACCTCCGCCTCCATTACTGGCAGCCAATAGATTCTGATGCTGGCACTTACAGGTCATACAGCAAACACCATGCAGTGTGGACACCACCAACTGGGCAATCTAAACATACCATGTGAAAGGGAATATTTTATATTTAGCCACTTTTTTTTTTTACTTTTCATCTTTTTAAAAAAGTCTTAATTAAAAAACTTAAAAAATGAAAAAAAAAGAAAAAAATGTCTTATTTAGTCACAGTAAGAGACCCATTTCATTATCACAATAAGGCACTCCAAGGTGCTCATTGTGCTGGGATAACTGCACTTCTTAGGTGGTGGAAGCACTCGACCTTGTGCTTCAACCCAGCCGAGGCATGCTGTGAACCCAGCACAATGTATGCCCTGTCATGCATTATTGTTAAATGAATGTACAACACCAGCAGTTTTCCTGTAAGCGTCCATGCATTGCTCTACTAATTTTCCTCAGCCCCATAATGGAAGAACCATTTCTACTAGGTCAGAGTCAAAGCCACTGCTTTTTGATGTTTGAAGTTATGAAATTCCATTTTCAAGATTTGAAATTCTGGGATCACACTGGCAACTGCTAGTCTAATTTCTGGATTGTACTGGGATTCTACTGTCAAACATTTAGTATACGCATAACTACTATGAATAAAAGGAGGCGAACAACACAGCAAATTAAATAAAGCAAAATGGAAATAGTACAGGAAAACATTTATAGAAAAATGCAAGTTCTGAAGATTCACTGATCCAGTAAAACAAACAAACAAACAAACAAATCCCATCAACATCTGTGAAATGCTTTGTTTTTATCAATGTGTAGAAATCTCAACATTCAGAATTTTACGTGTTTTTCTGGTAAAAAAAAAAAAACGAAACTCAGTGCCCTTAGTCACATGGTAGTTTACAGTAGGCATGTTACTCCACGCTGAATTTGTTCTTGGCCAGTTAAGTGAAATTGACCAAGAAAAATGGCATTTAGGGTCCGTTGCAGTGGTGGTTGACATGGATACATCTCCACTAGGGTCTTGACTGTAACCACCCCATAGTTATTGAAAAGCCCAAATATAAGCATGGTTTTTAGCCGCAAATAACCTGGACCAGGTCTGAACCTCAGACCTAGATGTTATAGGTACCATATTCCACTGCCTATCCACTGAGCAATGTAGTTCCTGGGGTTTCTCAACACATTCTTAAGTTTCTAGTGGACTTCCTCTGAATATGGATGGGTTTGGCTCAGCAAAGGATTAAAGCACTAGCAGAACCACAAATAGCAGACAGTAAAATGTTTCACATTTTAGGAAGTAGTCAGCTGTAACTTTTTATTTTTGACATATTTTTTTCCTTTTGCTCATTAGAATGTTGTCTTTCTTTATTACTCCAAAAAAAAAAGTTTTCTATGTGATAGTATGATGTTGGATGTGTGGAACAGCACTCTGCCTGCCAGCTGACATTTTTAGTTCTATTCCTCCCACTACATAATCAGCATTGTGACCTCACTGGCAGTGACATCACAGGAGACCAACCTGGCAGCTACTGAGTGGCTCTATCTGAACAGTCGTGATGTCACAGTCAGTGAGGTCACAATGCTGATGATGTAATGGGAGGAACAGACATAGTTCTGCACATCACACCTACTAACATAGAGTTAAAGATAGCCTAATAAACCAAAGGGAAAATAAGTACCTCAGATATAAAAGGTAAATGCTGACTGCTTTTAAAAATGAATATTAATTGTAGGTTGTACACTAGATCTTTAAAAGATATTATCAGATGGCTCATTTAAAGAAATAAGTTTGAGGGCATGAATCTGAACTCAGTGTTGGAACAACACTTTGCCCACTATGTTTGAATCAATAAATGAAGCAGCACCAACCATTCAAGTATAAGGAAAACAAGGTCCCACAGAAAGTAGGAGTGGCATGTTTCCACTAAGAACAATCTGGCAGTTCTGAAAGCAGATCACTAAAGCTCCAGATGCAGCCCCTCACTTCTATCAACAAATTCTGCTGGGTTTGAATCCATTTTGTAACAAAGTTAGTTTCTGATTGGAGGAATTTTGGTGATGATGTTTGTATCTGCTGCAAATCCCTCCAATGATACATAGATACATAGACAGTGTTAGCAGATAAGGGCCTATAGCCCACCCAGTCTGCCCATTTGAGCTTGTAAGTTCAGTTTATGTTTTTCTAGAAGTCTGTTGCCCCTTACCCCTGACCTCCAGAATTCCTTTATGACTATCCCATGCATTCTTAAATCCCATAATTGTTTCAGCCCCCACCACTTCCTCAGGCAGGGTGTTCCACTTGTCCACCACCCGTTCTGTGAAGAAATTCATCCTCGCGTTTCCTCTGAATCGTCCTCCCTCCAACTTCATCCCATGCCCTCTAGTCCTGGAACATCTTTTTCACTTAAAAATAGTGTATTCCTGCACCCTGTTCCTCCTTGTAAGATACTTGTATGTCTCTATCATGTCCCCTCTCTCCCTCCTCTCCTCCAGGGAGTACATATTCAATTCCTTCAACCTGTCCTCATAGGACTTGTGATGCAATCCATGTACCATCTTTGTTGCCCTCCTCCAAACCTTCTCTGTCCTGTCTATGTCCTTACATAGGTAAGGTCTCCAGAACTGTACACTGTACTCCAGGTGGGGCCTCACTAGTGTCTTGTATAGTGGAATTATGACTCCCTTTTCCTGCTGGTGATGCCCCTGCCTATGCATCCCAGCATCCTATTTGCTTTACCTGCTGCCTTGTCACACTGTTTCCCTACCTTGAGGTAATCAGAGATGATAACCTCAAGATCCCTTTCCTGCTTGGTGAATGCTATATCCTCACCCCCTCAACTGATATATTGTGCCAGGGTTTTTGTGCCCCATATGCATTATCTTGCACTTCTTTGCATTGAACTTCAACTGCCAACCCCCTGACCATTCTTCAAGTTTCTGCAGGTCCCTTCTCATTCTGTCTACACCCTCTGGTGTGTCTACTCTGTTACAGAGCTTTGTGTCAGCAAACAGTGAAATTCTGCCTTCTAGGTCCTGCGCAATGTCACTGATGAAGATGTTGAATAGGACCTGTCCAAGCACTGATCCCTGTGGTACCCCACTGGTCACTCTTCCCTCTGTGGAGTGACAGCCATTTACCATCACCCTCTGTGTCATGCCGCCCAGCCAGTTACCTACCCACCACACTACTGTCCTGCCCACACCCGTATTCCCCAGTTTGTGTAATCGTCTTCCATGTGGCACAGTGTCAAAGGCCTTGCTGAAGTCCAGATAGGCCATGTCCACTGCCCTCCCCTGATCCACCTCCCTAGTCACCCAGTCAAAAAATTCAATGAGGTTGGTCTGACATGACCTCCCCCTGGTGAAACCATGCTGCCTTGGGTCCTGTAGTCCATTGACAACCAGATGTTCCACCAATTTAGCAGAAATGAACTCATGGAAGACTTGTACAAAATGGCATTTGAACTGTTTTTATTGTAACATACGATATCTGATTAGGATCCATTTTGGACTGCCACCCTGACTGGTCTAGCAGAAGTGGAGGCAGACCAGACCCATCTCTGTGTTGGATATGAAAACAAACCACTAGTATAAATAATTAGTTTTACCAAAGTTACGTTTCATTTATAGTAGCCTAGACACTCGCTTTCTGAACTGGAAGCTGCTGGTACCAGTTTTGTTCTGGTTAATATAAGCCGCTGCTTCAAATCCTAGGGCCCCAGTGTCAGTTACAAAATTGTAGTGTAGTATTCATGTTGCTCTAGCAGAATGAGTGCAAATGCATCACACAAGCAAATGCCATTCACAGAAGGGTAGTCTGCCCTTCCACAAAGTGACAGGACCAAGTTTCCAAAGTGCAATCACTGACATAAAGGTGGTTATGAGTATATAATGAAAACTGTTCAAACTGTTCTCCAAGAAGTGCAAATACTGTTCACTAAGCCAAAGTGCACCTTTCAAAATACAAACTGTATTCTAGCAGCTTAGAACTAATGAAAGCAGTTCTAAACCACCTTGATGCACAGAAGCACACTTAAACGGTCATGAACCCAAGAAGCACACAGGTATATTAGCACAGCTAACACACAACCCAGGCTGCAGAACAGTATAGGCAATTGTGCACATGGGATGGGGTACCTACAGCCAGGGTGTAGCTGGGAATTTCAAAATTGTACACAGAGCTGCCCACTGTGCTACCTACCCAATGCCACTCCTCCCCCCACTGCTGTAACTGCACTGTAGCATCAGTGGCAAATACTCAAAATGAAAAGACGTAACACACACACACACACACACACACACACACACACACACTCATACAGTAAGAAAACGTTTCCATTACTAACAATGTCAGATTAACTGGCTTGTAGTTAGTGTTACATTGTGACACGCCTCTGTACCACATCAAGGTAACCAGTCCCACAGAGGGCTATTCACACCAGTTCTTGTGCTTGCACACTATCTGCTCACTCATACAAACATGGACTCAAACACGGAAATGCTGAGCACCCACACCAGTCAAAAATCATTCACGTATTCACTCACGCCCAAAGTTACCTGAAATCACTCAGTCAGCAGAACACATTGGTAACATACCCACAACAACTAACAATTATTTTACTTAAAAATGACCACAACAGAGGGCTGGGGTGGGCTAAATGATGCTCTGGTTTGGGTTCAGTAGCCTAATCTGCTTAAACAACTCCGTACCAGATAGCCCCATGCCACCCAAACTTTGGTACATCACCAGTTTACAATTTAAAATTGAATACCAAGAAATGAAGAAAGGAACACAATAATACTGTGATATATACATTAAAGCCCACTCACACCAGTAGTTGTGCTCACACACTATTTGCTCCCTAATGAAAGTTGAGCACCCACACCTGCCAGAACTCAATAACGTACACACCCGCGCCCAAAGGACCTGAAATCACCCAGTCAACAGAGCAAAATGGTAATGTACCCACCAATGGCTTACAATGACTGATTAACTGGCTTTAGAGGGTATCTGTTTTGGGGAGTGAGACAGAACACAAATGCTGTGGCTGCACCATCACCTCCACCACCACCCACCAGCTCTTGCTGTGACTGCAAGAGAAGGCAAAAAGTATGGCCTATTTTGGAAAATGTCATCGTTGAAAGTTTAGAAAACCAGAATAACAGTGCTTTACTTTCCCCTTTTTTTTTCACTTAAGCTAGCCCATCTGATATGTGCATCTCATTGACAGTGGGTTTCTGTTTGTGCCCAATTTTACAGCTACTGTATAATGAGTGAGACATGTCGGGGGGCGGGGGGGGCTGACAGGTTTTGCTCAAGGCCACAAAGCAAGTCAGTACCAGAATCCCTTTAATTTTACACTGCATACTGATTGCAAACACTTGAACAGGTGGCTCAAAGTTCAACCACGGAGTCAGGAACAAATGTGAAGCATTCAAAAAGAGGGGGAAATACCTGGCTACCTTTGATACAAGTTCACAATCAAACGCTAGGATAC
The DNA here is from genome assembly GCA_016271365.2 of Neoceratodus forsteri. Taxonomy (NCBI): domain Eukaryota; kingdom Metazoa; phylum Chordata; order Ceratodontiformes; family Ceratodontidae; genus Neoceratodus; species Neoceratodus forsteri. Next base: position 107,038,901 of record CM057450.1, on the reverse strand, counting down.
TTTGCAAAAATACTTTATCAAAGTGCACCAAGCACAAGTAACACCTGTCTCTCACAAAAGGAGTCAATGGTTCGTGTACAACAGACACTTTTTCAAAACACCATACTACAGAGACAAATGTCTTTTATATACAAAATACTATATTCACCATAAAAAACAATTACCATAAATACTAGTTGAGTTGTGCAATATCAATTATGAAAGTGCAAGTCTAATAAGATATAATTTAAAAGCTAGGTATATATCACCTGCCTAAACATACTTAAATAAGATGAATTAATCCAATCCTATTAACTGTTATGCATATATATATATATATATATATATATATATATAGACAATTAACAAAATGTCTCATATTCAAATAAATCTGCATACACCCTTGATAAATGCAGTGCAATTATTATAAACAGGTGTGAAATAAATGCGTTATATATAAAATCACCTCTGCAAATACATAGTAACACACTTATATATGTAATAGATACAATCACCCCCGGTAAAAACAGAATACAACAGCAACATTTATAACATCTAAGGCACATAATACAAGAAAGTCTGTCAGATCCTAAAAAGTCATCTATACATTATCTTTTGTGCAATAACAGAGCCAGCTGGAAATGTTCATTTAGTCCAGGATGTTGTCCTTCTTTAAACTTATACTGCTAGAATGTTTCTCTTGAAAGTAACTTGTTGTTTAAGTCTCCTCCTCGAATGCCCAGAGTCACCTTTTCAATGCCCATAAATAAAAAAGAGTGGTCAGTGTGACGTAGACAGCCAGTTCTGAGTGCTGTATTATATTTTTTTAATACAAAATGTATTAATGTCTCTGCTGAAAATTCAAATGCTCTAGGAATGACCTCTCTCATCACCCCCCACCAGATTTTAGCTGACAGATGCAGGCCAAGAGAACTGCTGACAGCATTGTATCACACACTCAGCCTTTTTAGAGACAATGTGTTACTGGAAGACTTTTATTAAGGATCCTGTTTCTCTGAACTAATTACAGAGTTGTTACGTTAATTTTGTTAAGAGAGAAATGATAAACTAGGTTTATGACATTAAAATAAGGGAAGCTAGGATGTTACATAGAGGTGCAAGGTTGTAAATGACCCTAGGAAGCCTGTGTGAAGAGGGTACAGCATGAGATCAAAAGAGGTGTCATTGAAACTTGAGTTATGCTAAGGTTGCAGAATTAATACATCCTGTATAGCTGTATAGTATAGATTAATAAAATTACATCCTGTGGTTGTATAAAAATATATTTTTGTTAGATATTTGACCAGAGGAGGGGCTGGATGACTTCATCCGAAAAGGGTTAGCCAATACTGCTTGAAAAGATTATTCTCTTTCACTATAGAGATGTATTTGTATCTGACACTGACTAAGGAAACATCTGAGCACTGAAAACAGTATTTAGAAAGCTAGACAATATCTAAATATAGTTGTAGGAATTGCACTGTTTCAAACCTTGTTTTGTTTAAAGATATGTATGTCTTGTGTTATAAGAGTTCTGTATTGTATGTTTGACATATTATTATATATTTTAGTAAAAACTCTAATTTTAGAGCAAACCTGGTCTGTCTTTGAATTGCTTTCTTTTGCTAAGAAATATTTATGGTTCAGCAGACATATAGCTTGTATGGTGGTACCAAACTGGAAACAGAGTTCTAAATCTGAGGTCTTTATAATAGTTTTAAAGAGTTCATCTCTGAATACCTGGTTAGGTGCTTGTAGGCAAAGATATCTGGCCCCCGGAAGGCAGATATATCTGAGCCTGTGCATTGGGTGTGCTAGCAAGGGGTTAACAGTTTGAATCCCTCCAGAACTGAGGCCAAAGGTTGATCCGAACTCACAAAAACAGACAAGAGGGTTACCTTGTCTGTTACTCTGTTCACAAGACTGTGCTCAGAGGGTGGCACTTTGGGAGTAGAGGGCCTGACCTCCTGAGTGAATCTGTGACAGCCAGTAACCCTATTCTTAATGTGTGTAGCCAATGCATTTTCAGGCGTACCAATTCTAATATGCCAGATATGCTCCAATATGCAGGTTTTCAATTTTCTTTTTGTTTTCCCCACATAGAAACTTTTGCAGCTGCAAGCCAAATAAACAACAGCTTCTGTTCCACAGGAAATAAAATCATTCACCTTATACACATTATTTCCTGGAAAGGTAGAAAATACTTGTCCCACTTGGATGTACTGGCACGCAGTACAGTTACCACATTTGTGCGTGCCGACTGGAAATCTACTGCTTTCACTCATTTTTCTTGTTCTTTCGGCACTATGGACAAGGTGAGCTTTCAAATTCTTCCCTCTCCTGTAGGTGATAACAGGGCCCATCTCAACAATATCTCGCTGTGCTGGATCCACTTCTAAAATATGCCAATTACATCATAAAATCTCTGCCACCTGCTTACTCTGAGTTGTAGAAGTAGTGACTAAGTTAGTACCATTATGTCTCCCAGATCCGACAGTTTTTGGTGTTAATAGAGCTTGTCTATCTAAAACATCTACCTCTCTCTTAGCCTGTGCAAGGCATTTTGCATTGTACCCCCGTTCCTCAAACCTAGTTGTAAGATTCTTTGCTCCATTTTCATATCCTATCACAGTAGTGCATTTACGTTTAACTCTTACATATTGACCCTTCAGGATGTTATTTATAACATGTCTTAGGTGGCAACTCTTGTAATGTAATACAGCATTGCTACCTGTATTTTTTTGGTACATATCCATCGTCAAATTCCCAAGACCGTCATTTCTGATGGTTAGATCTAAAAAAAAAGTCACCTCCTTCGTACTAGCTGTTAGTGTAAATTCCAGGTTTCTATTGCTACCCTCCAGATACATCATGAATTCTTCTAAAAAATACAAAATCAGGACAATTTGAGACAAGGAGTTCCTTTTGTCACTCAGTCTCATTCAGTGATACTCACCACAGATGCTTCCCTGCTCGGCTGGGGAGCCCACCTGGGGGGATCTTACCACCCAGGGACTGTGGTCACCTCAAGAATCTCTGCTTCACATCAATCTCTTGGAACTCAGAGCAGTGTTTCTGGCACTGCAAGCCTTTTCCAAATCTGTACAGAACAAGGCGGTCCAGATCAGAACAGACAACACCACCACCATGTGGTACATCAACAAGCAGAGAGGCACTCAGTCTATGGCCTAGTGCACAGAAGCAATGAGGTTGTGGTCCCTGGCCTATTCCCTGCATACTTCTCTGATAGCAGTTCACCTCCCAGGGAAGGACAATGTCCTAGCAGATGCTCTCAGCAGGATATCCCAGGGCCATCACGAATGGATCCTAGATCCCCTAGTTTTGAAGGTGATTTTCTCGAGATGGGGCACTCCACAGATAGATCTTTTTGCAGCCCCAGACAATCACCAACTTCCCTCTTTGTTGCAGACCCCAGTCTTGGGCTCAGGCCCCTGGATGCTCTGATTCTGAATTGGGAAGGGAAATTTCTGTATGCTTTTCCCCCCTTCCCTGTCCTGTTCAAAGCGTTAGTCAAGATCAGGTCTCAACCATGCAAAGTGATTCTGATTGCTCCAGACTGGGCCAGACAGCCCTGGTACCCACTGTTGCTGTCCTTAGCAGTCCACCTTCCCCTGTCTCTTCCCAGGAATTACAACCTGTTGACATCCTGTTAGGGGAGGATTTGGTATCCGAATCTCAAATCTCTCAATCTCAAGGCATGGTTCTTGAAGAGTTAGAGTTTGCTGATCTGCACCTTTCTCAAGGGGTTCTGGATATCCTTAAGGCTTCTCGAAAGCCTTCCACCAGAAAGACTTACAACTCCAAATGGAAAAGCTTCACTATTTGGTGCTCTAATAAGCATATTTCTCCAGAATCTGCTGGGTTGCCTACAATTCTGGACTATATGGTCCATCTTAATGGCTTAGGACTTAGGCCAGCTACACTTAAAGTGCATCTGGCAGCTGTTTCTGCCTTCTTGTCAGTAGGCAAGCCCTCTCCTCTGTCAGCCCATCCTGTGTTTTGTAAGTTCTTCAAGGGATTGCTGCACACCAATCCCCTTTAGGGACCCTGCTCCTGCTTGGGACCTTAATGTTTGCATTGCTCAGCTTATGCAACCACCCTTTGAGCCTTTGTCCTCTGCAGAGCTTAAGTACTTGACTTGGAAAACTGTGTTTTTGGTAGCCATTACCTCTGCCAGGTGTATCAGTGAATTGCAAGCCCTGTTAGTGGAGCCTGATTTCCTCTCTTTCCATAGAGATAAAGTGGTCCTAAGAACTAACAGGAAGTTTTTGACTAAGGTGGTTTCAGAGTTCCACCTTAATCAGTCTGTGTCTCTCCCTGTTTTCTTCACTGACCATTCCTCCTCTGGAGAGAGGAGGCTGCACAGCTTGGATGTTAAGAGGGCCCTCATCTACTACATAGAGTGCACCAAGGGTCACACGTTTGAGTCCCTCCAGTTGTTCCTCACATATGGAGAGGTCGGTAAGGGCAAACCTGCTACTAAGAGATCTATTGCCAGGTGGATTGTCTCATGTATACAATTCTGCTATGAAAAACTGAGTAGAACCCCACCCTCTGGCCTGAGGGCTCACTTTACTAGAGGTACAGCTGCTTCCCTGGCTGCTGCCAGGGATATTCCTATTTTAGAAATTTGTCAAGCAGCCACCTGGAAAACAGTCCATACATTCACCAAGCATTACTCTCTGGATATCCAGGCTAGGAGGGATGCTCGGTTTGGCACAGCAGTACTTCAGAGCCTATTGCCAAAGTAGGTTCTGTCCCTTCTCCATGGAGGTACTGCTTGGTAGTCTGCAATAGTCAGAATACAGCAAGACTTCATGTTGTTTGAAGAAAAAACTACTCACCTTAGTAATGTTGTTTCTTCTAATGGAGTCTTGCTGTATTCTGACCTCCCCCCTGCCTCCCCTCTTAGAACCTAGTTTTTGGGATGTAGGTGGGCAGGGGCAGTGTTGGAACCCTAGGGGTGCCCCCTTTTTTCACCCTCCTTTACTTTGGGTGTGTGTTGTGTTTTGTTTTTTTGGGTTTCCTGACTTGAGTCTTTGCTTTGAAACCAAAAACCCTTTTTAATAAATTTAATTGCCATTTGGCTAGTGTGAGTTTTACAGTTTTCACACAGAACTTCTAGTGAGTATTGCTCATAAAGATCTGATGGTTGGAGTTTAAACAACAGCAGACAGGGGCTTCAACCGAGCTCGTGCTGAACGTTCCATGCTGGCCATGGAAAGTTAACTCTTTGTTCTCCGGGGCAGTTGAAAGGCAGGACCTAACTGCAATAGTCAGAATACAGCAAGACTCCATTAGAAGAAACAACATTACTAAGGTGAGTAATTTTTTCTTCTTGGCTTTGACAGTGAACCCGGCCCTCTATATCCTGTCCAGCACTTCCCTAAGGTGGGATAGGTGTTCCTCTCAGCTGGTACTAAAGATGGCAATGTCATTCAGGTACGCCATGGCGTACTCCTCAGCACCATTTAACACCTGGTTCACCAACCTTTGGAAAGTGGCTGGGGCATTCTTCATTCCGAAAGGCATTACTTTAAACTCAAATAAGCCTATCGGAGTGATGAAGGCCGACCTCTCCCTAGCTCTGTCTGTCAACTCTACCTGCCAATACCCCTTTGTCAGGTCAATGGTCGTAAGGTAGGTCGCCCCTCCCAACTTGTCCAGGAGTTTGTCCATACGCGGCATTAGGTGGGCGTCGGACTTTGTGACTGCATTCAGTCCATGATAGTCCATACAGAAATGAGTTGAGCCATCTGGCTTGGGTACAAGGACTACGGGTGAGGCCCAGGGGCTGTGGGATCTCTGGATTACCCCTAAATCCAGCATCTCCTCCACGTCCTTCTTAATGTTCTTTTGGATAGCCTCTGACACCCGATATACTGTCTGCTGTATGGGCATCTGTGTCCCTATCTCCACATCGTGTGTCGCTAAGGGGGTTAGTCCAGGCTTGGTGCTAAACAATGGGGCAAAGTTTGCTAAAACCTCCCTTACTTTCTGGATCTGGTCTGGGGCCAGCTGGGGAAACAATTTTACTGCCTCTGCAAAGGACTTCTGCTTGCTTTCCTCCAGCAAGTCCAGAAGGGGGTCTCCTTCGTCCGTCCCCTCCCCATGACTACACACTGCAAACACCATGTCAGCCCTACTTGCATATGGCTTCATCACGTTGACATGGTACATCCTTTCTGTCTGTCTTCTGTCAGGTAACTACACGATATAGTTCACATCATTTACCTTCCTAACCACTTTGTACGGTCCTGCCCACTCAGCTTGCAGCTTGTCTTTCTGGACCGGAATAAGGACCATGACTTCCTGACCCATCATGTACGAGCAAGCTCTGGCTCTGCAGTCTACCACACTTTTTGATTCTGTTGGGCAGCTGCTAAGTTGTTCTGGGCTGTCCCCATAAGCTCTTTCAGTCTTTTCCTAAACCTAAGGACGTAATCCACAGTGGGAGTTCTTGGGGTGGTGTGCTTGCCTTCCCAGTCCTCCTGGATCAAGTCTAGGGGCCCACATACCCGGTGTCCATATAAGATTTCGAAGGGGGAAAATCCTGTCGACTCTTGGGGCACCTCCCTGTATGCAAACAACAGGTGGAGAAGGTATTTCTCCCAGTCCCTCCCATGCTGTTCAGCAAACGCCCAGAGCATTGACTTTAGGGTACCATTGAATCTTTCTACAAGCCCATTGGTTATGGGTGATATGGTGTCGTGCATCTCTGCACCACCCCACACTTCTCCCATAAACATTTCATTAAGTCCAACATGAAGGAACCCCCTCAATCAGTGATTACCTCCTGCAGAAACCCAACACGGGAGAAAATCCCAAGTAAGGCATCTGCCACTTTGTTTGTCCTCAGTGAGGATAGGGTGACTGCCTCTGGGTACCGGGTGGCATAATCAACCACAGTCAGGATGAATCTCTTCCCTAAGGACCTGGGGGTATTTAAAGGCCCCACAATATCCATTCCCAGCCTCTGGAATGGCTCCTCCACTATGGGCAAGGGAATCAGGGCTGTTTGGGTTTTCTTGCCCGCCTTCCCTATTTCTTGGCACCGGTGACAAGACCTGCAATACTCCTTCACCTGCTCGGTGAAGTTAGGCCAGTAGAAAATTTGGGCCAACCTCTGCATCATGTGCGCGATTCCCCGATGACCAGACAAGGGAATATCATATGCAATTTTGAGTAACTGCTTACGGTACCCCTGGGGAATGACAAGTTGCCTGCCTAGCATCCCTCCCTCTGTCTACACTGCCTGAGTATACAAAAGTCCATTTTCCCAATAAACCTTATGTCGGCCATCACCCCCCGTGCACCGTCTGAGTCTTCCCAAGCCCTCAGCTTCTCTAAACTAGGGTCACTTCTTTGAGCAGCTGCTAACCCCTCACACATTCCCAAGGCATGGGACAGGTCCCTTTCAGTTGCTAAACTAGGGTACCTAGCACTAGCGTTAGGGCATTTAGGATCACTGTCAATCCCAAGCCTCTGACAAGGGGTCACCCCTCCCTCTTCAGAGTAACCTTCCATAGCTGTGTGGTCACTTGCTACTGGGGAAAATTCTACCCCCTTTTCATTAACATCCATATCAGGAGACACAGGCTGGGGAATCAGCCTCTCAGTGGTTTCCACACTGGTTTCTGTGGGGTTCAGGGAACTACAATTTTCCCTTGCCACTTGGCTATCGCTAACTGCACATACCATCCCCTGTTGGAGATTGTTACCCAGGATCACATCCACTGCTAATGTTTTGGCTACAGCTGCCTGTTGCACAGTTCCACCTGTTTCACCCCAGTCTAAGAGACACTAATGAGGGGTAATGTTTTCTCTTCACCAGTGAACCCTTGGACAGTAATGTATTTATTGGGTATAAGCTGACCAGCCTGTACCAGATCCCCCTTTACGAACATCAGGGATGCCCCTGTGTCCCTTAACCCTTGTGTCTGCACACCATTTACCATGACTGGGTGCATGTGTTCCCTCATGTTCACTGGCATGCTTCCAGGGACACACAGACAACCCACTTCTTTTCTAGCACCCTGTTGTGTATTATGGCTTGCCTTTTTGGGACACTGTCTGGCAATATGCCCAGTTTCCTTACACAACCAACATTCAGTTCTTCTCTCAGAGAAATATTTTCTCTGAAACCTGGGGCTAACTGGTTTCGGTGGAGGCAGTGAGGGTTTTAGCTGCCCTGAAGGTGCACTTTTCCCTTTCTGCGCTGTCATGCCCACCCCATTTGCTCTCAGAGCAGGTCTGCTCTTGGCATAGCAGTCCGAGAGTTCAGTAGCCTCTTGCACTGTTTTGGGATCTCGGTCCTCTAGCCAGGTTTTTAGCTCTGCTGGGCAAGCCCAATAAAACTGTTCTAATAAAATCACATTTTAATTTTATCAACAGAGTTTGCCTCAATTCCTTCCCTCCAACGTTTTAAAAACTGACGTTGTTTCATGGCTAGCTCCTCGTAGCTCATATAAAGGCTTCTCCTGAGCTTACGGAATTTAGCTCTGTATGATTCAGCAGTTAATTCAAACTTTTTTAACAGTGCAGCTTTTAGCTTGCTGTAATCATTGCTGTCCTCATTGTCCATTTGACCAAATGCATCTCAAGTTTTCCCGGTAAGTAGCAGGGATAGCTGGAAGCTCCAGGACACTCTAGGAATTTTAGCCTGAATACAAACTTCTTCAAAAGAATTAAAAAATGCATCTATGTCCTCCCCCCTCTTTAAACTCGGCTATTAATTTGGAGTTCAATTTGTAACCCAGTCCTGCAGTCCAATTAAACCCAAGCCACTTACCTGCTCTGGTGCCGCCGGTCGGATTCGTAGCTTCTCCAGTTCATGTTGCCACTTGCGCTCCTCTCTCTTCTCCTCTGCAGCTTGCTGGTGCTCATGCTCCTCACAGTCTGCTTCTCTCTGTTGCCGCTCTGCCTCCAGTTCCATTCTGCATGACTCAATTTGCAGTCTGAGTACCTCTGGATTCAGGATACTGGTGACCATCCCCTGCTGCTGTGGCCCTTCACTGACAGTGGCCCTGCTGTCCTCCTCACCAAACCTGGACACAGAACTGGCCACTAACCCTGCCACACTTGAGGTCTGGTCCCTTTCAGTCATGGTCTGTGACTTGCTGCTCTAGGTATCTGCTACCATCAGGGCCTCTATGAGGTTTTGCTTTTTTGCTTTCACCTCAAATGGGACTCCTCTGTCCCCACACAACTGCTTCAAGTAATCTACAGTGTGCCTGCTGTAGTCAGAAGCCATCTTCTTCCCTGACTACAGCTACTCTGACTTGCACTTTAGGAAAAAAAAATAAAATGGGTAGAAACTTGACTGTACGCCAAGTGATATATAGTTCTGTTTCCTTTTAAAATAAAATTCTGCCTTTTTTCTTTCTTTGCAAGAGATCTTATGGTCTCAGCTGACACAGAACAATAAAAGCTTGTAATACCAAAATGTTGCCACCGCTGCCAACCAATCTGTCACAAACCCACTCAGCAGGTCAGGCCGTCTGCTACCAAAGTGCCAACCTCCGAGTGCAGTCTTGTGAACAGTTTAACAGAATAAGGTAACCTTCTTGTCTGTTTTGTGAGTTCGGATCGACCTTTAGTCTCAAGTTCTGGAGGGATTCAAACTGTGAACCTCTTGCTAGTGTACCCAATGCACAGGGTTAAGATATTTATGTCTTCGGGGGCCAGATATCTTTGCCTACGGGCACCTAACCAGGTATACAGAGATGAACCCTTAAAAACTTTAATAAAGACCTCAGATTTAAAATGCTTCTCTTTCCAGTTTGGTACAACCATTCAAGCTATGCCTAGTGTCTGCTATAATCATATATACTCCTCTTGCAAGTGAAAGACAAACAAAGACAGATCAAGTAAGCTCTAAATGAGTTTTTACTAAAAATAGATAAAAATATGTCAAACACAAAATACAGAACTGTTATATCACAAGACATACAAATCTTTTAAAAGAACAAGGTTTTAAACAGTGCAAGTCTTACTGCAGTACTTAGTCTCTGAATACCTACTTAAAAGTGCTCACAGATGTTTTGTTGTCAGAGTCTAGATAAAAGTGTCTCTGAAGTAAAACAGAATATTTCTTAAAGCAAACTGTATTTGCTAACCCCTTTTGGGTGAGGTCACCTAGCTCCTCCTCTGTCAGAATATATATATATATATATATATATATATATATATATATATATATATATATATATATATATAATATATATATATATATATATATATATACACACACACATATATTTAATGAAAAAAACAGGATGTCCTAATAAGGCATTAAGATTCTGTGACCTCACATTAATTCAATTTCTCATATAACCCTTTGATGTAGAGGGTCTACTGTCCCTCACAGACATCAAAGAAACATTTATGACTTTGCACCCTTGTGTAATAACTTGGGTTTTCCTCCAACGTCATAAAAAGGGATATTTCCTTTCCTACCAGCTAATTAAGCTAGATCAATAGGATATCCCTGATTAAGGTCTGTTCTACTCTGTCATTAGCTTCAGGCCTGCCATGTAACATATTGTATCTAAAACCAGTGTGTGTGATCTCACATGCTGTTTCAGCATTTTCTCATGGCTTTCATCTTTCATCTGAAACCTGGGGGGGGTGAGGTCACTCCTGGAGCACCAGATTTTCAGCACAGACAGTCAGTAATACATTTTATATTAAAAAAAATGATACAGCACTCAGAACTGGCTGTCCACGTCACAACAATTACCCCTGCCATAACTGCTCTTGTCTTAATCAAGTAAAAAAAAACAAACAGACAAAATAGCTCTCTCCTGAACCTCATTGTAACATCCTATGGCTACCTACCCTGTCAGCCTTCTCCCAAACTCTTCTCTACACTGCCGAGGGACGGCTGCCACTACTTTCTCTGCCACCTTTATCCAGCACCGCGACCCACTCTGCCATACACGTTACCTCCCCAGCCAGCTGACTGACTACATAAAAGGAAAAAAAATCACAACTTCACACACTTTGGCAGGGAGGACAGGGAGTAACTTGGAAAAAAAAGAATGAGAACTCGGGGTCGGCAAAGAAGGACCATGCATCACTCCACCAACCGAAAACCTTTTACTTTAGCATGGTTTCTTACCCTGCATTCCACTCTTCCTGCCACAGACAGCAGTTTTATAATAATAAAAATAAGTACACTGTACCAGAAACAAAACAAGAAACACAGAATGGCATTAACCGGCAGCGCTACTCTATCTGTAGGACTGGTCTGTGGGAATGTTCCACTTCTTTCTTACCTTACCGCACTAACAACTGCCAACTATTTTTTCCTGGTAGTATTTTAGAATTAAAAAGAAACCTCCACAGCGTGAAAACACAGCATTTGACCTTTCACTCTGTTCTGCCTGACAGACGATGACTGAACAGATTTTCTGGCAGTACGATCATTAGGGAGTGTCATGCAGGGAGATATCCAGTCCACCACCCTTACAAAATTTTTGGAAAAATTAACTTATTTATTTGAAGGGGTGACAACCTGTTCTGAATGTTTACTTACACATGTGTGGCAGACCAGAAACATTTCTAATTCTGAAAAGGTGAGTACAAGTACAAGACATTTCCTACTTTATGCCCTGCAGTGTCCACATCAGTAAACTTACATTTTAACTGGGGTTGTGTACAGGCCTCCAGACCAGGGGGAGGACATAGACACATTACTGTTAGAAGATATACAAAACATGACAGCTAAAGGGGAGATTCTGATAATGGGAGACTTCAACATGCCAGATACAGATTGGTTGATACCAGCAGGAACATCTGCCAGAACTAGACACATGGTGGATTCCCTGTGGGGGGGGCTTAAACAACTGGTACAACAATCCACAAGAGACAGGGTTATCCTAGATCTAGTACTAACACAGAAATGATCTCAGATCTCCAGGTAGAAGGTCACCTGGGGGCCAGTGACCATCACATGGTATGGCTCAATTTGGCCACTATAACTAAATCATCCCAATCCAAGGCAAAAATATGGGACTTTAGAGGAGCTGACTTTGATAAGATGGCCAACAGAGTTAAGCTAGCCCTGGCAAAAAGAAATACAGGTGAGGGGATACAGGCAAAGTGGACAAGCATTAAGGATGCAAAACTTGAAGCAACATCCCATTGTGTTAGAGAGAAAAGGAAGTGCAAAAGAAGGAAACCACTTTGGTCCTCAAACAGTAGCAGAAAAGGTCAGAGCCAAAAGGCTGGCCTTCAGGAAATATAAGGGAACGCAGCAGGATGAAGATAGGGAGACATACCAAATTTCCCTAAGGGGAGCAGGGAAGGCAGTAAGGCAGGCAAAGGCCCAAACTGAGAAAACACTAGCACAAACAGTAAAAGAAGGTGACAAGACTTTCTATAGATACATTAGTGAAAGGAGAAAGTCCAGAGGGGGTATTGCTAAGATCGAAGGGGATAAGGGGACATGTGAAGAGGAGGCCCATGTAAAAGCAGCTATCCTAAATAGATACTTCTGCTCAGTATTTACTGAAGAGAAGGTAGGGCAGGGCCCACAGCTCAGCACCATAGACACAGGAGGGAGGGAGGTGTGCACTAGTCCCTTCACAAAAGAAAGGGTACTACAAGAGCTCGATAAGCTCTGGGTGGACAAGACAATGGGACCTGATAACATACATCCCAAGGTATTAAAGGAGCTAAGGGTGGAACTAGCAGAGCCATTATCAGAACTGCTTAGTGAGTGTCTGAACACAGGAGTGGTCCCAGAAGACTGGAGAAGGGCTCATGTGATCCCGCTCCACAAGAGTGGTAGTAGGGAGGAGGCAGGGAACTACAGACCAGTCAGTCTTACCTTAGTAGTGGGCAAGATTTTGGAGGCACTCCTTAAGAAAAGGATAGTGCAACACCTGGAATCCATAGGAGCACATGATCCAAGACAGCATGGGTTTACAAAAGGAAAGTCCTGTCAAACTAATCTCATAGATTTCTTAGACTGGGTAACCAGAGTGGTGGACCAAAGGGGAGCAGTTGATGTCACCTACCTTGACTTCAGCAGAGCTTTCGATACTGTTCCACATAGAAGATTGATTAATAAGATAGGTAGGCTCGGGTGGGTCAGAAGTTGGTCAACTGGGTGGCAAACTGGTCGATGGGCAGAAAACAGAGAGTGGTAGTAAATGGTACACAGTCAGAAGAGATGCAAGTCACAAGTGGGGTACCTCAGGGATTAGTCCTGGGGCCAGTCCTCTTCAATATCTTCATCAGTGACATTGCAGATGGACTGGAGGGTAAGGTTTGTCTGTTTGCAGACAACACCAAGATCTGCAACAGAGTAGATGATCCAGATGGGGTTGGCAGAATGAGAAGAGATCTGTATAAACTAGCAAAATGGTCAGAAGAGTGGTAACTTGGGTTTAATGCAAAGAAGTGCAAGATCATGCACATAAGGAAGAGAAATCCTGAAGCCACCTATAGGCTTGAAGGGGAGTTGCTGGCAGACACAAGGGAAGAAAGAAACGTGGGCATCATCATCACTGATGACCTGAAATCATCCAAGCAGACCACTAAAGCAATAGGTAGGGCTAGGGGGGATGGTGGGGTGTATTAGTAGGGGTATCACAAGTCAGAAGAGGGAGGTAATAATCCCTCTCTACAAGACACTGGTTAGGCCCCATCTGGAGTATTGCGTGCAGTACTGGAGGCCACACCTTCACAAGGACAGTAACCAAATTGAGGCAGTCCAGAGAAGGGCAACCAAAATGGTACAGGGACTGCATCAGAAAACATATGAGGATAGATTAATGCAGTTCAATAAGTATACCCTAGAGCAAAGGAGGGAGCGAGGTGATATGATCAAATCATTCAAACACCTTAAGGGCATTAACAAGGTGAAAGAGTCTAACATGTTTCAATATAAGAAAAATAGCATGACAAGAGGACACAGCATGAGATTAGAGGGAGGCCGATTAAGGGGCAATGTGAGGAAGTTCTTTTTCACAGAAAGGGTGGTGGATGCATGGAATGGCCTACTCCAGGAAATGGTGGATATGAATACAGTGCAGGGCTTCAAACAGGTATGGGATAGGCATAAGGGAGCAATACAGATGAGTATGAATAGATAGACCATTGACAGAGCAAAAGCACATTCATGAGGTAGAAAAAGAAATGGGCAGACTGGATGGGCCTTGTGGTCCTTATCTGCCATCAACTTCTATGTTTCTATGTTAACATAAAAACTATGGAATAAAACTTAAGTAATTCTAAGATTTTTAAAAAAACTCACCAGAGTGAAAACATGCTGTTTGATTTTCACTCTGTCCTGCCGTTATCCACTGGCAGCAACCCCGAAATAAACTACAACTGCCATGAAACCATAAGGACAGATGCGACTCTAACTTAAGCACTGTCTCCTGAACAGTGGGACTACTTTACAACAAAAAATTACTTTTCTTCTTTTTTTATAATACTTCTTTGTAACCCTTTATTTAATTGTGTTAAAAATGTTACTTATAGCCCATTTTCTAAGTGCAATAATACCCTCCAGGGAAGGTGGTATGGGCAATACCGGTTCTTTCAGGGGCTATAAGGCCCTCTGCCTGTGGCGTTGGGCCGCATTGCACCCCTGCACAGTCTGGTGTTGCCTAATACCGCCCACCCTGTTGGGTATTATTGCTTGCATGATTCAGGAAGGAGCAAGACAATTAGACAAATGTAATAACAGTCTGATAGCATTTCTTATTATGTCTTTCCACTCAGAGTCCCCATATATTTTCTCATACTGCACATGAAACCAACAGGTTTGACTATTTAGTCATCAGCAGTATTTCTAACAAGTAAATATCCAGGTTTATGTAAAACATTTAACAGGCAGTCCCAGCATGTCGTTTGATTAATTTAGGACTACAACTAAGAAGGTAAAATGTTACAATGAGCGATATGCTCAAAAAAACCTACTGCAGTGTGCGCTGAGCAGTATTTACCCTCTGCACATCTGGACTGAATTTTAAAAATAAATTGTAGCCCTTTGGATGTCCACTCCTGCAGCACACTATGTTGCTCACAAATTCATCACAAAGGGATTTTCTATCCACACCAAGAGCTTGGCCTGGACCACTTGCTCACCTTGCTCTCTAGTCTGCTGTTCCCTCACTCTGGTAACCGATGCCATGCTCCGACCACCATCCCACTGTTCTGAAATGAAACCACAGGGTTGCCAACAAAATGCTGTGAGTCCAAATCAGGAGAGATCAATTAGGAGGATGTGGGCTTTTATATGTTGGAAAAGCCCCCTATTCTTCTGTTACTCTGCCCTCCCCACTGACCAATAGCATTGGTCACATGTACTTGGGCACACCTTCTGGCCAGCAAAACTCCAATCGGCTTGCTGCTGACACTATGGAACTGCCCACTGTCAAGTCACTGCATTCCTTCTGCCCCTGTTCTCCTGTTGTGTAACTACTTTACACTCCCCCACATGCAGCCAACAGATTATTAATTTAAAACAAAAGCCGTGGGGAAACCAAAAAATGGAATACAGTACAAAATGGATTGGTGTGGCTCACAAAAAGACACCCCATGCCAGAACCATTGGTATGCAGTAGCATACACTGTGTATGCCTTCCAGTGCTAGTGACTGGATCCTATAACTTCAGTTAGAGGAAAATACTCATCTGGATAAAAATATGACCAGGCTTCTGTTTTGTCTGTATCCTGCTATCCAGGCAGCCACAGCATAATGTGAAAACAAACAATAAAGACATAGCTTTTCGACATGTGTCTGATGAAAGTTACAACTGCTAATATAATCAGAAAATATTTCTGCATGCAGTTACGTAGCAGAAATTTAGTCCAGAAAACTTCTCGTTCATCATCAATAGATTTGCATTTCTTATTAAAGTATTTCAAATCTAGTTTAATATTAGGGAATGGGACAGAGATCAAGTAGGATCTGTGCTTATACTACAGGCAGGGAAGAATGGGCAGACTGGGTGGGCCAAGTGGTCCTTATCTGCAAGCATGTTCTATGTTTCTATATTAGTTTCATGCAATTGCAGCAACTGACATGGTCAGATATTGCAGCAGTTTACATACATGGTCAGATATTGCAGCAGTTTACATACAGGGTCTGATATTGCAGCAGTTTACATACATGGTCAGATATTGCAGCAGTTTACATACAGGGTCTGATATTGCAGCAGTTTACATACATGGTCAGATATTGCAGCAGTTTACATACATGGTCTGATATGCAGCAGTTTACATGCAGGGTCTATTATTGCAGCAGTTTACATACATAGTCAGATATTACAGCAGTTTACACACAGGGTATGATATTGCAGCAGTTTACATACAGGGTCTGATACTGCAGCAGTTTACATACGTGGTCAGATATTGCAGCAGTTTACATACATGGTCAGATATTGCAGCAGTTTACATACAGGGTCTGATACTGCAGCAGTTTACATACAGGATCTGATATTGCAGCAGTTTACATACAGGGTCTGATATTGCAGCAGTTTACATACATGATCAGATATTGCAGCAGTTTACATACATGGTCTGATATTGCAGCAGTTACATACATGGTCTGATATTGCAGCAGTTTACATACACGGTCAGATATTGCAGCAGTTTACATACATGGTCTGATGTTTCCAGATATTCTGCAATATTTCTAAAGAGATTTTCTCTGATGTCCCTATAGAGGTATTACAAGCAGGCAGGGAATTACTCTAGAGATATCACAGAAATTTCAGAAAATATTTGACTATGTCAGTTGCTAGAATTACCTTATGGCTACAGTCAATAAAGATTGTGGCCATCAGCAATGTTTGAATCTCTTCCCCCAAGTTTTCTTTCTTATTGTGACCTAGGTGAACATTTCTTGGGAAATTCTGGACATCACTATGAATACCCTCAGTATTTATTTACATTTGCAGTGTAACCTGTTTGTGTGGCTTCACTTCCTAAATGGGTGTTTTGTACCTTACCCAACTTTTTTTTCTCTTTCAGCCTTGAAGGTAAATTCAATCTGCCCATTATCTCAGCAGGAAGTTTTGGGATGTCATGTGACTTTAATGAGAACCTGACAAGAATTCTCCTCCCAGCTAGGAAGCTTTCCAATTTCTTAGCTGATTTCTGGCAATACAAAGATGACCTTGTTAAACCTAAAGAGTGGAAGTCCGTCTATGTTTACAAAAAGAGTGAGAACTCAGAAGAATGTTTTTGGTAAGAACAGCCTTCTATGCATTTCATATAGTATCTTTGCTCAGTGCATGTTGCAATTTCTAGAAGCCGGGTTAATATCATATGTTATTGTTGTGGTTCAATTAGGATATTTTTGACTTTTTTGAGTGATGAACCAACCTCAGTGGGGAAAAGATGACAGATTTATGGTACTGTACTAAAGACAAAATTCTGCTGTTTATTCCAATCAATTTCTCATGTTGATCAGCTTCCAACCTTGTGCTGATGATGGGGTATTTAGGAATAAATAATGAATTTTGTGACATGACATTATTACAGCTACATAGTCTTAATCCATTAAAAACTCTGCTGTTCATATATAATATCATTATCTGTCTATCTGTCTGTCTGTCTGTCTCTCTCTTTCTGTCTATATATATATATATATATATATATATATATATATAATATCAACTTTTGTAATGCTCTAGTTAGGGTTAAAGCCACAAAAGTAGGGAAATTTGGCGTTAGGGTTCCCTACTGTAACACCACCCCACCGCACACCAACAGGCATTGGGGTGTGATTTGTCATCAGCCCTAACACTCATCCCATTCCATAAGTAAGTAAGCTGAATGGGGTGAGCATAGGGCTGATGACCCCAAGGCACACCCCCAATGCCCGTTGGTGTGTGCAGGGTGGGAGTGGGGTGTTGGGGTTTTAGGGTTGGAAACTCTAACACAACATTTCCCTACTTTTGTGGCTTTAACCCTAACTAGAACATTAACTAAGTTGTTTGCAATTTATTTCCTTACTTTTTGAGCTAGTATAATCATGTCCTTATTTGTCTGTTGGAGTGCAGTGCCCTTTGGGCCCTTTGCTCTGATCCCTCCATAGATGCATAAATGTATGTCACTCTGGAAGGGCCCTGTGCTTCCATTTATAGGACAACAGCAAACAAATTGTCAGCATAGCCATCTTATTACCCCAACTCATGTATATGATGCAGACAAATTTCTAATCCCTGTCAAAATGTAATTCCGCGCAACTGCAATACCATTCTGTGCCACAGGTGCGAAAGCACATTTTGACTAGAATTTGAAAAATGACAACTGTGACATACGCGAGGTGGGGTAATAAGAAGGCTATGTTGAAAATCTGGGTTGAAAATATTTAAAATGTCCAAAGTTACGAGCGTGCATAGCAAAATTCCAACAAATGGTCAGAACTTTGTCATTGTTAAATATTTTGACCCCACATTTTCCACATAGCCTTCTTATGACCCCACCTCATGAACAATATGACTGTAATTACACAAATCCTGCCCAAAAGGTAAATTCACCAAGTGAATGTGAAACCGCCTTCCGGGCAGGAGTTGCATAATGAAAGTTATATTGCTCATGAGGTGGGGTCCCCAAAAGGCCATGTTGAACATCTGCGGTCAAAATCTCAAAAAATGGCCAAGTTGCACAAAAGTTGAACCCCCTCATTGAAATACATTGAACCACATTTACCTTAGTTTCTCATATTGCAGCTGCTGGTTCCAGCAGCAAGACATGTCTTCGATCGGAGAGTGGGTGTTGAACCTGGAATCTGTTTAGGTGAGTGAGGGTGTGTGGGGATTTACTGGGGGATGTAGGGTGGTGGGTGCTGAGTGGGAGGTGAGAGTGGGGATGGCTGTTCAGTGAGGGACTGTTTTTTTTACAGGCTAAAAAAAACATTGAGGGACCTTTTTCTTTATTTCAGACCTTTTCTTCAATGGGAGGGTGGGGGAGGGTGCCACTAGACACCAGAGAAATGGGGAACAGTGATAGGCAGGCAGGGTGTGCCACTAAATGGTTTTACTATAGTGCTGCAACAGCGCTTTCACTGACATCCCCCACAGTGATAGACACAATACCGAGTGTTGGCATTGTACCAGTGGGGATGTCAGTGCATGTCTATTGGGGGGCTGTGCCCCCCAAACCCCCAGTCGCTAAATATCTAACTCTGAGTTGGGGGTGCAACACTGGGAGCTGCACTGCTGGTGTCTTCCTCGCAGCAGCACAGCGACTTACTACAGATAGGTGAAATCTGTTGCTGTGCTGGTGTTCGCCATGCTGGAGTCAACCTTGTGATGGCATACCCCACTAGACACCAGGGAATAACATGGAAATTACAGGGATGGTGCTTGGAGAGTGGGGGGTGCAACTAGACACCAGGAAGTAACATAAAAATGATGGTGATGGTGATCAGAGGGTGGGGGAGTACCACTAGACACTAGGGAATAATATAGAAATTATGGAGATGGTGATCGGAGGGTGGGGTGCCACTAGACACCAGGAAATGAGATAAAATTATGAGGACAGCGATCGGCAGGTGGGAGTGCCACTGGAAACCAATGTTTTTTTTTTGTTTATAAAAATATATGGGAATTGGAGGGTGGGGGGGCCACTAGACACCAGCAATATATAAAGTAGAGAGATGGGAGGGAGGGGGGATTTTACTGAACACCATTGCCACTAATGGGGATGGCACAGTTAAATCCTTTTTCTCCAGCTGATTTCCTTTTTTGTGATGATGAAAAAGGAATTGCGAAAAAGGAACTTAGCAAGTGGTGGAAAAGGATTTAAATAGTTGTAAAAAATTGTTCACAGGACATGGGAGCTATAAAAAATACTAAGTGAAGCTCATCAGCTTCCGAGGAGCAAGATACATGTTTGGATGTCTGTAGAAGACATCCCTGGGCAAAGTTATGACAGTCTGTTGTGTGAAGAAAAAGAAAACAAGAAGGCAGCTTACGAAAAAGGATTTTTTTCTGGTGAAAAAGGATTGGCCCAACTCGAACAAGAATCCTTTTTCATGAGGCCAAATCCTTTGTCAGACTTAATCCTCTATCCTGGTGAGTGATCTTTCCATTGAAAATAGTGGGAACTTAAAATTGAAATACTTTGCAACAGATTAATATTTTTTCACCAAACAAACACATGGCAGTTCTGTCATCCAAGCTGTTTCTACAATAACAAATTCACACCAAAATTCCACACCGTCTGAGTGCAAGGCGATGAGAAAAAAAACTACAAAAAGTAGTGACTTTTAAGGTTTTTGCACTATTCAAATCTCAGAATGCACACATCAAACCGGAACACAACTTGCCAGGTCAAGAGATCTATTCCATATGATAGTGCATACCAAATTTTGTGAAAATCCATTGATCGGTTGCAAAGTTATTAAAGTGCAACATTTTAGGTTTAACATTAAACGTACTACTCAACCCTAACTGTAGGGGCACAACTGTACCCCTATAATACCTTATAAAACAAGTTGCATTTATATGTTCTGACAAACTGCCCCACTGAATCACATAGTTACACACAATCCCCCTAACCTGCTCTCACTCACAACTGGATCATCCCTACACACACACACACACACACACACACACACACACACACACACTCACCAGCTGCAGCTCCTAACAGGCAGCACTGCACATCCCTCCAGCCCCCCCTACACACACACACACACACACACACACGCACAAAAAAAACAGCCCCCATTCCCAACAGGCAACAGTTCTCCCCCTTAACCAGCTCTCATAACCAACTGGGAGCACCCTGCCAACACACACACAAACACACACCTGCTTCCACTCCTAATAGACAGCACTGTGTAACCACCTCCATTCTGGTCCCCCCGGTCCCTACACACCAGTTCCTCATACCTTCCAGTCCCTAGGAGGTGCTGCACTCCTCTTGCTATCTACTTATCGGTTTTAATAGACTATGGGATAATTCTGTTCCCCAAAATTAAACTAGTTGCAGTCCCACAACTCAGCTTGTTAATAGGAATCTGCAATACGCCCACCTCCATCCCTTGCTGGACTTCACTCCGCCCAGTTGGGTTTTGAACCCCTACATTTAGTGTGCCAGCTGTACCAGAGTCAGCAGCACCATCCTTTAGGTCACACAGCCCTGTTGTACTCACCACTATCTTTATTCCTCTTGGACCTTGGCTGACTTCAACCCCTTCTTATACAGTAGCTGTACCCAAGCTCCCAGACTTGAATTATTGAATTCTGCCCTTCAGCCTAAACCAGTCGCTGACCTACTAATTTAACTTAATAGGCTAACCCTGTGTCAGTCCTAACCCCATCCCTGTGGAACTTCACCACCCTAGCTGGGACTTGAACCCCTAAATGTAGCACTCTGTCTGTTAAAAGTCAGCAACACCATTACTTAGACCAGTCGGCCCATTGTAGTAACCACTAACTTTGATCCTCTTGTTACTTCGTAGCCTGCACTCATTTCTTAAACAGAAGATATACCCAAACAACAAGGCTTAAATAGACAAATCTAGACCCTATCCAATTGCCCCTCCCACTCATCCTATGAGAGTTCATACCCCCTTCCTTCTTTGAACCAATCCTTCCTGCTGTTGGGATTTGAACCCTAGCTTATGGTACAGTGACTACACCATAGTCAGCAATCTGGGAGCATGACATTTCGCTCTGCATAATTACACCCCTGACAGTTCACTCCTGTCAATTTCACTCCCACTCCACTTCACTCCCCAGTCATTCCACACCTTCATTAAAACAATTACTGAATCATGAGCAGCTGCAACATAAGGCAAATGGATACAAGCTCTTGCTCTCATTTAATAAAAATAAGTATTGAATCATGTAGCTGCTGCAATGTAAGGCAAACAGATACAAGCTCTCGCTCTCATTTAATAAAAATAAGTATTGAATCATGTAGCTGCTACAACATAAGGCAAATGGATATAAGCTCTCGCTCAGGTTTGATAGATACATGAATCATTTAAACATTTCTAGCCATCCTTAAACTTTGAACATGAACATTACATGAATTTGCATGGTCTTACCTTGCTGTCTCGCAACCAGTCATATGATCTGTTGTCTAGCGTTGCCTAGCATTGCCCAGTGTTGCCATGGGAATGTGATCATGTGACAATCTGTTCCAGTACACCAGGAAGTGTTGCAGTCCAAATGGATTTTCAAAGGATTTAAGACAGTTAAAAACATTTTTATTTAGGTAAATATTTTAAAATCATGTATTCAATTGTGCTGACTGTGTCTTGGGGGTTTCACTAATCAAGGCAGTGTGCCAAACCTCTTAGAAATTCTTCAGTTGCACGCTCCTCACATTTTAACACAATGTACTCTGGACGTGAGGCATTGTCCTTGTGCACTTTTTTGGCTGCGTTTGGCACATTCCCTGCAATGATTTGTTCAATCTCTGCATCTCTTTTTTTTGTATTCCCTTTATGCCCTCTATGAATTTCCACAGAGTGGGATGTGTCATGGACAAAATAGACTGCATCCCTCGGTGAAATGTTTCTAACGCATTGTTTGTTTTTGCTCTTTTGTCAATCACAGTGCCATAATGATTCCATAGATCTATTGGAAAACTAAGTGCTCTTCATCCTGTCCCCCGTCGATTTCTTCTCCCAAACCAGGTGTCCTCAAAGTAGTTTATTACTGGCTCTAGCACTGAAGGGAACACAGTCATGGACTCATCAGTTATCTCCTTGAAGTGAGCTTCTACCTGGTCAGGAGGGTAAAAGGCAATAGCAGGCAAATAGCGACATTTTTGTGCAAATTCGCTGTCCTGTGCATATCTTTGTCCTAGTCTCGCTTGCTGTATTTTATGAAATATGAACTGTGAGAAGTGGAAAAAAACACCTCACTTGTCTGGCACCTTGGAACACTGTTTTAAACGTTTGCAGTGTGTCTTTCTCAAAGTCTGTCATTATAGCTTTAGGGTCTAGCCTGGGATTAAGTCGTTTTACAGCGGTCAGCATCCTGTCATAAATTTCTCTTCATTTACCTGGCAGCAAGGCAAATAGGGTGGGGTGCATGCAACCAAAGTGCTCACCTATGATTATGTATATTTACTAAAATAGTGGAGGTGCAACACTGAATGTGCCATCAACAAACCAGTACTGTCATTGCTCAAGGTACTCCAAATTAGACTGAGTACCAAGCAACAATATTCTATCTGGCCCTAGACCACTGTCAAATAGCAGAAAGTTAACATCGCTTCCCATACTTGTTTTAAAAATGGTGTAGTTATGTGGTACGACTAAACTGCTTAAGTCTCAGGGGCTTGGTGGTACACCATGAGCACGCACACGCTATATAGTGCATTTTAAGTTCTTGTCTACAATTGTACCCTGTGCTGCCAAGGATACATCTTCCTTGCTGTGTAAGACAACTGGTGCAGTGCTGTCCTGTGTTGCAATAGCGTGAACCTTAGCTCAGGTCAGTGCCTCTACATGCTCCACTGCAGCGGGGTTAGGAGCATGTGTGTGTACACTGAAGGTTGTTATGATAATAGGTGCATCATAACTTTCGGAGTGCACTCTTGCATTACAACATTTACAAGTCTTTTCTTTTTGACCGCTAACTCACACTGCCATATCGATTTGCCATTATACCCACGTTCGTGGTGTGTATAGATGTAATTGCTGCTGTACACTAGCTTCTTCTTTCCCCTGACAGACTCAATTAATTTTGCCATTTTTTCCAAGAGACCAAACACAGGCTTCAGTAGCCTCATCATTTAAGCAATTGTAGCCTAGTGGTAGTCAATGGTAGCCATTGGCTTCAGTCAATTGTATAATTATGTATGTTATTTATGCAATCAAAGGATGCCCAGGTTTGATACATAGGGGCATGTGAATGATCAGGAGTGATCGGGAATGAAATTGACAGGAGTGAAGTTAGCAGGAGCTAAGTGATGCCTGAGTGAGATGCCAGGAGTGAAATGTTGGGGAGCGAGAAAGTGGGAGAGAAATGACATAGACCCCTAGCAATCCTAACCGCTGGGCCACACAGCACTCTTGCATCTGCAAAGTCAGAAAATATCTCCTGCAGGTACTAGGCAAATCTAGACACAGCATCAAAATGCTGGATCTAAAGCTTCTTGCCCTTACCCTGGATGATGTGCTTCAGCCGCTAACAAATCTTAGGAACCTATCTGTCCAGCTGGGACAATTTCCCCTGCTATGGAATGCTGCACTGGTCACCCCAGTCCACAAAAGTGGTGACAGAGCCATACACTCAAACTGCCGCCCAATATCAATACTGCCTCTCCTCTCTAAGGTGTTAGAAAGAATAGTTTCTGACCAACTGGTCAACTATCTGGAAAAATATGGACTACAATGTCCATAGCAGCATGGGTGCCACAAGGGGCACAGCACCTCCACTGTCCTCTTAGAGTACTCTGGCTTCCTGCATGGGGCCCTAGGCAGTAGTCAGATAGCCAGGGCAATTTACATCGACCTCACTAAGGCCTTTGACACTATCATTCATAAAACACTACTAAATGATCTCCTCTCTGTTGGCTTCTCTGCTAAAGCTGTAGGTTGGTTTCAGAGCTACTTTAGTAATAGGTCCCAATGAGTAAAGATAGATGGCACTCACTCCAATCATCATCAGGTTCTCACGGGTGTCCATCAGGGGTCAACTCATGGCCCCCTTTGATTCAGCCTTTTTATTAACAAACTTCCCTCAGTCTGCAAAGAATAAATTCTTCTTCTTTACGCTGATGACACTGTCATCTTCTCCAAAAGCCCTGACCCACACCAGCTTGAAGCTCATCTCCAATGTGACTTCACCACAGCAAAAGCTTGGTTCTCCAAATACAAGCTTCTAATGAACTGCAAAAAAACCAACTGAAGTAATGTTATTTGTGAACCCCCACAATAAACATAAGGGCTTTCAGATGACACTCTAGAATAGCCTACACACCCCCATTGAGCAAGTACAAACTTTCAAATATTTAGTCATAAGCTGGACCACTCTCTATCCTTTGCACAGCACACAGATCATGTTGTTAAGTTGTCAATCCTAGAATTGGCCTACTATATAGGCACCATCATTGTCTAACCCAAGAGGCTTTGTCACTCACCATGAAAAGCTTCATTCTGTCCAACACTGATTATGGGTTAGTGGTGTATGGTGCATCCCTCGACTCCTCCCTCAAAAGAGTTAGTGTCGCCCTTAATAAATCTTGCAGGCTGGTACTTGGTGCTCATAGACTAACCCACACTTATGACCTCTATGGGCAAACCAATTGGCTTACCCTACATGGTCGAGTATGGTACCAGGTATGTCTCCTTGGGAAAAACCTGCCTTGGCCTATTCCCACCTGCCATCCAGAACCTCCTCTTCACAGCACCCAACCCCCACTGCATAAGAAGCATAAATAGACAATCACTGCATGTCTCATTCTCCCGTACCTCACAAGCGCAAAGGTCTTTTGCATACTGTGCCCAATGATGGCTCAACAAACTTCCCTCAGATATACTGTAACCAGTGAGTCCAAGCTGCGGCTATTTAGAGACAACTCCACCAACACCTCACCAATCTGAGCAGCTGTGAATGCTAGCCCCAGTTTCTTTCACTGAACACACACCTCCTGCCCTTGTCTCCTTCTTTCTTCCTCCCCCTGCCAGCCCTGACTAACCCCCAAACTTAACAACATCTCCTATCCTCCATGAGGCACTTATTTCCACCCTCGCCACTCTTTTACGACCTCTCCTCCCTTTGAGCTTAGATAAAGAAAAATAACTCTGCTTAAATACTTCATGTTTTGAACCTCTGTACTCAGATTGCATGCAACCATGTATTCTGCTGTATGGTTAACTGTTTTATGTTACACTGCACATATACTGTTTGCACTGTTCCAATATGATATATATGTATTGTGTTATTTTTTGTTTGATGTGTGAAACCTTTGCAAATGAGCTTCCAGCTCAAAGGTGTTATTCCAAGATCTCAATAAATAAAATAAATACAAATAAAGTAAGTACGCATTAAATATAGAATAAAACACGTGGGTGTGTGTAATGAGAATTTTATGCACACCCAAGGTGTTGCATGTTACATAAACCCCAAGAGTGAAGCTCAAGGGGTTTATACAAGCATCCAACAATGAGTTTGTATGTAAAACTCAAGTTTTACCCACTACCCCATGTTTTGTTTTATATAATTGCTGGGAAGCATTTTTTCACCACTGCGATTTTATAAATGTAAATACATCTGTGTGCAGCCATGGTCAGATTGAAGCATGGTCTGTGGTTGGGCTGAAGCGTCTGGTTTTGTTGTGTGATTTCACCCAAGTAAAAAAAATACATATTGTGAAAAGACTTAAATTCAAACTTGGAAGTTGGTCATTTTATGACTTACAGTGGAGTCTGAGTGTGACAGGTGGGGAAGTATCCCGAGCGATGAAGACAGGATGGCAGTTGGCACATGCAAGAAGCGAGAGAAACCCTGCATGTGTTCTCCGCTATACCAAGATGGTTATAATGGTAAATTATAACCAGGTTTCCCCGTGGGAAAAAATACTCCTCAGTTATTATTAAATGATTAGGAAAGGACAATTAAATGTTTTCAACCACTTAGCACTGTATTACTTGTGAAATTTTCAATTTCTTATTTTCTAATAAAGTAAGCAAAAAGAAATCCTCTGGTCATTGTCTGGTTACCATGTATATTTTTATTACGTAACAAGCCAGTTATACTTTGCCATTATAACCAACTGGTTATAACAACAAACACACATCAGCTTTCTTTATGGGAAAGCATGAGCTACTGTTCCCTCATGCAGAGCAATACATTTGAGCTCTTCTCAGATTGACCCATCCCTGTCAGCTTTCTCCATAGACTCTCCGTGTCTCTGTAGCTGTGTCAGGCATGGAAATGTCCTACAACAGAAGAGTACAGAGTAAAGAGTACTCCCATTTTTTCACGTATATGTTTTTTGTGTGCTATTCAAAGTTCTCCTATGTTGTCAGTCTGAAATAATGTAAAAGACCCAATCCACTTGATTCACCCTGTATGTCAGTAATGTGAGTTTGAGTGAAATATTAAAAAAGTTACCTGTTACTGTTTTTGTGAATTTGCAATAAAAAGTTAGGCAGTTCTACTAAAGTCGTTGTTCTCTGCTGTGAACAGTTAACATTGTTTCCATACGACTGATTTCCTCTATTGCTGAGGGTGAAAAAAACTAAGTCCAGCAATTACATAAAATAAAAGCTGGGTAGGTATTAAAAACTGGAATCTTACACACATCACCCTGGTGCAGGATGCCTATATAAACCCCTTGAGCTTCGCTCTCAGGGTTTATGAGGCATCCCACACCTTAGATGTGTGTAAAATTCTTGTTATGCCCACCCACCCAGCCATTATTCTATATGTAATGCACAGGGAGGTGTGGTATGAATTTTTTGTCCACATAAAGACGGTTCATTAGGGCATCACACTCATAGGTTGTGTAAAAAACACAATCAGAACATACCTCCACATATTTTATTGCTTACAATTACTAGTTTTCTGCTTCCTGTTTTGAATTCTGCCTCCGCATCATTTTGATAAATGCCCAATAATTTATCTGGTTTATCCTTCCAAGCTTTTTTCATTTAAGACCCCAAACTGTCAGGTTGATCTGCAGTGCATTGTTCTCCCACCTGCTGAGTAAAACCAGAAGAGCAGTACGTAAGACAAAGCTTTGTAACACACAGGTTGTAATCTGCACTTGTGGATTATGGAGTTTTGTAGACTCTGTGTTCAGTGAATTATTCATGATAATTGTAATAAAATAATCCTTATGTCTGAATGCAACCCAAATAGCCAGAAAAACTGAAAAAAAAATATTTTTAAAAGTCTTTAAAGAGTTTCCTACTTCTGTTTTGTATCAACAGTTTTTCTAATCAGGTTTTTGTGTCAAAATGTTTTCATTAAGGTGTTGTTTTAATTAGTTTTTCTTTCTCTGATATGATTTTTATATTACAACACATTCTTATGTTGACTTATTCATATAATGTAAATAAGACTGGAAAGCCATCAAAGAGAACTGTCACACTGCTAAATACTTATCTGCCTTCAGTTGCCTAGCCAATAAAATGTTTATAAAAGTATGTATACTTTTATTAATGGCGGCCACTGATCTACCACCTACATCCTGACTGCTGGTATGTGATTGATCTTAACATGCATCACACGCATTTCAGTTGGGCTACAGTTAAAGAGTAGCTTCCTACTACAAACCCCCACCCCCCAATATAGAGTAAACCTTACCTGGCCCCAAGTGGACTGGCATCAAACTTTTAATTTATTTCTGGTAGGATTGTACAGTAAAATAGATCATAGTTAGCTCTGGGGAGCAGAATGGGAAAACGCTGCTACTTCCCAGTTATGAGGAAGCCCCCCCCCCCCACAATATCACATTTTAGGATGTCAATAAATGTAGAATGGGGGGCACTCCATAGAGTATAATGTGGGCATTTTTTACCTGCTTTTTATTATAGTTTAGAGTTGCAATTATGACTGATGAAGGCCACCGCTCAACTAACAATGACCTTGTTAGTTGAGCAGTGGCCTTGATTTGTCATAATCACAACTTATTTGTCATAACTGCAACATGATTTGTCATAATAGCAACTTGATTTGTCATAATGGCAACTTGATTTTTCATAGCTGCAGCACTAAAATACAATAAAAAGCAAGTAAAAAATGACCATGCTGTACTCTTCATTTACTGACATCATAAAACTTGATAGCTTTCATAAGATTCATAGGATTCATAGGATGTATCGGGCTCAGGAGGCAAAATGCCCTTAGAGAGCTTGCCACCAGTTTGGTGGGTTGGATTTATATTAAAGGTAGCATGTTTTCCTGCTGCCTATATAATCATCTAGTTGCTTTTTAAAGCGATCCATGGTATCACTCTCAACAATTTCCCTTGGTAAAGCGTTCCACTGAGATGCAACACGTTGGGTAAACCAGTGGCTTCTCTTATGGGTTTTATAGTTACCCCCCCTTAATTTAAGGTTATGTATTCTAGTATGAGCATTAGAACAGTCCCTTATTAAGCCTAATGTTTCCAGAAGAAGTGGATCATAAACTGCTTTATATGTTAAGCAGAGATCACCACATAATTGTCTATACTCCATGGAGTAAAGATCCCATTCTTTTAGTCTGTCCTCATATTCTAAGTTGTTCATATTCTTATTTCTTTTTGTCAATTTTCTTTGAACTCCTACTATTAATTCTTTCCCTTTGATTGTGGCTGGTGCACAAAAAGGAGAACAATAATCTAAATGGGGTCTGACTAGGCTTGTATAAAGTGGGAGAATTACACTGGAATCCCTGCTCTTTATATGTTTAAAGATGCAGCCAACTACTCTTTGGCACCTTTTAACCTTTGCTAGGATACGGGGGTCAAAAGATAATTTGTTGTTCACTACAACACCTAAATCTTTTTTGTTTGTGGTTACTGTAAGTTGAACATTATTTAATTTGTAGATAAACTTCAAATTATTGTGGCCTAAGTGCATGACCTTACACTTTTGTTCATTAAAAAGCATCTTATTATTGGTTGCCCAGATTTCTAACTTGTTTAATTCATTCTGAAAGTTGTTTGCAGCCTGTTCGTTGTTAATTATACATTCCAGTTTGCAATCATCTGTATATGTTGCCAGCCAGATGTTGCTAGTTGTTTGCACTGTTGAGATCAACATATTGAAAAGAACAGGGCCCATAGCATGGGGTGTGCGTTTCACAATTGGGAAGTAGCAGTGTTTTCCCATTCAGCTCCATGGAGCTAACTACAATCTATTTTATTGTAAACCATGCAAGAAATAAAGTAAAAGTTCAATGCCAGTCCACTTGGGGCCATATAAGGTTTTACTATATATTTTCATGGTGGGGGGGGGGGATGAAGTAAGAAAAAAATTTGCTCTTTAAAGATGTAACTGAGGAGTTCTGAAAATAATATATCAATTGTACCTTCATAGCAGCTCCAATTTTAGTTTAATTTTACAGAAAATCTTTTAGGCAAGAACCTATTTTCAAAAAATCTAGAGTTATACATAAGTTACTGTATATGTGAATACACAGAACACAAGTACAAGCTATGAAGACATACAAAGAAGTATAAGGGAATACTCTGTCAGAACTCAGCAAGAGTTAGAAGCAGTTATAAGTGTTAACTACTGTGCTGATGTCTATGGTACCGGTGTAGCCAATTGCTGATGTGTAAACTAAGTAATTTATGTTAAAGGTATTGCTGCTGGTTTAAATGCCACCATGGGACCCTTTGCAATGTAAGTAATGCATCTAAATGAGGCTACCCTGGTGCTGAAAATTTCAAATAAAAATAAATAAAATAAATATATAGCAGGGCAGCAGTTCTGGGAAAGGAAAGTGTCATTGCACTGTTCCTCTTAAGAAGTGTCTTGACAGCAGGACATGCAACATACACCTTGCACACATTACACTGGGTGTAAGGATTGAGCCTGATCAAAGTAAATGAACTCCATTAACGCAACTGTAAGTGTCTTTGCAAAACAGTTACTACCTGGTCTATGAAAAACAAATAATTAACCCTTGTAGGGCCGCGGACTGATGTATCAGTCCAAAATTCCTATACATTCTAATTCTGTTGGCAGCCTAAGGGTTAAATGTATTTAATAACTGTTCCCCTGCATAGGTAGACTGAGAGGCAATGAGTTGTTTTCTGTGGGTTCCTGCTTCTACCCAATACAATGGGTGTTAGTGGCCATGGGGTGATGACTTGCAGCCCCAATTGTGCAACGCAAGTGAAGGGGCTAGAACAGTGCACAGTGCAGAATTCTGCTGCTGGTGTAATTCAGGCAGAACAGCAATTCTGCTTCTGAAATGCTTTTTGGAATTTTGTGATAAATTCTGCAGAATTTTGAAAGCATTTTGCATTTTTTTTATTTAAACCCTAGAGAACGGGGCAGTCATTGCAATTGCTGTACCCTCTATGTTTCTGTATACTACTGTGTACCTTTCTTTGTTGATTTGTGAGCAACTGTCGTTTACAAACTTACTTCTGCACTGTAATGCCTGTAACTATGTTCTGCTGACAAACTGTATTGTCATTGTTATGCCTGAATTATTTTGCACTGTATTGCTATGCACGCCTTTACTTTTTTTTACTGTAATAAATTCTGGGTCACCCCTGAAAAAGGGACAATGTCTCAGAGGTTTACCCAGTTAACAAAATTTAATAACTGACTAATTAACTAACTAACTAACTATTAGTTTTCTGCAGTTTATAATGAAAAATATTTTCCATAGTTAACATTTAAGAGTCAGTGTTAATTATAGAATAGTTTACATTGAAGAGTCAAGGTAAACTATGGAGGAGTAGTCCACTGTTTACTTAAATAAATGCAAAACGATTTTGGAATGGAATTCTGCAGAAGTGGTTAACAGTTCTGTAATTCCACTGAATTTTGTCAGAAGAGGAATCTGAATATTGACACTGCACTATAAGGGACTGTGTATGTGGCCTGCAATGTTTCATTTTCAGTCAGCCCTGCTTCTACCCAATTTATTGATTTGAAGTAACAAAAATGTGGTTTACAGGATTTTTGTCACAACTGCTTCTTTTTGTCACAGAATCTGAATACTGTTAGACTGTCTAATAGTTTTCATTACGGCTGCACAGAATATAGAATATGGCCATCGGAAATCATGCAGAATGACAATTTTGCTTGAGTGATGCTTTTCAGGATTTCTTTTTCAATTCCACAAAATGCTGAAAAGCATTTGTGTAAACTGTGGTATAATATTCTGGTGAACTACATAATCTGTGAAATAGTATTACAGTACGTAGTTTGTGGAAAATGAATCCATGGTTTATGTGAACTTTTGAATACTATTCTGCTGTTTATGTAAAGTGTGCATAACTAATCTACAGTTCAAGAAAAAAAAATGTTGCTTTATGAATTTAGGAATCCCCCTGTGACAGAATTTAATGGAATTTGGGTTAATTTCTGAAATGCCACAGAATCTGGGAGGAAGCAGAATTAGTAAATTCCACACAGCTCTAGATTTTGACAGTAGCTGTGGGCAGATCTCCAGAAGATCCTTTTGAAAATCCTGTTTTTAATATTTAGCGATAATTCAGAATAGTTTTTTCTCTCATTTTTTTTGTCAATTTTTGGCCCGGAAAGACACATTAAGCTGAGGCTTGTTTCCAGGTGCAACCTGGGAGCACAGAGAAGATAAGTGGCTTTCTCCTGGTCACGTAGTATGCAAAGGGTGGTTGTGGCATTCAAACCCACTTCTGCAGGTTTGCAGCTCACAATTTTAACCACTAAGCTATGCTACCTATTTGCCTCATTTAATTCTTTATAACTGAAGATGGTTGAATGCAACTGGGGACTCCTTGTCTTTTATTTCATCCCATTCAGCTGTTTGTCCCTTCTCTGAAGTGCCAATCCTCTGTTTATGAGGACATAATCATTGTCACAGCAATAGACTGTGATATCCCAAACAGAGAAATATGACTTATGCGTGTTTGTGTGTGTGTGGGGGGGGGGCAGGGCGAAGGGATGAGGTTTGACAGACAAAGATCCAGTTTTCATGCAAATGTGCTCAGTAATAATAAAGAATAAGAGAAGATAAATACAGAAATCCAAGGAAATGCAAAGTGGATTGTGATTACATTTTATATTATAAAATGTTTTGCCTTGATACTGAAGGCTTGTTTAACTTAGATTTCTCTATCTGATATGCTTAAAAGTCTGCTGAGAATAAGATGTATGCCCCTACCTAGCAGTACTGAAGTATCAGTAAATACTGTCACCACACATATGCATCTCCATTATATGTTTTACCTCCTGCTTTCTTGGTTTCCAGGTACATGAATGCACTGGGTGATGCTAGCGTTTCACTGTTCAAGCAAACCATCACGGGACCAAATCACAACATTCTAAGAAGTAAAGAAGAATTTCAAAAGACTCTAAAGGACCCTGACAGGAAGAGTAATGGTACAAATCTCAATTCTTCATTGTAGGCTTTATACCAGAATCAGGGCATAATACCTAAACTAGGCTGAACAGCAACAGCAGGGCTGCAAACATAAACAAAGTTAGACACCCCAGACAAGGAGTGTACACTCCTAAAATAGGGGACATTTCTGAAAAAGGGGAAAACCCAAAACTAGAATATAGCAACTCCGAAACAAGAATGACGCACTCATTGTCACAAACAGAGCTAAGTAACAAAAGCAGAGCCAAATGAACAGAAAACCTGGCTAAGTGACTAAAAAAAGGGCAACAAAACAAATACTGGGCTAAATGATATACTAGGAGTAGCTAAACATCAAAGATTGTATTAAAAACTGAAGACTATTCTTAGGATTGCACAGTGTGGTGCATGCAGGAGGCCACCTGGAAAACTTAGACTGAGAGCCCACCAGAAAAGTTGTTACTGGTCTTGGAACCCACTTGGAAAGGGAACATCTAGGCTCCTGGTTTGACACCCTCATATCATTCTGCATCCTCAGTTTGAGACCACTGGCTGTATGTTTGACTGTTGAATTAACTTGCAGAAAGCAGTCAAATTTAGTTTAATTTCTTTCAAAATGCCGCACATTTGAGCATTTCCAGCTGCCTCAGTCAGCTGTTGTCATCAGTGGAAAAGGTAGGGGAGTGACTCTGAGCTAATTGGGCTCATTAAACTGCTGAACCTTGTGGATAACTTCACAACTTGGTCCAGCATAACAGCGTAACAGCTCACATCGCTGGACTTGGTTGGAGCTGCCCATTTCTTGCAGTCACAAGGCTGTTTCTGGTGGAGGGCAGGACTTCATTAGCACTATTTTTTGACTGTTTGCTAGCAGTCCTCTGCTGCAGTCCAGAGCCAAAGAGACAAAATATAAGAGCGTCACACTGGGGGTGCCAGCATGAGGCGGTAGTTGGCAGGAGGCACTGCACCTCAAGTGAGACACTCTGCGGAGTCCTAATATTTAATGTCGCTTGCTGTATATGAAGTATGAAGTGTGTTCAGCATTTAAGTGGGCATCATCCAGCACCCCAGCATTGAGCAAGGTATGTAAACAGTGGGGTTATAACAATATTAGATATGAACGAATTCAATTGTGGGTGGGCAACTAGCTGTACAACTTAGCTAGCTGTGCATATTGTTTTAATACTTTATTTTACACAATTTGAATCAATACATACTGCTGTGAGTTTCTTTAGTGTGAATATTGTTATTTAGTGATGTTGTGTTGAATTACTGTACTTAACTGAATATGTAAAGTTAATTAAATTTCTCTTATTTTCTTACATGGTGAAAAACTGATTAACAGAGTATCTAAACTACTTTAGTGTATTAATACTTAGCAAAGAGTCACTACTAAGTAAATATGTGGTTAATAACCTACTGGGTTGTGCCCAAGACTTTTTCCCAGGAAATAAGGTTAAGACGGGAAAAGCAAGGTTAACCCTATATTGGGTAAATCGATAAACAAGTTCAGAGGAAGACAGGACAGAGTAAAAGGAAAGTAAGTTGTAAAGTCCTGAGGAGAGGTAAAAGCAGGAAAGGGGATTAGAACAGGAAATGCAGGGTAAACCTTATACAGTATAGGTCAGCAAGCCCATTAAGGGGAAGGCATGGCAGAAGGATAGGAGCACCAAGGAAGTAGGAAGAGGGTAGAAGGGTAATCCAAACTAGGTTAGGTATGAAGGGAGGACAGTAGAAGGGGTAGTGATCATAGGAGTGGTGCAGTGTAATGAATGTAGTGCTGCAGTGTTTTGGGAGACTTTCTGGAGACTGAGGTTCTGCCCATCTACTCACCTTTCTAGGTTGTGGGCTCAGGTTGATGGACTCTGGGCCAAACTGATAAGGGTACAGCAGACCTTCTGTCTCACCTAGGGGTCATTAAATTCACTGCCACTCTGCCAGACGTTGCTTTGACAGAAGCAGAGTGGATGGACCCAGGTGGGCTCTGGGAGGGTGGATGTAGGGGAAGGTAGATGCTGCTCCACCGATACCACTGAAGAACACCTTTGCCATTCTGGAAGAATGGGGCAACCTTGATGAGGTTCCCAATGCAGTGGAAGGGAAGGAGTGAGGGGTCCTCAGAACAGGAGGCTCCAAGGACAGAGAGGCTCTTGACCCAAGAGAAAGCAGATGCTGCTGGGGGACACTATAATGAGCAACATAGAGTTGTGAGCTGTGGCATGGAAGGGTAGGGTGTTGAGGTGCCTGAAGGGTACATCAACTGGGAAGGATGGAAAGGAGATCTTGTGGCTCACTAGGGCAGTGGGAGCTGGATGTCATCATCCATCTTTGGACAAATAACCTAGCAAAGGGTAGTGGGAAAATTCAGGGAGCTGGAGAGGGGGCCTAAAGCAGATGGCACACATGGTGGCATTTTCCAAGGTGCTACTTGTAAAGGGCAGGTGACAGGTAAGAATACTCAACACCAGCACCTTTAA
The DNA here is from genome assembly GCA_016271365.2 of Neoceratodus forsteri. Classification (NCBI taxonomy): domain Eukaryota; kingdom Metazoa; phylum Chordata; order Ceratodontiformes; family Ceratodontidae; genus Neoceratodus; species Neoceratodus forsteri. Next base: position 107,003,461 of record CM057450.1, on the reverse strand, counting down.
TGACTGACAGAAGAGCATGATGCATAGAGGAGGTCTTTGGCTCCACTGGAGACTGGGGATCAACCTGGGAAGATGTGAGCTTCTATAAGGGAGCTGACCTGCATCCCTCTAGGAAGGGGACCCCAGTCCTTGATAGAAGGTTTAGATGCTACTTGGATGAGCATTTAATTTGGTCCAGGGGAGAGGATGAAAAACTGATGGAGGCAACACTTGCTTCGCCTCAGATAATAAAATGACAGGGAGAGAGGACCTGGTGACAGAGACTATTGAAGTTATGGATAGGGACAAGAAGAATGGAAAAAGGGGATACAACTCAGGTAGGGAAGGAGAGTGGATCAAAAGGTATCAGAAATGAAGCAAGCAAAATGTGAGGGTGTGAACTGCTGCAGAAGGAGCTTCGGGTAGCATTATAGGCATGAGAGGGAAGATGATGCATGCCACAAGGCAGGGGTCTGAGAAGGCATGGAGAGCCATGTGTGCTAACAACAGAAGCCTCAGAAGCACACTTACAGATTTAGAGGCTATCATGGTGCTTGCTGTCTTGGATCTAATGGCCATAATGGAATTACGGTACACTGAGCCCCACAACTGGGACATGGCCATACTGGGATACTCTCTATTTAGGAGAGACAAGGTGAGGAAGAGGGGTGGCATTATATGTGAGGGAGGGAACAAACATCACTGAGGTGCAGGTGCACTTAGGTGATGAGGGACTGGAGGTTCTGGAGGTCATCCTGGAGATGGGCTCCAGGACCACTAACCATATAGGAATAATATATAGACCTTCAGCAAAAGGTGAGCAGATGAACAAGGCACCAGGGGAAGCCACCCTCAGGATGGCAGAAATGGGGAGGTGCTGCCAGTTGGAGATTTCAATCTGCCAGGTGAGAAGCCGGCCCGGTGGTGCTGAGGGTTGAGGTGCTGGATGCCACACCTCATGCCACGCCAGTGACCTGAGTTCGGGAATGAGTTCAGGTGCCGGAGGTCGGCAGGGATGGGGCGAGGATCGAGCACCCACTGGGCTGCTCTCCTGCCCTGGGGGGAGGGTTGGGGCATGTCTGGCACATCAGCAGCTCCTGGTGGAGATTGGGGTGTTGCAGTGCATTGGCTGCACATCAGCATGGCTGACGCAGGCAGGGTTACTGTGTGCCTAGAATCAGAGTGCACCATGTGGGTGGGGGGAGAACACCAGAACAAGGAAAAGCCCGGCTCTGTGGGGTAGGTGATGGCACCTGACCGCCATGCCCACCGCTGGATTCACCTTGCCTGGCCTTCCAGTTCCTCCACCTGGGCCCCCCACCTTCAGCCAGAGTCTAAACTGTAAGAGCACCCAAGAGAAGGGGCTGCCCCACCCTGGAGGGGTTAAGCTGGGGACGCTGGCTGTAGGGAGGGGGAGAGAGGAGGCTCAGGGTCGAGGGGACTTCAGGTGGGCAGAAACAGGCAGGATGCCTGAGAGAGACTCCATGGGCCATGACCCGAGCGATAAAGAATGGAAAAAAAATAAATCTGCCAGGTGAGGAGAGAAACCTTCTGGCTGCAGCTTAGGTAAGGAGCAGGGCAATCCTTGACTCCCTACAGGATGCTTTTCTCAGGCAGCTAGTAAAACAATCAACTAGGGACAGGGTAATGTTGGACCTAGTGCTAACAAACAGGACTGCATTTCAGACATCACAGTGGAGCATCTCATAGGTACCAATGATCACCATACAGTGTTGTTCAACATTAGGCAAGGAGCAGATGCAAGCCACACAAGGATGAGGGTCCTAGAATCCAGTAGGGCAGAATTTAAAGAGATGGTAGACTGCCTCAGAAAATGCCTCAAAGGTGGTGGTGGTGGTAGTGTGGGGGGGGATTGCCAGGAAGGAGTGGAGTCACAGTGGGGAAGAATAAAGGAGGTATAATCACAGTAGGGCAGCAAACTTTTGCATGAAAGGTTAGCAAAGGCAGAAGGAAAAAGTAACTGTTATGGTTCTCCAAATAAGTGGCAAGGTTGGTGAAAAAAGGTGGCTGTCTAGGTACAAAGAAACTTACAGAGAGGAGGACAGGGAGGTCTACCAGTCCTGTCAGGAGGAGGCAGGAAAGGTATTTTGGGGAGCAAAGGCACAGCCAGCAGAAAGGATTGCTAGAGTGGTGTCAAAGGGGGATTTCAGGTATGTAAGCAAGAAGAGGGAAGCAAGGGGAGGGATGGTGAGGATTAGAAGGGTGGAAGGGGGAGACTTCACAGAAGGGGACTATGAAAACATTGCCATCTTAAATGGGTACTTCTGCTTAGTCTTACAGTGGAGGGAAGGGGGACAGGACACCAGGGAGAAGCACAAATAGGAAAGAGGGGATGGAAAGCATTTCTGAATGATAGAATCCTGAATGGCATACACTCTAAGGAGGGGAGAGTGACTAGTAGGGTAGGTTTGGTACTGGACCACTCATCTTCAGTATCTTCACTGGGGGTGTTGCAGAGGAACTGGAGGAAAATGTATGCCTTTTTGTGGATGACACCAAAATCTGCAATAGGCTGGACATTCAGGGAGGGGTGAAGAGAATGCACAGGGATCAAGGGAAACTTAAGGAGTGGTTACAACGTGGCAGCTGGGGTTCAGTGCCAAAAAGTGTGAAATTGTGCATCTAGGCCAGGGCATAGGAACCCTGGTGCTCAGTATAGGTTGGAGGAGTACTGACAGTCATGAGACAGGAAAAGGATCTTGTGGTTATAATATCAGAGGACCTCAAGGTGGCAGCGCAGTGTGACAAGGCCATGGGCAGAGCTAGTGGGATGCTGGGGTGCACAGTGAGGGGCATAGGCAGGATGGGGGTGTGCTGCTGCTGTATAATTTTCTGGTACACCCCCATCTAGAGTACTGTGTTCAGTTCTGGAGACTGCATCTCAGAAGGGACATAGACAGGCTAGATGTGGTCCAAATGAGGGCAACCCAAAGAGATGCAGAAAACCCTATGAGGAGAGACTAACCTATCTCAACATGCACACCCCAGAAGATAGTGAATGGTACCATGATCGAGCCCTACTAGTACCTCACAGGGGGTGAACAGGGTGTAGAAGAGAAGCTTTTTTCAAGTGAGAATGAGCTTCAGGACAAGGGTAGAATCATAGAAACATAGACTTTGATGGCAGATAAGGACCACTTGGCCCACCTAGTTTGCCTATTTCCCTACCTATTGGATAAGCTGCAGATCCTAGTTAACCAACAGTCTACTTCTTCCTACCCACCAGAATTGCCTTATGTCCGTCCCATGCATTCTTGAATTCCCCTACTGCTTTCAACCCCACGGCCTCTCAGGAAGGCCGTTCCATGCATCTACCACCCTCTCTGTGAAAAAATACTTCCTCACATTGCACCTGAACCACCCCCCCATCTTCAAATTGTGTCCCCTTGTTCTTGCACATCTCTTTTTCTAAAAGATGCTACCGTCTTAGACTTTGTTGATTCCACTGAGGTACTTCAAAGTTTCTATCATGTTCCCCCTCTCCCTCCTTTCCTCAAGGGTATACATATTAAGCTCCTTTAGTCTCTCCTTGAATGGCTTCTCTTGTAGACCCTGCACCATTTTAGTTGCCCTCCTCTGGACTGCCTCTATTCTGTCTCTGTCCTTGAGGAGACGGGGTCTCCAGAACTGGACGCACTACTCCAGGTGGGATCTCACCAACTGTCTGTACAGAGGGATAACAACTTCCTGTTTTCTGCTGCTGATGCCTCTCCCTATACATCCCAGTATACCCCAGCCCTCCCTACTGCCTTCTCACATTGCTTGCTAACCTTAAGGTCATCTGATATGATTACCCCAGGTCCCTTTCCATTTTTGTTGTTGTTGTTACTACCTCCCCCCCCATTGTGTAATCTTCCCATGTTCTGTTTCCCAGGTGCATTATTTTGCACTCTCTTTGCATTGAATCCAAGCTGCTATACTTGACCCTTCCTCCAACCTTGCCAAGTCCCTTCTCATCATTTCCACACCTCCTTGTGTATCAACCCTGTTGTAGATCTTTGTGTCATCTGCAAACAGGCATACTTTTCCTTCCGGTCCCTCTGCAATGTCACTTATAAAGACATTAAAAAGGACTGGACCCAGTACTGAATCCTGTAGTACCCCACTAGTAACCCCTCTTTCTTCAGAGTGGACTCCATTTAAAATTACCTTCTGTGTCCTGTTGTCTAGCCAATGTTTTACCTAGGCTACCACTCTGGGACCCACTCCCAGGCTGGTTAATTTGACTATTAATCTTTTGTGTGGGACAGTGTCAAATGCCTTGATAAAGTCTAGGTAGGCCATGTCCATAGCCCCTTCCTGGTTTACTACTTTGGTCATCCAGTTAAAGGAATCAATTAGATTCATCTGACATGACCTTCCTGCTGTGAACCCATGCTGCCTTGGGTCCTGTACCCCACTGGCCTCTATGTACTCAACAATTCTTTTCTTTGGAAGTGATTCCATCACTATCCCTACCACAGAGGTCAAACTGACATGTCTGTAGTTTCCTGCCTCTGTCTTGGTCCCACTTTTGTGAAGGGGAATCACATCCGCCTTCCTCCAGTCCTCAGGTACCACACCATTCTCCCATAATTTGTTAAAAAGGGTAGTCAGTGGTTTCACTAATTCTCCCCTTAATTCTTTTAGAATTTTGGGGTGAATTCCATCAGGCCCCATTGCTTTGTCCACCTTCAGTTTTAGGAGTTGTTTCAGAACCCTTTCTTCTGTGAAAGGACTGGGATAGACCCCTCCTATCCAAAGTGCTTCTGTTAATTGGATTAGGCACTTCCCCCTCCTCCTCGTTTGTGAATACTGAGCAGAAATATTCATTTAGTATCCCTGATTTTTCACTGTCCCTCTCTTCCCACCCACTGTCCATTCTATTCAGCCTCACTATCCCTCCCTTTGTCTTTCTACACTCCCTGATGTACCTATAAAAGGTTTTATCCCCCTTCTTAACCAAGTTATCTATCTTTTCCTCAGTTTGGGCTTTTGCTATTCTGACTTCCCTCCCTGCTCCTTCTGCCTTAACTGGTGCAGCTCTCTGTCCTTCTCCTTCTGTGTTTCCATATACTTCCTGAAAGTTATCTTTTTCTCCCTGACCTTCCCCGCCACCTCTTTTGAGAACCATAGTGGCTTTTTCTTTCATTTTGACTTGTTTATTTGTTTCACACAAAGGCTTGTTGCCTCTGTGATGACAGTTTTGATGTTTCCCCATTGTTGCTCCACCCCTCCTTCTAGCCTGTTTGCTATTGCATTTCTAAGGCACTCTCCCATCTTGCCAAAGTCAGCCTTCCTGAAGTCCAGTACCCTCACTTTTGTATGGCTTGACTCTGTAGCTGAGTTTATCGTGAACCACACTGTTTGGTGGTCACTTGTTCCCAGATGGCTACCCACTTCTAGATCTGAGATCCTCTCACCATCCCCATTTGAGAGTATGAGGTCTAAGATTGCTCCCTCATGAGTGGGTTCCAAAACTAGCTGTCTGAGGCATGCCACCTGTAGGGCATCGAGAATGGCCCTGCTCTTGGATGTGGCTGCAGCAAATTTGCTCCAGTTAACATCTGGCATATTCAGGTCTCCCATCAACAGTATCTCCCCTTTCTCTGCCATCCTAAGAATGCCGTCTATCATATCCTTGTCCATTCCCTCCCCCCGACATGGGAGTCTGTATACAACCCCTGTGCAGATTGTGGTACCATTTCCAGTCTCTAAGATGACCCACAGTGCCTTCTCTCCTCCATGTTTACTCTTTTGTTCAGTTGCTTTTATCCCTTCCTGCAGGTTGTGTACCCTGGTATATTAACATCCCAGTCGTGGTTCTCTGTGTACCATGTTTCTGTGACTGCTATGATATCCAGGCATCTCTCTTCCATCAAGGCCACCAGTTCAGGGAGCTTGTTGCCCAGACTACGGCATTGGTACTCATTACCCTCCATTTCCTGATGGCCTTACCCCTTTTTGCCCCATCCCTGTCCTTATTGCCTTTGTCACTTTCTCCATTTACCCCTTCCCTCCTCTGGACAGATGCAGGCCATCACGCCAGTATAGGTCTGCATCACTCCAGGTGGACCCCCAGTCCCCAGTGAAGCCAAATCCCTGAGCTCTGCACCAGTTTTTCAACCACTGATTGAATCCCATGGTGTGGAGCACCCTATCCTCACCTACGCCATAGACAGGCAGCACCTCTGAGAAGGTTACCGTGTGTGCTACTTGTCTAAGGCCCCTTCCCAACTCCACAAACTCTTCCTGCACTGCTCTGATCCCTTTCTTAGCCAGGTCATTTGTCTCTTGGTGGACAATGACATCCAGCTCCCTCCCCTGTGCAGCTGCTCTGGTGATCCTGAGGATTCACTCCCTGTCCCTCCAAGCCATGGGGCCAGGCAGGCACCTTACCTCCCTCTCCCCTTCCTTCCCAAGTTCTACCTTCCTAACAATGGAGTCCCCCGCCAGGAGTTGTTTCCTTCCCCAGTGGGATCCCATGCCACACTCCTGTGGATCTCCTTTGTGGAGGTTTCAAGCATCCTCCTTGGTCTCTACTGTGGGTGCTCCATAGAGGAACCACACTTTGCCAGAATGGCATATGAATTGTGGAGAGGTACAACTGGAGGGATGTGCCTCTGTTCCACCACCCTCACCCTCCCTGAGCCCACTGTGGTCCAACTGCTCCTCTTTTTTGGCAACCTCTGAGGCAACAGCAGTGGCCCTGGTGGTCCCTGGATGGGAGAGGAGGTCCCACAAATCCTGGCCAACTCAGCCTGGAGATGAGCAACCTCCTCCCTCAGCCCAGAGAGGTGCCTGCAGATGGGACAACACTGCATCCTCCAGAAAGTCTCCCAGAAGACTGCTTCTCCACAGCCACTGCACCACTCCCATCATGTCTTATTTCTGTCCCCTTCACTGTTGTTTGGAATACTTACTCTTTCCTCTGTTTATTTATTTTTTTCTCCCTACTTACTTACTGTCTCTGTGCCCTTTAAGCTCCTGATCTTCCTGTTCTGAGACAAGAAGATCCTATGTTTCTCAGTAGTCTTCTTACTTGCTCAGAGGCAGACCTCCAGCAGCTGGGGGGGGTGGACGGAGAGCTACTCTCGTCCTTCTAGGATGGTGAGTCTTTGGTGGCTCGGTGATCACTCACTTCCTGCTCCCAAACAGGAAGTTCCCATTGTCCATCAAATCCTGGGCCTATAAAAGTAGAACTGGCTTTGGGTGGAGGGGAGGGAAGGAAGGCAATATAGTCCCAGTAGAGAAGTCCAGTCACAACAGCAGCTCCTTCATCCTGGTGTTCTCTGCCAGTTCTCTGGCAGAAGCTATCTAGCGCAGTGTTTAAATCTTGCTTTAACCTGGCTTCCTTCTAGCTAAGCCACTCCCCATACTTAACAGATCTTTCTACACTTAGTTAAATTGCACAGTTAACAATCCCCTTCAGCCACCTGAGACTAACACCTAGATAACTGCACAGATAACAATTCACTTCAGCCAACTCAGACAAACACACTGGCTTTTTTTTTTTTTACCCTAAATTGAAGGTCACAGTAGTAGAGTTCTAGTTCTTTAGTCCCAGTAGAGAAGTCCAGTCACAACATCAGCTCCTTCGTCCTGGTGTTCTCTGCCAGTACATAGAGTGATGCTAGGTGGGAGAACCCAGGAAGGATGTGAGGAAATGTTTGTTCACTGAAAGGGTGGTAGACACATGGAATCGACTACCAGATGAAGTGGTGGAGTCTAGAATGGTGTGGTGCTTCAAGCATGCATGGGATAAATGCAGGGATATATTAGATAAGAAGCAGGGATGAAGAGGGTTGCTGGAGATCAAATAGGATCCATGAAGGCAGAATAGGCAGGTAACGCTTAGACAGAGTTGGTGGGTCAAGTGGTCCTTCCAACAGATTCTACAGTATGTTTCTGAGAATTCAAAAGAAATGTTGCATAATGGGATGTTCAGTATTTGCAGAGTAGATAGGAGCAGCTTAAAATTTCCAGGTTGGCTATTTCCACTCTGACCAGGCTTGCTGAGCACTTAAATGATAATAAGGAGTTTATAGAGGTGTGGAGGATCCCCTAAGGACACGTGACCACAACTCAGATTGGTTCTCTTTAGGCTAAGGGGCCCAGCACCCCTCCCCATCAAAAATGCTGGTACTGGACTGTAGGAGAGCAGATTTCAGAAAGATAGATGGAATTTTAAGGGACATGATAAATATGATAGGACAGTTGGAGAGTGCAAAAAACAAGTGGGTTACTATCAATAGGGGAGAGCTGGAGTTACCAAAATTCCATGTAAGACAGGTTGGAAGAAGCAGAAAGCACAGGGAACTGATCCGGTTTTCCCAGGAAGTGAGGGAAGCAGTCAGGGCTGAAATAGAGGTATACTGTAAGGGAGACAGATGGAAGAGAATAAGCAAGCTAAAGGAAACAAATGTAACTATGAGGAAGGCTAAGGCAGAGGCTGAGCTCAAGATGGTAGAGGGAACACAGACAAACAATAAGATCTTTCTTAGATACATAAGAGAAGAGAAAAACTAAAGCAGGATTCAGTGATTCAGTGCTCTACAGAAGGCTGGTGCAGAAGTAATGAGATGTGCCTGTGGGGGATAGACTAACCAGGTGGATAGGAAACAGACTAGCAGGGAAGGATTTAAAGAGTGGTATTATATGGCAGGGTGCCATAGGGTTCACTTGTAGGACCAGTACGGTTTAGTACGTTCACCTTCCACACTGTGGAAAGAATTCAAGGAAAAACGTACCATTTTGTTGATGATACTAAAACCTGTAGCAGAGTGGATAGTGCAAAAGGGATTAGAGACAGATAGACAGACAGATAGAGATGATATATTTTTGTGTTATTATACCTTTCTTAAACTATGGTACCGCACATAAGTAAATCAACATGTGCAGAAAAAAATATAGCTGGCAACTAGCAATTCAGAGTCTACAAAACAAGCAGATATAAATAACACACCATGTTTCACAGACTATGTAGAGGAGGTAAAACTACAATACCATAAAACCGCATACAGTGGGAGATGGTGACATGATGCAGGCTATCTAGATATACTGCAACATATTACTGACAAATCCCCATTCATTTCAGTTTAATTGTTTGTGATATTTTCTGATATACCCATATATATCTAATGCATCTAGTCACTGGCTACTTTTGTATACAGTATGCTTGAGATTTAAATGATCAAAAAGGCTTGGTTAAATAGAAGGACTTAGAAATATTAGTGATGGGGCAAGGAGATGGCAGTTCACATTTAATGCTAAAAAGTGCACAGTTATGCCTACAGGCAAAAGGAATCCTAAAATGGATTAGTGAGTGGGTAACGTAAGGATGGACCAGATCTCAGTGGAAAGAGATGCTGGGGTTATCCTTAGCGATAGCCTCAAGTCTACAGAGCAATGTAAGAAAGCATATGGGAAGGCCGGCAGATAACTGGGGTGCATAGGTAGGGGGTTTGCCAACAGAAGGAAAGAGGTGATTCTTCCTAGCTATAGGTCATTTGTGAGTCTGCATCTCGAATGCTGTGCACATGTTCTGGAGTCCTCATCTGGAAAAGGATATGGGTCACATGAAATCAATCCAGAGCAAGGCAACCTGTGGCAGCAAGGGACATCATACAAGGAGTGGCTGAACAACCCAATTACATATATTCTAAAAACCAGAAGGGAGAGAGGAGATATGCTGGAAACATTTAATTTCTAGGTGGGATCAGCAGGGTGGATTGCCAACAGTTGTTCAGTCTGTCTGAGAGAACAACAATAAGGGTTGGTGAAGAAGTTAGCAGACTTAGGAAGAATCCAAATGGAGGTACTAAATAGTAGGCACTCTGGGCCAATGAGGTGATGAGTGAGGTGCAAAAGGGTTAGTTCTGGAACCAGTACTCTTTAATATGTTCATACAGTATGTAGCATTGGGGAAGGGATCCAGGGAAAAGGTTGTCTCTTTGTGGATTATAATGAAATCTGTGACTGGACAAAAGGGGACTAGGGGATTAGGGGTATAATGAGGTCAACATCAGTTAGTGCAGAGCTATGCATACAGGCAAAATGAATCTTAAAACACATTTCTGCATGGTTGGTGTTAGGGTAGCCCACACCTCAGTGGAAAGAGATCTAAGGGTATAGTCTTAAGTCTCCAGCCCCATTCAACAAAGCACATGGAAATGTCAGGGCAATCAAAATTATGCAAGGGGAGCAAGGTAAATGATACACACGGTGTTTGGACAGCTGGAACATGTGCATAATGGAGGCCAGAAGGGAGAGGGGAGATATTATTGAGATATTTAAATTTCTAAGGGGTTCAACATGGTGAAATCCTCTGAGGAAGTACCTCTTTATAGAGAGAGTTGTGGTGGAACTGATTGCCCATATAGATGGTCAATGTAGAAACAGTAACCAGTTTCAAGATATGATGGGACAGATTTAAGGGGTTGGTTGGTACATATGCAGGAGAGTACATAGGAGTACAGGTTGGAAATGAGGTAGCGCTGCTAACAGGGCGTTCAGTCTAATCCCGGCCATTGATAGGCTGATGTTCCACAGGTACAGCCAGAGCAGACAGGATAAACCAGTAGTCTTTTTCTGTCTCAAAACTCTATGTTTCTGTACAATTAAACACCCATAAAGTATCAATAACAAAACTAGCACTAAACAAAAACATCCCCACAATAGAAAAATGCTGAAAAACAGGCAAACGCTAAGACAAGTCTACATGGTTAACAAAATGGCACAATTCCAGAATCAGTAAAATCAACAGACTAGGATGAACAGCAGCAACAGGGCTATGAACACAAGCAGACATAGTTAGAAACCAAAATAAAGCTAACTGACAAAACTAGGACCTGTCCTACAGTATTTCAAAAGCAAGGCAAAATTCTAAACTCTGAGCAAAATACCTGAACAAGGCTAATCAGCAACAACATGGCTAGAAAAACAGACTAGCAGGGCTAAACCCATGAACAAAGCCCAACAGAAAAACTAGGACTGAGCACCCAAAACAGGAGTGAATATGAAACACAGGGCTGACTACAAAAAAGGCCCAATGCTAAAAACTGAACTCAGATTTGGGGACTAGGCAAAACATTACAAAAGGGCAAGATAAAACCCAAGTCTGGGCAAAATGGAAATTTTTTTATTGACTTTTTTAACTGGATAGTTCATCATTAAGATGCAGTGTCTCTTTACTGTAAGGATCTGGATACATGATGGTAAGTGTGGTACAGAGGTTGCAGCATGAATGAATACTAAAAACTGAACTCAGACTTGGGGACTAGGCAAAACATTACAAAAGGGCAAGATAAAACCCAAGTCTGGGCAAAATGGAAATTTTTTTATTGACTTTTTTAACTGGATAGTTCATCATTAAGATGCAGTGTCTCTTTACTGTAAGGATCTGGATACATGATGGTAAGTGTGGTACAGAGGTTGCAGCATGAATGAATACTGTAAAATGATCTACTGTGGTTTAAAGGAAATTTCCGCTGTAAGGCAGCCACTCACACATAGTGGTGGCTGCCCTCATCGGCTGTCATTCTATCCTGGTTTTACTGATAAAAGTATGCGGTGAGTCCTGAACGATATGCCTTGTAATTTTTATTTCTAGGAGGTTTTCTGCAGTTTGAAATGTCCAGGTTCGCCGCCATTTCTGGCTCGTTAACGACGATCGCAGGGCCAGGAGAGGCTGCGCGCTTCATCGAATGAATGGGGCTTGATTAATTATTTTTAAACTACAATGGTCACTTGGCACACGAAGCGACACCGCTGACCAACATGGGCCATGCTTAGTTGAGCGGTGTCCTTCATTAATTGCCAAGTGGCCATTTTGCAGTTTAAAAACAAAATAGAAATCAAGCCCCATTCATTTCAATGGGGCGCGCCCCTGCACTCTCCCTGGCCACACGTCATTACGTGCTTGAGCACGGGGGCATTGTGGCCAAACCCAGACATTCAAACTGCAGAGGGCTCCTCTCTAGAAACAAAAAATTACAAGGCATATCGTTTAGGTACTGCATACTTCTTTTCAGTAATACCAGGATAGAATGACGGCCTATGAGGGCAGCCACCACTATGTGTGAGTGGTAGCTGCTCTCAGATAGGTCAGAAATTTACTTTAAAGAAAATAAATGAATATACAAAATCATGCCATCAATGGTTATATTTAACTTGGACTGAGAAGTGAAGCCACTGCTGGATTATGAAGGTGCAAATGCGGTTCAGGGTACTGAGCTCCAACGGAAAGGTATTCCAGAGACAGGCATAGTAGCTAATAGCTATTGAGCCAGGGTGGGTTTTGGTTTTGTCACACACAGTAACTGTTAGTCAGTGCTTTGTAGTGCCTAAGTGGAAGAGATATAGGTTACCAGAGAGTTTTCATAGAGAGACCAAATGTGACTAACCACTAAAATATGGCAAAAACCAGCATGGTGCTTAATATGCAAGTAAGCCACATATATAATATCCAACATCACAACCCTGCAAAACATCTCAGTCACCTTCAACAATCCATGTAGATTCACTCTTGGTTGTAACAGGTAACCCTGGCACTGCACAATGTACAGACAGTCGATCTGCTCCCTCAGACAAAAGATGGGAACACATGGAAACGCAAACGGAGCATGCTGGTCAACATGCGTGTGTGATCCCTAATCCGTCTACTGGACCAATCTCCTGAACAAAACAATGGTAGTATGACCCATTAAAGTTGCAGGTCAAAGACCCTACTGCAAGTCCTACACGTCTGCAAAGAAATTAGAAATAAAGCCTTCTCAGTCACTGCCCCAGCCATTTGGAACTTGATCCCCAAGAATGCGTAAGCATGTGGTCTGTAAAGATGAGCAATAACCAAACAATTTGGATATTTTTTTTCACTCCTTGCATCCTTTTACAGGTCTTATGCACTGCTCTTCCTGCAAACTGCCTCTTCAGTCATCTACCTCTTAATGTACTTAGTGCCCAGTAACATGGTAACACAGTAACATAAGGTCAGAATAGACTCTGTTTCCCTTATGTCTGCCTCCTCACTTAAAAAGCAGGAACTGATTAGTATGTTATGCAAACAGAAACAGATTTACAGGGATTCCCCAGCCACTCAACTAGTCAGGGCACCTACATTCTCTTGGTAAATAGAAATTTGTCCAGTGTCACCTTGAAGGCCTATACTGTCTTTATTTCCAAACTTAAAACCAGGTCAGGGAAATGCTCCTTTGCCTTTGTTGCCCATATGTTATGGAATTCCATCTTGCCTGAAATTAGACAATGTCCCATGACTGCCTCATTCCACAGTTGGTTTCATGTGCATCTACTTAAGGTTACAAAAAGCTCCTGCTCATGCTTTGGTTCTACCTGTTTATGCATTGTAACCTACTAGGGTATCACGTTATTGTGCAATTATGTATAGTTCATTGTGTACTACGTTAGGTAATACAGTATGTTTAATTGCTATGTTTTGCATAATCTTTCATTGTCCACTGTTTATTTAATATTATACTAGTCCACTGTGCTGTCAAGTTTCTACCTAAATTGTGTTAAATCATATATGTATTATACTCTCTATTTTGTATGTAATTTCCTGGCTTGTGCCTGTCAATAGGTATTTGTTTGCCTAGTGCACGTACTTGGTCAACAAAAACTAACTAACTAACTAAATAACTAACTAAATAAATAAATACCCATTAATTCAGTGGGTTATTTGGCTCCCATAATGATATGGTTTGGAGAAGTAGTATGTGATGCTTGTTCAACTTGTACTTTAGTTACACTCTCTCTGTTCCTGGACCAAGGACTATTACATAGCTGGGGTGCCATAAAGACACAGAAACCCTCAAGAAAGGGTTCCGACCCATCAAGGTATTACAGGATTGTGGTCCCGAAGACCAAAAGGACCTTTGGGAAGAAGGCCCAACGCCATGGTGAGTAAGGCATCGCAGGGGATGGGGGGAGAGGATGGTGGCAACAAAAAGTCTGAATGAATGAGGGATGCTTGGGCATGTCCAGTTATATAAAACTCAGAGGGTGGCATAGTGTGTGCTGCTTGCTAACCTACCGAACCTCAGGCATACATATGGCTTTCACTCCTTCTGTCCTTCTTACAGGGACTACCACCCTGTCAGGGTGCCACAAAGACACAGAAACCCTCAGAGAATGGTTTCAACCCCTCGAGGTGTTGAAGGGACAAGGTGACCATGATCAAAGTCATCTTAGGTAAGAAGGCCCGAAACAGGAATGGTCAGTAACACATATTTCCCAAGGAAAAGTGACATGTAGCTGGAATAAGACAGAAGAAAAAACAAAAGGGGGATCACCATTCATCTCTGCCTCTCACTGGAAACAACACAATTTATCTTCGGCATGGAAGAGAGGAAAAGAGATCTTGTGGAGAAAACCTCTGGGGAAAACAAGCCCTAGGTCACCGTTCCTCCAGGCTAGTGATGGCATTAATGATGACTCAGCTGCTGCAATTTAGATACCTAGTTCAAGGGAAAACCTTTACAGGAAGGGCGCTCATTGTATCCCTCTAACTGGATAATGCCATGAGGTGCTACAGAGTATTCAGATGAGGCTAAGGGGCCCTGTCCTTCTCAAAGAGGAACCCCTACCTGCAAGATGTGAATATAAGAAGAGTAGCATAGGTTGACTAGAGCTCACCTAGTCTGAAGACTGCGAGAGCCTATTCTTGAATGAAACTATGGGAGAAGGAGATTAGAGACCAGGTGACTTGTAGGCAAATGTAGAGAGAATTGCTTCAGAAGGTGATGCCGAGCTGATCTGTATGATCAAAGAGACACCCCACCAAGAAGCGAGTCTCACCCTCAGGAAGCAGAAGCCTTAAATACAAACTCTGAAGGTGCTGTCAAGTTGATCTGCATGGCTAAATAAGCTCCCATTGTGAGAATCCTACCATCAAAATGCTGGGCAGAGGGAGAACACCAAGAGGCGCTGCCAAATCAATCAGCACAGCTAAAGAGATCCCCACTTGGAAAGGGTACCACCCTCCAGGAGTGGGCCACAGTAGTAGCAGGAGCATGTTTGGCATACAGGACTGAGAGGACAGGAGGAGCCAGGTAGTCTGATAATGGGTAGGCATGTAGAATGAGTAGACATGCAGCATCTGTGGGACATGGAGCAGTCAACTTGACATATTGCAGGAGACCCACAGCCAACAGCTGCAGGATGAACAGCTAGCTGAGGTGCTGAGATCAGAAGCTAGGTAGGCTGAGAGTAACAGAAGTCAGGAAGGTTGGTATAGCTTGCTCTATATTGTCTCAGCATATAGTGTGCTATATGTTGTTGAGACAACATAGTGAATAGCAATGCAGCAAAATTAATGATGTGATTGAGCTGTGGTTAGAAGTCAGTTAGTCTCAGGCAAGATAAAACTGTGGTTCTGGAGTAAAATACATGGTAAAACATTAGCTGACCAACTCAGAAGAGTGAAGCCTTTGATAAAACAGAGCCATGAATGGAAGACAGCAGTCAACTAATGGAGTATAACAACAGGACAGAAGGCAATCCAGAAGCACTGATACCGAAACCAAGCACAAGAGAGAAAAGCTGATGATCTGAGAGCGAGGTATGGGTTAGCCATGAGAACAGTAGGGTAGGGACAAGCCCGGAATAAATGGCAAACAGCAAACAAATGAGGTCAAGTAAACCAGTACTGAAAGGGAAACATGAACAAAAACAAAGAAGGTCAGAAGTGCAGATGGGCAGCAGACAGTGATGAATGCAGCAATTGAAAACAAAGAGAATGGGGGAATAGGTGGAGCCAGCATGACCGAGACACAAGGGAGAAGAGCAGAGACAGGCAGGAGAAACAAACAAACAGAAGCAGTAATGGCATGGGAGCAGTCACTCGGATGCAGAGGTATGAGCAGGTGGGAGGGGAGACAACAGCACTATGGCTGCAAACAACAAAACCTCTGCGTATCGGAGGTATGCTTGAGCATATGTGATTATGTATCGCTCGGAAGGGAAGGTGGCACATGTCGCTTACTGCTCCTACAAACTGCTGGTATAGCCTTCCTGGTTTGGAAATGTCACTCTCAAATTTTTAAGCAATAAGGCACAACAGGGTGTGAGTTATTGGGCATTTACCCACGCCTTGTGTGGTGTGTCATGAGGTGCAGCCGAGTGACTTAACCACACGAGAAGTGGGTAAATCACCCAATAACTCAACACCTTGGAGTGCCTTATTGCAATTATACAATGGACCCATGTGTAAATAAATTTAAAATGTGTTTAATTATGATTTTTATAAATGCCATTTCTCAGCCATGGGTTATGCAGGTTTTACCTACGGTCATGTGACATGTTTTGACCAATGAGGTTACAGGATTTTCATACACCATTGTATAATGTCAATTGAGTGGCAGCAAAAATTTTTAAAAGGGCAAATGGGATCTAAATTGCAACCCATGGGACCACTGACCCAGTACGCCACATATACACACCTGAATTGGTTGTAAATACAATTTTCTGAGCTAAGAAGATGGCCACTCACATTATTAGCTACACTCCTTCACTGAGTTCTGCCCTGCTGATAACCTCATTAGAACCTAAACTCTATCACTGAAGGCCATGATGCACCATAGTTCCTGTGACAGAAGAAATTAGATTTTTCTTTTTTTACTGTAGTTTGTAATGTAGCATCTTTATTAAAGATTAAACATTGTGAGGGGATTGAAAAGACCCACCTTTAAACAGGCCCACTTGCTGTTGCAGTGACATAGTTTGACTGAAGCTCTGACACTTTTCTTACAGTGATTATAATTCTTGTCATCTGTTTTCACAGTGATTGTGCTGTGCGGGAAGCCTGATGATATTAAGGAGCTGCTATATGAAAGGGAGATTGACCCAGACATTGTCATCATATTAGTAGATGTCTTAAAGTAAGTATAATGCTAGTCTCATGAATCCTTTTTGACTTGCTTCTTAATGGGATCCTTCTGAATTCTTTCACACTGCACTTCTCATGCTATAACTTGCTTTGAAATAGTATCTTTCATTTCAAGACAAATTAATTTGATGCTGATAGTTTAGGGACTGTATATAAACAAACGCATGAGCCACTAACACATGAGCCATAACGTGACTGACAACAAAGCACTGCCATGACCCCTTGCAGAACCTACATTATTGAGATAGGGAATGTTGATCAGGATCTTGTGTAATTTACTTCTCTTTTTGAAAAGTGCAATGAGATTTTTTAAGTTCCACCAAAACAACTTCTGTACCAGTGACAGGTGGAAGGGCACTCCACTTCTGGTGGGACTGTAATGGTAAGCAGAACTTTTTGCAGTTAAATTCTTAAATTAAATTTTTTTCGTCCAGCACTATGGTGCCGAGTGATGGAGGATCACTTGGGATGCTGGTGATCCGGGTTTGCGCCCCGAGCCCAGACATCAGATGCGGGGTCCGGCAGGGAGAGAGTCAGAGTATCTTGTGGATCCTTCCCTCTCGGAGGAGGGGTCACTTCCATAGTGACTTCTGGTAGTGGCTCCCGGTGGTGTACTTGGCAGCGTGGATGATCACCCAAGGACATCGCCGCTGCTGCATGCATCGTGGGTGGAGGGTGGGTCTCAGAAAATGGAAAATGTTCACCTGTAGTGCCGGATGATGGCCCTTTCATAGGACCCCTCCTCCCACCGACTGTGAAGTACACCGTGCCTGGCCTCCGACCAACACCTCCAGTTTTGTGGTAGGTCTTCCCCCTGCCACCTCCACCGGGGTGTCCCCCCTAGCCAAGATATGCCAGAATGCCATGGGATGCTTCACACAGCCCCGTGGTAGCCCGAGACAAGTGTGATAGTACGTGGATGGATCCACGGCATAGTGGGGGTACCAGCATAGGAGCTCGAAGGAGTGGGGCTGCGGGGGCCATGGTAGGAACCAAACAAACGAACAACATTTTTTTTTTTATGAAGACATACGTAAGAGACACTGTATCATCACAATACAGTATACATGAGGGAGATACATTTAATACATACAGTCATTTCTTACACACAGAACAATTAATGCGGATTCATAACGGGTATATAATATTATATGGCTATAGGGGACATGGCAATGTAAAAGGGATGCATGTAATCATGTATGAGGATCATTGGGGAGGGGGCAGTACCTCAGCCAGGAGGCTGAGCACGGTCAGATGTAGCAAAGGGAGAGGAGAAAAAGGGGTCTTTTAAGGATTGTTGTATTTTATGTTCTGTAATGTCTTATGACTCATTGCTGTTTTGTTTTTCATTGCTGATCTATGTGAACCTACCCAGGTCCACCTTGTAAATAAGTCCTTCTCAATTTTATTTCACCTGGTAAAATAAAGATTGATTGATTGATTGTTAAGTATGAGAGGATCTCCTTGCAAAGTGGGACATTTTGTACAGAGTGTCCAGGGTTCTCACCACTGCTAGCCACTGGGAGAGGGATGGGATATCAATGGTCCTCCATTTTTGGTGTACTGTACAAGTCTCTTGGCTTCCTTACTTACCATTAGGAGCCAATAGAGGTGAAGGGATGGGAGTGGGGAGGCAAACAGGGATAAGCCAAGGAGGAATAGATGTGGGGTAAAGTCCGCCCCACCTCCTAAGATCTGTGAGCAGCAGTTGTGGATCTGAGTCCAGAAGGGAAGCATGTTGGGACAGCTCTACATAATATGCAAAAGGTCAGCTCCAGAGAATTTGCACCTGCAATGGCTGTTCTGTCCCAGAAGCCCAATGGTTTTGCGTTTTAACAGGTGTATGATACCAAAGATGTAGAAGCTTGCTCTGGACAAGAAGACTTCTGGAGTCAGGACATGACCTGTGGGCTAGAGCCCATAATTGGGACCACTGGCCCTCCGAGATGTCTATTCTTAGAGCCTGCAACCACTGTGTCCAAGCTTTGCTAGAGCGGTCTAGGGCTTCCTTCAAGATAGCTTTAAATACTGAGCTGGCACTAACCCATGGCTGGTAAACCATGTCTGTATTACCTTAGGTGGAAGAAGAGGGATCTGAGGGGGCAACTTCTTTTGGCATTCAGAGATAGCCCTGTGGATTTGACAGAACCTCCAGAAATCTCCTCTGGGGAGGTTAAGGCATCTCTGCAGGTTAGCAAAGGAGTCTAGGTACAGGCAGGTCGGTTGCTATACTGTAAGTCACTAACATGGGAGATGCCCCTGTCTTCCCATGAGGACCAATGCACCATTTTACTATTTTAGTCTTGTAGTTGTGCCAGTGAGGAGCCTGGGTAGATGACAGCAGAGAACTATACATCCAGAGTTCAAGATTTCTCCAGGAATGGAGAGAGGTGGCAATGGTAGGGCCTAGGTTTTTTGGTGTTGGAGAGGCTGAATATAGGGGGCAAAGAGGCTAGAACACAGGCAAAAGTTGCGCTCAATCATGACCCATATGGGAGGTCAGCTTGAGTGGGGAAAAGAACCACTGCAGGGTTTAGGCACATCTGAACGCTGCGTAGTATGGGTGAAACCAAGGGAGGTTCCAGCCACCTCTTTGAGAGTGGTCCCTCAATTTGGCCTTGCTGTATTGGTGGGGGTGTGGGTTACTCTCCCACAGACATTCACTTACCATAGCATCCATGTTGGAAAACCATTGTGTGGGCACACTGAGTACCAGGTGTGCCAAACAGTGTATTAGTTTGGGGGCCATAGTCATTTTTATTGATGCAGTTTTCCCTGCCAGGGAGAGGTTTAGGGACTTCCATTTGTCACACTTCTCTTTAAGTTTTTTGAGCAGTGAAGATACATTATCTGACACCTCTTGGCAAAGGTCAGCTTGAATTTGGATACCCAGATATTTTATACCTTTAGGGGACCGCTGTAGGCCACAGTCAGACAGTGCTTGCTGCGTACAAGAGGGTGATAATGGAAGAATCTCAGTTGTAGAGGAGCTGGTGTTGAGGCCAGATATATCTTGGAAATCCAGTAACATTTGAAGGAGTGTAGGAATTCTTGCTGGGGCATCCTTTAAGAGGATTAAACGGTCATCTGCATATAACATTGCATGGGTTTCCATGTACTCAACTTGCAAACCAGGCAGATTAGGGTGTTGCTTTTGAGCTATGGGCAGAGGCTCTATAGCTATCATGAAGGGCAGGGGGGAGAGGGCACCATTGACGTGTGCCTCTCTAAATGGGGAATGGGTCAGAGATCACAGCTATTTAGGACTCTAGCCATGTGTGCTTCGCACAGTGTCTTGACCCAACCACCAAATTGGTAGCCGAATCCCATCCTTGATAGTATGGCATCCAGGTACTCCCTCTCCACTGAGTCAAAAGCCTTTTGAAGTTGATGTTGATTGCTGTGGCAGGATAGGGGCCCAAGCCAACTGATGCCATAAGAGAGAACAGGGCTTTATGGTGATCTGAGCTTAAACAACCTTTCACAAAGGCCACCTGAGAGTGGCGAATAAGAAGGGGGAGTACACATTTCAGTCTGGTAGCAAGGGCTTTGGCTAGGAGTATTGCATCTGCTTTAATTATAAAAATAGTCTGTAGCGACTAGGGGACACTGAGTCTTTCCTCTCTTTGGATAACACTGTGATCACTGCCTCACTTATTGTGGGGGGGAAGCTGAAGCAGCGATGGGACTCCCGATACATTGACCACAGTACCAGAGAGACAATTGCTGTTATTAGCTGATAAAAATTGATTGGATTGTCATTGCTCCCACAGGCTTTGTGAGAGGAGAGTGCAGATATAGCAGCTGAGATCTCCTGAGTAGTAAGGGGTGCATCTAGTGCCTCTGTATCACATGTGGTAAGGACAGAGATTTTATTTGCAAGAACAGCATTAATTTTGTCAGGATTGAGAGTGCCCTGTGAAGAGTACAGCGTTTCATAAAAGCAGTGCACAATTTCACTGATTTTTGCAGGTTGGGTATGCAGTACGCCTGTTGAGTCATGCAGGCCATGACTATATCTGTTGCCTTGTTGTTTACAAAGCTTGTAGGATAGGAGCTTCCTTGCTTTCTCTCCAAATTCCAGTATCTGTGTCTCAAATGGAGCACTGCAAGTTCCTCTTTCTGGATGGCCAGGAAGTTGAGTCATATGCGTATGACTCTGTGTTTCCTGAGGAGAGAAGGACTAGCCTATGTTGGGGGTAGTATTGGTATTGTTTCCCTTTGGTAGTGAGTTCAGCTTCTGCTGTTTCTGCTCCGCTCCCCTTTTACGATGATGGGCAGATGTGTACCACATTATCCATCCCCTTATGTAGGCCTTTGCAACCGGGTGGATTTACTGGTGGAGCCAGTGTCATTAATGTCAAAATAAAGCTTGATCTCATTGCAGCATCATTGATGGAGGTCTTTATGATGGAGCAACAGGGGATCTAATCACCATGAGGTGGATTTAAGAGAAGGAGGGCCCCAGATGGTCTAAAGCTTCACTGGGGTGTGGTTGGATAAACACAGGGGGCGATTTGGGAAGTGTGTACCATTTGTGAATCAGGAGGGGAGGATAACCCAAAATCAAGTCTGGTAGAGATGAAGTGGATAGGCACAGAGTAGGAAAAGTCCAGGGTGGTGAGATGTTACAGCCACCAGATATCCTGCACCATGTACACAGGCATTAATTCTTTTATCACAGCCAGAGCCATAGCATGTGGTTCTGGCTTGCCAAAGCTTTTATCCAAGCTGGCCTCCAGACTTAAATTAAAGTAGTTGCCTAAAAATATTGATGTGTAGGGGTCAGCAAGAGGCAGCAAAGCTTGCTTAAAGGCATTGTATAGCTCAAGGACATCCTGGTCATGTCCGTACACATTAGCCACCAGTAGAGGGCTCTTAGGTGTAAGGATAAATTGTTAAAATCTTCAGGGGCCCATGCATTTATGTACGCAGCCCCATCCCTGTGGAATTCTCTACCCTGTCAACTGCGGGAGTGCACAACCCTGGGGGGCTTCAAACAGGCATTAAAAACGTATTTATGGGGCCAAGCATTTGTTAATTAAGTATTTCTTGCAGCAGATTTTATAGTTTATTTTATATTGTTGTTTTAAGTTCCTGTTTTTAATTATTTTTGTAAAGCACTTTGGCAATTGAAAGGTGCTATATCAAATAAAGATTTATTATTTATCATTATTTATAGGATCTTCACTATAACCAATCTACCTGCAGTATCCTGGGCAGTAGTCACAATGGTCCACTGAAGTGATTTGTGAAATGAATTGGATACCCTGGCCTTGTATGAGAGGGCACAACTGTGGGTACTGGGTCAATACCGCACAAGAAAGACAGCGTGGTATTAACCATGCTGTGTATAGCGTGCCTGGAATTACAGCAACAGGGGTAGAACAGCGGTAGGGGAATTACCGCTACCCCTGTCACTGTACACTGAAAATGCAGAAGTATCAGGTTGCCGTGTGCTGGGGTGCTGGTTGAGCCACTCCCATGGTGGAGTGGCTAAGACACCAGTGCATGGTGGAATGGAGATCTGGGACCGTGGTTTGGTTCCTACCAGGTCTCCCTGTGCTGCAACGTTTTGTGACTTTTATTTTTTTTTAGAAAGAAATTTTTCTCCCGAGTTACTCCACATCCCTGATGTCCCCCCCCCCCGGAGTGTGTTGCAATAATTCCGGGGGGTGGGGGTGGCAGGCAAGCCCCACATTGGAGGGTGCGGGGGATGAACCCACCCACAAAAACACAAAAATACTTTGGGTTATTGCAGGAAATGTGGCAGAACTTCGTGGAGTGGGAAGGGGGGGCAGGTTACTGGTCTTATGCTTCTGTTACAGGAGCAGTGGGAAAAAAGATGGAATGATATTTGGAGACTTGGCTGTCTATGTTGCATTATTACACCATCATCATTGAGCGCAGGTCTGACCCACAGCCCCCTCGGACTGTCCAGATCTAGTCAAGAGCAGCATGGGTTGCTCAAGTGTCTAGTGTAGCTGAGTTTTCCAGTGATTTAGTAGGGCACCAGTGCACTCAGGAGGGAGAGTTAATACTCAAAAATGGAGCATAATACTATGGACCGATTATAGGTCAGACACACGGCCCCTTCAGAGAATGGGGAGTGAGAAGCAGAAACTGGTAGTTCAGAAGGAAGTGCAAAACCTGAAACCTTCATGGAATCTGGCAAGACCATAATAGCCCTTCAGGGGGAACCAGTTGCAGAGTGCAGCCCTGGGGGCCAGTGCATGTGGAAGGGTGGCCCCACCGCCCTTTGTGACAGAACCAATAGTGGTTAGTCACTTCAATGCTTCAGGTTCATTTGCACCATTGCCACTCACTGGACACACTGTCCATGGAGGGGGTAAATAATCTAGGAGATATCTGGGTAATTTTGGATTTGATCAGAGGTCAGACTAGCCTCCCCCTCGAGCACCTGCAGTCTATTGTGTTTAACTGCTCCTGTCCTCCTTTTTGGAATATATAGATCCCTTACATCATCATGTAGTCCCCACTTTACCTGCTAGTCCTACTGACTCCTGTCTGCTGCATTATTGTCTTGGAATACTTTACCCCTCTCACTGCTGCTCCTCCAGGCTTTGATGCTGACATAAGGGACTTTACCTTCTCTAATCTGCTGCTTCTCCCCCCGTGACTCAATGGCCATATCGTGTTCTTCCCAAAACTGGTTCTCCACCTTACCAGGTATTACAGCACATCTAAACGCATCTCCAAAGCTAGGACCACACCAATAGGTAATAGTGGCTTTACTATCAACAGTAATTACATAAAACATAAAACAGAAAGGACGTACAGAAATATATCTATATAAATCTGTAAACATCAAGGGAATAAATGCAGACATTACAAACACTGCATGGAACACACTGCTGAAAAATAAAACAGTCGATGAATGTTGGCAACTTATCAAAACTACAATATACAATATATGAAAAAACACGTAAAATGAGTTAAAAAATATAATAATAAAGGGAAAAAAACAAAATGGTTAAACAAATGCGTTATGAAGCAAATCAAGCTGCTGGCCCATCAGCGCAGCGGTGGGATTTCTGCTTGCAACACCGGCGACTCAGGTTCAGGAACAGATCCAGGTCATTGGAGGGCCAGCTGGGGGAGAAGAATTGAGCATCCCTAGACTGCTCTCCTTCTCCGGGGGGGAGGGGGGACCGAGTGTTCGGTGGAGTGGTGACACCCGGTGGAGGCTGGGTTCCCCACTACGCACCGACGCCAACTAGAATTCAGGGGTGGGGTGGACACTGGTTGTCATTGCATGTCCCTGCCCCTGCCTACAGGGGGAAAAACAGGTGGGGCCTCCGTCTCTATGAAGCCCTCCCCGGGCTTCAATTGGCCTCCATCGCCGGCTCTCCCAACAAGTTACTGGTTCTGCGGACTGGTTAAAGGAGGTCCAGTCCTGCAGCCCCGCCCTCTGGGGGGGAAGCCGGAGAGTGACAGCAGTGATGGCAGGTGGAAGTCTGAGGGCCATGACCAGGGCAGAATCTGACAGAAGCCCTGCCAAGACAAGCATGATAAATGAAAAAAAAAAAAAATTAAGCAAATCAAGGAAAAAGAAAAAGGCATATAGTAATTACAAAAAGCACACAACAGTGGAAAAGTGGGAAAAATTCAAAGTAACTCAAAAAACTTGTATAAAATAAAATGAATAAAGCTAAATGTAAATACGAATTGAAACTGACACAAACAGCAAATAAAAATAATAGCAAACTATTTTATGGTATATCAATTCCCTGAAAAAATGAGAACGAACTTACACTAATAAATGACGAAAATCAATAACTGACCCAACTGTGATGGCAAATACTTTCAACAAATACTTTTGCTCAATTTATCACAAACCAGTGTCAAATATAACTAAATCAGAAAGTAATATTAACACTGAAAAACTCACTATTGAAGTTTCAGAAATAATATCAAAAACTGAAAATTTAAAAACATATTGGGCGCAAGGGTTAGACAATATAACACCACAGATGTTAAAACTTATGAAAGAAAGAATTAGCATACTGTTAAAACACTTATTTGAACTATCGTTAAATACTGGTATCATACCAAGTGAACGGAAGGTAGCCAAGGTAACCCCAATTCATAAAACGTGTAGTAAACAGACCATGAGCAATTATAGGGCAATACGCTTGACGTCCATACCATGTAAAATACTCGAATTGATAATAAAAGATAACATAAATGACCATCTTACAAACCAGGTAGGGTTCGACAGTAATCAACATGGTTTTATACCCGGCTGATCCTGTACCACAAATCTAATTTGTTTTTACGAACACATCAGTAAGTGCCTAGACAAAAGCAAACCGACTGATTTCCTATTGCTTGACTTTAGTAAAGCATTTGATTCTGTACCACATTGGGCCCGAACCAATAAATTAAATAAACATGGAATTCAAAAATCCTTGATGACCTGGATCATAAACTGGCTAGATGGGAGTATACAAAAAGTGTCTATCAGGGGATATCTGCCAGATGAGGGAGGGGTGACAAGCAATGTGCCACAGGGGGTCAGTGCTGGGCCCCATAATCTTTCAATTATTTATACAGTAGCAAACTTAGAGGAACAAACAAGCAATTATGTTGTTAAAGATGCAGATGATGCTAAACTGGGGGTTCCCTGCAAAACACCCGAACAAATAAAAAGCCTTCAGGATGAGCTAAAAACTATAGAAAACTGGTCACAAAAGTGGGGTATGTCGCTAAACATAGTCAAATACTGTGTCATACATATTGGAAAAAATACTCCATTAAATCAATATTCATTAGGAAATCAAGAAATACAGTCAAATCAGTCTGAAAAAGATCTTGGGATAATAGTCAACAATAACCTGGTCTGGAAAGAACACTGCACAACTGTAGTTAGAAGGGCCAACAATAAGAGCAATAAAAAGAAACATTACAAGTAGAACCCAAGAGGTTTTGATGCCATTGTATTTATCATATGTAAGGCCCCAACTAGATTTCTACAGCCAGATTTGATTCCCTTACATGAGAAACAAAATAGAAAGACTTTAAAAAGTACAGCAACGGTTCACTAAATCTATAAAAAATCTAAATACACTACAGTACGAAGGTAGATTAGCACACTTGGGGTTGCATAATCTGGAAACAAGAAGGCAATGCGAGGACTTGTTTTATTATGATATCATGAATGATATACAGATGTTAAACTAAATAAATATACAATACAAATAAATAAACACTACCACGAGGAGATATCCCCTACAAGTTAAAATCAACAAATTTAGAACAGCTAAGAGGAAATATTTCTATACACAAAGAGCGGGGAACCTCTGGAACAGACTTCCTGAAAACATCATAATTAGCAAAAATAAACAAACCTTTAAAAAACTAAAACTAAAAAAGAAATTGGACTGTGCATTCCTGTGTTTGTTAGCTGTGCCAGCAACGGGTGAGCGGATTGCTGTCGGTGATCAGAGAAAGGAGAGCGGAGAGCTGCGTGGAGCTGTGGCTGCAGTTGGCAGCGGGGTCGAGGTTGATGATCAGAGGAAGGAGAGCTGAGCTCTTTGGAGCTGAACTAGCAAGGGACACAGGTGGCAGTCCGGCGACTGAAGCAGGGATGGTCGGCCAATCGCAGACAGCGGTGTAGGATCAGACCAATCAGGGAGAGAGGCACCAAGGCGGTTGGCTTTAAAAATAGCCAGCCAGACTAATAGAAGGACTAAAAGTGGGAGCAAGGAGCGTCCTGAGCTAAGGAAATCACTGCGAGGAGCTGGTTTGCAACAGTGGAACTGGATCCTGCATTTCTCCACAGGGACTTGGACTTCAACCTCTGTGGATAAGGAAAATTGACACAGACACTAAGAAATCCTTCACAAAAGAGCTAAAACTGAGGTGAAATTAACTGGGTCGAGACTACTGACACTGGAGGTACTGGGAACTTGACCTTGGACTACTGTCGCTGGAGGCGCTGGGGATTTGGACTTGATTTGAGGTGAAATGAACTGGGTCAAGACTACTGACACTGGAGGTGCTGGGAACTTGATCTTGGACTACTGATGCTGGAGGTGCTGGGGATTTGAACTTGAACTTGGTGTCTTGGACTTGAACGTGGTGGCTATGGTTATTAATTCTTGGTGCCTATGGTTTGAACATGCTTTATTATTTCTAAAAAGTCTTGACTGTGGGTTGGGGCTGAGGAGGGGGTGAGGGTCGGGGGCCCAAAAAATACATAAAGGTGATTTTAGGACTGTATCTAAGTATCACCTAAGAAATGGTAGGGCAGCACAGAGGGAGGGGCGACCAAGGTAGGGGGTCTTTGGCAGGGTGGTGGGGTGCAGTGGCTGTGGAATGGCTATGATCCTAAATTAGGCTTGGAGGATGGGAGGTTGTATGATGTGTAAGCAGCTCACTCAGCTGAGAGAGGAAGTGGCAGGGCTAAGGTGAGGGTTAAATGGGGGGGAAGCTGGGGAAAGGGGGTGGAGAGACAGGGATGGTATAAGCCAAGGAAGGAGTGGGAAGGGCTGAGTAGATTCACTGAAGGATCAGATACATTGTTCCGGACATCAAGGACTTG
Source organism: Neoceratodus forsteri (assembly GCA_016271365.2). NCBI lineage: Eukaryota > Metazoa > Chordata > Ceratodontiformes > Ceratodontidae > Neoceratodus > Neoceratodus forsteri. The sequence continues at coordinate 106,976,012 of CM057450.1, read as the reverse complement.
GGAGGGAGAGGATGGAAGGGGATCCAGAGAGGATAGACCAGAGGTGGTAACAGACAAGAGCAAGTCCAGATTAGGGACAGGGACACCCGAGACAGGAGGAAAGAGGTCAGTGGGAACTGACAGCAGGAAGTCTAGAGGCACAAAAATGATGCCTGTAGCTAGAGAAAAGGGGTCAGTCAGGGATCTGGAGGAATGGAAGACAGTAGGCTCTGGAAAAGGCAGATGGATGCCCAGTATGAAGGAAAATGCAGGCATAGATGAAATGGGCCAGAGGGTGGAAGTAACAAATAGTTTTGCCCTCCTAGGTATTCTAGTCGAGGACATTGGAGAGGAAGGGGTCCGGCAGGGGCGATCAGAGAAGGGGGGTGCAGAGTGGCTGGGGGACATGGGGGGAAAGATCTCAGGTGCAGTGGAGGGGGAGGAGGGGCAGGCACATCGCATACAGGAGAAGGGGTGGAGGAGGGGACAGGCACATTAGGGACACACCAAAAGGTGGCACTAGGAGAACTGTGGCATAAGAAAAGGGGCAGGAAGGAAGCACTGGAAGAGCTGGAGTTGAGCTCCTGGGAGGCTGAAAATGAACTGGAGGAAACCCTGCAGGGTAGGAGCTGCAGTAGGAGGCTGGGGCATGCGCCGGGCATGGTGCAGGAGAGGGGAAATATGCAGACAGGGCAAGTGGTAAGGAGGAAGACTTCCCCAAGTGGGGTACGGTGCTCAAAACCTTCTGCAAAGATGGGCAGGACAGGAACAGTTGGAGGGGGATCAAGCACAGTTGGCACAATCTCGCACAGTGATGCTGACGAGGGAAGGCCAGGAGCAGTTAGAGAGGGGTCAGGTGAAACTGGATCATGCTCAAGCAGTGATGCAGGAGGGGTCGGCAGGGATGAAGGAACCAGGCAGAAGCACAAAAGATGAAGAGGTACAGGAAGGGGGAGTCTGATGAAAGGCTAAAGAGAGAGGGTGAAGTGGTACAGATGCTGGGTGTGGGCAAAAATCAGGATAGGCTAGGTGATGGGGAACAAAAGATGAGCAGGGGCAGAAACCAAGTCAGGATGGAACATGAGGAGGAGTCCAAAGGAGCCAAACCCCACGACACAAAGCTAGAGGCCAAAAGACACCCAGAAAGCAGGGGCAGTAGAGTGGCACTCTTGGGGTCTCAATAATTAAGGGCTAAAATGGGGAAGGAAGGGAGCAAAAAACAATGCAGTATGGGTACAGTGCATGCCAGGGATGACGGTGCTGGAGGTGAGGCATCATATTCCTTCCTGGGGTAAGCAGCAGGATGAAAGGACACATCTGGTGTTTCACCTGGGCACAAATGACTTGGAAGGGAACAGTCTGATGGAGGTACAGGCAAGGTTCGAGGAACTTGCTAGGTTTTGTAGCAGCAGCACTGTTTTTCCTTCCATTTCCTTCTCTGAGGTGTTGCCAGTACCAAGAGCGAGCACACCCAGAAAGGAGAAGATAAGGGCATTTAATAATTGGCTACAAGGTTGGTGCAGTCGGATGGGGTTCAGCTGGATAGGTGACTGGGGCTCTACATGGGAGGAGGAGGGGCTGTATGCCCAAGACAGGCTAAAGAGTAAACTGGTGGACTTCATGGCAAGGAAGTTCAATTTAAACTAAATGGGGGAAGGGGGTGGCTAAGGACAGGGCCAACCCTACGTGAGGCAGAGCAGAGAGGCTGTCAGCCTCCCCCCCAAGTCACAACACTCATCAAGGGAACTCTTAGCAGCAGGGAAAGACAGGATGGGACTACATGTTGGAGGGCTTTGGTTGCAAATGCCAGGAGCCTGGGGAACAAAATGGGAGAACTGGAGGCCACCATGATGGAGGAGAACCTAGACATTGTAGCAGTGAGTGAGACTTGGTGGAATGAGCACTACGCCTGGGAGACGGTGATCCCAGGGTATTGGTTGTTTAGGAAAGATCGGGAGGGGAAGTGGGGAGAGAGAAGGGATTGGGGCCATGGAAGAGCAGGATGAGGAGGGGGAAACAGAGATAATGTGGGTCACCCTAGACGGGGGAAAACCTGCTTGTTGGGGTAGTCTATAGGCCTCCTATGCAGGAGGAGGAAGGGGACGGACACTTTGTAGAATCAGTAGCGAGGATGGCACGGAAAGGGGAAATTGTGCTAGTTGGGAACTTAAACCTTCCGGACATCAACTGGGAGGCCCAGACAGCACTTTCCGCAAGGAGCAGGGGCATCTTAGAGGCTCTTCAGGGCATAGTCCTACAACAAAGGGTCAGTGAGCCCACTAGGGGTGTAAACCTGTTGGATGTGGTCCTCACAAATGGCGATAGTGTGGAGGAGGTGGAGGTGAGGGAAGAGCTTGGCACCAGTGACCACAGGGCTGTCAGGTTCAGGGTGAGAGCAGGCAGGGAGAGGATTAGGACAAGAACCAAGGTAATGGACTTCAGAAAGGCTGACTTTCATGGAATGAGGAAGGTAGCTGGGGAAGAAATGTTGAGGATAGGAGATGTGCAGGGGGGTGGAGGAATTATGGGCAGCCATCAAGAGAGGGGTATTTAAAGCCATGGACTCATGTATAAGAAGGGTAAGAAAGAATAGAAGACAGAAATGACCTCTATGGTTCACTAGAGAGGTGGCGTTAGGGGTCAAGGAGAAGACTAGAACATTCAAAAGGTACAGGAGGACACAAAAGGATGAGGACAGGGAAACCTACAGGGAAAAAAGAAAGGAGGCTGGGCAAAAGATACGGAGGGCTAAGGAGGCCACTAAGGAGAGGATAGTGAAGCAGGCAAGATGGGGGGACAAAACCTTCTTTAGGTATGTTGGAGAAAAGAGGAGGGCACAGCATGGGATTGGAAGGATAAGGGGGGAAAGTGGAACAATACTGGAAGGGGACTTTGAAAAAGCAGAGGCATTAAACAGCTATTTCGCCTCAATCTTCACTGAGGAAAGGGAGGGTAGGGGACCAGGATGGGTTGGGGAGGGTGACAGCCACAGGCAGGTGGCTTTGGCAGAATTCACTGCTGAAGGAGTAAGGGAAGAGCTGGGTAGACTTAGGTGGTCAAGGCAATGGGGCCTGATGGAATACACCCAAGGGTTCTCAAGGAGGTGAAGGATGAACTGGCGCCGCATCTAGCGAGACTGTTTAACTTGTCCTTGGTCACAGGGATTGTGCCAATGGACTGGAAGAGGGCAGAGGTGGTCACACTACATGGGGGGGCGGAAGGACGAGGTCAAAAACTACTGTCCTATTAGTCTTACCTCAGTGGTGGGGAAGGTAATGTAAACACTACTTAAGATCAGGTTGATAGAATACTTGGAGATGAATGGCATGCAGGGTGACAGGCAGCATGGCTTCACCAAGGGAAGGTCCTGTCAGACTAACCTGATAGAGTTTTTCGATGGGGTGACACAGATAGTGGACCAGGGAGGAGCAGTGGACATGGCCTATCTGGATTTCAATAAGGCTTTCAACACCGTTCCGCATGGTGGAATGGTTCATAAGCTGGACAGACTAGGGGTGGACAACAGGATCACCAGGTGGGTAGAAAACTGGTTGAAGGGAAGGAGTCAGACGGTGGTGGTAAATGGAACACATTCCAGGGAACGAGCGGTGACCAGTGGGGTGCCACAGGGGTCAGTGCTAGGACCAATACTCTTTAACATCTATGTTAGTGACCTAGTGGAGGGTCTGGAGGGACGGTTGTGCCTGTTCGCAGATGATACAAAGGTCTGCAATAGGATGGATTCACCTAGTGGGGTGCAAGCCATAAGGCGGGACCTGAAGAGGCTGGAGAGGTTGTCTGACACCTGGAAATTGAAGTTTAATACACAAAAGGGCTCGCTGATGCATCTGGGGAGGAAGAATAGGAGGGAAACTTACTCCCTTGGGGTTGGTGATTAAGGAGAAGGAAACAGGGACCTGGGGATTATGCTATCGCGTGACCTCAAGGTGGGCAGCCAGTGTAGCAGGGCGGTGGGAAAGACAAATGGAATGTTGGCCTGCATTGCGAGGGGTTTTAATAGCAGGAAGAGGGAGGTGATAATGCCATTATACAGAACCATGGTTAGGCCGCATCTGGAGTATAGGGTGCAGTTCTGGAGGCCTCACCTACGAAGAGATGTTGAGCTGATGGAGAGGGTGCAGAGAAGGGCAACCAAAATGGTACGTGGGATGCAGGATGTACCCTATGAGAGAAGATTGAGAGGGCTGAATTTGTACCCTCTGGAGATTAGAAGGGAGAGGGAGGACATGATTGAGACCTTTAAGCATCTGAAGGGAATAAATAAGGTAGAGGGTAACAGCTTGTTCAAATTGAAGAAGGGAGTGAACACGAGGGGACATAGCCATAAACTGTAAGGTGGGCAATACAGAGGTAATGTCAGGGGGGCAGTTTTTCATGGAGAGGGTGGTGGAGGCCTGGAACAAGCTGCTGGAGGAGGTAGTGGCAGCTGAAATGGTGGAGGGGTTCAAGAGGGCTTGGGATAGATTTAAGGGGTTGGGAAAAGAGGGTGGAAGCATAACAGAAGGGGGGAGGTAAGGTGTTGGGCAGACTAGATGGACCCTGGTGCCTTTCTCTGCCATCACATTTCTGTGCATCTGTGTATCTTTAAAGTTAATTTAGACAGACAAATTGCAGAAGGAGCAAATCTAGATTATTATTGTCTGTACAAATAGGAGTTATACATGGGCTTTGGCCTTTCCTTGCTCCTTATACATTAAGTGACATCCTTGCCTTCTTGATTGCTGCAACCTGGATTACTGTCCTCTCCTTCTCTCTGTCCGGAGATGTGGAAATCAACCCTAGGCCAGAGGCTTCAGGGCTCCCTCGTTATCAGGTCAGTTCTTCCTCAGGGCCCCATTCTAGAGGACTAAAGATTGGCCACCTTAATATAAGAAGCTTGGTGGCTAATCATGCTGAACTGGTGGTCTGGACCATCACTCATGGGTCTGATCTCCTTGCAATTACCGAATTCTGGCTTAAGCCTTCTCACCCTGACTCTCCGTGTGCCTTCCCTGGGTACAACATATTCCAGGCTGATCATTCCTCATCAAAAAGAGGTGGTGGCCTGACACTATTCCGTAAGTCTCACCTAAACCTAACCTTACTACCATGCCCCTTGTTCATGTCCTGTGAGGTACTTTATGCACTGCTTCTGTTGGGCGACTCCAAAAAGCTGCACATTGTTTGCGTCTACATGACCCGTTTCCTGCAAACAAGGGCTTGAGGAATTCTTGGGATTTCTACCCCTGGCCACCAAAAACAATGAAGTGATTTGTCTAGGTGACTTAAACCAGGATTGGCTTGGTCCTAACTACCCTATGCTTGACTCTAATATAAGCAAAACCAACATAACTCAGCTTGTATCTGAAATTATGAGGCATTCCAGCAATGGTAATAGCCACACCCTCCTTGATTGGGTCCTCACCAACAGACTGGACAGAATCTCTTCTGTTGCCATGCTACCGGACTCCATTAGCAACCATTCACCTGTAACCTGTGTCTGGGATGCCTGTCTCCCCCTCCCACTCGCCCAAAATCATGACCATGTCTGACTTCTCTGCTCTCGACACCACAGCTTTTCTAAGAGATCTTCAACATGTCGACTGGTATCCCATATTCTTTATGGATAACATTTATTTGGCTGTGGATTACTTCAGCAACTCTCTGCGCTCCTTGCAGTCCAAGCACATTCCTTCCATTAGGCGCAGGGTCAGGGGCCAGCCTGCCAAATGGTTAACTAGCACTCTTCTCCGTATGCTTAAAGCATGGGACAAGCTCAGGACCAGATGGAAAGCCTCTTCCCTTCACTCTGACTTTGTTGCATATTGCTTCCTATGTAACTCTTGTAAGAAAGTGATCTGTAGTGCCAAAAGCAACTATTATAGAAGCCTTCTTCATGCCTCCTCTTGTAACCCGAAAAGGTACTGTGCTCAAATAAATCACATAATGGGACACACCACATCCCTTCACCCCCCATGACATACTAATAGATAACGTCTCCTTTAACAACCGTAATAATATTGCTAATGGTTTCAGTTCACTCTTTATTGCCCTCCCTAGTTTTGCCACTGGTGGTCCCCCCATGCCATATCCCCCCCCCGACTTCTCCTGTCCCATCCTTCCCTGGTTCTCCACCCAGTCTCCAGATCAGATGTCCTACGAGTCCTTAACATGATGTCTCCTCATGGCAGTACAGGCCCTGATGGGTTAGAACCCAGAATTCTCAAGTTAGGTGCTTCACTTCTTGCTACCTCTGTCATGCATCTGTTCATCCTCTCCATTAGTTCGGTACTGTGCCTCTCTTATGGAAAAATGCCAGGGTTATCCCAGTCTTCAAAAAGGGCGCTCCAAAAAACCTAATGAAGTACCACCCTATTGCACTCCTGCTGATCCTCAGTAAACTCCTGGAGAAGCTTATCCATCACCAGGCATCTGACTTCATTGCCAGCTTTAACCTGCAATCACCTGCTCAGCATGGCTTTAGGGCAAACTGCAGCCCCACGACAGCCATAGTGCAATTCACCAGTGACATCATATCTGTCATGGACAGAGGCCAGCTTACCAGGCCATTTTTATTGACATATCAAAGGCATTTGACTCGGTTAACCACCACCTGCTCCTACTGTACATTAACTAGGCTCTATTGGTGCCTCCCAATCCACCCTTGCCAGGTTCTCCAGCTACCTGCATAGCCACTCCCAGTCTGTCTCCTATCATAAAGTTCTCTCTGCCCACAGCCCTGCTTCAACCTGGAGTCCCACAAGGTTCCATACTTGGGTCCCTGCTCTTTTCTTTGTTCATCAATAACCTACCTTCTGTGCACACCCACTGTATCTCCTTACTGTATGCCGATGACTTGGTTCTTTATGTCTCCTCCAACTGTATCGATGAAATTAACTCCCATCTCTCCTCTGATCTTCTTCGTATCCAAACATGGCTTACATCCCACCACCTGGTGCTAAATGTTGCCAAGACCCAGGTAATGCTCTTTGGGTCATGAAGGAAATCAGCCACCTCAACCTCGTCTCTTCAGGTTTCATGTCTTGACTGCTCCCCTGTAGATGTAATCCAGTCCTTCAAATACCTAGGGGTCACACTGGGTCCATCTCTTAACTTCACTTTTCATGTCAATCCTGTCTTCCAAGTCCGTCAATGCAAAAATTGGATTGTCTTTCCGAGTCTGGCAATTCCTGACCCCGGCCGCCATAATCTCTGTTGTCCAAGGCCTTCTGCTCCCCGAACTCTGCTACTCCCTGCCAGTCTTTGCTATGGCACAGGCAAACATCCTTCAAATGTGGGATGTTGCTTACAACAATGTCTGTAGATTTGCGCTATCAGCTCCTCGTCTTAAACACCATTGTACACTTTACTCTGACCTCTGCTGTTTATCTCCTTCCTCCCACTGGTCTTATTCTTTATGTTGCCCGACTTGACAACATAATTCATTCTTCTCTTTCCTTTGCACTTGCAGCTATGCTCACCCCTTCAGACTGCCCTTATTCCCTCTGGTCCATGTCCTTAGCTCTGTTCTCTGTCCCCAAATGCTCCACCAGGATGGGTGAACTTGCCTTCTCCTCTTACACCCCCACATTTTGGAACTCTCTCCCACTTGACCTTAGGCATTCAAAATCCTACCCTGCTTTCAAGAAAGACCTTTCCAATTATCTCGCCTCCCTTGCACTTGCAAATGCCCCTAGCTTCCTGAGTCATGCAAATCAATCCTGCCCTGCACCTATATCCCCGTGTCTACTCTGATTCTTCCCCTTCCCCACTCTTCCTGAGCTACAGATAGGCAGTTTATGTTTCCCTGCCTCTGCCTGTGTATTAACTCTTAGCTGACTTGTCATGTATGCACATTACTATCCCAATACTGTGCCAATATTGCCTGTTTTTGTTTCTCTTATATCGTGGGATATGTACCTTCCACTAATGTGCTATGTATCTTGCACCTCTGTATAGCTGATGGAACTCTTATTGTACCACATTGTATATGTATTTGTTTTTTACCTGTTCTTTGACTCGTACACTCCTGGATCGTGCCTGAAAATAGGCAGTTTTGTCTAGTGCACTTACCCGGTTACCACATAAATAAAAGCACATAAATAAAAATAAATAGAACAATAACACTAGTATTAACTTTAAAATTAAAAAATATGATTGAGAAATAACTTTGAAAAGCACATTCAGTAACAACAAGCATTTGTCAGTGCCGAATGTTGTCTTGCTGGCATTGGCATTGATAGTGCAGGAGTTAAAGAGATGCATAATAGGAATGGTAGTGAAGTATGGAACCGATGTCAACCCCACCTCACCCTGCAGAGAATGACAGGCATTGAGGTGTGCCTTTGGGTCGTCAGCAATAACACTCATGCCATTTCACCTCACCCTACCCTGCAGATTCTGACAAGTGTCGCGCTGTGCCTTGGAGTTTCCGGGCCTTATGTTCACCCCATTCCATAAGGAAGTACATTGAGATGGGTGCAGTATAGAAGAATGGGGTGGACTTTGAGGCTGAAGAGTGCAATGCACACCTTGACGCCTGTCAGTGGCTGCAGGGTAGGGATGCAGTGGTGTGAGCACTACAGCTGACAATCCAAAGGCACACCCCTGACACCTGTCTGTACAGGGTGGGACGCTATGGTTAGAAACCTTAACACCCCAGGCGTTTGTTAATATTTGCACTCAAAATTTTCAACATGGCCTTTTTGTGACACCACCTCATGAAAGCATTTGGGACCTCTACTCATGAACAGTGGTGCTGTGATTTTGTTAATCTGTCCCGAACATTGATTTCCTACAGTGACCATGCCACTCTGCGCCAAATGTGTGAAAGCACAGTTTGGGCAGGATGTGAAAAATGACAGCTGCACCATTTATAAGGAGGTGTGAAGAGATGGCAATGTTGAAAATCTGGAGTGAAAATATAAAAAATTCTCGAAGTTATGAGCATGCGTGGACACTGCGCAACGCATTCTCGTAACATAGTCATTTTGTGGAATTTCTTCACCAAATTTTTGACATGGACATTTTGGGACCTCTGCTCATGAACAGTGTTACTGTGATTTTCTTACTCTGTCCTGAACATTGTTTTCCCTACAGTGACTGCTGTTGGAAAATGACAGCTGTACTGTTCATAAGGAGGTGTGGAAAAATGGCAATGTTGAAAATCTGGAGTATAAATATTAAAAATTGTCAAAGTTACGAGCGTGCATGGAAACTGAGCAACTCACGTTTGTAAAACAGTCATCTTTTGGAATTTTTTTAACCAAATTTACAACATGGGCTTTTCAGGAGCCCATCTCATGAACAGTGACACTGTCATTTAATTAATCAGTCCTGAAAGGTGATTCCGTGCAGTGACCACTGAATCACCTTTCAGGATTGAATAATGAGATGTTAGTAACTGAATTCATGACGTGGGGTTCCAAGAACTCCATGTTGAAATTTAGTGCCAAAATTCACAAAAATGGCCGAGATATGCACCAAAGTTGAAAAAAAATCCATTTATGCCATTATACAGCTTACCGACATTTCTTCAGTTTGTGGTCGGCTTTGAAGAGTGCAGACATGTTCCCAGTCCACCGAAGATTGTTGTGCCAGACTCAGAAGGTAAGTATGGGGTGAGGGGAGAGTATATAGAGGGTGGGTGCGGGTTGGGGGAAGGGCACTGGACACGTCGAGGGACCATTTTCTCGTTTTTCAGGGGGTAAATAAACAAAAAACAAAGACAACATGGGTTAGTTTTCTTGTTTTGCAGGTGTGTTTTGGCACACTGGAGTGGGCTCCCAGTGTGCCACCTGTATTTTTGGTGAGGGGGACTGAAGCTGACAGAGATTGGGCCTCCCGTTGGTACACAAGCGTGTCTCTGTTGGGGGTGGGGGGTGCATGATGCAGAGGGGGATTGGGCATCCCCTCGGCACACATTTTAAATATTAGGGGGCCATAATGCTGACAGGGATTGGGCTCCCCATCAGCAAATGGAACTGGGAAGGGGGCATGCCAACAGGGGGATTAGGCACCCCCAACATCGGCTTGTTGGGGAGTGTAAGAGGTGGACGGTGACAGCCACATCCATGTTTCAATGAAATGTTACACCAGGGAAGGCACACCCTGCAATGAGGGGGAGCTCCCTTATTGCAGCAGTGAAATCCTTTCAAATTGGTGGCATGCTTTTGCACTGCTGTCATAGACAGCATTCACTCTATTTCGTGCCACAGAGCCCAGCCCAAAAAAGCAGTGGCCCCACTGGCTAGAACATGACCACACCTCCAAAACCTGCTATTCCAAGCTACCACAATATGTTGCTTGCACGTGTGTAAGACAGCATACAAACTGCTGAGCAGATGCTCAGTTGGATAAGCATGATCATAGTCCAGGAGCCTGGTCTCAAGATTAGATTGGGAGATCCACCGTTTGAACCTGTAAAGAAAAGAAAGTTCAGTAAACATTGAAAATGATATTAACAGGGGCTGCAGTGCAGCAGTGAAGACCAGTGTTCAAAAGGCATCAGCATGCAAAGATAGGACCGGGCTGCTCGGTATGAATCACAGGTTGGGCTGGTCCTGGACCACTGAAAGGCAGTAGAGTGAGCTGTGGAGGAGGTCTCAAAAGGACCCTTGATCCTGATGCTACAACCCTCCAACCCCAATGCCCCAGAAATATGATGCCCCTAACATAGAGAGTGGGTACAGCAGCCACAGTCAAAAGACAGAAAATGGGGTAGGTAAGGTGCAATACAATAAGTTTAGATCAGCGTCTTAAAAAAGGATACAGGTTCACCCCAGTTGCTTAGGTTCAGAGCGCTAGGGCTTGAGAATGTCTGTTGAGGATGGCAGTGGTGGGTATGGTTAGTGTGCTGCTGGTGGAGTAGGAGCCTGATCTGCCAGGAACATGTCTCAGGGACAGGTGTTGGCTATGGAGCGTGCAGTGAAGTTTGGCTTTTCACAGATGCGGACACTGAGGCTTGAGTGCTGGCAGGGGGCATGTTTCTTTGAGGGACTGATAGGATCAAACCTGTTGTGTGCTGGCAGTGGAGTTTCAATGGCAGGGCTGCTCAACAGCTTCTAGGAGGGAGACCCTCTTCAATGACTATGGAACCAGTTGGCAGGCTTGCCATTGTTCATGCAGACCTCAGCCTTCTGTCTTTTCCTACTGTAGCTCTGTCCTCTTTTTGCTGCACCCATTGCAAATCATTGCTGGGGGGGGGAGTGCTGGTTAGGATTCCCAGTGCCTTCAACCTTGATCAGGGTGGAGGGGAGGTGTCCATGGCTGAAGGTGCTGCACATTTTAGGGCTTTGTCATGAGGACAGGTGGGAAACACGTAATCTGGGCAGTGTCTCTGAATAAATTCCTCTGCTACAGCAGGGGTTGTGAACAGGTACTCCACACCACTGAGTTGGATCCTTAGGCTTGCTGGGTACCTGAGGACTGCCTTGGTGCCTAGATGATTAAACCTTCATTTAACCTGGACATAGGCCATGCGATGCTAAGAGAGTTTATTCAAAGTGGTCTTCACTCTCTTGCAAGTCTCAGTATTCTGATTTCTGTATTTCTGCCAAATTTTAGCAGCTGGTCTATAATTTGTGGGAATTGTGTGTTATTTTGGGAGCATCAGGGAGTATTTGAATTGTTTGCTACTTGGGGACTATATTTTTGAACTGCTGTGCTTGCTGTATACTGAAGTTGCCTATCTAATTCTCCCTATCTGACCTGAAGCTAGCCTTAACCCCCTCTTCCACCTTAATTTTTTTTTATTTCTCTCACCTTTTTATCTCTGTCTCTACAGTGGCGCCTGACCTAACTGCTTAACTGTCTGGCTGCGGCCCCCTTCCTCCTGTTTAACTTTTTTACCTTTGTGCTTTTTGTCCCTCTCCACACCCCCGCCCGATTTAGCCCTACAGCCACCCTCGCTGGCCTCTTAATATTTAACTTCTCTTCTGTACCCTTAGGAGCCCTCGGCCATTGAGCGGGTGAATCCTCTTCCGACCGGCGGCTGTAGCTGGAAAGGCCTCCGGCTCTGTGCCCTCCCTCAGCCTGCCATCGAAGCTCCCTTCCTGGGTAAGCCTGCCTGTTTCACTGGGACTGCAGTTCTGGATTATGATTGGTCGACGGCTGGCCAAACTCCCTCCATATTGGATGCAGCCTTTATGGCTTTTGCTGTGATTGGTCACTGTCTCTGTTCCATTGCATTTGGGACTCCATGGCTTTTTCCTTCCGAATTTTAGTAGCTGGTCTATAATTTGTCCTGCCCACCCTCCCCTTCCCCACCGCTTATTAACAGACCTTCTCCCAACCCCTTTCCAGAACTGCATGATTATTGGCACCTGCAGTTGACCTATCAGAGCCCTACCTTGCGTGGCAGCTTCACCTCAGTGGGAGTATACATTTCTATTGCTGCTGATCTTTGGCCTTCTTGATTAGTAAAATGCTGGCCTTATCTCTCCTACTAGGCTTCCTTTTAGCCTCCCTCCCTGGTGCATCTGATATATTTTGTGGACCCTCCATGGCTTTCTATCCACAGTGGTTATGGGTGCTCTTGGGCAATGCTAAACTTCTCTCTAACTTACTCCTACCAAATTTAGAAAACGTCTCCCTTTCTATGGTGCCTAATGAACCTGGCCCCTGCACAGCTCCTTACCCTAATAAACACTACTGGTTCTCACTGTCAATCACATACTCCTGCATTCTCTCTATTAGGACCCTTCTGTATGTTTTCTACTGTCCTTCGCCCTGTCACGTGCCCTCTGCATCTAATATTCATACCTGTGCTCGTATTAGGGGCAAAATGCCATCTTTCTACCTGTTACTACTTGCCTTAAAAAAACTGCTCCTGCTGCTTCTCATCTGTGCTGGTAATGTCGAGTTAAACCCGGGACCCCCATCCCTATTCCTGCCCCTACAGATTTACCCCAACTAAATGGGCTATCCTTCCTGCATCTAAATGCTTGCAGCCTACTAAAAAAGCTAGATGCCATCAAAACCTGGACCATCCACTGTACTTCTGACATTCTCGTAATTACTGAAATGTGGCTGAGATCAAACATCCTGGACTTTGAGGTCAACATTCCCTCATATAACTTATTTAGAACGGATAGGTTGTCTAGGGGTGGGGGGTAGCTATCTACGTTTGTGATAAATTCATCACTTCCACAGTTGATTTGACAACATCCCCTAAGGAATCTGAGTGCCTAATCTTAAGGATCCAGCTCTCACAGTCTGCCTCACTCTGCATCATCGGGTGCTACAGGCCCCCATCAGCTGCCTCACTCTGTTGGACCACTTGAGTGACATGTTAGGCACAGCATACTCAGAAGTTACTATCCTGGGTGATTTTAACCTGGATTGGCTTTCTTTGTGATTCTCTTGGGCTTACTCAGATCATTCATGAAGTTACCCATCCTAACGTTAAAAACCCTGAATGTAGCACACTCCTGGATTTAATCCTAGTAAGTAATCCTCACCTCTTAACTCATTCTGGAGTATTTTTTAATGATTTTAGCGATCATTGTGCCATTGCTTGTGTGAGATCGGTGCACAAAATAGCCTCCTCTTCAAAGTATATCTCCAACAGATGTAAACGGAACTTCAACCCCAATGCATTCCTCTGTGACCTCCAGTATGCAATCTTTTCCCACACTAATGCTGGTATTCTTCATAAATGGGACACCACCTACCACAACATCTGCAGATTTGCCCTGTCGGCCCCTCGCCTTACTCACCACAGTCTCTTGTACCCCACCCTACACTGGCTGTCCCCCAAAAATCTGTGCTTATACACTCTGGGCTGCTTCACTGACTCCATGACAAGACACCCCCGCCTTGACAGTACTGGAGCCTTGCTCACCCTGTTGTTTCACTCCCGCCTACTGAGATCCTCTAATTCCTCTTTACTCTCCATCCCACCCTGTTCTACAAAAATGGGGGAACAAGCTTTCTCCCACTTTTCCCCCAGATTCTGGAACTCTCTACCTCCCAGTCTTAAATGTTCTTCATCCCACTCCTCCTTCAAGACTGCACTTTTCTCCTACCTTCATACACTCGATTCCTGTGACTGTACCTAGCCCCCCTCCTCTCTTGCTTTCCTTAAGCTAGCTTACTGTTGTCACTGTAATTATTTAATGCTTTGTCTTGCTCCCCATACCTGCTTCCTTCTATCTCTGTGAGGATGGTTACTGCTAATAAATATGCTTTGTTTTATGACTATCCCTGTGAAGATATTTACTGGTTTTGTATTTTTTGTATTTTTGCTGCTTTGTACTTCACCACTGTCTTGTTTTTGTTTTTTGTAAACTGTATATTGTACTCTCCCGGGTCATGCTTGAAAATAGGCAGGGTTTTGCTTAGTGCATCAACCTGGTCAACAAAAGCTAATAAATAAATAAAACTGGCAGACGTTCTACCTTACACCTTTGGTGGATGATGCATATGAGGCCTTCCAAGCCATACTTACCGAGACCATAGATATTCATGCCCCTCTTGTCAAAAGTAGAACTAAAAGGAAATCCTGCCCTTGGTTCACGGAAAACCTAAAAGCGGCTTTATGGCATAGGGATGCACTTTGGAGAAGGGCAAGAAAGTCAAAACTAGCTGCAGATTGGACTGCCTTAAGAACTTCTAGAAACCAGTGTACCAAACTAATTAGAGCTGCTAAATCTAGCTATTTCCACTCAGAACTTAACACATCCACCAACTGCGCCAGTAAGTTCTGGAAAACCTTAAGGGAGGTTGAAGGTCATAGATCATCTAGCACATTCCCTTCTAAAATCACTACCAGTGAAACTTCTACTACTGATAAGCATGTGATACTTGACCTTCTTAACAACCACTTTGCTACGGCAGGAATGGCTTTTGACACCTCTCCAGCTAATACAATCAGATCTCAGTTATGTAGCCAGAGACCTGAATGCCTTAATCTGGACCTTCATGCTCAAAACAATACCTTCTCATTTTGTCCTGTCTCCATTAAACAAGTCGAGGATCTACTCCTGCAACTAGAGCTGAAGAAAATCATGGGTGCCGACCTGATCGAGCCATACTTCCTAAAACTGGCCTATTTTATTTTGGCTTCCCCCATTACCCATCTTTTCAGCCAGTCACTATCCCAAGGTACTCTCCCTACAATCTGGAAGACAGCATATGTCATCCTTCTATCTAAATCCGGTGATTTCTGTGACCTAAATAACTATCAACCTATTTCTCTGCTCCCTGTCCTGAACAAACTACTGGAGAAGATAGTCAATGCACAGCTCAGAGTGCACTTGGAAAACTCCAACTTGCTAAATACGGTCCAGTCGAGTTTCTGTCCCCACCACAGTACCATCACTGCCTTAGCCAAAGTTATGAACGATTGGCAGATCGCTCTTGATGCCATACCTTATGTATGTGCCTTGTTTCTTGACCTTAGCAAAGCTTTTGATACAGTGGACCACGACCTTCTATTGATGTCCCTAAGAAATTTAGGTGTGGACAACCTGGTGCTAAAGTGGTTTTCTAACTATCTTATGGACAGACACCAACAAGTTAAGGTTGACGGTGACCTGTCGCTTATAAAAGTACTGCTAAGAGGTGAGCCCCAAGGGTCCATCCTTGGTACACTGCTTTTTACTATCTACTGTATATAAATCATATAGACACTGGTATCACATCTGCTAATTTCCATCTATTCGCCGATGATACAGTACTCTACATTGATAGATCAATGCCTGAGTCAGCCTGTAATGACCTTCAAAGTGATTTCGATATCCTACAGAAAAACTTATTGCACCTGAAACTTCTACTAAATGCTAAAAAACTAAAGCTGTGCTTTTCTCTCCTTCAGTCATCCCTCTCAAAAATAACCCCTCTAGCATGGTTCCTCAGATAAGCACTCTTTTGGGTGAAACCTTGGAATCTGTGGCAAAATTCAAATACTTTGGTATCTGGATAGACTCCAAGCTGTCCTTCCTCTACCACATAGATGAGCTCTCTAAGAAATTGAGACAAAGACTTGGGATCTTTTTTCACATCAAGTACTCCCTGACTTTGGAGGCCAGAAAACTACTAGTCCAAACTACTTTCATGCCACTCCTGAATTATGCTGACTTCCTGTATGGTCACAGTACTAGCGCTGCCCTCTCCAAGCTTGACACTCTCTATCATGCAGCACTCCGATTTATCTCTGATGTTCTTGATTCCACTCACCACTGTACACTCTACTCTTCCATAGGCTGGAGCTCTCTCAGCTTCAGGAGGCAGAAGAATGCTGTCTTCAAACAACATGAAGTCTTGCTATATTATGACATATACAGTGAGTCCCAACCTTTGAACTGCTCTGGAGGTGAAAGAGTTAACTTTCCATGCCAGGCATGGAATGCAGAGCTCGAGCTCGGTTGAAACTCTGTCTGTTGTTCTTCAAACTCAAACCGTCAGATTCTTTACTCCGCCTCACTGAACAGTTGCTCCAGAGATTTCTCCTTCTGCTCGGTTCATTTTGTCGGTTAAAGTATTGTTTTTCTCGGTTTTCGACCGAAATTAAACCGCAACCGGTCGGTTCAGACTCTGTCTGTGGTATTGTGATCAAGAGGAGCCTATGTGGAAATGATGGCTATCCCAGAGTCAAGGAGGCTGTCTATTCCTTTGCATAAATCTTTTAGGAAACAGACAGTTAAAATTCTAAAAGCTCCTCACACTATACCTCCTGTTGATAAGAGAATGGACAAGAGGTACACATTGTCAGGCTCTGATACGGAGTTCCTTACACAACAATGCAGCCATGTTGGGGTAGTGCAGGCTGCAGCCTGAGACAGGCAAATTATATGGCTTATGTTGCTAGATATCAGAAATCCAGATGGGATACTGTTATGGCTCTAGCAAAACAGGTCCCTGGCCAGCTTGCCAAGGAGCTGGAGCAGGTGGCTGCTGATGGTATTGAGGCATCCAAGGTGCAATTCCATGCTGCAGTGGACTCTAATGATGTGTCATCAAGAGTCATGGTTACATCTGTGGCACTTCACAGAATGGCTTGGCTCAGATGTACTAGCCTGTCACAGGATACCCAGACTAAGGCCATGGATTTTCTTGTTGTGGGTAATTCTCTGTTTGGGGAGCAGACAGAGAATTACATGAAGAAAATGGATCAGTATGGGACCACCTATAGGAATGCACAGGCCAAGGAAAGGCAGGCCACTCCTCAAAGGCAGCTTTCCAGGTGCAGGGGCAGGCCTTTTCATAGGCCTTTTTACCAAGCCCAGGCCTCCTCTTCTGCCTATGCCCAGAGGGGGTTCTTTAGAGGGAGAGGCAGACGGGGTACAAGCAGGCCTGCTTCCACCCCTCAGCCCAAAGCCCCTGCCAAACAGGCACCCTGATGGGGTTGCCAGGGCCGATTCTCAGCTACCAGTAGGGGCAGGCTGGCTTACTTTGTCCAGGACTGGAAGTCTCTAACATCAGACAAGTGGGTCCTGGAGGTAGTAAGCCAGGGACTGGTTCTCAGCTTCAAAAAATTTCCAAAGATGAGAACCAGATCCTTTCCACCTGCAAATCCATCAGAGGCACTTGCCCTAGAGGCAGAGGTCTCTTCCCTCCTGGCTCTCAGAGCTGTGGAAAGGGTTCCACCCCTACACCAGGGCAAAGGGTTGTACTCCAGGTACTTCCTTACCCCAAAAAAGACAGGAGAATGGCGGCCCATCCTGGATCTCAGATATTTAAACAAGCACCTTTTAAAACCAAAATTCAAAATGGTGACTCTGGGAATTATTCCACCCTCTCTAAGGCCAGGGGACTGGCTAGTGTCCCTGGACCTCAAGGATGCCTACTTCCATATTCTCATCAGAAGCTCCCATCGAAAGTACCTCAGGTTCGAGCTGCCCTCAGGCCATTACCAGTTCAAAGCAATGCCCTTTGGCCTCACCTCTGCTCCAGGGGTATTCACAAAATGCCTGGCAATAGCAGTTGCTGCCCTAAGAAGGCAAAAAATTGCCATCTTCCCTTACCTGGATGACTGGCTCATAGTAGGCCAGTCTCCAGACCAAGTCAAGTTACATTTACAGGTAACTCAGCAACTGCTCACCTCTCTGGGTTTTCTTCTGAATCTTTCAAAGTCAGTTCTAGAACCTGTCCAGCTCCTCACCTTCATAGGCGCAGAGCTGAACACAGAGGAAGCCAGAGCCTTCCTTCCTTTGGACAGGGCAAGGACCCTGGTCTCTCTGGCCTCCTCCTTCACCCTGCAGGTCTCTCGACCAGCAAGGCATTTTCTACAGATCCTGGGGCACATGGCTGCTTCTGCAGCAGTGGTGCAGGGAGCAAGATTTCAGATGAGGGACATTCAGTTCCATTTGAGAGCCTTTTGGTCTCAAAGGAAAGACTCTCTAACCAAATTGATCCCAGTGACTCGAACCCTGATCCAGGCCCTACAGTGGTGGCAGGATCAGAGCAATCTGAGACAAGGGGTTCCCTTTGTCACTCAGTCTCACTCCTTAATCCTTACTACAGATGCATCCCTCTTGGGGTGGGGAGCTCACATGGGCAACCTCACTACCCAGGGATTGTGGTCCCCTCAGGAATCTCTGCTCCACATCAACCTGTTTGAACTCAGAGCAGTTTTCCTAGCACTGCAAGTTTTTTCCAAATCTGTTCAGAACAAAGTTGTACAGGTCAGAACAGACAACACCACCCCAATGTGGTACATCAACAAGCAAGGGGGCACTCGGTCTACGGCCTTGTGCACCGAAGCAATGAAGTTGTGGTCTCCGGCTTACTCCTTGAACACCTCCCTTACAGCAGTTCACCTCCCAGGCAAGGACAATGTCCTAGCAAATGCTCTCAGCAGGATTTCCCAGGGCCATCACTAATGGTCACTGGACCCCCTGGTCCTGGAGGTGATATTTGCCAGATGGGGCACCCGGCAGATAGATCTTTTTGCAGCCCCAGACAATCACCAACTTCCCCTTTTTTGCTGCAGGCCCCCAGTGTTGGGCTCAGTCCCTCTGGATGCCTTAGTCCTCAATTGGGAAGGGAAGTTTCTCTATGCTTCCCCCCCTTCCCTCTCATGTTCAAAGTGTTAGTCAAAATCAGATCTCAATCCTGCAAGATGATCCTGATTGCCCCAGATTGGGCCAGACAACCCTGGTATCCACTCCTACTGTCCTTAGCAGTCCATCTTCCACTGTGTCTTCCCATGAATCACAACCCGTTAACCTGTGCTCAGGGGAGGGTTTGGTACCCAAACCTCAAATCTCTCAATCTCAAGGCCTGGCTCTTGAAGAGTTAGAGTTTGCTGATCTACACCTCTCCCAAGGTGTAATGGATATACTAAAGGCTTCTAGAAAGCCTTTCACCAGGGCTACTTATAATTTCAAATGGAAGCGGTTTTCCATATGGTGCTCTGGGAAGCATATTTCCCCAGAATCTGCTGATTTGCCCACAGTCCTGGATTACATGGTCCATTTAAATGCCTTGGGGCTGAGACCAGCTACCCTAAAAGTACATTTGGCAGCTGTGTCTGCTTTTATTTCAGCAGGTAAACCCTCTTCTCTTTCAGCTCATCCTGTATTTTCCAAGTTTTTTAAGGGATTGCTTCACACCAACCCTCCATTCGGGGACCCTGCCCCTGCCTGGGATCTTAATGTTTGCATTGCTCAGCTTATACAACCCCTTTGAGCCTTTGTCTTCAGCAGAGCTGAAGTTCTTGACTTGGAAGACTGTGTTTCTGGTAGCCATCACTTCTGCCAGACGCATAAGTGAATTATAAGCTTTGTCAGTGGAGCTTGATTTTATCTACTTTCATAGAGATAAGGTGGTCCTCAGGACTAACAGGAAGTTCCTGCCTAAGGTGGTTTCAGATTTCCACCTTAATCAATCTATATCTCTTCCAGTGTACTCCACTGACCATTCCTCCTCTGGCGAGAGGAGGCTGTACAGCTTAGATGTGAAGAGAGCCCTTAGTTACTACATAGAGTGTACCAAGGGTCACAGGTTTGACTCCCTCCAACTGTTCCTCACTTATGGTGAGGTTGGTAAAGGGAAACCTGCCACTAAAAGATCCATTGCCAGGTGGATTGGCTCTTGTATCCAGTTCTGTTATGAAAAGCTAGGTAAGGTTCCTCCCTCAAGCCTGAGGGCTCACTCTACCAGAGGTACAGCTGCTTCTCTGGCTGCTGCCAGGGACATCCCTATTCTAGAGATATGTCAAGCAGCTACCTGGAAAACAGTTCACACTTTTACAAGCATTACTCCTGGACATCCAGGCTAGGAGTGATGCTCGGTTTATAACAGTTGTGCTTCAGAGCCTATTTCCTAAGTAGGTTCTGTCCCTCCTCCATGGAGGTACTGCTATGTAGTTCGTATATGTCATAATATAGCAAGACTTCATGTTGTTTGAAGAAAAATTACTTACCTTAGTAATGTTGTTTCTTTTAATGAGTCTTGCTATATTATGACCTCCCCACCTGCCCCTCTCAGAACCTCTGTTTTTGGGATGTGGGTGGGCAGTGCAGTGTTGGCACTTAGTAGATGCCCACCTTGTTATTTTCACCCCCTTTTTCTTTGGGGTGACTTGGTGTTGTGTTTTTATTTTTTGGGTCTCCTGACTTGAGTCTTTGTTTTGGGACCAAAAAAATGTGTTTTTATGTTTAGTCGCCAGTTGGCTAGTGTAGGTTTACAGCTTCCACACAGAACCTCAGTGAGTTTAGCTCGTAAAGATCTGATGGATTGAGTTTGAAGAACAACAGACAGAGTTTCAACCGAGCTCGAGCTCTGCGTTCCATGCCTGGCATGGAAAGTTAACTCTTTCACCTCCGGAGCAGTTCGAAGGTTGGGACTCACTGCATATGTCATAATATAGCAAGACTCCATTAGAAGAAACAACATTACTAAGGTGAGTAATTTTTTCTTATGGACCTACAAAGCCATCATCCATAAGCTCCCTCAGTATTTCTCAGATTGCCTACCTATTTGTTCTCCTGGTATTTACCCTCTGAGAAGCCTTACCTACATATCCCTTATTATCCCTAAGGTCAGATCACATTTCGTAGAGCTGCTATAAGCCATGCCGTCCCTGTCCTTTGGAACAATGTCCAGAAATCATTAAGGCTTGCTATCCCATGACGTTCTGCCACTTCAAAGCCCTGTTCCTGAGGTCCTTCACAGAAGTCTGTAATTGCTTCAAATAAGGGTCGTAGCACTGCCTTACACCTTAGTTCTCCATCATGAAGTTTCTCTTCTTACGGGCTTTCCCTACCTTAAATTAATATCATACGAGATACTTACTTTTTCCACTAACACCATCTTCCAATGGTCCTTCTCCCCTTAGCTCTCCTCCCCCACTTTTAGCCTCTTCCCTTCTCTGCCCTGCTTACACCTGTTCGTATGCCCTCACCTTCCTTTAACCTCCTTTATGCTCAGCTACGCTCCTCTTACTCTCCTCTTCCTTCATGCCCAGTGATACTGACTGAACCGTTACTAGCTGGAGTGCATTGTGCTAACTAACACTCTGTATATAGTTCAAATGTATGTATGCACCATGAGGTTGCTTCCAATGAAATGTATCACAATGTTGATCTACTGATGGCATATTGCCTCATCCTTGCCCTTCTGGCAATCTGTACATATGAATCAAATTTTTGTCTGCGGATGTACTACAGTCTATATCTTCCTGGACTGTATTTACTTGCACCTGTGCTTAAGTAATTTTTCATTGTATATGTGTTTTACGCTTGTCTTCTCATATGTTATAATGATATGTCTCATGTTGTTGACCTACTGTCTGTACATATATTATCTTTGCCTTGTATACGTTATTATATGCTTGATTTATGGCCATCATGGCTACTGTACTGTTCCCAGGTCCATCCTGCAAATGCGCTGTGCCTCAATAGTGTTCCACCTGGCAAAATAAAGACATTAATTGATTGATTGAGTATATTTTCCTTAATAGGGTACCACGGGGGCCTCATCAGAATTGGACATAACCTATCCCTTGGTTTGGGTTAAGGGGCCAGGGATCTATGGGCCTTCTGAATCTCTAGTGGAGGACAGTTAGGCATCATGGTGGTGGAAATGAATGTTTGCAGAAAATGGATGATATACTGTAGGTACCTTCTGCCCCATCTGGTAAACCTACCAGCCTTAGTTTGTTCCATTTGGTGCATTTTTTTTATATTGTCCACATCTGAGAGCAGGTATATTATTGAGCAGTCCTGCTCCTGAAGTCATGCCTGTAAATCTTATTTTCCCTTCAGCTGGTGTATCCATCATTTGATGTCCTCCACCCAGTGCCCCAGCATGGCAAGATCCTTACTGGTCTGGGCTGCCACTTGTTTCAGGTTGTCTATGTCCTGCAAAATTCTTTGCAGCATATTGGAGATGTTGGACAGGTTGAAGGGGGCTGCCAGAGCTGCAGCCATGGTGATATGACGGGCAGGGTGAAGTCTGTGTTAAGCTGTCTGCAGCTGCTATGTGGTTGGGTGCTTTCAATTTTGGCTACTGCAACTAAGGTGCAGGCAGAGAAACAGAAAGTTATTTTGAACAAAATTCAGCACTGAGATCATTCAAACTGTTACCGATCAACTCAAATCCATGACAGCTATCACCCAATGTGCAACATAAAGTTTTTGGCCGAAGGTTTTAGATGGATGCAAGCTGATTCTCTCTGGTGGATACAGCTGTTACTGAATTAGCCTGCCATTTTGTTCGCAGCTAGCTACTCCCCTCGTAGTAAATATAACTTAAAACAAAAAAGAAAAATCATGAAAACAATTAGTAAAAGTAGAACCCCTTTAGTTTTCTCATAATTTTCTGTCTAGCATTATTTATTTATTTATTTGAAAGCTTGTGACCGAGAGAGTGCACTGAGCTGTGGCTTGTTTCCAGGTGCGACTTGGGGGAAAGGGAAGGGGAATATGTGTACAGATGCAAACTGATTTACAGAACCAGATTAAGCTGTTGGTGGTATTAGCAAACTAATTACTGACATATTAATTTCACTAATTATTGATTTCACTAATTAGTATTGACGATCAGATCAGGAATTCAGAAATCTACACTTAAAGCAACTAGATTACTGCCTATTTATGATTTGTCAGTCTGCAACAGTATGACAGTCCATGTCTCGGGTTGTTTACAGAATATGACACATCTCTGGAACACAATATGGTGGATGAGATTTCAGGACATGATTTTAAGAAGAGGTTTTTTTTCGATTTTGGATTGGGTAGGACTGTAATAATATTTATGTAAACAATAAAAGAGGGTGGGGGGAGGAGCCACGTGATTTTTAAATAAAATCATTATTTTTTACATATTTGATATTCTCATCCTGAAATCTCATTTGTCATATTATTTTCAAAGAGGTGTGTTCCATTCCATAGCTCTTCTCATGTCTTATCCATGATGCACCTTGTATAACAGCATAGCACCACTAGAGTACTATTATAACTCCGGAACTGAGCATATCTGATTATCGGAGTGGTCTATTTGAACAAGGGTCTCAATGTAAGTATTTGGGCACACTATTGGATCCCAGTTTGACCTTTTCACCTCAGAATCAGTCAGTGGTTAAGAAAGTAAATCAAAGAATAGGGTTGTTATACAAATTCAAGTCATTCTTCTCACAAGCAACTAGATTAGCAATTGCTATTGGTTCTCTTCTTCCATATTTTGATTACAGTTCTTGTTTATATTATAACATAGGTACAAAAGTAATGCAAGCACTAACTGTGGCCTATACTAATATTTGTAGATTTATTTTAGGAGCCCCCAATAGGACACATTGGTGTAATCTTTATTCTTAGTTGGGGTGGTTTTCCCCTAGTTGCAGAATAGAATATTTTGTTGGCTGTCTGATGTATAAATGTTTTTATTTTGGCTCCCTTTTTCCTCTTTCTGATCTTGTTGTAATGAAAGAAATGCTTCCTAGCCTGAGGTCGGCTGAAAGCTCCCTATATTTTGTCCCCAGGTCTCGGCTTAGATTAAGCTCTAGAGCTTTTTTAATAGCAGCACCATTGTATTGGAATTCCCTCCCACTTGATGTTAGGATTGCTCCCTCTGTTTTAACTTTATAAAAAAAGGTTAAAAAGTTATTTATTACACAAATCTGTTTGTAACTGCAATTTGTAATTTGCATTTTTTGGTTTTGTATTGCTGTTGATTGTATGTGTGCATTTTTGTATGTTTTTTTGTCTGGGTCAGGCCTGAAAAGGGACCTTTGGTCCAATGTCTTTACCTGGTTACCAATGAATAAATGAAATGAAAATGAAAATAATGCAGTTACACTCATCTTTGTGATGGAAGGCCTAGCTGGTAGGCAATCGTAAAAAAACAATAAACCTTACTATGTCTGTTGAACCCAGGCAGTGCTTAATATTCAAATGGCGCAGTCATAGATAAATCCATTCTAGTGCTTTGGTGATGAAAGAACAAAGTAGAATGCCACAAGACCCATATAGCAGAGGCTACGGCAGTTCAGCTCTGAGTAAATATCCACAGATCCTGGATATGTCTTAGTGCCTGCCAGTGGGGACTGGTCAGATTCTACTTTTCCATTTCATCCCCAAAGCACTGAAGTGTATTTGATTTCTACACAGTGGTAGGCAGTGACAAGATGCACTATATATCTGGAAATACTAGTGAAATATCATAGAAATTCAACACAAATGAAAGGTGCTTTTCTGTGGTATATCATAATATATCTGGATATTCTACATCTTGTCATGAGCTACAACTGTATGCCCGTGCTTATTGAAAGTTTAATACTGCCTATGTTCAAACCAAATGGCAAGGTTTACTGTTTCTTATAAGTGCCAATGCCTACCTGCTTGAACTGTTGCCACACAGATGATTGCAAGTGCCCCTCAAATAGGGGAATATACAACAAAAAGAGATTGAGAAACAGAGTTTATTGCAGCGACAGGAGCAGCTATGGCTGGATACCTTGTAAGCTATCAAAGCTGGAGGATCTGGTACAGGTACAGCAGATCAACAAAACACAAACCACCTAAAATACATTAAACTTACAAAGCTGTGTTCCTTGGAAGATAGCAAAGCATAACTGACAACTTTTGAAAGGGTTGCCAGAGCCTGCCAATTACCAAAATAGCAATGGACAATCAGGCTGGTATCTTATCTGACAGGAAAAGCCCAACTTGTCTACAGCAATACGGACACTGCGCAGTCAGAAAACAATGACATTGTGGAAAGAGAAACCCTTAAAAGGTATGACATCTCAGGAGAGACCTGCTGGGAACATTTGTATTTTTGCTGTAATGCAATGTGAGCTTCAGTCTATG
This sequence comes from Neoceratodus forsteri, assembly GCA_016271365.2. Lineage (NCBI taxonomy): Eukaryota > Metazoa > Chordata > Ceratodontiformes > Ceratodontidae > Neoceratodus > Neoceratodus forsteri. Next base: position 106,950,777 of record CM057450.1, on the reverse strand, counting down.
ACCCTCCTGTCCAGCGGTGAGAGTTCTACTGCTAAGGCACATAGCAACTTTATGTTTACTAATCATTGTGGTACCTCTGGTCCGTCAGTTGTATCCTATCATTGCCACATTACACAGTGCTGCTGGGTCTTGGGATCATTAATATGTATGACCCCTGTAGGGAGGACGTCTTCAATCGGCTATGGGATAGGGCTGCTACTACGTTACACTACTACTGGGTTGCAGTAGATGTTTTGATGGCTGCTGGGTTCATTTTCTTCCTCACTAGCAAGGGGGTTTGTATCCAGACAGTAGAAATAGCACAGTGCCTTCACCCAGATCAAGATTTAAATGGACAATACACAAGTATCATTGCGCCAAGATAAGAGTGAAGCTGCTGCTTCAATGGCTAGTAGACCGAATACGCAAAAAGATAGCAGTGCTACATAAAGGCTCCAAAAATATGCACTTTACTAGAGAGCTTCCAGACAAACAAAACAGATTTAAGTGGACCTGGTGACAGTGCGGTACAATCCCCTGAGATACTGCACCTGCCCACCTCCTCCCTGTGGTCACCCATCCTGCAGACACAAGCAACAGCAAACAGTTCCCCCAATCAGAATACACTGGTGCTCCTTAGAGACAATAGCCAGAGGTGACTTCAACAAAATACAACTTTATTTTAGGGATGCAAGCATATAAAGGAGAAAAGGTATGGGCAGACGAGGTAGTAATTTGCCAGCTGGCCCATCTTCTGGTGCCCTGAATAGGCCTGGCCTAACACAACTTAGTAACAGAAACCTGGTTAAAGCCAACTGTATCAACGAATGTACTTGCTTTGGATGGTTATAAAATATTAAGAAAAGACAGAGTGGGCAAAAAGAGGGAAGGAGGCATTTTGTTATATTATAAAACGCACTTAGCAGTGCCTGAAATTATGCATACCTATGTTTCTAAATCAGATTGTGAATGGCTGCTGGCTGAAATAAAACAAGGGGGATGTTATAAACTTAAATATTAATTGTGTATGTAAAATGTTGTGTACTGTATACAAAAAGGTTGTGTATACTGTGTCTTTTTGGAATTTCTTTGTGTAACTCTTCTCATTTCTGTGTATGCTGTGTACCCGGGTCGCACCTGGAAATGAGCTTCAGCTCAGTGTACCTTTCCTGGTTATTAATTTTTAATAAATAATAAATATTGTACAGTTTATAATCCTCCAAATCAACCCCATAAGGGCCTGGATGATTTTTAGAGGTTTGCAGCTAACTTTCAATCTGGAGAGGACTTCCTGGCTCAAGGTGACTTTAATATTCAATGGGTTCCTATATCAAATCTTCATACTGATTCACAACTATCAAATGGTGGCTTTAGATGATTCAGTCAGTCATTTACACAGATGAATTTGAAAAGTGGTAGTTATACTATTTTGGCTTGGTTATTGACTAACAATCAATTAAATGTTAAAAACAAAGGTGGGCTGCCAGATGTAGTGAGTGACCATTTGGCCACTCACTGCACCTGGAAATGCAAGCAGATAAAACCACCACCTAGGTTGATAAGTTATGGGAAAATTCCTGAAGAATTACATGAGGAAGTGCTAGAAGATCTGGAGGAAACTGACTGGTCCTTCATACATGCTATACCTTATGTTGATTTGGCTGTAGATTTTTTTTTACACATAATTTGCTAAAGCTACAGGATAAATATTTTCCAAAATTAACAAGAGGAGTTAGGGGGACTTTAGGCAAATGGCTAATGCAAGATTGCTTTAAGCTGATGAAACTGAGAGATCAAATATGGAAGTGATATAATTCTACAAAGGATAGGAATGAGTTTCAAAATGATCATAAACTAAGAAATGAATGTAAATCCAAACTGAAACAAGCTCAATCTACTTATTACCTAAAACAACAGGAAACAAATAAAAAAAAAAAAGGTTTTGGTCATTGACAAATGCCTTGATTAATCCATCTGTGAGGGATCAGCCAAATGACTTCTAAATTAATGATAGAAATTCAATGAATGCTCAAGAAATCAGTAATGCTTTTTTACATAAATTTTTGGACATGCACAAATATAAGTTAAATTACTATAATCCAGATTTAGATGGTTTTGTAAAAAGTGTTCCCAAATGTGATAGAGCTTTTTATTTTAAAGTGATAAGATCATCCTAGGTGTACAAGTTGTTAAATAAATTATCACAAAAAATGCTGGAATTGATGACCTACAACGCATATTTTTGAAACTTATAGCATCTAAAATTAGTATTCCATTCAAGACATTTTTTAATCTATCCTTAATAACTGCTGCTTTCCTTCTCAGTGGAAGCATACAGTTGTGATACCAATCAACAAGGGTGGAGATCCAGGGGATATGGGCAACTATCGCCCTATCTCCCTGCTCCACCCTCTAGGGAAGATTCTAGAAAAATTAGTAAATGAGCAGCTTTCTTCACACTTACAGCAGTGTGGGTTAAGGGCTCCCGAACAGCATGGTTTTAGGAAATTTCATAGTACTGGGACTGCCTTGGCCAGGTTCATGAACCACACCAGTGAGGCCATGGATAAAGGTGAACTCACTGGTGCTGTCTTCGTGGACCTGTCCAAGGCATTTGATCTGGTAGACCATCGCCTGCTGCTCGGGAGCCTTGCTGAGAGGGGATTATCTAACTTCCCTTTGGATTGGGTTAACAGTTAATTGATAGGAGACTTCAAGTTTACTGTGGTGGAACTCACTCAAACACCATGGTACTAAAACAAGGAGTTCCCCAGGGATCCATATTGGGTCCCCTTTTCTTTTCCATCTTTATTGATAGCATTCCAGAGAAATTGATTAAAACTCAAAAATGTTTATACACTGATGATATCATTGTACATGCTAGTTCAAGTTCTATTAATATCATAACTCAAAACCTGAATAGTGACTTTCTAGAATTAGAAACTTGGTTAACAAAGTCAACATTGGTATTAAATAGCTCAAAAACAAATAGTATGTTACTTGGTTCAAAACAAAGACTAGAAAAGTCAGGAAGCTTAGATGTGTTTGATAGTAATGGGACTCAGAACAGGTGGAACAATTCAAATATTTAGGTATACAGTAAATTTGGATACTCATTTAACATTTTCACCTCATATAGGAATTATAACAAGGAAGGTGAACCAAAAACTGGGGGTACTCTTTAAACTTCAAAATTCTTTGACACTCCAGGCTAGAATTGCAATAGCTCAAAGCTTATTGCTGCCTCAGTTGAATTATAATTCTTTTTTTATTTACAGCCTTATCTAAACAAGCACTGTCTAATCTCACAATTTTTCACAGTATTTGCAGATTTGCTTATAAATTGCCTTATAATACTCATCACTGTAAACTCTACAAAAGTACTAGTTGGCTTCCACCATATTTGAATAGTATTTATTCCTTATGCTGTGTCACTGACAATGTTTTATGGCAAAATGTCAGTTCTCCTCTTTTCCAACTTTTTAAAACTAGAAATATAAATCAAGATATCAGACTAAATGTAAATTTATTATTGAGTAAAACAAAACAAAAATGGGTGATCGAGCCTTCTCCATCCAAGCTCGTAAACAATGAAATGCCCTACTTTTAGAACTGCAATTTGGCGTAAGTCATGCACTTTTTCTAAACTTAGCTAAAAAGCTATCTTTTTAATCAACTGCAATGTTCCTTTTTTTTTTTATTTAACTGCTGCTTAAATTTGTTGTAATACTATGGTCTTTTGTATTGTATTGTGTTTTGTCTACTTAGGCCCAGATATTCAGACTGTGCCAGGCAGTGGTGCAAGCCTGGGTGCAGCGCAACTAGGATGTGCCAGGGCCAGGACCAGGACCAGGACCAGGTGATATTCAACGGTGATGCACCATGGCACAGCATTATTGAATATGGCATGCACTGCGCATGGTACAGTGGCACTGCACTGGTGCAAGCCACAGATAGGGAGCACAGGGAAGTGCCAGTGCAAGTGCAGTTGCACTAGGTGCATCACCCATGATATTCAGTGGGGGGCATGCAAATGAGGCCATAATATATGCAAGGAGCAAATGGGGCCTTTTGCATGTCATCATGGCCCCATTTGCATGCCTTGTGCAGGGCAGCCCAGCGACTTGTGCCTGGTGCCCTGTGCAGCATGACATGTGCAATGGGGATCCTAGGGCATCCCCTGCCCCATAGCCATGATTGCAGTGGATCTACAACATAACAGCCCCTGATAGTCTAGTGGTCCCCCTCTCTCCTGATTCCCTGATTCCCCAATAAATGTAAAAGAAGACCATCCCTGGTGGTCTAGTGGTTCCCCCTGCCCGTCGCTGCAATCACGGTACATCTCCGTCAAAAGTATCCCTGGTGATCCAGTAGCACCCCCTACCCCTCCACCCACACAGAACCCTTTCCACCCCACTTAGCCCCATCATTTGGCGGGTGGCAGCAAACCACCGCGCACCCTTCCAGTCACCCACCGAATGACGGGTGCGGTATGGGCTGTGGCCCATTGGTCCTCAATGTGGACCAATGGGCTTGCAGAGCATACTGTACTGAACGATCCCAAATGTGAATGACTTCATTCACATATTTGGGACTGTCTAAGTACAGTATGCCCCTGCAAGCCCATTGGTCCACACTGGGATTAATGGCTTACAGCTCATACTGTCTGTCATTTGGTGGGCGGCTGGGTGGTATGTGGGTGGGTTGCTGCTGCCCGACAGTCATGGGGGGGAGCGGCGTGGGCAAGGAGTTCTGTGTGGGTGGCAGGGTTGGGGGGTGCCACTGGATCAGCAGGGATATTTTTGATGAAGATGTACCACAATTGCAGCGACGGGTGGGGGGGACCACTAGACCACCAGGGATGGTCTTCTTTTACATTTATCAGGAAATCTAGGCATCAGGTGGGAGGGAGGACCACTAGACCACCAGAGTGATATGTGTGCTTGAGGACAATGTTCTGGGTGGGCGAATGGCCACCCACAGCTGGCAGCTGCTGTGTTGCACCCTGCAGTACAGCAGCCCACCTGTGGGTGGCCGGGATTTGTTCCCACTCCTCACAGGCTCAACTTTGAGCCCTCCTATGTGGAGCACTGCAGAGTTGCACCACCGTATCCACCGCACATCCCGGGCTGAATATCGGGATGTGCCACATATGCATGGGCACGCATCCCCTGCATCTGCACCACATATAATTACATTGCACCCCAGGACATCGGGATTTGTGCTGCACCTGGCAGCCCTTTCCATATCCCACCAGGGTGCAATGCGGGATTGCGCCAGCACAACTCTGTTGCACTAGTCACAACCCTGTTGCGCCAGTCGCAACCCCTTTGAATATCCGAGCCTTAATATATAATCATTGGATTATTTATAAATGTTTACAATTGAAATTGCACAATGTTGCATCTTGACTGTACAATCTGATGGTCTCGGGTGGCATACAAAAAAGGGCCTTGGCTCATATGTTTTCCCGATAAACAAAAGATAAATAAATAAATAAAAACAGTGGTTGCTGCTACCTGCTCTGAGCAGGCATGGTCAAATGAGTTTTTCCCAGGCTGCCACTGAAAAGACCCAGCCAGCTGCAGCCCTAACACTCAGCCTATCCCCACCCAACTGTGCACAGTGCAACTTGTGATGTTGTGCTCTTGTACTTTAGGCATTAGCCTGTCCCACCTGGTACCAATATTTCCCTTTTAAACCTTTAGAGAGCTCCTTTATAAAGTTCCTGGGTACCAAGTGCTAAATCAATGTTGTCTTGTAAATGTTGCCAGGGTGGTGCACTTTAAACAGTGAGCGAATGCTCAAATACAAATGAACAAAGGGCATGTAATTGCTAAAATAGCAGTGTAGCTCAAACTTGAGGTATTTAGTTTTTGGTCCAATGGCCAAATGCAAATGAGATCCCAGATAAACACTTCACTCCCCTTGAAGCAGAGCAAATCCTGATCTTACTCATGATAGATAAATCCTACCTCACGCTGCAGGTGTTCTTGATCTCAACTCTCCATAATGTCCCTCAATAAGCTGGGTTGCCTCCCTGTTCTCTTGCTTCACTTTCTCACCAGTATTTGCTTCATGGTTTCTCTCAGGAGGTTTGACTGGCCTCTGTCAGTATGCCCGCTGTGTGTCTGTACTGACCCGCATGGCAATGCTTTTGCAACCTCAGGGTGATTGCAGCCTGACACCTGGCTTCAGTGCCCACTAATTGAACCCACAGTAGCTTTGCTGTGGCTTCTTATCATGCTCTTTGTCCCCCACCCCCACTGCCACTTCTCAGCATTTACATCTGTACTGGCTAGCAAAAGAATTACATCTTTCCTTCCTAACTACAAAATTGACTTTTATTCACAATTCATCACACACAGACACGCAGTCTGTCGCAGCTCAGATCAAGCTCTCCTGGACAGAAGCCCATCTCCTCTGAAATTTCTTACTGATCTGAACAAAATTCAGCACAGCATCTGCTCTTCTCTCCAAGAATGTCCAGCACCCATCAGTTCTTATGACTGTCAATCAGACCAGGTGGTTCTGGAGGCCTGAACCATGATCAGTCACTGACTTGCAAAAAGGGCACCTGAATTAATTAGTCCTCCTGACATCCTAATTCAGCAGCTTCTTTATGTGACCCTGCCATCAAGCTGGCTGAGAGATATTGTCAAGGGCACAAACATGGCGGTGCTATGCTGATCAGGGACACTGTCCCTAAAAGTCCATTTGAAAAAGGCATCCTGCTCTTGAAATATTTTACTGTGTCCTTGTGGGTCCTTGCACTGTGCACACAGAAGTCTGGTTTTGGTTATGTGTTAATTGGAGAATTCTGGTCCCATTTCAAGTATGATTGCTCTCTCCATTAGCGGTAGGCAGTGGCCTCTGAAGTGTGGTCAGCACAAATGGCACCAAAGCCGGTGCTAAAGAAATCCACTCTCTCTGTTCCCTTCTGGTCCCCTGCACAGAGTTTCAGGTCTTGGGGGCCTGAGGGGATGAAACACATGGCAGTAGTTTAGCTGGGTCTAGGGAAGCCAAGGGTAGGCTGTACACTTTTGGGGGGGGTTGCACTCTCCCCAGGTAAGGACTTTCTGTCCTCTGCCATTAGCTGTGAAACAAATCTAACAGTAATGGAACATATTTACAACAGCACCTGGTCTATAAACTGGTTTCTAGCCTAAGCATGTTGTTTATTAAGTAAGAAGGCTAGACAGAGGTTATGTCATAGTGGGCTAATAGTCTGCCTTGGCTGAGTTAGAGCACAAGGCAAGGCCAAGTGCTTCCACCACCCAAGAAAGACCATTATCCCACCATACCATATATCCTGGAGTGCCTTATCGCAGTTATGAAATAGGCACCATGCCAACACACCCATCACATAAGTAACAGAAGCGACATAAAGTAGTCCCTATCTAGTTCTCCCAACTGATAAATGGTAGTTGTAGGACAATTTAATTAAATAGTTTAATAAATGATCTAATAAATAATTTAAGGGAGGTAGCAGGGTTGTAGCAGGGCCCCTAGCAATTTCAGTAGCTCACTAACCATGGGGGTGGCTCTAGGGACTGGAAGTCAGCTGATGTGGTTCTACTTCACAAGAGGGGGAACAGGTATAAGCCAAGCAACTATAGACCAGTCAGCTTGTATCTATAGTTGGGAAGATCATGGAGTCTCTACTGAGGGAGTACCTGGTGGACTTCCTAGAAGGAAATGGACTGCAGGACCTCAGAGAGCATGGGCTCACATGGGGAAGGTCTTGCCAGATGAATCTGGCCAAGTTTTTCAACTGTGTTACCACAACAGTAAACAAGGGGCAGGCAATTGTTATACTATACCATGACTTCAGCAAGGCCTTTTACTCAGTCACCAGAAGAGTCTGGTCAAAAATATTAGGGACATTGAGTTAGTGGAAAAGATGAAGAATTGGGTGGAGAGCTGACTGAGGGGTAGAACACAAAGAGTGGTTGTCAATAGCGAGTTTTCAGAGGTGAGTGAAGTGATCAGCGGGGTTGTTCCGAGGTCAGCATTAGAAGTTCTCTTTATTATTTTCATCTGTCACATTGGGGAAGATATCAAGGGTAAGATCTGCCTCATTGCTGGTGACACAAAGATCTGCACAAGGGTAGACATGGAGAATGGAGAATGGAACTCATGGTGGATCTGAGCAGGTTGAAAGGTTGGTCCAAGATCTGGCAGCTGAACTTTAAAGAGCTAGTATACCAAACAACCAGGACACAATCATTTTTGCTTTGGTAGTAACCACATTCCCTGTATTTCGTAGTTTTCTATAGTGCTGAATGAAAAAAATTAACTTTAGTGAATTATTTTATTAAATCTTCAAATGTAGTGAATTCATCTTCCATGACTTATTATTCAGGCACAGTCCCAGCAGGAGTGACGTGGTGTGAGGAACCACATCAGTCATTCATAATCAGGACATCTAGAAAGCTGCTGTCTCACACCCTAAACTGCCGTTTCTGTACACTTCCCTTGTCAGTGTACATTTTGTTCATGTGAGTGGTGTAGTGTAGGGACTTTGGTGCTACAACTGTATGGAACAGTTACAGTGTGTCCTTTTCAGGGAAAGTTGTGTGATGGTTTGAGTTAGTAAAAGCAATAGTGTTTTTCGTCCATTTTCTAAGTGTGCTCTTCTTCCCCCACAGATGTATTTTTTGGGTTGGGTGTAAGGAATGATGTACTGAACTGTTTACGTTTTGCTGTCTATTTTGTGCTCCACTATTTGAAACTATCACTGAAATCATAATCATTAACATTCATCCTGACCAGATGACAGTTCAATAGGGACATTACATAGAATTCCCCATCATTTACTATGGCATGCAGCCACCGAGACATGGACTGGAATTTCCTTGCAGCTTCACAGCTCCACAGCTCCACTGTCTTTTCTGCACCTATATAAAAATGAGAAAAACATTCAAATCAGACAAAAAAATACTGCACAGGTACAGAGAGAAACACATAACACATAAACTGCCTCTGACCTGCCCCTGCCTCTCCCTCCCCTGACAAGGGCATCTGGACGGCTTCCTCTCTTGATCCCTCCTTTTTCTTTCCACACCTCCCAGAGTTACCTGTCCAACTCTAAATCTAGAGCCTTTAATCTAAGCAGCTTAGACTTATCCTAATATACCTTGGGATCAGACTGCTAGCCCTATATTGTCAATCAATCAATCAATCAATCAAAATCTTTATTTAATCAGGCGAACATCATTGAGCATAGCTCATTTACAAGATGGACCTGAGTGGTCAAGAAGTGCAAGTGTTATTACATTGACAAGGGTATCATATACAGTAATACAATGACATGGGTAACAAAAACAGAAATACAATGACATAAGTGCTAGTATATAACAATATACATATGTACAAGGCATTAACACTTTTAATCTGTCAGACAATAGGCAGTTGGCACATCAGAGTTAATATGTAGATTATAGGACCTAGCAGGCATTTTGAGGGTGAATCTTGGGACTGGGAACTGGAGTTTTCAGCATATAGAAACACGAGCAGAAAAAGGGGGTAGATAGGGTAGTGAATTAGGCCTTGATGGAAGCAGTTGCAGAGTTCTGGGAATAGGGTGGTGAATAATCTTTTGAAGGATATTAAGGGTGGGAGGTTATTTAGCTTCATGGTTTTTGGAGTGAGTTCCAAACAATTGCTAGTGAGTGGCTGATAGCAGCCCTCCCAAGCTGGGTGCAGGCAAAGGGACCTTAAGAATGATAATTTTGCTGATCCTTAGGTTGTATGGCCTAGAAGTGATTTGAGTAAAACAGTCCGAGATGTAGGTAGGTAGCTTGCCTGATAAGGCTTTGAAAATCAAATTGCAGCATTCCTGTTTCTTCTGTGTTGTAATGATGACCAGTTAACTGCCTTATAAAGGGAACAATGGTGGGTGCTGAAGGGAAGGTCAGTAATGAATCTGATGGACCTGTGGTATAGGGTGTCCAGTTTATTTAAGAGGGGAGGAACAGTGTCCATACAGAAAGTCAGCATAGTCAATGAGGGATAGGAATGAAGCCTGGATTAATCTTTTTGGAGTCTCTGTTGAGGTAGTGCTTTATTCTAAAAATAAACCAAGCCTTTGTCTCAGTTTCTTTAGTAGCTCCTCAATATGTACGGAAAAGTCAAGTTTGTTATCAATCCAGACACCAAGATATTTGAAGTTATCAACGTATTCCAGCTTCTCTCCAAGTAATGTGGTTAGTTGTAGGGTGGTAGATGATGGGTAGTGGCAGAGCAACTTTGTGAGGAAAAGAGCATAGCTTTTGTTTTTGGCATTTAGAAGTAGTTTTTATCCAGCAAGTTGTGTTGTAGGATGGAGAATTCAGATTGTAGCAGTTCACAGGCTTTAGACAATGAAGGATTGCTAACATATAGCACAGTATCATCAGCAAACAGATGGATGTTTGATTGAGTGAGGTTAGCATCAATTATTAATATAGATGGCAAAAGAGGATGGGGCCAAGAATAGAGCCTTATGGTACACCTCTTAGCAGTGGTTTTAAAGTGGATAGGTAGTTTCCATTTTTTACCAGTTGTGATAGATAGCACTTGAACCAATTGAGTGAAGGGGAATCCAACCCTATTGAACCAAGGGAGGTGATCAGTGATTCATGATCCACTGTGTCAAATGCTTTGCTCAAATCCAGGAACACAGCACAGGTACTATTCTTCTTATCCATAGCAGTCTGCCAGTCGTTGGTTACTTTGGCTAGGGCTGAAATGGTGCTGTGCCTTGATCTAAATCCTGATTGTACTGTGTTTAGGAGGTTATTGTTATCCAGGTAGACCCTTAATTGTGAGTTTACTAACTTTTCGAGCATCTTGGACAGAACTGATAGGATGGAAATGGGCCTGTAATTATTGAGATCCATGGGATCACCAGATTTGAGTAAAGGAACTACTTGAGCTGTTTTCCAAGTGGAGGAATGGATCCAGTGGTGAGGGAAAGATTGAAGAGATGAGTAAGGGGGCAGATAAGACTTGAGATGCAATCTTGAGGAAGTAGGGGTCCAGGAGTCTGTACCTGCACTTTTGAAGTATCCAAGTTGGAGAGGAGATCTTCCACTTCTTTCAATGTTATTGGGTTGAAAGAGAAAGTTGATATAGCCTTTTGCCCACGGTGGATTGAAGATTCAAGGAAGATCTCAGGAGATTTGCAGGTGAAGAGTCAAATGCTAGTCCAGCTGTGGTGAAGTGGTCATTGAAGGTATTTAGAATTTCTTGTTTATCCGTAATTTCTGTGTTATTTAGTAGCAGTTTGCAGGTTAAGGCAGGAGTAGAGTTTTGACCCAAGATACCCTTTATAGTTCCCCAGAGCCTGGTAGGGTTATTATAGGAGGCATCCAATTCAGCTCTATAATAGGCCTTGGCAGATCTTATTTGTGTTGTACACAATTTCTTGCTTTTCTGAAATTTAGCCAATCTATGGAGTCCTTAGTTTTTCTTGCCTTTTTCCACAGTTTGTCTCTGGATAGCAAGGCTGTTTTAAGATCAGTGGTGAACCAGGGCAGGACCTTGCTTTAGTTCTGATATTGGTGAATGGTGCATGAATATTTAGAGCATTAGTGATAATGTCCTTTAAGATCTGGAGAGCTATTTCCACTGAGGTTGTAAGGTAGAAATCTTGCCAGTATATTGTGTTACTCAGGTCATGGAGGTAACCTGGTATGTTAAACTTTTTTGACCTTTTGGGACAAATTCAGCAGGGTTGGATGGTTTGGGTGAATATCTTATGCCAGCTATGGGACAATGGTCACTTACATCATTCGGTAGTACTCCTGCATGAGTATATAAGTGAGGCTTATTTACCAACATAATATCCAGGAGTGAGCTGTTGCTGGAATTTTTTAGGTTAATCCTGGTTGGGTCTTTTATTAGCTGTGTAAAGCCATAGGTGTCACAGAATGTTACCAATGGAGCAGATGCATTAGATAGCCAGTTTAAATTCAAATCACCAAGGATGATGGTATCTTCAGGGCCTAGATTGGTTATTGACCCCAGGTGAGATAGTAATTTGAGGCCTGCTGAGGGGCCTATAGCAGCCAATCAATTTAAATGGAGACAAGTTTGGAAGGGATATTTTGATTGATAAACATTCAAATTCCTTTGGTTGGATGTGATGATGAGGCAGGTAGCAGAGATGGTGTCCTTAATGTATATGGCCACCCCACCACCCCTGGAAGGGCGATCTGCTCTGAAGAGCTGATAGTTGGTAAGGTTTACAACACTGTCTTTGGTCGATGGTCTGAGCCAGGATTCAGAGATGACCAGAAAGTCAGGCAAGGTATGTGCCACCCAGGCCTGTATTACGGAGAATTTTTTTAAAAGGCTGCAGGCATTGATATGTAGGAAACTTAGGCCATTTATAGAGGATAAATCAGCAGGGGAAAAAATACTTTCAATGGGGCCAGGATTTATTTCAATGGTACCAAAACAGATCAGAAGGTAGAAGATTAATTTGAGGAGGGCACCAAGGGACAAGGATAGTGAGTGGTCAGAGCCTTTCCTCCTAATCCTGGGTGCCTCTGGAGAGCTGAGTGATGGTCCTGATATATGGATGCCAAATTTTTCATAGCATAATATTTTAATGGACAGGCATAGTGGGTTAATAAAAGCCATGATACAAGTAGGGTGCCAGGGCTGTGCTGAAATGATAGGGTGGCCTTATGTGGGATATCCCAGAGGTTGCATTGCAAGCGTGGTTCAGGATGAATAAAGGAATCGTGGTTGGCCCTTGTGGATGGTAGAGATGGGCAGGTCGTATTAACTGAGTTATTTATCTTGACACTGGGTATAGCATTGATATCATAAGGGATTGGGTGAGATATAAGGCTCAGGAGCAAAGGGAGCAAAGTAGCATTGTGGAGGTTAGGTATGGGTTAAGGGAGGAAGGAAGGGATGTGGGTGTGGATTAAGAAATGGCGGGAGAAAGTGTATAAAAATAATCAACCAAGAGGGGAGGGGCGGGCAAAATTTTGCGGCTTTGCCGTACCTTCTGCCTGCCTCTCCCGGCCTCCTGGAACCCTTGGTCGGCTGCACAGGTGCAGCCGACCAGCTGGCGTCTCGGAGCCCCTCCGCTCTTTGGATCTCGAGGGCTGCGCCTTCTACAAGGTGGGGGACAGAGGAGAAGGCAGTCAGTAAAGTACCTTTATTGCAGTAATCTGCAACAAGGTGCTAAAACTTGAGATCTGCACAACAATAGACTGGGAGGGTATGGGGGGTTAGGCGCCTAAGCGTCTAGCCCACACAACAATTCAAAAGACTGTCACACTTAATTTTAACATAGAAAAAACAGCCCATAAACCAGGCACAAAGTAAGAGAAAACAGCACTTTTTATGAGAATTTCAAAATAAATTACAGGATAGCAGAAATCCCAGCCAGAATAGTGCAGCAAACCCCAGTTTAAGTCTATGGGAAGAGCGCGCAATGGAAGCAAGGCACAGTCTGCAGTCGCTTTCCGATTGGTTTCTGGCTGCCAGCTGTCTGCCTGCTTCTCCCGGCCTCCCTGGAACCCTTGGTCGGCTGCACAGGTGCCCCGACTACTGGCATCTCGGAGCCCCTCCGCCTTGGGATCCTTCGGGAGGCTGCCTTTCACAAGGTGGGGGACAGAGGAGAAGGCAGTCAGTAAAGTACCTTTATTGCAGTAATCTGCAACAAGGTGCTAAAACTTGAGATCTGCACAACAATAGACTGGGAGGGTATGGGGGGGTTAGGCGCCTAAGCGTCTAGCCCACACAACAATTCAAAAGACTGTCACACTTAATTTTAACATAGAAAAAAACAGCCCATAACCAGGCACAAAGTAAGAGAAAACAGCACTTTTTATGAGAATTTCAAAATAAATTACAGGATATTGTACTCCCTGTAATTAGCCTGTCTGAATCCTGCTCTTGAATTTGTGATCACTGCTGTGCTGTTCTACTTTATGTGACGTGGAGTCTTTGTGAATGAGTCTTGGACTCAAAGGTATTTTCCGAATATGCAATAAATAAATAAATAAATACTTGCACACATTCACAGTGAACAGGTAACACGAATGTGGGTGGCTCACCTACTACTTTCTATATAATAACCTTTTAAAGGCCACTGATCTATGACTGACAGCTTTCCCCTCACAACAGTCTTCCGGAACAGTGGTCACCAGCTTGCAATGGCCAGTCTGTATTGCCTTTAACACTGAAACCCTACTGGACCCAACCTTTGAACAGGAAAAAGGCAGGAATTTTCAAAAATAAGAATGTTAAACAACCACAATACAGTAAAAGCAACTCCAGTACTCATGAAGCTGAAATTGGTACATGGTACACTAGCTCTTCAACACCAAAAAATGTAAAGTAAGTCATACTGGAAAAGGAACCCAAGGGTGCAATATGAAATGGGAGAGGTGGTGCTGGATAGCATTCCAGAAGAAATGGATTTAGAGCTGATGATATCAGTGATCCGAAAAACATCTGCACACTGCAGTAGGGAGTGAAACAAACAAACAAACAAACAAACAAACAAACAGACAGAATGATGGGGTGCATAAGGAGGGGAATATGTAGTAGAAGGCTGGAAATAATCCTCCCCATGCACAGGTTTCTGGTGTGACCGCACCTGAAATACTGTGCAAGGTACTGAACCCATACCAGAGGAAAGACTACAACAAGGTAGAGACAGTACAGTACAGGGCAACTAAGATGGTGCATGGCCTTGGGATTTCTCATATGAGGACAGGCTGCAGACTTAGACATGTACACCGTGGAGAAAAGTAATGCAAGGCTAACATGATTAACATCTACAGTATGTTATTTGGCAAATTCAGTAACGGTTAACTTGCTACTGGCCTTAGTGTCTATACACTAACAGGTGACCCCATCAAACAGGTACAAGCCTTTAAGTACCTCGGACTGACCCTTTATAGTGCCTTGACCTTCATTATAAAATGGCAAGAAAGAATGCAGGCCTCTGATTGGTCAATCTGTGGCTAGACCAGGGATGTTATCCCAGTATAACATACTGGGTTTAGTCCCAGCACACTAATGACCACATGAAATGTTTTAAAAAAGGAAAAAAATCACTTCACAGTCATCCCTACGGTCATCTTCAGCACTCCTTGCTCCGCTAAGAATCAACGCTCCCATCCCGTTCGGAATCGCAGCCCAAGGTAAACATACTAAACAAGTGCTGTATTAACTTTTTATGTCCTGGAACAAAACACAAAACAAGTATACTGGGAGAAGCATAAATGAACTCTGAAGCAGGAGTGAAGCGCTGAGAGATGGGCACTTGACTGCAAGACATCACAACCGAAAACACAAACGAGCGGGGCGATCAGCTGGCTCTGTGGCATTCCAACAGAAATAAAAAACATGAGCTGCTCGTCTTTTTTCCTCACGTTCTCTTTTGTTCTTTTTCTTCTCCCCCAAAAGTCATGCCAGGAAGAATTACAGTAACACAGAGTGAGGGTGTGGGCATACTTCCAGTTTCTTGGACAAACGTACAGTACAACAATGTCCCCTTTCCCAAATAAAACAAATACAGAACAACAGACTCTCTCCCTTTTCTTCTACCAACAGTACAGGAGAACAACAGAGTACGGGTGGATAGTAGAGTCACAGACTCACTCTGACATAACAGCGGCTCCGCCTATTGGCCAAAATAAATAATACGCACTTTTTTTTTCATTAAGTATTCCTACCCCCTTCAAAAAATGAGACAAAAATCTACTTTTAATAATGTTTTCTTGTTTGTTTCAATTTGAGCCATTGTATAATAGGAATAATGCACTCCAGGATGGGTGTTATGCTGGGATAAAATCCCTTCTCAGGTGTTGGATGCCCTTGGCCTATGGTCTCGGGCCCAACCACCCAAGATGGGATGTTTTCCCAGGATAACACCCACCCTGTCATGCATTATTCCTTTAATGACCAGATGGACCACTTGGTAAAAACAGTAAATTCCAGAGTAGGATTTCTGTATACTGTAGACACAGAAACAGCCTGCTGCCCGAGATCAAAACATTGCAAGTTCAAAGCCTCATAATGAGGATCATTAACTATGGACTAGTGGTCTATGGGTCAGCGAATGATGGGACACTAAAATGTGTGAGGGGCTTCTAAACAGGGCGTATTGCTTTGTACTCGATGCTAAACTAGACACACATACATGCGACCTCTACTCCAGACTAAATCTTCTAACCCTAAATCTGAGACATCTCTACAACACACTTCTCATAGGCTTCCAAACACTTCAGGGCATGTTCTCCCCAGGCCCGCATACACTGCATACCCTTATTGATAAACAATATACCAGCAGAGGTATGGCAAGTCGCACACTGTTGCTCCCCATAAGGAAAACTAAAACAGGGCAGAACTCTTTCAAGTACAGGTTCACCAAACAGTGAAATAGCCTGAAGAGTGCTACTAGGGAAAGCGAGTCTGTCAACGTATTTAAATCTAGGCTGCTCAACTCATTGAAGGACTCTGCACTCTGTAGCTGCTTCAAATGAATTTGGTGGGTCCTGACAAGGGAAACCTGTTTTTCTGCTCCTACTATGCTACATACGTACACCTGTTGGGCACACATTCCTTTTTTCACTGTTCACTATTACTGCTACAATGTTACATTGATAAATCTCCAGCCTGTGTGTCCACCTGCTGTTATGTACATTTAGCTAACTGTATTGTAGACATTGCATTATGTATAACTGTTGTCTATGACTCTGAAGCCTTTGAAAATAGGGTCCACTTGAAAGATTCTGTGTGAAGGAAATAAATAAATAGACATTATCAAGTACCTGCATTGTATAAATAGAGTAGGCACCAAGGAACTATTCTCCTTGAGGTCAAACACAGGAATGAGAGGGAATTCACTAAAGCTGGCAGGGGTGAGATTCAAAAAGGACATCAGGAAGCATTTTTTTCATGAAATAGTTATGGATAAGTGGAATAAGCTACCAGAAGAAGTGGTACAGTCCAAGTTTATCAGCAGCTTCAAGCAGGGGTGGGACAAGCAGGTGAGTTTAGATAGAAAAAAGGGGGACAGAGACTAAAGCAAGGTAGAATAGTTAGGTAGGGTATGCAGACTGGATGGACCAAGAGCCATTTTTCTGCTATCAGTATCTACGTAGCTATATAAACTTTTTTAGGTGAATTGTTTGTTTAATAATTTTTTTTTTGAGAGGGCACCAACAATGCTGGTATTCTTAGGAAAACAGTGCAGCTTAAATAAAGTTGTGGCAACAAGTAAAGTGTGTAACAGGTTTAAAACACAGACAACAATTTATACATTTAGAATCTTTGTTATCACTTCTGGAGTATGGTTACTTACATGTTGACTGTTTCCTTGTGAAGTCCCAGTGCAGAAGTACCTTTCTAGAGGAATCTCCTGCTTTACCACAAGCTTGTTGTGGTGTGATAACATCTCTGATGCAGTGTGACTCAAGGTGTGTGGCTGTGTTGGTGGCATGAAGTTGGTGTGCTGTCAGGCAGCAGCTGATGTTTGGTTAGCTGAGTCAGAAGAAAAGGTATGACCACAGTATCAATATCAACTTCTCCTGCCTGGATTAGATGGGGTATCACTTCAGCAGCTAATTGACTTGTTAGGTCACTTGAGGTCTGTATTTGTGGAATGGAGGCTATAGTTGTGTAAATGTTGGGGTTAAGTGAGGACACCACTGCTGACATTAATGTAAGAGAGGCAGGAGGGGCATCACTCGAAGACAGCATGGAGGAGGTAGGAGGAGCTGTTGATTTGCTGGCTTTCTTTGTTGTTTTCTGGGCTAGTGTTTTAGACCACTCATCAAGGCTTGGCCACCAGTAACTTCTTAAGAATGACTTTGATCAGTGGCTAATGAGGGCCATAATTTCACAGGACTCAAGCCCCACCAAAGAGAGAAGTTGATCAACTGTACTTCTTAAGCTGTGGCTCAGGCAGGCAGGTACATCAGACAGTTTGAAAATTTGGGGCAACATGTGGTCCAGTATGGTTTTACCGATGAGTTCAATAGTAAGACAGATATCCCGATGGGCAAATTTGCGAGTCATGGATTTGGTGGAGGTGCAAGTGCAGTAAAAAGCACGAACCTCCACAGATAGTTCACTAAAACAGAGTTCCAGTGAGGGTATTGTGCACAGTGAGTCACTGGGAAGCTCAGCCAAGTAGTCACACTACTGACTGTGGGAATATTCATCAGGGGCATCATGTTTGTGTGGCGTAATTGAAAGCCATAGTTGCATATTTGAAGCCATTTTCATTGCATTGTATTCAAATGGTTGAGTAGTTAGTGACCACACATGCTCTCTACCGTGATGGGCAACAAAAAGCTAGATGTTCAGCCAGATTTTCTGGGTGAGCCCCAACATTGTAGTAATAATGTTTAGTGCAGGACTGTCTTTTATTTTCTGGAGGTCACTGGCAAGGATACAGGGGTGGCGAGATGCCTTGTTGTTTTCCTGTCATCATAGAAGTTTTGAAAGGTGTTAGTAGAGGTATTGAATTCCATGTCCTGCATCAGGTAAAACCATGGCTGGGGGGGTTGTTAAAATGATGGTTGATGCCTGTTCTGAGGGAAGTATCAGATGAGATTCTGTACATCTTACCAGCATGGTTTCTAACTGTTCCATACAGCTGACAGAGGACATTGTTATAATTAGATTTCTCAACTGTTTCAAAGTAAAGTGAGATTTTTTCTCTCAGACAGTCCCAAAACTGATTGTGCCTAATTAGTCTGGTGCTAAGTGTTTTCTTCATTTCTATATATTTCAACATTTCACGCTCTAACAGGTCAGTTTCAGTTGCTGTCAGATGATGATTGACAGCATTTAAGTCTGCTTCGGGAGTTTCACTCACATCATCAGGACTTGATGTATTCTCTGGTGTTTCCTTGTTTTCCCACTGCTCCAATATTTCAGCAAAGATCTTGAAGTCTGAGCATTTTCACTCATAGTGTCTGCGTGGGGCAGTAATAGCTGACAGAATTTTCAGTTCTGTGTGCAGGACATTGATTGGTTATGGAGTCAGTTTAGTACCAGCATTCCATTATGCTTGGGGTAACAGCCCTGGTTCACTAGCTGACTAACTAATTACAGATTAAACCTGTCTGTTTGACAACATCTCTTACTAGACAAATACTTCCTGACTAAAACCATTAATCAATAATTTTCCAACACATACATTATACTGTCACCCTGGGGCCCCTGTGAATATAATTCAGATAAGGTACTTAGGGGTAATGTACAGTACAGCCCTTTGTGCCCAACATGTAGAGATATTGGTGGAGGCACCTGGGACATTGTAAATGAGCTTGAGGAGGAGCTTCAAGGGTGTTACAGGCCATCTGACCACACCCACATCCCCCTCTTCATTCAAGGTCATCCGCCGAGTTACATACGTGGTATATAAAAAAAAAAAAAAAAAGCAAAAAGACTGAACAAAAATGTTACTTTGCCAGAGATACAAAGAAACTCAAAGATCTGGTTCGAGGAAACAATACAAACAACTTGCATCTCCATACATGTAGAATTATTGTCTTAGCCCCTTGTTCATATGAAGGGCAGACACTGTGAGGGTTGGCAGTTCGTCAACATCATGTGGCTTTAAGACTAATAGAAACTGTCTCCTCTCCAACTGAAGTGGAGGTGTGATCACTGAACTCAACTGATGATACTGGTGGAGTGAGTTCAACTGGGCCAGAAGTACAGTATTAGTCTTATACCCAAATCTTTATCTGTTTCTCAGGCAGTGTCCAAAGATCACATGCTGACTTTAAGATCTACCAGACATATTAAAGGACCTGAAAAGCTGATGGAGGCTTGCTAAATTTTGTTTATTTACAGTCAGCTAGGAACATGAGTGGTAAAGACTCTTGGTCTGATTGATGTTCTGGCATCCTCATTCCAGCAGTTATTCAGTAGCTGACGTCTGTCTAATTATATTTGTTTCCAATGTGTGGCGAGTTAACCTCTTTTAAAATTGGAAAGGCGTAATGGTATGTATACTGCTCAACATGGGTAAGTTCAGTATTTATTCCTGTTCCCCTGAGATTCAAAATTGTGTGAAAGTTTCAAGAGAAAGGAACAGCATTGGCAGTGGGTCTGTATGGAGCTAAGCTGAAAAATAAAGGTTATCATAGACATCTTTTTTGGTGTACTGAATGGATTTACTTCAGGACATACAACAGAACAATGTGAGATGGTAGGCTGCAGTGTTCTGAACAGACTGAAATCTTGACAGCTGAGATTAAGTAGCCCAAAGAGAAGGGAGTTGTTGAAACTGAGAAGAGAGGACACCTAAGCATAGATGAGAATGTCTGCAAAGGTGGAATCGAGACATTGATGGGTATGGACGATGTTACAGAGATGACAGTATGCAGACTTTCAAATACTGAAGATAAAAGACATAATTGCCTTCCCCCTTTTCCTTGGAGTACTTTTTGTCTTTTGGGTTCATGGAGTACATTCTGTCTATTGGTCCTATGGGTTATTGCCACTGCTTAAGTCAGTAGGGTACTACCTATACAACTGTTGTGTTTCCTGGAGCCCTGATTGCCTGCTAGTTCATTGACACAAAAAACATAAAACATTTCTGGTAGAAGAAGGCCACATGGTCTATCCAGTCAGCTAGGTGAGGCAATATATGCACCCTAGGGGTCCATAACTATCCCTCCGCCCATTCTTCCCAGCTCCCTTAATCAGTGCTTTCTGAACCTACCTCTGTTGCTGCTCTCTTCAACGAGTTTTTCACAACCTGTACCCTCCCTTCCTCTCTCTCTCCTTCTCCTGGCTCTTCTCCTTTTCCTCTTGACCCCCTTCCCCCTCCCCAGCCCATCACTGGGTTTCCATTTCCCCCCTGTCACCACCCAGGAAACCCTGTTTGCCCTTTCCTCCCTTAACCCGTGAAAGTCCAGCCCTGATGGTCTGGCAACCAAACTGCTCCACCTCTCAGCTCTTTTCATCGCAGCTCCCCTTACTCACCTACTCAAGCTCTCCTTCTCCCTCTGCATTGTTCCTCAGTCCTGGAGGTTGGCCAAGGTTATTCCACATCACAAAGGGAGTGACCCTTCTTCTGCTGGCAACTTCTGTTCCAGCCCCCTCCTCCTCTCCCTCTCTAAGCTGCAAAAAACTGATCTATTCCAGACTCCTCAACTTCCTTTTATCCTTCAACTTCCATTCATGCTTCCAGTCTGGTTTTCAGAAGCAGTATTCCACTGTTTCCTCCCTGCTGCAAGTTATTGTTTCCCCCTTCTTTGGGATGGATCAGGGGCACATAATGGATGCCATTTTCACCAAGCTGACCAAAGCCTTCGATTCTGGTCCCATCCACTCCTCCTGGACAAGCTTAGCTCTGCTGTCCATCAACAATCTGTAGAGGTAGGAGACATCATGTCACCTCCACTACCCATCCAGGCTAGGGTCCCACAGGGCTCCATCCTGGGTCCCATCCTCTTCCCTATTTTTTTGAATGACTTCCCCTCTGCCTGTGCCGACTTGCATATCTACATGTATGCAGATGACACAGTCATCTTTACCTCCACTGCAGTTGTGGAAGACCTGCTTCAGTGGGACTTCAACAACGTTCTGCACTGGTTCCAATCCAACCAACTCAGAGTCAACACTTAAAAAACAGTGTTCATGACATTTGCTACTAGCCAGAAACTGTCTGACTCACTGCTCCCCCAGTTTTCACCATTCTGGATGGCACGCCTCTTGAAGTAGTTCAGTCCTTCAGGTACCTTGGTGTATGGCTGGACAATAATCTTGACTTCACAGCCCAAATTGATACCAGTCATGCTAAACTCCATCCCAAGCTTAGTACTCTGTACCTCAACAAAGATTGCTTGTCTCCATATGTCCACAGGGAGCTTGTTACCAAAATGGTGCTCCCTGTCTTCAACCATGTGGATGTGGTCTATGGCACCACCTCTTCCACTTCCCTCACCAGACTGGACACCCTCTGCAACTCCTTCTACCGCTTTGCTGCAAACTTCTCTCTCGTACACACCATTGCTCCCTCTAATCCTCCCTCTCCGTCCTCCCTATACCCTCACATCACCAGGCTTACTGCACCTTTTTCATAAACAAATATTGGTTTGGCTCCCTTCCCTTCCTACCTCTCCTCTTTCCTTTCCAGACTACCCCCTGCACCCTGTTCCTTCTGTTGCAGAGACCATTGCACATTCACCACTCCCCACCCCTGCTCCTCCACTAGGCAATCTGCCTCTCCTATCATCTTCCATCACTCTGGGACTAACTTCCTGCCTCCCTCTGCCTCTCCTCATCCCCTAGCTCAATCCCATTTCACCTGTTCATGTTGCCTGACACCTCCCCGGCCTGAGCCTCTCCTGTCCTTGGTATGACAGTTGACTGGGTTCCCCCTACCTTCCTTCTGGTCACAATACCACAATAGCTTTGTTTCTCCATATATTACAATGCCAGGCAATAACTCAAATCCACACAATGGCTACTGCAAGGCTTGTGGAACATGGCTGGTGCTGTGAGAAGGGTAGCAACCCCAAATCCTTCACACTCTTCCATTTAGCCAGCACACATGGCAAAGAAGTCAAGTAACAATAAATTACAAAGCAAAGTGCAGGTTTAGTGATGGCTAAAGGTACTCAGCCACCTGTTGAAGGCTATCACTGAAGCACTGGGGTATGGGCTGAGTATCTTTAGCCGTCAATAAACTTGCATTTTGCCAGGCAATTACTCACCTACAGGTCACTTGTCTGTTATCAATATGTCGTATTGCCACTTTTACTTTGCATTTGTATAACAGATTATTATTGAGCTGTAACCACACTTTATTCTCTGTACATACTATTTAGTATTTATTTAACTTTATACTAATCAGTTTTTTTTCAAATGATGTTCAATTGATTGTTATTATGTATTTGTGCTGCTATTCTTCCACTTTTCCCTTCCCTGGGTCACAACTGGAAACAAGCCTTGACTCAGTGTGTGCATCTCCCAGTTTCCAATTTTCAAATAAATAAATACATTTTTTCACTCACCTTTCATACTGCCCTAACTTGACTATGTCCTCCTTTTTTGTCACGTCTTCCTAAATGAAGACATAAAAGCCTTATCACCCTCCTTAACCCCTTCTACTATCCTTAGTTCTGCTTCAGCCATGGCCTTTCTCATCACCAGTTGTCCTTGCATATCTAGCCTAGACATGCTTCTCTGTTTCATGGAAACACACTGCTTGCTTCCAGGTTCCATAAAGCCCTGTCTACCTTTTGTGTTCATAAATGTTTGTTGGGGCGCTAAAGTTGTGACTGCTAATTGAGCCCCTATAGTCCTGTCTGCCAGTGGGATTCCTGGATCCTGGTCTGCTTGTTGGGTCTCTTGAGCCCTGTCTGCCTTTTGGGTCACTGGAGACTACTCTGCATGTTGGGTCTCTTGAGCCCTGTCTGCCTGTTGGGTCCCTGGAGACCAGTCTGCCTGTTGTGTCCCTTGAAAACTGTTTACCTCTTGTATCACTAGAGCCTTGTCTCTCTCTCTCTCTCTCTCTCTCAGGTCCCAGCTGTCTCTTGGGTTCTTGAAGCCTTGCCGGACTCATGAGTACATAAAGAGGGACCTACCTGCTAGACCAATGGATGATTACTTTCCTTGCACTCAGGCAGAGCAGGATTAATACTCCACACCTGTTTCCAAAAATGTGATAGCATACTATTTAATTAACATCCTATTATACTCATTACTGATAAAGTCACTTGGTCTCTTTATTGCAGTCAGACATACTTTATAAATACAACCTCAGAGGATTACATGAAGCAGGTCCTAGTTGTGACATGTCCTCCTCCAACTAGAAACCATGAAGCCGTGAACCTCACTCAGGTAAGCAAAGGCCATGAATGGTAATATTACTAAACTGCACCAAAACATACAATAAACTAAATGATACACTGTTGCTGTTCAGCTTCATTATTCCTGCCATTTCAGATAACAAAACCCACAATTTGTTAGTAATTTATGTGATTTCTGGTGAACACCTGTAGTTCTAGGACAGATTATTTTAACAGCAGAGTTATGCTGATGTATTGCTATTACATAGCAGAGGGGACTATGGAAGCACATGACTGGATACCTAAACTGTGTCCTTCCTCTGTGGACTTGAAGCACATACAGTCCTCCCCATTGACCACAGTGCTGTTCCCCCCCCCCGGCACACTATTTTCCTGCTCCACGCTCACAGTTCACTTCCAGATTTGTTCACCATCCCCATATTAATTTTAGAAATGTGACCTATAAAAAGGAAAATGGTCTCTCACTGATCTGACTCCTGCCACCTTGACCTCCTACCCACCGATCACCATCACCGTTATAAATGTAATGTTTCCTTGGTGTCTAGTGGCACTCCCCACCCTCCAATTTCTGGTCCTGTATTTGTCCTTATATATCTTATTCACAGGCAACTAGTACTGCAAAAGAGCCCACCAACGGAGACAGTGTTGTAGATGTCACAGTGGGTGGCCACCTAGGGGCCAGTGATCACCGCACAGTGTGGTTCAATATATGTACTGTGACAGAATCAAGCCACACAAAGGTGAGAGTCCTGAACTTCAGGAGGGCAATTTCAAAAGGTGGGGAATTCCTTAGGCAAGCCCTGACTGGGGTGGGTGGGTGGGGGACTTGGATGGAGTGGAGGCACAGTGGGCGAAACTAAAAGAGGGATAGTGAAGGCAACAGACCTCTGTGTCAGGAATGTAAGCAAAAGCAAGAGGAAAAAAAGACTGCTATGGTTCTCAAAAGAGATTGCTGGGAATGTAAAGGCAAAAAAGTTAGCTTTCCGGAGGTATAAGGAGACACAGAGGACGGAGATAGGGAGGTGTATCAGATCAAACAGAAGGAGGTAGGAAAAGCAATAAGGAACAAAAAGGGACAAACAGAGGAGAAAATAGCCCAGGCAGTAAAGAAAGTGGACAAGGCATTTTTCAGATATGTATGTGAAAAGGGAATGACAAGGGGAGGGATACTAAGGCTTATTTATTTATTTATTTATTAATGGCATCGGAATTACAAATCCTTGAGTCAGAGACTCTTTTAAAAAGGCTCCATGTCAGAGTAGGACACAAGTGAATGAGATACAGCTGAGGAACAGACATACAGTGAGAATTAAAAATGTCCTATACAACATAGCAGCTAAGGTAGTCACGACAATTGTCTACACAAAATAATTGCTGCAGTAGAGCATAACAATACAAACAAGGAATAGTGCGACTATATGCAGGCCATGGTAAGGAGGCAAACATTACAGGGTGATGTAGGCAGGACAAGTGTCCCTTGTCAATGGGTGGAAAACAGCCACACCAATAAGCGAGTGACCTGCAGAAGAGAGGGGTGGACAGCAGCTATGGGCAATTACAGCTGTGGGAGGTGAAGAGATGGCACCGGAGTGTTGACTTGAAAAGCCCAATCCTGCTTTCGGAGGAAATAGAAGCAGGGAGGGAGTTAAACCAAGTTGGAGCTCTGCAGAGGAAGGACCTCTGGGCCAGGGTGGTCCTGACTCTGGGTATGTGGAGAGAGGGTTTGGAGGAGCTGTGGGTGGAGAGAGAGTGAGGGGAGTAGGATGGATAAGCATGGATAGGCCCAGTGGGGCCATACCAGATATAATTTTCTTAGTGAAGAGGCAGGTCTGGTACAGTAGCCTCTCCTCGAAGTGAGCAGGTTTGCCAAAGAATAGAGGGTGCAGGTGTGGGTAAACCTGAAGCTACCTTTAAGAAGGTGGCAGGACTTGTTAAGGGACATTCTGATTCTATGGAGGGGCGGTGTACTGATGTAAGGGTGAAACCCGTCAGTGAAATCCCCCACAGCAACAGTTTTGACAAGAATCGAAACTGTTGCTGTGGGGGACCCGCCGCAGAATTCCGCCCTTATGCTTTGTTGCCCTCCCCTTCAAGTTAACTCTGACTGGAGTTACCAGTCCTAAGGAAGAGGGGTTCGGGGGGGCACAGCCCCCTGATAGAAACACGCCCAATGTCGACAGGTAAAAGTTCATCTGTCAACATCGGGGATGTCTCTATGCTGCACGTTGACAACACTGCTGACGCGGTGGCATAGGTAAACCATGGAGGGCACTGTTGTCCACCACCCCATAGATGAAGAGCCCATAACTGATGAAGGATAGAACAGAGGATGTAATGACAAGCCTAAGGGCTTCGGGGGGAGACAGTCCCAATGATGGTAGAGTAAGCCGATTCATGAATTGACAGCAGAACAGAGGGTATGGATATGGCCATGGAAAGAAAGAGCTGGGTTGAAAGTTATACCAAGGTACTTGAAGGTATTTACCTGTTCGAGGGGAAGGAGACTATTGGTCTGGACAAGCAGAGGGGTATCTTTGTATCTGCTCTGATTGAGGGAGAAGAGCATGATCTTCATTTTTTTGTGACTGAGCACAAGCCTGTGATCGATAAACCATGTTTCAGCCTAGCTAAAAGAGTTCTGGAGGGTATTTTGAAGGGAGTTAGGGTCAGGGTGGGCAGAGAACAGGACTGCATCATTGGCAAAAATGAGGACTCTCTCTTTGGGAAGACATTGGGGAGAGCGTTAAGGTATAGACTAAAGAGTATTGGCCCAAGGATAGAGCCCAGGGGGACTGCAGAGAGGACCAGGTGGCAGCCAGAGAGGGTGCCATTAATTTTAATGTACTGAGAGTGGGATGAGAGGTAGTTGGCAAACCAGGCATTGACACCCTGGGAGAAGCCGAGTTGGGAGAGGGTAGACAGGAGGAGAGTATGGTTAACAGTGTCAAAAGCTTGCGACAGATCTAAGTATACCACACCGGCCAGGTGCCCATTGCTGAGCGCAGAGTGTATGAAGCTGGAGAATTCAAGTAGGGCAGTGGTGGTGCTGTGGCCTTGGCAGAACCCATTCTGCTCCATGCAGAGGAGGTTGTAAATGGTGAGGTACTCAGAGAGAGAGCTGGTCCAAGATTATCTTTTCTAAGGCTTTCGGGGGGGGCGGGGAGGATGGAGATAGGTCTATATTTCCCAGGGGAGGTACGGTCGCCACTCTTGTGAATGGGGGTAATGACTGCAGTTTTCCAGATGGAGGGGAACTAGCAGAAGCAGAGGGAGTGGTTAAGAAGGTTAGTAAGAGTGAAGGTGGGGAGTGTGTGGAGAGGGGCAAGGAAAAAGTGGACATCCTGAACAAATACTTTTGTTCAGTGTTCATAGAGGAAGGGGAAGGAAGGGGCCAAAGATAAGTGCCAAGAGCAGTGAAGGAAGGGAGGTAGATACTAGTCCATATATAGATAGAGTCCTGAAGGAACTCACAAATCTGAAAGTGGACAAGCCAATGGGACCAGACAGGGTACATTCAAGTATACCAAGTATATTGAGGGAACTCTGTGAGGTGCTGGCTGCACTGCTGCCAGCCCTGTACAACAACTCACTGGAGACGGGAGTGGTTCCAGTGGACTGGAAGAGGGCAGATGTAGCTCCATTTCACAAAAGGGGGAGCAGAGAAGAGACTGGAAATTACAGGCCAGTCAGCTTGACTTTGGCAGTGGGGAAATTATTGGAATCACTCCTGAAGGATTGCGGAGTATCTTGAATCCAGTGGCTTAAAAGACCTGAGGCAGCATGGATTCACAGGGGGAAAGTCATGTCAAACAAATCTGATAGATTCTTGTGACTGGGTGGCCAGGGAATTAATTCAGGATGGAGTGGTGGATGTGGCCTACCTAGATTTTAGTAAGGCTTTTGACACCATTCCACATAGGAGACTTGTAAATAAGCTGGGTAGCCTAGGAGTGGGACCAATGGTGGTAAACTGGGTAAGGAATTGGTTAGGGGAAAGAAAACAGAGTGGTGGTAAATGGAGTTCACTCAGAGAAAGGGAGAGTGACCAGTGGGGTGCCACTGGGATCGGTACTGGGACCTGTCCTGTTTAATGTCTTTATTGGTAACATTGTAGAGGGGCTGGAAGGAAAGGTATGCCTTTTTGGGGATGACACTAAAATCTGCAATAGGGTAGATAATCCAGGGTGTGTGGGGAAAAAATGAATAGAGATCTAAGAAAGCTACAGAAGTGGTCAAGGGTGTGGCAGCTGAGTTTTAATGCAAAGAAGTGCAAAATGATGCACTTGGGGCACAGAAACCCAGGGGTGGAGTACAAAATGGGGTGTGTGGCATTAACGACCACCAAGCAGGAAAGAGACCTGGGGGTAATCATATCTGATAACCTAAAGGTGGCCAGACAGTGGGACAAAGCAGTAGGGAGGGCTAGTAGGATGCTAAGGTACATAGGGAGGGGTATCACCAGCAGAAAGAGAGCGGTGGTGTTACCGCTGTATAGATCACTGGTGAGACCTCACCTAGAGTACTGTGTCTAGATCTGAAGACCACATCTGTGGAAGTACATAGATAGAGTAGAGGCAGTCTAGAGAAGAGCAACTAAAATGGTGCAGGGTCTGCATCAAAAGCCCTATGAGGAGAGACTAAAGGACCTCAGTATGTACACCCTGGAGGAAATAAGGGAGAGGGGGATATGATAGAGACTACCTTATGGGTATAAATAAGGTTCAAGAGAGAAGCATTTTTCAGAAAAAAGGTGCTCAAGAACAAGGGGACATGCAATGAAGCTGGAGGGAGGTAGACTCAGGGGATATGTGAGGAAGTACTTCTTCACAAAAAGAGTGGTGTATGCCTGGAACAGCCTCCCAGCAGAGGTGGTGGGGGCAAACATGGTAACAGGATTCAAGAAGGTATGGTATAGGCATAAGGAAACCTTACTGGAAAGGAAAGGGGGGTTAGAAAAGCTAGTGATCAAGCAGTGTCTACGGTGTTACAGTAGGTATGGTAAATGGGCAGATTAGGTGGGTCAAGCAGTCCTTATCTACCATTAAAGTCTATGTTTCTATGTTGTATAGTGTTTCCCTGGTGTCTAGTGTCACACCCACCCTCCGATTGCTATCCCTGTAATTGCACATTGTTTCCCTGGCATCTAGTGGCACCCCCACCCTCCAATCACCAGTCCCATATCTCTGTAATTTTCCCTGGAGTCTAGTGGCATACCCTGACCTGTGATCCCCATTGCTGTGTTTATGTAATTTTTCCTGGAGTCTAGAGGCACGCCCCTGCACTCTGATCCCTGTCCCCTATATGTTTCCCTGGTGTCTAGTGGTACCCCTGCCCTCTGATCCCCATCCCTCATTCCATGGTGTCTAGTGACACACCTGCCCCCACCCTCCAATCCCCATCCCCTATATGTTTCCCTGGTGTCTAGTGGCACCCCCACCTCAATCCCTGTCCCTACTATATTTTTCTTTTGTGTCTAGTGGAACCCGTGACCTCTGATCCCCGTCCCCATATGTTTCCCTGGTGTTTAGTGGCACCTCACTCTGATCCCAGTCCCCCTATATGTTTTCCTGGTGTCTAGTGACACTCCCAACCTCAATCGCTGTCCTGTAACCTGTAATAAAGGAGATCAACCCTATTTAAGAAAATGGTCCCTCGCTGATCTCACCCCTGCCATCCAAACATCCCACTCAGCACTCACCACCCCACACCTCCAGTACACTCCCACACACCCTCACTCATCTGAGCAGGCCACAGGGAGAAGATCCACTCTCTGGTTGAAAACACGTCTTGCTGCTGGGACCAGTAACTGCAATGTGAGAGACTAAGGTAAGTGGGGTTCAATGTATTTCAATGGGGTTTTCAACTCTGAGGCACTCCTTTGTCATTTTTGCATATTTTCACCTCACATTTTCAACATGGGGTTTTGGGACCCCACCTCATGACCAGGGACACTGGTTTACTGGGATTGAGAAAGGGCATATTCCATTTTGCACATTGTAAAAAATGGTATTGTCACCTGTGTCTGCTAAGCCAAAATCTAGTTTTTCCGGTGTTTGGTTTTGTGTGCTTTATTTAACAATTTTTAACTCTGCTGACATGCATTTTAACAATTTTGACCTCCATTATTACACATCCTTCCGTCCTTGTACCAATTTAAAGTTATTTTAGGTACAAGATGTGATGGCAGCAGCAACACTACAGTTCCCGTCCCTAAGGTGTGATGGAAGCAGCCCTACGGCCCCATCTCTCAGGTGTGATGGCAGCACCAACACAGCACTATGGCCCCATCCCTCTGGTGTGATGGCAGCAGCAGCAGCACTATGACCTGCCTCCCTCAGGTGTGACAGAAGCAGCAGCACTGTGGCTCCCATCCCTTAGGTGTGATGGCAGCAGAGCTACGTTCACCATTCCTCAGGTGTGATGGCAGTATCAGCACTGTGGTCCCCATCCCTCAGGTGGGACAGCAGCAGTACTACATTCCCCATCCACCAGTGGTAATGGCAGAAGCACTACAGCCCCCACCCCTTTGGTGTGATGGCAGTAGCAACACTTCAGTCCACATGTCTCTGGGGTGATGGCAGTAGTGACAGCACTATGATCCCCTTTCTTCAACACCCATACCCCATGTGCACAAGTTACAAATTACTTGGTCTCTTTGCTTGTTCGAACTCAGATGTGAATTAATCTGAACCATCACCACTAAGGTGGACTACCTTTGTTTTTTCCTTTCTATAATTTAACTGCCTGAATTGGATTTCTGCCTGTGACACCGCTGACCAGGGTTAGGGAACAGACTTGGGTATTCGAGGGACAGCTGGTAGATGAAGGTTTGAGTCTCCAATGACTACTCACCTTCTCCTGGGAGGGAGGGAGGTGGGTTCATGGTTCAGCATTTTCTGGCTCCTGGTGGAGGCCAGAGGCATGACAACATGTCAGCCCTCACTGCAGGAGGGAGCATGGCTGATGTCGGCTTGTGCCTTGACATCATGTGGCCTGTCACACTCCCAAGAAAATGAGAAAATACACACTGACCAGCCGAAGGACAGCCATTGGTCCCTCCATAAGCTGGAAGCCCCAGACATCTGTCCGTTCTGACCACTGCCATGCCCAGGATACACAGGAAGCTCTTTGGGGCAATTCTCCTCTCCTGGTAGCCTCCCACTCAATGAAGGGTTACTTTGGATTACCTGGTAGCACAGCAGTAAGGGGCAGTGGATGGTGGTCGGGACTCAGCTGCGGTGGTAGGGGGCCTTGGCAGGCCAGAAGGAGTGGATGGCCAGGGGGTAGGAGGAGCAGAAAAAAAACTACTTGAATTTGCTTCTTTGAAATAAAATGTCTTCACCTAAAAAATCCACAAGTGATTAGTAGAGGACCTTCAAATACGCTGAAACTTGCCCTGGGCACTTATCCCTGCCTATCTGTTCCTGAGTGTGGTCCCCTGTAGCTTACCCTATATCGTTAGCCTTGTTGACATTGTCTGTATTTTTGTTGTTTGCTCTACCTGGCAATATGTTATGTATCTTGCTCCCACATGCTGTTATCTACCTAGCTACTTGTTATGCTGGATAATCCTGTATGTTACCTTGACTATGCTTGATGCTTTGTATGTACCCTGTATCCTCCCGGGTCGCACCTTAAAATAGGCACTTAGATGTCTAGTGTGCTTACCTGGTTAACAAAAGCAAATAAATAAAAAAAATAAATGAATGGATTTATGCATCTCCCAAACATGTGAATGCTTTTTTTTTTACTTGGTGTCCATGAAAAGGGTGTCTCCCAGTTTTCATGTCTTTGTTCAGATGTGAATTGAGCATTACTCTGCCCACCAGCATCATACAGCCCCTGGGGTCTTACCTTTCTGCACGTCATTGACTGTGCTTTCAAAATCCACTGGCCAAACATAAGTACACTTAAATATTTAACATTTGCTTTTTGTTGAAGCAGTCTATCAGAAAACTTTTTTTGTCACAGAGACTGAAACAGCAGGTGAGAGAAAAGGTGCAAATGATCCAATTCACCTAAATGGGGTGCTAACTGTGAAGTCTTTTCATAAGTAGTAAGGCAGTTTCTTCTTTGTCAACATACTTTCATTCAGACTAGTTTTCATTCAAACAACTGAGGATTTTGGATGGCCCTACTGATTATAAACTTGAATAAGCTAGTTGGTAACAGTAATCCTGCATTTAGCAATCTACAACCTAGATGCTTATATGCAAAGAATACAATAAAAACCTGACTAAAATCTAAAAACAAGCTTATAAAATACACAAAATGTATGTGAACATTTATCTTTACCTATACAAAATCATTGCAGCCCTAGTAAAACTCAGGTAAATTACATGGTACCCAGACTACTATTCTATGATGTAGTAAACATATATTGGTATTTTTTTAATATTCTTTGTAAAACAGGTAAGGCCCACTAGGCAGAACTGTCTGTTTTCAGGAGTAACCTAGAAGCACTGGGGAGGTTAAGCGACTTGCTTAGTGTCACACAGTATGCAAGTGGAGGTTGTGGGAATCAAACCCAAGTCTGCTGGATGTACTCAGTTCAATCACTGTTTGTTACTCTAACCACTAGGCATGGGTGGTTAAATTGAATGGCTGATTACAACAAAGCAGTGCTGGTGATTTCCTTACGGACTCTATATGCAGCAAAGCAGAAAGAATGCAAAGCACAACAGCATCAATTTTAAGATGCTGAAATCTGGGTCGGCCTGCTGGTGCTGCGGAAGCACTATTGCTTGCAATGCCAGAGACCCAGGGTCAGAAGCGAACTCAGGTTGCTGGAGGTCTGGCCAGGGGAGTAGGATCGAGCACCTGAGGGAATGCTCTCCTCCTCCTCCTCCTCCAGGGATGGTGGGCTGCAAATCCTGCTGCTTTACCACCACCTGTGTGACCATGGGTGGTGGTGCAATGGTGCTGCAGAGTAATCAGGAGGGGAGGATGCTAGCCAGGATCTGGAGCAGTGGCATTTCTCTATGTGACTCACCTCCTTGGATCTCCTCTAGTGCTGGTGCCCTCAGGGACAGAGACCAGAAAACCAGGAACAATCACCCCACATCGGCCACTGGCAGAAGGGACCCAGGTGCCCCAGACTTCATAACCAGACTCCATGAGGGACCTACTGAGCTGGCCGACACAAACTAAGGGAATGTGGAGGGGTGACCTGGGGTCCCCCTCCCTTCCCACCTGGGGGGGTACAATCCAGGCAGAATAGGGGCACACCCACAGGAGCTCCTGAGCATTACCTGGGGGTGAAGCTAGATGGTACCCAGCCTAGGGATCTCTGAAAAGTGGAGACTGATGCTGTGAGAAGGGGACATAGAAAGAGAAAATAAAACAAATTTAAAAAAGATGCTGAAATCTTAGAGATTCTGTGCAGTGACATGCAATTTCTGTGAGGCACTGGTACAAGAATTCAAAATCCGCAAACCAGGCAGGATTCCGTGATTGTTCCCGGTGTTACCGGTAAAAATGGAAAACTAGGGTCCCTGCTCATGACCAGTGGTGGTGGAATTATGCAGATCAAGCTCAAAAGGCAATTTTGTGGTCACTTGGTGAAACTACCTTTTGGGCAAGATTTGACAATTTTCACCACCATTGCACATGATG
The DNA here is from genome assembly GCA_016271365.2 of Neoceratodus forsteri. Taxonomy (NCBI): domain Eukaryota; kingdom Metazoa; phylum Chordata; order Ceratodontiformes; family Ceratodontidae; genus Neoceratodus; species Neoceratodus forsteri. The sequence continues at coordinate 106,917,382 of CM057450.1, read as the reverse complement.
TGGAGTCATATGAAGGCTATGTTAAAAATTTGGGGTCAAAATATGTAAAAATTACAAAGTTACGAACATACATTGAAATTATTCTACACTTGCTTATAACTTTGACAATTTTAAATATTTTGACCCCAAATTATCAACATAGACCTTTTTCACACCACCTTATGTGTGTGACAGTTGTCATTTTTCAAATCCTGACCAAAAGTGTTTTTGCACCTGTGGTGCGGAATGATATTTTGGTGGTGCAGAATCATATTTTGGCAGGGATTTGAAAATGTTCACCTATGGGGTTCATGAGGTGGGGTAATAAGAAGGCTATGCTGAAAATTTGGTGTACACATACAGTAAAATGTCCAGATTATGACTGAACATTGAAGTATTTCAGCATTCACTCACAGCTTTGCTAAGTTTCAATATTTTTACTCCAAACTTTCAACATATACATTTTTCCACTCCACCTCATAAATGTGAAAGGTGTCTTTTTTTAAATCCTGGAACAGATGTCTTTTCACACTTCAGGTTCAAAATGACATTTTGGACAATATACTATAAATGCTACATGTCATGTTTATAAGAGCAGTCATAAAATGACTATCTTGAAAATTTGGGGTCAAAATAAAAATAAAAAGTGAATGTGTGAAGAGTGAATGTGTGAAGAGTGAATGTCTGAAGACTTTATGTGTGAAGAGTGAATGTGTACTGAATGTGTGAAGAGTGATGTGTAACGAGTGAATGTGCCAGTGTGACAGGCCCTGTATTTCTGTAGGTGGATGGAGGCTTCCCATAGTGCACAGCCTAAAGGGCCCTGCACATCTGCTTCTGTTCATGCATCGATGAAATCTTCAGCTTCCCTCGAGTCTGAAGCACCCTCTCACTTATTACGCCTGCATCAATACCATCATTTTGCAGCCATATTGGCTCTGACCAGTTTGTTATGTTTTGCTCTGGGGAGCAAAAAGGGTTAATTAAACCCATGTTCTGAACAGTGGAATTTTAAGGCTAAAGAAGATTTCCTTCCTCAAAATACCATGTAGTGCCATAGAAATATAGACATCTATGGCAGAGAACTGCCAAACTGCCTGATCAATCTGCCCAGCCCTACCTACAATTAGGTGTAATGGTCCTAGTGGTCACTCATTCCTTTATCTCCCTTCTCTTCCCCTGCTACCTTTACACGTCCCATATATTTGTTCCACTCATATCTGAATCCTTCTGCTGATTTAGTACAGACAAGGATATACCCTTGGTAAACAGTAATTTTGTTGGCTTACCTTGAAGGCCTGTACTGTTTTCATGTTCACCATCTCTGCTGACAGACAGGGTGCCTCTCAACATTGCCTCTGAATTTAGCACCTCTGAGCTTCAGGACATGCCTCTGAATCCTGTTAGAGGACACCAGAGCAAACATCTCTGTCTGTTCTATCTTGCTGATACCCTTCCGTACATGAGACATTGAGGTCATGTCCCCTCCCAGCTTCCTTTTCTCCAAGGTGAACATGCTAAGATCAGGGGCGTCACCAGGGGTACAAAGTTGGGAGGGGGCTAATGCCCCTCAGTCAAAATCCTAACAAAGGTAGGTCTGGGGGCATGCCCCCCTGGAAAATTTTGAAATGTCTGCCTTCAAATGGTGGCTTTTCCTGTATTTTAATAGTAAAAAATATGTTTGAGAAGCCTGGTTATCATGACATCTATTTAATGGTACATGTGGAACAATTTGATTACTGGACCACCGAGGACAGGTTACAGGACCCCAGAGCAAATAAGAAACCAGAACAGCCAGGCACCATTATCCCAGCAGATCAATGCCTCTCTGAGACCTGTGTCTAAAATGATGGCAGCCATGTTGCTATGGTATACTTTACCTGTACTCCCACATGAACTTTACAATAAAAGAAAAAAAATGAGCTCACATTGATCCAGCAAGACAAATCCCAACATTGGTACACATTTGTAACACCATCAGGGCTAAACTGTGTATCATAAAATATTTTTTAGCCAAATTTCTATAGGTCTTAACTCCTGCAATCTCAACTGCATCTCCATTCACCACTGTGTTTCACTCTGACCCCCTACTCCAACCCAGACCCATACAAACAGTAAAAGCTGATTACCACAAAGCTAAATTTTTTTAATGTTTGGCCCTTTTTTCAGAGCAATTTAGATAATGATTTGCCACACCATATCATCTCTGTGAGCCCTAATCTCCTTTTCCCCCTTCCCCGGTATCCTCTCATGGATCCCACTCTTCTGTGACTCAGTGCCCGGTGTTTGCTCTGTACTGCAGGCCCCATGTATGAACAAGAAACTTTGGACAATCATTACCCAATCCATTGATTAATACCCTACCCATGACATAAATGGTTAAAACAATAAACACTTGCCCCCAAAGTAAAAGACTGCATACCTTTGTTTTGCCCGGCACTGATGAACATCCTTCTTGCTTCCTCTGAGCCCCAACTCTCCCTTCCAATCTGCAAGCAAAAGTCAGTCATCTACAAACTCCAGCACTGGTTGTTTGTGATTGTGACTACAACTGATAGCGAAGAACCTCACTGGTGCCAATATCACCCAATTTTTGTCCCCTCCCAATCTCCCATATCAAGGCAGATGTTGGCAATACCCTGGGTGCTCCCATCCACACACCAGACACCTTGGAGTTGCGCTGATGACATGAGGCAGGAGTCCTTGCTCATGTCATCAGCGCAGGGTGCAAGGAGCAAGCCCTCCACACTGCTCAGTGCTCATGGGCACAGACCCACTTCCCTTCCTTCAGTGCTGCTGACTAAACTGCATGACTGTCTGAGTCTGACAGTTGAGCCTTGTTCTAGAACTTCTGTTCACACAATATTTTGTTGTCTTGTTGTCCCCCGGCCCTCGCCCAAGCCACAGTACCTACCTGCCAGCCAGTGCCACTGAAATTCCCCATGTGAGCTGAGCTCTCTCTTCATCTCTGAGTCCCGACTCTCCAACCAATCCTCTCTTCTCCCCTCCTCTCCTCTCCTCTCCTCTCCTCTCTCTCTCTCTCTCTGTTTCCCTCTCTCCTCCCTGGCCAGTGTCTGGTGGGGTCTGATCGACCATTTTTCACAATCATACAGAATGGATTTGGTCACTCAGCTGCTGCACGCCTGCACTCACTGCCATAGTTCTCCAGACATCTTCTAATGTGTTCTCTCCGTCCTCCTCCGAGCCCAGACTGTGGTGCTGCACGTTCAATAAAATTAATTATGAAAAAATAAAACGCATTAGGGCTCACTCTGCTGCCTCGCTTGCTATTGGCTGGCTCACTCAGTCTCGACCTTTTGTTTTTTTCTCCATTGGACTTCATCACTAGTAAACCCAGTCCCAGTCAGGAGCATTAAAAGTCCAACAGAGAAAAAACAAAAGTGTGCTCCAAGTGGTGGCGCTGTGAAGCATGCAACAGACACAATCAAAAAAACAAAATGTCTGGCTAAGTTATTGCAGCAGAAACAAGTAGATGCAGCTGCAGAATTTAAACGGAAACAGTATTTGTTTATTTTTTCACTGAAAATGATTGGGGGGGCTTTAACTTAGATTGGGGGGCTGTAACCTCTCCAAAATCAACGTGGTGATGCCACTGGCTAAGATCCATTACACTCTCCTTATAGCTCTTACCCTCCCAAAAAAAAACTCTTGATCATTTTGCTGGTTCTGCTCTGTAGCTTCTCAATCACCTCAGTGTCTTTTTTGTATTGAAGAGCTCAGAGCTGCATACCATACTTCAAAAGGGGGTCTGACCAGGGCCTTGTAAAGTGGCAAGATTACTTCTCCTGTCATGCTGATCATGTTCACACCCTTTTATTCCACCCCAGCATTCTGCTGACCTCATGATAGGAGTAGCTCACGGCTTGCCATGCTTCAGCTCCTTGCTTATTATGGCTACCAGGTCCATTTCCTCCAACACTGCAACAATGGAAGTCCCACACAGTGTGAAGGTCCTCTGTTTTCCCTCCCCAAGTGAAACAATTTACATTTGGCTACATTGACTCTGACTGTTGGAGTCCAACAAATCAGGTTGTCCTGTAGATAGTCCCCTTCTCAATGGAGTTTATCACCCACATCAGCTCAGTACCATTAATAAAGTTGTGGCAAAAATCCTAGCTGTGAAAAAGCAAATTGCCAACTTCATGAAATGTGGAACTCACCATTTTTTTCTGTTCTTCACACACTTAGCTGGAAGTGAAATTCAGAAATCTCACAGTGCTCCTACCTCACATTAACAAATGTGCTAGTCAGCTAATTAAATTGTGTCAGGACAACAATTCTTTCACCCACTTGGAGAGCCTATTTGTCTGACATAGCACAACTTTATACTGTTTCTCACTGCTTCCAGAACCCCCGCTGCTCTCAGTATGAGTGGATGGAGTGGCAGCAACAGTGAGCAAAATTGTAGTCATAGTATATGAGACAGACAGGCATGCTTAGCTGGTTAAATAATTGCCTTTTCCATGGCAGCTGTGCACTTGGTGAGCTTTGCAGTTTTGGAATGGGTCATTGGGTATGTAAGAGCCACTAGGTAGAAGATGCATGAGGATTTTTATGAGGGAGAAGGTAGTGTGCTTCCACCTGGTGGGGGATAAATATGGGGTACGGTTGGTAAGTGCAGCCAGGGGTAGGTGGGATGGGGTATAAATACTTGGGGAAACAGTAATGTAAAGAATCTGTGTGAGGTATAGGGTTTAAAACCTTGGGGCAGGGTGGGTAGTCAAGTTCTTGATTTGTACTGGACATTTGCCATGACAGCAGTGTATATGTAGGGTGGGTACAAGAAGCTGTGTTGGGGGTTGTAGACTAGTTTTAGAAAATAATAAGGTAGCTGTAAACAGCTAGGGTTAAACACATTGGGGTAAAGCAGGTATGAGCAACCAGGTAAGGGGTGGGGTTTAAACAAATTATAAGATGTAAATGAGCAGATTTGCATAATGTAGCAGATGATGTAGACAGTCCATAAAAGTAGCTGGAATCTAAGTGCTCAATGATGCACTGATTTTTTCTATTTTTTCAAGGAGGAGTCTCTACCCAGACTTCACTAGACTTTGATTTCTGTACTGATGGTTGTATGTGGCCATACAGTTAGAAAACACCTTGTGACTCCCCTTGTTCAAAAGGCTGTACTTGTCCATGTCACCAGTATTTGGTTTTTGTTTGTGCAGGTGATATTATTTGTATGTGGTGCAGTTTCTTGGAGTGTGCAGGTTTATTTTTTTTTGAAAGACTAAATAGGAGTGCAGCTCCTGACCACTGCAGGCAAGTGCAAAACACTGAAGGGCAAATTATACAAAAAAATTGAAGTGCTCCATCATTGATACCAACATAACTAGTAGGGCCCTGGTAGCATCATGCATGGATCACATCTAGACAGCCAGCCTTAATGTTACTGAAATATAAATGCTAAAGAGGCTACTGAAATTGAAGAATATAACAAAGAATTGAACATTGAACAACTGTTGGTTAAGCCCACCAACGAAGGAAAAAATAATACTAGGAGTTTGCTACAGATCCCCTTCCCGTACAACATACATCAAAACCTTGAATTTCTCAACATACTGTATTTAAAAAAGAAGATATGGGAAATAGAATTATAATAATGGGAGATTTTAATTTTTCTAATATAAACTGGGCACAAAAAGGGTAGTACACAAACGGAAGCAAATTTTATTGAAATAACAGAGGACCTTAGCATGGAGCAACATGTATGGGCCAGCACTAGAGGAGCTAATCTATTAGATTTAGTATTGAGTAATATGGAAAATGAATTAATAGAATGTAGGGTCTGGGAACCTCTAGGTGGCAATGATCATAACATGATACAGTTTTGGATCAATAATGAAAGGGAGAAGCAAACAGGAGTAACTAAGATAAGATGTTATAACAAGGCAAAGTACACCTTAATCAAAAATAAATTAATTCAATTGTGCTTACTCAACTGGATGAGATGTATGCTTATGTGACTTCTGTACATTGTGGCTGTTTGCCTCTCTATCCATGGGATACACCACCCTGTAGGGGTATGATGCAAAGAACCCTAGAAGAGGGTTCCCCCCATAGGTGCCACGGGTAATTCCCTTGGCTAAAGATACAGTAGCTTAGGAAGAAGCCCCTGGGAAAGAGAGATGAGCTGCTGGAGGAGGAGGGGTGGATGGTGGGGCAATGAAGAGATGAATCCTGGAACTGTCCAGGAGAAGTGGCCTTTTAAGGCCTGATGGGGGAGTTATGCAGTTGCTCCACTCATTGAACCTCAGGCTTAAAGCCTTCCCATTCAATTGTGCTTATGCAACGGGATGAGATGTATGCTTATGTGACTTCGATACATTGTGGCTGCTTGCCTCTATCCATGGGATATACCACCCTGTAGGGGTTTGACACTAGGAACCCTAGAGGAGGAACCCCCCCCATAGGTGCTGCAGGAAATTCCCTTGGCAAAAGGTAGCTTAGGAAGAAGCCCAAAAATAATACCCAAAAGGGTGTCAAACATTGAAGAGGTGAGAAATCAGAAGATATCTAGACTGGAAACAGAGGTGACAGACATTGATAGGAAATACTGGAGAAGAACAAGAAAAGGCGAGGCCAATGAACAAAAGGAAATCTAACAAGATACAGAAGGGCAGACTTCCTAAGGAGAAAGGGAACAGCTGGGGCCACCATCCAACTCCATCCAACAGCAGAACCTAACTAAAGATCCTATGAAAGCACTAACCCTGACTAATATTATGACCATTGGCATGGAGGAGAGGAAAAAAATCCTGTGAGGAGGAAACCTCTGGGGATCCAAGGCCTAGGTTGCCTTCCTTCCAGGCTGAAGGATGTTTTGATTAGAGATGGCTCCGCTACAGCAATTTAAAGTAGAGATCGAGGAAGGAGGAAAAAGTCCACATTTTAGAGGAAGCTCTCGCTCTGTACTTCTAAATGGACAGCTGTCAAGGGATGTGCACGGTGTCTATAACTAGACGCTCAAAAACAAGAGAGGAAGTATGACGATGGAAAGAAGCCTTGAAGGCCTGAATGGTTTAAGGTGAGAAATGAAATGAAATGAACGATGAATGATGATAGAGAGAAGTCTGCCAGCACCTAGCAAAGGGGAAATAGACATGAAGGCATGTCTTCAAGTGGAGAGTAGGTCGAGTCACGGTAGCATGGACTTGAGAGGGTTATGCTCAAGTAGTCGATTTGATGGAACAGACCCACATAGAGGTCGGATGAGCAAGGGATACCCAGATGTGGGCATGAGAAGACTGATGGTGATAATAACCACAGGAGTGCAGCAGTTCAATGAGGTAGCATAGGACCCAATGAGAGGTATGCTCGATTAAGCAATGTAAATAAGTAGACCCTGAGGTCAGACTGAGTGAAGGAGAACTGGAGTCAGGCAGGTAAGAAAGGTGGTGGAGTAGGACAGCTATATGGTAGCAAAGGTAGGGGGAGTCAGACTAGAAATAGGAGCTATGAGGCTACCGAAGGTCTCACACAGGGATCTGCAGTCTCTGGGGTCCTCCAGTTGGCCTTGACTATAAGTGAATCAAGATCGCAGAGTAGCAGCAGAGAGGCAAGGGCTGAGTAAGAATAGGAGCTTCTAGAGAGTGTGGTCTGATTATAGTATAACTGCTGCAGATAGGAGGGATCAAAGAATCCAGCGTAGAAAGGAACAATGAGCGATGAAAAGGAGCTGCCAGAGATCACTTGAGTTGGCTGAATGGTTCTCATGGGAGACATCCATTCTAGGGGAAGAGTGAGCCATGGACTGCAAATTTGCTTAGAGAGGACAAGCAGGAGCAGCGAGGGAACTGCGCGACAGCACCAGAGAGGGGGACTGGGTGATGTGGTGGACCCAGAAGTGAGAGGCAGGCAGAGGGACAGATGGGCCAGAGAAGGAGATGGCCATGCAGAAGCCAGAGACAGCTGCAAGAAATTATACCAGGGCAGAACAAGCACTCACTGAATGAAGGGGAAGCCAAAGGAAGGAAGGGAAAGCTGTTTCATGACAGGTACAAGAGTGGCAGATGAAAAAAGCAGGGAGCTATGGAGGAGAAATGACTGACTGACTGACTGACAGAAAGCAGGGGAGAATGCGAGGGCCCCACACTGAATAGCAGTGAACCGGCAAGCTGGGAACAGGAAGCTAAGGAAGAGCAGGAAGGGCTGAATCGGGATGAGGAGGGGAGACCAGAAGTGGTGAGGAAGCTGTGCGGCAGCATGAAGGAGTGAACAAGGGAAGACACGGGCAGCATAGCAAACCAAGCTGCCCGGGGGGGGCAGCTGGCAACGAGAACTGAGGGGCGGAGGGTTGAAACCAAAAGTCAGGAACGGAGACACGAGGGGAAGGAAAGAAACAAAATACATACCAAGAACGAGCGGATGACAGGGAAACAGGCGGGCAGAGACGTAGGGGAAAACAAAACCAAATCAGAGCTAAGAAAGGTGGCGCCTCTGGCCACAACAAAGAGACAAATCCTGGAACTGTCCAGGAGGAGTGGCTTTTTAAGGCCTGATGGGGGAGTGACTTAGTTGCTCCGCCCATTGAACCTCAGGCTAAAGCCTTCGCATTAAATTAAGAAACTGGGAATGGGAGACAGAATTTAGGGGACAGGACCTTGATTCAGTGTGGACAATACTAAAGTCTAAGCTTCAACTATGTATCAATGATCACATACCAGAAATGAACAAGTATAATGTAAGTGAAGGATGCCAGTGTGGCTCACAAGAAAGATAAAGAAATTAATAAAAATAAATAGGGCCTACAAATACACCAACAATAAAAATACACCTAAATTGTGGGAAACTTACAAAACACAAGTGAATGAATGAATGTAAAAACCAAAAAAAAATCTCTAAAAGAGAAGAGGAATATAAATTGGCAACAAGAATTAGGGATAACAAAAATTCACGTTATCATTTCATAAACAGTTTAAAAAAACAGCAAAGTACAGATTGGACCAATAATGAAAAATAATCAACAGATTACAAAGTTACAATATGACAGAAATTTCCAATTAATTATTTTTAATTGTATATCAGACCAGGGTGGATGTAGGTGAAAAGAACAAAGTTGCTGAAGAAATAAACTGTCTGAACATTTCAGTGGTACAAGTAAAAATGAAATTAGACAATCTTAACCCCAATAAATCCCCTGGTTCTGATGGACTGCACTCAATGCTGTTAAAAGAACTGTTAGAGGAAATAGCAGGGCCACTAGCCATGATTTTTCAAAAATCAGTAGATGAGGGAAGAGTAGGTTCAGAATGGAGAGAGGCAACTATTATTCCTATCATTAAGGAACAATCAAGGTCGTGCCTGAAAATATGCATACTATTGTCTAGTGCACCTACCCGGTTATTAACCCCCAAAAAAAAAATATGTAAACAAATAAAAATAAATAAATAATTAAATAAAATAAAAGGTCAAATTATAATAACTACACACCAGTAAGTCTGACATCAACTGTTGGCAAAATTCTTGAAGGCAAGGTTAAAGAAGAGATAGAAAATCATGTTAAGGAAATGGGTAAGATCTAACACAGCATGGATTCAAAGAGAAAAGATCTTGTCAGACAAACCTGCTTCATTTATTTTAACCAATGAGTAAGGCATTGGATGGGGGCATGTCAATGGATGCTTTGTACCTGGATTACTTCAAGTCATTCAATACAGTGCCAATCTGAATTAACTCAGTTTTGCCTTGGTGGCTATTTTATATCAAGGTTAACTAGTGGAAAGCATGGATTTCCAAACACATTCCAGGTAGTAAAGAGTTAATGAAAAATTAAAAGGAGAGGGAAATAAGCAAGCAATAAGACACAGGGGTGTGTGCATTAGACATTTCTTATGCATGGTCAGGGGCGCAGTGAGGCACGAGGCCGCAGGCTGAATGCCTTCAGCCCCTGGCCATGCATTAGAAATATCTAATGCACACCCCTGGGGTGTCTTATTGTACTTATAAAATGGGACTTTGTATATTGCATGCAGGCAAAAGTGATAATTTTTAAGTGTAAATAGAAACAAATTTAAATGTTTACTATCTTTCGATGTAAAATAGTTCCTCTGCCTGCAGTAAATTGTTGAATGTTTTGGGCCCCTAGGACTATTGTCCCTTTTTGGCCACTGTAATTGAATATGGTTGCTATGGTAAGTGCCCTCCCCCACAGTCTTGACTCCCACCACCCCCTCTCCCCCACACGTGGTAATACTGAGATACACAGCAGCATATCTGCGCATACTTTTATCGTATTTATTTACACTTGTGTGGTAATTTCCAGTGAAGATGCAGCCAGTATGGTGTGAGCAAGTGTGTGTGCCAGTCAGGTGAAGCAGAAGATATGGGAACAGTATTTTGCCAGTAAGTGATTTTAAAACAAACATAAAGAAAACTTTTTCCAGCTTCTGTCTGCTGCTTCATCTGTTTAATCTGTAGCTGCAATACTGTCTTTTAAGACTGCTTCATCTGCCTGTAATGACTGCGGGAGGGGGAGCAAGCAGAAGACTGTTTGAGGAAGGAAGGGACAGTGAGTGTCTGAACGCTCAGTGTGTAAGAAAAAAATGACATCAAAAAAGCATCTCCCTGTAAGATAAGATACGCTGAGTTGTTCGTTGTGAAAGTTTGGTTAGGCAATGTACAGTACGGAGGGTAGAGGTTTACAGGGTTTGGACAGCTTGCTGGCTAAGGGCAAAGAAATAAATGGTGGTGATTCAAAATATGAACATTCGATTTGGCTCAGGTATACCTTACTTTTTAACTGTGGCTGTAGTTACCTGAACTTGTTAGTAGCCATGCATTAGACGTTTCTAGTGCACGGTTACTACAGTAACCAATCAAAATAAAGGATTTTCCTTGCCCATTTTATAAATAAGAATATTGTGAGTTGATTAACTTCCGAGTTAAGTATGCAGAAACAAAGGGTGTGTATTAAAGGATCCTTTTTACAATGGGGTAGAGTGACAAGTGGGCTGCCACAGGGCTGGGTACTGGGACCTACCCTGTTGAATATCTTTGTCTCATCGATGCGATGTAATGGCATAGCTTGGTTAAACAAGTTTGTGGATGATACTAAGATGGGGTCTATCACTGATAACAATAAGGCGATAGAAATGTTCAATAAGAAATAACTAATCTTGAAGCCTGGGTAACCTTCTATAAGCTACAAGTTTTAGGTTTCACTGAAATGTGGCTTAAACCACACATATCCGATGTTACTTATCAGCTCCCTGGCTACTCCCTATGGCACCTTGATCAGCCTGGGAAAAAGAAGGATGGTGGCATTGCTGTCTACATCAGAGAACCCCAAACAGCCACCATTGTTCTCTCATCGGACTCTGACTCCCCTTGTAAATGGCTCATCGCTGAACTAATCCTGGATTCTTCCAGGTCCTTGTACCTTGGTTGTTGCTATAACCTCCCAAACAGAGGCACACCTGGCCTAGTGAATCACCTTTTTGGGCTAGGCAATCTCTGTCCATCCAGGGACACCATTCTCCTGGGTGGCTTTAATTTAAATTGGTTAAGCACCCAAAAACTTGACTATGCCAATCTTCTTAAACAGCACAACTTGGTGCAAGTCATCACTATCCCCACCAGGCGCAATGCCCAAACCCTAAATCACTCGCTTCTATATTGGGTGGCAGCAAATACGGAGGGCAAGGCACTTCAGGCAGGAACCTTGTCTGACTCCATTAGCAACCACTCCTCTACTTATATTCTCTGGTGCACCAAAACTAAGCGTCCTCCCCCCAAATACCTGTCCTTACATCATTTCAACAACCCCAATTCCATTGGGTCTAGTACGATCGCACGACATTGATCTTACCGAAGTGCACAAGACCGATTTTTTTTTCCCAATTACACATTTCCCATTCATTGCATTTTACTGACTCTGCTTTTCCCGTCACTGTGACAAGACATGACAGCTTGCATATGCTGTCAGTGTGCCAGGTGCCATTGCAGAATTAATTGCTCAGCCGTTCATCTTATCGGCTGATAGGCTGATCAGCTGATAGGCAGGTAAGTTTAATTGCATGCGTAAAAGACGGACAGACAGTCTTACTGCTTTTTCTGCCCTTGTTGCATTTTACTGACTGGTTTTTCAATCACTCTCATTCTTGTAAACAAAGACATGACAGCTTAGATATGCTGTCAGTGTACCAGGTGCCGTTGCAGAGTTAATTGTTCAACTGATCATTGGATCAGCTGATAGGCTGATAGGCAGGTAAGCTTAATTGCATGGTGCATAAAAGACAGTCTGATTTTTTTCCCATAGCAAAACACAATGGCAGAATCCTCATCGTCCATTGTTGAACCTCAAGTATGAGAAAATAAATCAGGGACTGCCAAAATCTCCTCTAAAGAAACAGTACGCCAAAAGGGAGGAAAAGATTAGCAATGTTGTAGAAGACATTGATGCAAGACCCCCAAAAGACTTCATTTGTGGAATAGCACACAATATGGTGCCGTGTCATTATTTTGAAGTCCGTATTTTATGCCAATAGCAAGCATCGACGTTTTAAAGTTCATAAATAAAGAACTGCATTTATTTTAACTGGGAGTTTACTGGAGCATGATACTGACAACTGTATTTTGACCTATCAACCTGCGTTCAAAACATGATGACGTGGTGATGTTGATCTGTAACCCAAATGAGAGTATGTGGAGATGTTGAACTGTGATACGAACACAGCCCGAACATTGGGATGGTAAGTGATAAATCATTGCTAGCTAATTATATTATGACTGTGATTATGATGTCAGATTTCGGGCAAATAAATTGCAGGAATACTGATGTCGGGAAGTGTAAAGTCAGGCAATGTTATGAGTCGGGATAAAACTGTCAGCATAATTTGTGTCGGGTAGTGTCATGTCGGGCAATGGTATTGATCCCATTCCATTAACCTCCTACATGGTGTAAACGCAGTAAACTGGTCAGCTCTTTACTCAGTGACTAATGAGTCTGCGGCAGTGAGCTTCTTCACTGATGCCCTCACTAGGATTCAGGATAGGTACTTCCTGCTCACTACAAGAAGGGTGAGAGGTGGCTGCACTAGATGAATGACAAAGGAGCTCTTGGCCCTCATGAAAGAACAGGGTTCCAAATACGTCACCTTCAAACAGTCGCCCACTCCTGGCTTTTGGAATGAATATAGGAGACTGTGTAATAAATGCAAGCAGTCTGCCCAGTCTCAAAAATGCAACCACTACCAGAGACTCCACACAGGAAACTTTGCAAATCCTCAACATTTCTGGAGCACCTTTGGCTCCCTTCTTACTCCTCGATCCCATAGCCCCACACTCAACCTAAACTTCCCTACTGGCTCTCTGACAGATCTGTTGGAGGTTGCCCAGGAATTTAATATAAAGTTTACTGACCTCTTTGCCCACCTATGCAAACTCCTCCCACAGAAACCCCCAACTCCTGGAGTTTGTGCTAGCGACCTACCCCTTCCATTGTCTCCCTCCGTTGCAACCCCGCCTTTCTACTTCAGTGTTCTGCCAGTCTATTACTGGTCTCGGTATAACACCGAGATGTGCACGTTCGCAAATTGAGCATGTAGAAGCTACGACTATACATTAAACTAATGGACAGACCCGCAGCTGCTCCCTGCATGAAACGTCATTCTCAGGACAGCCGCGGGTGGTTATGGGAGCTCCACTCATGCCGTGTTATTTGAAATGCTAACAGAGAGGCAGGCAGGATCAACCAGATAAAATGTAAAATTAAAAGAATCACTAGATAATGAAAAATTGCCTATTTTTGGTAAGAGCTAATTGGGTCCTGCCTCACACTGAAGTGGGCCCCATTCCTATGTGAACATTTCTCTTTAAGTACCTAGGAGTGGTCTTGGATAGCACCCTTTCATTTTGAGCCCCATGTCACACATGTGATTAAGACTATTTGCTTATTTTTTTGTTTATTGTGATCTCAGATTAACACCTTTTGAGAACAAGCTCATTACATAGGTTCCACGTCAGAGTTAGACAAACAGTATAAACATAAGTGATTGCTGTTAAGCAGCAACAATTAAATACAAAGTAAACTATACATACAAGGTTAAACTTAGGCAAGTAAGGTAACAAGACATCAAGTGGACATTATACAATGTATGTAAAAATACAATTAGAAGCAAGAGAGTGAGGGGTAGTAAAGGTAACAGATAAGACAGGCTAAGACCTACATAATAGATAGTAAGATTTACATAGGAGAGGGAGAATACATTTTTTCTTATTTATTTATTTATTTATTTAACACATCGGAAAGACCTTTGAGCCAAGGGCTCTTTTACAGAGGTTCCACGACAAGTAACAAGAATAACAAATTACAATGGTTTCAGTAAGTAGTACAACATGAGGAAAGTAATTACATAAACAAAAGAATAATATGGCAAGATAAATATTGTGTCAAGTGCAGCCAGTGGCCTTGTCTGAAGAGGGGTGAAAGGGATTACAAGGAGAGAAGGACAGGGGGTGAATTGGTGGGGGTAGAAGGAGCAAAATAAGAGCAAGGAGGGAGCTGCCACAATGACGCTTATGCAGGAAAAGACCCACAGGGATGGGGGGGTAGAGGGAGAGAACAAGATGAGGAAACAGAGAGGAGGGAGGGAGGGAAGTGGGAGTGGTGGGGTAGGGGAAAGGGGGATGAGGTAGAATGAAAAGAGGGCAGGAATGGGGATGGGAAAAGGATGAAGAAAGGAAGTGCTGTAAGTGGAATAGCACAGCAACAGGGCAGAGCCAGAGAGGCTTCATCATAAGGGGTAGGGGAAGCGGATATATGTACAAGTTGTGGAAACAGGTCCAGGTGGCAGACAACTTTAGGGATGAAAATTGGGGGAAGATATAGGGAGGATTGGAGGGAGATATATTAGAGGAGTGGATAACTAGGGGAAACTTGCTTACCTCAGAGGATGGATCTATTATTCTGACTTTGTGATTTTCTACTACCCTAGTCTTATAAGCTGCTAGCTCATGGTCTACTTTCTACAGTTTTGAACTATGGACTATCAGTTTGCACTAGGGCTAGTGAAAGGATGCTGTCTAGGTTAGGGTCCCCATTAACGACATATGCTGTTTTATAATAAATCTTTCCAGGATGACTGCACAGCTGTTGTTTATATCAGGATATAGGCTGACTATCTCTTGAAGATAGGAGTAACCTGCGTTTGGGAGTATTGATTCATAAAGCCATGCTGGGGCAACTCCCACCATATGTCTCCTCCTTATTCCATAGGGCCCAGAACTTTCAAGGCACCAGGTCTCGGAACAGAGGGCTCTTTAAAAAAAACCCTCCTCTTCAAAAAGACTACTGGGCACAGTTCACTTTTGTTTAAAGCCCCAACCTTCATTAATTCTTCGCCAAACAATATTGTTAAATATTCAAGGCAGGGCACTTTTAATATTAGACTTAAGAAATGGTTACTTTGTAGGAATATCTGCACATGTTACTGAACTAAATGCCTTTGTACTATTTGTTTGTGTATTTAATGTATTCTTTATTGGGTTTGTATGAAGTCTGTACTTGTTGCAAGTGAAAACAGGCAAAGCGCTCATCTGCTCACAAGTATGAAACAAACTCTAGCCAGAGCCGATAGGGCTGTGAAGAGCTACCAAATGACAAAAGTTACACATGTGCGTAGAAATTATTCAATGCCCGAGTGTAACTTGGCCATTTTTTGGAAGTGTTGCATCAAATTTTCAACATGGCCTTTTTGGGACCCCTCCTCATGAACAGTCCAGTGTCATTTTGTTCACTTGTCCTGAAAGGTGATTTCACAGAGCAAACATGCTATTCTGTGCCACAGTGCGAAAACACATTTTGGGCAGGTTGAGGAAAATGACAGCTATACTGTTTTGAAGGAGGTGTGCAAAAATGGCAATGTTGAAAATGTGGAGTGAAAATATTAAAAACTGGTAAAGTTAGGAGTGTGCATAGAAACTGCTCAATGCATGCTCATAATGCAGTCATTTTTTGGAATTTTCTTCACCGGATTTGCAACATGGGCTTTTTGGGACCCCACCTCATGAACAGTGGCACTGTCATTTCGTTACTAGTTCTCCAAAAGCTGATTCCATGCAGTGACCATGAAATCACCTTTTGTGACAGAGTAACAACATGACAGGGACAGTTTTCATGAGGTGGGGTCCCAAGATCCTCATGTTGAAAAGTGGGGCAAAAAATTCCCCAAAATGGCTGATTTATTAGCATAAGTTGAAAACCCCATTGAATGGCATTATAGCATGTTTACCTTTGATTCTTCATTTGGTTGTTCGGCTTTGAAGAGTGCAGATGTGTCCTGGTCCAGAGAAGAAGACAGTGACAACCTCTGGAGGTGAGTATGGGGTAAGCGGGGTTGTGTGGGGAGATGGGTGCTCAGTGGGAGGGTGGGGATGGGAGAGGGGAACTGGAGCGATGATGAGGGACCATTTTCTTTTTTCCAGAAAAACAAAAAAAAGAAAACAATTGAGCATACTGGGATGGGCTCCTGGTGTGCCACATGGCTGGGGGGATTTGTTCATGATGCTGACATGTGGATTGGGCACCCCAATGTTGGCTGGAGAAGACAAAAAAACACTGTTAGACACACTGGAGTGGGCTCCCAGTGTGCCGCATGAGTGTGTGTGTGTGTGGGGGGGGTTGTCACATAATGCCGACATGGGGATTGGGCACCCTGATATCAACAGGTAAAAGGAAAATGTTTGGGCACACTGGGGTGGGCTCCCAGTGTGCCACATGAGTTGGGGGGCCACAGAATGCCACAGAGTTGGCAGCAGGCCAACATGGGGATTGGGCTCCCCGATGTCGGCGGGTAAAAGGAAAATCTTTAGGCACATGCTACAGAGCTGGTGGCGGCAATGCAACTGCACATGCGTGACACTCACATATGCACAGTTGCGGTGAATGTCATTGCGTCATTCACATGACGGTGCCAGCAGAACTGCACATGCGCATGAGTTGCGCATCCGCAGTTCATGCCATGGAATATGGAAGTAACAGCCGAAATAGTGTGCCTGTTATTCCGTAATGGCTGATCGTGGTGGAGGGTTTTAATCTCCATTGGACTTTTGAAGGATATTTCCAAAAGTCCAACAGAAGGTTCCATGATCGCCCAGTTTTAGAGCTACTGAGCGATCCCAATAGCGCTGTAGGCTCCGCCCACAGCCCTATAAATAAATTAATCCCCCTACACCCAGAACTGACCTACCATCACAAATATGGTTGCCAACTTTATTTACTAAAAACCTTCAACTAAGCCCTAAAAATAGAACTGTTATTTGTTGGAGTAAAAAGGGAGTTCAGTATGTTTGTCCTGGCATTAATTTGAAATCATGTGCCTTCAGTTTTATTTAAAAAAAAATATAAAAAAGTGGGGCCCCATCCTCTGCAGCACAAATGTGGTGCAAAGTGACCACAATGTGTTTTTTTCTATTGCTAAGTGATTGTGAATGCTTTGCCCCAGAAAATGACATACTGTACACAGTAGGGTTCATTATCAGTACAACATTGTAACTGCAGCAAGGATTCAGACAAGTGCAATTGCAGTCACAAAGGTGGTCGTGCATTTGCAAATACGTATAAACTATCCCTCCAACTGTCACACATGCTTTACACAACTTTAGTTTGTACACTAACAAGAAAAAGTCAATCCTAGCATTTCAGAACAAAACTGGCACTACAAACCCAAATGCAAACAGTTAAAGGTCCATGATCCCCAATTAAACACATGTATAACTGGATAGAAAATACACAACACAGGCTGAAGAACAACCAAGACTATGGGGTTTGTGGCTACATCTAGTCTGTAATTCCATTTTCTCTGCATAGATAAAGCACCATTATTAGTCAGAAAAAAATTATCATACAGTTTTAAGGCAGTAATGTACACATGACATTCCGAGATTCATCATCACTGGATCTGTTCAGGGTGCAAGCCAGTCATATGTTGCCATGCTGTTAAACTAGATATAGCACTGTGAAATCCCCATTGATTTGTGATGGAATTTCCTTTGATATGTCAAAACATACAGTGTTACTTGTTACTGGCAGTAACTGTAAACTATTTTAAAAATTCTATCAGTTTAACAGTATTCTTAGTTTTGTAATCAGTGGCCAGAGTCCATTACTATTGCTACCAGCAGCAGTGTTTAAAAATCTAATTCCCCAAGATTACGCCTTCACTTTGCACCCTTCATTCATACTAGGAATGTGTCAGGGTGGTATTACAGTGCAGCTCACACGAAACTGTTATGCCAATTAGTTGCTTTTGTATTGTTCATTAAAATTGGTAATGCATTGGCAGCTAACATGGTGTTGTTTGTCAACACTTTTAGAAAATGTTTTTGCAACCCAACGGGAATTTGGGTTGGGCTGCAGATCTGTTGCAGTGCAATCCAAAACTAAGTTTCAACTCTTAAACCTCGCTCATAAGGCATGCAATAGCATCACTCCCATCCCCGTCGGTTCCGCTGAAGTTTGTGTAATGGTCCCAATGAGCATTCACACAGACAGGGGTATTAAGTAATGCAGAATGGCATCCTGCATTGTGAGCTGTGTTCTAGTAGGATGGGAAATCTACTTAAGTGCAGTATAGGAAATTACCAGGCACCGTTGTGGGTGGTGCCAGCTGTTCACATGGCCACATGGAACACCAATACCACTACGCGACCCCAAGAAAAGAGGGATCGTGGTGAAATGCAATGTATGCAGATACTGTAATGCAGATTGCATTCACATGAGTGAGGCAGCAATGCTGTAACAGCTCTGCACCACTCACAACAGTGCAGAACTTGCTGGGTGAACAAGCCTTTAGGCAACAGTTTAGAAATGTTTTGTGAAGGAACCAACAACACTTATATGTGCATTAATTAAGAAATGCTAAAGCAACTCAGTGTGACAGTTTAATGTGAATTGTACTGTAGCACGGTGTATGATGGTAAACAGTAAAGCATCACACCAAAATGCGTAATTGTATCTTACTGGGCATGGAAAGGGATCAAAAGATATTGGAAACCTTACATGTCTCTCTTTGTATACAATGCTGTGCACTTATGTGCTTCTACAGTCAGTTTGGAGCTCTGTAGAAACAAGGTGCTGGATTGCTGATATAATGGCATGCTAATTGCTAGCAATATTATGCTAATGTATCAGACTGAGATGGTAAGGAAGTCATAGAGCAATACAAATTCCTCTTTGCACTTTAGGCAGTCTGTGAGCTTATTTGCATATTTGCTTTGTGTGTAACAAACATTGGCTCATGTGCAAACCGCCACTTAATTCTGAGTCCACTTTTCATCAGGTGCTGCAGCAGTCCACTTTTGTGATGACCTGTTGTTCCTATACACAGTCCTGTTTGCACTCTGTGATTGTGGTTTTTTGAAACAACATACAACCTCCCTTTCCTTCACACTTTTATATCTTCTCTCCCACTCCTTCCCATAACCCCTTTCTCATCATATCCATCTCCCCTGCTGTTAGTCTATAGGAATTATGCTCAGTTATCCCCTCCAAGGGCCACAGTTCAGGTGATCTAGATCGTGAACTTTTTTATCTTTCTGCCCCTGCAATTGTTGTCCTTATAGCTAACCGTCTTAAAATTTTCTTCTGTCTTGGGATGGTTCACCAGGCAGGAAACTAAGCCAGTCTTCCCCCTTCACAACTGGGGTGAGCCCTTTTCTCTAGGGAATTATCACCCCCTCTGTCTTCTCCCTTCACCAGCTGTGTGCAGATGACACTACTCTTTCACTTCAGATGCCTCATTCCTTGAACTGAAATGGTTTCAAAAGTGGGACTCTGACAATGTGCAAAACAGATGTTGCTCATACCAGCTCTCCCATAATTCCAAAATGTTGGTCTCCATGACCTTTGGCAACAAGTAGAGGCTTGCTGGGTTACCATCCACCCCAATCTTCGTGCCTTTTGATGTCTTCCCTTGTTAAAGAAATTCCTCAGTTCAAATACTTCTGTGTTTGTTTGGATCAAAACCTTGACTACTCCTTCCTCATTGCTGGTATGCACATGAAGCTCCACCTCAAGCTTGGTGCACTGCGCTGAGACAAGACATGCCTATCACTCCTGGGGTCCAATTCACAAATGATTGGAACTGGTGCAAGGTGTGTGCTTCAACCATGAATGATGCAAGGGAAAGCTTGTGCCTCATTCTGTGCCTGTCCCAATTCACAAATGTTGTCTGCACCACATGGGGGGGGGGTGCCTCTACCAGCTGGGCTTGTGTCACTCTTGCAGTGGATGCATGGCTGTGCCTTGGCAGGCAGGGCCATGCGCTGGGGCAGAGCTGCTGTATCCCCACATCATGGATTCCCAACCCCCACAATGGATGCACAGCTCACATAACTGTAGATCAGCAAAACGCTGGTCTAACAGCCCATGTGCCAGTTGACCAGTGGTGCTAGAAGGGAGGTGCTGTTGTGGTCGCCTGTTGTGGTGGGCTGTTCAAGCACACCCGTGCCCAGCAATCGCCCTCCCTGGGGTGTGTATCTTCAAATGGGCTGTGCCGATGCTCACAGGCACAGCTGTCACAGCTAGAGGACTATTCATACAGTGTGGTGTGGTTGTCCCTATTGCCATGCAAGGACATGCAGTGAACCCACCATGCCCAAGCTGCAGGTATGAGCTGTGGAGCCCGACATACAGTCACACACCTCAGTAACTGTTGGGATGACAATGTCATGCTGGCGCTGTCTTCAAAGGAGTGATCAAAAACACCATCCAGTGGTGTGATCTGCCAAGGTGTCAGGATCACGCATCATGGTGCTGCATCACCCAACCACAGTTTGCTGTTGCCCCCAGTGAAATGCACGCAGGAAGGCAGAAGCTGCAGATATCTCCAGGATCATTTCTTTGTAGGGTATTTAATCGTGGTCGAGTGGGATGGCTCGTACTTGGGCACTATAACATGCTTGCTGCCAGTGAGTCAACATACCCGAAGATTATTGCCACATAGGACTATTTATAATCATGGGCTGGCAATGTTCTATCAGGACAACAGTTCAATAGGGACAAGTAATATGGCTATGCCATATACAGTGCACCTTTGTGTTAGCCAGCCTACTGCACCTCAGCCTTGGTCAAGTGTAACAGGGAGCCCCCTGTTATGTGTTTAACCCCTCCCCATCTAAAATATGGAAATACGTGCAATCCCCCCATTTTCCTTTCACTCTTTCCTTTACTATTTTCTGCCTTTTCTTTAAATTCTTGTCAGGGTGGCCAAGCTGGCAATCTCCCAAAACTATTTGCTGTCCCTTATTCTCTTTACCCCCTCTTTATGCACACAGCGTTATGCTCCCAATCAAAGAAATAGGAAATAGCGCATTGGCACTGTATTTTATAAAGAAACTGGTGCCCTGTATATAATAAAGTAAATGGTGCCTGAAAATAGTCTACTTACAGCTGCTGTTATTGAAATAGGCTCTGGTGCCAGTGTTGATGCGTGTCGCAGGATGTGACTTAGCATTGCGATAAATGGGAGCTCCATAGTAAAAGCGCTGCATGTTGTGGCTTAGAAATAAATAAATAAATAAAAGTGGCAAAGTTTTTTTTTCCTTGAATGGAGCGAGTTGCTCCATAAGCAGATATCACCGCAAGTGTGGCCTGAGAAATGCTCCTTGCATGGAGCTGGCCCTTATAATGTGCATCGGAGCAAAGACAGGCTCCAAAGTGGAGGGAAATGTCGCAGCATGCGACAGAAGGGGCGCATGAAATGGACACTATGGTGAGGATGTACTTAAGCCCCATAGTGTCTGCTTTTACTTGCGTGGCCCTAAGAAGGCTATATAAGCCTAATTAAAGAAAATAATGGTGCCTTCAGCTTCAAATAGGAGGCCAGTCAAATAAAGGCCCGTTTGAAATTTGAACCCGACAGCTGACAAATTCAGCCATCGAAAAACATAAGTAAAATCCAAGGACTTATGAAAAGTGCCCAAATACGGGCTATACTGAATGAAATAAAGGCGAACACAGTAAGAGTGTTCTTCTAAGCAGTACATAGGATGGAAATAGGCTTGCTATGAAGAAAATGCATTTCAGTTAGTTGCCTTACATACAGTATGTTTATGTTTAAAATAGGTCTCCTGAGCTGGCAGGAGAAGGGAGATGAGGACCGCACCCTGAATCTCCTGTTCCCCCTGCCAACTCAGAGATACCTGATGCCAGTCATTATAATTTATAATAAAATGTTATTTACCTGTGGGCCATGCTGTAATTTTAGCTCCTTGTATAGGGCTGGCTGGCTGTAGAATGGCCCTATTTATTTATGGCATTTAGAGCCAGTGAGGTCACGACCAATGGGAGGAGCCCAAAACTGTGATGTCAGCCCCTAGAGCTATAAAAAGGGCTCACCACTAGGGGAAATATTAGATAGTCTAGTCAGTCTAGTGCTGACAGTGTGTAGGGTAAGACCTACAGTTGGGGTGTGTGTGTGTGTGTGTGTGTGTGTGTGTGTGTGTGTGTGTGTGTGTGTATTTCACACAGGGCACTAGAAAAAGTATTCATTGGACTGTTTGGGCTGAAGCAAAGCCGCAGACTCTGCTGAAGGAAGCAGAGGTCTGAATTTCTTTGTGCAGGACTAATTATTTACTTTTTCATTTCTGTACATATTTGTATTTTTCTAAAAATAGATTGATGAATGCATTTGTGCATTTTTATGCACCTGATCCCTGCTTTGTTGTGTCAGTTATTATTCCACACGTTCACACCAAGTGTCTTCCACACATGCCACCATCTGCACCTAGTGCACCATGCATGGCACAGCTATGCACCGGCATCACGTCAGCAGTGCATATGACACCAGTCCTAGCTGCTCTTCACTGGCTACACATACACTACATTGCTGGCGTTATGTCACACAAGTACCTGAACTGTGGCCAGGGGTGTTGGTTGGTAGCAGGTGCTGCAGAGCTGTCCCACTGCTTGTGGCATCCCCCTCCCATGCATCTCAGCTTTGCTGCGTCAGTGTGGTTACTACAAACTGTGAGACATTGGCACCGTGACCCTTCCCTTTACTGAATTCGGCTCAGGGTCCATTGTGCCCCCGGCGATTGATGCAAGCTGCTGTTTGTCGCAGCTTGTGTCAATGTGGAGGCCTGTTTAAGAATCTGGCCCTTGGTCTGCTGCACATGCATGGTTATCCTCATTGTGGTCCACAGAGCTGCACCCAAGTCTACCCTTGCCAGGATGGGCCCCTCTTCCACTTCTTCTGTCATTTTGCCCTCAAGTCCTCATCCCAGCATGGTTCCAAATATTAGGATCGTTTCTTCCTTGCTCTTGAGAATCAGCACCACATTCACTGGACTACCTTTTTTGCTAAATAATGGATTGTGTCCCTTCCCTGCTATCTGCCCTACTTCTATCTGCCTCCCAAGTCAATGCTCTTACTCATTCCAACCTTTTAACATCCATTCCTTCTCTAACCCCTGCAGTAAAACTTCTGCTGGGCAATGTGCCTGCTACTTCAACCTGCCCTTCAGTACAATTCACATTAAACTGTCGCGACAATGAGTTGCTTTAGCATTTCTCAGTGGGTTACATACGTATTGCTGCGTCCATCACAAAACCTTGCTAAAGTGTTAGCTTTGAGTTGCAGCTCAGTTTTGGATTGCATTGTAACAGAACTGCAAATTTATTCTAGCAGAGTCGCATACATATTTTCTAAAAGTTTCTCTTGCGCTGGTGAAATGTTGACAGACAACACTATGTGAATTGTTAATGCATTGCCAAATTAAAAATAAAAACAATGCAAAACCATCTTATTGGCATGCTAGTTTACTGCAAGTTATATTGTACTTCTAAAGCATCTCCCTTCCCCATTGTATCCTCCTCATCTTATTCAAAGCCCTCCTCATGGATCATTGCACCCCCTCTTGTTTTTTTTAATTTAGTTATTTAACCAGGTGAGACACACTAAGCTGGAAGCTTTTTTACAGGAGCGAACTGGGAGCACAAGTGACTTGCTTAGGGTCACACAGTATGCAAGTAGAAGCTGTGGGATTCAAACCCAGGTCTGGTCTGCTGGATATCACCAGATTTGCAGCTCAGAGCCTTAAACCACTGCACTATACTGCGCTTGTTTCTGCAACTAACCACATTTCTTCCATCCCCCTTTTCTTTTTTCTTCTCCCCTCTTCCTCTCTCCTCTGGTCATGCTGTTTTTGCTCCCCATCCCCATCCAGTTCCTTTACTATTATCACAGCCTAACCTGTGTACCTTTTGCCTCCACCTTACTCCTTTGTAACTTAAAGGTACAGCATTGTATTCTACCTCTATAGTAATTTATCTATTTTTCCTTCGTAATTTATTTTCTTGCACCTTAGAGCTCTGGCACTGTGATAATTCCAGTTTATTCCTGTAATGTTTGTTTTACTTTGCACTGATGTGTAATTTATACTGCTTTTAATTTTTCATCTTTACTGTTGTCCCCCACTCCCTCCTTGTAACCCCCTTCCCCCGGGTTGCACACGCAGTTGAAACAAGCTTTAGCTCACGACTGGATAACAAACAACTAACTAACTAAATAAATAAAGTATGTGTATAGTATTCTGTGACACTGTTACATAATTGCAACTTTGTATGACTTGGCACTTCATGATCTGGGAGGGCAGTAGAGCATGGAGCTGCAAACCTGGTGCTTGCATACTGTGTGACCATGAGCAAGTCGCTTGACTTCCCTGAGCTGCCTTGAAGCACCTGTAAACAAGCCTTGGCTTAGTGTCTTTCCTGGTCCAAAAAATTGTAAAATAAATGAAATAAAATGACAGTGTATTGGACATTCAATCTGAGAACAATATTGACTGTTATCCTGCAGTAAATTGTGTTTCTAATTTTTTTCTTATTAATTTGCTCCTGATGAAATTATTGTTACTGAATTCCCCAAACTCCGCATACTGTAGTTAGCAGCTCATATAGTTCATTGAGAAAGTGCATCCATTTTCATAACAAAAAACACGAATCTGTCTGTCTTTTATTTTTCAGTGCCAAACTATTTCTAGAATAACTATTTATTAGCATCACAAGGAGCTACAATCAAACACTCATATTTAACTTGACAGGCACTCTTGCATTGCTGTACTTTTCTTTAACCTACTTAGAAATTCTGATGTATTCCTCTGGTTTGCTTCCTTCCAGATTCCCAATGATTTTATAATGGGCTACATGGATGCAGTTTTCTTGCTCGGTCATGTCCTGAAAAAAGCACATAAAGCCAAGATGCCAGTGTCAAAGGATTTAATGCAGGGCCTCAAAAGTGTCACTATTCAAGGTAATGCGAGGCAAAAGAAAACCTGCATGCAGTAATGTGCAACATTTATTATTATTTATTTATTAAATTTTGATAATCGGGTGAGCCTGCTGGGCTCTGAAGGTCCCTTTTTCAGGGGCGACCCGAGGGTTTCATTCATCATGACATGTGATTGGTTCGACAAGATACATAACAAGTGTCATATGTTATTACATGGGATAGTATACAACAAGGTACATAACATGCGTCACATGGATACATAGCAGGGCGGGCATAGTGGCAGTCTAACAAGTGCGAGCGAATAAAGGAGTAAGACACTTTGGAGTACTTTATCCTAACAGTTACAATTTGTGGAGGTTGCCAGGTGCACCTTATAATCAGTTGTTGGTCTTTTATATTGGTTCTGAAATTAATTTTGACAACAGAAAATGGAAGGGCTGAGATCATGATTTGGTGGTGCAGTATGCAACGATGGCCATGCCCACCTGCCGGCGATTCTTTAGCTGTGCATGCCTAGTGTCCTTCAGACGCCAGATTTCTTTGCTGCAGCCACACAACTGCCAGTACTTCCACCCACCAGCTTGCTGCCTGCTGCTGCTGCATGACTATGATTCAGGGCTTTCTCTAGCCAGCTCTGTCAGGGTGTTTCCTTGTTTTAGGTTCATCCCCACTCCCATTTCCTGTGCAAGTGGGGCTGGTGCATCTGGTCTTCTTCCAGGTTCCTTCCCAGTCCCTTTCTCTCTGTCTATCTCTTACTCTCTCTCTCTCTCTGTCTCTGTTGTGTGGCAGCTGTTGCTACCTGTTTTCGCGTGCTGGTGCAGCCATCCTTGCTGTCACTTCTTCCTCTGCTGCTCTGCAACACCTTACCTCCTCCTGCTCTGGCTGGTTCCTTGCTGGCCAGCCTGCTCCTCACTGTGGCTGCCTCCTGTTGCTAGCTCTCTGCCTGTGGCTGTACAGCACCCCTGTTCCTGAACGCTACTGGCCTGTCTCCCACTCCCCAGGCATGCTTGTGGCTGCTGCTCTCTCTGTTAGTCTGCTACCCTCACCCTTTACTGGGTGTTGTCTGTCCTGTGGCTTGTTGGTGCTCACTGCTCTTCTGCTGTCTCATGTATTGTTATTTGTCATACATCTACAGTGGAGCCAGTCATAATGTAATATAGTAACTTACAATAAGTGATGTCACAAAATGTTGCATGACAAAAGGGTTTAATTGCCATCGAATTACACTGTTCCCTGTAGTATATGGCAACATTGTGTGATATACTGTTTACTGCATTCAGTGGCGTGTGCAGAGACAGTGAATGGGGTGGGGGGGGCAAAATCCTCACAAAGCTAGGGGTGATCTAGCTGCATGCTCTCCTCAGGAAATTTATTAAAACATCACTGTAAATGGTGCATTTTCCTGCATTTTAGAGCTAAGTAATATATACTACAGCCCACCATGATGAAACGTTCTGTGACAAGGATGCTACTGTCTCCTGCAAAAATGTTTTAAAAATGTAACTGTTTATGAAATTGCATTCTTTGCTTCTTTTGTAAAGTGGATTGTTTCTCACTCTCCATTTTTCTCAGACTCTCTTTGAAACTGTCTGCCGGCTCGTACTTAGCCCCATTGTTAATTAACCCCTTCTTCCACCACCACCCACCCCCAAGGACCTGTTGCCAGTCCACTACCTGCAAGTCATGCACCATACCCCAGTTGAAGAAGTGGACAAGCAAGACAGTTTAAGCAAAGGATAATTATCATGTGAGCTGCTATTCTGGTCTGAGCAGAGGCAAAAAAGGGACACAGCAGCACTACACTAGAGCAGGCAATCAATGAAAACAGATGGGAGGGGACCCAGTCCACTACTGTTGAGTGACACATTAAAAACAACAGGTTGCACCTATATAAAAACACAAAGTCTGAACAGACTGGGCCCCGTCTGTTTTCACTGACTGCTGCTCTGGATCTAAAAGGTTGCAATGCTAAATTAAACACAACAGGGACAATAAATAGAATAGTATGCACGCAGTACAAATCCCCCATGCCATCTACTTGTACTGTGAGTAACAGAAAGTGTCTGCCACTGGTGTTGAGAGTCAGTCCAGTGAGTGGCATGGATGGCGTGTCCTGTGTTAGGAGGATGATCAAATTATTGCAACTTTTGCAACTGCCAATGCACTGGGTCCACATCATGGAGGACTGCACTGCTCATCCATGACGATCATCTCAACGCTTCTCACACCTGACCCTCATGGTGAGTGTGTGTGTGATGGACCAGAAATATTCTCCATGTTGTCCAACCTGACTCACTGCACATGGTACACTAATACACAGAATGCCCTCCTGCTCCCACCAAGACCCCAGCCCTAGCTGAGTCTGGCCGACTCCCAAATTAAAAAAAAAACAATAATTATAAAAATTTTGTTGAAGGATAACTTTTAATGGGGGGGGGGGGCACTGGGGCCAGAGTCAGCACCCCTGTGCATGCCTGTGACTGCGTTGTATCCTGGTTGGCAATGCTGTATATCCATTCCTATTTTCCTGCCATGCTTATCCCTGCTGTTATATATAGGCATATGCCCCAACAACAATCAGGCTCAAACCTCCAATTATATGACTCAGTCATGCTCATGCCCTACCTACAGTTGGGCATACACCCCAGTGACAGCTGAGCTCCCGTCTTTCTAATGCTTCTCCCCTTTGCCTTCCCTCCTGAATTGGGCCCTCAGCCTGCTGCTTGCATCTTTAACTTGTCCATTAGTCTGCCCAGGCAGCTGTCCTGCTCTTCTCCTTCAGGCTCACATCTCTTGTATGCAAGTAACTATACTGGTCTATCTCCTCCTTATTCTTCTGCTCACAAGGGCCTTCACCCTCCACGTCATGTCAGTCATTCTACTTGCTTTAGCACTCACCTTCTGTGTCATTCAGCTATCCAGCATATGCCCTCTTCAATATTCCTCAAGTCCTAGGCACATGCCCAGTTCAGCTTTCAATCTTGGCACCTTCATGTTGCTCCCAAGGGCTTGCTCATCTCATAGGGTTCTGCCCCTCAAGGACCTGATGCCAACCTCTCCTCTGGGCAGTGCCACTCAAGGGCTTGGCTACAACATATTGTGAGCCTTATCCAGAGGAGAGTAACTGGGCAGCCAAGCCTGATGCACCTGTTTATCAGTCTTCCTTCTTGTTTGGGTTGATTCTGTAATCCCATTGTTCTTTTTCCACTGGCTGTGGCAATAGCGCCTCCCCCGGTGGTGAAGCCCTTCTTCAGTGGGCTCATTTGGTTGCCTGGCAATCCCTGCAGCACCTCCTGGAGGGTGGCAGTCTTTTGACAGAAGGAGAGACATTCTGCTTGATAACTGAAGCAGCATGTTTGAGATCCCCTTCTGGATACAATAAGTAATTCTCATCCTAGAGGGATAACGACCTAGACCTTGGTTCCCCACATATTTCCTACACAAGGTTTTTTTTCCTCCCCTCATGCTGAAGATAATAAAATAAGTCATATTCTAAAGTCCTGTGTGTGTTGGAAACATAGAAACTTAGAATTTATCACAAGATAAGGACTGCTTAGCCCACCCAGTCTGCCAGGTTTGTCCCTTTTTATACTGCTACCGCAGACCTTACCTGATCTCTGGATACCTCCCCGCCCCACTTTCCTACTAAGATTCTTTTGTGCCTATCTCATGCATATTTGAAGGCCACCATTGCCTTCGCCCCACCACCTACGCTGGCAGACTGTTCCAGTCATCCACCACTCTTTCAGTGTAGAAGTACTGCCTCACATACCTCCTAAATTAAACTCTGTCAGGGCAAGAGGCTTCATGACCCCTGGAAATAGTTCCTTTATACCTGAGGTTCTGACATCATTTCCTCAAGAGTGCAAGGTGCATATCACTGTCATATCCTCTCTAGCACACTGCACTGACAATATAAGCATACACATTGTATAATATATATATATTTCTATATAACCAATCACACACCCGACGCGCGCGCGCACACACACACACACACACACACACACACACAAAGTAGATAAACATGTGGGGAGTAGTGCAATGTAATGGCTGTGGGGCAGCAGTCTTCCAGGAGTCTTTCTGGAGGCTGAGATGCTGCCCTATTTGCAGACAACTATCTGCCCTGAGGGAGGAAGTTGCCCGTCTTCAGGCAGCACTGGACAGTAGTAAGGAAACCTTCTCCCAGGCCACACTAGACAGTAGGAAGGGAACCTCCCCCATTCAGGGAGCACTAGCGCCACCACCACTACCTCAGAGGTTGCGAAGAAAGCACAGCGGTTGGACCACAGTGGGCTCCGGGAGGGTGAGGATGGTGTAACAGAGGCACACCCAGTCAATTGTTCCACTCCACAATCCATACACCATTCTGGGGGAGCATAGCTCCCCTATGGATGCACCCGCAGAGAAGACTGATGACAACTGTCACAAGGGAGGCCCACAGGAAGGAGGCAGAGGACAGCAAAGGGAAAGGAAGCAGCTCCTGGTGGGGGACTCAATTATTAGGAGTATAGAACTGAGGGGAGCTGGGAAAACTGAAGTAAGGTGCCTGCCTGGTGCCATGGCTTGGAGGGACAGGAAGTGCATCCTCAGGTTCATGAGAACAGCTGCAAGGGAGTCTGAACTGGATGTAATTGTCCACCTAGGGACAAATGACTTGGCTCATCATGAGATTAGAGCAGTGCAGGAGGACATTGCAGAGTTGGGGAGGGGCCTAAGACAAGTAGCACACACAGTATCCTTCTCAGAGGTGCTGCCTGTCAAAGGCATGGGGGAGGCGAGGGTAATTAACACCATGCAGTTTAATGAATGGTTGAAAAAATGGTGCGGAGCACAGGGGTTTGGCTTCATTGGGGACTGGGGTTTCACCTGGAGGGACACCAGCCTATACTGGCAGGATGGTCTGCATCTGTCCAGGAAGGAACAAGTCTTTTGAGCAATTGGTTTAAATGCTTCATTGGCAAGCTTGTAAACTAGTCAAAGAGGGAGGCACTGACAAGAAGCAGGAAAATCCCAGCCTCTCCCTTCAAAACAGGGTACTAAATGAGAAAAAGACCGAGGTAGAACGGTCAGTGGGGGATGCTGCAACAGAAGGTAAATCCATCAAAAAATGGAGAGCAATGAGTACCAATGCCCATAGTCTGGGTAACAAGCTTCCTGAATTAGTGGCCTTGATGGAGGAGGAACACCTGGATATCGTGGCAGTCACAGAAACATGGTACACACAAAACCATGACTGGGACGTAAACATACCAGGATACACTATTTACAGGAGGACAGGGAGGTTAAAAGAGGAGGAGGAGTAGCTCTTTACATAAGGGAAGGAATAAAAGTAACAGAACAAAAGGGTAAACAGGGAGGAGAAGAAGCACTGTGGGTAAATTTGGAGACAGGCAATGGCACCACAATCCGCACAGGGGTTGTATACAGACCCCCTTCTCAAGAGGAGGAAATGGACAAGTAAATGATAGAAAGTATACTTAGAATGGCAGAAAAAGGGGAGATATTGCTTATGGGTGATCTGAATATGCCAGATCTTAACTGGAGTGCAGTTGCAGCTGCCACTTCAAAGAGTGGAGTTATTCTAGATGCCCTACAGGGAGCATGCCTTAGACAACTAGTACTGGAGCCCACTCGAGAGGGAGCAATATTAGACTTGATTCTCTCAAATGGAGATGGAGAGGGATCACAGATGTAGAAGTGGTAGCCATCTGGGAACTAGTGACCATCGAACAGTATGGTTCACAATAAACACAGCAATACAGTCAAGCCATACAAAGACAAAAGTACTGGACTTTAGGAGGGCTGACTTGCTAAAATGGGTGAGTGCCTAAGGAATGCACTAGCAAATGGGCAAGAAGGAGGGGTGGAAGAACAATGGGGAATAATAAAAACTGCCATCACAGAGGTAATGAGCCTTTGTGTGAAGCAAATAAACAAAACAAAACAATGTAAGAAACCACTATGGTTCTCAAAGGAAGTGGCAGTGAAGGTTCAAGAGAAAAAGAAAGCATTCAGGAAGTACAAGGAATCGCAGAAGGAGCAGGACAGAGAACTGTATCAGTTAAAACAAAAGAAGGCTAGGAAGGCAGTCAGAACAGCAAAGGGCCAAACTGAGGAAAAGATGGCCAACTCGGTTAAGAAGGGGGATAAAACCTTTTATAGGTACATCAGGGAGTGAAGGAAGACCAAGGGAGGGATAGTGAGGCTTAATAAAGGGAAGGGAGGGTGGGCAGAGGAGACTGTGAAAAGGCAGAGATACTAAACAAATATTTTTGCTCAGTATTTACAAATGAAGAGGGGGAGGTACATAAAACAAACAGTAGAAACACTCTGGATACAGAAGTTGATACCAGCCCATTTACAAAAGAAAGGGTTCTGAAAGAACTCTTAAAACTGAAGGTGGACAAAGCAATGGGGCCTGATGGGATTCATCCTAGAATTCTAAAAGAACTAAGGGTAGAACTAGTGACACCACTGACTACCCTTTTTAACAAATCATGGGAGGATGAGGTGGTACCCGAGGACTGGAGGAGGGCAGATGTGATTCCCCTTCACAAAAGTGGGAGCAAGGCAGAAGCAGGAAACTACAGACCTGTTAGTTTAACCTCAGTGATAGGGAAAATGATGGAATCACTTCTGAAGGAAAGAATTGTCGAGTATCTAGAGGCCAGAGGGGCACAGGACCCTAGGCAGCATGGATTCACAGTGGGAGGTCATGCCAGAGAAATCTGATAGATTTCTTTGACTGGGTGACCAAAGTAGTAGATCAGGGAGGGGCTGTGGACATGGCCTACCTAGACTTTAGCAAGGCATTTGACACAGTCCCACACAAAAGATTAATATACAAGTTAGCCAGCCTGGGAGTGGGTCCCAAGATGACAGCCTGGGTAAAGAATTGGCTGGAGAATAGGACACAGAGAGTAATAGTAAATGGAGTCCACTCAGAAGAAAGGAGGGTTACTAGTGGGGGGTACGCAGGGAGTTCAGTATAGGACCGGTCCTCTTCAATGTCTTTATAAGCGACATTGCAGAAGGACTGGAAGGAAAATATGTCTCTGCAGATGACACAAAGATCTGCAACAGAGCTGATGCACAGGGTGGGTGGAAAGGATGAGAAGGGACTTGCAAGGTTAGAGGAATGGTCAAATGTATGGCAGCTTAGATTCAATGCTAAGAAGTGCAAGGTAATGCACCTGGGAAACAAAACCCAGGGAAGAGTACACAATGGGGGTGAGATACTAACAACAACAAAAAATGGAAAGGACCTGGGGTAGTCATATCAGTTGACCTAAAGGTGGGCAAGCAATGTGAGAGGCAGCAAGGAGGGCTGGGGGATACTGGGATGCATAGGGAGAGGAATCACCAGTAGAAAACAAGAAGTTATTATCCTCTGTACAGACAGCTGGTGAGACCCCATCTGGAGTACTGTGTGCAGTTCTGGAGACCCAATCTCCAAAAGACATAGACAGGATGGAAGCTGTCCAGAGGAGGGCACTAAAATGGTGCAGGGTCTGCACCGGAAGACATATGAAGAGAGACGAAGGAGCTTAATATGTATAGCCTCGAGGAAAGGAGGGAGAGGGGACATGATAGAACGTTCAAGTACCTCAAGGAATCAATAAAGTCCAAGAGGGTAGCATCTTTCAAAAAGAGGTGTGCAAGAACAAGAGGACACAATTTGAAGATAGAGGAGGGGCGGCTCAGAGGTAATTTAAAGTATTTTTCTACAGAGAGGTTGTGGATGCATGGAATGGCCTTCCGGAGGAGGTTGTGGAGTCAAAATCAGTGGTGGAATTCAAGCATGCATGGGACAGTCATAAGGCAATTCTAGGGGTTGGGGGTAGGAGGAAGTAGGCTGCTAGTTAACTAGGATCTGCAGCTTATCCAGTAGGTAGGGAAATGGGCAGACTGGGTGGGCCAAGCGGTCCTTATCTGCCGTCAAATTCTATGTTTCTATGTTTCTATGTTTCTATGAGTCTGTGTATTAATAATCACTGCCTCAGGTTCTGATACATATCAGCTCAAAACATTCTTTGTTCCTCAGTTAATTCATGTGTAGTCCATGTATCCACTACCTGCAGGTTTGTGTTACCTGAAACTTTTGGTATTTTCCAATCTCTTTCTCATGCGCATTGTCAGATTCATGGGGACTCTCAGTTATTTGATTCACATGTGTTTTCCAGGTTTTCCTCGTAAGTTAACTAAGTATATTACAGGACCCAATACTCTTTTTACAATACCAGGGATCCATTTCTGCCTATGTTTCTCTCCCTGATAATTCCAAATAAGCACAGTTTTTCAGGAAGCAACTCCCAAAGGGAACAAACCTTATGCTTAACTTATTCCTATACGTGTCAATGTGGCTCAGTTGGTAGCACATCTGCCTCCGGACCAGAAGGTCACAGGTTCTAGTCACACTCTGGGATTGGGCCCCTACCATAAATGCTGGCACCTGAGTGCAGTACTAGGGGGTGCTGTACTGTTGGGGTGTGCCATCCTTTAGATGAGTTGTTAAACCGAGGTCCCTTTTACCCATCTCTGGTACTGTCCAGATGGAAGTAAAAGAACCCAAGGCACTTTTTGCAACAGTAGGGGATTTTCCTGATGCCTTGGCCAACATTCCCCTTCCCATAAAACTGGTTAATGCAGTTATCCAAGGCTTTTTGTGGCTGTTGATGTATGAAATGGCTGCCACTACACATTCAGTCACTTCACTACCAGTCTCTCATTGCTTGTAAAGCACTTCAGGATGCAGTGTGTATGAAAAGTGCTATATAAATGCTGATTCTTCTATAGATTTTTCCTCCTGCTGTACTGTCTTGCTTCCATAGTCTGTATCAAGGTTAGGCTTAACCAGAGTCAACAAGGTGCAAGTCTGTTGATTTGAAAACAATTCAGCTGGCTTTTCTCAGTAGCAGAATTTGGTGTATTTTTATCAATGAATAAGAAATGTGCAGTACAGTAGTGCAGTATTAAAAATCCATAGGTTTTGTCTAAAGCCATCTAAAATGTTGTTAGAATCTCTCAGCAGTGCCACTAAATGCAGAATGGAATGGAGGTGTTTCTGTGAGCTTGATCATATTTACAGTAGCTACAAAAGGATCCCAAACTCCCCAGAGGTAAACTGTAGCCTATTACCAGAAACTATTTTCTCTGGAAGTCCATATGCAGCAAGCAAGTTCTTTTCTTTATTCTTTTTTTTTTGTTAGCAAGCCACTTGTAGCTCAGCCCCCACCAACCCTTGGCACCCCGGGACTTATCTTCCTGTACCTGATACCCCTGGATTGCTCCCCAGGGTGGGGGCCACTGCACCAGTATGACCCCTGTGATGATGGGACAAGGGTGCCAGCAGGGGATGCCCATTGGTAGTGCCTCCTTGCCTTGCCCCCCAAGGTGGGGCTTGGAGTGAGCTGGCCATAGTTGACAATGGGAGAGGTCGGGTCCCTGGAAGTGCCATGGCATGTGATCGGGGCCAGGGTGAGTGGGGTGTCATAGATGGCAGCAACTATTTTGTTATGTAAGTTTTTCCACCTGGGGTGGGGATGTGCAATGATGTCCCACGTCCGCCCCATCCCTCACAAGCAATGGCACTGACACAGAGGTACCCCAACCTCTACCAAGGGTCCATGTTGTGCCAGACACTCTACCCCCTCCCTCCTGGAGACAGAGAGCAGTTCCTAGGATGCTCAATCCTTCTCCCCCCGGGCCGGCCCTCCGATGCAGCAAACAAGTTCTACAAAAGCTCTATTTTTTTCATTGTTGTGCTTGACACTGGTGCCACGTCTGGCCATCTTGAGAATGCATCAAGTAGTACAAAGAACATGCATCTTTCTTTTTCTAGAAAATCTGTATGCACCATCTGTCACAGTCTGACAGCCAGCTTCCATGGGAAAAGAGGTACTGTAGCTGCCATAGAGTATTGCAGTTATTCTACAGATTTAACATTGGTTACCCGGTGTTTTTATATCATGAGCAGTTTCTGGCATGCAAACTTAAGTATAAGCACATGCCTTCATTTTTGACTTACCTGAATGATTTTCAAGCATTCACTTCAGCAGCTGTTTTTGGAAAACTGGTAAAAGAATTACTGTTCTGAAACCCAATAACAATATGCGATCGCTTTATACAGACAGTTTGCATTTTCTGGTTACAGATGGTTTTCAGTCCACTTCTGATACCTATACTGTACAGGTCACACAGTAAGTGTATAATGCTTAATAAAGCAGTAGCGTACGCTGCTGTGAAAAGATCGACCATTACCATTTTATTGTCTTGCAAAACTACCCTTTTTATTGTTCTGAGTCTGCTTTTGTACTTTTTGCATATTTGAAATAATAAAAAGAGTACTTCTTTTAGTATCACCATACCCATTTTTTCATCATTATTCTTTGCTATTTTTGAGCACTCATTGTTCCATAAGTTTAGCAAGCACTGTCCCTAGTTCTCCTTATTCACAAGAGAAGTGATGTTAAGCAATGTGTGTTTAAAAACAGCAGAGAAGCAAAGCAAGGGCAAGGCAAGTTTTATTTGTTTTGCACTAGTTTCAGAAGGCTCAGGGTGCCTTACAGCAATAAAAATAAGCAAAGAAACAGAACTGTTCATGATAATAAACAACAATAAACCAAAAAATCTGACCCATGACATCACTCGTGGCTTCACCACTCATGATGTTAGAGGTCAAATTGCACTCGGGGGAAAATATCAGAGATATTTTCAGTGAGGGCATTGCATATCCCATATAGGTACAAATATAGATATGTATATATAGATATAGATATAGATATAGACATAGACATAGACATAGACATAGATATAGATATAGATATAGCTATTGATATAGATATAGATACAGATATATATAGATATAGACACAGATACAGACACAGACACAGACACTTATATAGATATAGGCACAGACATAGACACAGACACAGATACAGTTACAGATATAGACATAGACATAGATATAGGCACAGACAGACACAGACACAGATACAGTTACAGATATAGACATAGACATAGATATAGGCACAGACACAGATATAGACATAGACATAGACATAGACACAGATACAGATACAGACACACAGATACAGATACAGATACAGACATAGACATATATATAGGTATATAGATATAAGTGCAGCAGGCAAATCATAGAAGGATGTTCAGACAGACTTATGATCAAAGCTTTTTAGAATACAATGAACATCTCAATGCTGGCATACTGGACAATATTCTCCTGCAGGAGTGGGGCTCCTGGGCAGGCCCCATTAACAATGTTGGAGCTAACAGAAAAGGACATTATGGTAAGTGTGAAGAAATTTCTTCTTTCTGTAGCACTCCACATTTTCAATGGGTACTCATAACACATGGGTTCCAAGAAGAATTACCCATTACAAAACTGGGTGGGGGAGACTATTGTCCCATACATAGACTGCAAAAAGTGAAAAAGAATTTACCTGCTAACTGCCACCTGCAAAACTCTACGACCAAAGGCCACATCAGCGGAACTTTGAACATCTAATCTGTATTGTTTGGTGAATGTGTGGATGAAAGACCATGTACTGTAGCTGTCTTGCACAATTCTTTCTAAGACAGATGCCTCACCTTACCCCACCCAGAAGGTGGCCATAGATCTGGTAGAGTGAGCCTTGATGAGAGCCGGAGATCTCTTCTTTACTGCTTCAGTACATAAGCATTGGCAATGAATGTCTTCACCCACCCTGCCAAGGTGGTCTTGGAGGCTTTTTGTGATTTCTTAGCTGCTCCAAAAAGTATGAGCAACCTATCTGATTTCCTGAACTCCTCACTTTGACTAAGGTATGTCCAAACTGCCTGGTGTAAATCTAACTTGTGCAACTTTCTCTTTTGGGTGAGTTAGTTGCAAACAGAAGGACAGGAGACAGATTTTCTGGTTCACATGAAAAGCTGCAGTAATCTTCTGAATGAAAAATGGAACCATTCTCAGAACCACCTTGTCCTTCTGCATGATGCGGTAATGTTTTTTGGGGGGACAAGACCAGGAGTTCATCAATCCTTCTGGCTGAACACATACCTTGTAGGACAGCACATCCAACGGTACCAAGGAAAGTGGTTCAAAGGGTTCTATAAGAGCATTCAATACCAGATTTGGATCCCATGGAGGAACAGGAGATTGGAACAGAGGTTGGCACCTGCAGACAGCTTGCAGAAAATGAATAACCTCCCAGTTAGTCCCAAAGGATAAGCCCAAGGAGGTTCTAAGGGTCGACACCTGACCTCTCAAGTTGCTCAGGCCAAACCTTTTTCCACTTCTTCTTGCAGAAAGTACAAAATCTGTGTAACTATGGCTTTAGAAGGCTGGATAACTTTTTCTCTGACACAAGCCAAAAAGGTGGTCCATATGTGAGCATAAGCTGCTGACATGGAATTCTTTCTGGCAGCCTTCAGGGTTTCCACTACAATTTTTGAGAAACCCTGTTTTGGGAGTCTCCTCCTTTCAACAGCCACACCACAAGCTGCATAGCTCCCAGATTTAGATGCAGAATGGGACCTTGGGAGTTGAAACAGTGCGTGTTGAGCTAGGTTCACTATGTCTGAGAACTCCAGCCTTCTGAGCCACTTTGGAGCTATCAGAAGAAAGCTTCCTCTTCAGTGCCTTTTTTTTGTGTTTGAACTGGGAAAGGAGTGGCAGGGGAGGGAATGCACATGCATTGACAACATTTCACACCTGTGACGGAGCATCCAGTGCCTCTGCCCGTGGAAATCGGTAGCGGCTGAAGAACTGCTGCACTTCAGCATTCTGGCTGGAGGTGAACATGTTGATTTTGTGGATGACTGACTCTTTTGCACAGAAGGTTGAACATCTCCATGTTTAGCATCCACTTCCCTGGATGGACATGCTCGTGGCTTAACCCATTGAACTGAATGTTCAACTCCCCCACCAAGTGAACTGCTGACGGAGAAAGAAGGTTCTGCTCTGCCCACTGCAGAAGGTTGGTTGTTTCTTTTAGCATCTCTCTGCGCTTTGAGCCCCCTTGATTGTTTATGTACACCACTGTGACAGCATTATCTGACCTTTTTTCACAGCTCTTGACCGCACCTAATTTTGAAAGTGAAGGAGAGCGAAGTGCACAACCCTCATCACCAGGACGTTGATGTGTAGGTGCTGCTCCTGTGCAGACTAAGTCCCCTGAATGGGAATGTGGTCCAGCACTGCCCCCCACAAGCCTGACAAACTGGCATCGGTAGTCAAAATCAGCTCTGGAGAGAATTCCAAAGGAGACCTTTTGCTCAGATTCTCTAAACTCACCCACCAACTCAGGGACTGCTGGATGAGTAGGGAAATTAGAATCCTGGCCTGATAGTCTTCTGAGGTCAGATTCCAGACTGACAGTAACGTGATCTGAAGGGGGCAAATCTGAAGGCAGGCACACAGAACCAGCTCCATTATCGCTGTCATGAGGCCTAGAATCTTCAATAGGCTGCGAGCTGAAGTGGATGATTGGCTCTGCAGCCACTGAACCTCTCTCAACAGGGTCCCCTTCCTGACTGATGAGAAGAAGACCTTCTTATCATCCATCTTGAACACCACTCACAGGTGCTTCAGGGTCTGCAATGGCTCAAGAGAGTTTTTCTCCTGAGTTACTACCCAGACGTGGGACTCAAAAACCTCCAGAGTCATGGTCACTGATTTCCTTGCCAGTGGAGCAGACAGTGCTCGAATCAGCAAGTTGTCCAGGTAAGGACAGACATGATGTCCTGCCTGTTGGAGCTAAGCCACCAGGACTATAAGCACATTCGAGAAGGCTCCGAGGGCTGTTGCCAACCCAAATGGGAGCATCCTTTACTGGAAGTGTCCCAGGACTGAGAACCTGAGGAACCTCTGATGAGGTGTGGAGGTTTGTGCTCTTCTGCATGAAGCATCCTCTTGTTTGTTATGAATCTGCTAAGTCCAAAGACCCTTTAATTGGGATAGTAGTGTGCTTATGGAATTATGTACAGCTTTATCAGCCAGTGGAGGGGTTTCCCACTTGCGGGTGTTTTCTCCATAAAGGGGAACCATCGTACCTCGGGTTTGGGCAGATATTTTCTTTGTTCTACCGCTGCCCATTCTTGTTCAATAACCTGGTCACAGTGAATAAAGTTTGGAAAACATTTTGGAGCAGAGGAAGATGTAGACAGGATAGAATTCACATCTAAGGCCTCCATGGATTCCACCTCCTTCAGCTGTAATGTCCTACAAGCCTTAGTTATCAGATAGGACAAAGATTTGGTATCAAGCTAGGGAGGGATAGTAATCCTTCTCTTTGGCTCCATCCACTCCCCCTTCCTCCTCCTCCTCCTCCTCCTCCTCAGAGGCTTAGTCCTCATCATCAAGTAACTTCTTTAGGTCAGGATTTTCCCCAAGATCGTTGGCATCCTCATCCTAACCCTCTGGATGGTCGGGGTCGACTTTCAGATCCATATTAGCAGACTTGTCCTGCACTGGCACATCTGGATGTGCCTGTGTGTCCCCCCCCCGGATTTGAGGGGGCCAGCTTGGGGCTGGGTGTGTCTATAGGGATGTGCTGCAGAACACTGTGGCTCAAAAGCTTTCCTAGGAACAACCACAAAAATTTATTGAATTCTGCTTTGCCAGTGCCAGCCAGTATATCAGGTGCACCTTCCCCAGCTTGGAGTTTCAACTGGGGGGAACTCTAAGAGATATATTAGCTTGAGTAACACAATGGGTGCAGAAGGAACCCAGCAGAGAGGGTCACATTACTCTTTTGCAGGTCTTACATCGTTTGAGCACTAGAAGCCTCCAATAAGCCATGATGCCAAAACACTAATTCAACAGATGCCCAAAACAGAGAATAAGTCTAAAGAAACTATCTGTAGTTACTTCTATGTATGTGAGTCAATGAAGGAACGCTGCTGCGATCACCACCTCCCTCTGTGGGGAAGAACACAAGCAGAAAACATTCCTATTAGCCTACAAAGTCCAAAGGCTGTAGAGGAATGATTGTGCTCAGCCAGCAGTGCTGAGCTGCCAGGAAGGCACAGTTGTAATTGTCAAAATGCTGGTGCATGTGTGCTTGCATGAATGTGTA
Source organism: Neoceratodus forsteri (assembly GCA_016271365.2). Taxonomy (NCBI): domain Eukaryota; kingdom Metazoa; phylum Chordata; order Ceratodontiformes; family Ceratodontidae; genus Neoceratodus; species Neoceratodus forsteri. The sequence continues at coordinate 106,877,070 of CM057450.1, read as the reverse complement.
CGTGTGTGATGTCACGATGCTATGCGTGATGTCAGCACTTTGGGGGAGGGCATGCACCCAAGCAAAGGCGCATGAAATAGATGTGCTGAGGCTCAGAGAAAGCCTCTACTGAAATACCACTGTGCAAGCCCAGCAGCCAGGGCTCAGAAAATGGCAGGAAGCCACACAACTCAGGAAAGTCGTTAAAAATCACCACAAGCTGTGGTAACAGATCCCACCTGAAAAACTGCCTGAAAGGCTCTGATTCTTTCTCCAAGTCAGTCCTCTTCATTTTTTTGTATAACAGCTAATCAAGTAAAGAATAAAGTAAAATAGTCACCATATGGTACTTGGGAGGGGGAATCCGATGCCCAACTAGACAGAAGGGAAACACTGGGAATGCTCTAAATCTATACCCTAACATTAACCTCAAGAACAGGTACTTAAATGAAGCACCATGACAAGAGGAAAATTGAAGACCTGCTAAAAATGGTATACTGTTAACAGGGTGACTTTGACTGAGCGACTCAATGAGCAACTCAATCTCAGCACCTGGAATGGGAGCTACACTGAAAGGGTAGTGATGGGCGAAGAAGAAGGTGAGCAGAAGAGGAGGAGGGGAATAGAAGAGGATGGCAGGGGAACGGGAGAGGACGACAGGTATGTGGGAAGTAGTGCAGCAAGAGGCTGCTGAGCTGGCCATGTGATGTGGTGGTGAGGGTGGTTGGCTACAGTGGAATGGGTGCAAGGTTTGGGGCTGGGGAGGTGCACACTATTTTTTGTTGCATTGGGGAGTATTTCATTTATTTACAAGTTTCACCCCCTCCCTGACATGAACCCCCCTGGAGCTATTAATCTTTAGTTAGGGGGTGCAGGGGGAAAAGCCCCTGTGGTGGGGGTGCAGGGGCATTCCATGACAAAAGATTTGTTTTTTGTCCTCTTGTCACTGTTGTGAGTGTACTGCCATTTTTATTTTCAGCAATGTACACTCGCCCTAATGGTGATTACCATTTGGTGATCGCCATTAGGACATAGAACCCTAAAAACAAACACCCTCAAACGAGCGTGACAGATGTGGCCCCCAATCCAAGCACAAACAGGCAGTGAAAATTGGTCAAAAAGGCAGGTTAGCCTATTTGAAAGCCACAACTTAACAGGCACAGTTTTAAATTTAGGGGTACTCCCCGTCACCAGGTAGCTCCAACTTGCTATGCAGAATTGCAGCCCCAAAGAGTAAACACCGAGAGGAAAGATTTTCTTTTTCAGAGAAATTTCTGTGATGTTTCCCCTTCGACGGTGCAGCGAAGACTGGAGAGTTGCTGCTGTCCGGAATGTGCAGGTGCCCAGGATCTATGCTGATTACAGCCTTGGGCTGTGCCATTTCCGCTAGTAGGGGTGCACATCACCCAGTTTGTTATGCATACCCATTGACAATGTGGAGCGCTACAGAAAGAAAATTATTAAATTAATGCCAAACCAAGGGGTCAAGATATTTAGTTGGGGGGGATATAAACAATTACAATTACCAAGTTCTGCTTTCCAATCAATATCAAGTTAGCCATAAAGTGATAAGAAAATGTTTTTTCCAAATTAATTTCTTTAGATATATTTACCAGAATAGATAAGCCTCCAGTTAATCTCCTGGAACATGATTCTTTTATTGCTGGTGAATGTATAACAGTATAGCCTTTCATTAATAATTCTTCTTTGCTCCAAGTTTCCTACAACAGTACAATACAGTGTGGTGCAATACAATCTAACCACTCTTGATCCATAATTTTGGAACTCTCCCCAGAAATATTCCAGCTTAACAATGATAAGCAGTTATTTGCATCTCCTCTTCTGTTTGGAGAGGAAGGAAGAGCCTTCATTTTTGTAACAGATATTACATTATCATTCTGCTTTGTTACAAGCCAATCTTCTGAGAACTGCTGTAATCCAATAAATCTGATATTGCACTGAATGCCTTGACCCTCCGTTATGGTATTATTTGAAGGAATGTGACACCTACATGTATTTTTCGTTGCTTTTGGTTGCTTCCATCTTTGGTCTATCATTTCAAGATTTTTTGTGGATTAGCCATCTCAAAATTCCAGTCCAGCATAATATTGAAACTGTCCAAAGCTGATCATTGTGCCATTATCTCTCTACATAGTACGTGATCCTTTAATAGACAAGATCCTTTTCCAAGCAATTTAAATTCCATTGTAACATCCAGGACCTCATTTTTCCCAGTTTTACTTGAAGAATCTTCCTAAATAAAAGGCAAACTAATTTAATTAAGGAAAGAACAATTACTCACCATAACAGTAGCTCTTAAAGTGAATCTCCTCCACTGGGTCACACCTCTGGAACTGCAAAACTTTGATGTCAAGATCACTTGAAAAGTTTTGCTAGCCAAGGGCCACCCACAATGACATGCAACATTGGCATCTATATAATTGTGGGCAGCCCATTGCTCCTCAGTTCCCCACCAGAGATAAGCTCAGAGGGCCTCTTACAGTCTGGAACAAGGAGACCAAAACAGAACCAGGCACACAAGGAGAGGCATGGGACTGGAAACAAAAAATAAATAAGGCACTTATGGACAGCTCCAAACAAGGCAGTGAACAAGCCTGCCAGGTTACAACTTAGTAAGGGGTAAGAAGGGTGGGTGCGCTGTGGCCTAATGGAGGAGATTCTCTTGAAGTTCTACTGTTGCAGTGAGTAACTGCTCTATCTTAATCTAGGATATTTCCTCCATTGGGCCATACATTTGGAACAATTTCTAAGCAGTACACAAGGTACCCAGGGAGGAAGTATGATATGGCATCAAGTCAGTAGGACTTGCAGTACTGCAGTGCTCAAGACCAAAGTCAGCATATCTGTGACAGTGTCTAGACTGTAGTGATTAGTACAAGTATGCACAGTGCTCTGTTTATCAGCAGCACATATGTCAGATGCAGAAACATTCTGAAAGCAAGCAACAGAAGTGGACAGATCACATGTAGAGTGGCCACAGACAGTACCAGTAAGTTTCTTATTGTGCTTCGTATAAAAAGAACATTATGATTAGTAAGCCATTTGGACAGGTGTTGTTTAATCTCAGCAGTGTAGTCTTTCACAGAGGTAAATGAAGCAAAAAGCTGAGAGAACTGTCTGCAGTCCCTAGTGCAATTGAAGTAGAAATGCAGTGCTTTGTGTACATCAAGTGTATGGAGCAATGCCTCGCTCTTGTTACCATGCTCTGAAGAATACACAGGAAGGTACAGAGTCTGATTCAATGTAAAATCAGAGACCACCTTTGGTAGAAAAATTAGGACTGGGCCACAAAGGCACCCCATCCATGTGGAAAATCAAATAAGGAGACTCATGCGTCATAGCTTGAAGCTCAGAAGTCCTATGAGCAAAAGTCATGGTGACAAAAAACAATGTTTTCCATGAAAGGAAATGCATCTCACAGGTCACAGTAGGTTCAAACAGAGCCAAAGACTATTTCTCAAGAATTAAATTCAGGTCCTAAAGTAGAACTGGTGTTGATAGAGGAGGAGTTGAATAGGAGGTTCTATTGCCAGATGCTGCAGAAGCGGAAAACAAATCTTGTGAGGCCAGAAGGGATCCACCAGTATTAAGGAGGCATGCCCCACCCACAGCTTCAGTAAAACTCTCTGTATGAAAGGGATCAAAGGAAAGGCATTAAGGAACCTCCCTTTCCAGAAGAGAGACAATGTGTCTCACCAAAAAAACTTCAGGCCCTGGAGTAAGTAAGCAGAAATGTGATAGTTTTGCATCGTGTGGTGATTATGCAAAAAGGTCAAAATCTGGATGACCCCATCTTGCAAGGAGGAAATTTACCATGTAGATCAACAGCTTCCACTCATGAGCCAGGGACTAAGACTCACTTAGCCTGCCTGTGAAGACATTTTCAACAGTAGGGAAAAACATAGCCAACAGCTGAAGGCCACGAGGCAAGGCTCAGTACTACACTCTCATCTCTTCTCTGCACAGGGGATGAGTGAGTACCCCCTTGCTTTTTTATATAGTGCATGACACTGACATTTATTTATTTATTTATTTACGAGTTTAACCAGGAAGGCATACTGAGCAGTGCTGCTTGATTCCAGATGCGACCTGAGGGTCAAGACCCAAGACAGTAGTACAAAACACTAGTTATAGAGTTAAAACAACACAGATAAATTGTCTGAATCAGCAAGGAACCTGGATTCAGATTATCTTGGAAAGCCTGCAGACCAAGCAGAACAGTTCATAAATCCAGAATACTGATGTGGAGATTGTACTCCAGATTGGTCTAAGGCCCTTGGGTCTAAAAGGATCCAAGATGGGCATCCTAGCTGTCCCTTAGGCATCCATTGTGAGGATTTGCACAGGGGTTGGGGAAAAGAATGAAATGCCCCACATAAGGTCCCGGTGGTCCATCCACCATACTGGAGCATGGCAGAGAGGGGACATGATGAGGACCATTCATTCTGACTTGTCAGTAGGCTTATCCAATTGTAGAAGAAGAGTCCAGTGAGGGATGTCCATATGGAGGTGGGCAAAGGGAACCATAATGAGGGCAACAGCCATCAGCCCCAACAGATGAAACATCATCTAAGCTGACAAATAATAGCTTCTGTGTGTCAACTGGGCCTGGGCAACAAGGACATCCACCCTGTCTGTAGACAGGAAAGCACAGCCCACTGCTGTGTCTAGCACCACACCACTATATTGGAGGCACTGACAAGGAACGAGTATGGATTGTGGTACATTCACTGTGACAACCCAGTTTCTCTTTTTTTTTTTAATTTCTCTTTATTAAGACATTTTTTTGGAAAAAGACAAGCAATAACACTGACAACACAGACATCAACAAAAGCACCTTGATTATTTGTTAGACTATATGCTTAGTTCATTTGCTGTCAAGTTTAAAAAGATAACAGAATTACTTAATACTAATAAATTAAGGAGTAAAACTGGTTTATGGTCCACCATATACAGTACTCATCATTACCACAAGGTTTTAAAGAGCCGGGTTGTATTGTTCAGTTTAACTATCAGTTTCTCCATATCATAAACTGTACCTGGATCATAGTATCCTGCCGGTGTGACACCGTGGGGACCATCAAGGTTGACCATAATCCCGTTTTGACTTTTTTTGCCACTAAAAGGCAAATCCATACCAATTATTTTGTCTGAGGGCCTCTATGTCCCTGCGAGGGGGTCTAGGAATATCACATTTATAGCAGACAGTGTCAAGTCTGTACCAAAAATGGTCTGGAATGGTGTGAGAAGTTGTGCCCAGTAAAGTTGGACACGGCCCAAACTGTCCATGAGTGGCAGGGCTAATGCCACAGTTCCACATCCTATTACCAAAGATTTATTAGTGAGTCCAACAACAGCGAGTGCACATCGCTGACTACAACAAGGACGATGTGCACTATGCTGAAAACATAAAAAGCGATGGGCAGCAACAGTCAATTATGGAACAACATACAGTCACATTATTTTATAGGGCGTCTGTGCCCCCACACTCCTCATTATAAAATTAACCAACTCCAGGGGGGGGGCCTGACACTGGAGTAAAACAAATACAACAGCAATAGTATTAAAAAAATATTCCTTCCCACCTGACTCTGAACCTAGATCCTGCTGCACCACAGGCACTCACTGCCTCCAATACATCACACAGCCAGCTCAGAACATCCTGGCCAAACACCTTCCCATATCACTCCACAAGGAAATCCCTACCAGAGTCGCTGTATCCCTCCTGTCACTCTTTTGTAGTACCCCATAGCTGTAACCGTGTCTCACTATGCTTTTCCTCTCACTCTTCTCACAGGCGCTTAAATGTCAGTGGCTGAGTAGGTAGCACACTTGCCTCTGTGGCTGGGAGATCAGAGGGCTGTGGGTTCAGTTCCCACATCTGGCACTTGGGTTAGTATCCCAGTACTGACACTGTAGTGGCAGCATGAGAGGGGTGCTGCACTTCTGAGGTGCCGTCTTTCAGATGAGATGTTAAACCGAGGTCTCATCTGCCTGGATTGGTGGTAGTTCAGGTGGTTGTTAAAGATCCCATGGCACTTATCGAAAAGAGTAGGGGAAGTTTTTATTAGAAGAAAACAAAGTGCAAATCCAAACAAAAAAATTCAACAAAAATTACAAAATTGCAGTATATAATGAAAAAAAAAAGGAAAAAGAATGAAACGCCACATAAAGCAAAAGAACCAAGAAGACAGAACATGGCAACAAATACTGAAAACAAGAATTCATTCAAAGAAAACAAAATATTACTAGTACAGGTAAAAAAAGAAATGTACAATAACAGTTTAGGTAATAGGAGCATCAGTATCTGTGATCCAAGGAAATCCAATCCATAATTCAAGCAATTGACTGTTAGACATAAAAGATTTCTCACTAACATAAATACATCTCATTTGATGCATTACTTTCAGAAGCAGTTCAAGCAAATTTCCCTCTCGTTGTTGTAGTGTGAAAGCTCATCTAGCAGACCAAACCTGCCATTTGAAAACAGTCATTAATAATTGCAATGTGCTAGAATGCCACTTGCATGTCCAAGAAACATCAAAAGTCCCATACATTAAATTCTCAAAAGAGAGTGTTGAAAATTGAATATCTCACCATTCATGCACCACTAGGGCCCAGAATTTTGAAATAAAGATACAGAACAAGAAATGCTTGTTGTTTCCTCTTGCTTTATGCAGTCTAGTCGAGCACAAAACCTGTCCTGCTGGGCCTTGTGTTTTTGGTTAGATTTGACATTAATTCTGCCATGACAGGCTAACCAGTGAAAATCCCAAATAGTATCAGGAATGCACTTATTATTAAGAAACCCCAATAATGTAGTACTATAGCCCAATGAACATTTATCAAAAACAACAGCTACCTGACAGACAGTATCTAATAGTGAAAAATACAATTGTTTCTTGGATAGATTTTGGACATGATGTGTCAGTAGGTGCCATTTTTTAATCCATAAAAGGTGCATCTATTATATTCAGGAATCACTGCAGATCTCTTGAAGCATTTCAAAAATCGAGCATCCCATGATGTGAGTTGTTGCACACATTTTGGCATAAGGAACATTTCCCAGCCTTGATTATCACCATTTAACAGGGGTTGAATATTGTTATTTAAAAAAAGCTGTTAAAAAAAAGAATGGGATTGGGCATATTTAATCCACCGTGTTTAAAGGGAAGATAGAGAATATTTATTTTTAGTGGATTCAGGTGACTACCCCAAAAGGCCTGATAAAAAAATCCTAAGAGCCCAACCTCCAAGGATTTAGGAGGAGGAAAAACATAGCTGAGGTATAACAATATAGGAATTAAACAAGTTTTAATGAGAAACGCCCTTTTCTTTTTGCCAAATTTCCATCTGTTCCATATTAAAACTTTATGTTTACCTAGAAGGAGTTTATTTTCCCAATTCAAAATATCCAAATCAATATTTCCCCAATACAACACTAAAATTTTAAGAAGGTCTGTTTTGATAGTGATTCCTATGTATGTAAAGAGTATTGCAACTTTGCCCAACACATTTATTAATATTAAGAGCAGCTCCTGTGTGTCCTCCAAATGTACAAAGAGCTAAACTGGAATGAATGGAAGGCTCATCATGCACTAAAATGTGTCATATCATCTGCATAAGCCATAATTTTATATGGAATAGCGTGACCATTAAATAAGACATGTTGCACTACCCTAGAATTATTAATTTTCTGCAAAAGAGGATCAATAAAAAAGGCATAAGATTGGGCTAAGGGGACAACCCAGATGCACACCCCTTTCTAAAGGAATGAGGGGACCCTTTCAACCCTGGATAACTGGGCTAACAGTAGCTGCGTGATATAGACTTTTAAACCAGTTAATCATACATATAGGGATATTATAATGAGGCAAAATGATCCATACATAATCATAATTCACTCTATCAAAAGTCTTAGATTGGTCAAGGGAAAGCAGGTAACCATCTAGGGACCCTAATTTCCCCTGTTCAACCAACTCCCGCAGTAGAAAAAATTGGGTTTGAATTTTCCTGCCAGGGCTAGCATAAGCCTGTGCTGAGGAAATTAATTTCACAGCTGCCAATGGTAGTCGTTTTGCCAACATTTTCATAAGCAGTTTAAAATCAGAATTCAGCAGTGTGACTGAACGCCAATTGCCTAAATTCATTTTATCACCATTTTTATAAATGTAAGTCAGGCTCCCCGTATTCATATACAAAGAAATAGCTCCAGTATTCAATATATCATTAAAACCAGAGCCAATTCCTCTAAGCAAAGATTACCAACAATCTTCATTACTTCCTTAGGAATACTGTCTGGACCAGAAGATTTTTTCCAGCCATGGAGGAAAGCGCTGTTTTAATTTCCAAAATAGAAATAGGAGCAACTAAAAGCTGCACATCCATGTCATTCAGTAAAAGGATATCCAAATCATGTAAAAAAGACTGCAATCCCTCATTAGAACCCTCCAAATTACTATACATATGTTTGGTATAATCAGTAACTACTTTAATGACATCCCTTAATTCACGATACTCAGTACCTAGCGGGTCCTGAACTGCAGAGATGGTTTTCTTGTGCAGTTGAGTCTGCCAATGGTCATACGGACAAGCCATTGCCAAATTACCCTGTATACAAAATTGTTGCTGAAATAATAGAGTTTTAGCCTTATTTATTTATTTTTTGATAACCAGGTAGGTGTGCTAGACACGAAAGTGACTATTTTCAGGCACGACCCGGGAGGTCAACAACAAAGGGAGATAACAGATTACAAAGATTACAATGTCATGAGCTGCATAAAACATTTCAGGCAAACCTGGGGTAAGAACAACATAGAGAGATGACATTTACAGGGTCAGAGGCCATACAATACAAAGCAAGCATAAGGTGAGATAACTTTAGGACATAGTAATGATACAAGGCATAAACGGTTTACAATTAAACAATTGTGGATAAGTGCACACGTGAGGATTAACATAGTAATAGCAGGGATATGAGGTACACAAGGAAGAGGTCAAATTGAGCGGCGGCATTATGTCAATGTAATGAGAGTGATAGGGTATAAGATTGGAGGGGCAGGAAGGAAAGGTAAGGATGAGATAGGAGTAGTGGGGCTAGGGGAGAGAGGTGTAATCGAGCACTGTAGAGGGTGTAACCAAGGCGGTCAGGGCAGTCTACGTCTGGACCTAAGGAGGGTTGAAGCAGGTACATTGATCACCCGTGGTAAGGAGGGAGCGGTGCAATTTCTTAAACATGGCATGATTAGGCGCAAGGTGAACATCAAGGGGCAGCGAGTTCCAGTAGGAGGGGCCTATGTGCGAGAAACCTGATGTCCCTTTGGTAGTCCTACATCTGGGAATGCAAAACAAGGAAAGTTCCTTAGACCAGAGACCATAGGAGATTGGCTGAGGGATAAGCAGGGAGGCTAGGTAGGATGGCATCCTTGATCGGAGTACACTGTCTATCAGGTTCTCAAGAGAGAGGAGACATTGAGCAGTAGGAAAAAGCCAGTTGAGATCATAGTACAGCAAGCAGTGATGTTTTAGCCTGGAGGAAGCAGAGGCGTAGCAGCATATATTGTTGTAAGTGGTGTCCCACCTATGAAGATTAGCTTTAGATGTATTTGTATAGAGTATGGATCCATAAGAAAGTGATGGAAGAAGGATACCTCTAGCAATGGCAGTCCTAGTAGTAGGGGTAAGAATATAGCTTGTTTTGTAGGCTAAGCCCAGTTTGGCATTCACAGCCTTACAGGTGGAGGTAATGTGGACATCAAAGGTGAGGGACTCATCGAGTAAGACCCCTAGATAATTGAAAGAAGTTACCATCTCCAGTGGGGAGCTGTCCGCCCAGGTAATCCGGAAGGATTTACGGTGCTGTTTTATTTTAATAGAGGAACCAAAGAGCATGGCCTTGGTCTTTGTGATATTTATGACAAGTTTGTTTTTGGAGATCCAGGATTGAATATTTTGCAGGTCCATAGAGAGCTTGTGATTAATAGAGTGGATATTATCTGAGTTTGTATAGAGGGCAAGGTCATCAGCATAAAGCAGCGATGAACAGGAGGACACCACCTGAGGAATGTTGTTAATAAATATTGTGAAAAGAGGGGTCCAAGGATAGAGCCCTGCGGTACACCAATATTGACGAGGGCTTTATCTGAGGTGGCCGAATTGAATTTCATGGTTTGATGCCTGTTTGATAGGTAGCTATGGAACCAAGTTGTAACATTGTGCGAGAAGCCCAGGGAGTGGAGATTGGCAAGCAGAAGAGGGTGGTTGACTAGATCGAAGGCTTTTGTCAAGTCGATAAAAACTGCACCAGTTAGGTGACCCTGGTCCATTGTTTGAAGAATATCATTAGTCAGCTGCAAAAGAGCAGTTTGAGTACTATGACCTTTTCAGAAACCGTGCTGGTTTGGGTGCAGTAGGTTGTATTTTGTGAGATGTTCAGAGATCTGTGCTGAGATGAGCTTCTCAAGGACTTTATCAAGGACTTTATGTAGACAATATCGCTATCGGTCTATAGTTGGTTATGACTTTTTTGTCCCCTTTTTTGAATACTGGCATGATTCTGGCTAGTTTCCATACCTCGGGCACCACACCTTCACTCAGGGATAGGTTGAATATGCAAGCCAGAGGTCCTGAGATGAAAGGTGCCGATAGTTTGAGGAGTCTGGGCTCAAGGCAGTCAGCCCCAACAGCAGCACTGTCTGATATAGAGTTTAGATGTTTGAGGACGTCATTCTTTGATATGGCTTTAAAGTAGAAGGTAGGCGCTTGTGTAGTTACTTTTGGATGTGGAGCTGCAGGTAATAAGTTAGAGGAGGAGGAGGGAGTATGAGTGTAGCTCTAGAGGTCAGAGAAGTAAGAGTTAAAAGCGTTGGCAATGGTGCCTGGGTCATTGCAATGGGCACCTTTTAATATCATGTCATTATTTAGTGGCCTTTTATTTGAGCCGAGGAAAGTCTTGACATGAGACCAGAATTTCTTGGGGTCCCCGGATGAATCCAGCAGGAGTCCTTTGCAGTACTGACTTTTTGCAAGTCTAATTTGTGATTTGCATTTTAAACGCTGTTCTCTATAGTTGTTATAGTCAGCAGGGAGACCAGATGCTTTGAACTTACTCCAGCATTTATCCCTGTTTTTGAGGGCAGTGAGGAGGTCTTTGTGTAGCCATCTGGTTTGAGTACCACAGACGCGCCAAGTAACGACTGGGGTATGCTTATCCTGAAGGAGGATGAACCTGCTCAGGAAGGCATGCAAGGCAACTTCAGCACTAGTAGAGTGGAAAACAGGGGACCAGTCAGTGTGGGACACATCATAAAGGAAGTTACCTTGATTTAAGTTAACATAATTTCTGAAGCATATATATAGTTTTGGTGGGACGTGGAGTGTGTGGAGGTGCTCCATATGCAAAAGATGGGGGAGTGGTCACTAATATTGTCAGGCATAGTTCCAGATTTAGCAATTCGATCCACTCGATTTGTTAATAACCAGTCAATGAGGGTGCTGGAGTCTGTGTTAGCTGATACCCTTGTGTAATCAGTAATGATTTGATGCAGATTGTAGCTCTGTACCAGGGACTGAAGTGAGTCGTGAGTTTTACCAGACCAGTTTAGGTTTATATCCCCAAGAATGAGGAGCTCATTTTTCCCAGAGAGTTCAGCTGTTTAAGCCAGTAAATCAGCTAGACCTTGTGTTCCACTGGTAGGTGGGTTGTAGGTGCTTACAATGTGGAGTTTTTTCTTTCCAAGTCTGAGAATAGCATGAATGTATTCACATGAGGACTTATTGTTATTAGTTACCATAGTCAAATTCAGGTTGCTTTTGTAATAGATTGCAACACCCCCACTGCGTTTAGGAGTTGGTCTGTCGCACCTGACAAGGGAGTAGTTTGGAAGCAGGCAAAGGGAATCAGGGATTGAGGGCCTTAACCATGTCTCAGATAAGCAGAGCACATCAGGTGTATGGTTAACCACCCATGCTTCAAGATCTGCCTGATTGTGGAGGAGGCTTCTGATACTAAGGTGGACTAAGCGAAGGCCTTTTAAATTATGTTCGGAGGAGATTAGAGGTGATAAGCCTGTAGCAGGACCTGGATTCAATTCTATGTCACCAGACAGCATAAGGGCCAGTACGATGAGGTACCATAAGTTATGCAGTACCGCTCTGGTGCAGCTCTGCCGGTCAGTCCTCCATCAATTAGTGGTGGAAGCCATGGCATGGTATAAAAGTAGTTTAGGGAGGAGAGCAGGGGTAGAGTCTGTGTAATATTCAGTTAATATTAGCAAATTAGAGTAGGTATAGCCATTTAGAGGTGCAAAACTGTTTTGAGTGCAATCTTTGGTGTGAGGTACAGTGAGGAAGCTGAGTAGCATCAGTGACAAGAGTAGCGAGGTTGCATATAGCAGTGACCAGGCTAATCTATAGCATTTAGTGATAGGCATATTGTAAATGGAGCAGGACTGAGGAACACAGGAAGGAGCCCAAGGTGGGGGATTGAAGGAGCAGCACAGTGCTCAGAGGCTAGCCTAGTGTATAAGTTATAAGGGATTTGAGATGCTGAGATATAACTGCAAGGTAGTGGAGCAAGGAAGCTGAGAGAGACTGTTTTAGGCAAAAGGCAAAGGATCTAACAAGAAAGTGAGGAGAGCTGCACAAATATAGGGGGAAGGGGAGAGCAGGTTTTGACAGCTAGTTATAGTATACGAGAGATCTGAGTTAATCTGTCTGATAGACTAAAGATAAAAGTTCAGTGCAGTCTTGAGGCTTTAGGTGGTGAACACTACCAAGCGAAAACTAATGCTTGGGAGAGGAGAGAGGAAAGGTTAGAGTGTGTGCTCCCTGTGGCTAGTTAATATAATGAGCCAATGGGAAAGTGGGGAGATAGAAAAAAACTACCTGATTGTACCTGATTGGTAGCCACAGCCTATATAACTGAAACCCGAACACGGGGCGGCGGGTGGGTGGGAGGCGCCGTGGCGTCAGGGCAAGCAGCAGCAGGCGTGAGAGCAGAGGTGGTGAGCTGCGAGCAGCACCAGGGAGCTCTGTTACGAGTCCGCCTGTGCCCTGCTACAACTACTGATTCCCACCTGCTGCAGCACCAGTAACTTGCCCTGCTTCCAAAAACTTTAGCAGGAGCAGAAGCGCTTATGCGATCTACAATCGTCCACTTCTAGTGCTCAGTCCGAGGTCCTGGAGTCAGGAGAATGGCGTCAATTTTAAATTCAAAAGAGGTCCAGGCAGGGCAAAGGCACCACGAGTAGTTACCGTACCTTGCAGACATCCAATTAAGCGATCCAAGGAGCTGCTCCAGTCGGGCGGTAGCCCGGGGCGACTGGGCCACCTGAGGAGTACAGAAGAGATAGAGTTAGTAGGAGGGAGGAGACACAGGACAAAAGAATTGCAAGGGACAGATTGGATTTGCTGCCAGGGAAAACAAAGAGGTGCGAGTGATTCGCTGAGCTCCGATGTGTGACTGGGTGGGGGTGAGAGAATACAGCAGGGGGAGAGAGAGAGGCTTGTCCTGGTGTGCAGAATAGCTAGACAAGAGGGGGAGGGCCAGGAAACAGAGAAATAGCAGGGAGGTAAAAGCAAAGGTAACTAAAGCACAGTGTGTATGGGCTAGCAAACTCTTTAAACTTTACATAGCAACACAGGTAATTCAATCAGAATATAAACTAGTTGGCAGTGAGAGCATTCTCCGGATTATTTAAATTGTAGAGGGCAAAATAGACTGTAGTCTCTTTTAAATTTAAACAGCACTGAACAAGTACATTAATTTATAAAACAGGGCTACTGTTCCAGCAGCAACAGGGCACAAAATAGACTGTAATCACTTTTAAATTTAAACAGCACCGAACAAGTACATTAATTCATAAAACTGGGCTACTGTTCTAGCAGCAGGGTGCGAGAGCAGAGGCGGGCGAACGAGTGAGCGAGCGAGCACCAGGGAGCTCTGTTATGGAGTCTGCCTGAGCCCTGCTACAACTACTGATTCCCGCCTGCTGCAGCACCAGTAACTTGCCCTGCTTCCAAAAAATTTAGCAGGAGCAGAAGTGCTTATGCGATCTACAATCGTCTGCTTCTAGTGCTCAGTCCGAGGTCCGGGAGTCAGGAGAATGGCGCCAATTTTAAATTCAAAAGAGGTCCAGGCAGGGCAAAGGCACCACGAGTAGTTACCGTACCTTGCAGACATCCAATTAAGCGATCCGAGGAGCTGCTCCAGTCGGGCGGTAGCCCGGGGTGGCTGGGCCACCTTGCAGACGTCCAATTAAGCGATTTGTATGACAATGAACCATTTTCATAGAAACTTGGGAGACTGAAGAAGTCAAATCTTGTCCTATCTCAAAAGAGACAGAATAAAGTTGTTGTAAGAGTTTTCTATTATGCAAGTAATCAAGGTAAGCAGTTCTAGCAGCCCCTATACTTAGCCGCTTGCAAAATTTTTTCAATTCAAGTTTAGTGTCTTCTCACCATAAGGTAGGAATATCAAAAAATATAAGTACAGATTTCCATGCAGAAATAAAGTTATGAAGGAGCAAAGAAACATGTGGGTTAGACAGCAAAGAAGTATTAAATTTCCAAAATCCCAAACCTCTCTGTGGCCTAGTAGTGACCCCAGTGGCCACGGAAACATCATAATGGTCAGTAAACTCTAAAGCCGATACCGTGGCTTTTTGCAAAGTGAGAGTAGGGGAAACAAAACTGTAATCAGTTCTGGAAGTTAAAGGTCCTTCATGGAATGTGGGAAGGTCCAAATTAGTGAGGTGATAGGCTGCATCTAATAACTTTGATTTAAGAATTATTTGAGACAAATCAGAATCACAGTACTGTTTACCATGTTTTTCTGTAAGGGGACAATTAAAATCTCCAGCAAAGACCACCTTATAAGTAGTATGTAAGTAAGGCTCTAGCAACCTAAGTAAAGCGCATCTTTGAGCTTTTTGTTGAGGGGCATATATATTAATTAAACGATAAGGTGCATTCTGGATAAGAACATCCAAGACCAAGGCCCTACCAGAGAGTAAATCAAAAAGTTTCAAAATTTTAGTGTCAGGATATTTAAAAAGAATGCCCAAACTGACACAAGTCTCCATACTTAAGGACCAGAAGGATGGACCCAAGTGCCATGCTTTAGAGGCTAATTGAAATTCATGCAGAGTATGTAACCGGGTATCCTGCAAAACTAAAAGAAACCCAGATGGAAATGAGCTAATACAGAAACAAAATTTTGCAGTCTAGCCACCCTTTTAATACTACTCACATTAATGGTGTGAAAGGAAAAATGTTCAGTCATCAAGTTTGCTTATAAGGGCTTTTTTGGCTAAGCTTGTCTGTGTTTTTCAATTTAACCCTTAATTTCCACTTTTGCTGTCCCCTGGGTTGAGCCAATCCCTCAGTATCAGTAGTGCCTTCAGGTACAGAGGAGTCCACGGAGGATAAATCAGAAGCCACATCAGAGTGCTCAGATTGCAGCACATCAAATTTATTAGAAACAGGGATGGCTTATGACTGTGGAAGTATAACTTTGTCCACAGAATCCCCGATAGATTGCCTAGTTACTCTACTATCAGCTTTCTTTCCTGGAGTGGGGGAAGGGGGTATGACAGATTCAATCAACAATCATGATGGAGAAGAAGAGGCCATCACAGGAGGCAGCTGTAGTCCCTCAGTTGCAGAGGATGGGCCAGCAATCACAGCCGGAGCTGCCAGCGGGGGACAAACCGAAGCACAACAGGAGGGGGAATGGAAGGAGGAATAACAGAACCATCTGAGTTCTCAGAAGTAGCACAACCAGGACAACTCGCTTTCTTTTGTGCTAAAGCACTTAGCAAATGCTGTTCAGCTCCATCAGCCTGGTCAGGAGATTTATGGGCTGCAGCAGTACAATTTTGAAATGTGTGACCCAACTCCCCACAAAGATTACATTTGCTTTCATTAAGACAGTCTGTACTTAAGTGACCCAGGCCACCACAAATAACACATCAGGCTAGATCACAGACACTACTTAAGTGCTCCAAAGACCCACATTTATAACATTTTCAGTTGTACGGCATAAAAAAGGATTCCTTTATCTCGACCTAAAAAAAAGGAGTTAGGTAAGTGAACTGGACCAGTATCAGAGGTGCTAAGCATGACTTCCGCCTTCCAACCCCCAGTCCAGGTATCCTCTGAGTCAAGGATGGACTCAGGATCCTTCAATAAAGTACACTGGTGTTGTACAATCAGGTCCTGCACACTCACTCCCTCATTTCCAAAAAGCACAGTAATAATGTTGTGTGAAGGTTTAGATAGAGGGGTTGCAAGAAAGGGGGACCATAAAGAAGATTTTTTTAATTGATTATATTTAACCCAAAAATGTTCCAAACCCCGAGCAGTTTTAAAACTGACATCAAAGGTAGTGTCTCCTGATACATGAATCAAGGCATAAAGTTCAGTCACAAGGAATTTCATCGAGTCCTTCAAAAGAGTTTTTGCAACAAAAAGTCTGTCCAGAGGAGAGTCCATGCCCCCAGTATATGTTAGGCGAACAGCATTATGTCTCTTTGCTGAAAATATGGGGGTTTTAAACAGTGACGCAAAAGTTTTGGGCACAGTTCTATTAATTAAATTTAAGGGCCTCTGGTGCTTGGACGATGCGATGGAAGGCTTGGCCCTAGTAGACTTGAGGTAAAGCTGGTTGTTTCAGAAGAAGTAATTCTGGATTTTGTGTCAATTCTAAATCCGAAGGAACTTCCAAGGCTGAAATGTCAGAGTTAGCTACTGATGTTTCAGAGATAAGTTCAGTCACATTTGGCATAGTGATAGGTGCAATGCCAGAAGACCACTGACCTGTGAGTTCGTCAGACGTTGTACCGGGTTTGTTTCAAGCGCCTGTAGGAACCGACCATTCAGACTCCACAGAGCATCTTAGGCCAAGCCTATCAGGGCTTGTAGGCGCCATTCCCGATGCAATATCTGTAGAGGGCAACTGAACAGGAGAAGCATTCAAAGTTCCAGCCGATTCATCATCTTTGACAAGCGCC
The DNA here is from genome assembly GCA_016271365.2 of Neoceratodus forsteri. Lineage (NCBI taxonomy): Eukaryota > Metazoa > Chordata > Ceratodontiformes > Ceratodontidae > Neoceratodus > Neoceratodus forsteri. Next base: position 106,860,058 of record CM057450.1, on the reverse strand, counting down.
GCCCAGCTCTTTTGCTTCTCTGAAGGAGCACATACGTCAGCAGCACTCAGCTGGCCCAGTTTGACACCTGAACAGCCGCTGTCAGAATGCAACTTCCGAAGAGAAGTTTCTAACTGTGCTAATTTTTGAAAGAATAAACGCTCTTCAACAGCTAAATTCTGCCTCAAAATCCACTCCCGTGCTGACATGGGACCAACAGAAAGCTCGATTTGTTCAGTTGAGTGGTGGTCTGCCGCATCATAGTCAGTCTCACTTGGCAAGCCAGGTATAACCTCCGGTAGGTCTAGAACAGCAGAATCACTCACATGAATTGAGTCCTCAGGTTGTACAGTGGCAGAATCCAAACAAGAAGGTACATCAGGATCAGAAAACATCTCAATAGCAGCGTCCAACACCACAGCAGGTTCCATAACAACAGCCTGTGCTCTTGCTGTCTGGCTAGCGTCCTCCATCTTGGCTAACAGCCAAATGGCCAGAGGGTCCCCCTACAGCAGAGTAGGGGAATTTCCCCAGTGTCCTAGCCAAATTTCCCTCATTCACTAAAAATACCACCAACAGCTTAATCTGGTTCAAGACCAGTTGGCATTCATCTGTATCCCCCTCCCCCGGGTCATGCCTGAAAATAGACAGGATTTGTCTAGTGCACTTACCCAGTCAACAAAAACTAAATAAATCAATTGAGTTGCTCATATTGAGTCACTCAATTTGAGTCACCAGTATCACTGGCTACCAATGCCACAGCCTCTCAAGCACTGCTCATTCTAGGTCAGGATGTATTTGACTAAAAGTTGGGGAGTATGGAATAATCTGATAAAACATTTACAGGAGAACTCCTTCCAGTAATGGGAAGAGGTTGGTTTGTGAATATGAATTAAGTATTTACCCTATTCCGGCTGAGAAATGTGAATCTGTAAGTGTGTCTCCCACTTTACTCTAACAGAGTCTAAGTGATGCCCTTGCAGTTTGAGAAGTGCTTGGTATACTTGCGAGATTAGGGAGGTTACAGGATATCTCTTAAAAATAGAGATTAACAATTGATGAAACCAGGGGATCTCCAAAGTTAAGGGCCATTTTTGAAATTCCATTTGTAAATAGTCAGAAATCTGAGGATATCAAAAATGATCCTGTGGGCGTAACCTGAATGACCTAGCAAGCTCCTGGAAAGACAAAAGATCTCTGCCCTGGAGAAACTGCACCGGGAGAAAGAGTCCCACGCAGTCCCACTGGGTATAGGCAAGATCCAATCGCTCAGGCAGAAAGGAAGCATTCTGGGAGAAGGGAGTGACTAAAATTCTAGTTGCCTGAAGTCGTTTAAGGAGGATAGTTTTCCACCACCATGTTAATGTGGTTGAGGTAAAAGGGTTAGTAAAAATTTCCTGGGGTTTTGGGAGAAGATTAGACAGTAGGATTTTATAGGTTGAAACAAGGTCCTCTTCTATTCATTCTAGTGTCTTCCAGTGGGCTGTATATTGTGGTGTCAGTCAGTAGACAGCCATTCGTATCTGGACTGCTACATAGTATAGGGATAAATGTGTCAGGTCTAAACCCCCCTGAGTTTTAGGGAGCTGCAAGACAGAGAATTTAACACATGGTTTTGTCCCCCCATATATAGCGAGATATCAATCTGCCCCACTGTAGAAAAGAGCCCCCTGGAGGGAATATTGGCAAGGTGGGGGACCTGGGCTCTGTTCTGATACTGACTGGGGGTTCTTTCCCAAATAGAAATAAGTAATAGCGTGGTGCCTCCACCCAAAGTAAAATATAGTGGGCCTGATGTTTGTAGCAACCCACTGAGATGCTGCACCTTCCCACCTCCCCTTCCAGTCACTCGACACATGGATTGCGAACCTAAACTGTAATACTTTACTATTCATGCAGTTATTGACTATAGCTAATAATATGCTCACAGACAGTTGTTAAAGGGGTGCTGTCAGCTTTGTCCCTCAGTTTTATACCACATTTTTGCAGTGTGTTTCTAGGCACAAACTTGAGGGGCAGATACTGTAGATTGCCCCTGTATAGCACAAAAGTAATCTGTTTTATCTTTTTTTTTTTCCATGATTTTCTTTTCCCTTGGTCCGCGACTAACTCAGTCGCTGACCGGAATCATATCAACTCCAAGAATGTGCTTCTGCTATGGAAGGCTGTCCCAAAGTGCCACATTTTACATGCACATTGTTTAAAGTGGTTTATGTAGTACGTGTTCTAACTTGGAAGCGTCCTCGTCATCTTGCAACAAAAACTGAGCAGTGATAATCCAGAAAAATACATTTTAAACCTGGGGTCAAAATCTCACGCATGTACAAGACATGCTGGAGCAAAGATCCTGTGCATGTGCAAGAATATGCCACTCTTGCGCATGTGTGGGATTTTGATCCCAGGTTTAAATAGTATTTTTCTGGATTATCACTGCTTGGTTTTTGTTGCAAGATGCCGAGGATGCTTTAATGTTAGAACATGTACTGCATAAACCACTTTAAACAATGTGCATGTAAAATGTGGTACTTCGGGACAGCGCGCTGCAGCAGAAGTGAGTTCTTGGAGTTGATATGCTTCCGGCTGGCAGCTGAGTTAATTGTGGACTGAGGGAAAAGAAAATCATGAAAAAAATGAGAAAAACAGGTAAAACAGATTACTTTTAGTGCAACACAGGGGCACTTGACTATCAAGTTTGTGCCTAGAGACACACTGCAAAATGTGGTGTAAAACCGGGGCAAAGCTGGCACTGCCCCTTTAACCAATAACAATGAACTATTTATTAGAAGGGAAAAAAGGGAATAGGATGCAATGTTAAACAACAAGCAACTGGCAGCAAAGGCATTAAACAATAACGTGAGTATCAAACTGAGGTGGTTCTAATTACATGACTTAAGGGCTATTCCGGGACTTGGACCCAGGACGGCTCACACCCTAAGCAAGAATCATGCCCCTAGGCCAATGAGCCATTAATTTAGAGTGCCCATCCTCACCAGTGACAATACATTCCAACCAGCCAACCTCCCCACTGGTACCAGTGCCCCTTAGAGTCTATCAGGGTACTCAGATACAGAACAGTGGAAGCCTAAAAGTTGCTGCGCATTGGCCGGTGGTGTTGCACTTTAAACTTTTAAATAGAAACTTTGGAAAACTTGAAATTCCCCAGGGTAGGGCAGGCCCTGCAGTTACTCATGTGGCTCTTGGATGCAGCAGGTTAGAAGCAGAATGGCAATTCAGATGGAGCAAGGGGCTGCACAGGGGAACAGGTAGGCAGCCTAGAAGCCTTGGATTCTTCTGAGCAGGCAACAATGATTCAACCCTTCTTGTCTTACACCTCTGGGAATGCAGCTCTTCTGTACCAGCTCTTAAGCCACAGCCCTTCTGGCACTCCTTCTCTAGTCACAGCTCTTCTGAATCACAACCAGGATACAGGAGCACTGCACAGCCACTTCCTGGTTTCCAAGGAGATCAGACCCCAGGAGTGACCCCCGGTCTGGCTCCCACAAATGGGTCAAGAGTACCCCAGTACTCGGACATGCGCCTCTGTCTCCCTATTCCCCGGTCCACCCCTCTTAATAAAGGCTAGCTGTCCCCTTACCTGGCTCTGAGGTGGCTTGGACAGGATTCAGTCTGTCTCCACTCGGATCAGCTCAGTAACTCTTGGATGCAGCAGTGTCCCTTTGGCTCACACTTTCTGTAGGGCACTCTGGAACAGTCTCTGGCAGTGGGCGAACCCAATTTTCAGGCTGCAGGCCTTCATGGCTTCTAGGTCTTCCAAAGGCAGGAGGAGCTCAACAGGCTTTTTCCATTCTGATGCAGGTCACAGGCAACCATTTCAGTCTCTGACATGATTCAGTCTTAAGCCCCCTTGTAACTCTGGAGGGTCTCTCTCTCACAAATGCCACAGGGTCTGACTTGAAAACATTCCTGGACACTTGGCTGCTGTTCCCAGGCTATGAGGATGAATCTCCGATTCTCTGGCAGGAACAGAAGTTGCAGGCCATGCAGACCTTATCTCTCACTCTCCTCGTGCTACCTCTTCTTTGAGAGTCTCAACCAGGACTGTCCCAAGCTGTAAGTGTTCCTGGGGTCTGAAGAAGAAATGGCAGCTTTCCATTGGTCCATATAGTTGTCCATCTGGAAAATTAATAAGCCTTAAGTCCCTTTGATGCCTGATTTGCTGGCTATTTAGGCACCAAAGGTATTGTTCAAACCCACTTCCCAGGAGCCATAGCTGCAGGTCCTTGGGCTCCGTGACTTTTGATTGGTGGTGCAGGGGTCAAAGGCAACAGATATGGCTGCTGTTGTAAACAGTTTGTATACAGTCCCACTTTAAATCTCTTTTTCCAAAGTGTTTACATTTATTTAAACATTAATGCCTCCAACCAAGTCCATTAGCTGTCCCTCTGCTCTGGTGTCTGGTGGCAGAGTGGGGCTTTTAAGGGGCTTCTCCTGCCCATCAATGCTTTCACCCCAGGCAGCAGAAAATGCTCATTAATATTCATTTAGCAGCCTCGCTGCTCTTAAAGTATCATGCATCTTTTACAGACGTGGTGCTTCATAGTGCATTCTTTTAACAATTTATTTTCTGTTTCCCCAAGAGCCTCCAGACCCCCTTCTGCTGTTCTATTGCCCACAGAAACCAGGGCACTCAAAGGGGACCACCAGAGCTGCCACAGTGGCTTCCAACATTAAAGCATTGCAGTGCTAACACAGCAATGCACACCGACCCCACAGCTCATCTGTTCATACAGTGGACTGTGGAACGACTTTTATTTGTACTGCTGAATGGACAGATTTTAGCTGTCTACTGCTTCTCTGGTCTCCCACTTACATTCTAACCTTTGGACCAGCAAGACCATTTAGGAGGCTCCCTTCAGGACCGGGACTGGCGGGACTACACGGTCAGAAGCAATCCAAGGCACACCCCGCCCATGGGAGGGGGGGTTACACTCCCCATACCTTAAAAGCTTGGCATCTGCACCATGTCCATACCAGGGACCTGGTGCAAATAACCATTAGAACAACACTTTTACATTCCTAGTCTAGCTAGACAAAAGATTCCTAGCTGGCATAGGCAATCAGATGCAGTCTAGACTAGACAAATGCAAGTATCTGCACAATAACATTTATTTATTAACATTTGTTTACCAGGTAAATACACTGAGACAAAGCCCCTTTTTCAGGAATGACCCGAGGCCATTATTACAAGCAGCTATAAGATGCTAGTCATGTTACATTTAAAATAATTCATGCAATATGATGGGTCAACATAACATTTCAAGTACTGAAAAGCTTTTCAGGTTTTAGACAGCTGTGATGACATTAAATGGTGCACCATAAACATAAGTACGTTTGAGCTCAATTATTTGGCAGTTTTGAAACAATACCATAAGTGCATGTTTCAGCCTCTCCTTTTACTCCTAAGTTTGCCTGCTCTTGGTGGTTTGGCGTTAGGTGGGCTCACAGTAATTCTGGGTAGAGACATTGGGGTGACATATGTCCTTATGAAAAACATGCATTGGTAGGTCAGTGGGAGCCCCTGGAGAGTCACAGGTGAACTTTAGTAGAGGTTTAACGCTTCTTGCAGAGCATAGGCCCTTATCTGCCGACACTGTCTATGTATCTATGTATCTATGTATCTATGTATCTATGCAATGGCACTGGCAATTCTTCAGAATTTGGGTGTGCACTTCGTGGCTCATTGTCCACCAATGAAGGATCCTCAGGCAAAGTGGGTGCCACAACTTCCACTGGCACTGCATTGGTTTCCTCTGACTCTGTTGGTTCAGGTTCAACAGGTTCAAGCTTTACTGGTTCCAGTTCTACGGGTTCAGGTCTTACAGGGTCTCCACCATCTTGCTCTGGCTCTTCCTCAGATTCCGTCCGATCATTCGATGGGATATTGTCAGCTGGCTTTTCAAAGTCCACTAATACTGTTTGAGGTTCTGTGGCAGGCACATTGGTCACATTGCTTTTTGTTGTAGGCGTCCCTTGAAACAGTTGAGCATGTTAGGGGGTAGGACAATAGTAGAATGGATGGTAAACTACTTCTTCTGACTTGGAATCTGAACTCTCTGATTCTGCTTGCTCATCAGGGTTTGCTGGGACAACTCCAGATTGTTTGGTCCTCTGCTTAACTTGATGGCTGCATGAAGCAGATCTTGTTACAGCAGGTTTAGGAGGTTCTGACTTGTCTTGCCGTTACTAGTGACCATTTGTCCAATGGGCAGCAAGTGGTTGCATTGCATTGTTTGGTAACCACTTGTGTCTCTTTCACGATGAATCTTATAAACAGGCATTTCTTGCACTTTCTCAATTACAACATAGGAAGTACTGCCCCACCTGTCAGCAGTTTTGTGCTTTTCAGGAATTTCTAGGTTTCTCAGCCACACACAGCCTCGTGGCAGCAATTCATGGACTTTTACCCTTTTGCCATATCTTTCTTTCTTTGCTTTGTTCCACTTGGTTGCAGCCTCTGTTGCCAACTTATATGCAGAGTGTAATTGGTCTTTTAATTTTTGAACATATTGCAGTAAGGTCTCTGGCCTGGCTTCATCGGTAGAGATAATGAAATGCAGGTCTACATGTGGTCTAGCTTTCCAGCTAAACATTAGGCTGTAAAGAGAAAATTCTGTAGCTTCATGTTTTGTGCAGTTCTAAGCGTGAAGTAATGCACTTACTTGCTGACTCCATTTACTTTTGTTTTTAGGGTCTAAGGTGCCCAGCATATAAAGGAGTGTTCGATTGAGCCTCTTGGGCTGTGGATCACCTTGCGAGTGATAGGTGGTTGTACAGGATTTGCTGATCCCCATAATGACAACAGTTCTTTCACTAAGCAGCTTTCAAAGTCCCGCCCTTGATCTGAGTGTATTCCTTTGGGGGGGATGGGGGTCAGTAATGTGCAAAGAATTTTCTAACTAGGACCTTGGCAACCATGGGGGCTTTTTGATCCTTTGTAGGACATGCTTGGGCATATCTAGAGAAATGGTCAGTAACTATTAGAATATCTGAAATGTTCTTGGAGTCAGGTTCCAAACTTAGAAAATGTATGCACATTAAGCCTTGTGAGCCTTGGATTTCTCTGTACAACAAATTGGCCTTGAGTTTAAGTTTTGGCCACTCTTGCAGCAGTCACATCACATTTGGATGATTTGTAACTACTTGGGTGGTGTCACCCCCTTTTTTGCAGGGTGCTGACAATGTCTTTGACACTTGGATCTAATCGTTGTTCTTTTTGCAGATCTTGGGGAGTTAGTTGTGGCATGAAAATCCAAAACAGCTAAATTGCAATAGGCAGTGGGGTTACAATCCCCAGGAGCATCAAGGCTGTCCACAAGACGAGTGGCATTTTCTGTAGCAGGCTGCTCATCTCAGTCAAATGTTTTGCATAAGGCTTTTACAGTCTGTTCAGGGATGTGTACACAGGCTTGTTTGTCTGTATTGGGTGCCATGGGACATCAAGAGAGGGCATCAGGATCTATATGATTACGTCCATGCCTGTATTTCACAAAGTAGTCATAGGTGGACAATGCTGAAAGCTACCTGTGTCGAACTTTGTCAAGTTTTGCAGTAGCCTGTACATATGTTAGTGGATTGTTGTCCACCATTGTGCAAGGTACGTGGAATGACATCACAGTAGTTCTACATGCCAGATCTGTTCTAGGGTTTATACTAGAGTTACGGGCAGAAGTGGACCATGTGGTCCATTGAGACAACCCACCATTCATAAGTGGTAATAATTTAATGAAAAGCCTTCCAAAATTAGACTAGCCAACCTAGTCTTAAAGTTTACTTTATTGGTACAGTCGCAACCTCTTGTGGAAGGCTGCATCATAGTTCCACTGTACATTGTAAATAGAAAAACTCTCTGGCTGAGATCTTACTCTAGTGTACATTTCTAATCTGCCTACAGTATTATGAGTTTTCAAAGGAGAATGCTGCACAGTGGTCCTAAAGTGGGGTCCTCACACTAGGGTGGCCAACCTGCAAACTTAGAAACAGATGACAGAATGACGAGCCCTCATCCTCAGATGCTAGAAAGCTGGCTGCAAAAAGTTTAAGACTCAGCTTGTGAAATCACAGGCTTATTTATTACAAATACATCCACCTCAAAGGGTGGATTCTACAGTCATTTAAAGTGACAGTTACAAAACAAGAATTTGTCAATGCCGAAAGTTTGCTTGAATGTTGGGTCAGGTTGGTTTTGTTTGTGTTGTACAGAATGATGAACGCAGAGTAGTATTCTAGTAAGAGAAAATGTGTAGTGGAGTTGGTGAGTCATGTCTGTTTCATGTGTTTTCATTTGTGAAGCAAGATACAGGATTTTTAAAGTTTTAAAAGTTCACACTCTCATGCCATGGGTACTATGTAAAATTGGTACAGTGGTGTGGTATTTACCATTACCAATATGTGATAACATCATCTTGCTACATCCATAGTATGAACCTAGCAAGTATATTGAACAGGTAATCTCAAGCGAAAAGATTTGTTGAAATTGTAAGTGATGGACGTGTTTATGTCATGAGTAATTAATTACAAAAGTAGGCCATCACGTGCATGGCAATCCCTTGTGAGAGAATTCTCTCTGCTATCATAAGGTGTCCCCTGTGTGACAGAACACTGCATGATACTTTCTCAGGTTTGGAGTGGTGGCGTGCAACAGTGCTGGCTCCCATCCTTGTGTTGCCCAGGTGTTTTCCCGGCTTGTCCCTGAACTCAAGGTACTGGCATGGGAACACTACAAGCTACCCACTCGGCCACTGGCTGGCCTGGCACACAATATTTCTTCATAACTTCTTTATTTGTTTGACAGTTTGAGACCAAATTTTCAACATAGTCTTTTTGTACCCCCCTTCTGAATATGACAGGTGTCATTTATAAAATACAACTGGAACGTCAATTTGCTTCATAAGTGTGAAAACAAGATCTGAAAAATGGCACCGGTCACATTCATGAGGTGGTATTAAAAATGGCTATGTTGAAATGTGAGGTCAAAATACTGAATATTACTTAAGCTGTGAATGAACTTTGAAAACTTCCCAATGTACCTTCATAACTTTAATGTTTTTCAAGATTTTGACCCCAAATTTTCAACCTAGTCTTTTTATGATCCTACTTCATGAACCTGGTAGGTGAAATTTTTCAAATCCTGCTTGAAAGATGATTTCATGGAGTGACTGTGAAATCACCTTTTGGGCCAGATTTGAAAAATGTCACCTACCTTGTTCATTAGGTTGGGTCCCAAAAAGGCCATGTTGAAAGTCTGGTGGAAAGATATTGTAAAATAGCAAAATTATGAGTTTGCTTGTTTGTTTTATTTATTTATACTGGTAAGTGCATGGGCCAAAGACCCGTTTTCATGGTCGACGAGTTCCACATAAACATACAATTAGACCAATATATAATAGACAAATATACAAGAATACAAAAGTACAAAAGTGCTGCTCACAATTGATTTCAATACTTGAGTGATATGAGTGAATGTTTAAATATTTTAACATCGACTCATAATTTTGCTGGACATTTTTCATGGTTTGCAGGTACGGGACATTGGGAGAAATGATTGGGAGGTGGGCAGGATAATTGACAGTGGATGGGAGTTTATTTTTTCCAAATGGGGTATGGGAAAATGATTGGGACGTGGCTGAGATAATTGGCAGTGGGTGGGAGTTTATATTTTACAAACGGGGCACATGGGAAGTCATCAGGAGGTGGGCAGGATATTTGGCAATGGTGGGAGTTTATTTTTACAAATGGGGCACAGGGAAGCAATTAGGAGGTGGGTGGAATAATTGACAGTGGGTTTGAGTTTATTTTTACAAGTGGGAAATGAAGGAACCATCAGGAGGTGGGTGGAATAATTGGCAGTAGTTGGGAATTTATATTTATAAACAGGGCTCAGGGAAGTGATCAGGAGGTGAGGTGGGATAACAGACAGTGGGTGGGAGTTTCTTTTTATAAACAGGGCACAGGGAAGTGATCAGGAGGTGGGTGGGATAACTTGCAGTGAGTTTAGTTTGATTTTTACAAGTGGGGAATTGGGGAACCATCAGGAGGTGGGTGGGATAACTGACACTGAGTTAGAGTTTCTTTTTACAGAAAGGGGCACCGGGGAAGCAATCATACTTGGGCAGGCCGAACAGCAGAGGGTGGGATTGCTGCACAAAGGAGCACTGGGGAAGACATCGGGTTTGGGGAAGGGGATGAGCAGCAGGGACAGGATGAGCACAAAGCTGATAGTGACAGTGCTCAGCTGGCTGCTGGGTGTATATTATAGCTGAAAGCATGCAGCTGCTGTCTGATAGGTGCAAGGCAAGGCAAATTCTATTTATAGGGCTCCCATTCCCTGGAGCTCTGGGCGCTGGTGCTGCTGCCTGTTTTCAATTACATGAGTCTCCAACCCATCACCAGCAGAAAAGTGTCATGATCAGCCTTGCTGATCATTGGCCTGTCATTGTTGAGCCTCCTGCAGCCTGAGCTGTGTTGGCCATGACAGTAACATGCCTTTGAAGCCTGCTGCTGTAACAGTAAGTTTGCTGCACGTGAGCAAGTAAACATAAAAAGGTAACTTCTTGTACAAACTAGCAGTAAAAGTTAAAGGTGTATAATGCAACTCTGGTTTATTACCTGTGATACTGGTAAGATCTAATATGGCCCCAATCCTGATCACTGATTTAGGATTTGGGGGTGTGGTAGTGGCACAATGTCCAACTAGCCCAGTCACCCCCCCCCCAGCAAGTGCACCATTTGGCTTCCTCAGTGCTCAATAAATTAATTAGCACAAGGATGGTGCGACCAAGAAGGGGGCAGCATGATACTCATCATTGATGATGCCAGCTGCAGACTAACTAGTCAGTCTGTCTAGCATGATAAGTGATGCGTATTGCTCCTCACTCCCAACGAACCCCAGTCACACACTCCTCATATTCATTTAATCATTGAGCTCTGGGGAAGGGAAGTGGTGCACTGCATGAGGGTGAGGGGCCAGTGACAGGGCTAACCAGGCTATATGCTACTGCCCCACCCCAAATTACGGATGAGGGATCTGGAAGAGGGCTGTATTAAATGTAAACAAGATCTAGCAATTGTGGGGTTGGGCTATGGAGGGGTATGATTAAAATGATGCAGTCGTTCCTGTCAAAGTGCCAGGAACTTGCATTTTTTTTGTAAGTCATTGCTTGGGAGGGCAGGGGAGCAGGGTGGAGTAAGCAATATGATTGGTCATGGGGGGAGGGAGCATGGCCACAGAACTAGTCCTGGTCACCTTTGGAGGAATAGATGATTTCTTAAATGTTGTATTTTTCCATGAATCCTTGAATACTAAATAATCAATAGTCAAGTATCTGGGTAATTAGTACTTATACTTAGTCGAATATAAACAAAAGAGGTATTTGCACAGCTGGCTTAGTGGCACAGCAGTAGGACTACTGCTTGTGATTTTGGCTTCCCTAGTTCAGGAATTAGATTTGGTCAGCAGGGCTGGGGGACAGATGGATTGAGCTTCCCAGGAGATGCTGTCCTTCTCTGGAGAGGGAGGCACAGCAATGCCACCATAGCAGCACCACCTGGGTAACCGCAAGTGAAACTGCAGCTCAATGTGCCTTTCATGGCATCCGAGCTGCCAGCATCTCATGGGAGGAACTCAAGAGAAAACAAAAAATGGCCCCAATCCTCACAATGATGGACCACAGCATATCCAGGCCCCCCATTCCCTGATGCACCACCAAATGACACACAACCTCTGTTGGAGGTACATACCCCATCCTGACCCCACGTGGGGAATAAATCAAGACTGTATGGATTCAGGTGAGTGATGGTTTGTGGGGTGCTCAGATGGGATGAGCAATGGGAGCTGAGGGAGTCAAGCACCAAGGCCAGCTGAGGGACACAAAGTACAAATGAAAAAATAAGTATTTGCACACTCCTCATCCTTTATGTTGTCTTGCTTGTGAGTCCTTCACACACTTTGTTAACCAGTCAAATTCTTCCTCATGTCTCTTCCAGTAACCACCAACAGTAGCTAGGTATTTGAATCATGCATCATTTGTGGGGATAGTGGCTTTGGGAGATCAGTATTTATTGGTGCTTGGGAACGAGGATGACCGTGCTTGTAAAAGTCAGCTATGCAAACTCTTTCTTAGTATCATGCAAGTACAAATTAAAATTTCCTATCAACACCCCCATTATTACAGAAAGTTCCAGTTTGCAGGCTTCTAAGATAGGGCAGCAGAGGTGGCTGTCAGAAGCTGGAAAGAGATTTCTCTTGATTTGTTATTTGAGGATTAAGGCTGGGCACCTTAAAAGGAAAACGTATTTGAAAATGAAGGAACGTGAGAGTTAATGATGACCACCTTTCACTTCCTGGTTGCAAAATTGTTTAGTTCCTTCTTTAACTCTTAACTTGTTATTTGCAGGACTTTGGGGCCCAGTGACTCTGGATGATTTTGGAGATCGAGACGAGAACATGAGTATCATCTATACATCCACAGATACTACTGAAGTATGTATGATATAGTATCTCCCTATGATCAGGAGAGGGCACATAATGTAATACAGCAAAGGCTGGTGTGAGAGCTGTTCACCAACAGGGCCAGGTGTAGCATCTACTCCTTATGGCTGAATTCATTGAGGTCAGGCCCAGAGATTAAATTGGAAATGTTTAGGTGGGTGAACTGTCCTCTGCAGTTGTAGGTGGGGTGGGGGAGGGGGCTGTCATGCCCAGGTATTGGAACTAAAGTTGTGCAGAATGTGAAACTCCCTGCTGGGATTTGTGTAGAATGGCAATTCGACTTCTAAAATGCTTCTGTTAGAATTTCTTTCTTAATCCTATAGAATTTCACAGTCTTATAGTCCATGAATATGTAATCTGAGTACAAGAAATCGTGATTTATGTAAACCTCTGAATATTGTTCCATTGTTTATGTAAACCACAGATTATTAATCCAGTTTCTAAAAAAACTTCTGCTTTCAGAATTTCAGAATTCCGCTTGTGATGGAATTCTACAGAATTAGGTGGGATTTCTGAAATTCCACAGAATTAGATGGGAATGCTGAAATTTCACAGAATTCCTGCCAAGGCAGAATGTGAAAATTCTGTATAGCTGTAGCTGGTACTCTCCTACAGTAGAGTAGTTAATGGAGAAAGGTTACAGGGGAGCAGGAACTCTCCTATAGTAGAGTATTTAATGAAGAAAGGTTATACAGGAGCAGGAACTCTCCTATAGTACAGTATTTAATGGAGAAAGGTTACAGGGGAGCAGGAACTCTCCTGTAGCAGAGTATTTAATGAAGAAAGGTTATAGAGGAGCAGGAACTCTCCTATAGTACAGTAGTTAATGGAGAAAGGTTATAGAGGTTCAGAGGGCCTCTCCTATAATTTTACAAGAGGTGGAAGGAATTGAATTTCTTTGCATTTGTGCCCACTTTAAAATTCCTTCTTAGGATATACTGACAGGATCTTGATTGCACCAAAGTGGGGTGTACTTTAACCAGGTCAGGGTTATTGGAGAGGAATAAGTAATCCATACCCTTCACATACTCCTGCAAGGTAAGCCAGTCAGGTGGTACTGACTTTATGGAAGTGAATGAATGTGAGTGTACATGTGTGCGCATTTGTGTCTGTGCATGCATGTTCATGTGAGTGTGTACTGTGTGTAGATGTGTACTCTATGTGCATGTATGTACAGCATATGTGTGAGTGTGTATGTGTGTGTATGTAACCCCTAGATGGCGCTATCCCAGGGGCTACTACCCCTGCCTGATTTGCCACTAACAGGTTGAGGGGCCTGGATCCAATGGCGGGTGCCTCCACCCAGAGGTCAGGGTTTGCAATAGTTAAACTTACTTGGTCACAGCCCTCTGGGACACTGCAACCCCCCTTTCTTCCCACTAGTGGCCCACACAATATATCAGAATTACCTTCACAGTATACTTACCCCCAGGACTAGTTCCGGCACTGGGACCTCCTGTGAAATAAGATACAGTGCAACAATCACAGTACAGTACTTTAACATAGACAAATACCTCAGGCAGTATAACTTTGCTGAAACAAGCAGCTCTGATTTATTTAGGGGATATAACAAGGACAGGGAAATCAGGTTAATTAGCTTATCACTTTACTATCTACCTATGGCTCTGTGCACAGGCCTATCCCTACCAGTTACTGTCCCTGGGTACCCAAGCCCTAGTGGCTAGTCCAAACTGTGGCAGCTAGAAACTTTTCACACAGTGAAAAAGAAAATTAGTTTAAACAGTCAGCAGTACAGTGATTCCATTTGGATTTAATGTGGCAACTAACAGGGAGCGACTCTGAATTAGTACTCACGACCTCCAAACAAGATAGGGTCCTTCAACGTCAGCAGGGCTACTCTTGAGCTCCACGAGACTCTTCACACATTTATATGGTAAAAAGAAAGTACTATACCAGGCAGCTGCTTCTATCCCGATCGCAATTACTGCACAATACCCGGAGAACACACAGCAGATTCAGTTCCTGACAGACCGAGTGCAATTCAACAATTTCTCCAGTTTTCTACAGGGTGAGCCTGGTTTCTACTCTTCAGAGATCCTTTGATTCTTTTCACAGGATGGATTCAGTCCTAACAAGCAGTTACACAAGCTGCAGACCGGAACTCTGGGCCTTACACGTTTTTGACTGAAACTGTGCACTGAAGGAGCACAGGGTTCCTTTCCCTTCACTGCCAGAGCTAAACTGAAACTCCAACAGACAAAACTGGCACTTCCTTGAGTTCCTCCCAGTTCTTGACTGGATTGGCTGTCACCACAATAGACTGCTGCTGTTGGTCCAAAAGGCCAAGTCTAAAACTACATCTCCCAGAGTCACTGCCCATACAATCCTCTTGTGGCTGGCTCAGATTATGAGTCCAAGTTCTGATTCGTCCAAGGCACCATTTTAGAGCTAGCTTACCCCACACTGATTGGTCCAGTTCAGCAGTTCAAAACCAGAATGGGGAACTAGGCAGACACAGTTCTGACTGCAAAGAAAGCAGGTTAGACAAACTGTAATTTCATTATTACTGTAAATGATTTCTGGCAAACAGTTACATCTTTCAGATAGGTTCCCTTTGCACCCTAGTGACTGCAAAATGGAGTGAATTGGCAGCAGCTCGAGTGGTACTCAAACAGAGAAGCACACAGTCCCCCCATACAAACTAATTATGTCTGCAAGCAGACAGCTCTTAAAGAGACAGTACCAGAGGCTCTAAAAACACTCACTGATAAATGGCTTAAACGCCAAACACCATTCAGGCTTGGAGCATTCAAGCAAGCTCCTGGAAGTCTTTTGGGAACCCCCATTTGCAGGGGAGTTACATGTAGATGTGTACTCTATGTGTGTGTGTGCATGTGTGTGTGTATAGTATTTGTGTGTACATGTGTACAGTGTGTGTGTGTGTGTGTGTGTGTGTGTGTGTGTGTGTACTCAAACTTCCAATCTATGCACCATAGTGCTGCTGGAACCCCAAACTGTGTCAGAAATATTAAATGTCCATCTTAGTAATGGCCATCAGTAAGTGTAAAATATGTGACAATATGTTTCAGACTGTGAAGGGAAGTTTTTTTTTTTTTATTGAACATTTCGGAATTACAACCTTTGAGTCAAGGACTCCTTTGCAAAGGCTCCACGTCATTCAGGACAGGACATAACAACACAACAGAGTGTTCAAAATTCCACAAAACCAGGGACATTACAATACGACAGAGATTAACATCATAGCATATGTTAAAGCTATTCGTCAGATAGGAAATCATAGGTTTACACAATAGAGGCCGGCTGGTCAGAGGCTTCCAACAGGACATTACCATGTTCAACAATACAGGATAGGGTTAGAGCCAGGGCACAGTTAAAAGAAATCTGGCGGTTGAGAAGATCGAGCCGGTGAGGTGGCCCCCCGTGGTCAGCCAGTCCAGGGGAAAGAAGGGGAACATTTGCAGGTCACAGACTTGAGGAGAAAAACTTGGTCCCAGATTTGAATTGACCTAGGTGGGGGCAAGTAGGATGGAAGATGGTATGTTGTTAAGCCAGAGGGAACGATACCAGAAGGATCTTTGTCCAAGCGAGGTCCTACAGTGGGGGACTTTGAAGGTGGTCCTAGCCAGCCGCCTAGGGGTGCTCCTATTAAATAGTTGATGAGGCGGTGTAATCCGGTTGGTGGAGAGTTTCATAAGGATCTTTTGGCTTGGAGACAGGTGTGATATTTAAGCCTCCCTTCAAAGGTAAGCCAGCCCACTTGAGAGTAGAGCAAGCAGGTATGAGTCTGTCTAGTGCTGCTAGTGACCAAGCGGCAGGCTTTATTGAGTGCTGTTCTGATGCTGTTTAGTGCCGATTGGTCAGCCGTGCCATAAATAGTTATACCATACTCAATCAACGAAAGGACTGAGCTAGAAACCGCTAGCCTTAGAGCCTGTGGGGGGAGGCAATGTTTATGTCTGTAGAGGATGCCAAGACGGGTATTGACAGAGGTGGAGAGAAGCTTAATATGTTGATGGTATGTAAGGGATGTGTCAAGAGTGATGCCAAGATATTTAAAGCAGGAGACCTGTTCAATGTGGGTGCCTGTATGTTTGTTAGAGAGAGCTGGGAGGTATTGAGGGGTTTTGTCGATGGGCAAACATCATGGATTTTGTTTTATCATAGTTAAGTATGAGCCGTGTTCAGTGAACCAGCCCTCCAGCTCCCTAAAACAGCCTTGAAGAGTATTTTGGAGGTGGGTGAGGTTAGTATGTTTCCAGTAAAGCACAGCATCATCAGCATAAAGCAGTAGCTTTCCACTACAGGCTTGAGGGAGTGAGTTTAGAAAGAGAGTGAACAGTAGGGGCCAAGTATCACCCTTGAGGGACACCAGCAAGGACCGCTTTTGGGGGAGAGTGTTTCTCTATTTTTACCTGCTGTGTTCTGTCAGTCAGATAGTTATTAAACCAGGAGATAGTATCGGTGCAATATTGAGGATGCAAGGCATGCAGAAGTAGCTCATGATTGACAGTGTTAAATGCCTTAGTCAAATCAACATAGATTGCCCCAACTGCTGCCCCTGCTCAAGTGCTTCATGAATGTAGGATGAAATCTAGTAGTGCTGTGGTAGTACTGTGCCCTTTCTGAAACCATGTTGCTCATGGCAGAGGAGTCCATATCTGTCAAGGTATTCTGTGAGTTGGTCGGATACAATTCTTTCTAGTGCTTTTGAGAGGAGGGAGGATCGTAATGGGTCTATAGTTGCTAGGGTTTGTTGGATCACCTTTTTAAGATAGGTGTGATAATACCCTCTTCCATAGAGTAGGGATTTGGCCCACGGCACAGTGAGAAGTTGAGGAGTTGGTGAGATGCGGTAGTGTCTCAGTAAGGGTAAGTCTAAGGATTTTAAGATCAAGGGAGTCACTACTAAAACGCACGTTTTGCAGGGCTTTTGAGAGGTAGCGTTTAGCCTCGTTGCAGGAGATTATGCGCAGCCTGAACGGAGGGTGTGTATGAGAACAAGATGTGATAGTAGCTGTATGGGAAATAGGGTTAAAGAAATTTGGAGGAAGGACATAACTAAGATCAGTGAAGGTGTTGTTCAGGGTATCGGCTATGGCGGTGGGGTCTTGTGAGAGGGTGCCCTGAACTAAGAGCTGGGTAGGGTCGGGGTTGGTGTTTTTCCCACACAGTTCCTTAACATTGCTCCAGAAAGATTTCCCAGAGCTCCATGTGGTAGTGAAGGCTTGTTGATAGTATGTGGCCTTGGCTTGCCGGATAGCCTTTGTACATTTATTTCACGCTTCTCTGTAGAGCTGTCTATCATGTGGCAGCTGAGATGATAGTGCCCTGTGCCAGAGGTTATCCCTATGGTGCATCATATGGAGAAGGGACTGGGTAATCCAGGGGGTGTTCCAGGATTTTAATACCGACTTTGAGTAGGGGGCAAATAAGTCACAGGCCGCATTGAAAATGGTAATAAATGCAGTGAGCTCTGCGTCCAAGGATTAGGCAGTATGAACAGGCTCCCAATTGCAGGTGGAGAGGTGCACCCTGAGGCGGGAGAGGGCACCTTTTTTGATGTGCCTTTGGGTGGAGATTTTAGGTCTACTGGGAGTGGTTTTATTTGACCACCAACATGCGACCGGGGAGTGGTCACTAACTACATCTGGGAGCACGCTGACTTTGGTAAGGTGGTTTGGGTGGTTAGTAAAGATAAGGTCTATCATAGAGGTGGAGCATGACCGAGGGTCCAGCCTAGTGGGTGACGCGCATTACTTGGGTAAGGTCATATGCACATGTTGTGTCTTTGAAAACAGCCGACGTAGAGATAGCCAGTTCACATTAAAGTCACCCATTATAATTAGTTCACTTTAAGGGGGAAGATATGTGATTGCAGAAAGAATAGAATCAAATGCTGGTTTCTGGTTAGTTGGTGGAATGTAGACTGCCATAATGTAAAGGGGTTTAACAGGGGCACCAAGGGCAACTTTGATGGTAATGGCCTGTGCACCGTAGTCAGGCAAGGGAAGTGGGACTAATAGAGGCTTGAGGGATGTTTTAGCATATATGGCACATCCCCCACCCCTTTTGCCTACCCTATCAGTTCTGAAAATGGTATAGTCTCTGAGTGAGACTGAGGCATCAGGGACATTTTTAGAGAGCCAGGTTTCTGATAAGGTAAGAATATCCACTTGGTGTTGTGCTAGCCATCCTTGCAGCAGGGAAATTTTTTGGTAGGCTGCAGATATTGAGGGAGGCCAGAAATAGGCCACTATGTGTGTCTTTTTTATTGCTACTGGACCCTGGTGGGCCTGGGTTGGGATGGACATTCCCGGATAAAAGTAGGAGGAGAAGGAGCGTTTGCCTGAGGGCGAATTTCCTCATTAGTTTAGTTGCTTTACAAGAAGGACCTGGGTTAGATGGCTGTTTGGTGGGGCTAGTAGGTATGTGGAGGGTGGACACAAATTGGGCTAGGATAGCTAGGGAGACTAGGCGGTATGGGGTAGAAAAAGGGGGTGCACAGGTGGGGGAGGCTGTTGGGGGCAATCCAGATGCCATTTGTGGTGCAGCTAAAGCTAGGTGTACAGTTACTGCTGTTAAGAATTGGGTAGGGGAGTTGTAGGTGATTTGACTCAGCTGCATTACCAGTGGGATGCGTAGTGGGGCACTTTGTAGTATCCCAGTTGGTTCTTAGCAACACGGGGGCAGTCAGGGCATGTGAAAAAATAAAGATTAGTTGTAGGATACAGGAGGTGGAGTTCATTATGTTGGAAAATGAAACCTGATAAATGAAAATCAAAGGAGTGAGCCCTCTGGTGGTGCAGTATTATAAGCTGCAAATGGTAAAGTGGGCTGATTGGTTTCGCACCTCACGTGGTCTATAGCTATATAATTAAATGCCGACCAAGGTGGTGGTGGAGGCGGTGAGGAGCCGGCGCTGGCGCCAGCAGGGACAAACTGTGCAGCAGTCTTTTCTTCGAGGCGAGGCAGGCTGCAGAGCGATGGGCTGCAAACCGCGACTGTTTACCTGGGCTAGATGAATTTCGACTGGGAACGGCTGCAGTGGGAACCGGCGGGTTTCCAGGAGGGAGGGCAGCTGGAGGGGTCCCTCGCGACCTCGCGATCCTTCTGCTGTGGACAAGGGAGAGAGAGGGTCTAATTATACAGGTAAGCAGAGGGGGGGGGTTACAAATGCTAAAAGGGTTACAGCCTGCAATTACAATATTGCTCCAGAACAACACTGCCTATGGAGCTACAGTTCAGTAAAAATCAGTTGTAACGCTAGCTGTTTCTAGTAGGAGTGTGGAAATTATCTGCTTTTTACAACTGAACAGTTGTTTAACAGGAGTTCATCAGCAATTCATCTAGAAAGGTATTATGAGTAAAAACGCCTATGTGAGCGGTTTTGGCGCCAAAAAGAAATTCAAAACGTTCCCTTTCAGCACGGCTTAGCACCAGGGAACCCGTACAGTAGCAGCTGCAGTTTTTAAAGTCCGCTTATTCATTTAGGGAGAATTCCAGTAATTTAGGCTTAAAATGCAGAGTTTCCAGGGCTCGGAGTAAACTGTGCAGCAGTCTTTTCTTTCGGGAGGCGAGGCAGGCTGCGAAGCGATGGGCTGCAAATCCGTGACTGTTTACCTGGGCTAGGATGAATTTCATTTGGGGAACGGCTGCAGTGGGAACCGGTGGGCTTCCAGGAGGGAGGGCAGCTGGAGGGGTCCCTTGTGACCTCGCGATCCTTCTGCTGGGCTAGGATGAATTTCGTCTGGGGAACGGCTGCAGTGGGAACCGGCGGGCTTCCAGGAGGGAGGGCAGCTGGAGGGGCCCCTCGCGACCTCGCGATCCTTCTGCTGGGCTAGGATGAATTTCGTCTGGGAAACCGCGATCCTTCTGCTGTCAGCTTGTTTGCTGGGACTTACTCCACCTGTATACCAAGCAGAGCTCCTTGTCTGAAGTCTGAATGCTGCACAGTAGGTCTGAATCTCCAGTATCGCTGTGTCAGTAACCATACTGTACCACTGAGTAGAAGGAAAATCCTGCAGGAAATATACAGCAGTAAGGAAGCAGAATAACCACTGAGTGCAACAGCAGGTCCACATTTTGCATGAAGGGCCATTTATGGCAGTGAGAAATTTCTCTTTAAAGAAGGCAGTCATTATCACGACTCAGGAAATACCTGGGGATGCACAGCCCTGGTAGATGTCAGAAGTGGAAATCAGAGATGCTTGTACTGTACGGTGCATTATCCATTTCATTGATGATGCATTGGACACTCAGGTTGTCTGGTCAAAATCCACTCCAGGGGCCTGATTATCAAAGGACCTGGCATGGCCCAAGCACTAAAGCCCATGCACAACTTACCAGTGTGGGGAAAAATCTCTCCACTGGCAAAGATGCTGTTTTAATTTTCTATTGGTTTTTTTTTTGGACATTTGTGCAAAGACATGCACTTGCTGCCAAAAAATGTGGAAAGGGTTGCAAAAAGGCAGTCTTTTTGAAAATTGTAAGCATGTGGCAGAAATTGTGGTTGTGTAAGTGTTCCCTCCCATGCGCAGCTTCTTTGCCACATGTGCATAAATGTCTCCACTTTTGAAAATCTGGGTCACATCTTCCAGTACCAGCATCCAGTGCAAATGTAGCACCCAGACTAACCAGCTCAGTAGCTTGAATATTACATTTAACTACCTCCTTCCTTCCTCCCTTCCTTCCTTCCTGCAGATTGATCTGCACTCTGTAAAGGAGTCTGTCACTGACATAAGTTCTGGTACAAGCAAGAGTGCATAATCTATTAAGTTGCATATACAGTATAGCAAGAAACAAAAAAACAGTGGGCTAGCACCACAAATACACTGCAATGCTCCTTTATCAAGGTAAACATACAAGCAAAAAAATTATAACGCACCCCATGGCAAGACACCCCACAGCAGAGTCTGATGAAGTGTTGCGGTCACCGAGCAAAACCTTAGGTATGCACATCATCAGTTGGAGTCGGCGTGGTGAATGCTCTCTCTCGGATATGTGGTTTCTGTACATATGTACTATGGTAATTTGACATACTGTAAAACTCGAATTCTTTGCTTTAACAAAAGTTTGAGTATGTTCGCAGGTTAGATGTGACCCACAAAAATAGGTTTACAACATCAAATGATTTATAAAAGTTCTTATCTCCCATTAATAAACACGTCCACCAAATATAGACTGCAGAGACTTTATTTACTGTATGCATATGAGGCATATACTACTGTAATTAAAAACAGTAAACTAGTAAAAAAAAAAGGGTTTCTTCTTGAATTTATACAATATCCATTTAATTAAGAAATGCTGCTCTGAAAGGTATTGTTTGGGCTGCAGTGTTCACAAAGCCGCATTTGCATACTGATTTCATTCTTGAAGTGGCTCATACTGCCAACCAAGTGAAATCCACAAGGAATGAAATCATCCTGTCAGTACCTATCAGTATTATATCACTACAGAGAAATACAGTATTTTGTGGCTGTACATGGTAGTATGTGGCAAGCTTGCCTTGCAGCGCTGTGTTCGGTGGTACAGCTCCCAGTAGCCTGGCTTGTTCGAATCCCCTTAGACAGTCTTTTTATGTTTGCTTGCATGCATGTGCAAGAAACATAGTGCCATGATCCCAAAATGCAATGCCGTACAGTTGAAAGAGAGAGCTAGACTTCAGTGAGCAGCAATGAGATATCGCCTGCTCATGCGCACTCCCCCCCACACACACATGCACGCATACTGTGTCTCAGCACCCCCCACGCACACACTGTATATTTCCGACGAGGGTACCCAATCCCCCATCGGCTATGCTACGCTCTCCCCCAACAGAGTTCCAGATGCCAAGTTGGGTGCCATCCCCAGCGTGGCAACACATCGTATAGCCAACGGAGGTGCCCAATCCCCCGTCGGCTCCACTGTCCCCCCCAGAGAGTACAGAGTGCCATGCTGGGAGCCCACCCCGGCGTGGCAACAGATCGTATGGCTGACAGGGATGCCCAATCCCCCGTCGGCTCCATGGTCCCCCCAACCAGCCTTCCTTGTGCCATGCTGGGAGCCCACCTCAGCATAGCAAACGCCCTGCATCGCCTAAGTTTAAAAACCTGAAAGGGAAAACCTTCCTCGCTGAGTGTCCTGTCCCCGCCTCCCACCTTGCCCACCTTCTGCACACCTGCCTCCCCACACACCTCACTCCCCATACTTACCTCGGAGCTCAGCGCGATGATCTTCAGTGGACTGGGAACACGCTCTGCACTCTTCAAAGCCGACCGCGAACTGAGGAAATGCCGGCAAGCTGTATAATGCAATAAATAGGGTTTTTTCAACTTTAATGCATATCTCAGGAATTTGTTGGAATTTTAGCACCAAATTTTCAACATGGGGTTTTTGGGACACCTTCTCATGAATTCTCTTACTGTCATGGTGTTAATGAAGCCCGAAGGGTGATTTCACAGTCACTGCACAAAATCACCTTTTGGGACTGATTGACAAAACAACAGTGTCACAGTTCATGAGGTAGGCCTCCAAAAACCCTATCTTGAAAATTTGGTGAAAAAAATTTGCAAAAATGACTGTTTTACGAGCATGCGTTGCCGTTCCCTGCACACTTGTAAGTTCATGAATCTTCAATATGTTCCCTCCAGATTTTCAACATTGCCATTTTACCACACCTCCTTATGAGCAGTACAGATGTAATTTCTCATGTCTTGCCCAAAATGTGCATCCATGCATGTAGCGCACAATGGCGCAGTCGGTGTGCGAAATCAATGTTCGGGACAGATTAAAAAAATCACAGTGACACTGTTCATGAGCAGAGGTGTTAAAATGGCTATGTTAAAAATTTGGTGAAAAAATTCCCCAAAATGACTGTTTTACAAGCATGTGTTGTGCTGGTCCTACGCACGCTCGTAAGTTCTCGAATTTTCAATATTTTCACTCCAGATTTTCAACATTGCCATTTTACCACTCCTCCTTATGAGCAGTACTTGTTCACATCTCACCCAAAACGTGTTTCCGCCCAAGTAGCACACAATGGCACAGTCGGTTTGTGAAATCACTGTTTGGGACAGATTAAGAAAATCACAGTGGCACTTTTCATGAAAAGAGGTCTTAAAATGGCTATGTTAAAAATTTGGTGAAAAAAGTCCATAAAATGACTGTGTTATGAGTGACCATTGTGCAGTTTCCATGCGCCCTCGTAACTTCATGGATTTCTAATATTTTCAGTTCAGATTTTCACCACTGGCATTTTTCCACATTTCCTTATAAACAGTACAGCTGCCATTTATCACACCATGTCTGAAAGCAGTTTTTGCACTTCCAGCGCAGAAATGCATGGTCGCTGTGGGAAATCACTGTTAGGGACAGATTAAGAAAATCACAGTGACACTGTTCATGAGCTGAGGTTCGAAAATCCCTGTGTTGACAATCTGCTATAAAAAAATCCCCAAACTAATTGCATTAGGGGTGTGCGTTGCACATTTTCTACGCATGATTGTGACTTCACCAGTTTTTTTAATATTTTCACTGCAGATTTTCAACATTGCTATTTTTTGTACCTCCCCATGAACAGTACAGCTGTCATTTTTCACATCCTGTTCGAAACGTGTTTTCGCACCTGTGGTGCCAAATGGCATAGTTGCTGTATGAAATCAGCTTTTGGCTAACAAACTGATATTGCCACTGTTCATGAGGTGGTGGTCACAAAAACCCATGTTGAAAATTTGGAGTGAAAATGTCAATGAACGCCTGAGGCATTAGGGTTTCCGACCATAATGCCTCAGCCTGTAGAGATTGACAGGCATCAGGGGCGTGACTTGGGAATCTCGCCTGTAATGCTCATACCATTCCACACCCTGTAGCTAGTGAGAGGCATTGAGGTGTGCCTTGGACTCTTCGGCCCCAAAGTTCACCCCATTCTCCTATACAGGACCCATCTCACCATATTTCCTGATGGAATGGGTGAGCATAAGGGCCAAAGCCCCAAGGCACACCATGACACTTGTCAGTGTCTGCAGGGTAGGGCGTGGTGAAATGGCGTGGCCATTATGCCTGATGACCCAAAGGCACACCCCAATGCCTTTTAGTCTCTGCAGGGTGGTGGAGGGGTTGGCTTCAGTTCAATACTTCACTGCCATTCCTATTATGCAGCTCTCTAACTCCTACACTACCAATGCCAATGCCAGCAAGCAAACATTCGGCATTGACAAATGCTTGTTGCCTCTGCCATAATCTCTCAAAGCTTGCAACGCGCCACTGAGTATGTTTACTTTCATGGTGGTCATTCTTAAGTCCACATTAATTTTGGTTGTGCAAACTCCTTCAGCCAGTTGCTTTGCTATCAGCTCAGCATACCAGTTAGTGAATTCAATTTTCATTTAGTCTTTCAGCAGTTTATTAATGCTAACATAGGCCCTTATCTGCTGACACTGTCTATGTATCTATGTATCTTCGTAACATGAAGGGGCTGTGATAAATCTGTGCATGCTGGTGGGATAAAAAATGGTATAATACTGTGTTCTTCACAGTGTTTTATTACCGCTTCTGTTGTGTGGGCACAAAACAAATCAAGAATGAGCAAAGCCTGTTGTTCTGTAGGCAGCCCATTTTTCTGAATGACAAATTTCATATAGGGAACCAAAACATTCTCTGTGTATCTTATCATCATGTCCGCATTGGCCTAATGATTACTGAACTGAGTAACGCCCCAGTCTGAAGGGAAAGTAAAAGCAGGGTGACAGGCATTTGTCAGGCCATTGTATATCACCTGAGGGGCTAAAACAATCACTGGCTGCAGTGCATGCACGCGCCAAAGATACCTGGCGTTTATCTCCTAAGCCCACCACACCAACATGCCTGGATCCTGTCTCCTCCATAATCCACTCTGACACTGGGACTAAATTTATTCCAGTGTCATCTAAACTGATAATTAATTCAGGTGGCATAAACTCCTGAATAACTGCATTTTGTACACATTGAAGAAACACTGGGCAAGATTCACAAAACTTGAAATTCCTGTGACTGCTAGAAAAACCTGATGCAAGTGGGTTGCCATTTGCAGTTCTGCAGTTTTCACCGCAGCTGCAGGTATTCACAAAGGCGAAATTGGATTACGACTGACTCCATGATTTACGGCATCTTGCAAGTAATGTTATCAGGGAAATCCCCACAACTACGGAGAACTGTTATGGCCAATGGGACCAGCTGTAACACCTTCCACAGCTGCTGTGGTTGTGAATAGCAATCTCTGCAGCTATGGAGATTTCGGTCCGCAATTAAAGTTGCGGTGTGGGACTTAGTCCCAGAAACATTTGTGAATTCAGCCCATTGATTTTAGTTCATCAAAGTTTGTTGGTGTCTTCAGAGCACTTTTAGTCCCTTTTCGCTTTGAAAAGCCCATGCGGTTTAACAACAACCATGCCCACTGATAAGAAAAACTTAAATTACCCACATTCTGACTTAGCTGTTTTGCATTGCTGGTTTTCACTATGCTGGTTGCTATGGCCACCTCCACCCTGGTGTTTATTACTGCCCCCTCCAGTCTCAGACTTCGGATACTTTTTTTTATCTGTTCCTCAATATCCTGCATCAGCAATAGAGTTCTACCCATCAGTTTTGTTGCCAGTTCAGGAATCTGCTCACTGGGATCGGGAATAAGTTTGAGGTGCTGTAGGTAATCGTTTTTAAATTTACAAACAATGCTTTCATTTATGTCATTTTGCTATTTGCCCTGATGGTAGCGGACACATTTAATGACCCCACTGTCTGCTGCATACTGTCCTAACTCATAACATACCTGGGGTGAGTATCTAGCATATTCACTCCGTCTCTTCTTGAATGGTGGCGGAGTCGCTAACTGCAACTCAGAAACAACAGTCTCTGCTACAGCGATGTTAACTGCAGCACTCTCCGATAAATCAGTAGGGCTTACTTCATTTAATAAAGCAAAGTTGCAGTTTAGCTTGCCTTGACTTTGGTTGAGTGATTTGGAAGTGGACATTTTTGTGAGGAGCAGGTGAGGTGTGAGGCATGGTAGCTCACAGAAGGCAGCACTTCTAATGGCGCTCACTGACAATGCCTTAAATAGCCATGCCAATAAGCAGCTAACTACTTGTAATTACTCACATCAGGCACACTAATAGCACTAACTACCTGCTAAGTCACCCTCTAAAATTAATTCATGTTCAAGTGGCTAACTCTTGCAGTCTGCTAAATAGCTTTTACTTGGTACTTGCTAGTTTTGCATTAGTAAATGGTAAGCCAAGCCTTATACTACTGTTTCTTGCGTTTGGTCCTTGTTGTGGGGTGCTTTGTCTTTTTTTGCTTGTATGTTGTATATGTAGACAAGGTTCTTTTAAACTCACACTGAATATACAGTACACAGTACGTATTAGCAAAGACAAAGTTCCAACAAAAAGATACACAGAACAGGATGTGGCCCATTTACCCTGGCGCTTCACTCAGAATGAGATTCGTCAGGGGGCCCATTTAGTACTAGTTTACAGAAACCTTCTCTGCTGTTTGCAGCTAAATAAATTAACCACTTAGCTGGCCTGCCCATGTACTGCTTGCAACGCCAACGACACAGGTTTGAAAGCGAGCCCAGAGTGTCAGAGGGCTGGCTGGGGGAGGAGATTTGAGTAGCTGACAGACAGCTCACCTCCTCCACAGTGGGAAGGTGAAGGGGCACAGTCACAGGGTACCTCCTGGCAGCAGTTGAAGAGGGGGCAATGAGCCTGGGGAACTAACTATGGCTCGGCCTGGAGGGACACAGCAGACATCAGTGTGTCTGACATGGAGCATGCATGATGCTCCATGACATCATTGCACGTCCACTCCCTCTGATGGAAACAGAAAAAGAGATAACCCCTCTGGCTGAGCAGGTGATGCCACTCCTTTCTAACATGCCTGCTGCTAGATCATGCCTGTCTGGTCCTCCTTTCACCTAGGTCTTTGCCTCCGCCTACCTGGAAAACCAGACGCAAACTGAGGGGGCCTTCCCAACAGGTGAGTCAAGGGTAGGTGGGGGGACCGAGAAGTAAGGTCAGAAGGATCTTGGCAGGGCAGAATCAGGTACTGAAGATGGCTAAAGGAGATCCCAGCCAGTGGAAGGAAGGAGGACAAATAGAGTTGAAAAAAGAATAAATAAATGAACCACTTTTGCTTGCTGCCCTCCAGAGTAATGCATTGGCAACCCAGATTGTCAGGGTAGGAGATATACAGTACAATTTCCATCAAACCTTCATGCCAATGAGTTGGTAATGCATTGGCACTCACCTTGTGTTGTTTTCCAACACTTAACCAGCTCAAGAGCAAAGTTTATAACATGCTGTTGCAATGGAACTGAACTGCATCTGAAGTTTCGTCATAATGCAATGAAGAAATGAGTTGCAATTCTTAGGCAACAGATTTTGCACAGTTTTGTGCTGAATCTAGCAACACCATACAGTATGTGACTCATTGACAAATGCAAAAACAACAGTTGGTGTTACAGTTTAATGGGAATTGTATTGTAGCATAAATAATGTGGAAATTAAAAACAAACAGACAAAAATAGATTGGTAACTTCATTTTTAGGGCAGTGGGTGAGGTAGAAGGTGCACTGTTGGCCCAAGATAGTATCTCAGGTGAAGTAGTTTGCCTACCTGGAGTGCAGGTAAAATGAGTGGTATTTCAGGTCAAGTGACACAGCTCAGGGGAGGAGCAAGCCTTAATTGTCCATATTATCATTGATGACATAGGGTACACATATCCTTAGGACATAAGGAGGTTAATCACAGAATCAGGGATGTTCCTGAAGGGAAAGGTGTCCAGGCTAATCTTTGTTGAGATCCTCCCAGTCCTGGGGGCTAGTGAGGACTGGAATGGGACCATTAGTCAGGCAGATGCTTAGCTAAGAGTCTGGTGCAAGAGGGAGGGATTTATTTTTCTTGCTAACTGGAGGGCCTTCCTGGGGCAAGGGATTTCTGTATAGCTATGATGGGCTGCAGCTGCATCAGGAAAGATTGGGGTACAGACCAGGAGAATGGAACAGGCAGTTAGGAGATTTAAACTAGAGGACTGAGAGAGAGGTCTTGTGCAAGGGTTCAAACAAAGCCAGAGCAGGCATGGGACAACAAAGGGAAGAACAGCAGAGCATGGGAGCAACAAGGGAGGAGACCCACAAGGAGAATGAATAGGCATTTATTCTCACTTGCATGCAGACCAATATGAGAAACACACATAGATGAATGGGTGAGATTGAGGGTCTGATGCACTTTGAAAGCCAGGACTAAATGGCACTCACAGAGATCTTTTTTTTTTGGGGGGGGTGGCGAAGAAAGTGATTGGAACACCAGGATTAAGGGTTACAGGCTATTCCGAAGGGATATGTCTGAGAGAAAGGGGGGGGTGGCTCTATTCATACAGGAGACAGTTACTGTTGAGGACAAGGAGGGGGATCAGTGGAGCAAACAATGTCATAGAGCCCTTCTGGGTCAAGTTAGGGGGGAGAAGGAAGGCAAAAGCATCACACTGGGGCAGTGCTCCAGGACCACAAACAGTTCAGTGGAGCTTGGTGCCAAGCTGATTGGGAGAATTATGAGAGCAACCAAATCAGATGCAGTGCTAATCTTGGGGACTTCAATCTCCCACATATAGGCTTACATCTTGTGAAGGCTAATGGTGGCAGGGCTGAGACTGAATTTCTGTCTGCCTCCAAGAACTGCTTCCTAGAACAGCTTATCCAAGTACAAGTTCGCTTATCCAAGAATGGTCTTGGTTTGAAGGCATCCTTGATCTTTTTCTTAGCAGTGGAGCTGGGATCATTTCTACTGTGAACACAAGGTACCAATGGGATGCAGTCAGCACAATTGGGTAACTTTATCCCTTGCTACAGAGAAGATTAGTCAGGCCTCAGCTACCAGAACCAAACCAGGAAAGGTGCTCCACTCATGATCGTGCCAGGTTATAGGCAGAAACACACTCCAAAATTAAAATCAGCACCAACACTAAGCACAATGCAGAATTATTTAATTTGCTGTGCAGTGAACCAAAATAAAAAAGTCACAAGGTCTAGCATCACATTCAGGAACAAACAATACTTTAAAGGCCCAGGCCAGTTTCATGGATGCTCGCTTCCTCAGGGATGACGGTCATACACAATGATATTCAGTTTATACCCTATGTATCCTAAAGGTGTATTTCATTCATAAATACCAGGGAAAAGTACAAAACAAAATTAAAAACTAAAAACAATTCATAAAAACAATCTTCCAACAGCGTATGTAATACATTTTTATAATCTATATTATGTGGCATGCAAATACATCCATAATCATGATACCCATTTATATTAAGAGATGACAAACCAAAAAGAAAAAGATGTCTCAGCTAATATGCAGAGCAACTGCTACCATGATATTATAGTGCAAACACAAGAGTAAATCTTAGTACTAATGTATAATATGTGGAAGGTCAAGGAGGTCATCATCTGGGGTTTCATATGCTCACAATTCCACCGAAATGTTTTTCAACTTTTTGCAGAAAAACACTTTTTTGTCTAATTTATATTGCATTCCCATGTGGTAGTGAGAGTATCACTATACCACAATGGCATGTTGCGTAAATACTGTACCACTGTATCAATAGGGTTGTGCAGTGAATTAAAATTCAAAATCACACTCCAAACAGCAGAACGAAAGATCCCCGATGTCGCATGATGGAAAAATGCTTGGAAAAAGAAAACAAAAATTGCAGAACCCATATTTCAGCTTTATTATGATCCCAACTCCAAAAGCTCCAAGCAGAAATTATGAGAGCTGGTTAGAGGCGATCTATCATGTTTACCTTCTGTGTAGAAAAAGAATCCTTAAGCCCAGGTCTTTTCCAGGCTACCAACTGTCATATCTAGAATGCCTCTCTTCATAAAATAAGGTTCTCCAAGTCACCACCCCATTTTCCCACTGTCATTTTCATGATCCCACAAAAAGTGAACTTGTGGTTTCCAGAATCCTGGCTTTCAACAATATGCTTAGCTAATGCATTTCCTCTGTCATCGTTTCAAATAGAACTAAGGTGCTCACCAACTCTTACTTTGAATATTCGAACTATCTTCCCAATGTAAAATGCTTTAGAGCTGCTGGTGGCCAGGTACACAATCTCACTCATGGAGCAGTTAATAAATTGCCAGACTGTATATCTCTTTGGACTATTGACAGTGCCAAAGTAAAGGTTTTCTGCATACAGTCACAGTATCTGCAGTGACCACAGCAAAACCACTCCTTTGGAGAATCTGGGAGTCATGTGTTTCTCACTGTGGAGGTGGGCTGTCTATTGTGAACCAAAAAGTGTCTAAGGCTTTGGTGTTTGTGGGAAACCATCCATAGTGGTAAATTCACCTTCCAATAGCGGTTCAGTCTGAAGAATGCCTTGGTGTTTGTGGAGTATTTCTCTGATCGCTTGGGATTTGTTGGTAAAAGTGGTAACAAAATTCAGCACATTTTCTTGGTTACTCTAAGTCTGATTATATATCAGAAGGCTGCTCCTATCAGTAGCTGCTGCTGTTGTCTTAGCCCCTTCCACTGGGTCAGACCTATAGCCCCTGGCTTTGAAACACTGCTGCATTTCATTGGCTCTTTCTTGAAAAGCAGATTCAGATGAGCAGTTTGTGCGTACCCTAGGGAACTGTGCCTTGTGGAAGTTATCCACCATATGCTGGGGAGGGCAACTGAATGGGAGCATTACAATGTTTCTGTCAGTGTCTTTTTCTGAACAAGTCAGTGTTAATTGTCCAATTGTAATTTTTACAAATCTATAAGTCCAGGGAGTGAACACCAGTTTTACTGAAATTAATTTGAAATTGCTAGTTTTTGTTTGTACTTTGCAAACAAATCACAAACTGTTTCATTTCCTCTTCAGTCCCTCACCATACCAAGAATATATCATCAATAAAATGTCACCAGAGTTCAAGCTTGGTGAAATATGGATTGACCTCTAGCAAACTAACAACATCCTTCTCCCAGTCCCCCAGGAAGAGGTTCATATAATTGGGTGCAAATGTGGCCCCCATAGTGGTACCCTTTATCTGTTGATAGCATGTGTTCTGAGAAAGGAACAAATTACATTGCAACACATACCTAGCACATTCCACAAGAAAACTTTTTTTTTTTTGTCAGGTGCAGGATTGGTGTTTTGATTCAGCTCGTCTCATAAGGCATTCAGGCTTTCTCCATGAGGGGATATTATATAAAGATTCTGTGTTCATGGTACATAGAATCCAGTCATTCTCAAGTTGCAAGTCCCTCATGACATTCAAGATGTCCTTAATGGCCCATGTGTAAGATGGTAAATTTGTAACCATTTCTTTTATCTGGGCATCCATCTATTTTGATAATGGCTCAGTGAGAGAACCAATGCCTGCCACAATGGGTCAGATTGGTGGATCTTCAAGGGACTTATGGACCTTTGGAAACATGTATATAGTGCTTCTCACTGGATAGGGGACATGTAGGAAGCAATTTCATCTGTAATAACCCCCCTCTCAGCTGCTGCATCAATGGACTTGTCAGTTTCTCACATATGTAGGGTCATGGCTAAGCTTTATGTAGAAACTGTTGTCAGTTGTCTGCAGACCTCCAGAATGTAATTTTCAGTGTCCAAAATGACAGCTGACCCACCTGTATCTGCTGGCTTTATGGTATTAGAATTGATACCTTCCAGCTCCTTTAGTGCGGTTCTTTCTTTGGCAGTGATGTTCACAAATTAGTGATTATTTCAAGTCTCACAAACCTTTGCAAGGTAGAGTTTGTCAGTATGAGGGATCTGGTGTCATCTGAAGAAGCCGCATGAGGTTAGTAATACCCAGCACAAGTAGGGATTCTCAAAGAAGGTGCATAAAGCAGCAGTAGAGGTCTATATCCCTGTAAATAATAAAGAGAAAAGGGCCAAGAAGTGCCCACCCCAGTCAGCAGCAATTTAAAGCAATTGATCTACACACAAAGAGATTTATATCTAGTATGCTTGGATGCAAATCAAGTGTCTTAAAAAAATGTTATCTCCACATATGTGTGATAAAGTTTAGAACCTGGAATTTATCATGCACGAGTTGGATAAACACTACCTGTCAATCATCACCCTCAAAATAAAACAGTCTATTATATAAACATGACATGCAGTGAGGACTATGCGTGATAAATTATTTATCTACACTCGAGCTGTTGGACCTTAGGCACATCACTCATGGTTTACACCACTTATGAGGTTATTTGAGATCAAACTGCTCTTGTGTAGAGAAATTATGTATCACATAGGTCCCCATATCATATCCCAAATTTATGCAATAGATGCGGACTCAGATGACTGCTGATAAACACGTTTATTAGACCAACTATGTGAATAAATCAGAGACAATTAATTAGTTAGTATAGTACTGTCATCATCATCAATTTATTCATATACTACTGTCATCATCACACACAAGCAACTGGACTCATTTCCCCCACAGCTTTCACTTTCTGTCTCATAGTTTCATAACCACACTCACACATGCAGTCCTTATTGCTCACAAACAACTGCCTCCCAAATCCTTTATTAACATATAACTTCTCAATTTTTTTTTTTAAGAAAAGGAACCTAAAAAATACTGGTCTGCATTGCAGATGCTTTCCTGCACATGTCCCTTCAAGCAGTACTCTCCCATCAAAATCCCAACATACTCATACCAAAAACAAAGATTTTATATATTTTTTTAACTCCACAAACTGCCACACACTTACCTCTTGACAAAGTTTGCAGTCTGGTTCTTGTCCCTGACCACATTCAAAGGAAAAAAGGAAGACATTTTTTTTTATTCCCCCAGTCACACATTAAATACTGACTGAACTGGCAGAAATGGGGATGGAACTGCCATAAGCATCTGCACTACTCAGAATGGCTCCCAAATACAACATCATGCTCTGAACTCCTCTGGGCTGCTTGTAAATTAAAAAATAAAAAAACTAACCAAAGCAGTATCACATTAATCCTACCAACTCCAGAGCCAGCATGCCTACACAATGCAGACTGGGCTCTCACTTAAGCATGACACAATTTGTTATGTTTTATGCACATGCAACAAACATTTTGTATGAGAGCAAGGGGATTTTGGGGGTGTGTCACTGCCATGCCTATTGTAGTTCACAATACCAGGGGCTTGGCAGTCTAGATCAATGTCCACGCATTGTGGTTGTGACGCAACTCTTTGCTTGGGGGACAGAAACTTTGTGTACTTCAAAGGACCGAAGCCGATCCAATCAGAGAGGGCTTCGGTCCTTTGATTCGCATGAGATCATGTCAGCAAACAGCTGAGCAGCTTTCAATATCAGGAACCTGTCTTTGGAACCGTAACTCCGGCATGTGCATTAGCATCGATGCTAATGTACATGCCCGAAATCTCAGAAATTCCTTACATTCCCCTATCCATAATACAGAAGTTAAAATGTATTTGTCCCTGTTTTACCCTGGGGTCTGGTGGCACCACCCCTGACCCTCCCTCTCAGCACCCACCACCCCACACCCCCCACAAACATAATACTGACATGGGGTGCCCAATTCCCCAGTGTTACCATCTTGTTTTGTTTTTTTTCTTTATAGCTTGCAACAAAGAAAACCATCCATCGATGTCTGTTGCTGGTGCCCCTGTAACTCTCCCCCCACCCTCCCTCTCAGGACCCCCCACACAAACAACACTGACACTGTAGTGCGTAATCCCCAGTATCTTCACCTGAAAAAATGAAAGCGGTCCTCGTCGTTTTTAAACCTGAAAAAAGAAAATCGTCAATCATTGTCTGTTGTGTTATTTCCCCACCTAAACCTCCCACTCAGCAACCCCCCAGCCCTTACTTACCCAATGGGGGGTTGCTGCAGTAATCCTTTCTTGACCACAGACATGTTTTCACTCTTCAACGCCGGACTCCAAATTGATGAAATCAGGTATGCGGTTCAATGTGTTTCAATGGGGATTTGAACTTTGTGGCATAACTTGGCCATTTTTGAATATTTTTGTCCCAAATTTTCAATATGCCTATTTTGGGACCTCACCTCATGAGCAATTACAGTGAAATTTGGCAAATCTTTCCCAAAAGGTGTTTTTTTGTGGTTGCTGTGTGAAATCACCTTTTGGGCAGGAGTTGAAAATTTTCTCTGCCCTTGTTCATAAGGTGGGGTCATAAGAAGACTATGTTGAAAATTTAGCATAACAATATTAAAAAACAACAAAGTTATGAGCCAACATTGAAACTTGTGAATGCAGGCTCATAACTTTGGTAATTTTCAATATTTTGACCCTATATTTTTAGTATAGCCATTTCTTCACAGCATCTCATGAATGTGACAACTGTCTTTTTTCAAATTGTGGCCAAAATGTGTTTTTGTGTCCCAAAAGGTGATTTTGCAGTTGCTGCATGAAATCTCCTTTTTTGCAGGAGTTGAGCATTTTCTCTGCACTTGTTCATGAGGTGGGGTCATAAGAAGGATATGTTGAAAATGTCGGGCATAAATATTAAAAAACAGCAAAGTTATGAGCATACCTTGAAATTTATGAACACAGGCTCATAACTTTGGTAATTTTCTTTTTTTCAAATTGAATAAGCTTTATTAAGAAAGAAAAATAACGATACATACAGAAATGATCAAATCCTGGAGATACACATAAAGGAAAACAAAAGCCATGTTCAGGTCCAGGAACATATCGTGAATAGGATAAATACTCCACACACTCCAACCCTCTCCCCTCACCTCACCCTCACCAACGAAACCCACCCATCCCCCCACTGGAGGTGCAATGTTAGTGTATCAAGGGGGACATGAGTTAGAGTCATCCAAACATATTTAAGCCAGTTCACGGGGAAATTATATTGAACAATATGAAACAGCCCTTATAGCATTAACAAAACATAAAGTGGTTCCCAGATATTCTTGTATTTATGATCTTACCCATCATACTAGCTATAAGGTGTTCAGCCTGCAAGGCAAACAAAATCTCCCTGTACCATTCCAGGAATTGGGGTGAACACTGGTCCAGCCAATGCCGAAGAATAACATTCTTTGCATAGGCTGAAATTAAAGTCATATGAGGCCTCTGGTTACCAATGATGGTATCATTATATTCACCCAGGATGCACATTTCAGGAGAGAATGCATCAGGTAGTCCTAATAGAGAATCTAAGCTGACTTGAATTGATTTCCAAAAGGGGGCAACAGTCACACAGGACCACAAGATATGGAGCAAAGTGCCAGGTTCTTTACCACTTCTGGAGCAGGAATCCGTGGGCAGTCTGCCCATCCTGTGCAATTTAACTGGCATGTAATAAAGGTGATGGATGATCTTAAATTGCATAAAATGATATCTGTCCCACTTGATATGTTGATATAAATGCATCCAGATAGTGGCCCAGTTTCTTGTGGAGGAGGGTAGACTGGAAGGGCTTGGTCCCAGTAATACAATCTAGGACCCTCATTGCAAGCACTGGAAGATCCTGCTCTGTATGCCCTCTATTGCTGTAACATGTTGCTGAGGTGGACTGAGCTGCTGCTGAGTGAGCGGAAACACTGTGTTTAACTGCTGACTGTGAACCTGTTCAGAACGCTGTTTTACTATTTCTAACAGAAGGACTCTGTGTTTCCCTGCTTAATTACCCTGTTTAGTTCAACTGTGCTCAGCTGGCCCAGTGGCTGAGTGCTTCAGTCAGGGTAATAAATTGAGCTGCTCGCAAGCGCAAGCGTAAGTGGTGCGAGCGCCACTCGGCAGAGGAAATAAGGAAGATATAAAGGTTATTGATGTTTTAAAACTACAAATTGACACTTACATCTGTATAATCAAGTGTTAGAAACATTTTTAAGAATAAAAATGCAAAAGTGCTTAATAATGGTGGGTTGTGTACTGGAGCTGATGCTTGTGGATTCAAGTGTTTGGATCCTGGCAAATAATGCTGTGGGTAAGTTTGAACAAGGTAAATTCAAAGATAATTTTATATATTTGAATCTTCTTTGTGAATTTAGACATAATATGATGTTAAAATTAGAAGTGGTAGGGTTGTTGAACAAAAAGTCACAGTATAGAATAGGTGGTTATAGTGTACCAATTCCTAACTTATGCCCAAATATTGTATTGTCTTTTTGTACTGGGTTATTGTTAACTCTAGCTGGGGATATAGAAGTAAACCCAGGTCCCAATCTGTATGGTGATCACTTAATTTGGGTGATGGGGGGCCTAAGAGTGGCACACTTGAATATTCATAGCTTATTTCCCAAAAAATAAGAGTTAGAGGCTTAGGTCTTAAAATATGAACCTGATGTTTTGAGTTTAACAGAAACTTGGTTAAAACCTTCCGTAACTAATGGTTTCTTGACCTTAGATGGTTATAAAATGATAAGAAAAGACAGGGCAGGTAAAAAAAGGGTGGATGTATACTTATTTATTACAAACAAGAATTAACTGTGTCTAAACTGGAGTTAAAGGTTGATTCCCCATTAGAGTGCGAATGGTTATAGATTGAGATAAAACAAGGGGATAATTATAAAATAATACCCAGGATGTCATTTTTCCCATAGGGAAACCATGGCATAATTCGCTATTATAAAGGAGCATTTATAATGGTGAACATGTGCCTGATTTCCATCGCACTGCACAGGCACCCCTACCTCCGAAGGTCTTCCTCCTAGCCACTGTCTGCCTCATCTTTCCCACTGTGAGCTGCTATTTTAACTGCAGTAAGTGCTGCCTAGCAGGCAGAAAGGAATCAAAATAAGGGAAATACCCTCAACATGTTGGTTCCACACAAAATTAAATAAAAAAAAGTAAAAAGTGAGCGACCGACAGACTGTAGAGCGCACGCTGAGACCCAAGCAGACCTCTGCAGTCGCATAAGAACATCTTTTTTTATTTTATATAGTTGCTGTGAGGAAAAAGGACATCCTGGCAATTATATAAAATAAAGTATAGTTCTGGGTGTCTGTAAACTCGAATTTACAAACACCCTCGGGGTTAGATGCTATGTATAAACCCCTCGGGTGTGTGTAAATTCTCATTACACACCCAGACCCATACTTTATTCTCTATCTTAAACATTGCACTGTTTATAATCCACCAAAATTTGCACGTAAAGACCTTGAAGAGTTTTTAAAATTTGTTTCAAATTACCAATTTAGTGGTGACTTTTTAGTGTTAGTTGATTTTAATATTCATTGGGACTCCTGTGATGCTTCTAATATGGAGTCCTTGTTCATGAATGCAGGTTTGTGTCAGTTAGTACAAACTTTCACATGCATGAACCTAAAGACAAATAATCATTACATTTTGGACTGGATTTTGACTAATAATCATACTAAAATTATTAAGATTGGAGTCTTACCAGATGTTATCAGTGACCACCTGGCAATATATTGTACTTGGAAATCAAAGAAAATAAAGCCTCTCCCTCATTTGATTACCTATAGAAAGTATCCCGAAGATTTAGATGATGGATTAAAGTCTGATTTAAGAGATGTTGATTGGTCTTGCTTGGATGTAATCCCTTGCATAGAGTCTGCAGTAGATTACTTTACAACACAAATTTTGGAGTTACAAAATAAATTCTATCCAATACTAACAAGGAGAGTAAGGGGCACAGTGAATAAATGGAACAAAGAGATCAAGCATGGAAACAATTTTGCTTGAGTAAAAATATTAGTGATTTTCAAAGCTATCGGAAATTAAGAAATGAATGTAAGATAAAATTAAGGTTATGTAAATCTGATTGTTATACAAAACAACAAGATCTAAATTTGTCAAAGCCAAAAAAATTATGGTCTTCAATCAAATCTTTAGTGTCTCCTCCTATAGATGTGCAATCAGGTAAGTTCCTTGTTGAAAGAGTTACAATAAAAGAGCCACAAGAAATAAGTACAGCCTTTTTACAACAATTTTTGGATATGGGTAAATATAGTGTAGATAAGGATGATCAGGACTTAAAGAACACAGTTATAGCATCTCAAAATGATTTAATATTTTATTTTAAAGAAATAGAGCCTGATCAGGTACTGAAAATTTTGAAGAAAATTCATTTAAAAAATTTTGGAATTGATGATATTCAGCCAAGGTTTTTGAAGTTAATATCTTCATACATTTATAAGCCTTTGACAAAAATATTTAATTTGTCCTCACAAATAGGGATCTTTCAACAACAATGGAAAAAATGTAATAAGACCAATTTTTAAGGGGGGAAATAGTAAAGATTTGGGGAATTACCACCCTATTTCTCTTCTCCATCCTTTAGGTAAAATTTTAGAAAAGATAACAGAGGTACAAATTAGTGATTACTTACAATTGGCTGGGCTTCATACTCCTGAGCAGCATGGCTTTAGGAAATTTCATAGTACAGGAACTGCCTTGGCCAGGTTCACAAACCACATCAGTGAGGCTATGGAGAGGGGTGAGCTCACTGGTGCTGTTTTTGTGGGCCTGTCCAAGGCATTTGACCTTGTTGACCATCACCTGCTGCTCAGGAGCCTAGCTGCCAAGGGATTATCCAGATTGTCATTAGAATGGGTGGAGAGTGATTTATCAGGTAGGGAACTATATGTTCTTTATGAGGGTTCAGTGTCAAAGAGTAGAATTTTAGAAAAGGGTGTACCTCAAGGGTCAATCTTGGGACCCCTATTGTTTTCCATATTTGTGGATATTATACCAAGTAAAATTCTTAAGGCTAAGACAATCTTACATGCTGATGATATAATGTTATATAATAGCTCTAATTCATTAGATAAAATTGCCCAAGATTTGACTGTAGATTTTCAGAGTCTAGAAAATTGTTTGTTGGACTTAAAATTATCATTGAATATTTCAAAAACCAAGAGTATGATATTTGCCTCTAAACAAAAGTTGGTTAAATTAGGGAAACTGAATATTTTGGTAAAATGGAACTAATTTGGAGCAGGTGCAATGTTTTGTGACATTTGGGAATGAATTTGGACTCACATTTAACATTTTCAAATCATATATTGACTTTAACAAAATCAGTAAATCAAAAATTAGGGGTTTTATTCAGACTACAGAATGTGTTAACTTTACAAGCCATGAAACATATAGCCCAAAGTATACTACTTTCTCAACTGAATTATAATTCATTTTTGTTCATTAGTTTGTCTAAACTTGTGGTAAATAACTTAACAATGACTTTTCATAGTATTTGTAGATTTGTTTATAGATTGCCTTATAGTACACATCATTGTACTTTATATCAAGTTTCAGGGTTTCTACCGCCTAACTTGAGCTCCATTTACTCTGTTGTAAAATGGATAATGTATTGAGACAAAAAGGTCTCTCTCCCTTGTATTCTCTGATATCTGTAAGGGACGCACTGAGAAACTTGAGATAAATTTTTCTTTCTTGTTTAAATTTGAAAGTCACTAAAACTAAAATGGGTGCTCAAGCTTTTTCTAGCCAAGTACCAAAATACTGGAATGATCTTCCAATTGAATTGAGAACTATGAGTAGTCATAATTTATTCAAAAAGAAATTGAAGCATCATTTATTGAATAGCTTGCAATGTCACTGCTATTTTAAATAATTTGTATTATGTTGTTTGTCTTATATGTCATGTATTTGTATTCCCGTATTAAGTGAATGTAAAAGTTAGCTTTTTGTATAACATCTTGTGACTATTTTATAGTCCGGGTTGCATATGAAAAAGGCCCTTGGCTCATATGTTTACCCGGTTAACAAAATAAATAAATAAAATAAAAAAAACAGATTCTCCCATAGAGCACAGTAGTAATATGAAATATAGTGAGAAGTAGGAGCATTGCAAATAGTAGGAAAAATAAAAATGTTTAGGGGGCCAGACCATGGCCCATTGCCAAAACTTTGCAAAAGCATGAGAGTCAACTGAAAATATCGGAAACAAGAAGAGGTGTGCCAATGACATAGGGAACAGGTTTCTTGGAAAGATGAAAGTTTCTGGTTGTGGGTAAGGTCATCTACTATGTCCACTCC
Source organism: Neoceratodus forsteri (assembly GCA_016271365.2). Classification (NCBI taxonomy): domain Eukaryota; kingdom Metazoa; phylum Chordata; order Ceratodontiformes; family Ceratodontidae; genus Neoceratodus; species Neoceratodus forsteri. The sequence goes on along the minus strand of CM057450.1, from coordinate 106,819,616 downwards.
CATATCTAACCAAAATCCTTTAGAGAGGATCCACCCAGCAATTTGAAAATTGGGATACCCAAATAGGGGTTGAGATGTATCCTTATATGGGCAAATTTAAATTAGAGAGCAGAACTGTAGGTATGCAATGATGGAAGCCTCCAAGGGGGTACTCTTTAACAGGTGAGGGATTTTTTTTCTTGGAGACGTAAAGGAGTGATCAGAAATCTAGTCCTTGAGTGGAACACAAGGAGTGCTCTATATCCAACCAATGTGGAACATAGGGTTCCAAGGGAGTTCCTGCCAGTGACCCAACCCAGTGAGAAAATCTGGTAAAATGTATGGCCAAATAATATAAAATGAAATTAGGGACCTGCAAGCCTCCATCCTGTTTAGTGCTCATTAGTTTGCTCAAAGCCCGGCGGGCCACCTTACCTTGCCATAGGAAGGAGGTAAGAATTCTATGAACCTGATTAAACCATGTCTTAGGCAAAGCAAAATTAAACATCTATAGGGGGTATAGTAAGCGGGCCAAAACATTCATTTTTATAATATTCAGGTGGCCCCACAAAGATAAAGGTAACAGAGACCAATGGTGTAAGTCTGTTCTAATGCGAGTCAATACCGAATCCAGGTTAAACTTTTTCATCTGATGGGGGGGAAGTACTTAGAAAAATCCCCAGATATTTTAGTTTTTCTTATTTCCATGCAAGGCCAAGGTGTTCAACCTCGGTTTTGAAGGTATGACCATTAAGTAACACAACTTCGGTTTTTGCAAGGTTCAATTTATAGTTGGAAATGTTACCAAATTGAGAAATAAGTTGCAGAACAGCAGACAGAGATGTGTCGGGGAAGGAGACATGTAATAGAATGGCATCTGCATATGCAGATAATTTGTAGTCAGCAGGGCCAAGTGAAATACCCTGAACTTGTGGGGAGGAATTGATTTTACGGATCAGGAGTTCCAGAAATAGGTTAAATAAATAGGGAGATAGCAGCCCTGTCTAGTGCCCTGATGAAGAGAAAACAGGGATGATAAAACACTGTTACAAAGTATCTGAGCAGCCGGGGAAAGGTAGAGCACCTTGACCCATTGTATGAACTCCTGGGGGATACAGTACACGGGTAAAAGGGCAAACAGGTAATCCCAGGAAATCCTATCAAAAGCTTTTTCTGCATCCATGGATACCAAAACTGCAGATATAGAGGAGTCCCTGGATGCAGAAATAAGACAGAAGAGTTTTCTAAGATAGTCGGACGAAAATCTACCTCTCACAAAGCCAACTTGCTCCCTGCTTAGAAGTGAGTCCCAAACATGGCCCAGTCTACAGGCCAATATCTTGGCAAGGATTTTTAGATCCACATTAATAAGCAATATAGGCCTATAATTGGAAACCAACAAGGGATCTCTGCTGGGCTTGGGGAGAACCACTGTAGTAGCTTCAGTGAGAGTGAGATCAGATAGGCCTTCTCTAAAGATATAATTGAAGGTGTCCAAAAGAATGGGGGCCAACTGGACCTTAAAGGTTCTGTAAAAGTTAGTAGAGTACCCATCTAGGCCAGGGGATTTATCAGGAGCTAAGGAATCAATTGCATGAGAGATCTCCTCCATAGTCAAGGGGGCTTATAACATAGCAACGTGTAAGTCAGCCAAATGAGGAAGAGTTACATCCTGAAGGAAATCTAAAAAAAAGTCTGGATTGAAGGAGAGGGAAGGTGGGGCATACAGCCATTGATAAAAATCTTTAAAAGTGTTGACAATGTCTCGTGGTGAAGTGAGAGATTGGCCAGAAACAGTACGGATGGAAGATACTATCCATACCATGGCTTGGGAGTGTAAGTGAAGAGCCAGTAATTTCCCAGCCTTTTCCCCTTGGTCAAAATATTTCACCTTGGAATGCACTAACAAATGCTCCGCCTTCTCTCTCAATAAGGAGTTATATTGAGATCTAAGGTTTTCTAGCTGCTCCCACTCTGAGGGAGGAGAAGTTTGTGAACTGTGCCCCTCCAGAGATCGTATACGGTCTAACATGGAAGAGAGAGCAGCCGAGGTCTGCTTCTTCTGCTTAGTAGCTAAACTAATTAATTATCCCTGTAAGGCACATTTCAGAGCTCCCCATAAGAGACTGAGCTTGGCCATGGATGGCTTGTTAAGCTCCATGAAGATGGTAATAAAGGATTGAAGGAGTTCTATAAGGTCTCTTTGTTTAAGCAGCTGGTTAAGTCTCCACACCTTACCTCTATTTAACAAGGGAATGAAGTTAATTTGGATATATGTAGGACGGTGATCCAAAACAACTTAAGCTGAATAATAACAAGAAAGGACCGCTGGGAGATATTCCACTCCAAGCAGGAAATAATCTAGCCTAGAGAAGGAATTGTGTGGGAAAGAATGAAATGAATACTCCCTGCGGTCCACGGGTCTACCAGGCCCAAGGAGTCCATCAAATCATGGAGAGCCAACTGTCCTGGTGAAAAAACCTGCCAGGTCTTACCAGACCTATTCAGGACATTACATAAAACTGTATTCCAATCCCCTCCAAGGAGAATCAGAAGGGAGCTCCAGGAGGCTAACAGATATGTCAGGGAAGTGAAAAATTGAGGATCATCAGTGTTAGGACCATATATGGCACACAATATCATTTTCAGATGGCCAAGCAGTGCCCAAAGGAGAATGTAGCAACCATGAGGGTCTACTACCTCCTGAAGGAGGCAGAAGGGAACCTTCCAGGCTATAAGAATGGCAACTCCCTTTTGGGGGGAATCAGAACCTGCACCAAAGGCCTGTCCACCAAAGGCCTGTCCCACCCAGGATAGCCTAAACAGGAGAACCTGGGATGGGGGTAAATGCGTCTCCTGCAAAAAGGCCACATCTGTTTGAAGTTTATGCAGATGGAGCAAGATTTTAGCCTGCTTAGTAGGAGATTGGGCACCCTTAACATTCCAAGAACAAAAGTTATAAGCTTCCATAATATTGTAAGTAACAGGGTCCGGTAACCGGACCAGTAACTGGTCTGGCAAGGTTAGAAGCATAAGAAAAAGAGTACAACTCCTTAAAAAAAAACTTCCTCCAGTGGCAATACCCTGTCCAACCCACCTCCCCAGATAGAAGAAGAAAAACATTGAGCAATAACAATGATTTGAACAAACCCAGAACTAGAACCTCCCTCCCTACTGAAATACAAATCAGAATATCACCCAAAATACTCTGAACACCCCAATACACCCAAACCACCCTTACGAGTGGGACCGCCTCCCATAAATTCAGCTCGTGGGGCCTGAAAGAACCAACACCATCTACGAACCCTCCACCCCTCCCACTCACCCATGCCACAGACAAAGATTAACAATACCGAAACAACAATATTGAAAGACTAACTAGTATTAAAAAGGGAAACATTAACCATACTATGGTACATGTAACTATCTAGAACTAAATAATGTATATCCCTTATATTCCAGGGCAACCAAAAACCTTAATTAGAGCAAATATAGTTAAGATATCTGCCCAGATGTAGTAAATGAGGAAAGGGTAAGCTGGAATACATACTGAAACTGAGGAGCCCTGGGCAAACAACAGTACTACGGCCATCAATGTAATATAACAAGAAGTGAAGAAAGAATAAGAAATAATGAAAAAAAAAAAAAAGGGGAAAGTCTATGTAGCTGTCCCTTTCCCTGTGAGCTTGGTGAGCCCCACAGTACTTCTTGACAGGCTGAGCATCACACAATGCGCTCATAAAGTTCCATGGAAGCAGATGCCAGCTAATATAGGTAAGCCCATGAAACCAAGAAAATAATTAGTTAATGTCTACACTGAGAAAACAAACCGTTCCTCCATTCAGGTCGTTTGATACTCCAACACAGCAGTCCCTCAGGAAGTCTATCAGCTGTCTTTAAAAAGATCAGGGAGAAGGGAGCGTAGCTTCTTGGAGGCTCATGCCACCTCATTGAAAGTATGCCAAGTGTCCTGTAGGTGAATCTGAAGCTGACCAGGGTACAGCATATGAAATTTTATCCCTGCCAAAATAAGTTTGGACACAGTCAGATGGAAGGCTGCTCTTTTCTGTCACACTGAAGCCGGGAGATCCTGCAAGATAAGCAGCCAATTACATTCTCAGGTAATGGATTGTAAGTCTTCGAGCTTAGCCAAGAAAGTTAAGAAGGCGCAGAATGAAAGGGCGAGGAGATGAGCCAGGTGGAGGTCTAGGGCGCAGGGCTTGGTGCGCCCACTCCACTATGTAGCCTGGCTCATTGGGTGAGGGTCCCACTCGTTTTCAGAGCAGTTTTTGAGTGAACATAATAGGAGTAGAGCTCTTAGCATCTTCGGGAGACCAAAAACTACGAGATTATTCCTTCGTCTCATGCCCTCCAGATCCTCCATTGTTAGCTCCAACTTGTTGAATTTTTGATGCAGGGAGGAAATCTCTGGATTCATACGCTCGCACCACTTCTCCAGTAAAGTCAACCTGGCTTCCATATCACCCACCCGTTGATTAGTCACCCTGATTCAACTCAGAGGTGAGGGTGAGGAGAGAGTCTTTGATAGGTTGCGGCTCCAACAAAAATTTCTCCTCCAAGAGTGGGGTTGGTTCCAGAGTCACAGTAGCAGTGTGCCCGGTAGCAGCGTTGCAGCCCTTGGATTTCTTTGCGGTCTTGTCGGGCATCTGGGGCAGAGTATGGTGCAGTAAACTGTGCCGCATCTCTGCATCCATTGAAAGCAGGAGCGACTAACATGAAACACACTGGCAGCCACAGAAAGGGTCTCTGAACCAGTGAAGTGTGTAAGTATTGTCAGAAAAATTATCTGTGTGGTGAAAAAAATGGTTAAATAGCACGCATGGATGGGAGCTGAGCGAAGAAGCTGCTAGTCCGATCTCTGCATCACATGACTCCCCAACTTTGGTAATTTTCAATATTTTGACCCCACATTTTAAACATAGCCATTTCTTCACTGCACCTCATGAATACGGCAGCAGTCATTTTTCAAATCCTGGCCAAAATATGTTTTTGTACCTGTGGCATGGAATGATGTTTCGGTGATGTGGAATGATATTTTGGCTGGGGATTTGAAAATCTTCACCTGCTGAGTCCATTAAGTGGGGTAATAAGAAGGCTATGCTGAAAATTTGGTGTACAAATATGGCAAAATGGCCAGGTTATGACTGAATGTTACACTATTTCAGCATTCTCTCATAACTTCGCTAATTTGTAATATTATGACTTCAAACTTTCAACGCAGCCGTTTTTCCACACCACCTCATAAACGTGACATGTCTCATTTGTAAAATCTTGGACGAGATGTGTTTTTGCACCTCTGGTGAGAAATGACATATCGGTCAATACGCTATAAATGGTACATGTCATATCTATGAGGCGAATCCTAAAACCAAATATCTTCAGAAATTGGGGTAAAAATTAACAAAAACAACTTGTTTACCAAACATCAAACATTCGGCATTGACAGATGCGTGTTTCCTGAAACAAATTATGAAGCTCACTGGCTCCACCAATCAACTCTCACACTGCAGGACAACCAGAAACAGAGTAAATGCTCAAAAGTACTACTTCACAAAATAAACCCACAAATTTAAAAGAATTGTACTGTATTTTTCTTTAAATGTCAAAAAAACACCATCACACATGGTCCTTACCTATTGCATAAATGAAATATGCACGGTGTGACCTTGTGTGAAACCTGATTTAACTATACTCTTGCTGTTTGACCTTGGACACCAGGTTACCTGAGGTCAAACAGTACATGTATAGATAAATCAGGTAACATACTAGTCACCCCTGCATATCCCTTACATACTACTGCTGGAAAAACGTAACTTACGTCCAGGCAAGAAAGGAGAGAAGCAAGCAGTTGTGAGGTACTGCAAAAATAGAATTAAGGAAGTCAGAGAGGGTCTGGAAACCAGGATAACAGTAGGAACTACAGATAACACCAAAGCCTTCTTCTAGTAAATGGAAAGAGGAAAGTGAGGAAGGGGAATGGGCCCCTAAAGACAAGGGAAGGGGGAGGAGTCTGTATGTGAGCCAAGGATGATGGCTAAGATGCTGAATGAATACTTTACTTTGGTGTTAACCAAAGGGTCTGGAGTGCTGACTGGGTTGGCCCATGGCATCAAGGGTAATTATGATGCAACCTGCAGACATTAATCCTGCCCTGGTAGCTGACCACCTGCAAAGAACAAGGCAGGTAAATCCCAAAGAGCGTATGGGATACATTCTAGGAACATAGTGAAGCTAAAGAAACAATTGGTGGGTCCTCCAGTGGTAATTTTTCATGAGGCTGCCTATACAGGTGTGATGTCACAGGACTGGAAAGCAACCAGTGCAGTCCCTGCCTTCAAGAAGAGGGAAAGGGGGGAGACCCAGGTGGGGGAACTATAGGCTGGTCAGTTTGACATAACTGCTGGGAAAGTTCCTAGAATCCATTGTAAAGTACAGAATAGTGGATCACTTGACTTGAGGCCAAGGTTGTCACTCCTTCTTGGCATGGATTTATCGGAGGCAGGACATGACAAACCAGCCGTATCAAGATCATTTGAGGAGGTGAGCAGGGAGGTGGACAGGAGAATGGCCATAGACAGAATCTCTAGGCTTCGGTAAGGCTTTTGACATTGTGGCCCATGATTAGCTTCTGGTCAGAGTACACAAGTGTTGTATATGCAAAGCAAACACAAGAAACCATACATAACAGTACAGCAAGAGGTCACATAAAAGTACTATTGTAGGTCAACTCAAATAAGTGAAATTTTAAAGGACTCCACTGAGTGGCAGCATGAGCATGGAGTGGCAGAAAATTCCAAAAAAAGGGATGCGGCCACCCCAAGGCCCTTTCTTCAGAGAGTTTAAGCCTTAGCATGGTACCACTAAAAAGCTCACCTTGGTAGAGTGGATGGGGAAGATAGGGGTGTATAAAGACAGATTTTTCAGGTAACTAGGGCTTAAACTGTGCAGGGCCTTGTATGTTAACAAGTCAATCTTAAAGCTGGTGTATCACAAATTAGGCAGCCAGTGCAGACCGCATGGTGCTGGAGTGATATACTTGCTTTGAAAGGCCCAAACTATTAGTCGAGTTGTTTCATTCTGTACCAACTGCTGGCATCAGAACAGACCTCCTGATAACCCTAGGTACAGTACATTCCAGTAGTCCATTCTAGATGTCACAAAGGCATGTACTACCATAATCAGGTCCCCTGCCACGACATATGGTTTTATCTGAATGATTTTTTGTAGATGGAAAAAGCCACTATGGACTACAGCTGACATCTTATGTTCTGCTGTCAGCTTCCAGTCCATAATAGCCACCACATTTCTAACACTATCTACAGCTCCAAGTGCAATACTGTTGTCACTCATCAGTGCTGACCCAAAGGACCCCAATCCAACCAGTAACACCTCTGTCTTCCCTGAATTAATGCTCAGACAGTTGGAGGCCATTCAGCAACTGATTTCATGAAGACAATGACTCAGCACAGAGACCACCTCATGATTCCTATTAGGTACACAAGACAGGCACAGCTTGGTATCATCAGCATAGCACATCCAGGAAGAAGCATGTGTCTACCAATTCTGGGTCCAGTGCTCCGACAGAGGCAGTCCACCTTCAATTAAATAACCACACAAACAGAGCCATTGGTACAATTGTAAAGTGAGAAACATTGACTCCAGATATAAACATATGTACTCAAGGTGATTTATCTGATTTGCAGCTCAGCAGTTAACAGTTTGTACACAGCATGCAAATATATTAGTATCTGGCTTCTCAATGAACAGTCCAGCTATGTGCTACAGTGCCAAAATGCATAGGTGCATAATGTGCAGAAGGCAGGAGTACAGACATTTAATTATGCCCTAAAACATGTACTGCATGGCCAGAGATATGCCAGTGCATAGCTTTCTACTAGAGCTTCATCAGGGGACCTGGGCACACTATGCATGTATGCACTTTGGCACTATAGTACCCAACAGCAACATGTATACAGCAAACACCTCATTCATCAAAACCATTTGACACTCCCTCCAAGTTTGCAGATGACCCAAGCCCAACCTTAACTGGACACTGCTGGCCATTGACAGACTGCTTGTGGAAATCTCAGCCTGAATAGAGTATACCTTGTCAAGCAAGAATCAGTTGAACTCTTCACACCATTCTATGGAAAATACTTTTCCAAACCAGTGACAGAATGGTTTAAGCAACCTGTCCACTATAGGCTGGCCTGCCAGTGCAGTGGTAATGCTACCGCTTGTGATGCCAATGATCTGGGTTAGGGAATGAGCCCAGGGCATCACAGGGTTGGATGGGGGTAGCAGGATCAAACATCTGATTGATAGCTGTCCTCCTCTAGGAAGGAGGGAGGGTTCTGGTGCCCTAAGAATAGTCTGGCCCCCTAGTGATGGGTGAGAGTCAGAGCACCAGGAACAGGAGCTGAAGCAGAATTGGCGGAGTCATGGACATCTACGTGTTGTGTGCAGGAGCGTGCCTCACACTGCCTAAATGTCATTGTGTGTCAGCTCCACTTGGGGAAACAATCCCCTCTAGGCTGCTCTCTATGATGCAGGTCTCTCCCTGGCCCCACTCCCCCAACCCATGGCATGTCAGAAGTGTCAGCATACTCCTTCTTCTCCTCTTCCCTCCTGGAGTGGGAGTCCACTTTGATGGGTCACTCACAGTCTCCTGGGAAGGCAAATGGCTGGTATGTCTTTGGTTAAGTCTGAGAGTGAGGGTCCATGAGAGCTGATATGGGTATATCCCCACCTACCAAAGGGGAGCCAGACTGTCCAGTTTGTGGAGGAGGGAAGCCAGTCAGTTCTTCCCTGTAGTAATCATCCTTGACAGGGTGATTGCCCACTGATACTCATTATGATGTGACCTTGGTGCCAACCTATCCTCCACCAACTGAGACCTCCACCAAGGACACTCTAACCTCTGTATCTTAGTCTTCATCCAGCACAGCTCATCACAATAATATGATGAGCTATGGTGGTGGGGGGGTCAAGGGACAGACATGGTATGGTGCCGGGGGGGGTCTAAGATGGTCATAAGAGCCCAACTATAACTCACCATGGCTTTCTCAGCTCCCTCAGCACAAGCTGTTATCATGCTCATGATGTCCAGTACCACCAAGAGTTTGCTAGACTCCAGATTGTGCTTAGATTGTGTATCAGATCATTTCCACAGGGGGAAATTAACTGGGGGGCCCCAACAAAAAAAATGCAAGGTATGATGATCTAACCAAACAACTGGATCAACCCATACATTGCAAATGTCAAGACCCAATGAGATGGTCGTGTCCAAGGCATGGCTCTGGTGGTGAGTCTTGGAGGTGACAGCCTGTGTATGGCCCAATGATGTCATTAACTGGAAAAATGCAAGGCTAGATCCACAGTCCAGGCACTGAAATACCTCAGCACAAGAATGAGAAGAAACAGAGGTAGGACTAGGGGAGGAAAAACAGAGGTATGATCTACACACTGTGTGGGACTTCGGTTGCTGTAAGGGAGGAGGAAAAGGACCCTGGTGTCATAATAGACAAGGGTCCACAACATGACAAGCAGTGAGTGGCTGTTGTCTAGATGGCTGGAAGGGTACTAAAGTGCATCAGAAGTGAGTGACCCCTGAATAGTCATGCCACTTTACAAGGTCCTTGTCAGGCTCCACCTTCAGTGCTGTGTGCAGTTCTGTGCTCCCCAACACAACATGGATATTGAGGCAGTTGAGCAGGTACAACACAGGGTCACCAAAGTGATAAGGAGTGTGAAAGGCACATGCTATGATCAGAGACTGATGTCCCTTAGTGTGTTCACCATGGAAACAAGGAGGCTGAGGTGGGACAGGATCTCAGTCTTCCATGTACCGAATGCGACAAGGTGGAAATCCTTAATCTGGTGGGATCAAGCAGGACATAAGACAGGTCCCAAAGCTCAAAGCTGGTAAATTCAGGGGTAATGTTAAGAGGTACTTCTTCTCCCTGATAGTGGTGAACCTATGGAACAGCCTACCAGGGAAGACAGCAGATGCCTTGAAGGTAAGCATGGACAAATTTCTGCTTACCAAGGGAATCACAGGGACCCCTTGGTAGTAGGATGGGTGGGAAATCCCTATGAATTAGCACATGTTTGCACACCACATGTTGGTCCCTGCTTATGAAGCAAGGGGGAGTGGGGTGCACTTAATTGACCTAGTACCCTTTCTGACCTTAAATTACTATTTTAGTATGTTTAATCTGAGGGGTTCAAAAACTGCAGATCGAATGATTATGTATCTGAGTTGTAAGCCACACAATATTTTCACGAATTTCATAAAGAAATGAAATGCTAGACAGTGAGCCCCTGTAAGTTTTAACTGTTCAACTGAATAGCATGATATCTGGCAGACTGCTAGTGCTGTCAACAACACATATTTTCACATCTCTAGCTAAAAGGGTGCTAAACTGTTCAGAGTGGGTCTCCAGAGCCTGCACCAGTCCTGCATCGCAGCAACTATTTATGGACTCACTCACACGGTCCACCTCTCCCCACTCCCTACCCCTGCTATCCAGACTCTGGCACCTCATGCTCCATAGCTCTTAGTACCTCTGAAAAGGCAGAGATACTAAACAAATATTTTTGCTCAGTATTTACAAATGAAGATGGGGAGGTACATAAAACAAACAGCAGAAACACTCTGGATACAGAAGTTGATACCGGCCCATTTACAGAAGAAAGGGTTCTGAAAGGACTCTTAAAACTGAAGGTGGACAAAGCAATGGAGCCTGATGGGATTCATCCCAGAATTCTAAAAGAGCTAAGGGTAGAACTAGTGACTCCACTGACTACCCTCTTTAACAAATCATGGGAGGATGGGGTGGTACCCGAGGACTGGAGGAGGGCAGATGTGATTCCCCTTCACAAAAGTGGGAGCAAGGCAGAAGCAGGAAACTACAGACCTGTTAGTTTAACCTCAGTGGTAGGGAAAATGATGGAATCACTTCTGAAGGAAAGAATTGTTGAGTATCTAGAGGCCAGAGGGGCACAGGACCCAAGGCAGCATGGATTCACAGTGGGAAGGTCATGCCAGACAAATCTGATAGATTTCTTTAACTTGATGACCAAAGTAGTAGATCAGGAAGTGGCTGTGGACATGGCCTACCTAGACTTTAGCAAGGCATTTGACACAGTCCCACACAAAAGATTAATATACAAGTTAGCCAGCCTGGGAGTGGGTCCCAAGTTGACAGCCTGGGTAAAGAATTGACTGGAGAATAGGACACAGAGAGTAATAGTAAATGGAGTCCACTCTGAAGAAAGGGGGGTTACTAGTGGGGTACCGCAGGGTTCAGTATTAGGACTGGTCCTCTTCAATGTCTTTATAAGTGACATTGCAGAGGGACTGGAAGGAAAAGTATGTCTTTTTGCAGATGACACAAAGATCTGCAACAGAGTTGATGCACAAGGTGGGGTGGAAAGGATGAGAAGGGACTTGGCAAGGTTAGAGGAATGGTCAAATGTATGGCAGCTTAGATTCAATGCTAAGAAGTGCAAGGTAATGCACCTGGGAAACAAAACCCAGGGAAGAGTAGACAATGAGGGTGAGATACTAACAACAACAAAAATGGAAAGGGACCTGGGGTAGTCATATCAGATGACCTAAAGGTGGGCAAGCAATGTGAGAGGGCAGCAAGGAAGGCTGGGGGATTCTGGGATGCATAGGAGAGGCATCACCAGTAGAAAACAAGAAGTTATTATCCCTCTGTACAGACAGTTGGTGAGACCCCATCTGGAGTACTGCGTGCAGTTCTGGAGACCCAATCTCTGCAAAGACATAGACAGGATGGAAGCTGTCCAGAGGACGGCAACTAAAATGGTGCAGAGTCTGCACCGGAAGACATATGAAGAGAGACTTAAGGAGCTAAATATGTTTAGCCTCGAGGAAAGAAGGGAGAGGGGGGGACATGATAGAACCTTTCAAGTACCTTAGTGGAATCAACAAAGTCCAAGAGGGTAGCATCTTTCAAAAAAAGAGGTGTGCAAGTAAAAGGGGGCACAATTTGAAGATAGAAGCGGGGTGGCTCAGAGGTAATTTAAGGAAGTATTTTTTCACAGAGAGGGTTGTGGATGCATGGAGCGGCCTTCCGGAGGAGGTTGTGGAGTCAAAAACAGTGGTGGAATTCAAGCATGCATGGGACAGTCATAAGGCAGTTCTAGATGGTGGGGGTAGGAAGAAGTAGGCTGCTGGTTAACTAGGATCTGCAGCTTATCCATTAGGTAGGGAAATGGGCAGACTGGGTGAGCCAAGCAGTCCTCATCTGCTGTCAAAATCTATGTTTCTATGTTAGCTCTTATTATGACAGGAGTTGCGCTCTCATCACCCCACTCTCTCACTCTCCCCTCCCTACCCCCTCCCTCCACCCTTTTCTCCATCAATCTCCACTGTCATGATATCACCCTCTCCTGCTTGGTCTCTCCTCCTTCCCCTCTCCCCTCCTCTCTCTCCCTCCCCCGCTCTCTCTCGCTTCTAACCACCTTCTCCCACCTTACCACACACTTTTACATGCACCATCCCCAGCTCCTCAGCTTCAAAGTTGTAATGCAATGTGACAATGCTCTTTCTGGTCTACTCTGTCTCCACGCTCCATTCACTAACCACTCTCTCCCTATCCCACATTTTTCTTTTTCTCATATACTTCCTTATGCCATGCAGCACTTAGTATTAAACCCTTAATGAAACTCATAAGAAACTCTAAGCTGTTTTTCTATGTTTTTTGTTACTTCCTGTACTGATAATTCAACTGTGTCTGTATTTGTACTGTGAATTGCAATTATGTACTATTTCAACTATGCCTGTATTTGTACTGTGAATTCAATTATGTCCATGTACTGTTTAACGGACATGGACCCTTTGTAAAAAAGTTCTTACTCAAAGGTTGTTTCCGAAATTCCAGTAACTAAATAAATAAATAAAATCAAAGGAATGGATGCATCTCACGAAAATTACAGCATGTCATGTACATTTGTTCATTTTGTTCAGCCCTAACCATTGTCTGGTTTATTCAGTCTGGACCAAAACTACAGTATCCAGGGTTATGCTTTGACTACCACAGATAATCCAAGCATCTCCTGTACAAATGGAGTGATGATTCTGTATTGTTTGCTCTCCAGTGTTTGATGAAGAACGATGGATGAGAATAACTACCTGTATTTGTAAGCAAGGAAACCTTTCTGTGAGAAAAAGAAACAGAGAAAGAGAGAGATAGATAGAGAGAGAGAGACAGAGAGAGAATGAGAACAATGGAAAGGAATTTAGTTTATTTAGCAGCTTACAAACTGAATCCCCAAACTCTTTGCAATCCAGAATAGGGAGTGAAAAGAATGTTGCCACCACTGTACCACATACAGAGATTCTAATAGTGCAAAGATTGATTAGAGATATATTACGAAGTGGTTAAGCAGCTTGCTCATGATCTCACAGCGAGTACATTTTGGTTGTGGACTTCAAGCAACAGCTCTGCAATCTAACCATTAAGCCTAGCCGCACAGAGAGGGAGGGCGATACTAAACTAGAAGAGTCAACAGAGGAATCATAGCCTGCTCTATAAATGCTGCTCTTAACACAGTTGAACAAGCATTTGTCAATGCTGAATGTTTGCTTGCTGGCACTGGCATTGGTAGTGTAGAAGTTACAGAGCTGCGTAATAGGAATGGCAACAAGGTATTGAACTGAAGCCAACCCCACCACCACCCTGCAGAGAGTGGCAGGCATTGGGGTGTGCCTTTGGGTCATCAGGCATAACGACCACACCATTTCACCACACCCTACCCTGCAGACACTGACAAGTGTCACGGTGTGCCTTGGGGTCTTTGGCCCTTATGCGCACCCCATTCCATCAGGAAATACAGTGAGATGGGTGCGCATAGGAGAATGGGGTGAAGTTTGGGCACGAAGAGTCCGAGGCACACCTTGATGCCTCTCACTGGCTGCAGGGTGTGGGTGGGGGTTGAATGGTATGAGCATGACAGGCAAGAATCCCAAGTCACACCTCTGATGCCTGCCATACTCTACAAGGTGGGGTGTTATGAGCAGAAACCCTAACGCCTCAGGCATTCGTTGGTATTTTCACTCCAAATTTTCAACATGTTTTTATTGTGACCCCCCACCTCATGAACAGTGGCAATATCAGTTTGTTAGCCGAAAATTGCTTTTGCACAGCGATTATGGCATTTGGCGCCACAGGTGCAAAAACACATTCCGAACAGGATGTGAAAAATGACAGCGGTACTGTTCATGGGGAGATGTAAAAAATAGCAATGTTGAAAATCTTAAAAAAAACTGGTGAAGTCACGAGAATGTGTAGAAACTGTGCAATGCACACCCGTAATGTAACTAGTTTGGGAATTTTTTTACAGCAGATTGTTAACACAGGCATTTTGGGACCTCTGATCATGAACAGTGTCAGTGTGATTTTCTTTAACTGTCCTGAACAATGATTTCCCACAGCGACCACGCATCTCTGCACTGAAAGTATGAAAACACATTTCGGCCATGTTGTGGAAAATGACAGCTGTACTGTTCATAAGGAGGTGTGGAAAAATGCCACTGGTGAAAATCTGGACTGAAAATATTACAAATTCATGAACCTACGAGGGTGTGTGGAAACTCCGCAATGTTCACTCGTAACACAGTCATTTTATGGAGTTCTGGCACCAAATTTTCAACATAGCCATTTTAAGACCTCTGCTCATGACCAGTGTCACTGTGATTTTCTTAATCTGTCCCAAACATTGTTTTCGCACACCGACTGTACCATTGTGCGCTACATGTGCGGAAACACATTTTGGGCGAGATGTGAAAAATGGTAGCTGCACTGCTCATAAGGAAGTGCAGTAAAATGGCACTGTTGAAAATCTGGTGTGCAAATATTACAAATTCGGAAACTTGCCAGCGTGCGTAGGAACTGCGCAACATGCGCTCCTAAAACAGCCATTTTTGGGAATTTTTTCACCAAATTTTCAACATAGCCATTTTAACACCTCTGCTCATGACCAGTGTCACTGTGATTTTCTTAACGTGTCCCTTACATTGGTTCCTTTTTACGACTAAGCCATTGTGCACTACATGGGCTAGAAACAAGTTGTGGGCGAGATGTGAAAATGACAACTGTACTGCTCATAAGGAGGTGGTAAAATGGCAATGTTGAAAATCTGAGTGAAAATATTGAAAATTTGTGAATTCTTACGTGCATAGGAACTCTGCAACATACGGCTCGTAAAACAGTCACTTTTAGGAATTTTTTTCACCATATTTCAAAATAGCCATTTAAGGCCTCTGCTCATGAACAATGTCACTGTGATTTTCTTAATGTGTCCCGTACATTGATTTCGCACACCGACTGTGCCATTGTGCACTACATGGGCGGAAACACGTTTTGGTGAGATGTGAAAAATGACAGCTGTACTGCTCATAAGGAGGTGTGGTAAAATGGCAATGTTGAAAATCTGGAGTGAAAATATTGAAATTTCACGATATTATGAGCATGCATAGGAATTGCAGAACGCACTCTCGTAAAATAGTCGTTTTTAGGAATTTTGTCACCAAATTTTAAGACCTCTGCTCATGAACAATGTCACTGTGATTTTCTTAATGTGTCCCGTACTTTGATTTTGCACACCAACTGTGCCATTGTGCACTACACGGGCGTAAACACATTTTGGGTGAGATGTGAAAAATGACAGCTGTACTGCTCATAAAGAAGGTGTGGTAAAATGGCAATGTTGAAAATCTGGAGTGAAAATATTGCAAATTCGCAAAATTACAAGCGTGCATAGGAACTGCACAACGCACGCTCGTAAAACAGTCATTTTTAGGAATTTTTCACCAAATTTTCAAAATAGGCTTTTTGAGAGCCCACCTTATGAACACTGGCAGTGTCGTTTCGTTAATCATTCTGGGAAGGTGATTTTGCGCAGTGGCTGCGAAATAACCCTTCGGGCCAGAGTAACACCATGACAGTGCAAGAATTCATGAGGAGGGGTCCCAAAAACCCCATGTTGAAAATTTGGTGCAAAAATTCCAAAAAAATGCCTGAGATTTGCAACAAAGTTGAAAAAACCCTATCTATCCCATTATATACAGCTTACCGGCATTTCCTCAGTTCGCGGTCGGTTTTGAAGAGTGCAGATGTGTTCCCGGTCCACCGAAGATTGTCACGCTGGACTCCGGAGGTAAGTATGGGGTGAGGGGGGTGTGGGGAGGCACGGTGCACAGTGGGTGGGTGCAGGTTGTGGAGGGGCAGGGAGACTGCGAGGGACCATTTTTTTCTTTACAGGTTTTTTTGTGAAAAGATGACGCAGGATGTTTGCCACGCTGGGGTGGGCTCCCAGCATGGCAGAAGGATGTCTGGGGGGGCATGGAGCTGATGAGGGACTGGGCACCCCTGTCGGCCATAACATCATTTTTCCACGCTGGGGTGGGCTTCCAGCATGGCACCTGGATGCTTTGGGGGCTGGAGCCACCATACAATGGGGGAGGGGGAAGGTGCATGAGCAAGCAGTGTGCGTGCATGCACGTGCATGTGTGTGTGTGGGGGGGGAGATCTCAGCTCACTCAAGTGGAGCTCTCCCTTTCAACTGTATGCCACTGCATTTTCAGCTGTCATAGACAGCTGGAGCAGTGATTGGCGCTCTGCGACCACGCCTGCAAACACACTGACTGAATTGGAAGAGGCTGACACACCTCTGGAAAACTCGTATGATGGCACTATGTTTCTTGCACATGCATGCAAGCATACATAAAAATGCACACTCTGGGAAGCTATAGGTGACTGAAGGGGGGGGGCTACTAGTTGTGCTAATTATTGTCTGTAAGGCTAATTTGTTACCAGTTACAGATTCTGATTTTCGGCCTCTCTAACTCTTCTTTTCACCGTTGTTGGGGAGAATGGGTCAAGAGACAGAGGTTGCACTCTATAAAATAATGTATTGTCAACCATACACAACAAGGCTGGATTTTCATCGACGGGTGAGATGACATCACATAGACCTCTCAAGCTTTGCTCTTGAGAGGTCTCTAGGATGTCATCTTGCACCGAGATGGAAACATCAGCCCTGTTGTGTATGCTTCCCATACATTATTTTGCATAGTATATGTCTGTTTTAATTAATTTCCCTTCTGTTTAACTTGGTTTTGAACTGTGGTCAACTAAAGGGAAAACAGTAAACAACAGAATAAGATTAAAATCATTTAATGTGATGTAACCAATAGCTACATGCACTGGCAACATTTCTGGTAGTTCATTTTTTAACAAACAGTTCACTTGGGGTGTTTTTAGTACAGCTGATATTTTAATTTTGAGGAATCTGTTGTGTAGGTAAGCATGAGAAATCTTAATAGATGTGGATTCTGTGTGTTGTATATGAAGGACATCTCTACTCTGGTGCAACAGCATTCTGACATCACTACTGTGGTACAACAGCATTCTGATGTCACTACTGTGGTACAACAGCATTCTGATTCTACTACTGTGGTACAACAGCATTCTGACAACTACTGTGGTACAACAGCATTCTAACAACTACTGTGATGCAACAGCATTCTGACATCACTACTGTAGTACAACAACATTCTGACAACTACTGTGGTACAACAGAATTCTGACATCACTACTGTGGTACAACAGCATTCCAACATCACTAGTGTGGCACAACAGCATTCTGACATCACTAGTGTGGCACAACAACATTCTGACATCACTACTGTAGTATAACAGCATTCTGACGTCAATAGTGTGGCACAACAGCATTCTGACATCACTACTGTAGTACAACAGAATTCTGACATCACTAGTGTGGTACAACAGCATTCTGACATCACTACTGTAGTACAACAGCATTCTGACATCACTAGTGTGGCACAACAACATTCTGACATCACTACTATAGTACAACAGCATTCGGACTCCACTACTGTGATACAACAGCATTCTGATATCACTACTGTGGTTCAACAACAGGCCAACATCTCAGCTGTGGTACAGCAGCATTCTGACATCACTACTGTGGCACAACAGCATTCTGACATCACTACTGTAGTACAACAGCATTCAGATGCCACTACTGTGGCACAACAGCATTCTGACATCACTACTGTGGTTCAACAGCAGTCTAACATCACAGCTGTGGTGCAACAGCATTCTGACATCACCACTGTGGTGGTACAACAGCTTTCTGACATCACTACTGTGGTATAACAGCATTCTGACATCACTAGTGTGATAGAACAGCATTCTGACATCACTAGTGTGGCACAACAGAATTCTGACAACTACTGTGGTACAACAGCATTCAGATGCTACTACTGTGGTGCAACAGCATTCTAACATCACTACTGTGGTACAAAAGCATTCTGACATCACTAGTGTGGCACAACAACATTCTGACATCATTAGTGTGGTACAACAGCATTCTGAAATCACTAGTGTGGCACAACAGCATTCTGACATCACTACTGTGGTACAACAGCATTCTGACATCACTAATGTGGCACAACAGCATTCTGACATCACTACTGTAGTACTACAGCATTCAGATGCCACTACTGTGGTACAACAGCAGTCTAACATCACAGCTGTGTTACAACATCATTCTGATATCACTACTGTGGTACAACATCACCTGCAAGTTATGGATTCCATGTTCTATAGCACTGAACCATATACTATAATACTGCTTCCTTAGGAGATAATCTTAAAGCACATACAGCCTACAGTACAGTCGAATGCTGCTGTGTATGGTGTCTTACTGTGTCTCTGTGTCTAATTTAATTTATGCTTTTAATTTTTTTTTTTTACACAAGTACAAGCTCCTGCTTCAGTTTGACACCAATACCAACACTACAACAATAAATGATATAAGACCAAATTTCATCTGGAAGAAAGGACTACCCAGTGACATCCCCCATGAAGGTAGGCACCTACTTTAAAATATCAAACATATACCAATTGGAAATGCTTTTCTTTTTCTAAGGCCTGGCATATACGAGAGAGAGAGAGAGAGAGGCAGGTTAATAGAAAGATAAATTAAACAGAGGCAGACCAGAGATTTCACCCCTGGGCAAATGCTGTGCCTGGACAAAAACAGATACAGGACATGAAAGAGAACTGGCACTAGTGAACTTACTGCAAAAACACATGTGCTGCATAAAACATCATGACTGCAATGATACAAGGCCAAAACAATGAGGTGAGGCACCCCTGCACCTCTTTTGGGTGGACTATGTACAGGTGTTTGAGCTGGAAAAGAACAGAACTAGAGGGCATGGCATGGATTTGGAATAGAAACTTAGATGTTGCAGATAGACAAAGACCAAGGGTCCATCTTGTCTGCTCATAGATTCCTACCTGTCACCCTGATCTAATGGCTGAG
Source organism: Neoceratodus forsteri (assembly GCA_016271365.2). NCBI lineage: Eukaryota > Metazoa > Chordata > Ceratodontiformes > Ceratodontidae > Neoceratodus > Neoceratodus forsteri. The sequence goes on along the minus strand of CM057450.1, from coordinate 106,800,227 downwards.
AGAGTTTCTCCTCCCAAATCTTCCTCTCTCCCTAACCCCCCGCTCAGTAGTTCCTCCTCCTGGAATTCTCAGTCCTCTAAACCTGTCCCAGCCATGTCTGAACCCATGTATAGTCACTGGCCCCACAAGTTCAACTGGAAATCTTTTCTGTAATTCCACCACCCTCTCAGTGTAAAAGAACTTCCTCACATCCCCCCTGAAGTTTCCACCGACTAGTCTCCATTCATGTCCTCTCATGACTGCACTACTGTTCCTCATGAATAGGACTTCACAGTCCACTCTATTAATTCACCTCAGGAACCTAAACACCTCTGTCACTTCACCTCTCCCTTTTGGCATCCAGTGAGCACATGTTTAAGGCCTCAAGCATTCCTGATAGGATCTGTTCTAATGGCCCATGATCTTGCTGATCCTTCCCTGCACATACTCTAGCTTATCCCTGTCCTTACTCAGGTGAAGATGCATAACTGGGCACAGTATTCCAAAGTGAAGCTTCACCAATGATCTGTGCTGGGCAATAGTCTGGCAGTACAGCCTAGAGTTTAGAATAACGAGCTGTAAATGAGCTTGGTACAGTGATGTCCCCAGGATGAAACCCACTTTTAAAGCACTCTGCAGAACGCTGCAGCAGACCTACTGAATAAAGCAATGTAATTTCAATGGCAATTAGTCCCTTTTGTCATGCAGGAAACTGTGGCATTCACTTCATCCTAGCAGTGTCACATTTTCCTGCATGACAAAAGGGACTAATTGCCATTGAAATGACATTGCTTTATTCGGTAGGTCTGCTGCAGTATTCTGCAGAGTGCTGCAAAAATGCTGCAGAATTGGGTTTCATCCTGGGGACACCATTGTACATCCAGCACACATGGGTTTGATTCTCACAGTGTTCACTTGCATACTGTGTGAACCTGAGCAAGTCATTTAATTTTAATAGTGCTCCTGGGTCACTTCTGAAAATGGGCATTGTGCTTAGTGAGCCTTACCCAGTTACTAAAGAATAAAAAAAAATCACCTTCCTTCTCCTACTGTCAAATCCCCTCCCAGCACATTCCAGCATCTCTGCTACCTTGCTGTATGCTTTATTGTACTGGCTGGATTGAGGAGTCACTTATGATGACTCCCAGGTCCCTTTCCTCAGATGGTGTGGCCAGCTGCATCCCCCCATTCAGTATTCTGCACATGGATCCCTTTTCTCTATGTGCCTCACTCTGTACCATTTGGCACTGATTTTTAACTAACATCACTAAGATGTCTCTTTGAGCAAAACGGGTCAGAGGATTCTTGGGTCCCACTGGTGGATTCTTGTCCTGGTAAGAGGTTTCAGCACACTATTGTTTAATAAATATTATCCATTTAAACAATCTAGCTGTGCTGTTGTGTTCCTTAGTGATGAGTGGTCCTGGAGTTTTTTGTGTTGCCCATTGAATTGGAACTGCCATATTTTGGACCACCTCTCCAGATCACTCTTTAACTTCCTCACCCCTCCTCACTGTCTACCCTGCTCCTTATTTGTGTGTTGTCCACAAAGAGACACATCCTGCTGTGGATGCCCTCACCTATGTCACTGATGAACATATTAAATATGACTGGTCCCAGGACAGACCCCTGCGGCACCTTGCTCATGATGCCCTGTTCTCTGACTTCATCTCATTCACTATCAGCCTTGTTTTTCTACCACTTAACCAGTTCTCTATCAAGTGACCAATTTCCTCCCCACTCCCAGTCTTCCAGCTTCTTCAGCAGCCTCCTGTGTGGCACCAAATCAAAGGCTTTGCTGAATTTAAAATAAAGTAAATGTACCACCTTCCCTCTATCAACTGCCCTTGTCACCAAAGCAAAAATACCCCTAGGCCAGTCTGACATGATCTCCCCACCACATATTCATGCTGCTTGCTGCCCTGTAGCCCATTTGCCTCTAGATAGGAGACTAGGCTTTTTTTGATCAGAGTCTCCATTAGTTTACCAATGATGATAGTAGGACTGACCAGTTTGTAGTTTCCTGGGTCTTTCCTGCCCACCATGGAGTGGAACCACAGCCACAGATACCCAGGTCCCTGGCACCACACCAGATTCCAAAAGGCATCTGAATATCAAGCCAGGGGCTCAACCAGCTCTGAACCCAGCTTTCTAAGCACCCTTGGGTGCAAGCCATCTGGTTCTGGTGCCTTATTTACCTTGAGGGCCAAGCCCCCTGCTTACCAAGTCTACCCTGAACACCACCTGCCCCATTTCCTGCACCCTCCTTGTAGAGACCTTAACACCACTTTCTGGAAGAGGTCCTTTGTCCTTCACTGAGAATACAGATCAGAAGTAATTGTTTAAAGCAGCCTTCTGCTCATTGCCCTCCACTTCTCTTCCCCCTCTGATAATCTGATAATGCCTCCCTAATCTTTCTTTTTTCCCTGATGTACTTAAAGAACTATTTTCCTCCCTGCAACGACCTCATCAATGTTCAACTCTGTCTGCCTTTGCTGTCCTAAGCATCCCCTTTTCTTCCTTTGGCTTGCCCTGATAGTCATCCATTCCTCCTTCCCTTGACTCTACTTATATATTTTGAAGCCCCTCCTTTTGGCCTTCACTATGTCCCTTACTTCCTTGGAGAACCAAAACAGCCTTTAATACTTGTTCCCACTAGTGACGTTCTTCAGATGAGACTAAGAGTCAGTCATCTTCAAAAAGGCCCTTTTAATTATTGCTTATTCCTGTACTGTACTTCTTTGAGCCCCTGTACTCCCTCCAGTTTTTCTTTGTCCCTTTACCTCATTTTACTGAGATCTGTCCTTCTGAGGTCCAGTACTACAGCCTTCAAAGAGGGTCTGAAGTTATCCAGGGCCAGCTCAAACCATATGGGAGTGTGGTCACTGTATTCCAGTTTTTGCTCCTACCTTCACCCCTTTCACCACCTCCTAACTGGCAAGCACTAAATCAAGAATGATATCATGTCCTATGGGACCACTGACGTACTGTACCAGTAAGTAGTCCTGAATTGTGTCCAGCTGTTCCTAACTTCTTGTGGGATCACTGATCTACTGTACCAGCCAGAAGCCATCCATGTGTCCAGCAATTGCTGACTTCCGGTACTCTTAGCTGTTGGGGTAGCCTGGTCACTGTCTGGAAAGTTTAAGTCACCCACAACCACTAGTTCCCCCCTCATGACCTTCTCCTAATTTCCTTTCTTTGATTTCCATCCCCTTCCACCTTCTGCCATGGGGTCTGCTGACCACTTCCATTCTTATCTTTTTTTCCATCAGCTGTTCTCAGCTGCACCCAAATTGACTCCACTCCCCCCTCCCATTTGATAATACCATCTAGAGCTGTGTGAAACAGAGAATTTTGACTGTGGAATCACCATTCCGATTGCATGGAATTTCACAGAATTTGCATGAAAATTCTGCAGAATTTAGCCACATTTTAAATTTCAGTTACTTTACTCTAATTTTAAAAGTACACATCCAGCTGACTTCAAACTTGGTACATAGACAGTTACTACTGGCTTACATGAGTTTCAAATTGCATAGTTGTAGGTTAAAAGAGGGCAGAGTTATGAGTGGCCAAATATTTAATCAAAATTAAATTCTCAGTTATTTTGATTCCATTTTAAAATTTCTTATCAGAATTTCTCCACAGTTTCAGGTTTAGAGAAACTTATAAAATGGGTAAAAGAAATCCTTCACCCTGATTGATCAAAAGGCATGTCTTACCTGTCAACAAACTGAAAGGTGGCACTACTTTCCTAATACCTTAACCTCCATAGGTGAAAGGGCAGCAATATAATTGAGCAACTGATATCTTCCATCAGTCAATCTGCAGCAAGAACTGATCTTCCATCACAAACATGGCTGCTACCTTTACACTGTAAAAACCTTCAACTGGGCCCTAAAAATAAAACTACCTTAAATAAAAAATAAAACAAATTAAGTAAACATTGTTTCCCTGATCATCACACTCTCCTTACACACATAAACAAATTAGAAACATTAAGTATTGTTTATAGTTTTCATTACAACTGTTTCTTTACTAACAGTGAAAAATCCCCTTTCTGTTTTTACCTGCTCATCAGGGAAATGTCTTCTGCTTGCCTTGACAGTGAGATAAGTGAGTCACTGGCTCTACAACAGGTCTTTGTTGTCAGTGTGTACAGTATGTTGGGAGAGTGACATTACCAGCGGAACTGGAGCAGAATTTTGAATCCCTGTATTCCACAGTAACGATTTAAGCAATAAGTCATGAGGGTATTGACTGCCATGGTTTAGCCCACCCACTCAGGCAAGCCGAAAATCTGCTGCCGTGGTAACTCCCCTGATAACCCACACCCCAGAGTGGCTTATTGCGATTATACCAACACATTTTGTCGTGAATGAAAGTTTAAATTGTTTAATTTTCTTTTTCCTGTGGAAAAAATGATTCTAGTAAGAGATATCCTTCCATGAAAAAAATAGTCCATGTTTTTATCATTTTTCGCCATTATACTCAAGTTTCAGTTAGAATCGTGAGGATACTGGCACAAGGTGCTACTCACACATTCTGCTGGCTATCAGCACTGAATAGTTCAGCTCAACACAAATTGCTCACATGGTTCATTATACCTGCATAGTAAACAGTTCAATGGGTGTTCGTTGAATCATCGACCCTGATTACTTAAAGCTTCAACCAGTATGATATTCTCCCTGAAGTGAATGTACCAGCCAAACACAGTAGTATGGTTCAGCCCAGCCCGACAGTCAGAAACCACGAGTCTCCAGTCGCCCGCAGCCGACTACATCACCTCGAGTGTCTGTGGACTGGAGACTCGTGATTTACGACGGGCCGGAGCGCTGTACGGGTACTACTGTGTTTGGCTGAGGTATATTTACTTCAGGAGAATATACGCATCGCTTTGAAGGCTTTCTAATAGTTTATTGAGTTCAGTTTGGTCGATGAGTTCAAACGAGGCATCCATTTTTTTTTTAACTGTTTTACTATGCAAGGCATAGTAGTTACTGTTAGCGAGAGGAAAAATGGCGGTTTTGCGATGTTGGGGGGCTCGGACTGATTCAGTTACGGTAGCGCGAGGATGTGGCAGGCTGGCACCTTTGCCAGTGATTATCATACGATTTACAACAGGGCTGAGGTGCCAGTCTGCTTGTGTGATTGGCTGCTGATTTATGTATGTGGTATAATCCATGATAAACATTCTGTGTCTTGAATGAGGGAAAAAATAGAAAAAAAAACAGAATGAAGAAAGTAGGTAATACAGTAATACTTTATAAACAAAGAAAAAAGGTGGAAAAACACAGTTACAGAGGCAGACCCAAACAGCTCAAATAATACATTGCTGTCCCTCCAACTCACTGGTTTAGCATGTTTCAGTGAGTTGTTGTTCAATTAATTTTACCACTCCTCTGCCCAAGTCTAGGGACTATTATTCACCATATTTAAATAAAATAACATAATATTATTAAATATTTAATAATGCATCCAGAGTTTTGTTTGATTGTTATAGAAATAGTTGTTACCCATTTTGTAAGAGCAATAAGATACTTCAGGGTGTGGGTTGTTGATTGATAAGAGGACTACCCAGCTGCTGTAGTCACCCGGCGCAAGCACCTCGTGCCTAACAATGCACCTGGGGGCATGCTCTTATCAATTAACAACCCACACCCTGTCGTGTCTTATTGCTTTCATATGACATGGGTATGTGCACCACATTTTAAGTCTCAAGCTTCAATGGGGGTGAGTTATAGGTAGTCAAACATTTTGCCAAAATTAAGATTTCTATTATTTAAGTATAATTTTGATAGTATCCATTGAAATGCTATAACATTTTACAGGTATACAGGTTATCACTACATTTATATATGTGCATAATTTCTGATTTCTAGCTTTGAATGGGACTGAGCTATAGCCTGCCAAACATTTGTTGACAAATTTTTAATTTCAGTTATTTCCCTCAAATTTGTAACAACATATCCAAATTCAACCAGATTTGAAACATTTAAACTACTATACCATATGGCTATTTCTTGCACAGTTCATATTTATAGCATTAATTCAGACTGAATTAAACATAATTAAACATTCACAACATTTTAGCATTACATTTTGCAAGAATGTAAACTGCAAATTGATAAACCCCAGAAACGTTAAAACTAGAGAATGTCGTGCCATTAAATGTGGTAGGTTCTTAGACCTTACAAGGAGACTGTGCATGTCAATTTTATTAATTGCTTGCTGCCAGAAATTGCAAAATAGCATCTGTACTTAAAGTCAAATTCCACGAGTCTTTGCGAAAAATGTGGAATTTCATGAAATTCTATAAAATTGGAATTTGCAAATGTTAGCCTTATCTGGGGGATTCAAACTAGAGGATAGGGATGTGAGAGGCAGGTAGTGCATGGGGTCACCAGGTACAGGAGTCAGATGCATAGTTTCACCAAGAAATGGACAGATGAGCTGGGTAGCACAACAATGGTAGATCACCCAGTTGGAGCAAAGAAGCACAGATTGTCATCAATTTCAACCTGAATACAAGATATATAAGGATCACACACAGTAAATTGATAATCCAGGGAGCCTGACATACATGCAAGTCTGGGACTTAGAGGCACTCAAAAAGATGAAGTGGGGGAAGACAATGTCTGCAGCACCAGGAAGGAAGAATTCTGGCTATTCCAACAGGATGGGTTGATAGGAAAAAGAGTAGGTGACTTTTGTTTTAAGGGATTTTGTCACTGTAAATAACAAAGAGGATATCAGTAGCATTAGTACTTCTAGTGAGTCAATCTGGATATGCTAACAGAGAAACAGGGCTCAAAAAAGGTCACCCAGAGAGGAACAGCAGCACTGCAGAAAGCTCAGTCTAACTTATCAAATGAAGTTGTGATGATGCATGCATTGAGTGCGAATGTTAAATTCCACAAAAAGAATTCTGGATGCTTTATCTATATGCTACCATAAATATTTGAGAAAATGTTACCAATATTTTTTTTCCACTGTAAATTTAAAACTGTTAAACCAATGTATCCAGTTGTGTTAGACACCAAGATATACTGACATTGGATATGCATGAAAAATGTTAAGTCTATATCTGCAAGAGCAGAGAAGTTACAAGCATCCACATTTTTGCGAGTTTTCACAAAATTTTGCAGATATTTACATAGTAAAATTTTGAACCCCTGTAACTTAAAAATCTCTAATCGAATTCTCTCCATATTTAGATGATTCTATAACCATTACAAAAAGGTTATTCATGCTAATTTACACTGTCTACTCCACATGTGCCTGAGTTATATGCAGATAGTTTTTCATGAAATTTCCTGCAAAATAATAGATCCAGAAGCAAATGATTTGATACCTTTTAATGGACCAACATAGATGTAACAACAAGAACAAAGTGCTCTAGCTTTCAAACCAACCAGTCCTTCAGAAGCTCATTGAAGAAGGACTGGTTGGTCCAAAAACTAGAGCACTTTGTTCTTGTTGTTACATCTATGTTGGTCCATTAAAAGGTATCAAATCATTTGCTTCTGGATCTATTCTTGCAAGGACCAATACAGCAACTACTAAATCTAGACTGCAAAATAATAAAATGACAAATTTTGAGCACATATAATTTTGAGACAATACATCCAAATGTCATGCAATGTGGCACAGTTTTAGAACACCTGTCATTAAGTAATTATGCCAAATGTAAGATCTCTGACCCAATAGACAGCTGAGGTATATGCAGATAACAATTTTCATGAAATTTGCACGAAAAAATAGAATGACTGATTTTGAGCATCTATAAGTTTGAGACAATCTATCCTAATTTCATGATATTCAGCACATCATTAGGACTCTTCCTAGACAATAAGCATGTCATATTTCAGAGCTCTAGCTTAATAGACAGCCACATTCTGACCAAATAAATACATTTTAAAAATTACACAAAGTTCTAATGAAATTCTGTGACATTTTACAGAATTTCAAGACATTTCAACAGAATTCCATGAATTCAGAATTCTCTCATTCAGCACAGATCTATTACCATCCTAAGCAGCTTCTATGTTCTTCTTAATGTAGAGAGGTACACCTCCCTCTTGCCCTAACCCCCATCCCTCCTATACAGGATATAACCTGAGAAAGCCATCCCAATCATTATTTCCAGTTACCCATATCTCTGTTATGCCCACCAAGTCTAACCCTACATTGGCCACCATTGCTGGAGCTTGACACAGAAACATAGAATTTGTTAGTAGAACAGGACCCTTTGGCCCACCCAGTCTACCCAGATGGTCCCTGCCTAGTCTGCCTCCATAGACCCTAACTAGTCTCTGGCAACCCTCCCTCCTCTCTACCTATTCACTAATATTCAGTTATGTCTATCCCACACATGTTTGAAGCCCCTCACTGTTTTTGCCTCTACCACTTCCACTGGCAGTCTATTCCAGGTGTCCACCACCCTTTCAGTGATGTAGTACTTCCTCACTCTCTCTTTAACCCTTCCTTGAGCAGCATCACATGCCCACTGGTCCTGGTGCTCTTCCTCCTTTGAAAGAGGCTCCCCTTTTGTGCACTGTTCGCCCCTGTTAGGTACCTGTAGGTCTCTATCATGTCCCCTTTTGCTCTCCTCTCTTTCAGAATGTATATGTTGTGATCCCTCAGTCTCTCCTTCTAGGATTTTGGTACAACCCCTACACCATTTTAGTTTCCCTCCTCTGGACTGCCTCCACCCTGAGTATGTCCTTTCGGAGGTGTGGCCTTCAGAACTGGACACAATACTCTAGGTGGGGTCCCAGCAGTAAGTGGCACAGTGGCAACATCATCTCCCTTCTTCTGCTGGAGACAGCTCCCAATGCATCACATCATCCCACTGGCTGTACCCACTGCTTTGTCACACTGCCCTGCCACACTGACGTCATCAGATATGATAACCCCAAGGTACTGTTCCAGATTAGTGACTGACAGTACTTCGCCTCCATCCTTTACTCAGTTCCTGGGTTTCTATGCCCTTGGTACATAATTTTGCACTTTTTGACATTGAAGCCCAACTGCCATGTTTTTGACCACTCCTTGAGTTTCTCAAGATCCCTACACATTCCTTCTACCCCCTCCTGATTGTCCACCCTATTATAGATTTTGGTATTACCTGCAAAAAGGTACACCTTCCCTTCCAGTTCATCTGCAGTGTCACAATTGAAGAAAATGAAGAGGACCTGTCCCAGTACTAAGACTTGTGGCACCCTGCTGGTCACTCTTCCATTCTTCCAGTGAGTACCAATAACCACCACCCTCTGTTGCCTATCCATTAACCAATTTCAAACCCAGTTCACCACTTTGGATCCCACCCCTAGGCTGCTAAATTTCTTAATCAGTCTCCTGTGTGACACAGTGTCAAAGGCCTTGTTAAAGTCCAAATAACACATGTCCATGGCCCTCCCCTGATCTAGGTCTTTGATTGCCCTGTCAAAGAAATCAATCAGATTCCTCTGGCCTGATCTCCCCCATGAATCATCACATCTTTTAACCTTTTGTCACTGAATAAAGGACACATCCACAAACATTGAGATACAGGCTCAGAACATCATGGAAAACATTGTGCTTTACAGTACGTTTATTTTTTTATTTAGCATATTAGAATATTATGAATTTCTGCTTTTAGAGTCTAAATTTGCAGCATATTCTCTGTGTGGGCAGTACCTTTTCCATGATGGATGGATGCAGAACAGAGCCATTTTAGGGGTAAAATGAGAGACATCCCTCATAATCTGGGACAGTTGAGAGGTATGCAGTGAATTCATGCTGCCTTTGGTCTTGCAGCCCATTCAATTCAATATACTTACTAACCGTTTCTTTAACAGTTGTGCAGTTCACCAGCCTATAGTTGCTAGCCTTTTCCCTGCTGCCACTTGTATGTGGTGGAACCATGTCCGCTCTCCTCCAGTCCTCCAGAATCATGCCCAGTTCCAGTGAACTGTTGAATAAAGCTGTCAGAGGGGCAGCCAGCACCTCCCTTAGTTCTGTCAGTATCTTTAGATGTCTCTCATCCAGTCCCATAGCCTTGTCCACTTTCAGAACAGCAAGACCCTTCAGGACTCTTTCCTCTGAAAATGAACTTGAGTCCACTCCCAACTTGTTCCTGCTATGCTCTGGTTGTTCACCCCCACTCCCTCCACTGTGAAGACTGAGCAGAAGTACCTGTTTAGGATGTCTGTCTTTTCTTGGTCCCCTTCTGTGCAGCCTCCCTCTGCCATCCTCCTTATCCTCACTATCCCTTCCCATGCTTTTCTTTTCTCACTTATGTACCTGAAGAAATAATTTTTTTTCCATAAAGCTTTTTACCATGTCTGGGATGACAGGCAGCTCACTTAGCCCCCTCCCTGCTCCTTGCAACTGTCACATACCTCTCTTGAAGTCAAAGTCTCCCAAGGCATTCCACTGTCCATGGTGGGGCCAGGGGGAAGGGTCATCCTTCCCCACTTGTCAATATGTCCAGGCCCCCCCAAGTCCAGCAGCAGCACAGCCTGTGAGGGAGCAGGCAGAGCTTCATTAAGTCCATCCTCCTATTTTTTCATTTTCTCCCAACCCCCTGCCATGGCAACATATAAGTATGTACGCATAGAGGCAGGCACATCCTGGAGAACTGTAGCCCCACCCTTAGAGATGCTCACAACCTGCACTACCACTGGTGGCAGTCAGAGGCTGAGACAACTGGCCACCCCTCCTCAGGAGAGGAGTACAGTCTCGGGGATGCTCAATCCTCTTCCACCCCACTGACCCCCCAGCAACTGAGGCCCATCCTGAGCACAGGATGTCGACATTGAAGGAGGTAAAGTGTTCAATGCTTTAGTCCTCCATGCTACAGGGATGGCCTCCTGAAGAAAGTCTTATCCCCCTTTGCTACCCCTTTTGCTATCCTTTACTACCACTCCATGCCTTACCTGCTTCTATCTGTTTTTCCTGGTACACTTTCCTGTCTTTCTCCCTCTGGATTTTCTTATACCTCATGAATGCCACCTGTATTCCTTCACCATCATTGCCAAGTCTCTAGAGTACCATAAAGGTCTCTTTTTTTCTTTTACTTTTACTCACTTCCTTCATGCAGAGGCTGGCTGCCTTAATTATGCCCTCTCATATTTTCCCCGCTGTTCCTCTACCCCTCCCTGCCAATGCCCCCATACTAGGCAGTTTCTGAAGCAGTGGCCCATTTAGCTTGCTGATTTTGCTGCTCAAGCTCCTGGCAATCAAGCAGAATGCCTGCCATCCTCCCTTCTTTGCCATTTAGCCTAACTGGAAAAGTTGTGAAAGCTACAGTAGCACAGTTCCTGCCTTCAAAGCAGGACTAGTTGGATGCCTGAGGGTGAACTGAACTGAGCAATACATAGCATGAGTAGGGTAAGACTCTGGCTGTTAAAGCTGAATGTGTCTTCATACTCAAATTTTATTTATTTATTGAATTGTGTTGACCGAGTAAGCCCACTGAGACTAGAAGTTCCTTTTCAGGGGTGACCCGGGTGGGGGGTGGGGTACAGATCGTGAACTAACTGAAACTGAACCAGATTAAGCTGTTGGTGGTACTTCTAGTGAATGGAGGAAATTTGGCAAGGACACTTGGGAAATTTCCCCTACTCTTTTCAAGAAGTGCTATGGGATCTTTAACGTCCACCTGAACAACCACCAGAACAGACAGATAGGACCTTGGTTTAACGTCTCATCCAAAAGATGGCACCTCAGGAGTGCAGCACCCCCTCATGCTGCACTACAGTGTCAGTATTGGGATATTAACCCAAGTGCCTGGTGTGGGGATATAACCCACAGCCTTCTGATCTCCCAGCCTCAGAGGTGAGTGTGCTACCTGCTGAGCCACTGGCAAATTGGGTATAGTCACAGTCATGGAGCAGTGGGTACTGATAAGATGGACCACAAATTTATTCTGTTATCTGAATATTATGCTACTATAGTACAATGCACCCCCTCAGATCATACATGTACTTGTACATACACAGGGAAGTCATTACGTTTGCTATGGTACCCATCTGCCAGAGCAGTACTTTGCAACTGGCAACAAATTAAAGACTTAGAGCTTTGTTCACAAAGATGGCTCAATTATGTGCCAAAGGCACTTATCAAGGCCAAGAAACTCTGTATCAGTGGACAGTTGCACAAGTGACAGCATCTCATATTCCTAGTCTCCCCACTCTTGTGTAATGTAACAGAGAGAGCCAGAGACATGTTGAGATGTTGAGAGATCGAACGGGGTTGGATGCCAGGCATCAGATTGGACACCTGTGTCAGATCAAGAGAGGCTTCCCTGCATCGTGTGGAGCAGCAGATTGTTGTATACCAGTGGTGGCCAATATATCTTGTATTGGGATCCATTTTGGTGGATCTCAAGAAGCTCCAAGATCCATCAACAATAATGTTAACAAAAAGTACAATAATTACACTCATCAGCTGTAAGGATCTTCATTAATTTGAAAATGCCACCTTTGTCCCAAGAACCACCAAAAATCTCCTGAGATCCACCAGTTGATCTAGATCCACATGTTGACCACCACTGTTGTGTACCATACCCAGTCTTAATAATCTTTCCTGGTGAAATTCAAAAGTATCAGAAATAGACAGGAAGCTCCCTTACCTCCATGGGAATTCCTCTGGGACTATAATTAATTTCTTATAAGTTGCTTCTAAGGAACGAAAAGGGACTGAAAATTTGCCCCTGAAGGGCTTGCTGGTTGATCCCTTCCACTTCCTGGTTGCTGGTCATGTCCCACACTCAGATGTTGTAAATAGAGCTGGGGAAGAAAACAAAGCAAGCACCTACCTAACAAGGCCCTTGACTGATTTAAAGAACAAAAACTTGGAGTGAAAAAGTCACTCCGTAGACTTGTATAGAGTGTGTATCGTGCTCTCCCTATTCAGACATCACAAAACATTGGAGTGCAGAGGCATGGCCAGAAACCTTCAAGTAGAAGGGACTGAGTAGCAAGCCCCTTGGGGACAAATTACAATCCCTTCCTTTCCTTAGGAGGAATTTAAAAAAAAAATAATCACAGCCTCAGAGGAACTCTCCATGGAGGTATGGGAGCTTCCTGTTTGTTTTTAAAAGTGTAAGGAAAGGTTGTCTATAAAGAAGCTTTATTATTCAGTTTTATTTATTACCCTCTACCCTCCATGCCAGCTCAGAAGGTAGGGGGCAACATTTGCCAGGCCAGTATGGGTACCAGGAAGATCTGGAGAAGGCCAGGAGCCACTTGTAAAGAGGCTGGGCAGCTGTTACTGCATGGTTTAACCTCACCTGGTGCCCTCCTCAGCCTTCCCCAGCATGGACACAGTTTTGAAAATCATGGGGATGGATGTTTTCTTCTCCTGTTACCACCTTGACCAGGCTCCACTTATAGTGGGGTGGATCAGGTTTAGGCATACCTATGTTGAGGATGCATTGGGTGCTGTGGATATGCACAGATCACCACATGACTGACCCTTAAAGTTTAACAATAGTTAAAAATTTAAAGTTTACATGACACCGTGACATCCCAATTCATGATGCTATGAAACTGGTTGAATCACACTGTTTAATGGTATTGTTTATCCCTTCTACTTGGGCAGATGCACCTCCACAGACCTTGCTGGGAAGCAAATCTGGCATCCTGAGTCCCAAAGGCAGCAGCTCTAACCATTCAGCTAAAGGGAAAGTCCCCTTAAACGGAAAAGCACACTGAACCTTTACCTCACTAAAAAAATACCACTAACAGCTTAATCTGATTCAATTTCACTTGCTTACCATCTGTATCCCCCTTCCTCCGGTCACCCCTGAAAAAGGGACTTCTAGGCCCAGTGGGCTTACTGGGTCAACAAAATTCAATATATATAATATATATAAATAAATACACTGTAATCCCAATGACCACCTCCAGATGTATTTCTGCTGCTACTATTTCTAAGCACTGTAAAACAAGATAGGACTGCTTTTCACAGACCACTTTTAACGGCTGCATGGGCGGAGCCATGTTGATGTATTGCTATGAGGTAGGAGTGAAAAAGGACTCTGGAAGCATGTGACCGGATACATAGAGTGTGTCAATCCACTGAGCGTTTCCAGTAGAATTGGCTCACATCTCTCCACCTCCTCTACTTTCACCATAGTGCTTTCTCCCCACCTGCACTATTTTATTCCTCCATGTGTGGTCACTTCTGTTTTGTTTGTGCTTTCCATGGGTAAACAAAAGAGTGTGCCAGGTAGTATTCCAGTCATTGCATTTTACAAAGTAAACCCCAGTTAAAATGGAGCACTGTAACCTATTAAATTTTTTTTTACTGAAATTGAAGCTGTGACTCTGGGCATGCATGCACCAATGCTAATGTGCATGCCCAGAGTGATGGTTTCAGCAGTCAGTAAAATAAATAAATATGTTACAGTGCTCTGAAAAATGGTAGCAATGCAAGCACAGCATACACAAAGTACAGCAAGTAGCAGTTATAACCCCAGTCAGAGCCACAGTATCAGCAGTAAGACAGGTGGGAGAGAGAAATAAGATAGCAGTTCGACCATCTTCTGGACCATTAGTGGGTAAGACCGACAAATTGAAATCACATGTCCTACAATAATTAGTGTAGCACTTATCAGTATCCCGAGCACAAATCTCCCAACGCTATTGCCATTCTGAGAACTCAGTCCCCTGATAAGTCAACTAGCTGAATGTGTTCCTATCGTCCTTCTGTGTGTCCCCCAACAAACACACACACACACACACTCCCAAGTTATGTTATTGCCAGCATTCACTCTGTGATCTGGAGCAAAACCCTTGACCTCCCTGTACCTAAATCTTCCCTTCCCAGTTGTAAAATGGGTATGTACTGGGCCGTCCATGAAGTGTGCATGCATCTAAGTAGGGCAATCCTGTGAAACTGCATTGTGAAACGAACAAGAAAAAGAGAAAGGAGAATCCATCAGACAGCATGAAATGCGAATGTCTCAGTATTTAGGTGTTGGATTGATTCAGAGAAAAGTCTGCTTTACATTTATTTTGTGGTGTCACACAAAGGCTGGAGCCAGGGCTTGCCACAGCATGTGTTTCACAAGTGTGTGGCTTTCAAGTGACATTACATTTTATTTTTTGTTTTTGTTTGTTTGTTTTCTGGCATATATTTGTTGCAGGGAGATCACAGCAGTGCTTATGCCTCTTAACCTAGTTCCGAGTTTCTAACTTTAATGCACTTGACTGCAAGGCACACTGTGCTGTCAAACCAAACCATGCAGGAAATGGCCATGGTTGGTGTTCAGCCTCAGAGCCCAAACATGGGAACAATTTCCTTCATTAAACTGACGTGAGCTGGCAGCACAGCAGACGGAGTAATATTCATCTTTCCGAATCTTGGACGTACTGGACCCTCATACCACCCACTCATCCATGCCAATGGGCTGCATTTGAAATTAAAATTGGTCCACCAGGTAATAATCAGGTAATAATCACTCCATGAGGCCCTGTAGTTACTACAGATAATGCTTTAATTATATAGTAAGGCACAATGGGGGTGACTTACCTTGAAGCAATCCCACCCTTACAGTGCCTAACCACACGAGGCAAAGTTAATTGTGTTTTGCTCTGGAGGTTGGATTATGAATTGGAAACTCACCTCCTTTAGTTGCTTTAACACTATTATGAAATGCAGTAAGGTGTTCTGATGGCAATTTTACACTTTAAAGTAAAAAAAAACCTTACTGCCAGCTCCCATACATATACCCCTGTATCAAGCAACGGTAGGGCATTCGGGACCCATGTGAAAACCATTTGGTATTCACATGAGCATTAGTCAGACAGTTGGCTTTCTTGATCCAATTTTATAATAATACAGGTCCTGTAGTCAAATAAGGAAGCATGGACTTGATATTCAAAAGGTAAGTGCAGTATTAGTGCTGCATTAAGTGGTATTAACGGGGTCGACAATCTGTTAGCGTCTGCTGCTATACTAAGAAAAACACCTAGCTCAGCTCTAACCTCATAGTTTGCTGGTCTATCATAAGTTTGATGGCCATTAAACATTAGTCAGCCCTTAGTGTTTATGCCCTACTTTTTATAGTTCATTTGTTAGCTGCTTTTTACGTTCCCTGGTGCCTATGCAAATGGATGTGTACAGTCCGCCATGGTATGTTCAATGGAAGTGCTAATAGACTGCCAGTGAGCACTAGAAAATGCTTCCATGAATCATGTTTTAACAACCTGCTAATGACAGCATGTTGCTAAAACATGGACCTGCCCTCCCCCAACAGCATCCAATCCCAGTTCTAAAAAAACACAAATTAGGACATTACGAACATACCAAATTTGCCAGCAGAAAAAGGCCATTTGGTCTATCGAGTCTGCTCAGTTTTGCAGCTAGCAGCCCTGTTCTGCAGCTGCCCCTCCCTCCTCCCCCCTTTATCCTCCCTCTTGTCCTGTCCCAGCCCCTTTTGAAGCAGCCATCTATTTTACAGGGTACCACCTCTGCTGGTAACGCATTCCACCCTGCCACCACCCTCTCTGTAAAAAAGTGTCTCCTCATTTCCCTCCTGAACCTTCCCCCCTCCAATCTCATGTCATGGCCTCACGTGTCCCTCCCCACCCTTACCCTGAATAGCCCATCTGTACCAGTCTTGTTTATCCCTCTCATGTACTTGAATGTCTCGATCATATCCCCTCTGTCCCTCCTCTCCTCCAGCGAGTACATGTTCAACTACTTTAGCCTACTCTCATATGGTAAGTCCCCTAGTCCCTGGATCATCTTAGTTGCTCTGCGCTGCACCCCTTCCAGTAATTTACTGTCCTTTTCTGGTACGGGCACCAGTACTGCACGCAGTATTTGAGATGAGATCTAACTAATGATCTATACAGTGGCAGAATCACATCCCCCCTCCTCGACTTTATTCCCCTTGCGATGCAACCCAGCATTTTGTTAGCCCTTGCTGCTGCCTTCCTACACTGTGCCGAGTTGTTCATTGATCTTGTGATGATCACCCCCAGATCTTTCTCCTTCTCAGTCTCTTCCAGCTGCACTCCCCCAGTTGGTAGTTTCTCCTTGGATTTTTTGCCCCAAAATGCAGTATCTTACACATTTTGGCATTGAATCCCAGCTGCCAAGTGTCTGACCAGGTCTCCAGATTTTTCAGATCTTTCTGCAAACTCTGCCACCCCTCTGTGCAATCCACCACTGCCCCTATCTTGGTGTCATCAGCAAACAGGCTGATCCTGCTCTTGATGCCCATGGAAATGTCTGCAATAAATATCCCAAATAACACTGGTCACAGCACCGAACCCTGTGGAACCCTGCTCATTACTGACCTTGGGGATGAGCTTTTCTCTTCCACCATCACCCTCTGCTGCCTTCCGTGCAGACAGTTTGTCACCCATCCCACAATTTTTGCTCCCGCCCTTGCACCTTCAAGTTGTATTCCAAGTCTCTCATGTGGCACCAAATCAAATGCCTTGCCGAAGTCCAGATACAGGATATCCTCTGCATGGCCCTTGTCCATCTGACTAGTTACCCAGTCACAGTAATCTACCAGGTTGGTTTGGCAGGATCTGCCTGTGACAAAGCCATGCTGTCTACTGTCCTGTAGCCCACTGAACTCCAGCAGGGACACCAGCCTCTCCTTCAGGATCATTTTCATTAGCTGGTGCCAGTGCCACCCCTCACCTAATGCCTGTTTTGTATAAAAAGAAATATGCAAGTCATTCCCTGGTGCCAATGGCCCCTCCAGCCCCCAATCCCTGTTTTGTGATTAACAAAAAAAAATTCATAAGACATTCACAGATGCCTGCAGTCCTCCCACCCTCACTTGATCCCTGTATTGGCACAGAAACCCTCTCTGGTGGTCCTGTGGCCGATCTCACTCCCAGTGCTGGCAGCAATTTCCCATTCATCTCCTGACCCTGAGGTAATGGCTGGCATTCACCTTATGCTCACTTCTGCTTCTAGCCACCATCTAATTCTTGCAAGTACTGTCACTTGTATTAAAGTAGTCATTCACGTGTATGAAAATGATAATTTAAACCCGGGTTCATTTTCAATTGTCTCCATTTCTGAAGAATTAGTATTTTAATAGGAACAGCACACTATACTATTACAGCACAATCGGTTCAATATCTATGTTCTGGTTTGTTATCGGAAGTTTGATGGCTATTAGACATGTGCTAGCCCTTACTGTTCATGCCCTGCTTTTTTATAGTTCATATGTTAGCTATTTAAGTAAAAATGTGTCCATTATTTGGATATGATAAAGGCATTTGTGGGCATACATGAGCATTACCATTACTATCATTGTAATGTATAGCTGGTGCACTTGTTATAAATGTGGTCCATGCAGCTTCAGTGCTGTGCTAATGTGTATTTTCAACTATGTCGAGTTCCCATTACATATATTCTGCTAATGTAGGTTTGATAGTGTACTGACAGGTATTAGCCTCTATGTCTGTGTTTCCTCCTCTTTTTAGAAATGTTGATGTATAGACATATTTATGGACAAGGGGGCATATAGCTGGCTATGGTCAGCATTGACGTTTGATGCTGTCATTTCCTTTCCCCAACCCGGTTCCTTTATCTGCCTATGTCCTGTTTTTATAGATTGTCAATATTTTTACTTTACATGCATTCACAAGGGCTTTTGCAGGGCACTGGGTCCAAACAGAGCTGACAACAATAGTGCCAGCAAGAAGCGTGCTGTAAAAATAGCGCCGTTTTTGTGGGGGGCTCTATCCCCCGCACCCCCGTCTATGGGATTCTCACTCTGAGGGGGAGTGGATCCTGGGGAAAGTTAACATTCATAGGGGTCATGGAATACTGTTTCCATGGCTCCATGTAAAAAAAAAAAAAAAGTCCCAATATGTTAAAATTTCAGAGACCAAGATTAGAAATCCTGGTTTTTACTGCTACTGATCAAGTTGTTCTGCGCCCTAGCTCTCCACACCACAGGAGCAGCTCAGCTAGGCTCTTGGATTCTGCTGCCCTTGTCCATATAGTGGTACCATGGCCAGTAACCAGTGGAGTACATATGGCTAGCTCTGTAAATCCCTGTTTGCTGTCCTTGGTAGCGCTATATGGACTAGTGCTCCCTTGACTGGGGCTATTAATGTAGTGCTCATCTGACCAGGTACCCTTTTGGTGACATTATTATGACTAAGAATAATATAATATTTGGCTTGGTAAAGAAGATACATACTTTATGCACAAATGGGCATTTAAAAGGGCTATCAGTGCAATTTTTAGATATTTAGCCATGTAAAAAAGACATATGAATTTATTTATTTATTTGTACATCAGTTTACAACCTTTGAGCCAGAGGCTCATTTTCAAAGCTACCTCGTCACATTGAGGACAACTACATAACAGACTTTTGGCTACATCAAGTGGGTTACATGGTTAGCAGGCACATGTGATTACAGCATTTAAACAGATAAGCCAGTTAAGTTACAGTGGCACATTCTTGCACGATGGTATGAGCAAGCAGCAGTATAATAGCAGTTCAAACAGCAATGGGTGAGGATTAAAAGAGGTGAGGTGTAGATGCTGCCCGGCGGGCATTGTCAGGGCACAGAGAGCTATGCCTCAATCACAGACAGGTGCAGCTATGTGTATTAAATAGTTGGCTTCGAAGTGCGGTTTTGAATTTGGAGATCGTGGGGGCATCAGAATATATCATTAAGAATTGCCTTATACGCACTGTGACATTTAAAGGGCTGTCAGTCTTCATTTTTTTATTGCTTCTTTCCCCCTTCCTTTTTTCCCCCCATCATTGTTTTTCCAAGTTTTAGATGTGCTGGCTTTAGGGTGATCACATAGGCACCTTTAATGTCACACACCTGAGGACAATTAATTAATGTGCACATGTAAGAGTGTTGGGTGTCAGGGTGAATTTAGTCTTGAAACAGTGCTGGAAGTGCAAAACTGCTTACTGTTTAGGGAACAGGTCTGTGTTGATGTCACTGTCTAAATTTTAACATTTTTCATTAAAGCTTTGAAATTTTCATCAACGTGGATCATTTCAAAATGTGTGGAGTGCCCCACTTTAGCTGTTGCATTGAGCTTTATAGTGTAAAGGGGTTAGTTTGAACTTTTCTCTGGTTGTATACATCTAACACTGTGTTTTCATTTCATTTTAAATTACTTGCATATTGCCACTCATTTTATTTCCTCCACCTTCACACCCCCCAGAACTCAAAATAATGTCACGAAGCCTAGTAAAAACACCGGAATAAAACATTATACAACAGGATGATCAAAGTTAAAAATTAATTTCCCTAGTCTAGAGAGTGAGCAAGTAGAAACAAGTTGGGGCTAAATTCATGGCTTAAAAAGACATTCCATTGAAAACAGCCATGTTCAGTGGAACCTTTGCTCCAGTTGTCCTGCCTGTTAAATTCATTTGGTCTTTATATGATACTGTGATCATTTTACTGATAAAGTCTGTACATTGTGGTTTACAGCTTTATACAGCCTTACAATGGTGACACTGCACTGAACAAGTCCTTGGTTAAAGCAAACTATTTGTCATTATCAACAAGTGTCATTGTAAAGTCTAATATTTAAACGGGCATTCTATTCACAGAGAACTGACATGGTGCAATATGAAGTTAAATAATGCACTTGTAAAAGCCTCTGAATACTGCTGGCCAGAAATACACAACTTGAACTGAAGATGTTGGGTTTAAACTGATGAAATGTGTATTCTAATTCCAAGTTATTGTATTATTCAAATTCAGCAGCATATAGTACCACATCATTTTTCAGTAGTAACTTTTAATCTGCAACTGACTGTCTACTTTACACTGACATTTGTGTTTTGTTTTTTTTAATTCACGATATGTTGCTCTCCTATATACTACCATAGCATCATATTTCGTGATTGGAGTATCCAGGTAATTTTCCATACATCTTTTGGTCATCTCCGCACCCCCAAAAACTCAAAATTATTTTGTGAAACCTAGTATAAACACAGAAACAAAACATTATGAAGCAGGATGATTACAGTTAAAAAAATACATTTCCCTAGTCTAGAATGCATACAAGTGAAATTTGTGGCTTAAAAGACATTCCATTGAAAATGACCACATTCGTTTGAACCTTTGCTACTGTTGTTCTGCCTGTAAAGTTCCGTCGGTCTGTATATGACTCTATGATCATTTTACTGATAACGTGTGTACATTAGTGTCTGTGCCTTTATACAACCTTACAATGGTGACACTGTGACGGACAAGTCATCCTTGGTAAAACCAAAAATATATGACATATATGACAGGAGGCAGTACCACTGCGCTAGACTCACAGCTACACTCTGGACCCAATCCCTGTCCCCATACCTCTCCTCAGCTCTATCCTTGCCTCCCCCCAGCACACCCTCAGACATTATGACACCCGTTCCTTGCCTGTCCTGTGCATGACCACCTCCACTGGTCAGATGACCTTTCTCATACCGCTTGTCTAAACAATGGAATTCACCCTCCTTGTCCATTTGCCATGCCTCCTCCACCCACTACTTCAACTTTCTCCTCAAAGCCCACTTCTACTCCACCTGTGCTTGCACCTAATCATCCCCCCCCCCGTCTTAGGCCTGAGCTCTCTTAATACCTGCCTGGTAATATATCAAGACCATGCCATCGGCTGATGCCCCAATGGGCATATAGACCTAAAGTCTACTACTATGTGATTTTATTTTATGATTATCTGCTGTATTCATGTGTAAAATGTGCTAGTTCCTATTTATTGTTGCTGTACATATGGTATTGTCTCCCATGTTCCCCTTCCCCCAGGACGCGCATCTGGAATCGAGCAGTCATCTGCTCAGTATGCCTTCTTGGTAAAACTTTAAATAAATAAATAAACATTATCAACAGGTGTTATTGTAAAGTTTAATATTTAAATGGGTGTTCTATTCACAGAGAACTGACATGGTGCAATATAAAGTTTATTAATGCACTAACACTTGAAAAAGCCTCTGAATATTGCTGACCAGCAATACACAACTTGTACTGAAGATGTTGGGTTTAAACTGATGAAATTTGTATTCTGACCCCAAGTTATTGTATTATTCAGATTCAGCAGCATATAGTATCACACCATTTTTCAGTAATAACTTTTAGTCTGGAACTGACTGATTACTATACACTCACATTTGTCCTTTTTTTTTGTTTATTTTGTTACAAATCATGGTTCTGTATGTTGCTCTCCTATATACTAATATAGTATCATATAACTGGTGATTAAAGCATCCAATCAAAGGTTTTTTTATACATCTTCTGGGAGAGTTAGCAATAGTCACAGTATATAAAGAGAAAATAAATTGAGTGAAACACAGTGGTAGCTGTAATGTTACTGTTATGGGTCATCTTTGAAATTATAGTTGCAAATGAGGTGCACCATATTGTTATATGACCCTCCAAATTTTGTAGACAGGTTATTAAAGCATAAATATTTTCCAAAATGTTCAATTTTAAAAGACCAAATGACCACTTGAATACATCAGTTAAAAGTCAAAATGCTAATAATGAAAGGAGGGGTGGCGGTTTGTGGTGGGAAGTGTTTGCTTCTTTTAGACAACTTTGTACTTAAAATTATGTTTTCCCAGAGATCCTTTCTCTTTCATGGGTAGAAAATGGTTATAGCTAAAAGTCTGTTGCCACTGGTGTTAGTACCGTTATCGAAAATATCTTTAAATGGACAAGTTTTTATGGATGCATAGCTAAAAGCACATATCACAATATTTCTCTGGTGTCTAGTGGCCCCCCCAATCCCCTTCCCCTTCATGTCTGCCCCTGTCCAATCACTGCCCCCTGCTCATATAATGTTTCCCTGGTGTCTAGTTGCATCCCACACCCTCCAGTCCTCAGAATGCCAATGGTACAGTGAACCCCCTAGTGCAAAGACCATCATAGTGACAGGAATTGAGAAAAAACCTCAGGTCACTGTGATGGTCTCTGCTGGCACCAGGACTCCCTCACCTGGTGTTTTCACCCCTCTACCAAGACAGCTCCGATTTGGAGTTATATCCCTAAAGACCGGGGGGGTTCAGGGGTGCAGCCCCCTGATAAAAACACTGAGACATCCCTGACAGTGCAATGCCGACACTCAGCATTGCAGCTGTCAGGGACGTTAGCACAGCGGATGTCGCAGCGCTATAAGTAAATTCCGATCCTCATCCCTTTATCATAATATTTCCATGGTGTCTAGTGGTCCTCCAACCTTCATTCCCCTTCCCCTTCATGTCTACCTCTGTCTGATCGCTGGCTCCCTGCTTATATAATGCTTCCCTGGTGTCTAGTGGGCCCCCCACCTTCTGATTCCCATCCCTTTCTTGTAATGTTTTCCATGGTGTCTAGTGGCACTTCCTCACCCGTTGATCCCCTTACACTTATTGCCATGTTCTGTCGGTGGTGGTTTCTAATGGTGCCCCCCCATCGCTGTCCCAAAATTACAATAAAGAAAACCATTTCCACATCTCCTCATGAACTTGACAGCTGTCATTTTTCAAATCCTGACCAAAATGTGTTTTTGCACCTGTGGTGCAGAATGACGTTATCGCTGCATGGCATCACTATCTCGGCAGGTTTTGAAAATTTTTCCACCCTTCTTCATGAGGTGGGGTCATGAGAAGGCTATGTTGAAAATCTGGGGTCAACATATTTTGAAAATGTTAATGTTGTGAGCAACTTTGCAATGTATAATCAAAGCTTTGATAATTTTCACTGTTTTGACCAGAAATTTCCAACATAGCCATTTTTTCACATCACCTGTGGCAACTGTCATAAATGTTACACAGCAAAGTTATGAGCGTACATTTACATTTTCCAACACACACTGATAACTTTGGTACTTTTAAGTGGACAATGTACCTTTAAAGCAGCATAGCAGCCGTGTTGGCTCTGACCAGAATTTGTTCTTCATATACAGTGGTAGCCATGGGCATCCATAACAATATCTAGCCATTGTTTGTACTAGTATCTGTTCTCTGCTATTGCATTGAATGACTCCTGTCTAGCCATGGCTAGCCAGAACTATGGATATCATTATGGATGCCAGGAGCTATCACTATACAACAGATTATGACTTTGTTTTAATGTCTAATGTTGTGGCCGGTGCAATTTGTCTGATGGCAAATCAAGCACTGACCACTAGATCCTTGCACACTCTGATTTTCTCTTCCATGATTTCATAGCATATATAACTTGAACTACAGGTTTTGTTGTTTCTGTGCAGGTCCCAACAAACTGATCATCGCTATCATTGCCCTTACAGTCACTGTTGTGGTTGTCCTCCTCATTGCTCTTACAGTTCTCAGGTAAGTGCAGACTTCTCACTCTTTTTAGCAGAGGAAATGTTATGCCTTGTGAGGTCTGTTGAATACTTTTAACTTATAACACAAACCTACAACATTAGTTTTCTAATTGCTTTCTGAGACTCTGAAAGTGTGCTGTATTTCTAATAATAATAATTTGTCATAGCAGAACAGTGATACCTCATATTCCGTCAGAACCGAATGTGTTCCATAGAAATCATTCTTCTCTGTTCTGTGATGACAGCTAGCCAATTACTTGTGTATTGCTCTTTTCTAAAATGTTGAACCATATGCATGTACAGTTATATGATTTCATCCAGTTAGCACACAGAGCCAATGTACCTCTTATTGGTGCCTATTCACCAATGCGGGTAGGGGTATACACAAGAAGCACATATCCCCCAGTGCAGCTCTGCACCCTCGGGAGATCCATGACTCAGCTGTATTATTGAACTCCTGCCGCTGCACAGCTCCCATCCATGGCCCACCCCCCCCCCCGGGTGTGCAGGTTCCTGGGGGGCAGTCAGGTGCAGAGCCGCAGATCCAGGCAGGTGGCCGATCAGCTTCCTGACCCAGGTCCCTCAGTGGATCTCCTGCACCCATGGGGCACCATGTTGGTGGTAAGCCCATATCTCACCAACAACACAGGGTGTGGTGTCTCTTATAAGTCCACCGCAGCCAACCCAGTGTGATCCAGCAGCTGGTGTGGCCTCATTGGGGGGGGTCCAGTGACCCCTGCCATCCCTGCTGAGACATGTGACAGCATTCCAGGGGGTGCATAACAGTTATTGCTGTCTTCAGAAGGTGTAGCCATCACCCCCCATTGCAATGCCCTCTGCACCTTCCAGAATGGTGCATAGTGTGGACACGCCCCCCACACTGACCCTGACCTGCTCCCACGTGGAGCTGTGCATTCAGCCAGGGTGTGTAAGGGGGGGCATAGTGGCACTTGTAATGCCACGCAGGGGGTGATGTGGGTGCCAGCAGATGTGGACAGGTGTGGGATGGGCTTTGCACCAGGGTTACATGGCACATAGCCACTCTGTACCATTCATGAATAGAGTCCATTGTTCATACAGTGGTCTCTTGTGCAGGAATATTTGGAGTGGAGCATTGCACTTCACAACCAGGGGGACGGCGACTTCATTTCTCTTTTGAAATTAAAAAAACAAACAAAAAACATTCAAAGCTTATTATAAATCACTCTATAATAAGTTAATTGAGCTTCTATGGGGTGTCTCTTATGGTATAAGGGACTTCTCTTTGAGTTATGGGCAGATAGAATTGGTCAGCTTCATAGTCCTCTCACCCAAACCTCACAATCAGAGTCTCTTGTATCATAACGGACACTCCGTGGAGGTCCTATTATCTTCTAACAGAGGAATTATTGCTTATAACTGTTTAATTCAGTGTTCCCCAAAATGTATATCAGCTACCACAAAAGCCAGCCAGGTGGCCTGGTAGGTAAACCTGGAAAGCAACTGGGCAGATTTCAGCAGGCATGTGTTCGGTCATTAGTTAGAGAAGGGTACATTTGTCCTTTAATATATATACCTAGCTTTTCATTTCCTTGTAAACAGAGTAAGGAAGAATAGTTCAGTTTTATTCACGCCACTGAGAAAGGCAGACTAAACTGCAGAGCAGAAACTGACTGAGTCGGCTATTGTAACAAAACATTTCAGATTTATGACCCAGTCCACACTTGGATCAGCATATGCACTATTTGAGCATAGCTGGCCAGTACAGCGATGTACTCTGATGCCAGTCTGCACTGGAAAGCATTTACAGTCCCTGGCACCCATGTCCACATATGTAGAGCTATACACAGCCTCAGTGGGCTGTCCAGGGGTGTGGAGCTGGGACAGACAACTGTTGGAATGGTCATGAAGCAGATCCCCAGCTCCTCATGAGAAGTGGATTGTGGGAAATGGCAGCCTGCCTGGACTGCTGTATGCCCATTACAACAAATTCAATTAAATAAAATGCTGCCAGACAGGCTCTGTGGAATGAGCAGTGGAAAAATGGAAGAGGCTGACACCAGATGCTGTGCATGCCACTATAGCAGATGATTTCTAATTACATTTGGACAGATACTTGGCTTAGAGGAAATAATTGTGTCAACCACTGTGTAGTGAGAGGGTAGGCTTGCAGGATCAAAGTAGCCTATTCCTACCTGTATATACAGTAATAACAATGGTAACCATAGCAGCAGTGGGGGACAGCACTGGCATGCTGGCCATCCAGGTTCGCACCCTGAGCCTAAGACATCAAGAGTATGGACTGGCAGAGAGAATACATTTGGGGGGCTTACAGTAGCACCACTTGTTGAGCAACACCTGATGGTGGCATGGTGAAGGAGCCACGATTGGCATAAGTGACCTCATGTTGCCTGGTGCTCCCCCCAGATGCATAGTGAGCATGTGGGCTCATGAAAGATACCATGGGAGGAACCACCACTGAAGACAGGATGACAAGTGAGCCTGTCACCGCCCACATCTATGGTTTACACAAAATGGATGTGCCTCCTAAAACCGTGTAGTGAAAAATTCTGTAGCTTCTCCCAGAGAATGCCATTTGTGGCAGCTGGAAACAGGGACCCCACCAAGGGAGTAAGTGGGCTGGCAAAGGCATCTTGGTTGATGGAGGGAATGTATTGACTTGAAAGAGACCAAGGCATGTGCTGGAGGCATGGCAAAATCTGAAGGAATAGCCCAGTGAAAAACAAAATTATTAAAAAAAAAACAAGATACGGCCACCTTCCACCCAGCCCTCCATAATGTATTAGAGGTCTGGGAGCAATTGCTGAAGAAGAAATGTTCAGGCACCTGAAGACTCCAGAGTTGCTGCCATTGGAGGAACACAGAATAATTTGTCATAGCAGAACAGTGATACCCCTGGCATAGCCTCTATGCACTCACACAGGCCTTTACTGGATACACTATCACTATGGGTCATGTAAATTGCAGCTCCATCTTCTGCCCCCTTTTAACCCCACTGCCTATGTATTTCCATAGGTGAAGTGAAACTGGGTTGGGGGGTACTTCTGAACCAAAGTGGTGTGTACCTGGATGCTGGGGAGTGTTAGGTGTATGTAGAAGTGGCACTCTGTGACTTCAGCTGACCCTTCCAACATGTGATTGACCCCCAAAAGAATTTGTGGCTAAAGTGGTGGTATAAATAAGTATTGGTGAGTTCTGAGACATTTTTGCAGATTACAAAATATACACACTGTTTGAATCTGAATCAGGTTGCACTATTAAAAGCTATTCTAATCATGCTAAGTTTTGATTGAGTGTAAACTCTTATGGATCAGATGATTCTGTACATTTAAAGGCCCACACAATTTAAATTAACTTTAAGGCAAAAGTTTGTGCATTGCAAAATAGTCAGGAATTAGGCAGGTAGATAAACTAGCTACATTTGTCATAGAGCAGAGGCACACATGTCCTTACAAACCAGACACTGAGAGAGTGAGCAGCGCAAGTGTCCTGGAGGTGAAAAAGTAAAAGATAAGGTAGAGCAGGAATTTTAGAGTCCTTGACTGAGGCAGTGCACCCAGTGTTTTGCAGGGGTTGTGGAATGTCTGCGTTCATTTGCTATGGTCTTTAGATGGGATATTCTATAACTGCTGCTAGCTGGTTGTAGCATTCAAGGCCTGAGCTGGCATGATCGAGGGGCAGCTAAGAGCTGTTCAGGATGTAGGGGTGAGACAGTCATGGGATGGATCACAGAGGAGTGGAATCAGAAAGATAGCTCCAGGTGTCATAGACAAGGCCTGGGTTATGGCAGACATGGAAGACAGGAACATGATCCTAATATTAGGCAGGGACTGCCACCACTGGGCATCTAAAACCAATTCCAGCAACTGGCTGGGAAGATGGAGGGTGACCTGAGGGTGGTGAAGGCTACTGTTAAGGCTTTAGCACACTGGCTCCCACAGTGCAGTAGGGTCTTGAGACTGAAGCAAGTCAGGGAAGACAGAAGATAGTAGAGATGGGGGTTCTAACGTGAGGTCTGATAGCAAGACAGATGCAGTTCTGTGACACTGGAGTCATGTGGATTGCTCAGTCACTTGCTTACTTGGTGCACTGGTTGTAGACATCACTGCAAGAGAAGACAGGGTTAGGTGGGAGAGAGAGAGAGAAGTGGAGCTGCTACTGTGGTACATGTTGGCACCAATGACATGGGACGAAGGCAGACCAGAGGTTTTGGCGCATAACAAAGAAACATACTTTGTCAGCAGAAAAGGACCACTTGGCCCACCCAGTCTGCTCAGATGGTCCCTGCCTACCCTGTCTCTGTAGACCCTAATTGGTCTTTGGTAACCCTCTCTGCTTATTTACTAATATTCCCCTATGTCTATCCCACGCATGCTTGAATCCACCTATGGTTTTATCTCCACCACTTCCAATGGCAGTCTGTTCCAGTTGTCTACAACTCTGTGAACTAGTACTTCTTCACATACCTCTTAAACGTCCCCCCCAACCCTCCAGCTTCATCACATGCCCTCTGGTCCTGGTACTCTTTCTTATTTGAAAGAGTCTCCCCTCCTGCATTTTGTTTACCCTTGTGAGGTACTTGTGGGTCAGGGTGTACATGTTGAGATCCCTCAGTCTCTCTTTGTAGGGCTTTTTGTGCAACCTCTGTGACATTTTATTTGCCTTCCTCTGAACTGTCTCTACCGTGTCTATGCACTTTATGAGGTGTGGCCTCCAGAACTGAACACAATACTCCAGGTGGGGTCTTACCAGTGTTCTATATAGTGGCAATACCTTCTCCCTTCTCCTACTGGTGATAACTCTTCCTATGCCTCTCAGAATCCCCAGTGGTCCTACCCACTGCTTTGTCACACTGCCCTGCCCCTTTGAGGTCATAAGATATGATAACCTCAAGGTCTTTTTCCTACTTAGTGGCTGTCAGTAGCTCCCCCTCTATCGAGTACTTAGCTCCTTGCACTTTTTGGCATTGAACCCCAACTGTCATGCTCTTGACCACTCCTTGAGTTTCCCAAGATCCTTCACATTTTCTCCCTTCCCCTCAGTGTCCCTCTTATTACAGATTTTCATGTCATCTGCAAAAGGCATAACTTTCCTTCCAGTTCTTCTGCAATGTCGCCTATGAAAACATTGAGAACAACTGGTCCTAGTACTGTGCCTTGTAGTACCCCGCTGTTCACGCACTCATCATTAGAGTGAGTGCCATTAACCCCCACACTCTGTCTCCTGGCCGTTAACCAGTTTCTAACCCAATTCACCACTTCGGATTCAGCTTCTAGACTGCTCAATTTCTTTATCCGTCTGCAGTGTGGCACAGTGTCAAAGGCCTTGCTAAAGTCCAGATAGGCCATGTCCACTGCCCTTCCCGGATCTATTTCCCTGGTTACCCAGTCAAAGAAATGAATCAGACTTGTCTGACAAGACCTTCCCCCATTAATCTGTGCTGCCTGTGGTCTTGCAGCCCACTGGATTCAAGGTACTCTATCAGCCTTTCCCTTAACAATGTTTCAATTAATTTCCCCACCACTAAGGTGACACTGACTGGCTTATATCTGTCAATCAATCAATCAATCAATCAATCAATCAATATAATCAATAATTTATTTATAAAAGCACAGTTCACAGAAGTATCAAAGCACCTGTACAATTAATAAAAATCAGAGTTAAAGTATCAAGAACTATTAAAATACACATCTACTTACTCTAAAATAATTAATACTCAGAAAGGCAAGATTGAAAAGGTGCATCTTAAGTGCAGATTGCACTAGTTGCTAGCCTCCTCCCTGCTGCTGCTCTTGTGTAGACAGACCATGCCTGTTCTTCTTCAGTCCTCTGAAATGACGCCTGTCTCCAGACATCTGTAGAATAAGGGTGTCAGTGCAGCAACTAGCACCTCCTCAAGTTCCTTTAGTATCCTTGGGTATATCCCATTCAGTCCTATAGCCTTGAACACTTTCAGAGCTGCAAGTCCCTTCAGGACTCTTTCTTCTTCTTTTTATTTCCGTAGTAATTTTTCTCCCCCTGGGCAACCAGTCATCCTACCTTCATGTCTTGGCCTCCTCTGTGGTCTCCAGCTGCCATCCCAAGGACCTTCCTTGACTCCCATTCAGGTCCCACAGCTTCATCCCCGTGGCTTACCCCCATGGTGGGGAGGTGGAGAGCCCCCCCACTTGCTCGTCCACCAGGACTGGATCCAATGTTGCTGTGCTCCCTTCGGAGCCAAAGCTTCCCCATAGACAGGCCATCATACGGTGCCATGACTAGTGCCCATTTTCCCTGTTCAGATTGCCTCTAACGTGTGTGGCATGCAATGATGCCAAGGGACAGGAGCATGCGTGCTTCTGCATGCACTCCTTTCCAGCATCTGCCCCAGCACGTCACCCCTGTACTGCCTGGTGCACTGCATCACCCCCAGCCTCTGCAAGGGGCCGCTAGTGCACCAACGGCTGCAACCCCCCTCCCCGGAGAAGGAGAGCAGACCTACAGACACTCAATCCCTCTCCTCCCCTGTTGACCCCCGATGACCCAGGTCCACTCCCAAACCTGGGTCGCTCGCATGGCACGAGGTGTGGCGTCCAGCGCCTCAACCCTCAGCGCCACCAGGCCAGCTCGACTCTTTCTTCTTAAAATGAACTTGTGTCCGCTTCCTCCCTCTTAGTCCCTGTTGCTCCCTGGCGGTCCATCCTCACTCCCTCCACTGTGAAGACTGAGCAAAAGTACCTGTTCGTGATGTCTGATTTTTCTTGATTCTCTTCTTTGCAGCCCTTCCTGCCTCCTTCTTATCCTCACTATCCCTTGCCTTGCCTTCCTGTTCTCACTTAAATACTTGAAGAAAGTCTTATCCCCTTTACCTACCCCCATGGCTATGCTTTTCTCTGTCTGCACCTTTACTCCCTTCACTGCCTTTCCTTCTTCCCTCTGTTTTATTTGGTACATTTCACTGTCTTAATCCCTCTGCATTTCCTTATACCTCCTGAATCAATCAATCAGTATCTCCTGAATCAATCAATCAATCAATCTTTATTTTACCAGGTGAATCACCGTTGAGCAAGCTCATTTCCAAGGTGGGCCTGGGCATACAGATATGACATTGGATAAGTAAAAGATATACATATGCATAAACTGGAACAGCAATACTACTCCTAGTAAGGAGCAGCACAAGTGTAACAGCAAGTAAAAATACAAGGCTATACATAAAATAGCTAATCAAGCAAGATACAAATGTAGCAGCATATATAATATACAAAACTATACACAAGTTAGATAATCAAGTAAGATGTAGATGATTCGCTCATAAAATGTTAGTATTGAACAATACGTTTGTATACCCTGTAATGTTAGTATTGAACAATACGTTATATACCCTGAGAAGGTGAGGAGCATCCGAGGCAAAGAAGGGCCTAAGACAAAACAGGAAGTAAAGTCCTGGAGAGGAATGTTTTAGGTAGAGCATATAAGAGGTAAAGGTTGATCTAAGAGTGTCAGAAGCCAACAAAGCACATTAGGAGTAGCACTCACAGCGTTCAGAGAAAAGTCTTTCATAGAGGAGTTTGAATTTGGGGACTTTTGTGGGAATTGCTAATTTCAGAGTTTTTTGAAGCTTGTTCCATGTCTGGGGTAAGGTAAAGCTAAAGGATGCTCTTCCAAAGTGGGTTTTTACCTTCAGAATTGTTAGGGAGATATAAGAGTGGCTTCTCAGGGCGTAGTTACCTGAGGTGCATGAGGCAGACAGTCGGAGATATACTGGGGCAACATCTTGACAATTGCTCTGTAGGTCCAAAGGGCAGCATTCCTTTGTCTCCTGAAAGCAAGAGATGGCCAACCCACTACCGAGTACAGGTCGCAGTGATGGGTAGAATAAGGCGCCCCAGAAATGAAGCGAAGGGCTCTGTGGTAAAGAACATCAAGTTTGGCTAGGGCTATCCCATGAACTTGACTGTAGATGAAGTCAGCATAATCCAATAATGATAGAAACGTAGCTTGGACCAGCCTCCTCTTAGCCTCATAGATGAGAAGGTGCTTGATTCTGTAGAATACACTGAGCCTCTGTTTCAGTTTCTTTGCAAGCTCATCTACATGATCAAAGAAGGACAGACGGCAGTCAATCCACATTCCGAGGTATTTCAATTTATCAACATAGTCAAGGGGTTCACCAAGCAACTTGGTGATTGATTGCACAAAGCCTGCTATAGGCAGTAATGGAGCAGAGCTGTTCGGGGTCAGGAGCATTGCCTTAGTTTTTTTAGTGTTTAACAGCAGTTTTTGTTTAAGCAAATTGAGCTACAGGATGTTAAAATCTTTCTGCAAATATGTACACGCCTGCTCAGGAGTAGGTCTAGACAAGTAAAGGACAGTATCATCCACGAAGAGATGAATGTGTAATGATGTAATCCCTAGGTCAATATTGTTGATGTAAAGCGTGAAAAGCAGTGGACCAAGGATGGAACCCTGGGGTACCCTTCTATTGATAGGTTTCAGAGGGGAGAGGACGCCCACAGCTTTTACCTGCTGAATGTGTCTGGAGAGGTAAGAGGAGAACCAACTCAGGGATGCCTTGTCTAGGTCAATGGTGTGAAGGGTATTTAGAAGCAGATCATGATCTACGGTGTCGAAGGCCTTACTTAGGTTAAGGAAGACTGCTCACACCGATAGTTTATCATCAAGGGCTTTCTGCCAGGCATTCGTTACCTTTGCAAGAGCAGTAATTGTACTATGGCGGGGCCTAAAGCCTGACTGAGCCAGGTTGAGTAGGTTAGAGGAGTCTAAATAATCTATAAATTGCGAGTTAACTACTTTTTCAAGCAATTTGGAAAGAATATGTAGTAGCGAGATGGGCCTATTATTATTGGGGTCGGTTGGGTCTCCAGATTTGAACAGGGGATCACTTGGGCTGTCTTCCACATCATAGGAAATGCACCCTGTGAAAGAGATATGTTAAAGAGGTGTGTGATTGGAACAGCCAATACACAATAACTGATCTTTAGGAAGTATGGCTCAATACGGTCAGCACCAGTGCTTTTCCTGATGTCCAGGTGCAGTAGCAAATCCTCAACCTCCTTGAGGGAGATGGGGTGGAAAGAGAAGGTGGAGGCAGATGGGGAGTGGTGGGGATTTGATGCTACCTGTGATAGGGATTGGGTGCGAAGGTGACTGGCCAGTGAGGAGTCAAAGGCCAGTCCTGCAGTAGCAAAATGGTCATTCAATGGATCAAGGATCCCTACTTTATCACTGATGACTGTGTCACCTTTCAAAATTTTTGAGGGAAGAGACCCAGTGGGAACATGACCTTCGATATCTTTGAGTGTTCTCCAGAATTTTGTGGGACAATTAGTGGAGGAAGCCAGTGATATTTGGTAGAAGGACTCCTTTTTAGTTCTGGTTAGGGATGTGCAGTAGTTCCTAACAGTCCTAAAAGCAGCCCAGTCTTCAGGGAGCTTTGTTTTCCAGGCCTTTTTCCATAATGTGTCCCTACTATGTAGGGCTGTTCTCAACTCTACTATAAATCAGGGAAAGGCTCTTTTCTTGATCCGGGTTTTGACTAGGGGAGCATGCTTGTCGAGTGCATTTAACACAATGGTTTCAAAAGACTGTTAGGCATCCTCAGCTGTTCTGGCCAGGTAAAATTCCTGCCAAAGCAGGGACTCCCAGAGATCCTCAAGGAAGGCATTGATGTTGAGATTATGCACACATCTTTTAAAGGTGTACCTGGAAGAAAAAGTAGGTTTAGATGCAGTTCTTACTCAAGCAATAAGACAATGATCATGTCTCAAGTTCTTTCGGATCTCCAATCTTATGGATTTAGGGCAGCCGATAGTTCTCAATCCCAATATCAGATTGGGGAATTCTTGGATAGGACCAAGTTGGCTCCCACAACTCAAAGATTCTAGGGTGGAACACCTGTTCGGTCAAGACTCGCTCCTTACGTCAGATGATATTCTAACGAGGTTTGATTTATCAACCAAAGGTATTTTTAAGGTGTTCCAACTCCGGCACCTGGTGGGTAACAAATTTGGTACTACGGTTAGACATTCGTGGTACACCCTTCTAACTAACATTATTAGCCTTGCCTCTCAGCCTCATTCCGCCTCGCTGGATTTATTCCTATCTCCTGAGTTTTAACTCACAGGAGGATGTTGGGGGTCCATTGGTCTGGACACGTCTTCTTCCTGAAGATGTTCCGCTCTGGAATAATTTTTGGCCTAATTTACATAGATATCATACTCAAGATAGGTTTCGATTAGTACAGTATAATATTGTTAATAACCTTTACTATACTCCTGTTAAATTTTTTCAGCGTAAGCTGGCCTCTGTCTCGGACTGTTTCAGGTGTTTCATGCTAGGTAATCTAATTCACATTTTTGGGAATGTCCTAAAGTTGCCCCACTGTGGTCCCTGATCCGGGACAATTTGGATCCCCTCTGGGCCTGAGCAGGTTTTTCTGCCCCGAAATCTGTGTGCTGGTGATTTCTCTATATAGATAGTGTGGAGCGAGATACCATATGGCCTTAGTATCCATGGCAGTCAAGAAGCTGGTTTTAAGACATTGGAAGGACCAGCTGGTTTTATCATATGCTGATTGGTTAAAGGAGTTAATGTCGTATCTCCAATCAGAAAATTTGATTGCCAGCTATAAGGATCATATGGATTTATTTCATAAAAGATGGGGTAAACTCCAGTCTTTATGTTTGCCTTAATAGCAAGGTCTGACCACCCGATCCCTTGGCCCTCATATAGCATATACAGTGTCTTTAGGTTTCCTTTGTGTTATTGTGGATCCTAGACCTGTTCCCTCTCTTTTGTAAGTAATTTAGATTGCTTTAGGTTGCTAAGTTACTCTGTAAATAGGCTGTGATATCCAGATTTCAGGTGTTTTGTGTTTGTGGTCCTTTGCTGGTGCACCCTTGGGAGGAGGGGGGTGTTGGGGGATTATGTATTTCCTGGAATTTTGGCTGTATGATATGTATTTCGTGTCTTCCTTACTTCTTTTAAGCACTTCCTGATATCCTGTACATTTGTTTAATGGGGAAGGGGGTTTGGTTTTGTTATGTCCTTCTGGTTTTATTTTTTTTTGTTTTTCTGTTTGGTTGTATTGTTCGAAACTAATAAACTTAAATTTCAAAAAAAAAAAATGAGACAATGATCACTGACATCCAAGAAGAACACACCTGAGTGAGAAATTAGGTGTGGTTTATTCACAAGAATGATGTCCACCAAAGAGCTTTCACTCGGGTTAGATCTGTTCGGTCATGTAGCGTCGTAAATAAGCTGAACCAACCCAAAGGTGTCACATAGTTCTTTAAGTGGTGTGGAGATATCGGAAAACCAATCCATGTTGAAGTCTTCCAGGACAATTACTTCAGCCTGTGTATTGCTTAAGAAGTTTGTCAAGTGGCTTAACAGGTGGAGGCCTGCAGAAGGGGGTCTATAGCAGCCCATGATATGCAATGAGGAGGACACAAGTTGGACCTTAATGGTTAAACTTTCAAATTCCTTAGCAACAGTAGCGGAGTCATTACTGGAGACCGCATATGTATCCAGCACATAGTTGCCAACACCACCCCCTTTTGTTGGTCTGTCTCTGCGAAAGATGTTATAGGATGGAATATTCACCTCAGTGTCTAGGGTTGACAGTTTGAGCCAGGATTCTGTAATTACCAGGACATCCGGTTTAGTATGCAAGATCTAGGTTTGGATGGCATCCAATTTTCCAATAGACTACACACATTCGGATGTAGGATACACAGTCCGTTAAGGTGAGCTAAGTCACAGGGGTCTTGAATTGGTATTTGAGGACCTGTATTTAGCTCAACTGATCCTGAGCAAAGCAGCAGCAGCACGAGGATCTTAATAAGTGCATTTAGCAGCAATCTAAAGGACCTGGCACGTTCCCATTTACAGATGGATACCTTCCGTATTTCAGTGTGACTACAATGTGCCCCAATAGAGTGCAGAGTTGTGAAAATCATAACCCTGGCTTGGTAGAGATGTGGAGAACAGAGGAGATGTGGGAATATATAGTTGGCATTAAGCCAGCAGAGCATGGACACTGCCATCCCTGTATGCCAATGAGATAGTGAATAGAAGGGCAGTGGTATCAGGGTATGAAAATCAGCAGGTAGCTTGCATGTTGGTGAAACGGTTCCCAACTTAGGTGGCCCAGGGCACGGAGCGGGTGAACAGAACATGAAGCCAACAAAAAGATGTAGCAACAGTGCAGCCCTCATTTCATAAAGAGGTGAAAGGATCTTAGAAAGTATATGAGTAAGTACGGGATAAATTTAGATAAGATAAATTTACCTAAGCCTGAGACCTAATTCTAGGAATTTAAGCAAAATAGGAAGGACCTTTGATGAGAGAGACCAAAGTAAAAAGGGGGCTAGGGCAAGAGGTTTAGACAAGTATATCCTGCCTGCATCTGGAGCCGTAGTCTAGATATTTAAGCAGTAAAGGAAGAGCCAAAGAGGAGGGAGTTCTTCCAGAGTAGGAGGGACAGAAGAGCATTTAAATGTGACCTGGGCAGAGGGACGGTGGGTGGGACTAAAATAGGCACCAGATACACAGCTCGGTTTCAGGAGAGTGGCAACGCAAGCCAGATAAGCTGGCTGCAAGGCGCACCAATCGTGAGCGAGGTTCCTTGTGACAGGATCAATCAGATTGCTTGGTGAAAAGCCGCAACCAATGGGAGAGCTGCCGGAGCAGCCCAGCTCCAAAATTCACCCTTTTTTCCTTCACTACTATGGCCACCTCCCTAGAGAACCATAATGGTCTCTTTTCCTTCTGCTTTTTCTCACTTCCTTCATACAGAGGCTGGTTGCTTTAATTATGCTCTGCTTATTTTTCTGCATTGTACCTCTACCCTTCCCTTGCAATCCCCTTGAACGAGGCAGTTTATGAGGCAAACTCCCACTTCTTTAAAATCTATCCTCCTAAAGTACAGGGCCCCTGTCCTTGTGTGGTTTGCCTCTGTTCCCAGTTTAATGTTTAACCACACTGTATGGTGATCATTGGTACCTAGAGGACTGTCCACTGTGACATCTGCAATGCCATCCCTGTTTGTAATCACCAGGTCCAATACTGCTCCATCCCTAATGGGTTCATTGACTAGCTGCCTGAGATAAAGCCCTTGTAGGGAGTCCAGGATGATCCTGCTCCTTGCCAGAGCTGCAGTTGGAAGGCTCTAGTCCATATCTGTCCAACTGAAGTCACAAACTAGCAGCACCTCCCCTTTTCTTAACATCCTGATGATAGGTTCCCCAAGTGCCTTATTCAATTCCTCTCCAAGTGCTGGAGGTCTGCATACCATCCATGTGTGGATAGCAGCCCCAGCACCTGTCTCAGAATGACTCACAGCACCTCTAGTCCTTCCTTTTCCTTTCAGATTTGAAAATAAGATGGGATGCTTAATAACGGGACGTTTATGGTACAGTAGCATAGATACTGTACTACCAGGCTACATTCAGAGCCAGTTAGACAGCAGAAGCTTAGACAATTGAATACCTGGTAATGGGTTTGGTGCAGTTGGCAAGGATGTATGGTCCTCACACACAGTGACAAGAGAAAACTATTCACTGTAAATGGTCTTCACCTGAGCCCAGCAGGTGTAGAGTGCTAGCACCCAGGATAAATAGGGGTCAGTAGGGGTAGGGGTAGAAGAACACCCATGTCCCAACCAGGTAAAGGGGGTACAAAGATCAACTCCATGAGGCCTAAAGCTGGGAGAGGGAGAAACAGCATCCTTCATGGCATGCCAGGGAATGTGAGGGGCATGCATAACAAGTTGGATAAGCTGGAGGGTGAACCACAATGTCATAGGACTCATGAAGATGTGGCGCAATTAGAAAATAAGCTGGGATGAGGAGTCAAAGTGGGCAGGGCTACATGGGGGTATGGTGTTCCGCTACATTTTTACAATCAACCATATGTGTAATATGCAACCTGATGATGATCTCAAGCATAGTACCACCACTTTGTTTTTAGTTACTCTGACCCCTGGCTGGACTGTAAGAGGAGAACAGTATAGTCTCTTCAGGAGGGACAGGGAAGGTCTGAGGAGTGGAGAGGTTACTTTATATTCCCATCAGTTTTTCCCTGTTTTTGACCCTACCCTCTTTCAGAAACATATGACCCTGTATTGTACTGTGCATCTTCTTTTCCTGTAATAATTTTCTCATGTTTATTTATTTATTGAAATGTTTCACCAGGAAAGACACACTGAGCTACAATAGCTCGTTTCCAGGTGCATTCTAGGGAAGGGGAAAAATAGGACAATACAGTTTATGAATATATAAAGCATGATAAACAAAACAAAATAGAAAGTATGTAATGATATAACTCTGAATAAATTAGCTATGACAGTGTAGGTTGAGTATAATTCATTTAAATATAAAAAAATTACACTTAAAACCTTAGTAGGTGACCTGAGACTTCGACTTCATTGTCAACGTATTTGTTCAAATGAGGATGACAGAAATACACATTTGGCTATGTTGAAAAACACCTTTATGGAGCAGGGACACTCTTCCAGGGAAATTGACAGGATAACAGAACGGGCAACGCAAGTACCAAGACAACAACTACTACAATATAAAGAAAAGACAGCTACAGAAAGAATACCCTTGGTAGTCACATATCATCCAGACCTTGAACGTCTGCATAAGATTATTAAAGATCTCCACCCAATATTTAGTGAGGATGACACCCTTAATTGTATTTTTAAGGAACTCCCACTACTATCTTTTAAACAACCACCAAATATATCCAGCCTAATTATTAGGAGCAAACTTTCACCAGAACAGAATACCATGTCACACAATGGCACACGACCCTGCAATCAACGCCCCTGTAAGACTTGTGGGCTCATTTCTACCTCAGACTGTGTGGTTACATCACAAAACAGACAATTCCAGGTGCATGGGAGTTATACATGCATGTCACATACGTTGTTTATTTCATTCAGTGCAAGAGATGTCCACAAACAGGTTATGTAGGAGAGACACGCCAACAGCTCCGCACTAGGATGAACTCACACAGACATACTATTACAGCAAGGAAGACTGAAAACCAGTGGGCATCACTTCTCCCAGCCTGACCACTCAGTCTCAGATATG
The DNA here is from genome assembly GCA_016271365.2 of Neoceratodus forsteri. NCBI lineage: Eukaryota > Metazoa > Chordata > Ceratodontiformes > Ceratodontidae > Neoceratodus > Neoceratodus forsteri. The sequence goes on along the minus strand of CM057450.1, from coordinate 106,760,856 downwards.
TCAGTAATGGTCTTAAAAGGAAATCTCAAAAACACACAACAGAGACGAGCTTTTGAGATTAAACTTATTTTACATCTCAATATGGTAGCAGATGGGATGAACGTGGATCTTGGCTTTATGGGACACTACAGAAACTAACATCCACAGACCTTTTCTTCTTCAAACTGACATATTATAGGACTTCAGCATGTGTGAGATGTGGATGCGTGTGGGTATGTGTGTGGGTATGTGTTGTGAGGTATGTGATATAACAGATGTGGGGCTTGCTGTCACATTGAGGTAAGTCTATATTTAGCTATATGGAGTTATAATGTGTTACTATTTTTATTTCACATACATAATGAATATTAATTTCTCCTTACTTTTTATCTTTGTGGGGGGGGGATTGATTCCATTGCACCATATTCAGATTACCCAGCCTGCTAGTGTACATACAGGAGTGTTATCTTATACTGTTATATATAATTTTTGTAATTCTGTACATATTGGGGTGTGTTATCTCATTTGCTTGGGGGTCCTGCACAGATCTTTTACATTAGGCTAATATTGTAGCAATTTGTGGATATGTAGGTATGTTAGACCTCTGGTCTTACACATATACTTTATAATTACTTCTAGTTACCTTATCCTGGGGAGGGTGGCAGGTTTATTCATGGTAGCTCTATCTAGTATCCTTGGAAATGTTATTTTGCAGATAGTAGTAAGGTTAAATAGTGTTACTTTTTACTCTGTAAATATTATGAGACATAAGACCTTTCACTCAGGATTTCATGATAAGTTGTATTCCTTTGGGGAACAATTGCAGTGACTGAAGTTACTATAGGTTCACTAGGAGAGAGAATGAGTGAGTGTGTGTGTGTGTGTGTCTGTGTGTCTGTGGGAGAGAGAGAGAGAAAAGGAGGGGGGAGAGAGAGAAACAACATCTCCTTTAAGCTATGTATCTCCCCCACCCACATTATTGTGATGTGGGGTGGGTTAGGTGGCATTGTTTGTATGAAGAGGAGGAGAGAAATTACATTTTTATCTCTTTTTCAGATTCCTTAGACACTTGCGGTACATCAAGTTGCTACATTCTCAGTATATATTGACATCAGTACATACCAGGCTACATGGTCTTAATTCCTTGAGGTTCCTCGACTAGAGTTTTTTGTTTGACACTAATATTATCTATTTATATTTAAAATATCAGGTATATAGTCCTGAGGTATTTGAAATTTCTTGGGCCTTTTATTTAGCTTGAGAATACAGCTGGATGACATGTCCAGCTATGTTTTTCACATCACACAGTGTGCACTGATGTTTTTTAGACAACTTTACTGGTAATTCTTGTATTTAATGCTAACATTGTAATTTTATGAGCCCTATAACTATCTTAGTTTGTCTTTACGCTGAGTACGGGTTGCCTTTCAGTAATCACATCCTTATACTAAATGTGACACTCATAGCTTGATTTAGTAGTTATCTGCTTCAGCTGTGTTATCTTATGTCAATTAAATTTATATGCAGTAGGATTCTTTGTATGTGTGTTGCACTAAGCACATCTGAACCCAAGGTTCTTTCAGACTGAAGGCAGTATTGTACTGTTTAACTTCTCTGACATCATCTTCTGTTTTTTTTTTTTTTTTTTTTTTTAAATGAGTATTTTAAACCAATGGGGATTTTTTTCTGTTTTCTCTGCATTATCTAGCTGTTGTAAGTATTGTATTTTCTAAACAACTGCCATGAGCTTCTGAAGAAGGACTGGTTGGTCCGAAAGCTAGAGCACTTTGTTCTTGTTGTTACATCTATGTTGGTCCATTAAAAGGTATCAAATCATTTGCTTCTGGATCTGAGCCTAGTAGAAACAGAATAGATAAGGGAAGATATCAAGGCTGTCTGAGATAGAGTAGGTTAGGGGAAACAATGATAGGCAAACAGTTTAAAAATCCTAGAGATTTGAAGCAACAGTGCATGCTACTGAGATGACTTTTGAATGTTTACTCTTTTATTCCAGCTTAGATCAACATTTTCACCTGTCTTGTCAAATGGAGGACCATTTTTCATCATTCTGAGTCTGATTTAGCAGTTTCTTTTCAATTTGAAATAGAAAATAAGAAGGTAATGTGATCTGGTGTGATTAGAGCACCAGCATAGGAATCAGGAACTCAAAGATTCCAACTCCGCCGGAATCAAACACTCACTGTGTGAACTTAGGCAAGTCACATATCCTCCCAGTGCTACAGTCCACCCAATTGCAGAAATGGTTAGAAGCAGTATCCCCTAGAAAAGAGATACTACATTTCAGCTGGGCTATCCTGGGTAAATACATTGTACAAAACAGGAGTGCTACTTTTAATATGGCTGCCCTCAGTGTATCATCACTATTCTCAGTGCTTTCTGAATACCCATTATTTAACATTACCTATAAACCTGGGGATAGCAATACCATAAGAACGCTAATTTTAATGATTTCAAATCTAAAAAAATTACCCCAAAATATTTAAAATAGAAAGACAAGAGAAGAGAAAAAACAGACAATCTAAAATACAAGGAAAAGGGACAGGAAAACCTTTCACCATAGTTAAATACAGTTTGAATATTTCATTTTCCTCACCAACAGTCACAAGTGTTTCGGTATAATAAAGCATTTAAGTTTTAAATTAAAGCAGAAGTGGAACAAAACATGTTTTCCAAAAAGCTAGTTTCAGCTACAGTTCATGAAAATATTAATATATCGGTCAAATCTACTTTTCTTGGTACCTCCCATGCTGTGCACCACAAGTTTTTTTTTATTTTCTCCATCCTAACCTTTACCAGTATTTCTAAGTGAAATTGGTGACCATAATTTTTCATAAGAACAAAATAAATTAAAACATTTGAGGCCAGATATTCAAAACTTTGCCCCAGGGCAAAATTAGCCCAGAACTATTTGCAAGCCATATTCAAAGTATTAGCCCCATGGCTAAATTAGTTGAATATAGCATGCAAATGATGGTGTGCAAACAGGACTGGGAGTGCAGTGCAACAATAGCCCGGCAAACAAGACAGCACTGAATACAGCAACCAAGAGCAGTGCAAACTACAACAGTGGCCCAGTGCACACAGGTGGAGTTAGTGAAGACTGAACAATGTGGACAAGATGTGTGCTTGCAAAGAAGTGGAGCACAACAACAGTGCAGGCCAAATACTGTAGAACCATGTAATGGAACAGCACAGTCTTGCATGGCACTGACACATTTGGGCGGCGTTGACACATTTTCCCAGCGTAATCCCATTCGTCCAGCACTAAAGTTTGCTATATTCAAGACTGCTATGCAAATGAGCCTACTCAGGCAATCCGAGGGCAAACAGCCACATTAGCGTCTCATTACAGCCTGCTTAGCATGTGGATTGCTCGGTGCTATAACATGGTGCACACAGCTCCACCTGTAGGTCCGACTGGAATTATAGGATGGTAGGCACTTTCCTGGCTGTGCTCACAAGTCCACCTGTAGGTCCGACTGGGAGTACAGGTCAGTAGTCACATTCCATGTGTGCTCACAGCTCACAGAACAATAGCTGCAGTCTTGGTTTTGACACAGATGCAAAGACTAATGTGGCCCAGGGAGTAGCATTACAGGAACGGATGATCATGCTGCATGCTGCATGCCAGAGGCACATAGTTGTTCCTGCCACAGTATTTACCAGATGGTACAATACCATAGTAGGCGATACTGTGAGGTACACAGTAATGCCTACAGTGTGTCAGGAAATAGCGACTGGTGCTAGCCACACAGTGACATGCACAGCTGGAAGGTGTGGTCTGACAGTAGACACCGTGATCATACTATCCTGTGACCCTCATGTGCTGCACCAGTGGCATGGTACCCCACACTACCATACACATGAGTGTCCCTGTGTGCAGGGAGCCTGGACAGGTGCAGGGTATGTTCCCAGGGTGGGGGCACACATACCAACAACCGGCACACTGCTGTCAGAGGCATTACTGTCAGGGAAATTTTGCACTATGTGGATGGCCCCTGCTATGTGGCAGTACCCACTATGTGGTGTGGACTGGCCACCTGTACACCCTCCATTCCCCAGTACAGCATGTGTCCACTGGATTGTGTTGGTGTACACCAATGGGGAACTGGAGGCGTGTGCTGCATGGATGCACTGCCATGGTGTTCACTGGGTGCTGGGGCACTGACTAATGCCTGGCAGGTTTAGGACTGGTGCCAGATGATGGTGACATGGGCAGTGTCATCTGTGTGCAGCATGTCTCAGCCATGTGTGTTTTCTGTACATTGTTCTGTCCCACCTTGTTCACTGGGTAAGCACACTGGGCCACAGCCCAGAGTCAGGAATGGTACAGAGATGCTAATAGTGCGGCTGAGATGCAATGGTGTATGATACAGACATACAATGCACAACAGCACGCAATACACAAATGTCACATTAGGTACACATTACAGTACATTAGAATACGTTACATATAGAGTAATGCACTGGGAAGCATGGTTAACTCAGATTTCATGCATATTCAAGGTGTGTGATACTCATAAATGCCAAGGGCAAGGCCAGAGGGGTTTATCACTGCACATCACACACCGAGGGTGTGCATAGAATCCAAGTTTCCAGACTTCCCCATATTTAATATTTTATATTTACTGGTGCTGAGCACTGTGCAATAGTGTCATTGCATGCCTTGCACAGCTTTGTGCAGCTTTGTGCAGCTGTGCATGACTTTGCTGTTCTGTCCTTTTAGGGTGACCTGGATTTGCCCAGGCTTAAGACTACCTTTTCACAGGTGGTAACTAGTACCACACTAAGTGTTGCACAATTGTGCTAAAAGTTTGAATATAGCTCTGTGCACATATACATGGTCCCACTCCTTACTTTGCCCCATGTATACATTATTTTACTGCACCAATGCTAACAGATTGTGCCTGTGCTATTTGATCTTTTAAATATCACAAGTTGTTGCTATTCCAGTGCAATAGGTTTGCTCCGGGTGCAAAGCTTTGAATATCTGGTCCTTGTTATCACCAAATAAAACTGGAAGATGCCGGGAAACTTATATAGTAAAAAAAGCTGGATCAATGTTTTTGCTCCATTTTGTTGCACTGCTTCTTTAAATTTACCTAAAGAATCATTTACTATGTTTCCTTTTATGACCATCTAGCTCGTTACTCTGTGTGTTATGGAATAAGCATCCTCTTGAGTGTCCTTTATGTGCTAGAGTTGTTCAGTTTCACTTTGCAGTTCTCTTAAACAAGGAGCATGATAGATATCGTTATAACCAGACGAGACACAGAAATCATCCATCCTGTATAGTTTTGGTAATTAAAGTTGATAGGGCACATTTTCAGATGTTCAATCAGTTCTGAACAATATGACAAATACAGTATCAACATATTCAACTTGTATGGATTTCTGAAGTAGCTTTTGAAACATTGTACACCCCCCAAAATGTTACCCTACTATTTTGAATACTCTGACAATCCTGTCCTGATGTTTTAACTGACATCACAATGGATTGGATAATGTCACTATGCGCCTCTACTCTTTAAATGAAAAGTTTGTGCTGGAAAATCTGGACCTGTTCTATTAGCAAAAACAATTAAAGTGTCAATGGTACTAAGATTGCCAAATAATGCCTGGAAATTGTGAAATGATTATGTACTAAAATACAACATCCTGTGTGCTTGCCTGGATTGAGATCACTAATCCTTTGCCTGCTAAGCAAACAAACATTTAGTGTGCCACTGAGTTGCAAAGAAGTAATTTGCAGTTCAGATGGTGTAGAGGTACATCACAACTTGCAAAGCAGGCAACAGTGGATCTAATCCCAGCAGGTAAGATATACCTTCACAAATCATTATTTTTAGTTAAATTTACTTCTCATATAATTTACTATTCCAACTCCATAACACCATGAATTCTCACTTAAGTGAGTTTCCATCTTACAAAACAAAATGTAAACAAATGTATAAGCCCCTGCCAGGATCTGAACTATTGATCTTTTGCCTGCTAAGTAAACACATATGCAGTATGCCATTGAGCTGCAAGTTCAATAAGTGGGTTGAAGTTACTATGGTATAAAGGTGTGTCACGTACTGCAAAACAGGGGACTGGGGATCTAATCTAATCCCTGCAGGTGATTTACTGTCACAGATTGTTGTTGTTAGTAAATTTACTCTCAAATCATTTATTATTCCAACACCACCATGAATCGCCACTCAACTGAGTTTCTAACTTGTGAAATAAAATGTTTTAAGTTCCCAACAGGATTTGAACTCTACTCCTTTGCTTGTTAAGTAAACACACATTGGGGATCATGTGATGTAGAGTGCTGAGTAGACGCTCCTCCGCTAAGCTCCTGCCTCCCAATTATTAAATTGTCTTTTTTAGATGTTTAATCATCTCTAATTCCTCTGCCTGTGAATTGTTCTACTGTCTAAACATCTTCTGAGTCTGTTTTGGGTGTTAGATGGAGGCTTACATGAAGAAAGCCCCGCAGAAACACCCCCCCCCGCTACTCCTGAAAAGGCCCCAAAGAAATCCCAGGCCTCGAGTGGCCAGACAAGCCTGATCCTACGTGTCAAGTTGGGGAACAAGAACCTTTAATGCTTAATAGGTTCTTAGAAGAGTTTAAACCTTTTCGTGAAGAGATGAAAGATATGGCGATTGATCTGAAAACTCTCTCAAGAAAATTGGATGAAGTCTCGCTAACGGTTTCTGACAATACAGCTTGAATAGTCTCAATGGAGAGGAAGCTGGAGAGTCTGGATCCTGAATTGGTGTCTATGAAACAGAAGTTGTCTCGTCTAGAGGCTAAACACAAAGATTTGGAGGGCCGTAGCTGCAGAAATAACGTTGTAATACTAGGGCCACCAGAGGGTGAAGAGGGCCAACATGCTGTTGTGTTTACACAGAAGCTGGTGGAACGGGTTGCAGGTCCTGCTCCCTTCAGCCCAGTATACATGATGGAGTGAGCTCATAGGTCTCTGTGACCAAAGCCTTCTCCTGATGCCCCCCCATCCTATTATTTGCTGCTTTTTGAATTACTTAGAAAAGCAACATTTTTTGCAGAAAGTTAGAGCTTTACAAGAAATTTGTTGGGAGAATGCAAAGCTGACAATTGCGCAAGATCTTCCTGGATCGGTTTGTCTGAAGCGGAAAGCATTTCATCCTATTGTATCTAAGATCATCGCAGCAGGTTTGAAATTTAGGATGCGGTATCCAGCCAGGCTACGAGTTTCAGTAAACTGATCCTGGTTCAGTTATGATGATCCTGAAGCTGCCCTGTCAAGCCTTAAATCCATGCTACCAGACTTGTTCCAAGAGTCCTGAGAGGTTTTGCTAGAGTGTCAGGAGTTGCTGAGAGCCGTTTGTTGGAACTGTTCTTTTTCTTTCTCTTGGAGGAGATAAATTCATCGAGTTGCATTTGGATACATTCATTCTCTCATGTGGACTGGGCTATTTTGGGCATGGCCTAACCACTAACAATCTCTCAAGCCCTAATTTCCTAATGTTAATCTCGGTGCAGGGCGAAGACTTTCAATGTCATGGGGATGGCCTATTTGGGAGTATAGTTTAGATTTTATTGTATTCAGTTTTGGGGGGTGGCATACAGGGGGAAAGTTCGGGGCATTGATTATAGGATTAGTCTTCATGTTACAGCTTGTTGGGTATCAGAGCAGTCTCGGGCTTTCATTGCTATTCACACATATCCTGTCAGGCTCGGGTGATGGCCACAAGAGGGTGCAGTACGCCAAGAAATACATGCTCGGGTGGCTCTTAATTTGAGATGAATCTCTTCCAGTCTTTTCACCACTCCAATATTTTCAAGGGGCATTTTTGGATTTAGGGGCTGGCAATCTCAGGGAAGACACGTTTCCCGGTTTTTTGTTTTTTTTTTAGGGTCTCAATTTCAACATTTGTCTTGTTCTCTGTTCTCAGTTCGAGGCTGGGGCTACCCCCCTTTATCAGTTTTTCCCTCTGGCTCTGGTTTTAGTATAGTTCTCTCATGGGGCAAGGGAACCCCTAATTTTCATTCGGGTTTTTGAGGTTACCTATCACAGTCAAGAATTTGGCAGTTTATTTCATCCCCTTTGCTATTAGGTTAATATTTATGTGCATATATGCTTTGGAAGCCCGGGACCACTCTCTAGTATCATTTGCAATTTAAGCATGTACCTCGGGATACAAGTGGTTTATCATTGGCAGAAGTGCATTATCGGGAGGCGGGAGATGGAGGAAAGGACCCAGTACTGTGCTAAACATTGCTTGTGATAGTTTGGGGGGCCAGGTGGGGGCCGGGGGGCATGGGGTCTTGTTGAGGGGAAGGGGGTTATAGGGAGGGATAAAAAATGGGCTTTTGTGGGGGGATTAGGGTGGAGGGTGGGCCTTACAGCAGCAACTTTTGGGGTTTGGTTACAGGCCATATATACCCTGAGTGCAGGGCTGAACCTACTAAATTTAACGAGTACTATTAGGTGGCCAAGGAGGTAACTTTTGCTACTTGGAATGTTAAGGGGATCAGGAAAAAAAACAAACAATATCAGGTTCTTAAACATTTAACCCTATTACACTCTCAGATAACTTTCCTACAGGAATCCCATTTATTAGAGGCAGAAGCTTTACAGTTAAGGAGGCAGCAGGTGGGGCTGGTTTATGATGCTCAGGGTTCTACTAATAGTTGTGGGGTCATGCTTATTATTAATAGGTGTATTCCCTTTGTCTCTACACAAGTCATCAAGGACCCCGAAGGCAGGTTTATCTTAGTTAAAGGCACTCTCTGGTCAGTCCCACTTTTACTTGGCAGTATATATGGTCCTAATAGGGATGACCCAGGGTTTTTTATGAGACTCATAAACACTATTCTGCCTTTGCTTCCCATCAGGATTATTTTGGGAGGCGACTTTAATCAAGTTGTAGATTCTAATCTTGGCAGGTCAGGTAGTGGACTGGGAGCGGTCTCTCCGAGACAGAGGGCTTTTAAGGATTTATTGGATCAATGCTGGCTCTGTGATGTCTGGCGCGTCCTATTTCTGGATTCTAAAGAGTTCACTTTCAGGTCAATGGCGCACGGCTCAAAGTCACACATTGATTACATTCTTATTTCTCAGACTCTTCTACTGGGGGTCAAGACCTCTTTGATCCAACCTGGCCCTGTCTCTGATCATTCACTGGTTCTATGCAAATTGGCATTCCTTAATTTGCCAAATAGGGAAACAAGATGGAAACTTAATGAACGCTTCATAAAGATTCTAAGTATTGCAAGCTCATAAGGGAGCAAATTGAGGTCTTTTTCTTATCTAACCCTTAGACAGTGCAAAACCGGATATTCTATGGGGGGCCTTTAAGGCCTACATGAGAGGGATCCTTATCAGTATGGTGGTTAGTAGGAAAAGGGCAATGGAGAAAGAGCTATTATCATTATTGTCCCAAATTCGGTCACTCAAAACTAATATTTCGGTTACTGCCCCAGAAGAAGATAAGAGGAATCTCTTAGTGTTGAGAGACAGATATTTAGAGCTACTTCGGGAAAAAGCAGAATTAGCTATCATTCGTACTACAGCCAGTTACACAAATCAGGGAGAGAAGGCGGGGCGCCTATTGGCATTGTGTATCAAGCAACAAGAATCTGCGAGATTCATCCCTCCAATTAGGGCAATAGCTGATGGGTCTCTGAAAATATCTCCTACCGAGATAGTACAAGAATTTGCCCTATACTACGAAATGCTGTATAGCAATATGGAGTACCCTCCCTGCCCTGAGAGTACGGAGAATTATCTGAGGGACTCCCACTTGCCCTCCCTTTCCATGCAGCACAATGGTTTTTTGGTTTCTCCCATAGCAAAGGAGGAAATTGCTGAGGTTATTAGTGGATTACCCTCAGATAAAGCCCCATGTCCCGATGGATTCTCCTCCCTATTTTACAAAGTGTTTTGGGATCTTTTACTACCAGTACTTAATCGATTATTCCAATATATCTTAACTGGGGCAGAGGTAGATCCTCATTTCTTTGAGGCATTAATTGTACTTCTCCCTAAACCAGATATAGATCCAGAGCTTGTTCAAAGCTATAGACCTATATCTCTTTTAAACCAAGATATAAAAATTCTTTCAAAGATTCTAGCCAATAGGTTATCTGTAGTTCTCCCTGAGTTAATAGGTATGAATCAGGTAGGATTCATGAAAGGGCGCTCATCAGCTGATCACTTGCGTACGCTATCTCATGTCTTCTCAGCTACCAGAGATGCTGAGTTCCCTGCAGGTTTGGTCTCCCTGGATGCTGAGAAAGTGTTTGATCGTGTGAACTGGAATTTCTTTTTCAGAGTTTTGGAAGCCTTTCAATTTCCTCCTGTATTTATATCCTGGATTGCTGCATTATATAAAACCCCTACAGCAAGGATTTCTGGGAACGGGGCTTTCTCCAAATCCTTCCCACTCCATTCAGGGACTAGACAGGGTTACCCCTTATCTCCTCTGTTATTTAATTTATATCTGGAACCTCTCATCCAAAATATTCTCAATAATACCTCTATACATGGCATTTGGGCTGGGTGTCATGAAATTAAAGTCACTGCATATGTGGATGATTTGTTGGTACACCTATCTCATCTGGTATCTTCTGTACCGGCCTTATTGAATGAAATAGCAAGATTTAGTGACCTGTCCAGTTATAAATTGAATGCCAGTAAATCCCTATTTTTCCCATTGAACCATAAGGTATTCAAGAATGCTATTACTCCCTTAGGTTTATGTTGGACTCCCAGGTCATTTAAATATCTGGGCATTAAATGATCCCGTAACCCTCTAACATGGTTTAAGGAAAATCTTGATTCTCTCTCACAGCTTTTATCCATGACCTCGATAGGTGGTCCAAACTTCCCATATCATTATGGGGCCGGATCAACATAATCAAGATGAATATTTTCCCTAGAATGTTTTACCCTTTATCTCTTCTCAATACTTTTATCCCATTACTCTGGTTTAAAAAATTACATGGTATAATTACTAGATTTATCTGGGCTAAGTATCCCCGTTTGGCCTATTACAAATTAGCAGCTCCAAAATTTGAAGGGGGCTTGCTGATTCCTCATTTGGCTATATACTACTGGGCCAGTCATCTAGCAAAATGTTTTAGATGGATATCCCCTGTCCCGGAAAAGAAACAACTGGTCTGGCTTAAGATTGAACTGGATGTAATTAGATCTAAGAATCTGGACCCCCTAACCTTATTTTACCTTAAAATATCCCAGGGGCGTATGGTTGAGGAATGCCCCATAGTAGGTATTTTATTAAGGGTATCTGCACAATTATGTTCATTTTTGCATTATACCCCTCACTTAGACTTAGCTCAGTCTATCTGGAACTCCCCATCCTTCACTATTAATAAGAAGCAGATCCCCTGTAAATGGTTGTCCCATCTGGGAGATGGGATACTGTTTTCTTTGGTGGATGACGAGGGGCAATGGTTGTCTGCAGAAGATATTATTAAGAAATTTTATATCCCAGTTTCCTCCCATTTCAAAGTAATGCAGTTAAGGCACTTACTTACAATAGTTCTGGGTAACACCCCCCCCAGACTGTCCCAGCCCTAATACCTGAGGTATCCTCACTTATTGGATCATCAGGTGTCATATCTAAATTATATAAGGTTCTGTTTCACAAAAGATATGGAGACTGTTTCAGACTCACAAGATTCTGGAATTCGATTCTTCCTCAGTATCATCTGGAGTGGCAATCTCTGTGGAGATCCTGCCACAAATATGTCTCTCAAGACAGATTGTGTCTCATGCAATATCATATATTACATAACATGTACTGCACTCCTGTAAAACTAAAGAAATGGGGTATTTTGGACTCTAATACATGTAGTAAGTGTTTGCGGGAAGAAGGAACACTTCTTCATATGTTCTGGTCCTGTCCCAAAATTTCCCTTTTATGGGACTCAATCAAGACTTCCCTGGATCCCCTACTGGGCCTTCAGGAGCATTTCATGCCTGAAATATGCCTGTTAGGGGATCTGTCTTCTGTCAGGGTCAAAGTAAGGAACTTTCATATAACTATAATTGTTTTATCTGTCAAGAAGTTTATTTTACATCACTGGGAAGATAAGTCCACCCCAACCTTTCAAGAATGGGTGCACAAAATTCTTGCCAACCTCTGAACAGAAAAAGTGATTGCTAGTCTTCACAACAAACTGGCAGTTTATACCGAAATATGGGATCCCCTTCACTCCTTAATTTTATTGGCTCAGTCGTAATTATGTCATATTTCAAAATGCCCTATAGGTTCTTAAGGAATGAGCTCAGTACTTAGGGGATTCATGGAGTAGTTGCTGCAATAAGGGGAGGGAGGAGTGGATGGGAGGGTTGGGCAGTTATGTTCTTATATTTGCTTGTATGGAATCTCATTCTCATTGTAACTGCCCTTTATAATGGAAAATGTATCAATAAAGTTTAAATTGAAAAAAAAAACACACATTGAGGGTCCCACTGAGCTGCAAGTAAGAAAGTTGCAATTCCTATGATGTAGAGGGTATGTCACATTCCGCAAAACAGGGGACTGAGGTTTAATCCTAGTAGACAATTTATCTTTACCAATTGTTGTTCTTAGCTAAATTTACCTCTCTTATAATTACCATTCTAATGCTACACTATCATGAATCACCACTCATATGAGTTTCTGTCTTACAAAACAAATTTGAAACAAAATGCTTAAGTGCCTGCCAGAGTTTGAATCACTGATACTTTGCCTGCTAAGCAAACACACATTCAGTATGCCAGTGAGCTGCAGTTCCTATGATGTAGCAGTAATGTCACAACCTGCAAAACAGGAAACTAAGGATTTAATCCCAGCAGGCGATATACCTTCACAAATTGTTGTTCTAGACTAAATTTACTTCTTACATAATTCACTATTCCAACTCCACACCACATGGACGAGTGAGTTTCCATTACAAAATAAATAAATAAATAAACAAATGTGTATGTCCCTGTCAGGATTTGAATCACTGATCCTTTGGTTGCTAAGCAAACACAAATTTAGTGTGCTTCTGAGCTGCAAGTACTGTAATGAGTTACAGTTCCTATGACGTAGAGGTATGTCACATCCTGCAAAACAGAGGATCTAATCCTAGCAGGTGATTTACTGTATCTTCACAAATTGTTGTTCCTAGCACAACTAGGAAGTAGGCCAGGCTTAACTGAAGTAAACTCAGCTTACTTCTCATGTAATTTACTATTCCAACTCCACACTATGAATCACCACTCAAGTGTGTTTCCATTTTAAAAAGCACATTTGAAACAAAATTCCTAAGTCCCTGCAGGTATATAAACCACTGATGCTTTACCTGCTAAGCAAACACACATTCTATGTGCCACTGAGATGCAGGTCAGTGAGCTCCAGTTGTTTTGATGTAGCTGATATATCATAACCTACAAAACAGGTGACTGGGGACCTAATCCCAGCAGGTGATTTTCCTTCAGAAATTGTCATTCTTAATTAAATTCACTTCCCTTATAATTTACTGTTCCACCTTCACACCACCATGAATCCCCACTCAAGTGAATTTCCATTTTACAAAAAAAAAAAAAAGAAACAAATGTATGTCCCTGCCAGGACTGAACCACTGATCCTTTGCATGGTAAGCAAACATAAATTCAGTGTACAGTACCACTGAGCTGCATGTAAGTCAATTGCATTTCCTATGGTATCAAATCCCAGCAGGTGATTTACCTTCACAAGCTGTTGCTCTTAGCTGAATGTACATATATAATTTACTATTCCAACTCCACACCACCATGACTCACTACTCAAGTGAGTTTCCATCTTATAACAAAAGATGAAAATAAGTTCCTACTGGGATTCAAATTATGTCTTCCTGAATGTAATCCATTGATCCTTTGCCTGCCAGGTGAACACCCACTTAGTGTACCATTGAGCAGCAGGTAAGAGAGTTGCATTTCCTATGGTGCAAGGGTTATGGCACAACCTGCAAAACAGATGATTTAAGTTGTAGTCAAACCTAGACAAGCTTCAGGTGGGACTAATTTAATCGGCTACAACATACTACAAAACTAAGTTCAGTTATCTGGAAGTCTGCTAGTTAGCTGTGCTGAAACCCTTCACTACAGCAGTAATGACCTCTAACAATTTTTCTCACTCAGCAAAAATTATAGTGAGAAAGAAAAAATATGCAATACAGGGGATTAAACCCAGAGTTGTGTAGATCTGAAACACTAAACACTACACCAAGCTCTAAAAGCCCTGTCACTGATATCATCAATGAATCCATGCAGCTGAATCCCTTGCACTGAATGTAACCATAAACTTGACTAAATGCACAAAGGAGTATGCATGACCACAAAAGGTGCTGACAGCTATGTTGTTGGCACCTAAAAAGCAGAATAGCAGGACTACAGTGCTCTCTGAAGCAAATCAAACAAATTCTGGTCAGAGCCAATACAGATGGTAATGCATTAGCATAATAAAAGATGTGCAACAATGTATGGCTTAGTTGTAATTTACTTGCTGTATTATTGTGATATGAACATTTACTGGACAACAGGGAAAATGTTTATGGGGCATAGATTCAGCTACCCTCTGGGAACTACTTGAAATGAGGAGGTCAAGCAGCTGGTATGCAATATTGCTATTTAAACCCTCAAAGGGGGAAAATTAGTGCAGTGTTGATCACAGCACAGCTGTAATGCCGTGCTATAGAATGCATAGGAATCTGTACCACATAAACATAGATTTTGTCACCAGAAAAAGGACACCTTGGTCCACCCCATCTGCTCAATTTGTCCCTTCCTATTTTGTCTCTGTAGACTCTACCTGGTCTTCGTCAACAACTACTGCCTATTAATCAGTATTCCCATATGCCAGTCCTATGCACGTTTCAAGCATGCATGGGACAGGCATATGGGAATACTGTTAATAGGCAGGGCAACTCATCTCCAGTGACTACATTATTAATCAGTATTCCCCATGCCAATCCTATGCATGTTTCAAGTATGCATGGCATAGGCATGGGGAATACTGGTTAATAGGTGGGGGTGGTCACCAGGGACCAGATAGTGCCATGGAGACAGAACAGGCAGGGAATAGCTGGACAGACTGCATGGGCCAAGTGGTCCTTTTCTGCTGATAAACTCTATGTTTCAATGGTATAAATTCATATGCAATCCATAGCATGCTGACTGTTTCCTTTGGAGGGGTTTAAACAGCAGTGTTCATCTTTTACAGTTCTGGCTATACCCAGTGGATTGCTAGCAAGAAGTCTGGTTTCAGTGCTGGAAATAGAAATAATTCACTAAGGGACATTGGCTCTATGATAGAACATATCTGGTAGGGGTCTGGGGATATGTTTCTCTTCATTATATACAGCAGTACAGTATGTTGCATTTTGTCACTTTATTTAGTCAGTTCTATGCCTTTATAGTGTGACTTTTACATATAAGTGGTCCTTCCTCATTTTACTCCTGCAAATGAGCCAGATTTTCTACTTTACTCCAGGAATGGAAAAACAAAACCTTAGTATAAGTTAATGCCAAACAATTTGTTTGAAAGTTAAAATAGCAGCATTCTCTCTCCGAACAGCCAATGTTTTATGCAGCCTCAGTGTGCTTTATCAAGGCATGCCTTGATAAAGTATACTGAGGCTACACGAAACATCAGTTGTTGCTAGAGAGTGAGTGCTGCTGTTTTAACTTTCAAATAAATTATTTTGCATCAACCTACACTAAGGTTTTTTTTTTCACTTTGCGATAGAGATCAGTGTAGCCCTACTTTTCTGTTTTGTGTTTTGTCTTTATACACAGTGGCTCCAGTTGATCATCCCTGTAGCCCCCTCCTGATTCTCTTGCCTATTCTATTAGCTTTTTGTGAGGGCTAAAACCTGAGGTTCAATGGGGGGAAATAGCTCCTCCTACATCCCCTACTTAAACCCCAGGACTGCCACTGCTTAGCTTTGAGCATTTTAAAAATGGCTTGGTTCATTCTGCTGAGCGTTGGATGCATGTGATGCTTTTCTCCCTTTTGCCTTGCTGTCCCTCCATTTCATTCACTTGATTATATGTGTTTCAGAGCTCAGTGCTTATGTTATATACTGTAGCTAAATGATGTAGGTTGTGCTTGGATACAGAGGCCAGACCAGTAAGTAGGACAATGTTCACAAGGTAATAGTAGTTTGAATTGATCAGTGCTTAGGTACTTTGACATAGTCATGAGCAAGTCAGTGATTATAGTACATGTGGACTGGATAGTCTATGAAAAGTGCTTAGATGCTTGAACTGATGCGTAACTTGTTATAATCTGATATTTTGGCTTTTCTCTGTATCCCACTGCAAGAAGGATGCTTAGTCTTGTAGTATGAGACCCCCCTGGTGGGATAAGAGTGCCGGAGATGGAGGAGGTGTCAGGGAAGGATGGAGGGTGAGTGCGACTCACTCTAGGGTTTGCCTGCTGATTTATGTAGAGTGTGGGGGAGGAGCTCTTCCCCCCCCCATATAACCACAGGCATGTGCCTTTAAATTATATGTGGTTCAAAGCTCAGTGCTTATGTTACATACTGTAGCTGAATGATGAAGGTTGTGCTTGGATACAGAGGCCAGACCAGTAAGTAGGACAATGTTCACAAGGTAATAGTAGTTTGAATTGATCAGTGCTTAGGTACTTTGACATAGTCTTCAGCAAGTCAGTGATTATAGCAGTGGCGTCATGCCCATAGGGCCCAAGGGTGCATGTGCCCCCCCAATGTAATTGCCCAAACTAGTAAAAAACACATTTTATTTTATTTTCCAGAAAATCTCAAAGTCCAAAACAATATAGGGTTTTTATGAACTTGGTGGTGTTGAGGGCGTGGTGTGTGGATCTACTTACTGCTAGCGGGCTGGTGTGCAAAAAGTAATTGGTGGTCTGTGATGACTTTAGATGTTATTTTCACCAATCACTTCTCCAGTTTGTGCTCTTCTCTCCAGTCACACAGGGAAGCTGACACGCAGTGGCAAAGCTGCTTTTCAAGCGCCGTCTTCACTGTGCGCATGAGTAGGACAGAGTGAGGAGACGACCCGTGTGAGAGAAAGCTGTAACTAATGAGTTTAATTAAACATTCACCAGCAGCAGGCCACAGTATTGAGTGAGACTGGCAATGGTCGCAGCATGGATGGTTGTATATATTCCGCTGCACCGTCATCCTTTCCCAGGAGAGGAGTAGTGGCAATTACAGCAGCAAAGGGAGGTGGGTGAGTCTGAGCATCTTCATTCCTGGGGCTCAGTGGGCCTGGGTTGGTTTGTAAAAGTGCTCTGCTCTGTTCTCTGAGGATGTTGGGTGCAAGTAGGGGGACCGGGTGGAGTGGGTAAGATGTGTTATTCTTCAGTGCTGTGTCCATCTTGACTAGCCAGCGCTCACCCACAGCTGAGTAGTTCTGTGCTTGGTGGACTAAGGAGAGGCAGTGGCTTGGTTTCAGGCTGTGTGTGGTTCTGGCAGGAAAGCAATGAATGCTGCAGTGCTGGAACTCAGGGCAGCGGGGACTGACTGTTGGTCTGGACTGAGTGGATCATAAGTGCACACATTTTTCACTTCTGAAACCCCCCTCCCGCAAACAATGAAGAGTGAAAATCTGTGTAATACAATCACCTCATCTAAATAAATTCAGGTTATGCTGACCTGGTGTATTACAAATGCAGTTTTTTTTTCCACAGGTCTAGGCAGGTGCAAAATGTGTAATACACTCCATCAAGGAAATTAACTGTGTCCCCCTAACCACCCAGTGTTTTTCACAAGTTTAACCTGCCAGGATCTGGAAGATTAAGCTGCATTGCTTTTTCTGTACATAGCACTAGCATAACGTGAATGAATTCAGAAGAGGGGTGCACTCTGCTTGTGATACTTTAGGACCTGTAATCCATAAAAAACATAAGCATTCTTAGCCTACTAGTCTGTCATCCTTCAAAATGTGTTTGCTGTTATTCCACGAACTGACCTAATTTTCCCTTTTGGTTAGTTCCTGGTGCCACAATATTAAATGATAT
Organism: Neoceratodus forsteri; assembly: GCA_016271365.2. NCBI lineage: Eukaryota > Metazoa > Chordata > Ceratodontiformes > Ceratodontidae > Neoceratodus > Neoceratodus forsteri. The sequence continues at coordinate 106,742,844 of CM057450.1, read as the reverse complement.
GTTTATGACCAAGCCATTTTTGAACAGTTTGTGAAATGAGTGTTTATTTTGCTCTAAGGTGTGTGTGTGTGTGTGTGTGTGTGTGTGTGTGTTCATATTATTGATCAGTTGTACTAATTGCCTCTGAATTTTTCACTTCTCGTCTATAATAATAAAAATAATTTAGCAGTCATGTATGTGTATATATATATATATATATATGTGTGTGTGTGGTGACCTTCCCCCATACAAAGAATGCAGTGAAAATCTTTCTAATGCAGTCACCTCTTCTGCAGCTTTATTTTCACAGATCATCAAAAGAAAAGGCTGGCACTGAGGAACAACGGAGAGAGCTACAGTATTAAAATCAACATCAACGCAGGAAAACCAGACACTGACCCAGCTGCCATTTTCTCTGGTATGTTGGGTTCAGTAAAGGATCATGATGGCAGATGGAAGTTAAAAATGTTCTTTATTCCTGTTTAAATAAGACATCCAGAAACTTAGTCGTGAGATAGATAGTGAGCTTGTGGTTCTCCCACAGCACTGTTTTGCATATGAAAATGCATACTTTCTCAAGGTACTGTCTGCCCCCACCACCTGTACCTCATAGTCTTCTAAACATGCATACATTTCTAGGAGGCTGACCTGGAAGCAAAAAAATATTTAAAAAAAAGTGATTAATGTGACTGGTGCTATTAATAGTGCAAACATACAATATAAACATTAAAAACATCCAGTCTGTTAGCTCCAATAACCCCATAGTTCTGTATTGCATCTACTAATGTTCTAGTTTCAAAATATGCAATTTTCCACTGTGCAGAGAAAACTTAACATAAATCTCTACTTGTAAGCTAAGTGATATTACGCTTTGATTAATATATGACACCATCCAATGTATCTGTTTTGCAAGGTTTGACACTGTCATGGCAATAACATGCACACCTGCTTATAGTGGAGGTTATTTGAGCAACCAAAATAGATGTTTTATCATTTATTTTGTCTGTTTCCTCTTTTTATAGTACTAGTCACCTTAATCGATTTTCTTAAATAATTTTTCTGTTCCCGGGTCCGCCACATAATAATTTATACATGCTTTGAAGTGTAAAAATTAGGTAAAGATGCTGGGAGTGGATACCTTGAGAAAATTCACATTGGCATAGGCAAAATGTTGGCTTGTGAGCACCACACACTCATGTTCTGTCTCACTACTAAATTCCTGGATGGCTTATTTAAATTGAAATAAAGGACTTTGAAAACTTTTAACTGACTTCAGCAACCTTTATTGAAGAACCTTTACTGAATCCAGCATACCAGAGAAAGTGATGGAAGGGGTAAGCACCCATTTTTCCTGCTTCGAAAAAAGCTGAACACAGAGGACACATATTGATGGGACCAGCTCTATGATGATCTTGCTAGTTTAGGTTATGGTGAACCCCAAAATAGGAAAGCACTTATTCAATCTCTAGAGTGCATCTCTTATTTGTTTCTATTGTTTTCACCATGTTTGAATTAAAAAAACAAAAAAACAAGGTGCTGTGTCAGCATGTGTCTGAAAACAAACAAAAGAAAAAAAATGGTAATATTAAATGGATGCTGAAAATAGAATTAAAATCGATGTTTCGACCATAGGCCTTCAGGAATTTTCTAAAAGAAGATTAAAATAAATAACTCTGATTTTTTTCTCCTTATGTAACTCCTGATGAAGACCTGTGGTTGAAACTTCAGTTCTAACTCTCTTTTCTATTTTCATTGTGCATTTAATATTACCGTGTATGAGTGGCAGTGCCCAGCCTTTACTTGCGCAGTCCTGTTTTATGTTTTTGACTTGGTTAGACAGCACTGAGAGCACTGCATCCCATACTGGATCAGTACACTACAGAAACTACTTGTGAGGGTCCAGCACAGGGGCCACTGTGGACCCCTAACCACAACAGGCCATGTATCCATGTCAAGGGCAATATAGAAAGTTCAATAGTACACTGTTTACAATTTCTCTGTTAAAATGTTGATTGCTTAAGGCAGCTAAATGGTGCATGAACTGTATTAAAAGCCCTATGAGGAGAAATTGAAAGACCTCTATATGTGCTCTGGACTTTATTTACCCCTGTGTTGTGTTTATAGGTCTCTGTCATCTCTTTCTCTCTCACCCCTCTTTCTTCCAGTATGACACCCTGGAAGAAAGAGGGGGATATGACAGAGATCTATCAATACCTCACAGGGGTAAATAAGGTTCAGAGTAGAGTATTTTTTGGGAAAAGATGCATGAGAACAAGGGGACAGGCAGTGAGGTGGGAAAAGGGTAAATTCAGGAGAGATGCGAGAAAGTACTTTTTCACTGAAATAGTGGTGGATGCCTGGAAAAGTCTTCCAGTGGGTGGTGGGGGCAAAAGCAGTGGTGGATCTAAGCAACCATGGAAGAAGCAGAAGGGTATCTTAGAGGGAAGCAAGAGATGGAGAGGGGCCAGAGATCAAGTGGGGTCTGATATGCAGTGACAGGACTGCCAGGAGTTCTGCAAAGTTTGGACGTAAGCTGTTCACTGTTTTTGTTAGCATTTTGTTCTGCACTGCAGTCTGCAAACTGTCATTGTGAGAAATGTTGTATGCTATGTTTGAGACTGTGTCCTTTGCCTTATGTGTAACAAAATTTATCATTGCTCTATCATTGTGATGGCATTTAGCATGTCGTGGAACAGCTTCCTGGCCTGCTAAAAATCACTAAAATGTACCATTTTTTTTTTACTTCAATTTTTCAAAATTTTCCTGGGGGGGCATGCCCCTGGACCCCCTAGAAAGGTCTGGATTTTGTGCCCCTCCAAAATTTCTGGTTGCATGACATCCCTGGATTATAGTACATGTGGACTGGATAGTCTATGCAAGGTGTTTAGATGCTTGAACTGATGAGTAACTTGTTATGATTTGATATTTTGGCTTTTCTCTGTATTCCCCCACAAGAAGGATGCTTAGTCTTGTAGTATGAGACCCCCCAAAAATAATAAGTATCAAACGATTATGGAACGATTATCTCCTCCAGCTCCGGAGAGTGTGACCAGTAGCACACAGGAGAGGAAACCCCACCTTGGAGGAAGCCTCTGAGGACCCATGGCTACTGACCTTCCAATCCTTCTGGACATAATAAAGGAGAGTAATCCTAAGTAACAATTTTAATTTAATCGGCTAGTCCAAAATCCAAAGTTGTAGATCCTGATCCAGTGAAAAGGAAAACTGAAGAAAGTACTGAAAAAGTGTTGGGTGAACATAGCAGCATCCTTCTAGCAAACTCCTATTCAGAGAATCCATGTCCAGGGCTGAATGATAATAGATTGGAATCCATGGTCGATAATAATTCAAAGCATCGAAGTTGCACTGGTGAAGCATGCCAGCAGGTGATGACATCTTCTCCGAGGAGAACCAGTAACCAAAAGGCTAAGTGTCCATGTCCAGAATAGGAGGACAGTTGATTCATGTTCTGCTTGGCAAGCTTTGCAAGTGAAGGCCTTGGTGATGAAGCACAGGAACTGGCACATGCTGATTGATCTGGAGAGGGCAGAGCAGTAGGAACCTCTGATCTGGAGTGGGGAAGCAGGTAAGTGAATAGGTATAGATCTTAGTGCTAATAGGTAGACATAAGTTAGATGCACTTCCATATTCTGAGGGGCGAAGTAGGTTGTAGAATAGGTGAGTCAGTCCTGATGAACCTCTAGGCCCTGTAAGGACAAAGCAGGTACTATGAGCAAGTAGTGTAAATAAGTGGACCTGTACGTAGGTCAGTAGTAGTGGTAGTAATTAAATCTCTATGATGCAGCTGTAGTAGCAGAGGAGTAGTATAGCATAGATTATGTACGGTATACAACGAGGAGCATGAGGAATGGTAATAGCACAGGAATCAAAGCTTTGTCTGGTGACCCGAATAGTTGCATAGTGATATATATCCACAAATTGAAAGCCAGAATGGTACACTAGCTAGAAGTGACTTAGTGAGAATAGTCTGATGAGCCAAATAGTCAAGCTTATGGGTCATAAATGGTGACAACTGAAGAGGCTGAGTCAAATGAAGTAGTGTTGTCACAAGTTCCAAGAAGCCTCAGAGCACAAATCATGAGATTGAAAGTCTTCTGGATAAGCTCAACTAAGTGTCCTGGTAGGAGCATAGTAGTAGTAATTCATGTGACTGAAGCGGGAAGGCAGAAGCATCCAAAGAATAGATGATGAATGGTTAAACAAATTCGGATGTGAGTCCATAGTAAAAAGAGCTCCTAAGGCTGGCAGACATGACAGCAAGTAGGTGTATAGTAGAATATGTGAACCTCCAGGCCCTGAGCTGGGCGAGGCAGGTGTAGAGTAGAAGGAGTTAAACCCCCAGGCCCGATGCGTGAGGCAAGTTATAGAAGCAGGTGAATATGGTGTAGTAACGTAAGTTCAAGGGATCTCTGAGCCCATAGGGGCACAGGCCTTTTGAAGTGCAATGTGGTGAACCTCCGGCCCTACTGGGTGAGGCAGGCTGTAGCAGCGGTAAATACAGCAATGGTAATGTCAAACTGCATGCAATGCAGAAAGAGTAGTAAAGTAGTAAGGAATAGATTGTGAACAGTACTGTAAATGGTAGCAGAATCCTGAGCCAATTCCGTGCAGCATAGAAATATTCTTAAGGTATACTTATGAGAGCAGTAGAAGGGTGCTGTAGACTGACATTTCCTGATGATCGAGCATGGTAAAGAATGCAATGAAGACCTGTGTGGATGAGTTGGCAACTCGACCAGAGGTAATAAGCATCCTAAAATTGTGGTAGATTTATAACTTAAGCTTAAGCTATGATAAGGAAGGCATCATGTAGTAGTTATATATCTAAGGTTTAAGATATGATATGGAAAGCAGTATGGAGTAGAGCTCAGCTGGGAGTTCTGATGGATATAGCAGAAGTAACTCTAAAAGAGTTGAAGCAGCACAGCAAAAAGTATCCAAGAGAATTGAGGTGAATATCCTGAGATGTAAACCAGAAGTAAATCCAGTGGAAGGAAGAAACTTATCCTTGACAAGTGGAAGTACGCGTGAGCAAGCAAGGTGAAGGCTGCAAGGTCAAGGATCCGAGTAGTATGATTGAAGGCAAGGAATAACTGGCGGTGCATCTGATCCTGAGAATTAAGTGAATGGAGAGTGGCAGCTAAGCCCCATGAAGGCTTGCATGCACAGTCGGACCCAAGCGGTCGACTGGTAAGTAGTTAGATAGTGGCAGCCAGGTCCACGAGGGCTAGCAGACACAGCTGGACCACATGTAGACCAGTCAGAAGCAAAGTAGGAGCAGTAATGCGATGAAGTGAATCAGAATGGTAAGCATCCAGGGATATAGAAGTAATTCCAAGACATGGTCTGGTAGGTAATCCACACTGGAGCACAGATGGTCCTGGATAGATGGAGAGGAGGGAACAAGCTAAGTAAGCATCCAGAGTTCAATGGCAAGGTGTAGAAGCAATGATATGGCATAAGCTGAAGTGCATGGCAAAGTCCGTCGAAGGAAGAAGTAGAGTGCAGCGGCCAGCCGTCCTAAGGCTAGCAGGATGGCAAACCTACACGTAGGTAGGAAAGAGCAGTATGATGACAGGCTAAGCTTCCTTGTGGCAGGCAGAAATGACTGAACCTCACATAGGGCAGTTGGTAGGGAAGTGAGGAGTCAAGCTAGGCCCCACATAGGCTAGCAAGACCGAAAGTACTGCCAAGAAGAGCCGCTGGAGCACAGTAGGTGCCTGGACAAGTGTGCAGGGCAATGAGCCCTGGATGCATGCAGAAGGGTAACTTTAAGTAGACAATAGCCCATATAAACCTTAGGTGGCTCAGGGATACTTGCAATAGAAATAATAGGAGCGGTTACATGATAGAAAGGCATATGGCAGAAGTGTACTCAGTCCGTTGTAGTGAAGCTGGAGTAAGTGAACATGTAGGAATGCAGTCCAGGTGCAGCTGCTTAGGGTTAGAATTGCCATAAATAAATGGATAGAAAGCGTCTTGATCTCCTAGAGAAGAAACCAGGTTAAAGCCACATACAGTTCTTTAGATGTGCTGCCCAGGAGTATGAATGATACAGAGCAAGACGCATGGCCGAGCAAGGTCGAGCAGAGCAGCAAGTGGAATGAGGCAGATGCACAGTATTTAGGCGTAAAATAGAATAAATATATGCTGTGTGGTCCTTCAGTAGAGTAATCCAGCTGTTGGAAGAAATGGTAGCGTAATAGACAAAGTAGCAAATGGTTTAGGCAGGTCTGCTGGTGCCAAGGCAATGCCGGTAGTTGCGGCAGCAGCGGGATGTCAGGAACCCTGTAGGCGGCAGGGACTGGAAGAAGCCTCAAGCCGTAAGCAGGAGAAGGAGAGTGGAGCAGCGACAAACTCTGCATGGAGCTGGGGCTGCTCAAGGGGGAAAACAGAGAGAACACAAGGCAAGTGCTCAGGAGAAGCAAGTGATAGGGCAGGAAAAGAACGCAGCACTCAAGTAGCAAGCTACAGACCCCCCCAAAAAAAATGATAAAGTAAACGGACGAAACAGAAACACCGGGAATGGGACAAGAAAGGAGACAGGGGGGAAACAATCAAATGAAAGCCAGGACAAACCAGGGGGGGGTGAACAGACAAAAAAGAGAGCAGCCACGGACCAGCAACGGCACAACAGCAAGTGCGACTCGCTCTAAGCAGAGTTGTGGTTTGCCTGCTGATTTATGTAGTGTGTGGAGGAGGAGCTCCTCCCTCATATAACCACAGGCATGCGCCTTTCAATTCTGTTAGCTTCTGCTTTGGTCTCTGCTCCCTAGCTTTTCCCTCTTCACTTCCCCTCTTCTCCTGCCATCACTGCTGTTGTCCACCCGGCACCCCCCCCTTTGCCTTCCCCACTCCTTCCCTTCCTGCTTGCTGTTATCTTCCCATTTTCTTCCTGCCACTTGGCAGCTTTCTCTGTCTCCTCCTTGTTCCCCCTTCCCTCCCTGCCATTCCTCATACCTTGCTCATTCTGGGTTTCCTTCTGGGGTTTCCCTTCTCATCAATGCCAAGTGTTTTTTTTTTCTGTCTCTGCCCTGCCTGCTTCTCCCTCATTTGTTTCTGTCTCCTCTTCCTTCCCAGCCACATGCCCAGCTGCACTCCAGTCCTTGTTGAATGGAGGCCTTCTTGTTCCAGCTATTGATTTTTTCTGCCTGCTCTGGTGCCTGTGCCCTTTTCCTCAGCATTTCCTGTGGGCACATGGAACCTTCCGTGAGCTCCCACTCAATTGCCACCACTCCTTACCTCCGCTGCATTGCATGCGCAGCCCCAGTCGCCTCCTCATGGACCATACGGGACCAGGACATCTCCACATACAGGGATGGCTCAATTTTCACTCCCACATACTCCTTCCAATTTTACCCTATAATATGCCTGCTGGTGCCACTGCTCATTTGTTTCTCTGCTATTTCCCTATACTGACTATGGCTCAGTCCTAGTTCCTGGATCTCGCAGTGGGTAAGTGGCTGCCATGTGGACTGGCACTTGCTGCCATTTTCTAACTTATATGATACTGACTTATCCTGCTGTGGATCCCACTCCTAGCATAAATGGTGTATCAAGCAACTTCTCTGACACTTCCCTTGTTAAGGTGGATACTGATGTCCAAGAAGGTGAGCTATGTCTGGATTGGGTTCTGGTTCCAACTACTGCCAGTTCAGCAAAACTTGGAATAGACACTCATTCTTTTCCTGTAGGAGTCTCTCATATGAATTATTGCTAGTGGGCTTCAGTGTGCAGCAGGAGTAGGGCAGTAACACATGTTCATTGCCTAGCTGGAACTCCTATACTTGCTGTTGCAAACACTATTGAGTGGCCCGTACAAAATCTGCTTGAAATCCCCCTGGTCGTCATCCCCACTGGTGACAATGATGCAGGACTGTGACTCTATGAAGATACCCATGTTTTCTACACAATGTGCACATTAAACTATTAAAGGCTGCCAGCCCATTTCCTTCTGCTGCAGCTCCCTCGCCACAGCTCATCTCCGGCTTCAGTCATTCTTCAGTCCCCTCCATTGGGAGTCCATCATCAATTCGCAGCTCCCTCCTGCTTCCAACTTTGTGAATCCTCCTGCCCTCTGCCTTGAGACTCAACTTTACTCTGCTCAGACACATTTATTTGACCTCCCTGGACTTGGCTCCATGGCTCCTTTGGATTGTTTGGTCGCATCCCAACTGCTGAAGTATTTTGAAGATGTACACCGGTGTTTGTGCTCACCTGTGTACTGCTATCCGTGCATTGTCCCAGCTTAGCCCACACTAAGGTCTAGCTTCCAGCAAGCCCATTTCAGCTTCCTTCCCATGGCAGACCTATGTGAGGGTCTTGCCATTTTACGATTGACTCTAGTGCAGGACTGGACTCCTGACTCAAGTATTCCAGATTCTTTCCCAAGGCAGACCTATGTGGGGGTCTCGCCAACTATGCTTGGCTTGCATGGGGGCCCACCTTCCTGGCATGAACTTTTCTGATTCTTTCCTAGGGCAGACCTATGTGAGGGTCCTGCCATCTCCAATTCGGCTCATGTGGGGCCTTGATTTGAGGCATGGCCACCCCACATGCTCACTTTTCCATGGCTTGCCACCATCTTTGGGCAAGGGACCTGTCGTGCATTGCTACTGTACTGTACCTGCATGTCTCTGCTTCACAGAGCTCAGGTGAATGGTCTCACTGCATTTCTTTGGGGTTCTTCCACACTGTGCATCACTGCTGACTCACTTCACATGGGCTTGGTCATTCCATGCTACCCACTTGGACTTCCATGCGCCTGCACGGGGGCTGGCATGCCACCTGATGATGGGCATGGAGTTCCGTCCCTCACTGCCTCCTTCAGGGCTTCATGCAGGTCCATTGCTATCTGGGAGTCCCTCAGGTTTATGCGGAGGTCATTTTGCCCACACATCCTTGTTTTCCCTGCATGGGGTTCCTATTCCACTGCATTGTAACACCCCACTTTCTGGATTTCGCAGTTTTGCTGCACATCTCATCAGATTTCATTTGGGGATGCTCCTGTTTATTCCTGTCATGCCCTGCCATGGCAACTACACCATCCTGTGACACTTCATCTGGCTCTGAGATTGATTTATATGGCTCTCCTGTGCCTCTATCTGCTTCCTGTCCTTTTCCTTTGGCGGTCCTGGCTTTCTGGTATGCATTTCTACCTTGTCCTACATGGGGGTCTTGGTCAACACTATTTTGTTCTTCTGTGGGGGACCTTCCTTGCAGATCTATATGGAGGTCTTTTCACATCTTCCATAGCCTGCCACCATCCTTGGGCAAAAAACCTGTCGTGCATTACCAGTGCACTGTACCTGCATGCCTCTGCCTCACGGAACCCAAATGAATGGTCTCATTCCATTTCCCCAGGGTCCCTCCACACTGTGCATCACTGCCGACTCACCTCGCACAAGCATAATAATTTCATGCCACCCACCCAGACCTCCATACACCTGCACAGGGGCTGGCATGCCACCCGATGACAAGCATGGAGGTCCGTCCCTCGCCGCCTCCCCCAGGGCCTCATGCGGGTCCATTGCTATCTGGGAATCCCCCAGGTCTACGCAGAGGTCATTCTGCCCACATGTCCTTGCCTTGCCTGCATGGGGTTCCCACTCCACTGCCCCATGACACCCCACTCCCTGGACCCCACACAGTTTTGCTGCATATCCCATCAGACCCCATCTGAAGATGCCCCCGTCCATTCCTGTCATGCCCCGCCATGACAACCACACCATCCTGTGACACCCCATATGACTCTGAGGTTGATCCATATGGCTCCCCTGTGCTTCCATCTGCCCCCCATCCTCCTTCCCAGCAGTTCTGGCCTCCTGGCATGCATCCCCACCCTGACCCACATGGGGGTCCTGGCCAACACCATCCTGTTCCTCTGTGAAAGACCCTTCTTGCAGATCTATATGGAGGTCTTCTCGCATGTGTCCATACCTTGACCTACGTGGAGGTCTTGGTTGATGCCATCTCGGTCCTCCATGTAGGACCTTCCTCACAGACCTACATGGGGGTCTTCATGCACATTCATACCGCCCAACAGTCTCCATCCCTAGCTGTGCCTCTGGGGTACCCAGTGAAGATGCGCTTCCCTGGCCACTGGGGCTGGGAGTCTCTGTCTCCGTCTTTGTTTTCTACTCATTCTGCTTCATTCTACTCCTCAAGCAGTCTCCATCTCTAGCGATGCACATACAGCATAGGGTGGCACCAGTGATCCTACCCACTAGCATTGGGAGTCAGTTCCTTGTATTCATTACCCCCATCACTCCATCATCTGCCTGCTTTGAAACCTATAGGTGCTGACCCCTCCTTTGACATCACCTTGGAGTCCTCAATGTCAGACTGGCTCTCGATTCCTCATTACCTTCAACTGCCTCCTGGACTTTCTCCTTCTGTATTCCTTTTGGGACCTTCAAGTGCATCACCATCTAGTGCTCAACCATCCTTGACTTTGTTACATCCTTGTGTCAAGTTTTCCATTCTTGAATACCTCAGTAGAACTACTGGACATCGTTTACCATCTTACTTCCTTCCTTCATCTGGTCATCCATCTGAATCAGACTCTGCTTCATCTTCCAGAATCCTCCATCCTTTGGAACTGAACTTCCTGCTCATCAACAAAATTCAGAGGATGTAACTCGTCAACCAGCGAGACTAAAAGGATAAGATTCTTGGACATAACCAGAACCAAACCTCAGTCCAGATTTTTAGGATTATCTCCCATAGTTTGTCCAGAGGATGGGAAGGTCAGTAGCCATGGGTCCTCAGAGGTTCTCCCAGAGGGGTTATCTCCTCTCTGCATGCTACTGGTCACACTTTCTGGAGTTGGATTAGGCTACTGAATCATTAACAAACTTTTTTGGCATCTATTCCTACACCTACCCACCATTCCTACCGAGGGTAGGAATAGAGAAAAGTCAGATTCCAAGTTCATAACCTCGAGTTCATAACCTTAAGTCCATAACATTTAAGTTCATAAATATATGCAAGCACTACACTATAACCACACATTAAAACATGGTTTATAGGGACCAGTACGCAACTGGATGGTTCATCCTTTGGTTGAGATATAACTGTGAGAATCTGCCACCCTGTGGATCATGCTAAGTCTTGCTGTGCAATGAACTTCTTTATAAATCCCGTTTTTCAATACATTCTAAAGAGGTCCTCTGGTACTTGCCACAGAAGAACTGGGTTTTAAGGAAACAGTGCAACATAATTGTGCAAAAATTGTGACCCTATATTTTCTCACTATAAAGGACTCCAGGCATCTTCCAGTTTTATTTAGTGGGGAAATGTTCTAGTTGTATCAAAATGTGAGTATTTTATAAAAGTTTTAAGTGAGTTGTTTTCTCAAGCCATGATAATGGCCTCTACATGTGGTTTAGAAATAGCACTGTAGCCTTGTCAAGGGTTAGGATCGAGGAAATAAAAAAAAAAACTTGTGGTGCATAGCATAGGCGGTACCTAGAAAAGTAGATTTGACAGGTATGTTAATACAGTATTTTTATTAATTGTAGATGAAAACTAGCTTTTTGGAAAAACATGTTTAAATCATTGCCTCCACAGGCTCACTCTGAGATTACACCACTTGCCTCCTGAATCTCCTGTATACTTTTAACAGTGAATCCTGGTCCTTTCTAAGCAAAATCAAGCCATAGTCAGCATGTCGCAAACAAATGCTAATAGCTCAATAACTGTACATGCTAGACACAAAGTATGAGTGGCAGAGTTATTCCGCACAAAATTGCCTTTTCAATGGTGGCATGCATGTAATAATAAGTAATTTTGTTTTCTTTCTATGCTGGTCGAAAGAGCAAACTAAATATTTTTTTCACTAAAAAAGGGCAACATAAGCCATTTTTTGTTGGAAAATATGAAAAATATCAACACCAAATTAAGCAAATAGACATTAGATGGTGTTTTAATATTATGTTTGTTAAAAAAAATATCTTTTTACTATAAAATGTAATTTTCCCCCATTTCAGTCAAGGTGCTTTGATGAGATTTGAGGGCTAAATCTCAACCACACACACCATATCATAAACAAATGTGTATAACTCCAAGGGTATACATGATACACACAAAGTATCAGCATGAAATTTGATGAGCACAAAAATGCCTTTCCAATGGTGCTATGCAACCAGTTGTAATCAATACGGTTTTTATTTTATACCTGCTGAAGTGCCAAAAAAGGGAATTTTATTCAAGCTGCTTAGGTGAATCTAGATGGAAAATATGTCAGCCAAACACACCATACCATAAACAAATGCAAATAACTCCTAAAGTATACATGATATACACAAAATATCAGTGACAAAGTTGTTCAGCATAAAATTATCTTTCCAACAGTGCTATGCAGTCAAATATATGTTATATTCTGTTACACTATATATTAAAATTTATAAGTGACTTCTCCAGACATTGCAAGAGCACACTGGGAGTCAGTAGCCGACTTCTGCAGACGTCCTCAGGACACACCAGTGTTTTTTTACTGATGACTACAGGCGTCTGCTAGGAGACAATGAGTTAATTGTACTGCTGCTTTATTCCTGGTGCCCTGGCTGATGTTATACTGAGAAACTTCATTTCCCAATTCCTTCTCTCCAGTATGGGCTACAGATCCTGTTCGACACTAACATCAAGTCTGAAATCCAAAGATAAAAGACGTTAACCAAGCCTTGGACCTTTTCATCAGGCACTTCACTGCGGCCTGCAATATCTTTGCACCTCTCAAAAAGATGAAGGTCAGGGGAAGAGCTAACTCTTGGATAACCCCCAAACTAATCACTTTACTCAAACAAAGGGACCATCTCTGGCACTGTGCCGGAGCAACTTCCACACCTGGGGATATTCATAAATATAAAACTGCCAGAAATGAGTGCACACGGGCAATTCAGAGTGCCAAAAGCAAATATTTCAAGGAGGCTCTCTCCAACTCCTGGGTGATGGGAAAAAATTCTGGAGTAACTTAAAAGACCTTACAGGCAAGGATCCAAAGTCACCACCCACCAGGCTCAATGTAAATGGAACACCAACATCTGACCTTTATACAATCACCAATACCTTCAACAATGCGTTCTCCAAGTTGGATAGTGTCCTCTTATCTGATTTCTTCGATGCCCACTATGGTAGTAATCCCCCTGACACTGCTTCTCTCCTACACCCTGCCCCATGATTCTATTTCAAGGAGATCCCGGTGTACTTAGCCAGAACCTATAATCAGAAGGCCATCCACAATGCAGGCTACAGTGGTGACTCCCTTGACCTGAAGGTGTTAGCGCTAGTCCTTGAAGAAGTCCTTGTACCTCTGACAATGATCTTCAACCTATCACTAAGAATGTCTCAGTTCCCATCTTGCTGGAAGCAGGCAACCAACACACCGGTACACAAAAGTGAAGACAAGCCACTACACTTCAACTACAGACCTATCTCCATCCTCCCTTCCCCCCCTTTGTCTAAGGCCCTGGAACACATTGTCTCAGACCAGCTAGTCGAGTACCAGGAAAAATATAACATGCAATGTCCTGTGCAACATGGCTTTTGAAAAGGCCACAACACCTCCACTGCACTATTAGAATTCACAGAATTCATCCATACCATTCTTGACCAAGGAAATTGCGTGGGGGCAGCATTCATCGACCTTACAAAAGCCTTTGATACTGTCAACCTCCCACTCCTACTCAAGCAACTTTCAAGTGTTGGGTTCTCCAAAGAAGCATTGCTCTGGTTTTCAAGTTAACTTGGGGAGAGGGTTCAGTGGGTTAGGATTGCCGTTGTCACCTCGGGAGATAAACCCATCCTTTCGGGGGTCCCACAGGGGTCCATCTTGGGACCACTATTCTTCGGTCTCTTTCTGAATGACATCCCTGTGTCTGCCAACAGAAGTTACTACTCTATGCTGACAATGCAGTGTTGTTCACCAGACACCAAGACGTAGTGTTCCTTCAGAAACAACTACAGCTTGACTTTATACACATCGAAAAATGGTTCAAGACACACAAACTGGTCCTGAACTACAGCAAAACAAAGGTGATGTCTTTCTACAATGCCAGGAGCAAGTACAAATCCCATGACCTCACCATCAAAAACCAAACAGGGACCATACTTGAACATGTTCCTGAATTTAAATACCTAGGCGTTACACTGGACAGTTCCCTCTCCTACTATCGGCACATTGATTCTGTCGCCAAAGCCGCCAATACCCGTATAGGCCTGCTCTACAGGCACAAACATTGCATGAATCCGGATACACTCCGGTAGACTATTAACAGCTCTGTCACCTCCATCATTGCTTATGGGCTAGCAATCTTCATTCAAAGTTTATTAAAATTTTCAATGTACAGAAGGCAACACATCACAAATGACACAGAATAAATACAATTATAACCTGGATATACCACGTGTCTTCTCCCCCTCGCCCTTTCCCCCATCCCCCCCAGGCATAAAGCAAAACCTAAACAGAGAAAGTATAAGGTGTATCTTCACCCCCTTACCCCCAACCTCCCCTCCCCAATGGGCTAGCAATCTATGGCTCCACCTCTGCCACTGCCATCTGCAGAATTACGGTTGCACTCAACAAAGCATGCAGGCTTCTAACAGGGGCTGACCGACTCACACCCACTTGTGATCCGTACGTTTGGGCAGAATGGCTTCCTCTCATCAGCTGGCTCTAGTATCAAACCTGCCTCTTAGCCAAAAAAATCCTTCTTGGGATCATGCCCTCAGGGGTTGAAAGGCTCCTCATAGACCACTACAGCACCCAGCAAACTAGAAATTCACAACAACAAACCTTCCTTGCCCCCAGATGCCGGACTACTATGGGACAGAGCACTTTTGCTCACAGAGCTCCACAATGCCATTTAAAAGCCAACTCTGACTTCCTCTCAGCTCTACTAGTCATTGTGACTGCTTCACCTAATCTGGGGCACCACGCTCACTGTCCTCTGCCTTGACAGGTCTGCTACCCCTCTTGCCATGCCCTCCCTCTCCTGCCTCCCCCACACCCCCCCCCTCACTCTCCTTCCTCACTCCCCTCCCTGGCACTTACTGACAATTATCCTGCCCCTTCCTTCCCTTGGAGTACTCTTACCATTCACCCTTACCCTCGACAATGGCCTTCCTGCCTGCGAACCCCGCCCTTCCTATCCACACACCAACAGCCCTTATTTTTAAGTTTATTTCTAAGTTTATCTCTAAGTTTTCCCTTACACATTTTGAGGTACTGTAATTAACTATGCCTCAGCCTCTTGTTCTTTTTTTTCTTCTTTTTTTTTTTACTATATAATTACATATAATCATGTCGACATTTGTATGTATGTTTACCTACCATTTCCTCGACGTGGAACCTTTGTAAATGAGCAGTTCCTACTGAAAGGTATTTGTAATTCTAGATTTTAATTAAAAAAAAAGGGCTCCAACACTAGAGCAGCAATCTCTTACATTTGTGAATGTTATGTCTACACTAACATCCCACTCATGTTACAACAAATAACTTTTCTACTTTACTCTGCCACAGACTATATAGAAAAGAGCATTCAATTCGTCTAAAGAAGTGGTCCCACATTGCACCTGAAAAAATTATCCTACTGGGGAGGAGAGAGATGAACACCATCAGCCTCAAGGTAATAAGCTCCATATAATCCACCCCTCTTCTTTGCTGAAAATGTTGTTAGTTGGCACTGTTGCAATCACTGATCTGCTGCAGGGATACTTACCTTCTCTTCAGGCCTGCCATGACTTTTAATCAATTGTCCCCACATCACAGTCACTGCACCTGTGGACCAAGGCTCACTGGACCCCATTCAGTGAATGAACTAAACAGACACAAGGCTGGTTTGTAGCAGAAATCTTTATTTAGTTAGAGAGAGCTATAGCATGCCATGAAGCATTGCTTTGAACTAGGGAGTCCTCAGTGCCCTTGGCATCTGAAAGGCACTACTAAACAGGGGGAATTATTTACAGTATATGGTAGAATGTTGTTCTGCATGGAAATCCATACCTAGAATATGGCTGTTGTGCTGCAGTAGTGACATCAATATGTTGCTGTATTGCAGTAGTTGTGTCACTACTGCAACACAACTCAGAATGCTGCCACGCAGCTGCTTTCCTCCAGCCAATGAAGTGGTAAGCTCTTTTTTTTTAACTTGAACTTACAGTAACAGCAACAGCTGCAGTAGCTAGATGAATATTGAATCAGTAAACTGAGCCTGCTGCCAACTCTCATGCGCCTCCCCCCAAATGCCAGTTCATTGAAAGGAAGCGAAGTGTCCAAAATGAGCATGGATGGCCATACACGCTAAAAGGTAATGTATAGATAGTCATACACAGAAAAGCCTGTGTCTTCATCTCGAGTTTTCTATGGCAACCAGAGAACATCTCAAGCTTCGCTCTTGAGGTTCCTAGTCGTCACAGAAACCTCTTGATGCAGATATAAGCTTGCTGTGTATGGCTGCCCATTCATTGTCCTCTATGTTACAGCACTGTTCTAAGTGTTTCAAGGGCAGCAGTTTATGATTAAGCCCCATGTTCAAATGTACTCCACATCGCCCCCATGACAGAGAGGGTGAGTATCACAGTAGAAGAATTACAGAGTGGATGATAATACATCAGAAATATTTCTGTAAGCAAAAAATTGAACAGGAACAAAATGTATTTAACTGCTTTGGGTGGTGGTGGTCTTTAATGGTGGCTACCCAGAGTAAAATCAAAGAAGGGGACACCATAAAGAGCCGAAAATTGACCAGAGTGACAAGTGTCACAACTTGGAAGAGGAATGGGAAAGAAAATGAAATAGGTAGCAGCTCAAGATTACCCATTCCCTGTATTAAAACAGGTAAACTATAAGTACAATATGAGAAACAGGAAATGTTGCATGGCAGATATACAACAGAACATACCTGTAGAGAAAAACGCGTCAGTGCAGCATATACTGTAGCTATCTGAAATTTCACCATTGAGACCAGTACATTATGTAGGCATGAGTACCAGGGCTGTGTATGGGGCATGTTGTTTAATATTTTTGTATTTGTGTAACCCCTAGATGGCGCTATCCCAGGGGCTACTACCTCTGCCTGATTTGCCACTAACAGGTTGAGGGGCCTGGATCCAATGGCGGGTGCCTCCACCCAGAGGTCAGGGTTTGCAATAGTTAAACTAACTTGGTCACAGCCCTCTGGGACACTGCAACCCCCCTTTCTTCCCACTAGTGGCCCACACAATATATCAGAATTACCTCCACAGTATACACTTACCCCCAGGACTGGTTCCGGCACTGGGACCTCCTGTGAAATAAGATACAGTGCAACAATCACAGTACAGTACTTTAACATAGACAAATACCTCAGGCAGTATAACTTTGCTGAAACAAGCAGCTCTGATTTATTTAGGGGGATATAACAAGGACAGGGGGAAATCAGGTTAATTAGCTTATCACTTTACTCATCTACCTATGGCTCTGTGCACAGGCCTATCCCTACCAGTTACTGTCCCTGGGTACCCAAGCCCTAGTGGCTAGTCCAAACTGTGGCAGCTGGTAGGCCCTTTCCCACAGAGAAAAGAAAAATTAGTTTAAACAGTCAGCAGTACAGTGATTCCATTTGGATTTAATGTGGCAATTCAACAGGAGCGCACTTGAATTCAGTACTCATGACCTCCAAACAAGATAGGGTCCTTCAACGTCAGCAGGGCTACTCTTGAGCTCCAAGAGACTCCTCACATTTATATGGTAAACAGTCACAGGCAAAAGTCACTTAATGGCAGCAGGATTCACTTGAGGTACACAAGCCTCCTCCACATTTATATGGTAAAAAAGAAAGTACTATACCAGGCAGGCTGCTTCTCTATCCCGATCGCAATTACTGCACAATACCCGGGAGAACACACAGCAGATTCAGTTCCTGACAGACCGAGTGCAACTCAGCAATTTCTCCAGTCTTCTACAGGGTGAGCCTGGTTTCTACTCTTCAGATATCCTTTGATTCTCTTCACAGAATGGATTCAGTCCTAACAAGCAGTTACACAAGCTGCAGACCAGAACTCTGGGCCTTACACATGTTTCCGACTAAAACTGCACACTGAAAAAGCACAGGGCTCCTTCCTCTTCACTACAGAGCTCAACTGAAACTCCAACAGACAAAACTGGGCACTTCCTTTGAGTTCCTCCCAGTTCTTGACTGGATTGGCTGTCACTCACAATAGACTGCTGCTGTTGGTCCAAAAGGCGCGAAGTCTAAACTACATCTCCCAGAGTCACTGCCCATACAATCCTCTTGTGGCTGGCTCAGATTATGAGTCCAAGTTCTGATTCGTCCAAGGCACCATTTTAGAGCTAGCTTACCCCACACTGATTGGTCCAGTTCAGCAGTTCAAAACCAGAATGGGGAACTAGGCAGACACAGTTCTGACTGCAAAGAAAGCAGGTTAGACAAACTGTCATTTCATTATTACTCTAAATGATTTCTGGCAAACAGTTACATCTTTCAGATAGGTTCCTTTGCACTCTAGTGACTGCAAAAATGGAGTGAATTGGCACAGCTCGAGTGGTACTCAAACAGAGAAGCACACAGTCCCCCCCATACAAACTAATTATGTCTGCAAGCAGACAGCTCTTAAAGAGACAGTGCCAGAGGCTCTAAAAACACTCAATGATAAATGGCTTAAACACCAAACACCATTCAGGCTTGGAGCATTCAAGCAAGCTCCTGGAAGTCTTTTGGGAACCCCCATTTGCAGGGGGGTTACACCCTTCCTGGCCTGGGAAAGCTTGATGTCCGCGTCAAGCAAGTACCCCCATAAGTTTTAACTGCAACCATATACATTTGCATTAGGCTCACACATGTAATCATCAGTCAATATATCATTTTACCAAGAACACATTTCTGAAACATTGCAGTACGTCACTCTTTACACAGTATTACACACATTGTACCATAACTCAAGTTATTACCTCTACATGAAACCTGAAGAGGGCCCTTCCCTATCAGTTACCTTGGGGTGGATGGGGCAAGGGCACCATACTAGAGGGCAACACAAGTAACTTGGAGTTAGCACTGACGCTCAGTTTGGGCAATGAGCTCGGGACACATACACTCCTTTATGGACAACATTGAGAGGCAAGTCCACAGGCCTCCCAAGTGAATCATAACTGAGGTGCACCACAGGCTTTACAGCTCGACCAGTCTTTCTAGGGGAACTGTTACAGTCTCTGCATTCTGAGCCTCATTTTCAGCATTGTCCTCACTTGTCAGGGGGTCTCCATGGGGTAGAGAGGCTAGTACTTGGGGCACTTTCAGCTCCAGGAGTTACAGTTTCTGAGTCCACAACATTTGGCTCACATGGAGAGCTTTCGGACACTAGCAGTGGACTGTCAGGGCACTCAAAATACTCTTCTTGTTCTGGTGTATCACCAGTCTGCCCCAATCCATCATTTTCCTCCCCTGAAAGCTCAAACAGTTCAACCATGCGCAATGATTACATTTCATCTGATCTGATGCTTTGCACCTCACTTTCTGGGAGCATTGGTTCCAGGGACAAAGCTGGGGGCTTAGACAGTCCAGAAGGCCCAGCTTCGTCTCCAGTATTGACGAGGGGATTGCCCCGAAACAACTGACTCAGTTCGTAAGAAGGATAGTATTCAAAGTCACTCTCACTTTCTTCTGATATGGACTGACAGTCATGCTCAACTGGGACTTGTGGAGGGGAACACTTTAACTTTGCTTCTGTAGGTGCAGACTTTCTTGATCTTTTCTTAGCAGCAGCTCTAGTCACTGGTCCAGAGGGGCATCTTCTGGGGCTCAGACTCAATCAAGATTTGTCCAATGGGCAGTAAATGATTTCTATGCATTGTTTTACATCTTTTGAATTATTCTCAGGCCTTACTTTGTACACTGGCAGATCATCTAGTTTGCCCACTACAATGTGAGGAGATGGTGCCATCTGTCAGCAATCTTGTGTTTGCCATGCAGTCCCAGATTTCTTAGCAATACCGATCTCCCTCCTGGAGTTCCTGTGCTTTCACCTTTTATCATACCGTTCTTTGTTGGCCAGATTTCTTTTGGCAGCCATGGTTTGAGCCAGTTGGTACGCATGAGTTAGCTGGGCCTTTAACTTTGCACATACTGTAAATAGTTGTCAGCTTGAACCCCATCAGGAGAGACCCCAAAACACACATCTACCGGTAGTCGAGCTTCTCTTCCAAACATCAGGCAGTAGGGGAACCCAGTGGCATCACTTTGGTGCAGTTATAAGCATGTACCAGGGTGCTAATTTGTTGGCTCCATCTAGGCTTGTCCTTTGGGTGCAGGGTGCCTAGCATATCTAGCAAAGTGCGTTGAAACGTTCAGGCTGTGGGTCCCCTGGGGTGGTAAGGAGTGGTTCTGGACTTTGCACTCCCACAGAGAAAGCATCTCTTTGATCAGACGACTCTCAAAGTCTCTCCCTTGATCAGAATGGATTCTTTGTGGAGCCCATAGTGAACAAAAAGTTTTCTACAAGTACTTTGGCCACAGTGGATGCTTTCTGGTCTTTGGTGGGAAAGCTTGGGCATATCTGGGTGAAATGGTCAGTGACCACCAGCACATTACTGATATTTCTTTGATCTGACTCCAAACTCAGAAAATCAATACAGACCAGCTCCATGGGTGCACTGGTGGTGATGTTAACAAGGGGGCAGCCCTCTGGGGCAAAGCTTTCCTCTGTAAGCAGCGACTACAAGTTTGAATGTGTTGCTCCACATCAGCCCCATCTTAGGCCAATAGAATCTGGATCTCACCAAGTCAAGTGTTCTGTCTATACCAAGGTGCCCCATGTGGTTGTGCAAGGACATCAGTACTGAGTCTCAAAAGGCAGTGGGCAGCACTAGTTATTGTTTGTCTACTTGTCCCCCTCTGTCTACTGTTTCTCTGTATAACAGTTTATTGATCAGTTTCAACTTAGGACCTTCTTTGTATAACAGTGCAGTTCTCAAATCAGTGGAGCGTAATTTGGACACATCTTTTCCTGCATAGAGGGCTTCTAAAGCTGCTTTGATCATGGGATCGGGATTGAGCCCACCGAATACTGTCATTGTCCAGCTGAGGCAGTGCACCAATGTCTATTGCAGAAAAGTGGCAATAAGCAGCAGGTATGCAATTCTCAGAGGGTCCCAAGCAATCCACCATGCAGTCCACTGCGTCCGTGGACATTTGTTCCTCCCTGTCAAACTTCCGGCAGAGTGCCCGAATGTCAGGTTCTGCCAATCTGACCCAATCATTCTGGGGAACAGGCCTCCGGGAGAGAGCATCAGCATCTATGTGGTTCAGACCTGCTCGGTATTCGAGAGCATAGTTGTATGTAGATAATGCAGAAAGCCACCTATGGCCAGTGGCATCCAACTTAGCTGAGGTCCGCATAGGTCAAAGGATTATTGTCAGTTTTTACTAGTATTTTAGCCCCATACAAGTACTATGGAATTGGTCAACAATAGCCCACTTCAAAGCTAGGAACTCTAACTTATGCAGGATAGTTCTTTTCGGATGGGGTCAGGCTTCTACTGGCAAAGGCCACTGGTCTCAGGCCATTCTCGTGCTCTTGGTACAACACAGCCCCCAACCCTTGCAAGCTAGCATCAGTGTGCAGGACATAAGGTTTTCTTGGATCGGCATAGGCCAGCACTGGAGCATGGGTAAGTTGATAAATGATCTCATGAAAAGCAGTCTCACAATCAGGAGTCCAGCGGGCCCCAAATACTTCACTAAGATGAAAATACACTCTTTCAGTCTTGAGGGACGCTGACTTTTGGTATTTTTTGTGGGTTGGGGATACCCTTGAGTAAGGTTAAGTAAAGGGCGGATCACTCTTGAATAGTCCTTGATGAAGCTGAATAATAACCACAGAATCCCAGGAATCTTGCAGTTCTTTAGATTTTTGGGCTGTGGCCAGGTGGTCAAGGCCTCAACTTTACTTGGGTCGGTCTCTATTCCCTCGGTGGATACTATGTGTCCCACATACTTTACTGATGTTTGAAAGAATTGACACTTATCAATGGACAGTTTAAGGCCAAAGTCCTCCAGTCGGTCCAATACCTTAAATAATCTGCTCTCATGTTCCTCTAGTGAGCTACCAAACACAATAACATCATCTAGGTATACCAGGCATTCTAGTAAGTTCATGTCCCCACTGCACGCTCCATCAATCATTGAAGTGGCAGGGCACCTGAAATCCTTGAGGCATCCTCATGAATTCATAGAAGCCAAGCGGACAGATAAAGGCTGTCTTCTCACGGTCCTCTGGGGCCATCGGGATCTGGTAGTACCCACTGCGGAGATCCAACACAGAGAACCATTTGCTCCCGTTTAGGCAGTCCAAGCATCCTGAATGCGGGGCATTGTGTACTGATCAGGATAGTCCACGGTTTAAGGTCGATAATCCACACACATCCTTACTGTCCCATTCTTCTTCCTCACTACGACAATGGGGGAAGCATAAGGGCTTCTGGATTCTTGTATTACACCAGCAGCTAACATCTCTTGCAGATGCCGTCTCACATCATCTATGTCAGCAGGTGCCAGGTGTCGAGACCTCTCACGAAATGGTCTTTCGTCATGCAGCTGGATATTGTGCTCAGCTCCTTGCACGCATCCTACATCCCATTCCTTTAAAGAAAACACCTGGTCTCTCTGGGCAAGCTTCTCACTGATCCTCACTTTCCATTCAGCTGGCAATGGGGAGTCGCCGAAATCAAACAAGTCAGGCGTTACTCTGTCATTCTTCCTCGAACTCTTGCTGCTGGGTAGCACTGCAGTGTCTGCACAATGCACATTAGCCAGGATGCAACCTCTATTTACTCGAATGTCTCTTTCAGACACATTATGAACTTGGACCATTACCCTTCTGGCATAAGCATGGGCTCTAGCGGGCAAAATACTAGGCTTGACCAGCAGTCCCTCTGGCAATTTTCCATCGCCTGGTGCATCCAACATTAATATTTTATTCTTAACATCCTTTCTGATACGGACCTCTCCTGTAAGGTACACTGAGCATTTGGGCCAGGATCAGAGACTCAGGATCCTTCTTCCATACAATTCGACCCGGTTCCTCTGGTTCTATTTTTTCAGCATCTCTCTGTGCCTCATAGGCCTTCTTAATTAAAGCTGGAACTCTTAAAGCTCTACTAGTTTTGACCCCTGTTTTTCATAACACAA
The DNA here is from genome assembly GCA_016271365.2 of Neoceratodus forsteri. NCBI lineage: Eukaryota > Metazoa > Chordata > Ceratodontiformes > Ceratodontidae > Neoceratodus > Neoceratodus forsteri. The sequence goes on along the minus strand of CM057450.1, from coordinate 106,719,661 downwards.
CTGTGCCAGCCTTCCGAACATATGAGCATTTGTTCCAATCAACAAAGGGACACCATCATACAGTCCAGTGGGGGACACACTAAGGCTAGGGTCTCTACTTGTTCGGCCACTCCAGCCACGGAGGTGGGGGAAAGACAGCCAAATTCAGATATACCCGGAATAGGGTAGCCTTCTCACTTAACCCCCATACATGCAGTCCTTCTAATGGTTGTAAGGATCGTCTGACAAATGCTTCTGATACCAATCCTGGAACATAATTGTCACTTGGGAGCCACTGTCTAATACAACTCTTGTAGACACTCCATTCACCTTTACAGTGGTCTCCATGGAGGGACCCACTATTCTGGACCAGTCTGGAGAGGCGATAGTGGGGCCTGGGCAACTGACCTGCCACAAAGGACGTGAGTTAGCATTTTGGTGCCCTCACTGGGATCATTTTGCACCTCTTAACCACTGATTTGTTCTCCGAAGCTCTCCTTGTAGCCTATATGCAACTTTGTCAGTGTCTTTTGGGACCGGCATTCCTTTTCATGTGCCCATCCTTCCCACAATTATAGCAAAACATACTTTCTGGAGTTTGAGCTGGCGAGGCACCACACTGGGAGCCAGGGCGGGGTATTACTAACTGGAAACCTTGGTGCCATCTCTGTCTCTTGCGTGATAAGCATTTGGAGACATCTCGTCAGTTTCTCCACTTCCATGGTCAAGGAATTGAGTTTGGAACTGTTATCAAGCAGGAGATACATGGGTGGGTACCCCACCCCCCATAAGATGCAGTCGGATATAGGTCAGGGCCCGTGCACAGGCGTGGCCTTCATAAAGGGACTGTTTTTGAATTCCGGATCTCTCTCAACAGTTCGCCCCATTGTGGCATATCTTTTCCTTGTCAGAGCACTCATTGACTGTCAACCTCTGCCCTGAACTTCACTTGATGGGTCACCCTCAGTCACTCGGTCGTAGCCGCAGCTATTGGTGCAGGTCCCTCCGAGGTCGCCTTTTCTCAACTCCTCGAATTTCTCTCATTAACTCATCATAGGAGGGTGGGATTCCAGTCGATTTGCCAGGCGTAACTGAAGCAACAGCAGTTCTGAGAAGGGGGCAGACTTAAGGATCCTGTCAGCCTGGTTCGGTCCAGTTCAATCGTTGGCAAACTACCTTTCTGAGGCATTCTTGCAACAATTTTTCCAGCCAAGATACATACAGACAACAACTCCCTTGGTACTGTTGTGCATTTCTTACTCTCCACCATAGATCCTCATCAGAATCTGGGCTCCCATACACATTCTCCAAGGCCTCAAGATAGGCCTGTGTAGTCACTTCAGGGTTACTGGCCCTGCTTGCACGGATGGTAGCCAGGGCAGGACCTGGAGGCTCGCACTAACCCTCTTTCACTTTTTGCTACGAGCATTGCCATTCTAGCACTTGGGGCAACATAGTCTATCCAGGTCTCCCAGTCATCCTCCCTTGGGGGTGGGGAGGTGCCAGAGAAGATCCTCAACCTTCGGTAAGAGTCGTGACTAATGGCAGGTGCAGAAATAGGAGTCTGCATTGGTTCAGCCACCATTACGGGTACTGGAGCGGGAGAGGGTGTTGGGGGAGGAACACCCCCAGGTGGCAAGAATAGTTTCTTCAAGTCCTCCACAGTTTTCCCTTCCCCCAGCAACCATTTAGCAAATTTCTCCTCAAAAGTTTCAGACAGTGGTGGGGGCTCATTCCCCCGGGTCTTTACTGTACTTAGTTATCACTCTCCAGGCAGTGAGGGCTCCTCTGGGGTAATGGTCTGTGGCACTTTGGAGCTATCTATGGGATCCTTAAACTCTACTAGGGCCAGGAAAGTGTGGGTGAGCAGATTAGCATGCCGACCCACCACCACAGGGTTTTGTAAACCTTCCACCTTGGAAAGTACTCCTGTACAGTGTCCATATTGATACCCAGGGGATGTCCAGGATAAGCATAGCATTTGGGGGTCAATCTCTCCCAGTACACCCACTCCACCAGCGGTGCACAGCCACTTCTGTCGGGTACCCATTTTTTTCTTAACAGTGGTTCGTAAATATGGCCACTAGAGGACACACAATCCCAGCGGTGAGCCTCCAAGATGTAACCCCTAGATGGCACTATCCCAGGGGCTACTACCCCTGCCTGATTTGCCACTAACAGGTTGAGGGCCTGGATCCAATGGCGGTGCCTCCACCCAGAGGTCAGGGTTTGCAATAGTTAAACTAACTTGGTCACAGCCCTCTGGGACACTGCAACCCCCCTTTCTTCCCACTAGTGGCCCACACAATATATCAGAATTACCTCCACAGTATACACTTACCCCCAGGACTGGTTCCGGCACTGGGACCTCCTGTGAAATAAGATACAGTGCAACAATCACAGTACAGTACTTTAACATAGACAAATACCTCAGGCAGTATAACTTTGCTGAAACAAGCAGCTCTGATTTATTTAGGGGGATATAACAAGGACAGGGGGAAATCAGGTTAATTAGCTTATCACTCTACTCATCTACCTATGGCTCTGTGACAGGCCTATCCCTATCAGTTACTGTCCCTGGGTACCCAAGCCCTAGTGGCTAGTCCAAACCGTGGCAGCTGGTAGGGGCCCTTTCACACAGAGAAAAGAAAAATTAGTTTAAGCGGTCAGCAGTACAGTGATTCCATTTGGATTTAATGTGGCAATTCAACAGGGAGCGACCCTGAATTAGTACTCACGACCTCCAAACAAGATAGGGTCCTTCAACGTCAGCAGGGCTACTCTTGAGCTCCAAGAGACTCCTCACACATTTATATGGTAAACAGTCACAGGCAAAAGTCACTTAATGGCAGCAGGATTCACTTGAGGTACACAAACCTCTTCACACATTTATATGGTAAAAACAAAGCACTATACCAGGCAGGCTGCATCTGTATCCCGATCGCAATTACTGCACAATACCCGGGAGAACACACAGCAGATTCAGTTCCTGACAGACCGAGTGCAACTCAGCAATTTCTCCAGTCTTCTACAGGGTGAGCCTGGTTTCTACTCTTCAGATATCCTTTGATTCTCTTCACAGGACGGATTCAGTCCTAACAAGCAGTTACACAAGCTGCAGACCGGAACTCTGGGCCTTACACATGTTTCCCGACTAAAACTGCACACTGAAAAGCACAGGGCTCCTTCCTCTTCACTACCAGAGCTCAACTGAAACTCCAACAGACAAAACGGGCACTTCCTTTGAGTTTCTCCCAGTTCTTGACTGGATTGGTCAGCCACCACAATAGACTGCTGCTGTTGGTCCAAAAGGCTAAGTCTAAACTACATCTCCCAGAGTCACTGCCCATACAATCCTCTTGTGGCTGGCTCAGATTACGAGTCCAAGTTCTGATTCGTCCAAGGCACCATTTTAGAGCTAGCTTACCCCACACTGATTGGTCCAGTTCAGCAGTTCAAAACCAGAATGGGGAACTAGGCAGACACAGTTCTGACTGCAAAGAAAGCAGGTTAGACAAACTGTCATTTCATTATTACTCTAAATGATTTCTGGCAAACAGTTACATCTTTCAGATAGGTTCCCTTTGCACTCCTAGCGACTGCAAAATGGAGTGAATTGAGCAGCTCGAGTGGTACTCAAACAGAGAAGCACACAGTCCCCCATACAACTAATTATGTCTGCAAGCAGACAGCTCTTAAAGAGACAGTACCAGAGGCTCTAAAAACACTCACTGATAAATGGCTTAAACGCCAAACACCATTCAGGCTTGGAGCATTCAAGCAAGCTCCTGGAAGTCTTTTGGGAACCCCCATTTGCAGGGGGGTTACATTTGTGTCCATGATTATTATATCTATATTTGCATCTGTTTGAATGCCACTGTTTACGAAAAATAGATTTTTACTACTCTGATTGGTTTCCGTTAATGATGGCACAAGACCAAGGTTATGAGAGATAGCGATGAGATATGTTACCGTTATCAATAAAATATGCATTCATGTTATGAGTAATTGTCATCATATGTTGGTCCCATCAACCTCATCCAAAGTCTAACAGTAGTTTGTATAAATCAACAAAAATACAAATATTTAGGAGTGATACCTGCATTTGTAGTTGTAAAAAGTGCAGAATTTGTGTGTATTTGTCCTGGATAATATTTGATATGCACAGCTCTAATGAGTGCATCAATTCAGCCCAGAATGTGAGCAGTACTCTAGGAGTGAAAGCCTTTTGTGTCTCAAATACACTGAGTCCCAGTTATAAAATGTTCAAAACATGCTGACTTCTCCTGTCAGTGGGAACCCTGAGTGGCCTGAACCACGTTTTGACATGTAGGAGTGAGATCTTCCAAAGGAATGCTGAAGTTCTGTGAATTATCATAGTCACACTCTGTAAGACCAAGAGTTAAGTGCATATTTCTTGTAGCTTGGGCAGCTGTAGTGGTTGGAGGCTTGGGATCATCTGGGAGAGTGTTCCTGAGACAGCTGTACTTCAGATGATTGATATGAACATTTTTAAGCACAAGCTTTCCTTTTGACTTGCATTCTAGATGGAATTCTGGTGCAGCACATAAAGGAGCCAGTGAGGTAAAACGCTATCCTGGACTTTGTACTCTAAAACCAGGAGCTCATTGAGGATGGTAGGTTAAAAGTTTCCTTCAGAGCAAGTGACCACAGCTCTGTGTGGTTTGAAATTCCCCTAGAACCAGGAGCCAAAAATCTAAGACATTGATCTTGGACTTCTGTAGGGCATGTTTTGACATGGTGAAAGAGATCCTAGGGACCAGGCACCAAGGCAAAAGGCAGATTGAAGGGACTGAGTAGAAGTGGGAGACCATCAAGAGGGCAGTGCTCGTGGTTTTGAAGTGTTGTCTGAAGCAGGTAAGGAAGAATAATAGGTGTAAGAGATCAATATGATTCTCCAAGGAGGTGAGGCAGGCAAATCATGGAAGTGAGGCATATCACCAATGGCAGGGTGCTAAAAGAGCTTATGTCACTGAAGGTGAACAAGTCACCAGGACTGGATAGGCTGCAGCCTAGTGTGCTGAGGTTGGTAGAGTGGTCATGGATTGTACCTCTGGGAGACTTGTTTAGCTATTCATTAGAGACAGTGATAGTCCCTGCGGAATGGAGAGGGGTGGATGTAATACCCCACACAAGGAGGGATAGGGACAACAGTGATCCCAGCAACTACAGCTACTAAGTCTGATCTCTAATGTTGACAAAGGGAAAGTTACTTACTGTAACTATAGATCTTCAAGACTGTATTCTTCATAGAGTACCACTCTTTGGTCTTAGCGCCAGGCATGAAAGGGTGCCATGGGAACCAAAACATTTAGGGCCAACAGCATCAGTGCATAGCACTGATGTATGGCATCCTCCATGCACCTGTAGGTATATAACAATGCCATCTCCATCTGCCTTAGTACCTACTGAAGAGAAAGAACTACAGTAATTACGGTATCTGATAGCTAGTAATGAATAAAGAACAAGGTGGGCATGATAGCCAACTGGTCCCTGTAAGCAGAGATAACAGCAACAGTAACAAGTGCCTTCACATCCCATACCTATCTGAGAAAAGGGGAAGTCAATAGAAATGGAACTGAAGTGAGTCCAGGGGAAAGAGAGCAGGAGAGCGGTACTCTATGAAGACAATATTCTTGAAGGTTATGGTAATCCACTTTCCTATCTTCAAAGAATCAATCATTTCAATAGAGTCCTGCTCTTTGATCTTAACTAGCAGGCAGTCAGAGGAAAGACTGTGGACTAGGGAGCTGTAAATCTAGGACTCATGAGGACAGTAGGCCTTGTAACATAACCAGTCCAAAACCTTCAAGTTTCCTGTAATGAAGGTCCAAAGCAGAGTGTCTGTTGTGAACACTGCTCCAGATGGCAGCCCTACAAATCTCTGAAATATGGACAGAACTGAGTGAAGCCACCAAGGTAGTCATTGCTCATGTGGAAAGAGCCCTCACTGAGTCCTCCAGTTTATGCCCTGCTAGAGTGAATCAGTGTTGGATGGAATTGACAATTCAATTCAACAGGCACTGTTTGGAAACAGGAAAATCCATTTGTTTGTGATCAAATGAGACAAACAGCTGAGAGGCTTGTCTGTAGTCCTTGGTTCTTTTCAGATAGAAACTAAGATTCTTCTGACATTGAAAGAGTGCAGCACCACTTCTCCCAAGTTCTCTGGTTTGTGGAAGAAGGCTGAAACCACTTAAGACTGGTTGAGGTATAACTCTGATACCTCCTTTGGCAGAAACCTAGAATGTGTGTTTCGTACCACTATATTCTTGTGAAAAACTTTACATGGAGCTTCCATAACTAGGGCCTGCAACTCAAAACCTCTGAATGGCAAGGTAACGGCCACTAGAAGCACAGTATTTCAAGGTTAGATACTGCATGTCACAGGTAGCCATTGGGTCAAATGAGTATGTCCAGTACCAGGATGAGATTCCAGCTGGTGACAGGTTACTTTATAGGGGGACTCATGTGCGGAATATCTCTCAGCAATCTTCTGAAGAGAGGAAGTTGAGCTAAGGGATGAGTTCTCAGAAGCTTATAGTACGCTGAGATGGCCAAGTGGATTTTAATCAAGGAGTACTGCAGACCAGACACTGATAGATTCAGGATATGGTCAAGAATCCTCTCTGGAGAACAGCAGAAGGGATCTTTGGAGCCTTTAGAGCATCAAACAGAAACAACTTTCCATTTTGCACCATAAGCTTTTCTAGATGAAGGCTTATGCACTGGTAGAAAAACTTGGAAGGCCCATAGAAACACCCAAAATGTTCCTACTGTACTTCTATTTTCTCAGGAGTTATGCCTGGAGATGCAGGGAGTGGAGGTTTTGATGTACTAGCTGACCTAGGAACTGGGTCAGGAGGTTTGCCCTCAGAGGTAAGGTTCATGGTTGCTTAATCACTTGTTGGTTTAGGAAAGGGTACCATATCTGTCTTGGGTAACACAGGGCTAACAATATCATCTTGCCTGTGTGTGTTCCTCCGGCTTGAGGAGTACCATCTGAATGATAAGGGAAAGCAGCAGGAACATAGAGAAAATGACCTGTCCATTGCAGCCTGAATGCATCCTGACAAAAAGCACAGTGCTCTTGATGTCTGGAATAAATGCATATGTAACCTCCTCTCTGGCACCATCCAGGAGAGGGCTACTGCCCCACCTTGTGGTCCTGACCAAGGGCAAGGGGCCTGGATTCCCACAGCTGACCTACGGGGGTCCTTTCCCAAAAGTTAAATTAAAATGGCAGTGCCTCCACCCAGAGTACATTTCAAGTGGGTCTGATAGCTTGTAGTGCAACCCCCTAGGATGTTGTACCAACCCACCTCCCCAGCAGTTACTCCAGATGTGGACTTACCAGGATTCGAACTGCCCCACATTCGGTTACTACATTTACCTTTTCATTTCATCAATTCACAGGCTCTCTAAAATTAGGCTTTGGATTCCTTTTCTGCTGTAAAACAATAACTCCATGGTTTATTTATGGGGGAGGGTTCAGGAATGGAATAGTGGAATAGAGGTTAAGGCATTTTCAATTTGTATTTCTCAAATCACATTCCCTTTGATTCATTCCAATGTTTCAATCCGTGCAGCCATCACTAACTAACTATCTATCTATCTATCTATCTATCTATCTATCTATCTATCTATCTATCTATCTATCTATCTATCTATCTATCTATCTGTTGCAGTTGCCCAATCTGTTATCTGTTGCAGTTGCCCAGACCCAGACCAGCAGGTTCCAGTCCATTAAAACCCCACAGTTCAGTACCTGGGTACCCAGTTTTAATTGCAGGCCTGAGGTGCAGCTGGTATCCAACGTTGGTGCACTTACTTGGATTCAAAAATACACATTCCCTTGGCCTTCCCTCCAGCCCTAGTATGCTTGCTGAATCATTTACAGTCCCCAGGTGCAGGGCAATTCCTGCTGTTTACTCACAGTTCTGCAGAACTCAGTCCTTGGATGGTACAGTTCACTGGCTTCCTGGGGATGGATGGATCACAGACAGAACCAGGCACAATTTCTTAAACAGAGGCACAGAGGCTGCAGCTTGCTTTCTCTCTCTCTCTCTCTCACTTGCTGATTTTGCATCTGGTCCCCTTTGGCCCATTACAGGCCCCGATGAGGAGCACGTGCACAAGGCTTACCACTACAGATGACCCAGACTGGGGAGTGGCCCCTTGGCCCAACTCCCTCAATCAGAGGTCCTAGCACTCGGGGGTAGCCTGTGACAATGGTGACCATGATTGGGCACTTTCAAAAAGGGCTACTCAATTGTGACACCTGCCGACAGGGCCACCAAGCAGGGAGAGCAACCAGATTGGGGGGGGGGGGGCTGCGAATATAGCGGCAGGATGTCCCCAGTAAAAAAAGAAAAAAACAAGTCTCCAGTGCCCTTTTGCTGTGCGCCGGGAGTGTACATTTCCAAAACTGATTTTCAGCGATGTACACTTGCCCTAACAGTGATCACCTTTCCGCGATCACCATTATCACATGGAACCCACTCAGGTAGAAGACCCGTGACCCCCTGTATTGGCAGACCCCACTTGATGGGGGTTAGCAAGTTCCCCACCTGGCCCTGGGTGCCAGCAGAAACATTCAGCACATTCTCTTCTGCTGTTGTCTTTCTTCCTCTTTATCCACTCTGGTGTGTAGCCACAGCCATCCATTTCTCTCTTGGCTGTACCTCAGGAGCAGGCCACAGGCACATGGACCAGAAAGCACCTGTCCATCCTTCTGCTTTCATAGTCTCTCAACTTTAACATGGCCACACTATTTGCACTGGCTCACACATCATCCCCTGCACACACAGTCCCTTTTCTCACTGTGCAAGTACTGGCAATTCTCTGAATCAAAGAGGTTCACTCTCCCTCTTCTTCTCGCAGTACATTTATATGTCCTTGTCCCTCATTCTCTGCACTTCATCTTTCCACAGGTTCAGACGCAACCTTCATTCTTTTTCCAGGTTCAGAACACAACCTTGGTCTTTTCCACCAGGTTTAGACCCAACCTTTGTCCTTTAATTTCAGGTTCAGGACATGACCGTACCTGCTCTGCTTCTTTGGCCTCACTGTTGTGGTGCAACTTCAGAACAATGCAGATGATTCACAACCTGCAGCTTCCCTTTTACTTTTACTAGCTGCTTCTTCCTTTCAACCTGCAGCTTTCCCTTTTCTCTTCCAAGCTGCTTCCTTCCTTTCCCGATGGGATAGGTCCTCCCTACCCTGGGGAAAAATTGCTGGCAGCCCCCAGCCAGGCCCATCTCTCAGCCCCAATCTCTCCAGGGGCAAGAGCCCCCCCTCCCTCAGGAGGAGCTCTCTCCAAACTGCTTCAAGTCCAACTGTCCCTCTTTATTTGGGAGCCCTTTCCTCGCTCCCCCATTGGCTGGTGCCACTGTCCCTAGGCAAAAATGCATATGCATGAGGCTCCCTTGATGCCCCATAGGCTGTTTAAAAAGGCGCCTAAACATTCCCCGGTATTTCCCCCTCCCAAGAGTCTGTTCACAAGCCCCAGAATCCTCTGGCTAGTCCTGGCTTGATGGTTGGCTGGTGTCATATGGCTGCAAACATGGTGGCTGGATGTAAATAGTGTCCCCAGTTCATACAGGTTGCCAGATTCTAAGTGCCCCTGCAACCAAACACTTTGCTTTTAAATATTTATTTCCCCAGCATTTGGTAGCCACCCCCTGTGCCCTGCATAGTGACCTCATCCTTTTACATATTCTTTCAGCCCCATTGCAGTCACTGCTGCCATTTCTCATAGCTCCCAGGCAGCACACACATAGCCCCAGTTCTGGCTGCAGTCCGTGACATATTAATTTCTTTATTCCCTCATGGACAGGCAGCCTTTCCATTTCCCTGTGTACACATCTCTTTACATATTTAAACTTTTCCCTGCCTGTCCTAATGCTACCTCTCTTTTCCCAGCGCTAGACAGGCTCCCTATACTTCAAAGGGATGCCACCTCATGAATAGTAATGAGGTGACTCCCGATTTCTACAGTGTGACTGGCACACACAAAAATATATTTTTCTCCTTCCTGGTTGCCTCTCCCTCTGACCTAAGGTACCCAGTCTCTCTCTTATTTTCCAACAGGACTGGGACCACCACAGAGGCACACCAAAACTGTCCAAAAACAGCTGCATGAAAATGCACAAGTGCACATGCGCGGAGCTCGCCTTGCATCGCAATGCCTTTTCCAAAACCGGTGGCTCCGTGCTACAGCTCCTCCAGCCCTGCTCTCTCTAGAAACCCACGTGGGGGTCAGCAAGAGCAACCCAGAAACACAATGGCAAGCCAGGAAAGTGGGATCTGGACCAAAAAAGAATGGATGTGGGACCAAAACCCCTGGAGAAATTAACCTTTCTCAGGGGCTTTCAGGTAAGCCCCCAACAGGGGGTTACACTTAGAGATTTTTCATCATGAGTATCAAGGGTATATGTAAAAAAAATCCAACATCGGGTTCTCCCCACTCATTAAACAGACACTAAACTACTGTGTCATCTACTAATGGCCATTCATCATGATCTGCTACTATTTGAAAAGACTGTCTGCCAGGATATTTTCTGTGGACAAATACACTAAGTCTAAGGGCTCTCATCTCACTGGTATTTCCAGCATGGTGCATGCAGGCTCAAAGGCCTATAATACAATGGAAACCGAAAATAAATTTTGCAGCACCGAGCCCTTATGGGACACACATTTAGTTGAAAATAAAGTGCTTACCTCCTTCTGCTGGAGTCTGTATTTTATTGTGCAACAAAGTAATTCCAGTGCAGCTAAATTTAAAAACAACACTAAAGTGCATAATGCTAAAAATAAATGGCGGCAGTATTAGCATGCAAAATCAAATTCCATTCCGACACTCCACGAGTGTGAACTGTGGGCAGACAGACCAGGTGACTGGTTAGACAACATGCGTGCATGGAGCTGCTAGCGCAACTGGAATGGTATTACACACGGCCTAAGTTCAAATCCCTGCTAAGACACTTATTTCTTTCTTTTGTTTGATTGGGTTTCATAAATATGCACACTACACCCTTCAGCTTGAAAATTTAATTATCTATGCAGCACTAGGCTGTGCATTAGAGAGAGTATGGTACTTCTGGGAGTCTTAGGTTTCCAGTTGCCTTGGTGGCTTAACTGGTAGTGCAGCTAGAATGGTATTCTGGGCAGACTGGGTTCAGTTTCCCCAAAATACATTTCTTTCTTTCTCTCTTCTGTTTGATTGGGTTCCATAAGTGTGCACAATGCACCCTTGTGTTTGAAAGTGTGATTATTTGTGCAGCACAAGATTTTACATTAGAGAATGTAAAGTGCTTCTAGGGGCCCGTGTTTCCAGTTACTTGGTAGTGGTGCAGCTGGTAACACAACTGGAAGGGTATTCCGGGCAGCCTGGGTTCAAATCCCAGCTAAAGCACTTATTTTTTTCTCTCTTCTGTTTGATTGGGTTCCATAAATGTGCACACCGCACCCTTCTGTTTGTTAATAACTGTGAGTTCTGCTTTAGAGTATATCAAAGCATGGGTGGATGAATTTCCAGTGGTTACTGGGATGTTTTTAGCTAAAAGTGTTCTGCTAATGTCAGGGACAGCTGCTCCTTGTGATGCATTGGAGTCAGTGGTGGTAACTTGAAGAATGCTGTTTGAATGAAGGTAGAGTCAGTGAGGTGGTCAGTTGAAATGATCCTTTGCCCAACAAAAGCCCCTGGTTAGTTGGGCTGCATTTGTTTCCTTGATCCTGGTTAAACTGCACTTACCCTGCTGATGGTGTTACAGTGGATGTCTCTTGTTTTTGCTAGTCTTATGCATGCCTTTGATTTTTATGCAAACTACAGCAGTGTGTCCTTTGAATCCACACCACTAGCAGATGACAGAGATGCTTGAACAGATGCCTGTCTAGGTAGCTACAGGGCCTTCACAGACATAGCAAAGGATTTGGTTTGTATGTAAGTAATTGATGGACTTGATGAACTTTTCCACTGTCACCACTGGCAGATGACAGAGATGCTTGAACAGATGCCTGTCTAGGTAGCTACAGGGCCTTCACAGACATAGCAAAGGATTTGGTTTGTATGTAAGTAATTGATGGACTTGATGAACTTTTCCAGCATTGCCTGCTATGATTACAGCAATTTGTGAAGACTGTGGTCCTTGCCCCATGGTGGACTGGAACATGGGGAACAGCATTCATCCAGGTTGTTGAATTCTGTTGGACATTATAGGAATGCAACTGTGAGAGCAGCCCTCAGACAAAGGCTGTGATCTAACCCCTTCATGTTTTCTACAATAATTTGCAGCATACCTCTGTATTAATTATGAATGATTTTACGATTCAGAAGGCTATATTGCATGTTACCGCAACTATTGTTCCAGTAACAAGGGAGGAGGAGCTTGGATGAAGAGTAATTTTAAAATAGCGAACAGTGCTGTGGTATCTCCCTGGTCTAATAATGAGTTGAACAAGAAAATAGAATTCCCTTTTACAAGGAGGTATAAGGGATTGATAAAACACGGGACTGTCCAAACCATTGAAAGCAATCAATTCAAAATTTGAACTGCTCAAGCCAGTCAATGGCATCTTCATAAGGTAAAGCCAAAGAAGTATACAGGCTGCAATCTATTATGCACTGTAAAATGTGGAGAGATTGTTTTGATGTAAGCAAAGTCATTTTGGATGGATTGTATAGCTGATGTACGGTATCCTGTGAAGTGATAGGGGGGTGGATTTTAAAGAAATGGGAGACTGCCTCAGAAACTGTCTGGCGGGGGATTGCCATGGAGAGGTAGAGGCACACTGGGAAAAATAAGGGAGGGCATAATTAAAGCAACCAACCTCTGTAAATGAAGTGAATAAAAGCATAAGAAAAAGAGACCATAATGGTTCTCTGAGGAAGTGGCAAAGGTGGTGAAGGAAAAAGGGGTGGCATTCAGGAGGTCTAAGGAAACACAAAGAGAGGAAGACAGGGAGGTGTACCTTATCTAGGGTAAGGTGAAGAAGTAGTTTCAGGGAAGAAAAGGGGTGAAGTAGTATTAACATGGTAGTAGGAAGGGGTATAACGGTAAACCACATTTGCATAGACATTAAGCAAAGGAAGACAATTACTGTTACTCAATGTTTTTTATTTATTTATTCATTCACTTATTTGGAGTTACACCTTTGAGCACAAGTGTTCCTTTGTAAAGGTTCCACGTCAGTATTTGAGTACAAAGGTGTTAACAAATGAAGAGATAGATTGTAAGACGATCACACAGTTATCAAGGCAGCACACATTGTGGCATTGTCAGAGAGTCATTGAGCATTACAGATTGCATGTCAATCAAAGCTACTAACAATAGCTGCACACATTGCGGCATTGTCAGAGAGTCATTGATCATTACAGATTGCATGTCAATCAAAGCTACTAACAATAGTTGCACACATTGTGGCATTGTCACACAATGTAGGTAAAGCATAAATGTAACAATCTAGTTATTATAACAGAGCAAAGAAATGATAAAGCTTATTGTCACTTCTGTTCATTTGAAGCAGTCACATTTAGCACCCTGGGAGAGGACTGTTTTTAGGTCCCTCATGAAATGGGATATTTTAGGGAGGCCTATTAGGGACTCCAGCAATTCATTCAGTCACTGCAGGGCTCTGATCGAAAAGGAGTGCATGACTATGTTTGTTCTGCAGAAAGGTACGGAGAGTGCATTCCTGGCCATATTCCTGGTGGAGTATTGGTTATGTACAGGGGCAGCAGATTCCGAACTGCAGGTGGGGTAAGATCCAGGAGAGCTTTTTTACCAAGCAGGTATGTTTGGTATTTTATTCTGTCATGGAGGGGGAAACAATTCATTTGAGAGAATAGAGAGCATGCATGGGTGAGTCTATCTGCTCCAAGAACAAACCGGCAAGCCTTATTTAATGCAAGCCTGACCATATTGAGAACAGAGTCAGAAGCTGCTCCGTACACTGTGAGACCATAAACAGGTATTGGGAAGATAGTGCCAGTTGCAGCAATGCATTTAGCCTCAGGGGTGTAGTTGTGTCATTACCTAGGTATACAGGGCTGCTAGTTTCTTGTTTACCGAGTTAACAATGATATCACTATGAAGTGCAAAGGAGAGAGCTTCATCAGTGGTGACTCCTAAGTATTCAAATGAGTCAGCCTGCTTTAAAGAGGCCCCATTCTCCTTTATAATGGTTAAGGGATGGACCTTTTTCCTCAACTGTGGGTCTGCAACTAGCATAGTTTTAGTTTTTTGTGGTTCAGTATTAATTCATTTATTTCATTTGAACCATCTGTCCAGTGACCCAAAGCTACACTGTAAGTCCTGAGTGAGGGTCTCTTGCCTAGGACCACTGGAGTAGATGACGGCATCATCTGCACATGGGAGCACCTTTGAGGTGGGGCAGGCATCAGGGAGTTTGTTTATGAAGAACCCGAAAAGGAGGGGGTCAAATATAGAGCCTAGTGACAGTACAGCTAAGACTCTTTTAATATCAAATGGAGCACCATTAATCTTTACCTGCTGCTTGCGGTTAGTAAGGTAGCTCCAGAACCAGGATACAGTGTCCGATGACAGCCCTAGTGTATGGAGTTTGTCAAGCAGCAGAGGGTGCTTAATAAATCAAATGCTTTAGTTGAGTTGATGTATATGCAGCAATCTAGGTGGCCATTATTGAGGGCCTCATGTAGGTAGTGAGTATACTCAATGAGATCTGTGCTGGTGCTATGCATCTTTCTGAAGCTATGTTGTTGTTGGCATTGAATGTTATATTTTCCAAGGTAGTGCTTTGGACAGAGGGAAGGGGAGAAGACTGAGACTGGTCTATAGTTGGAGACAATGAAGCAGTCCCCACTTTTGTGGACAGGTGTGACAAGTGCAGTTTTCCATATTCCAGTGAATTGGGAGTACCATAGCAAGAAGTTGAACAATTTGGTTAGAGGGAGAGCAAGCTCATCCAGGGACAGAGCAACTAACTTCATGTCCAGGTTTTCACTTCCCATTCTGGTCTTACTCAGTACTGATTTGGCATATATGATAGTGTCAGAAACAGAGATGGTTTTAAAGTAAGATTTAGGATAGCTGGAGAAACTGGAAGGGATAGAGGTTAATACCTATCCCTGAATGGCCAGGGCATCAGTCTCGTCATTAATGGGAAGTACCACAGTGAGATCAGTAAAGGCACTATTGTAATGTAATGTACTAAGGTTAAACAAGGAGTCACCACTTAGTTAAAGTGGGGATAACAAACAAGTGGAATAGGCCCAACGCTTCCCCAAGTAAAGTGGGTAGAACAAGGAGGTCAGGATTAAAGGGTGAGGCAGTAAAAACATGTGAGTAGTAAGGAAGTAGAAAGGTAAACCAAACTTGCATAGACACTAAGCAAAGGAAGTTAAGGATCATGGGAGTGGTACAGTGCAAAGGTTGTGGTGCAGCAGTCTTTATGGAAACCTTCTGGAGGCTGGGGTGCTGCCCATATGTACTTACCTCTCTGTGTTGCAAGCACAAGTTGCTGGACTCTGGGCCATACTGGTGAAGGTACAGTGGATCTTCTGCCCCAACCAGGGGCCACCAAGTCTGCCTCCACTCCCCAGATGATGCCTAGACAGAGGCAGAGTGGATGGACCATGGTGGGCTCCACAATGGTGAGGGTGGGGAGTAGAGTGCATGCTGTTCCACCTACACCACTACATAACATCTTTGCCTTGCTGGTGGAAAGGGGCAAGCGAGAGTAGGTACCCATCACAGTGGGAAGGGAGATGGTGGGGGTTCTCAAAATTGGAGACTCCAAGGAAGGAGGGAGAATCCTCCAGCCAAACAGGAAGCAGATGCTGATGGGGGACTCAAGTGTGATGGGAATAGACTTGGGAGCTGGAGTGGGGAAGGACAGGGAGGGGAGTTGAGGTGCTTGAGGGGTGCTCAGCTGGGAGAGCTGAAGAGCAGATCCTGCAGATCTCCAGGGCAGTGGGAGCTGGCAGGGAGCTGGATATCATTGTTTATACTAGGACAAATTATATGGCATGGGAGAAGATAAGAGAAATTTCAGGAGCTGGGAAGGGGCCTCAAGCAAGTAGCATGCATAGTGGCTTTTTCCAAGATGCTACTTCTGGGCACTGGGTCCAAACAGTACTGACAAGAATACCATCGGCTTGGACCATGTGGCAAAAATGGCACAGATTTTTCTGTTGCGGGGGGCTGGCCCGGCATCCCCCGGACTAAGGGATTCTAACTCTGGGGGAGTGGATATTGGGGAAAGTTAATCATTTTGGGGCCATGAAATACTGTTTCCATGGCCCCACATAACAGAGTGTAAGTTCCAATGGCAACAAAATTGTTGGAGACCAGGATTAGAATCTTGGTCTCCAGTGGCACTGGCTCAGCTGCTCAATGCCCCAGCCTTCCACACCATAGGAACAGCTTGGCTAATTGCTTGTTCCCTGCATCCCTTGTCCTGTGTACAGGACCATGGACAGTGACCAGGGAAGTGCTTACAGCAAGCACTGTAAATCCCCCATTGCTGTCCATGTGAGTGCTTACCAGACTAGCACCGTATAGTGCAGCGCTATTCTGGTAGCACTCACTTGACGGGGTACCCTACTTGGGTATGGCTTGGGAGAGGCAAGGAAACTCCACAGCAGGGCATTTAATGAATGGTTGAAGGCATTGTGCATTAAGGAAGGTTTTGGATACTTCGGGGACTGGGACAAACCTGGAAGTATATAGGCCTCTATGGGGGAGATGGCCTGCATTCTTCTAGGAAGGGGACTACAGTACCTTGTGAACCTTTCCACAAAGTGCCCACATCGTAGAAACTATGCAAAGCACAAAGTGGCCCACACCACTGGAAAGTAAAACACTGCATCATCTCAATTGCTGGTGGGCATGCTGGGATAACAACAAGTGAGGCAGGTTAATGTTTCAATAACATCACAGTGTTGCCCATGTGCAGTACCTGCTTGGAACTGTGCACCTGCACTGCTCCATATCGAACTGAACCACAAAAGGTGTGTTTTGTTATTATTGATAGAAAGTACTAGCTTACAAAAAAACAAAGTGAGAACACATATGCTCTATTTTACAATGCTTGGTGAAGTGCGGCAAGGATGCTTGCTAATGTGGTGAGCTGGCTGTCTCCTGACCTGTGGGTTAAATTCATAGCAAACAGAAGAGAAGCAGCCAGTGTGCCTTCATTCAGCAGTTTGAGTCACTGGAAAAAGAGCAACTAGTTGTAAGTGTGACATAATCATTAATGCAGCCAAGCAGTGTCATGAATATAGATTTCCAGAACTGGGCTTTCTGTTGTCTTGTGTTACTGGTCACCCAAAGAATGCATGCAGTTTCACCTGTGATTTGGAGTTAACAGTGAAATCTGTCCATTAAGGACACAGCATACAGTATTATGGAAATTGTCATGACTGCAAATTTTAAGTACTGTATAATCAGCATGTTAAGGACATAGTCAGTAACGGCAGAATATGTGGTCTCATCGGTGCCATAATAGACAAGTTGTGTATTTCTAAGCAATAAAGATATTTTCAGTTGTTCCATTCCTACAAGTTTAAACGCTATGCTATCAACAGCCCAAGTTCTGTACCATAGTAAATCTTCTTTGAGACATTCTTTCAAGAATTTTTTTTAAGTTTGTTGACCTTTAGAGTATCATTTGTGTTCCCTTTCCAGATTGAGGAGGACCAAAAGAAGGACAGTTACACAGAGAAACTGCAGATCGCTAAGTATGACAAGAAGGTAAGAAAGCCTTGGGTCTGTCATTAAAATGTTGCTCACAAGTGCAGCGGTCATCAGTTGGTTTGCCCAAGGATTTAAAACGGGCTTATTCTGTAATGGAAATACTCACAAAATGCTGCTTTTGAGAGCTTTCTTTGATGCACAGTGCAAAAGAGAGACATCTAGAGCCCCATATTCAGTGCCCATCATTTGCGCTATGCATCCAGTAGCGGTGTACATGAGATAGCATACAGCCAGCTTAGGGGCAATTTTCATACAGTTAGCATGCTGTGACCAGAGTACCCTGTCTGAATTTGGGGATATGCCACCCCAGTGCACTATGACATTGCATGGCGCTCACACAGCCCCCTACAGGAATATGGCTCACAGGAGAGAACAGAGATGGCGCATCCCAAGCAGGATAGCACCACTGCTCCTGTGAGCCTTATTTAGTCATGGCATGCTAAATAGCCCATAGGGCATGCAAGGTGCTACGGGACTATTTGCATGCCATTATGAGCTTATTAGCATCACTGCACAATGACAGCATGCATGACTGTATTGAGGCATTTTGTGGAGCTGTGCCAGCCCCCTATCCCCTGATTACTGTTGAAAAGAGCAGTGCAACAGACACCTGGCTCTAGTAGTCCTTCCACCTCTGATGACTGATATAGTGTCTCCAAGTCTGTATTCCAACACATCCCCTTGCATCCAGTGGTCCCTTCACACTCTCAATCACCTCTGAGCTGCCTACTCATCTTTAGTCTGACACATCCATGGCTTTAGCAGTCCCCCATCCTTCAGTCACCCGCCCAGTAAAATAATATATGAGTCCCTGGAATCTAGTGGTTCCTCAATCCCCCAAATACCATTCAGAACCCTCTCCCCATCCTGTCGACTCAGGACCCTCCACCCTTTCCCTTGGTGCCCACCTACCTACCCCAGCAGGCAGTGTTGCCTCCTAGAGATGGTGACTGGCACAGCTCTGTTGCTCACAACTTCAGCCAACTGCTGTCTGATTGACAAGTAGTGAGTACACACCTACTGTTAAAACAGATGTTTTTATATTAGGCATGCACTCCCTCCCTATCAATGAGGGTGCAGGGGGCCACTAGGGGAAGGGGGTGGAAGGTCATCAGTGGGCTAGATGGTGAAGGGTTCTGATTAGTGATCAGAGGATGGGTGGCCACTAGATGCCAGGAACACTTATATTATTTTACAAGGTGCATGATGGGGGAGGGAATGTAAGGAGCACTGGACACCAGGGATGTTTTGGGCTACAGACCCGGAGGCAGTATAATGGCATTTGGGGGTGGGGGACCACTAGAGACAGAGTTGTGTCAGACAATAGATTTGGAGGAAGTGTATTGATGATCGAGGTTGGGGCTTCACTGGATGCCAAGGATGTGCAGAAGTACAGATTCTGATATATTGGATAGGTAATTTGGGGACAACAAGAGTTACACCTTGGGGGAATACTGGATGGGACTGACAATTCCTGCTGTCAGTCTGTTACCTGGCTCTTGGCCAGGGGTTGTGTGTTTGCACCCCACTGGGCATAGTGATAAGAATGGAGTTTTAAAAGCATTAAACAGCATTTGCAATAGAAGCTGTTTATTCAAAAACTTTGAATACAGTATAACCCCTATTATCCGAAACTCAGTTATCAGAATCTCCGGATTAACCAAAACTGCCCCATGTCCCCCGAGTACACCATGATAATCTGCGTTATACTGTACTGAGTTTTAAATGAAAGTGTCTGGTTTAACTTTAACGGAGGCTGCTATGTTCCACAAATGCTTGTTGTACATTTTGCTGATTAGCAACCTTACCACTTTCCTTACTTGGCATCTTTATCACTCACTTCAGATCTATACAGAAGTATGCAGACTTAATTGTATTATAATTACCAAGTTGCCCGGTTTCAGTCCTGCTCGTTATCAACTGCCTTAAAAGCATTATTATTAGCAGCTGTTAGCAGCTCATTAGGGCAGACGGTGTCATGGCAGCAAAGCACAAAAGGTGTGTGCTTCATAGGCTGTTGAGGAGTGGCTACAGTGTGATGCAAATGATGACGGGTATGGGGAACTGAGCGATGAAGACATAGTCACCATTGCACAGAACAGACCAGAGGTGATGGAAACCACTGAGGAAGAAGAAGATGATGATGCAGGGGATCAGACTGGGACTTTGCAGGTACCGTCAGCTACTGAGGCAATTGAATCATTCAACAGGTGCATCCTGTGGCTTGAGAGCCAAACTACCACTGACTACCACTGACTACCTTCACACACTGCTGCTGCACAAACTCAGACAGCAGGCTGTAGAGTAGTTAAATAGTTCTAAAAAGCACAGTGCGATAATAAAGTTTTTCTTTGTGGTATAGAGCTATATAGCGCTTTATTAAAGTCACTTGCTGCTGTTCACTTATGCTTTATGCACTTTAGTCTCTGGCATAGTGTAATGTAGATGCTTTTATTAATGTATTTATTGACATGAAGCACTGCTGTGTTTTCTTTGTTTTCAGTGTGATTAAATGAAATGTTGCTACAGTATTTGAAAATGCATTAGCATATTTATCTGGTACTTTGGGTGTGATGTGCACTAGGCAGTGATGGAATAGACATGGAACTTTTATCCTTCACCCTGGAATTCTTATAGTGCCCATTACCACATGGTACCATAAGTCCCTGGCCCTTGCCAAATTCCCAGTGGTTTGGAAGCAAGACCTATTTACACCAGTGCATAAAGGAGGTGACAAGTCTCTGGTAGCCAACTACAGACCCATCTCGATCCTCTCTCCCCTGTCCAAGGCACTGGAAAAGATTGTGGTGGGTCAGCTCATCAACTGCCTCAATAAGTATAATCTACTATGCCCCAACCAGCATGGCTTCAGACAAAATCACAGTACCACCACTGCCCTGTTGGACTACACAGACTAAGCACATAAGGCCTTGGATGAAGGCAGACTGGTGGGGTCTGTCTTTATTGATCTCACCAAAGCCTTTGATACAGTCAACCACCCTCTGTTACTGACCCAACTGCAAAACATGGGTGTAGCACTCAATGCCCTTTGCTGGTTCCAAGACTACCTGATACAGAGAAATCAATGTGTCACAATTGGGCAAACAGTATCCAGAGCAAGAGAGGTATCATTAGGGGTGCCCCAGGGATCAATACTGGGGCCCCTACTCTTCAGCCTCTTCTTAAATGACCTTTCCACAGCCTGCGACACCAAACTCATACTATATGCAGATGATGCTGTGCTCCTGAGCAGCAGCATGTCTCAGGTTGCCCTAATATCTGAGCTGCAGAACTTCTTCTCCAAACTCGAGGACTGGTTCTGTAGTCATAAGTTGCTACTAAACTACAAGAAGACCAAGGCCATGCTTATATCCAGTCCCACAATAAAAATAAGCACCACCCCCTCATCATCTCCAACTCATGCAGTGAGCCGCTGGAACAAGTCCACTTGTTCAAGTATCTGGGGTCATAATAGATGATACCCTCATGTTTGTGCACCATATTGACTCTCTGGTCAAGACAGTCAATACCAAGATTGGTGTTCTGTACAGGCACAGGCAATACCTCTTTCTCTGGGCCCTCCACCTCTCAGTCCACAGCTCTATCATATCTACTATTGACTATGGACTAGTGGTCTACGTTGTGGCAATGTATACAGTGCCCAAGAGGGTTCAGACTGCGCTCAACAAAGCCTGCAGACTCACCCTGGATGCTGAGCGTGGCACGCACACCTGTACTCTGTATGAACGCGCAAATTGGCTGTCATTAAGAAACAGGGGCAAATTCCAGACTTGCATGCTAGGGAAGAAGGCTCTTTTTTGTAAAACACCACCTTGTGTAGACAATTTGATCAAGGTGGCCAACTCATTATAGGTCACCAGGGGGAGAACTAGAGAGGCCTTGGCTATTCCCCTCCATCGCACCTCACTTGGGCAATGTGCATTTGCCTACCAGGCCCCCTTGTGGATGAATGAACTCCCTGGCACCTCTTGGCCACCAATTGTCTGGCCCAATTCAAAACTGACCTCAAACAGCACATAATAACACTCTCTAAGTGCACCTGCCCCTAAGTCCAGCCACACCCACTCTCTGCCCCCAGCAAGCACTAGACAGGCCTCAGGTACCCCCTCCCTCTGTCCCTTCTCATGACTTGCCTCAGCAATCAGTTCATGTCATGCTCCTTCAGTACCCACAACCCCACCTTCCCCCCAACTCCCAGTCCCATGAGTTTTCCTAACAGTCACTACTAATGCAAGCTGCCTGACCATGCCTCCTCGCACCCCACCATTTACTATAGCACATCTTGTCTGCTTGGCCTCCCCTCACCCCCTCTTTTTCTCCCTCTACCTTATTGCCCTTCTTCCCCCACCCTTCACCTCCACCACAGTACCTACCTCTCTCTCGTACCTCCTTTCTTCACCCCATTGCCAGCTATCCCCGTTCCTCTGAACTACTGACAAGGCACTTTGTGGCTGCTTATCCCCCCCACCCTCATAAAGTGTTTTTCTTGTTATTTTAACTTGTACCTATGTTTTGAGTTATTCATAAAGTTCTGAATCCAAGCGGTATCGTTCATTGTGATATACCTTTTCTTTCTCCTATTGTACTTTGTTTTGCACTCTATGTTGTGGAACCTTTGTAAAAGAGCTTGTGTTCAAAGGCCTTTTCCGAATCACTAAATAAATAAATAAAATAATTTAAAAAAAAATAAAAGTGAAGCAATCACAAAATAAGTTATGGCAGAATAAAGAAAGAAGGAAACCATTTGTTTAAATCTTTATTGTATTGTAATCTTTAAAAAAAAGCTCTCAATCTGACACTGTCCATACTGTGTAAAGACTGACAAAAAACAGATTGCTTAAATCTGTCAGGGTCCTCACACTGCAGCCTGATGCCATCTGCTGGTAAATTCTGGGGGAGAAAACGTATTCATGCTTCAGGCACACGGTATTGCTGTGACAGCTCTTGTAGCCATCCTGTGGTTAAGTGAGGAAGAGCATTTCAACAGCTGCTACAATCTGGCATGCTGCACAGCGGTAATGTGTTGCCACCTTTCTATCACACCTCACAGAGCAGTACTGATCGGTATACCAGGTTACTGGTCAACTTTTGTATAACTACCAGTGCATGTTGATATAGTTTATTATTTTTCCCTCTGAATAAGAAGCTAAAATAAAAGATGCAAGTACAGCAAAACTGGATGCGAATTGCAGTTACATCCAATTCTTGCTGCAAAGCATGACTTTTTGTCACAGAAGGGCACAACCTTTGTGCTCCGGGATCCCCTCAGATCGCAACCTGCAGGACGAGAATAGGACCCCCCCCAACAGCGGGTGGTCAGATGGTTGCAAGGGCCAGATTCCTGAAGCCCTCCCTCCAGCCTGTGCTCCGGGATCCCCTCAGATCGCAACCTGCAGGACGAGAATTGGACCCCCCCAAACAGCGGGCAGTCGGATGGTCATGAGGGCCAGACTCCTGAAGCCCTCCCACCAGCCTGTGCTCCGGGATCCACTCAGGTACAGATGGCCATGAAACTACCTCAAACTCCAGCCTTTGAGTGTGCAGAGGAAGCTCCACTGACGCTATGCGTCGGCTTCTCACCACCCCCACCACCACCCTTGACTGGCTCTCCCTTATATGGGGGTGTCATACGTGATAGTTGAACCAATAGGGTTGGGTGTGTAAAAAACCTGTCAGCTCACTTTTCCACCTGCTTTCTGCCACTTGGGGGCAGTGTCTCACACTCCTCCAATAATCTCGTCCCACTCCTATCCCTCTCACCAAAACTGTAAAACATCAAAACCAAATTCAATAATTCATTATCAGTTGCTGTATCACTCATAGTGATTTTTCCCCATTGGACAACCAAAACTATTTCTCCTCTGTCTCACTGCAGACATATAACCCCGTACCTTCCCATTAGTGGCCACTGTGCCCACAAGTCAATCTAATTCAGATTGCCATGCAGTAAAAAAGCTCTCTCAGCTTTTGTATTCTCAGCCTCCTAACCTACCTTGAACCATGTCTGTTCACCTCCACCACATATGCCTCATCCTCATATCCACCCTGGGGTTCATACCACCCCATTCCCTTTCTGGACTGCACCTTTACATCTCCCAGGAATTGACCATCCCCCCCACCCTGGCTTTGCACCCTGGACCCCTGCATCCACCACCCAGCTGCCATCCCTTCCTAACATCCCACCCTGGCTCCCCCTGGCTCCACCCCTCTGTGCCTTCCCTACCCTCCAAATCCTGCCCATCCCATGCTCCATTTTATCCTCCCCCTCCTCACATCATACTCCCAAAAAGTTAACTATCTACCACCCTATGATCAGATCCTTGATCTTTCTACTTCTCCTCTCTAGCAATATCCACCCTAATCCAGGCCTTACAACTCCAGACCACCCACCAGGTCCCCTGGACTCTGCATTGCCTCCTTAAACATATGCAGCCTGCCAAAAAAAATCTGCAGCACTCCAATGCTGGGCCACCCTACACCAACCTGACGTCATTGCACTAGTTGAAACCTGGCTCTCTAAATCTACTCCCAACGCCCTTGTCTCTCTCCCCGGATACACACTACACCGGGAAGACAGGGTGGGTAAATGTAGGGGTGGCTGTGCAATCTACATCAGAGATCACATTATCTGCCACATGCTCCACCACCGAAACTCAGAAATGGAGCACAGGCCCTCAACTGTAAAAATCACCCCGGACCCCATCAAGGGTCCATTTTACCTCACAGTCTCCTACATACCCCCAAAGAACCAAATGCCAGCTGTCTCATCCCTCACTGATTACCTCACTACCCTCCCGCACAATGCTGAGCAGACACTAGTTGAAGACCTAAATGTCAACTGGCTTGGCCCCACAGCCACCCCAATTAAGGACTCCTTCGCTGCCCTCGACATGGTCCAGCTGGTTATGCAACCTACTAGACTTCATCCCACTACAGGTTCCAGCACCCTCCTAGATATCATTATTTCAAACCGCCCCCACAACATCCATGACATAAAAGTACTTCCTAACTCCCTAAGTGACCACTCACCCATCCTATTCCTCTGGACCTCCTCCACACCCAAACCCACAGCCCAAACCTCCTTCCGGAGGCGTCTCTGCCCAGGGAGGTTAAAAAAACTTAACTTCTCATTCAAATGGACTGGTCCCCTATCAACCCAGCCCCCACTGTTGACATTGCACTCCATGTATTCACTCAGGCTTTCACCAAGGCCTGTGACCTCTATGCTCCACTCTCCAAACACTGCACCAAGAGACCAAATGCCCCCTGGATCACCCCATTGTTACTCCAAAAAAATTAGAGAAAGGGACAATCTATGGCACATAGCTACAGAATCTGGCAGGCTGACTGACAGACAGTCCTGTAATGCCGCTCACAATAGATGCACTCGAGCCATCTGCATGGCCAAAGCAGACCACTATCAACATACTCTCACCTCCACATGGGGGTCTGCATGGACCTTCTTGAGCAATATCAAAGAACTTAATGGGAAATCTCGATCCCCACCTCCCTCCCAGCTCACCATTGATGGCACCATTTCCACTGACCCACGTAAAATAGCAAACTGCCTAAACACCACCTTTATGGATCTCAGCACTACCCTCCCCAGCTGTTTCTTTGACCCGGTCTCTGAACCCCAACCCCCAATCCTTCAGTGCCCACATTTACTCCTGCACAAAATATCTACCCTGGAAGCCTGCCCTTACCTACAAACAGCACTGAACAGCAATAACGCTATCAACGACCCCCTAGACACCAGGCTCCTTCAATTAGTCCTTGATGAGCTCCTAGGCCCACTAACAGACATACTCAACAAATCCCTCTACCTGGGGCAATTCCCCAGTGCCTGGAAGTCAGCCGTCATTACCCCATACATAAAAATGGTGACAAATCCATACTCAGTAACTACTGACCCATTTCCATTCTCCCCCCAAAGCCTTAGAAAAAGTGGTGGCTACACAGCTCACTGAATACCTAAACAAGTATAACATACTGTGCACAGAGCAGCATGGTTTCCATTTGGGACATAGCACTACCACAGCCCTCCTAGAATTCACAAACTTCCTAAACTCCTCCCTAGACTCCGGTAACATTGCTGGAGCTGTGTTTCTAGACCTCTTCAAGGCCTTCGACATGGTTTGCCATCCCCTCCTTCTTGACTCCCTCTACCAAATTGGTTTCTCCCCAGGCCCCCTAGCATGGTGTGTCAGTTACCTCTCCACCTGGTCCCAATGTGTCAAAATAAATGGGACCCTATCCGACACCCTACCTGTCTGCTCTGGGGTGCCCCAGGGATCCATCCTGGGTCCACTTCTTTTCACCCTCTACCTTAACTCCTTGCCTAAGGCCTGCTCCGAAAAAATGCTACTTTATGCAGATGGATGCCGTGATCTATGTCTCACACCATAAACACTCTCTCTCCTCTAGGACTCCCTTTAACATGCCTTCTGCCAGACCGAAACATGGTTCAAAGACCATAGACTGGTCATAAACCTGAAAAAGACAAAATCTATGCTTTTCTCCCACCGTCAAAACATAGCGAGAAGTGCCCCTCTCCTCATTCTCCCCCACATCCAGCACCCCCTCGAACAGGTTTCCACCTACAAATATCTTGGACTTACCCTTGACTCTGCACTTACCTTCCATGACCACATAAACTCCCTAGCAACTGCCACAAACACCAGGCTTGGACTCCTCTACTGGCACAGGGACTGCCTCCCTCCGGATGCCCTCAGGCTTGCCATTACCTCCTCAATACTGTCCCTAGTAGACTACGGGCTCCCTGTGTGTGGGGCAGCAGATAACTCTGCACTCCAGAAAATTCAGACTACCCTCAACAAGGCATGCAGGCTCCTAACGGGTGCCCCTAGACTCACCCATACCTGCTTCCTCTATTCCTCTGTCAATCTTCTCAACCTCAGTTAAAGACTCCACTGCCAGACCTGCCTACTGACCAAAAAAATCCTACTTGGTCACTCCCCTCCTGGGGTCACAGCCTCTCTCCACCTCGCCACCAACCCCATCATCACCCACAACTCAGAGAAAGCTATACTGGCTGTACCCAGGGTAAAAGCCACCCTGGCCCAGAGATCCTTCCTCCACAGGGCCCCAGTTTGGTTTAATGCACTCCTGGCCACCATCAATGGCACACCCAAGATTTCCAATTTCAAAGTCACCCTCCACAACCACCTCCTCAATGTTCACATCTGTAACTGCAGCTAGCCTGTGCTCTCAAGCCCACCATTACCCACGCCTCTGTCAAAATCCACTTGGACTGCAACCTCTCACAATTATTCTTATCTCCTTTATCCTTTCTCTCTGCTATGCCTCTGTAATGATTGTTTTCTTTTTGGACCAACCTGTATATAATCTATGTTGACAATGTCTGTAAAACCATACATGATGGCTTTCCTCTGTCAATTGTAACCTGTCTGTTTTCGTATTCAGTCCTCATTGTGATGAGGTACTTTTGTAAAGGAGCCTCATGGCTCAAAGGTTGTAAATCTGATATTTCAAATAAATAAAATAAATAAATAAATAGCAGTAGGGCTACCTGGATACAATCTGGGCTAATGCAGAAGTGCAGTGTAAATTTGTGCTACATCTGACCCTTTTGAAAATCCTGCTACTATGTTTCTTAGCTTTTATTTATATTTAAAAGGCTATGCCCATAATTCGATGAGCAGAGCAACTAGCCATACCTCCCTTCCTGGGCTACGTGAACCAGCTTCCTCCAGCCTCATTTGGAAGCTTTGTGTCTTTGCTGAGGCTCTGGCTGCCCCACTCACACTGCATTTTTGGGCTTTCTTTTTCGTTTGTGCCTTCGGGGGCTTTCTAGGTTTGTATTTTGTCTTTCTGTCTTTCCTTCTTTTCTTTAGGTCAGTCACACATACTGTACTCATGTCCTCATACAACTTCCATGCTTGCTTATTCAGTCTTGGTTTTTTAGTGTGCTTACTAGTTTCTATGTCGTACATATGTTATTTTGCTGCATGTAGCTTGTGTTCTGTCAGACAAAGAACCTCAATACACAAGCACTGAGGCAATTGTTACCCCAAAGGGCATTGTCCGGGAAGCCAAGTTTCAAAGAAATACAAAATCACACATACCCCCATAATGCAAAGCATCATGGGCTGTATATGCAAATCACCACAGAATATTATGCTGGTTCAACTTTAAGCAGAAATGCATGGTGCCGAAAGGCCTCTCGCACAGTCTGCAAAGAGCACCAACAGAAAGACACAGACACATATTTCATCCTACCAGGACTGTTCTGTCAGTCTGTTGTACATGCTGTCCATATCAAGCCACTTGTAAACCTTCTCTCAGTTCCATCTCATTCCTCCTCATTAGTTTCACCTGACTTCCTAGTCAGGTAGCTGCTTCTATTGGTAAGTCATTTCAGTCAGCCTTACTCAGTTAGTCTGCTTTAGTATTATCACCTCAGTCTTATCCAGCTTCCTGCATTTCCTACTTGTGGCTGAGTTTTATGTTCAAGTTTAACCATTGATATGCATTCATATTTTCTGCATCTTGTCAGTCACTTCACTCTCAGTCAATATCAGTTGATCCTTTCAGCAGTCATCATTCAGTCAGAAAATCTTAATCATGTCAGTCATTCTTAAACCCTCATTATTCAGTCAGTCAATT
Organism: Neoceratodus forsteri; assembly: GCA_016271365.2. Lineage (NCBI taxonomy): Eukaryota > Metazoa > Chordata > Ceratodontiformes > Ceratodontidae > Neoceratodus > Neoceratodus forsteri. Next base: position 106,691,252 of record CM057450.1, on the reverse strand, counting down.
TCTGGTTTCATGCCACCAGGTTCTATAAAAGCATTCATACTGGCCATCATCATAGTACCTGAATCTTGCCTTCTGGGCTTGCCCTGTGGGTAGCCATGCTGACTCGTTTCCCTTGAAGTTTGCATTTTTAGGGTGAGTCCCTTGTCTCAGGTGGGGTCCTTCTCTTGTGGTACATCCTGGCAATCCAACTGGGTGGTAAGTTACAATGCTTGGGGGGAGCTTTAACCATACAGACCATTGGTCTACAGTACCTCATGGTGTAACATTTAAGACTTCCACAGCTGGAGGGTGGAGTTCTAAGCCCACATGGGTTCCTTTAGCTGTGTAGACCATACTGGCATCATCTCTGAATCTTATTCTCCCTGTGTCTAAGGTCCACCTATCTCATTCTGCATACCCTTCCTTTATTTTTCAGTCAAGGTTAGGCCTCCTCACAGACTTGAGGCTGAGTTCTAGCCTTTCAACAGTCACTACTCTCCTCATTCCACACTTTGAAGAGCAGACTTCCTTCACTGGGGACCTTTTTTAGGTGCAGAGATCAAGTCACCACACCCCATAGCAATAATTTTTAAGAGGGATGGAGTGAGAGTTATCCTCCCAAAACTTCCCCGATTTAAATTCCAAATTAGCAAAGCTGTGCTGACATAATAATAATTACACATGCCAGGAGGGATGGTGCTCAAACCATGGATGCCCAGAGATTTCCTTCACAGTGTTTCTTTTTTTTTTGTCCCGAGTGCCAAACACTATAATATAGTACATACATTTAATTATAGGATTTACTTAGTAGTAGGATTTCTATGAGTTGAGGTTGGATGGTGGCTTACATTTTATTAACCTACAATCCTGCCATTTCTTCTCTCCTTCTGGAAGTCACACTTCTGTCTGCTATCAGTCATCACCACCTTTCAGTTGTCTATGCCATTACTCCAGTCAGTTTGCATTTGCTGTACCTGCATTGCAATTCATTTTGGCTCCTTCTAAGGTACCTTTAGTCTAAAGGAATCATGATCCTGTGGCAGCTCTTGGGATGGAACCCCTCTCAAGAGGATTACTTTGCTTTCACATTACCCCAACAGTGAGGTAGTTCCATAAAGGACAGAAAGTGCAAATGCCCAAAGCATCCATATATAACAAACAACTCAATCATACAACTAGCCTCCTGACTATCAACAATGTTGCACAAGCATAACTCCTTACTTTGGTTGCATACGCCCATTTAATTAAAAGACTATGCCTGCAGTTTGATGGGCATGAGCAACCAGCCACACACCCCTTCCTGGGTTATTTAAACCAGCTTTCGCCAGCCTCATGCAGAAGGCCTGTTTCTTTGTTCTTGCCATCCTCCCCTACTCTAGTGACTTACATTTCTCCTTAGGGCTCCTTCCCAAGGTACCTTCAGCCTAAAGGAATTGTGTTTCCATGACACCTTTGGGGTAGAACCCTCCTCAAAAAGGTTGCATTACTGTCACAGTACCCTGACAGGATGGTAGTTCAATAAGGGACAGAGAGTGCGAATGGCCAAAGCATCCACATATAACAGTCATACAACTCAATCGTACAACTAGCATCCTGACTATCAGCAATGCTGCACAGGCATAACTCCATACTTCGGTTGCATGCAACCATTTAATTATATTTCAAATAAAACAGATTCATACAGGAGGTCTCTGTGAGGCTTGTCACTTGACTATAGGTCCTGCAGCTGGTGTTGGCAGTGCTGGGATGGGAATAGTGGTGGTACGTGACATAGAGACAACCCAATTGGCAATGAGGATCAGTAAGCTTCCATCTGCACTACTGATCCCAGTATCGCTGGTGAAATGCACTTGGCCCTCATCTGCCTCCTTCAGAATTATCACCATATGTATGTATACTGCATTGTACATACTGGATATAATACGCCACAAAGCTGTGAATCATAATGGAATGTTGTATTTGAGCTTGACATGTTCCAAGTTTTCAAAAGCCAGTGTTTTCCGCAACTGAGAATGGCTGAAGATAAAGGGCCATTGTTTTAGCCATGGGTTTTGTTATTTGCACAGAACTGGGATGATTATTTGTTTTTTTTTAATCAAGTGAATTTTATGAAGGTTTTTAGAACATGAACAATAACACAAATCAATAACACCAACAAGAGTACTTCATTAATCTCTAAACAGTATAAATGACAGTATAGACCAGGATTGTACCAATTAAGGCAAGCTAGTAATGCATTAAATTAAATTAATCTTGTCTCTTGCTCAATTAAATTAAATTAACAGTTAATCCATTTTTGCTTGTTAATGAATTAAATTAAATTAATGATACCTCAATTAATAATTAAACCAACAATTAATCTCATTTATATATATTATTTTTGAGACATATATATGTGTATATATATATATTTTATTTTTTAGATATGTTCTTTTTTAAACATAAATAGATCCTAAAGAGTGTAAAGAAAAAAAAAACTCTTTTAATAACTGTTTTGAATATTTTTTTTGTGCAAATTTAAAACATTTATTTTTATTTACTTCATTTCATAACTTATTTCCAAAAAAATAGTTTAGTGAACAATGAGCATTTAAGCACTTAGGCATGCTGTTTGGTTTTGGCAGTTGCACCAACTTAGGCACTAACTTCATTAGCAATAGGCTTTGTTGCATCTCACAAATATGAGCTGCTCAAATGTCTCATCTAGCAGGCGGTTCCCTTCTGGGGACAAGATGTTGCCTCCAACACTGAAAACATGTTCAACAGGAGCTGAAGAAGTTGTCAGGCAAAGGACATTCATTGCTACGTGTGCCAGCAATGGAAAAGTGTTGGTTTGCTCCTTCCAGAATGATAGTGGGGCATGGTTTTCAGGAGTAAGATTTTCACCCAAGTATCTGTTGAGCTCCATGCATATATTTGCAAAGTTATCTGATGGTGCTTTTCTCTCTTTGTTTGCTGAACTTTCACTTCTCATGAAAGAAAATAGTTTAGATTTCTTTGCTGGGGCTTCTGCAACCTCGGTGGATGTTGCACCCTGAGATGCCATAGTTTCCTCAGACAAACTGTCGGAAGAATGACTGCAGTACTGATGGATGAACTTAAAAATACTTTTTTTCTGCTGCTTTAATGTGATCACTGACATAGTTTAACTTAAACTGTGAGTCTAGGATAGAACAGGCCAAAAAGATCTCCCTTATCTCATACCAAATAAGACGCTTTTCAAGTGATAGCTTCAGACCACTTAACAGCCAAGAGCAGTATTGAGCAGTATAATAACTGAAAATGGTGCCTCAATCCTCTGATGCATGGTATAACATAGCCAGCGGTTGGGATGTTTTGTCCTTGTGTCATGTCTGTTGCATCCTCACATGGTTCTAGAATTTCTAACATTTCCTTGAGCATTGCTGTTTCATATAATGATAGTTTAATATTCAAAACACTATCAAGCTGATCTTCAGTCAGAGATAAAATCAACCTAATCATTTTGAGCTGTGAATTCCAACATGTTACATTAGTGTCAATTAATGTTTTCTTCATTTCACGAAGTGCATCTGACTTGACTGTTGAAGTTATGACACCGCTGACAATGGAAGAAGCTTTGGCTAGAGTTTTGTTTAGTAAAATAGCCTGTGTTAGTCCATCTTTGATTACAAACTGCAAAGTGTGTGCAAAACATGGCAGTCTTGTCGGCAGCAACAGTCAGGTTGTCTAAGTCATCACCAGAGATTGCATTAACATTTACTTCAGCACATTCATTATCACTTTCCTGCTTTTCAGTCATTCTTCCAGCTGATGCATCATCTCCAGAGTTAATGCGGAAATCAGGAAGGGACATATCAAAAGCTTTTACCATACTGGCTGCATTATCAGTGACAACGTACTTAACCTTACCAGGTAGTCATAATAGCATTACAGCTTCATCAAAATGGTGAGCTATGCTGTCAGCTGTATGCCTCCCTTGTAACCATTTGCAGACAAGTAGAAAATATTTCATGTCCCAGTCATGGATAAAGTGTGCAGTTATTCCCAAGAAGGATCTCATTTGGGAGCTTGTCCATATGTCCACAGTTACACAGACATCCCTAACTGGCTGGATCATGGCAGTTACATTTTACATAATTGTTTCAAGATGCTTGGGTATAAGCTTTGATGTCAAGATACAGTGTGTATGGACAGAAAAACGTGGATCAGCAAATCTCATCAGCTCTCCGAACTCCTTACAATCAACAAACAAATGTGGCAACAGGTTTCCAGCAACAATGTTAACAACAGCCTGTGTTAGCTGTATTTGCTGAACATCCATAGTAGAATATGGTTTAATACTGGAGCCAGCTACAGGTTTCATGAAGCAGTTAATTGCTGGCTGACTTGCTCCAGCTTGCTTGGTCCTTGCCTCATAGTTCAAGAATTCTTCAGAATGACAAATCTGAAAAGTACAAACACAAACTAAGTATATTTTCATTACAATAATGAAACACAGATACATTTTTAACTGGAGAAGTTTACTTAACTTACCGTAAGATGAGTAATAAAGTTTGATGTAACTCCTTTTGAGCCAGATATTTTTTTCCATTTTTACACAGTTTGAATTCAGCTTTAAAGGTGTCAGTCTTACATAGACTGTCCATGGAAGCATTATCTATGCTGTAGAACTGCTTTATCACTGGTAAGGACTTCTTGGGACACTCAGTCTTTAGGTCCTGCTTCAGATCCTCCATCTCACAAAATGAGCAGCAGCTTCAGACTACTTAACACCGAAGCAAAAACGAAAGCAAAAACAAAACGAGTAGCAGAAAATGAGCAGCACACTTCTCACACAACACATGTTTCAAACCGTAGATAGAAACAGTTACATTCAAGTAGCTTCTGGCCTGGGTTTATATGTCATTCAGGGTGGTATTTGAATGAAACTAACAAATTAGAATCTTCCACATCAATACTCAAGCTGATTGTGTCATTATGTGAACAAGAGTACAGCATGATTTGCCTTCGAACTACCGCGGACAGTATAGCATGTTTTGCATTCACCCCCACCCCATTAATTCATTACTTAGTCTCTTTGCTATTTTTTTGCTGTCACAAAAGTAAAGGAAGGGAGAAAGCCGAGACAGTCACAGCATTTTAAATCCTACTTACTGCAATGTGTGAGATGAAACAAGGTCAGAGTACAGGGCAAGATCAAAGCGTTTGAAATCCACCTTGTTCCTATCATGGAGAGTCGAGCATTATTTACCTCCAGCACTCCCACCCCCACCCTCCAAACATGTAATTCATTCTACGCTATAGACAAATACTACTACATAAAAAGAAACCCCCTCCCCCAAATACCCCCTTATCCTGAACTGCCTTGCCCATCTATTGTAGGCCAAAGATAAGCACTGAAAGAAGCCAGTGTATCCAAATGTTAAGCATATGACATGTCCAGTAGTGGAGGTTGATGAAATTTAGAAAACATAGTGTAGCAACCATTAAGAGGACAGAGACAGCAACGTAAATAAAGGCTCCCAGTTCATTCTGTAATAAAGCTCACAGTGTTGTAAAAAAGCTATTTGCTTTTCAAACATTAGAGCTGACAGAATTTCCTGGTGCCATTCCTTGAAGTGTGGAATGGAGGTATCCCTCCAGTGTCTAAGTATAATCAATTTCGTAATGATACTAATCATCACCATATGAATTTTTCATGCTCTGGGCAGACCAGGTGGATAGATGCCAATGAGACAAATACTTGGAGTAAATAACTCCTCCAGGCCTAGCAGGGATCTAAAGAATGCTTGATATTCTCCCAGAAGGGAAGAATAGCTGTACAGTCCCATAACATAAGTTTTAAGGAACCATTCACCTGCCCACAGTGCAAACAATGAGCCAAGGGAGTCTTACCCATTGTAAACAATTTCTCCAGTATACAATATAAATTATGTAAAATGTGGAACTGTGTAATGCGTAATCTGTCTTGTTTAAGAAATTTATGTAACTTGTGCCAGACCATTTGGCATTTGACCATATCCTCTGGAAGTGATAAGGACTGATGCCAGTAATAACAGATCCCAGACATGGTGTTCAGATCCTGAGACTGGAAAATCTTGTAAATCTGCGATACGATATGGGGTTGGGAAATAAGTGATGAAAGAAGTTAGGTGTCTATGACATTCATATCTCCCATGGTTTGCGGCCTAAAAACCAAAGAAGAGAGTGAGTTATTTGGTAATGTTTGAAGCCCATAGTGGGGTTAAAATGAAGTTCAGAACATGCTGTGGCAAATGAAATTAACCAGTCCTCTGCCAAAAAAGATTTAACTGAGAGTCCTATGAATTGTGGACAAAATGACTGCGGGATTGGGTGGCCGGCAATCAGTATATTGGGATTACCAATAATTGGTTGATGGAGCGCTCTATGCCTTCTCCATCCCATGTAGTCATTCAGCTGCTAGATCACTTTTAAAGACCAGTATAAAGGCATTTATTTAAGACTGTGGGGTAGCAAGGACAGCTTGATATAAGGGAGGCTATTAAGACTTATACCTTGTTGTCTACATAAAACGTGTTCTATGTCGACTGAAATGGGAGTATAACCCTACAGGGGATCTCGCTGTTGTGCTAGCCACCAGAGTAATTTACTGTAATGTAGTGCTGCATAGTAGAAAAAGAAATTCGGTAGTTTCAAACTGCCGTTAATTTTAGGTAATGTAAGTTTAAAGTATGATCTCTGGACTGGAGTGCTGTGCAACAGAAATTAGTTAATTATTGCTTGAAGACACACAAACCATGATTTAGGAAGATAGACATTTAACATGGTCAGCTGGTACAATAACCGGGGGAGCACGTTAATTTTAATCACATTGGTCCAACCCCACAACGTTAGGGGAAGCAAAGTCCATCTATTAAGATCTTGTAGGATGGAGAAAAGGAGAGGAGTAAGGTTTTCTTTCACAATACCTGAGGCGTCCAACCTAAAAGGACTCCTAAGTATATAATGTGCCATTGTTCCCATAGTAATCGTAATAAAATAACGTCCTGTTTATTTAACGAATGATTGAGAGACAAAACCTTGGGAAGTGGGATGATTATATGTGACAGTTTAGGCCAGGCATGGACTGACTCTGTCAGTGTAGTTTGTTTTGTTAAAAATTCAGCATCACTGCTGGGGAGGCTGGACCCGGCTCTGAAATCAAGATGGTGGATGGATTCCTTGTGAAGCAGTGCTGGTAGCTAAGAATGCATCAGTTGAGAGCTGCCATGATGGTGTTTGATTCATAATACATAAAAAGTAAACAATGTTTATTGTAAATACAATTAAAGATAATATATTCATAATTCAATGTCACTTTTTAATACTCTGTATGTTTGACTATGAAACATCCTTACATGCAGTCTGTTTTCAACACTGAATGGTCAAACAATTACCGATGAGTTATAATAGCTACTCCACTATTAGCTACAGTAGTGTTTCTGTGTTGAGTCTGCTTGTTTTCCCTTGCAGATTGTGATTTTGAAAGACCTGAAACACAAAGATGGAAATTTTGCAGAAAGTCAGAAGATTGAACTGAATGAGGTAATGCTTTTGTACCCATATGCCAGTCAGTGTCTGTTGCCATAGTATTAGCATATTAAAAGCTTGGTGAGAACTTATTCTTGATCACTCAGTGAGGGTGTCTGATAGAAAATCATCAGTTCTCTTGTACTGAAGAAGATGGGGAAAGTGTTCCCTTTTTTTAATCAAACTCTTTTTTGTCCCCCTCGCCTGCCTCCTGCTGATGGCATCTAACTGGATAACTGAGCTTCTCAGGGACTTAGCAGTTATCCACTTCCACAGGACAACTGTTGTGGTGTGTTTCCTGCCCTGTCAATCATGCATGGGCCTATGGGGAGTGCTGGCTGTGTCTTGGCAGGCTGGGGATTTTCTCCCCCATTTTTTTCTCCACTGAGGGTGCAGGAGTGCAATGACATGCATGCATGTATGCAATGGTAGCCATGCATGCAGGCATCTGGGAGCTACCCCTCTCCACTTCAATGTGCCTGGCAGTGCTGCCACCTAGCTTTCAGCAAATAGCAGGCAAACTGCAAGATGCAGTGTACCCACTCCCTGAGGGAGAAGAGCCATCCTTTGTAGGGGAGCCATTAAGGAACAGTGACCATAATTCTCTTTGGTTATAAGTGGCCCTTGGGTCTAGTAAACAGCAATCGAGAGATGAAGTCCTAGATTTTAGAAGGGCAGACTTCAATAGGATGAAGGAGCTGGTCAGGGATATGTTAGTAGGGGTGGACAACATAGATGGGGTGGAAGAGAGATGGGGATGATTAAGGGGACCATTCTTGGGGCATTCAAGGTATGCATGAGAACAGTAACCAAAAAGAACGGGATCAAGAGATCACTATGGCTCCCAACAAGGGTCTGGAAAGCAGTGAGTGCCAAGTAAAAGGCCTTCTACAAATGTAAAGAAAAGCAGAAGGAGGAAGACTGGGAAGAGTGTTTACTGAAAACTGGGAGGCACAGAGGGTGGTTAGGGAGGCAAAAGCAGACAAAGAGCTACGTATTGTGGAGGGGGTCAAGAACAGAAAAAAACAATTCTTTAGATATATAAGTGAAAAAGGAAGAAAGGGGGGAATTATGGGGCTATCAGAGGGGGAAAGGGTGATTTAGGTGGATGGGAAAAAGGATACCATCCTTAATGATTACTTTTACTCAATTTTCACTAGGGAGGACAGTGGACCCTTGCCACAGAGTGGCATCAAAGAGGCCTTTAAGGGGGTCCTGGGGGACGAAGCTGCCAGCATTTACTAACAAAAGGGTTCTGAAGAGGCTGGCAGCTCTAAAGATTAATAAGGCCTTAAGATCAGATGGGTTGCATCTGAAGATACTTAGGGAATTGGCAGTGGATCCCCTAGTAGGCCTATTCAACAGCTCTATAATAACAAGCATAGTTCTGAAAGACTGGAAGCTGGCCAGCATAGATCTGTTCCTCATGGGAGGGACAAGGAACAAGCAAGAAACTACAGACCTGTCAGTCTTACCTCTATTGTAGGAAAACTGATGGAGTCACTGGATCTCATGGACTACTTGGAGGGTAATGGCCTCCAGGATAGTAGGCAGCATGGATTCTTGGCAGGATGTCTTGTCTGTCTAACCTGATAGTTTTCTTTGACTGGGTGATGAGGGAATTGGATAGGGACCACACTGTGGATATACTCTACTAAGTCTTCAGCAAGGCTTTCAGCTCAGTACTCCAACAATGCTTTCTGAAGACAATGGAGGATCTGGGTGCTGCTAAGGTGATAGTACACTGGATAGGTAACTGGCTCTGGGTAGTGGTCAATGGGGTTAAATCAGAAGAGAGGGAGGTCAAGAGCATTGCTCCACAGAGATCTGTCCTAGATCCAGTACTCTTCAATATGTTTGTCAGCGATATTGGTGAGGATATCCAGGGCAGGTTGTGTTTCTTTGCAGATGACACTAAGCTCTGTGGGAGGGTGGATAGTGACAAGGGAATAAAGCAAAGGGAGAGAGAATTGAAAAAGCTGGAGGGTTTGGCAGTTGAAATTCAATACCAGAAAGTGCAAGGTGATCCACCAAGGGAACAATAACCCCAGGAGAGAGTACTGGATGGGAGGGGTTAGACTCGGTATCATGGCTGAGGAATGAGACCTTGGAGCTATCATCAGAGACTCCCTAAAGCAATTGAGTCAGTACAAAAAGGCTTATAGCAAGGCAAATAGGATGTCTGAATGTGTTAGGAGGGGTATTGATAGCAAAAAAGGGAGGTAATACTTCCCCTATATAGATCCTTGGTAGGGTCACACCTAGGGTACTCCGCTCATTCCTGGGGTCCTCACCTCTGGAAGAATAGGGATAGGTTCAAGATAGTGCAGTGCAGGGTAACACACATGATTCAGGGCAAGCAGAGCATGTCCAATGAGGAACACCTCAAAGGCACAGAACATGTGCTCACTCATGACCAAGGGAGAGGGGAGATATGATACAGACCTGCAAATTCCTTAAAGGAATTAACAGGGTGAACTGCTGGGAACTATTTGACTTGAATACTATCTTGCAGTCATGTGGCCATGAGTGGAAACTAACAGGAGGGAGATTCAGGAGTGACATGAGGAAATAATATTTTATAGAGAGGGTGTTGGAGGCATGGAATAGGCTGCCAGTCAAGGTGTTGGGTACACAAAACATTAGTGGTTTTAAGCATGGCTGGGACAAAATGAAGGGTCTAGTGGTTGCTCAGGGCATCAGAAGTGGGAAGGAGAATTGAGGGGGTTGGAGAAGACTGGACCCTGAAGGAACAGTAGGCCCCAAGGCTAAATATGGAACTCAGGCATACTGGATGGACCATTGGTCTTTTGCTGCCATCACTGTCTTATGTTTCTCTGTTTTTATGTTTCTATCCTTCCTCCCCGACTGGCCAGCTAGCATCCTTAGTCCAGTCTTGATCCCAGGTAGCCAACATAACAAGCAGTAGTGCTACCCTTGTACTATTGGAGCTCAGCTGTGAAAGTGACTTTTTGAATTTAATTTATATTTTCCTCATGATATATTTTTGAGCACTTGATGAAGGAGACTTGGCTGGCCTTGAAAGCTGGTGCACCGTAACATTTGTGTGCAAGTTCTAGGTTACCCCACTAAAAGCTTATACACTGACCTATGAGTCCTATATGCACATTATCTGTCTATCAGTTCTGGAAAAAAAAACTTTTATAAAAGGAAAGATGGCAGTCCAGTCTTTTTGTTGGCTGACAACAGTGTGTTCATCTTCAGTAATCCCAAGCTCTTGCTGGAATGAGCATCCATGGTAACAGTACAGTTTTGTGTGGCAGCACCTTTAATACTGTGCACTGGTGAGTATTTGAGAATATTTCTTCTTTTCTCTGGGCCAGATGCCTCAGTTTTTCCCTTTTGGCCACTAGCTCGTATATCTTACATTCAAAAAGCAGGTTGTAGCATCTGACCCCTGCCAAGGGTAGGACAGAGAATGGTCTTCACTGAGGTACTGCCAAGACTTATTTAAAACTTGACCACTGGGGATTCTGCAGAGTAGTTTACACCAGTAGTCCTCCCGCACTGTAATGAGAAAGAGGGAACCTCATCTCCATGACATTTGCTAGGAAAAAAATTCCAGTAATACCACACAACTGTATTAATTTGTTTGATTAAGTATTGGTTCAAAATAGAGCTGTGTGGGCCTCCGGAAGTTAGGGATCATGAACGCTGCCCATCATGCCAGGTAAAGTTCACCAAACTCTGAATTTTAAAATGCTTCATTTTCATAGTGGCCAGAAAGGATAACTTTAAAGCTTTTTCAGTGCCATGCAGGTGTCTTGCAAATAAGTGCTATGGACAAACTTTATCTCAGAGGCAAAAAGCAAGCTCTATCAGTGGCAGAATTTAAAAGGAAGTATAATTGGCACAGCCTTGCCAAAATAAATGATGGATATACACTAGAGATGTGCTTCACTACAACTGACCAATTGCCTACAAACGTTTTTCAAAAATGTAAAGATTAGTTTGTCCTTATAAACGTAAGATGCTTTTAGTGCTTCTAGCACATCAGTATTACAGCTGGATGGAAAAGCATTTTTGACTGTCATTATCGCATCGTTTTTCTCACCAACTAGCAGACCAGTTTAGGGATAAAATAAGGCAAGAACAAACTCTTCAAAGGCTGAGACATGAAGCTGTTCTCCCACCAATCGCTGGAGTTAACTGAACTGCAGAACTAATAAGGATCTCAAGCCCCTGACAAGTAATACCCTCATAGTGAACTCAGCACTCCTTATATAGAAAATGTTGAGAGAAAGCATAAGAAAATGTACCCCCCAGAAAGCGAAGATACTCTCACGGGAATTATGTAAAACTAAACAAATAATGCAGTTAATTTAGGTAAATATATTCATTAGCTACAAAACCTTTTATAATAATTCTAATAAATCTTAATGGACAAGTAAACAACCTCTTTTGCTAATGCACAATTCTAAACTCAAGCTTCACTGAGAGGTGAAGGAACGGCTGCTGTTTACATTGATGCTAAAACTGCATTTATAAATTTAAGATAAATGCAGTTTTGAACCATTTAAAATAATGTAAACAACAGCCTTCACATTTGAAGAACCTGCCCTGTCAGCTCTAGAATGCGGTGGGCCAATATCAGATGTAATGTTGTCATAGGAGCAAGTGGCAGAACTACATAGCATTCTATACAGTGCTAATTGGTTCCTTTCATCCAGGACATTTCATAATTGTTTCAATAATAATCAAAATTACAACTTAACATGTAAGGCCATGATTTGCTAATTTTTTTTTTTTTTTTACACAAACAGCCAAAATGTGTCTTTTTGTCAGATGAACTAAACAGCAGCATAAGTCAACACATATCTAGTGGTCTAGTGATTAAGTCTTCCTAAAGTGCAGAATGTCAGTCCAGACAGCCCAAATGCTTAGAGGCTTGCAGGCTTAAAATGAAATACTATTGTCAATCTTTGTAAGGTGCCTTGCACTACTCGCAGCGCACCTGAGAAAATGAGGACTGCAGACTTACCCTTACCTGGACAGCTAGCTGATAGCCAGTTCATCCAGCCACAAAATGGAACAAGCACTGGCCATGGTCACTCAGTTCCTTCCTTCCATTAGAGTGCTGCTGAACCTAGAAGTCTCAGCTCCGACCCTCACAACAGCTGCTGTTCATAGGAACTCTTCTGGACATGATCAAGGCCCAGCCTTCCCTCCAGAAGGAAGAATGCAGGCCATCCTGCAGATAGCATGCTACATTCAATATTATTTTATATTTAGATAGAATAAGGCACCAGCCAAAACCTGCTTTCAGAAGTGTCCTGTTTCATACATTATGGAGCACAAATCTGTTTAAGTCCACTCCATGCAATGCATGCTGGATCTAATAGCAGGTGATCAAGCCCCTGGTTTGATCACTTGCATGGTGGTCAGTGGAGGACGATCTCCTCCAAGCTTTCCCTTCTCCCAGGTGGAGCCTTTGCTGACTCTCACAATGGATGCCTCCCAGTGGGGTGGGTAGCCCACTGTCAGAGCTCCAAACACTAGGTGTCTGGAACCCATCAGAGACTCCTCTCCACATCAGTGTGTTGGAGATGAGATCTCTTTTTGTATGGCCTGTGAGCCCTAGTGGATCTCATCAGCTACAAAGCATTCCTCTTCCATATAGACTACAGTCTGTGATATGTTACATGAACACACAACGAAGAGCTCTTACCTTGTCTGCAGAGAAGCTATGAAAGTGTGGGAAGGGGCTCTGGGGCAGAGGACTGTACTTCAGGCCTTCTATCTGCCAGGAGTCTAGACCACTCTGGTAGGTGAGCTTGGCTGAACAGCCGCCCATCCTTATGAATGACTTCATGAGATCACTGTTTGATGAGTGGGTCACCCAAGATGTGGACCCATGTGCGGCCCCATTCAACGCTGAACTGGCTTGATTCTGCTCCAGAAAGCCAGGACATGGCATTTTCTGTCAGGATGTGTTTAGACTGCTATGACAAAATCTTTTCTCTGCATGCATTCCCTCCAATCCACCTAGAGCAGAGGGTATTGCTCAAGCTGGAGTTGCATGGGGGCAAGATAATTCTGATCGCACCCTGCTGACCTGGACAGCTATGGTTTCCTCTGTTGAATGGACTATCAGGCAGCAAGCAAAAGATCTTTCCTCCTAGGTTGGACATTTTGACTCAGGATCTCCTAGTTCATCCCAGCCTGTGCTTCCTTCACCTGCAGACCTGGTTCCTGGTAAGACAGAAGTGAATAGGTACAAGGTATCTCAGAAGGTCTCTGAAATACCTTTTGCTGCCTGTAACCTTCCACTAGGGAGACTTGCACAGCCAAATCAAAAAGGTTTTACATCTGGTACTCCAAAACCCACATGGACCCCTTTCGGTGCCCACCTGACAAGGTTCTGGAATACTTGCTGAACCTTTCTGATGCTGGTTTGCAGTAATCTGCAATTAAGGTCCACTTGTGTGTTATATCTGCATCTCATGGAGCTGGAGTATAGCCTAGAGGTTAGAGTAATGAGCTGTGAACAAGCTTGGTACATCCAGCAGACCAGACCCAGGTTTGATTTACACAACCTCCACTTACATACTGTGTGACTCTGAGCAAGCCACTTAACCATCCAGTGCACCCAGGTCACCCCCGAAAACAGGCACTTGTGCCTAGTGGGCCTTACCCAGTTAACAAAGACTAAAAAGGAAAAATGAGTCCATCGGTACACGTTTTCTGGCTCAACTGCCTCTTTTTAAGTGGTTCCTCAAGGATATTCTACACACAAGGTTCCTCATCCAGAAGCTGGTAGTTGCCTGGAATATAATTCTTGTGTTGGACATGATCTTCTGTAAGCCCTTTGAGCCACTTGCAGTGTGTAAGCTAAAGCTTTTAATAGGAAGACAGCTTTCTAGTGGCCGTCTCTTCTGCTTGCAGAGTATCTGAAATCCATGCCTTGGTTGCAGATCCCCCATATACTTTTTCCCATAGGGACAAGGTAGTGCTCTGCACACAATAAGTTCCTCCTAAAGTGGCATCGGAGTTCCCTCTGAATCAGCCAGTGTGCTGCCTACAAACTTTGCCAGCTTCCAGAATGAAGGAGAGTGCACTCTCCATTCTCCAGATGTTCTGAGGGTCCTCACGTTTTACCTGGACAGAACTAAGGACTTCAGTCAATCCAAACAGCTTTTTTGGTCTCCTTCACTCCCAGTTGTAAGAGACAGCCTGTTACAGTCAAGTGCATTTCTGCCTGGATTGTGAGCTGTCTGCATCACTGCTATGCCATACTGCAACTCATTCTGAAAGGTCAGGCACGTGCCCACCCCTCTAGTGCAGTTGTCACATCCCTGGTAGACAGTCGCTATGTGCCTTTTGGTGATATTTTGCAGAGCTGTAACTTGAACCACAGTGCACACTTTTGCTACACACTATGCACCTGCATGAGCTCTTGCCTCCTACCTCTGTACCCAGGGGTTTTTGTCTGAGCTTGGTACTATGACCCATTAATGTAAATCAGTGGTGAAGATTCATTTCTAGAAGATATGAAAATTATGTACTCACCATAATTCTTGATCTTCTAGGAATATGTTCACCATTGATTCACACGCCCACCCGCAACCCCCCAAGCTCACTCCAGCATGTTTATTGGTCTCCACCGCTTGTTCAAGGCTTGGACTGTGAAGACACTGTATTACTCACATGTTGAACATTGTTACACAGGTAACCAGAGCTTTCTTATGCCCTTAGGTTTGGCATGAGTACCACTTAGGTTATGCTGCACCTCCTCGGTAAAAAAGGAACTGAGGCAGTTGATGGCTGGTGCTGAGGTAAGCCTGGCATTGAGAGCCACTCTCGTGGTGCCGTGCATGCACACAGCTTGCCTTGGCACCAGTCCTCTCAAAAATGTCTGGCTGCTGTGGTGTACTAGTGCCTCTGGCACAGACCCATTAGTATGAGTCAATGGTGAAGATATTCCTAGATGATCAAGCATTACGGTGAGTATGTAATTTTCATTTCTGTCCAGGTAAGCCCTGATAGTTCGGCTTATGTTCTAGGTTGAGGAGTGATTCCCTTTTGGGATCATCAAGGTTGGGGTCAAAGGTGGGGATGGTTATCTCCTGGGCAAGATGAAACAGGAAGTCCACCTTAAGTAAGAATGAGGCAACAGTCCTTAAGACCACTCTGTCCATGTGGAACGTGAGGAATGATTTGGCACAAGACAGTGCCTGCAGTTCACTAGTCCTATGAGCTGAGCAGATAGCAATCAGAAATACTGTCTTAGAACACATAACTACACAGAGTCTAAGGGTTCAAAGGAAGACTTGGTTAAAGCATCCAGAACTGAATTCAGATGCCAGGGATAACAACAGATCTTGTCTTGGGTCTGATGTTGATAGCTGCTTCAAGAAAAGTCTGCACCCAGGGATGTTCTTCAGGTAAGAAGTCAAGAAGCCATCTGTTCCCCCCTTCTAGCACCTATGGCCTTTGCTTGGACTCGGAGGGATGAAGTGTAGAATCCTTTGTCCTCTGAGCAGCCATGACATCAGCTTGAGGATGTGATGCTTTGGGTTTGGGTGTGGAATGGGACCCTGCAACATGATGTCACATTTAGGAGGCAAAGGGATTGTGTGGTCTATGAGCATTTGTGTGATTGAGGTGTACCAAGTCCTTGTCGGCCAGTCTGATGCTATGAGTACCAATGTGCTGTTGCTGTCCTGGATCTTCCAAACTACTTGCCTTATCAGGTAGATTGGTGGGAACACATATGCTGTCTGGAAATGCCACAGTGTCGAAAGGGAGTCCATCCCCATTGCCTCATTTTCCTTGTATCTTGAAAAGAACTCTTGTACTTGACTGTTCTGTCCTGTGGTCAAGTCTAGATGGAAAGGGCCCCAGCACTTCTAAATTATTTAAAAAAAATCCTGATGAGTCAGATGCAGCTTCCCCAGTTGGAGAATCTTACAGCTGAGCCAGTCCACTTGAGTGTTCAGTTATCCTGCTAGGTACACTGCTGATAAGGTGATTCTCTGCTCCATACCTCTCAACCTCAGGACTCTTAAATGAGGGACACCAACCCTTGAAATGAGGGACAATGAGGGACACCACTCTATGAAATGAGGGACACCATGAGGGACATCAGAATTTCAGCACTTTAATGGTTTCAATCACTGTTTAAGAGCCTAACAGAGTCTAGAACTCATTGTAAACCCAATCCCAGTGCCACTTTAGCAATTAATTTCCAGAATCCAGCTGCAATAATTGAACTTTACAATACACACTGTGTGTGTTGGTAGCTGGTCTGACCTGCAGCAAGCAACTTGCCTAATAATTGCCTCTATATAGCCCACTAATATAGGCTAGCCAAATACTGTTTCTGATCTTGTAGTTGACTGGCACCACTGTTACTTTGCTGAGTAGCACCAGTTGTCAGTTCTGATTGGTGACATATCCTCCCCTTCCTCAAGTTGTCCCCCCCGAATCCCTTCACTTCAGTACAGTAGTCCTTCTCTTAGGCTTATTTTCTTAGACCTCTATCTTTTTAATTTTTCACAGTTACCATCAGAACCAGGGGATTATCTCCTTGTGAATCGATCATACTAGTCTTAGTGAGTCAGCCGTCAGCCCAAAACATTAGGGAAATGGAAAAAAAAATTAATTTAAAGAAGTTCAATTCTAAAGTGCAGACAGTCAAGCTCTCAAGCCTTAAGGACTAAATAATCCGAATTTAAATTATTATCCCTACCTACCTCACCAGCACCACTGGCACTCGGTCGAGCACTCAAGCTCCACTCAATCTCCTCTGGGCAATGTCACGGGCTTCTGGCTCATTCTCATCTGACTGGCAGTGCATCACATTGCATGGCAGGGCAAGGGCTTATGGGGTGTGAGTGCCATGGAGAGCTGTGCCATTGCTTGCTGCCTCACTGAATCTCTCCTCTGGCCAGGGTGGGGGGTGGTTGCTGCCTGCTGCTGGCATTGGTCCGCGAGGCTGTACACAAGTAATGCAACTTAGGGAGTGGAGGGAGACTAAAAGCTAATGGAACTGTGGGGTTCCAGGCTGGAGGCACCACAAACTAGATCTATCAGGATAAGATCGGGCCTTTGCATGGTCCAGCAATCCACCAAGAGCCTCATCATCAGTTAAATTCTTTTCAGCAGCACCGTCATGGTCCACAGATGCTCACACTCCTGTACAACAGTGTGTGTGTTGATGCCAAGTGCCAAATTCAAGCTGTGTGCCACACCAATTTCCTATCCTGATTGGCTGATGAGTCAGAGAGGAGGAGGAGCAGAGCGACCAATCCAACCTGACTTGCACCTGCCTTCCATGCTCCACCTCATTCATTTCAGGAGGTTGGTCATGCATGTTGAAAGGGCCCACTGACATCAGCACTGTCACTGTCAAATTCGGGACAGTGACAGGCACTGGTGGGACAGTGTGACAACTTCAACAAACAGGGGCAAATACGGGACACTTGAGAGGTATGCTCTGCTCATACTAGTAGATAGGACACTTTTATGGCCATTGCTTTGTTTTTTGTTATGCCTTGCTTGTTTATGTAGGCCACTGTGACTCTGTTGTCATCCTTACTCTTACATGATGATCCTGAACTGGAGCTGGAAATAACTGAGGAACAACTTGATTGTTCTCATCTCCAACATATTGATGGAGAGCCTGAACTCTGCTGGTGAAAGTTTTCTTTGCACTGTTTCTGAGTCTAAGACTGTACCCCACCCTAAGAGGCTGGTGCCTGTGTATTGTCCTGGTAACTTTGTTTGTTGAGGGTTCCCACTTCTTCAGATTGTCTCTGTGTATGTGTTTGTGTCCACCACAGAATGGACTGCTTCACTGTTGGGGGTAGGAGGAGTCTCTTCAAGTAAATTTATGTGGCATGGTACCAATTGTCAAGAAGAAACCTTTGTAGAAGCCTTATGTGGAATCTTGCCCAGTTGTGCAGGTCTATGCATGCCACCATAAGGCCCAGAAGTTGAATTTGATCCCAAACTGTGGGATGACTGCATGCCAGGATCAGGTTGCAGTGGGTTTGAGGGTTGTTTATGTGACTGTCTGATGGATGGACTTCCCTACATGCAGTGCTGAAGACCATCTAAGGTTCTTTAGTGTTGCAGAAGGACAGAGGTTGCCTTTTTACCCTGCTAACTATCCAACTCTGCTTGGTCAGGAACTAATATGCCCTGCTCTTCGTGTTGCTGTTTCTGATGCTTCCCTGGTTCTGGCTTGACTCAACCAGTAATCCAGATGGAGGATCACATGGATGCCTTCAGCTCTGAGATTTGCTACCAAAGCTGTCATGACCTTGGTGAAGATGTGAGGCGCTGAGGCTACACCAAGGGGGAGACACTTGTATTGGAAGTGCAGGCTCAGGATGCAGAATCTTAGGAATCTATATGGGGACACTAAAATAAGCATTCTTCAGGTCTATTGAGGTTAAATAATTGGGTTTCTGACTGCTACTGTGGTGGTGTGGCAACTCTCTTCTTGAACCTCTTGTACTGTACAAACTGGCTTATGCACTTCAGATCCAGTATTGGATGATGATCTGACTTTTTGGGGACCAGAAAGAATGTGGAACGGAGTCCTGGCCCCTGCTCACTTGACTACTGGGATTATGGCATCATCCTGAAGCAGCTGGTTTAAGACAGCTTGTACTTGGGGCAGTGGAGATCTACTCAGAGAGATGTAAGAGAATGAACCTTGAGTTCCTTTGCAGCTGGCTGAATTATATGGCATAACCTTTTGATGTACCTCCAGTACCCTTTTGTCTGTCACTGTTTTGGCCCAGGTGCTGGCAAATTATTGAAGTCTTACTCACACTGCCTGGTCTGAATATTGAGTCTTTGCTTCCTCATGCCTGGAAGGTCCTGTGTCCATTGCTGGACCTGAATCTGCCCGTGGATCTAGAGCATTGGCCTCAACCTCTGTTGTTCAGATAACTACCTCTGCAGTTAAAGAAATTTAGTTTGAAACCAAAAGTGCAAGACTCAGAGTCCTGAAAACAATTGTTTTTATGGACTTTTTGAGAGTGGTCATGGAAATGATTGTGTTGAAAAGAGGGCAGGGTGTCTGACGTGCCTGCGAAGTCCTTGCGCTCCTCTTTCTGCTTTCAGAACTTGTTTTAAATTATTGTTGATATTCATGATTCACTGCTCGCCCTCTGTTATACTAAATTTTTGAACTTTTATTGTATTTATTGTAAAGCACCCTGAGCCTTCAGGAATGGGTGTTATAGAAATAAAATTGCTTTACCTTGCCTTGCCTTGTCTAGTCCTGGTCTGAATACCATGTTTCCCTAAAATTTCAAT
The DNA here is from genome assembly GCA_016271365.2 of Neoceratodus forsteri. Classification (NCBI taxonomy): domain Eukaryota; kingdom Metazoa; phylum Chordata; order Ceratodontiformes; family Ceratodontidae; genus Neoceratodus; species Neoceratodus forsteri. Next base: position 106,671,446 of record CM057450.1, on the reverse strand, counting down.
CTTTTTAACATGTTTTGGACTCTTAGTCTGCCTGCCATAGTTTTAGCTATAGCTGCCTCCTGGCTCTGTCGACTGTGGCTATAGCACAAGGCTATCTTAAAAGTGTCCTCACCACCCTTGCCCTGCTGTCCCTCCCTCCCTCCCCTACCTACACTACCCTATATCTTAACCCACCACCCATTTATTCATGCTCTCCCCATACTTAAGGTTGGTGTGTATTTCCCTCTCACTTCTATATTCACCCGCTGACACCCACCTCATTCCTCTCTTCCCACTGCTTCTGTCTTACAATGACGGTACTTCCCGGCTGCTCTCGCTTCACAGGTTGCACTTTGGAACTGATGTTAACTCCTAAGCTAATGCACTTAGCAATGAATTATTATGGTCTACATGGTCTGCATGTCCAGGATATCTCATGTAAACATCACCCCCTGTTTTGTATTTTACTGTGATATGTGTGTACTTGTATTTCCTGTACTTACCTTGACTTGGAGCCTTTATAGAAGAGCTGATTGTGCTCAAAGGTTTTAATCCAAATTGTGAAATAAATAAAAATAAAATGAATAAATAAAGTATCAGTGGAAGCCCTTGTCGTGTTCTTGATTGCCTGTACAGTGTAGTTCATGGTAGCTTTGTGTTTACTGGCTTTGGGTAAATCCACTTGGCTGCCTTCCAGCCATCTGAGGATGGCCCTGATTGTAGAGAGGGCTACTGTGGATGCCTTATTGGACATTATGAGGATAATGTGCACCTTCTTTCTTGCATCCTCCACCTTTTTGTCTATAAGGTCTTTGAGGGCCGTGGAACCTTTGGACGGAAGAACTGCCTTGTTGTTAAGTGAGGCTATTTACAGATCCACCATAAGAGGTAGGGACCAGGCCTCCTGTTTATCTTTGGGGAGAGGATATCTTCTATAGAAACATAGAAGCTGATGGCAGATAAGAGCCGCATGGCCCATTAAGTCTGACCTTTATTGTTGCATTGCTTACACTGTAGACTCCTCCAGGTCTATGGCACTTTCTCTGCCACCTCCTAACCTATCCCTTGTGATTCCCTTGTGCTTATCCCAGGCTTTTTTTTAACCCCACCAATGTTTTTGGCCCCAAAACCTCCACTGGAAGATCATTTCAGGCACTCACCACCTTTTCTATGAAGAAGTATTTCCTCATATCTCTCCTAAACCTACCCCCCTCCAGCTTCACAGTGTGGCCCCTTGTTCTGGAGCACCCGTTCCTCTGCAAAATATCTCCCACTTGTACCTTATTCACCCCATGAGGTATTTAAAGTTTTCTATCTTATCTCCCCTCTCCCTCCTCTCCTCCAGCGTGTACATGTTTAATTCCTTAAGCCTCTCCTCATAGGACAAGAAGGCACACATGATCCTCATAATGCCTATCCATTCTGTTGAACTGTCTTTTTTTCTGGTCTTGGACAGTTCTAAGGTGTCCCATTTGTCATTAAGGCATAGGTCAGGAAGCATAGGAAACCAGGAGCAGTTATAAAATTCATAGGTAGTGTTTATTATTTCCGATAACAATAAAATAAAAACAAAATTATTCAAAATGTTTTTTAAAATAGACATTTCAGACAGAACAAAGTCATTCCTCTCAGAATATCTCTGATTCTAAATTTCAGTCTCTCCCTCTCTCCAACAAAAACACTGCTGCTCCTTTTATAAGCCTTGTGTCTGGCAATTAACTTTTTCTTTATTTATTTATTTAGTTTTTGTTTACCGGGTAAGTACCATAGCCATGAAATTACTATTTTCAGGCATGAACCAAGAGATTACAGTAGGTTGGCAGGGAATTACATTATGAGTACAGGTAGAAACAAAATACAGAGCAAACAGGATTAGACAATACTTGAGTAGGTACACGATTTGGCAGTTACAAGGGTAGGTAATAAGTTGAGTTAGAGTTTACACACAGTAACAAAAAAATTCAGTGATAACTATGACATGTCGCAAGCACAACTGGGTTAAGAGAAGCTAAACGCAAAAACCAATGAGACATAAGAGCCGAATAACCTACCTGGAAAGTGTAGGATGAGTGGAGAGCAGTTTGCAGCAGTGGAGAAGTGAGACTGATACTGAAATGCAAATTCAAGGGGATTTGAAGCAGGCATAGGAGACCTGGCTATAGAGGAAGGAGCAGTAGTTGGTTTTAAACTGGGCATGACTGGGACCTAGGAGAACATCAAGAGGCAGGGAGTTCCAGAATGTTGCTGCTGAGTGAGAGAAAGCTATGGTTCCTTTGTTTGATTTACATCTAGGTATTTGTCAGTTGATCAGAGACCATGGGAGGAGGACAGCAGAGTTAGTAGGGAGGCCAGTGAGACAGGGATCCTTGATCTAATAACAAGGGCAAGAGTTTGAGCTGAGGCAGGGGGTAGCCAATTTAAGTCAGCATAGAGCTGACAATGATGTTTCGACCAGGGAGAGGCTGAAGCATACCTGCAGTTGCTGTTATAAGTCATATCCCATTTCCTGAAGAGAATAGTGGATGAACTAAGATAAGTGACTACCCCATAGGATAACGACGGGAGCAAGATCCCATGGGCTTTAGCTAATCTAGCTGCCTGTGTAAGGACATAGCTGGTTTTGTAGGCTGCTGCAATTTTAGCATTAACTGATTTACATGTAGACATTACATGCTCATCAAAGTTTAGATTTTCATCAAGGAGTACTCCAAGATACTTGAAAGAGCATACTGTTTTGAGGACTATGCCACCTTGACCTGAGACTGTAAATAGATCCCGGTTTTTGTTTAATTTGACTCCAGAACCAAACAGCATTGTATGCATTTTATCAGCATTAAGGATTAATTTATGATGGAACAGCCAGGACTGAATAGACGTAAAAGCAGTGGTAAGGGTCTGGTTTATATGGTGAATGTTCTTATCATGACAGTACAAGACCAGGTCATCTGCGTAGAGGATGGATGAGCAATCAGGGCTATTTGATGAGATACTATTCATAAAAATGGAGAAGAGGAGGGGTCCTAATATTGATCCCTGGGGAACACCTAGGTTAATGGCCATGGGGGTAGACATAGCGGAATTAAAGCTAACAATTTGAGTTCTATTATATAGATAGCTATTGAAGCAGGTCACTGAGTTAGGTGAGAAACCAAGGGCTAGGAGATTATCTAGTAGAAGAGGATGATCAACAAGGTCAAACAGATTTTTCAGGTCAATAAAAACTGCTCCCGTGAGGTGGCCATTGTCCATTGCAGTTAAAGTATCATTTATGAGGTGGAACAAAGCCATGGAGGTGCTATGACCTTTGCGAAAGCCATACTGAATTGGTGAGAGAAGTTTATACTTAGTCATGTATTCTGTAACTTGTACTGATACTAGCTTTTCCATTATTTTACTTAGCACTGGTAGAATAGCTGTAGGCTGATAATTAGCCATATCTCTTTTATCACCCTTCTTAAAAACCGGGGTGATTCTGGCCATTTTTCCAGACATCTGGGACAATTCCATTACAAAGGGAAAGGGTAAAAATCCATGATAATGGCTGGGCAATGAATGGTGCAGCCTGTTTTAAAAGTTTGGGTTCTACACCATCAGAGCCTACACTAGTGTTTTCAGAAATTGTATTCGGTAGGCCTAGGACATCAGATTTAGAAACAGCCTTGAAGTAGAATGGAGGAAGAAATGCAGTAGGTGTGGGTGGACTGGTCGGAGGTGAGGGCTGACCTTGGAGGAAGGCAGGTGTGAAGCTGGACAGGTCAGAGAATTGTTTATTAAATGCTTTTGCAGTTGTCCTAGGGTTGTTGCAGTGAACCCCGCTAATGATTATATCATTTGTCAAGGGAGTATTTTTAGCACCTAGGAAAGATTTGACGTGGGCCCTGACTTCACTGATGGATATCCCATTTCTTACAAAATGTATCAGAACTTTATCAATTTCTTTGCCGGTGCAACAAAATGGAATATGGTGTCCCAGAATGAATCTCTTGTTTTTTTTTTTTTTAATTCACTAAGCTTTATTGTTATTTCACAATAACATAAAGATATCACAGAATAATGAGACTTGATAGAGAAACAACCCCACTCCCCCATCCCCTCTGACCCCAACGGAGTGTCCCTGACAGACAAACTAGAAGTTACAAACTGGAAGAATGGTTGTATAAATATAGAGGGTACAAGAGCACCTAGAACAAGCAACTCAAATAGTATATAAGGTATGTAGTTTATCTCATTTCTTATCAAAGAGTGTTGGCTTATGATGAATACTGGTGATCACACGTTCAGTCCACAGACTGAACAGGAGTGCCTGCAGCCATTTCTGATAAGAAAGGAGAGTCTGATCCAACCAGTGTCTGAGTACCAATTTCTTCACTACAGGGGAGATCATGGATATATGGTATCTTCTCTCTCTTATTGGGATAGAACTGTAATCACCCAGAATACATAAATCCAGTGTGAAGAGCCCCTCCAAACCTAGTAGGGGATCTGCTCTGTTTTCAATAAGATCCCATAGAGGAGCCATATTACGACAGGGCCAAAAAATATGTAGAAGGGAACCTTCCTCAAAGCCACATCCATTGCAGGTGTTTGAGGGGATTCTACCTATGTTTGCTAATTTGACAGGTGTGTAGTAAAGATTATGCAAAATGTGAAACTGGGTAAGCCTAAGCCTGTTCTGCGAAGTGTATATATATATATATATATATATACGTATATATATCTCCATATATTATGCCAATTAAGAGAAGAGGAGGGGAGAAGGGTGTCCCAGAGTACTGGGTAGCCCACCCCGTTTGGAATCAGCTTGGGAAGAATTAGTGAGTATATACCGGAAACAACATGGGGTTTAGCTACTAACTCTGTAAAGGAGTGGAGAAGTTCAGGTTGGTCTGCTTGCCATGGGCTAGGTCCAAACAACTGCAACAGAAGATGTCTGAACTGGAAAATTTTAAATATGAGAGAAGGGTCCAACTGGAATTTATGCAAAATAGAAGGCAAGGAAAGTAAGGTGCCCTGTGACATCAAGTTTGCAACTGTAGAGTGGGATAGCTGTGGCAGCCAAGTGTTAAGGATCATCTGTCCACGATTTTCAAATTGCAATTTTGAAACAGAGGTTGTAAAAGATCCTTAATTTGCCAATAGTTGAGGGCAGCACAGAATTGGGAATATACCCTTAGAGAAGTGCCAATCACAGAGTACCTCAGAGAGGGTGGTAGAGATCTCCAAGGTGTGAAGAAAAGGGAAGACACAGCTAGGCCAGACTTATTTATTAGTTCCCTCTCCAGTTCAAGCCATGTGGGTGCATAATCTGGAGTTGAGCTGTCCTGGGTTTGGGAAGTCCATTTAAAACATTTATGAATATGACTAGCTGAGTAATAAAACAGAAAATTAGGAAATTTGAGCCCTTCCAGTGATCTAGGTAAGGAAAGCTTCTTATATGACCTCCTGGGAGTTTTGTCCAGCCAAATAAACCTAGTGATAAGGGCATGAATACACTTAAAAGGAGAGGGGTAGCCATAAGCTTAACATATTGAGAGGGTAGAATAATCTTGGTAAAATATTCATCTTGATTATGTTGATTCTACCCCATAAGGATAGAGGGAGCATTCTCCATCTAGTCAAATCTTGTTGGATGACCACCATTAAATCTTCTAAATTGTGCTTCTTCATGAGGGTGACATCACGGGACAGATAGATATGAAGATATTTAATATGATTGGAGGCCCAGTGAATGCCAAAGTGAGCAATATCTGCTTTGAAGGTGTGGGAGTTAAGAGGAAGTACTACAGTTTTATCTAAATTAAGCTTATAGTTGGAGAGGGAGCCAAATCTGTTGATAATGGATAGGACTTCAGATACAGAATCTGATGGCTGTGAAAGGTATAATAGTACATCATCTGCGTACACAGACAAGGTGTGGACCATCTCTCTAACAGGAATTCCAAAGATCTTGGGTGAAATTTTAATTTGCCAGAGTAATGGCTCTAAATAGAGAATAAAAAGCAAGGGAGATAACGGGCAGCCTTGACGTGTACCAGTAAAAAGAGGGAATTTGGATGAGAAAACTCCATCACAGTAAATCTTTGTAGTAGGTGAGGAGTATATTATTTGAATCCAGGGGAGTAAGGATTAGGGGAAACCAAATTTCTGTATGGTTGCCAAAAGGAAAGTCCAGTCCACTCTATCAAATGCTTTCTCCACATCTAAGGGCACCAGAACCATAGGGGAAATGGAGTCCCCAGTTGCAGAGAAAACGTGTGCTAACTTGCATAATTGGTCAGAAGAGGAGCGAGCTGGAACAAAACCGACCTATTCGGGGTTGAGGAGACCAGACCAGATTTTATTAAACCTTACCACCAAAATCTTAGTTAGAATCTTAAGGTCATAATTAAGCAGTGATATAGGCCTATAGCTAGTGACATGATTAGAAGGTTTACCTGGTTTCAGCAGAAGAACTATCAGGGCTTCCAAAGTAGTTGAGTCCAGGGCATCAGCATTGTATATATGCTGAAAAAAAAAGGAGAAATAAAGGGGATAATTCTTTAGAGACTAATTTATAAAAATTGGAGGAAAAGCCATCGGGACCGGGGGCCTTGTCCAATGTGAGACTATTGACTGCTGAGAGAGTTTCTGAGGATGAAATAGGTTGAGATAAAAGAGGCTGTTAAGATGTGGAAAGCCGGGGTAGGGAAATTGTGTCTAAGTAAGCATTAATTTCCTCCACAGAAGATTGTGGATTTCTGGTGCCATAAAGGCCCTTATAGTAAGTTACAAACTCTTTCGATATGTCTGTTGGTAATGTCTTGACTAGACCATCAGCCGAGATGATAGCTGGAATTATTCTAGAGGCCTCGCATTTCTTCAGGCGTTAGACCTAGAAGATGCCCAGCTTTCTCACCCTGCTCAACATATGTCGAATAGGTTTTGAGGATTGCGTACTCAGCTTTTTTCCTCAGTAAATCACTATATTTATCCCTAAGACACATAAGGTACTTCAGGGTGTCTGCTGGGGAAGAAGGAGAAATGACTTTTTCTAGCTCTGTGATTTGGTGCAAGAGATCTTTTGCTTCTTGTTCCCTGATTTTCTTCTGTTTGGAAGTTAGACGTATAAGTTCCCCATGAAGGAAGCACTTAAAAACACACCATTCCTGGTCACCCCCTCGCTACTGAACCAAGACTAGTTTCCTTATAAACCTGGATTTGATCCTTAATCCTGGAAATAGTGTATGGGTCCTTCAAAAGCTGATTATTTAACTTCCAGGAGGTGTCCTTCTGCATAGTAGGTGATATGGATAGTGTCACCCATGCTAAGGCATGATCAGACAAGACCTGAGGGGCTATCTCACTGTCCAGGACCCCTCCCATCTCAGATTAACTAATAAGAACATAGTCTACATGTGAGTAGGAGTGATGGACAGCAGAGTAGTAAGAAAATTCCCAGGCATGAGGGTGGAGGATCCTACATGGGTCACGCAATCCTAGGGAGTCTATATCATGTCTCTTATAGCATATTGGGAAGGTGACAGTGGGGCTAATGGCCTGCCAGACTGATTCATGTCTTAGGTGATAGTAATGTTCCAGTCACCTCCAAGAATTATAGGGGCTAGTAATAGGGAGGCCAGATGGTCTGTAAGTTCCGTAAAAAAAGTAGGGTCCCTACTGTTGGGTCCATATACACTACCTACTATAACTTCTGTCTGATCAAGATGATCTTTCACTAAAATAAATCTTCCCTGTGTATCAGAAATACTTTGTAAACATTGAAAAGTTACATTGCTGGATAACAAGATGGCCACACCTCTACTTAAGATATTATATCTTGCAGCAAACACCTGGCCTATTGACTGCCTACAAAACCAATTCCCCTCATCCAACTGCAAATGAGTTTCTTGCAAAAAGATTATCCTACAATGTGACTGTGAAAGATGTTTAAGCACTTAGTACCTTTTAAGTTGAGTTATTGCCCCCCTAATGTTCCACGATGCAAATTTAAAGAAATTAGCCATTATCCATATATTGTAATGCAAACTTAAATGGAAAAGACCCCAAAAGGACACTCCATCAGCCACCCCAACCACATCTTCCTTCCCAGTCCCATCCTCCCCATGAAAAAGGAACACCCCAAAAAAACCTCAGAAACCCAAAAGCTTGAAATCACAATGGTAGACACAACCAACCCTGCCCACGTAAATAACCATGAATACAAACAGCCTGTAGGATATATTCCTGGTCCCCCCCACTCTGGTCAGAAAACCCTACTACAGCCCATGATGAACAGTTTCCCTGTCCACCACCCCTCCCTCCAACCACCTGACATAACTCCCACTAAAACCTCTATGTAACGTAGAACAGATCTACCAAACTATTATATTGCCAAAGATTAACATGGCTAACTATGGATTGCTTCAGCTCATGTATGTAACAGTGTATAGGGAGCTGGAGCACAACAACATTAATGTCAGGGTATAACAGCATAACAAACAACCCACTGCTGTGGAATTAAGCAACAATCCCCCCAGAAATACAGATATGAACTTGTGTCCCCTGGTGGTCAAACATAATATGCAGCATCTATTATCTACTTGCTATGAAACCACAAGGTACAAATGGGGGAAGAATGGGATTCCAAGTTAATAGTCCATGTGACATCATACAAAATATAGGGAGACACAAATAAAAACAGTCCACATAACCAGTCTTGAATCTTCAGACAGCTTGAGGATGGGAGCTACACCAGCTCTGGGTGAACTTCTACCCCTGAAGTGAATAGCCACAGTTCAGGTACACTGTATGCCATGGAACAGAGACCTTTGTCCATAACAAAACATCAGTCCATCATGGGGGCAATCAGAACCACTGCAGACAACTGGAGCTGGTACCCTACCTCCACATGTCCATCCAAACAATGAAAGGTAACAATAGGCAAATGCCTAGGCAGCTTCCAACACAGGAGTGACCCCACATTGCTCAGCAATCATTAAAGAGATCAGGAAGCGCTCTCCTGAACTCAGCCAGAGCAGCATTAGCTTCGTCGAAAGAGACCCAGGCACCGGAGATGCAGACTTGCAGCCATGCTGGGTAAGTCATCTGAAATTTAATCCCAGCCACTTTGAGCTTTATGACTATCGGATGAAACTGGGCTCTGCACTGTTGAACCATGGTGGGTAAATCTTGGGTCACCCGTAGTTTGGCATTTTCCCATTTTACTTCTTGTACCTCCCTCATTTTAGCGAGGAAATGCTGACACTCGAGAAAATTCAAAAACCTAAAAATAAGTTGCTGGAGAGCCGCACCGGGTTGTGGCATAGGCCGTAGTGAGTGATGAGCCCTCTCAATTGTGTAGTTGGTTCTGAATGAAGAGGGCCCAGCAAGTTTCACAAGTAATTTCTGCACAAACAAAATAGTGTCAGACCCCTCCTCTCTTCCGGGCAAGTCTATTATGACCACATTGTTGCATCGACTCCGGCCTTCAGGATGCTCGACCTTTGCTTCCAGACGTGCAATTCATTGCCTGGTCACTGCAGTCTCTGGTTCTGTCTTGTCAGACCATTTCTCGAGGGAGACCAAATGTGCTTTGCTGTTTCCAGTCCTTCTGGATATATTCGCGAGTGCTGTAGCCATGGATTTAAGCTCTGAGATAAGGGTGCTAGTTCTTCTTGGAATGGCTGAAATTCAGCCAAGAATCTGTCAACAGTCAGAAGGCTTGCATCAGCGATAGTAGTAGTAGTAGTAGTAGCAAGCCATCCTATAGAGGCCTGGGCCTTGGATTTCTTGCTTGATTTTTCGGGTGTCTTCGGGGGTGTGTGCTTTGGAAGCGCCAAACGCATCTCAGCTTCCATTATAGCTGCCCGGTAAAGTCCTTGCATTGGTAGGAAGTCTAGAGAGCTGTTTGCTATAGCTGTAGAGATGATAGAGGCAATTAAATATAAATCTTTATAGTTGGGTGGCTGGAGCAGAGCTTAAGAGCCACTACAAGGCGCACTGCATCACGTGACCTCCTCAACAAATCTCTTGTTGACAACTTTGCAAATGGGCTGTGCTGCATCTCACGGTTAATCCCCTGAGTTCCAAATAGCCTTTTGCAGTCATTTCAACAGTACAATAATATACATTTTCAAACCAAAGGATTTCAGTTTCACACAAGGATTCACATATATTTTTATAACCACAGATATGCAAGGGGGAAAAAAGATTGGAACAGCAAGAGAAGACAGAGAGATAGCGGTGGGGGATTGTGAGACTGTCAGAGTGATCAGTTTCTAGGTCTTACAAGAAAATCTGATTGTACAATCAGGCAGACAAGAGACAGAAAAGGAGAGGATAGAATAGATCCTTGCTTTTAACTCTTTCTGCATAACAAATTGGAAAGGGCCTTATTTGACCCAATAATATCCACCCCCCATTAAGAGGGAACCTGTTTTTAAAAGCAGGTTTCCAAAACTTTCTTTTAATTCTCTTCTAACATTGCCTTACAACCTTTACAGTTCTCCGCATATGCAGTATCACATTTTCCATAACAACTAATACAGTGAACAGTTAAGCTGAAACCAAAACTTTTTTTTCAACCTTTGGAATTCTCAATTCCTGACCCATATCTTGACAGAAAATCAGCCTTGACATTCTCTTTCCCAGGTTTGTGTGTCACTTTGAATTTAAATGACTGTAGTGTCAGTAACCACCATGTGATTCTGGAATTTTTATACTTCATTTGGTTAAGCCAACAGAGAGGATTATGATCAATTATAAGTATAAAGTCAGTTTCTAGCAAGTAAAACTTAAGGGACTCCATGGCCCACTTTGCCGCAAGACATCCTTTTCAATGTTGGAGTACCTTTTCTCTCTGTTGTGCAATTTTCTACTGATATATAGAACTGTATGTTCCTTTCCTTCCATATTATGACTCAAGACTGCACCTAGGCCTTCCTCTGATGCATCCATCTATAACAACAGTTGTTTCTTAAAGTCTGGGCTTCTTAAAATAGGGGCCGAATATAATGCAGCCTTGATGGCCTGAAAAGATTCATCACACTCTGGGGACCATTTCACATTATTCGGGAACTTTTTCTTCTTGAGGTCAGTGAGGGGAGCAACTAACTGGGCAAAGCTGGGAATGAATCTCTGATAGTAACCTGGCAGCCCTAAAAATGACCTGACATGTTTCTTTGTTTTAAGGACAGGATTATTAGCTATAGTTCTATCTTAGAAATCTCTGGCATTACTTCTCCATTTCCCCTCAAATATCTGGTTTCCTGCATGCCCAATGCACATTTGGCAGGATTAATTGTCAGACCTGCCTATTTGATAGATTGGATAACTGCTCATAGGTGTTCTAGGTGGATATTCCAGTCTGGACTGTACACCACAACATCATCCAGGTAAGCAGCACAACAACCAGTGTGAGTAGCTAAAATTACATCCATGTACCGCTGGTATGTGGTGGATGCACCATGTAAACCAAATGGTATGGGGTGAGCTGATAGAATCCAATAGGAGTGGCAAATGTAGTTTTGTCTCTTAGTTCTTTAGCTAGGGGAATTTGCCAGTAACCCTTGCTGAGATCAAGGGTACTGATGTATTTGGCATTTCCCAAGCTGTCCACCAAATCTTCTATCCTAGGCATAGGATAACTGACAAAATTGGACATGTGATTGAGTTTCTAAAATCAAGGCAGATTCTTACACCCCATTCTTTTTTATTTACAACCATTGGTGATGACCAAGCACTTCTCGATTTTTTAATAATACCCATTTCATGTTTTGTAATTAACCACATCTGCTCTTAACCAGTCTTGTAATCTGTATGTCTTTTGTCTAATAGGGTGCGCACTCCCTGTCAGTATTATGTGCTTGACCCCTTTTGCTTGACCTGTCATTGTGGTAAAAGTACTGTCAAATGTCTTTACTAAGTTACAAATCTCTGCGGTTTGCTTGGAGGCTAAGGAAACACTGATCTTTAAAACATCAGCAGTTACAGTTTGTTCCAGTCTGTCATAAGCTGTATCAATATCTTCTGTAGAAGTTTCTGGTAAAAGTAACAAAGCAGCCTTTGATCTTTTTCAACCCATTTCTTCAGGAGGTTAGCATGGTATGTCTTAGTAGGATTTTTTCTATCGGGGGTTTCAGTCTCATAGTTAACTGTGCCAGTAAGTCTAAGCACCTTATAAGGTCCTTGTCATTTCTTCAAGAGGTTAGCATGGTATATCTTAGTAGAATTTTTCCCTATCGGGGCTTCAGTCTTATAGTTAACTGTGCCAATATGTCTAAGACCTTATAAGGTCCTTGCCACTTCATTAACAGTTTATTTTCTGTAGTAGGTAATAGTAGCAAGACCTTTTCACCAGACTCTAAAATCTTTTTGTTTAGCCCACAGTCATAATATGCCTTTTGCTGGTTTGGGCCTCTTCCTGATTACTATGGGCAATTTCAACATATTTTGCCAACTTCTTTCTGAGAGTACACATGTAAAATGTAATACATTTTTTTCTGAGTGAGGTTATCTTCACAAGTTTCTTTGTTACATCTAGTGGCCCTCTAGTTTGTCGACCATACAGCATTTCAGATGGTGAAAAAACTGTTCTTGTGGCACTTCTCTGCAAGCAAAAAGAAGGTAAGGTAATTACTGGTCACAGTTGTTCCCTTCCCCTACCCCTTTTACAAACCTTTTTAAAATGTGCTTCAGGGTTTGATTAAAATGCTCAACAAGACTATGTGTCTGAGGGTGATAAGGGAGGTTCTTATGGCAGTTATACCTAGTAGTTGGTACAGCTCCTTCAGTAATGCAGCACCAAAATGACCACCATGATCACTAATAATCTCTTTAGGTATGCCTACCCTGGTAAAGATTTTCTGCTCTGCTGCCACCTTTGGGGCTGTGACAGTATGCACAAGAGCTGCCTCTGGTTATTGAGTAGTATAATCACATACTACTGAAATACTCTGCCTAGCGCCCAGCACTGACATAGGCCATGGCGCCAAAGGAGCCCGCAGCACTGCAGATGGCACTGAGTGAGTCCCTGACACTGAGAGTGGTGCTGACAGGGCTCCCGGCACTGAGGAAGGTGCCACTGGGCTCCCCGACACTGTGGTCGGCACTGAGAGAGTCTCTGGCATTGCGGATTGTGCCGAGAGAGTCCCAAAGTTCCAAAAACTGTGATTTGAGGGAAAAGAAGGGAAATTGGCAAGAGATAGAGGTATTGGTGTGGCCCCCTGTGCTGCAGCCACGTGGGGGGGGACACCTGAGCACGGAGTCGATGGCACTGAAGAAGGCGCCACATGACTAGGAAGGTCCAACAGCCCTACCTGCTCCCCTGAGCCACCTGAAGGCCTCAAAGTGACCAGGTCAAACAGTTGGACCATCCTCTGAGCCCATTGCTCCATAAGAGCAGCCTACTGGGAAACTGCTCATCGGAAGCCCCTCTGAAGGGTGGGGATGAGCTCCGATGTCAATGAGGTTGGCCACCGGCGACTGAAGCTGGCAACTCCAAGAGAGGGGGAGCCCAGTGCCTAGCCCCAATGACCGACCGTCGATGCTCAGACATACCAGAAGGGGACCTCAAGTCATGCCTTCTCTTCTTTGACTTGTGCGCTGAATAAGAACTTGAGGCTGAATGGTGCCAAGAATGGGACCATTTTATGCTTTCGGGGGGAACTCCCATCTCCCTGAGCACTGGACTGTCCGTTGTCAGACCCACCCTCCGGAGAGGGCAGTGAACCGGACCCAGCCCGGTTGACTGAACAGCTTTCATACAAAGTCTCCCTATCATCACCTGACCCACTCATGGTCAACTCCGTCAATGGAGGGCTGAGGACTTCTTTCTTATAATTGATAAATAAAATGTAATTGGTACTTGTTTGAAGATAAATTACAAAACAATAAACTGAAAACTATGCTACTAGTTTGAAGTTTGACTTCCGGCGGGCGAGCGACATCATCACTGAAGTACACTCGATGGCGGGAAAAAAGGAACTGAGGCAGCTGGCCGGTTGATGCTGAGGTAGTCTTTACCGCATGAGTCACAGCTCGTGGTGCCACCTCCTCGCAGCTCCACCTCTGACGCCGACCGTCTTGAAGAGTTTGCTCCCACTGGGTCCTAGCACCTCAGGCACAGATCCCATTAGTGTGAATAAGTGATGGAGACTTTATGTCCAGGAAGATCAGGAAGTTGTTGGCCCTCTGTACAGACAGTTGGTGAGACCCCATCTGGAGTACTGCGTGCAGTTCTGGAGACCCCATCTCCGCAAAGACATAGACAGGGTGGAGGCTGTCCAGAGGAGGGCAACTAAAATGGTGTAGAGTCTGCACCAGAAGACATACAAAAAGAGACTAAAGGAGCTTAATATGTATACCCTCGAGGAAAGGAGGGAGAGGGGGGACATGATAGAAACTTTCAAGTACCTCAAGGGAATCAACAAAGTCCAAGATGGTAGTATCTTTCAGAAAAAGAGATGTGAGAGAACAAGGGGACAAAATTTGAAGATAGAGGGGGAACGTCTCAGAGGTAATGTGAGGAAGTATTTTTTCATGGAGAGGGTAGTGGATACATGGAACAGCCTTCCTGAAGATGTTGTGGAGTCAAAAACAATGGGGGAATTCAAGAATGCAAGGGAAAAACATAAGGCAATTGTAATGGGGGTAGGAGGAAGTAGGCTGTTGGTTAACTAGGATCTGCAGCTTATCTATTAGGTAGGGAAATGGGCAGACTAGGTGGGCCAAGTGGTCCTTATCCGCCATCAGAGTCTATGTTTCTATATTTCTATATCCCTCTATTGGCATCAAGCAGTGACTAGGGGTGGGAAAAACACCAGGAGTCCACCCCAAGTCTATGAGTGGTTGGTAGCTACTCACCATAGTAATCCCATTTTAATTAAATGTAATCAGTCTCCAGCTATTTATAGTTCCTTTCCTTTCCATTCACTCCTTGGTGAACTTGCATGGTCTTGCCAGAAATAAATCACTCTGCTATGTGCTGGAATGTTATTATGTTTGCTAACATATTTACAGTTACCCACACAGAAACATGGCCCCTGAAATTGCTTTCCTTGTCAGCACTGCGATATTCTGACCCTTGGCTATAACTCAGAACCTTAGTGTCTCTTAAAAATGTTTGTACCATTCACACATCTCTTACAGGAGTCCAATGATTCTTCTTATTCATTGCAATTCACCAGTGGGTGAGGTTTAACCTTGGGACAGTGCCTTTCCTACTCTGTCTTCTGTATTTACCGGGTCTGTCACTTTTCTATAAGCTTTGGGTTCATTTACTTCTCAGATACTGCCATGACCCTGCAGCATCAGTTCATCTGGTATGCAGGAAACAGCACCACTGTAAGGTTTTTCAGTCAGGCACTCCTGGCTAATAGCCAGCCTGGCTCTGGACACACTCACCAGATCTTTACTTTCAGGAGAAAGTGTTCTGGGCACTAGCTCACCAGCACATGCCTCAGGCTGCCCTCTGGCAGTGGCTGGTAATCTTCCCAAGCCCTCTGCCAGAGTCAACTTCTCAAACATCCATAACAGCTTTGCATTCCCAATATAAATAGTAGGCCCATCATGCATCTGTTTCAGCAGCTCAGTCTTTGGCACCAGATTTTTCAAATCTTCAGCACAGCTGGTAGTATAGCTCAGGCACAGACATGACTGCAATGATCCCCCCCAAATGCCCACTTTGGTGATATGTTCTATGCATTGCAAGGCTGCCTGAGACTTCCCAAGATGGGCAGCCCCTTAGGATACTCACTCACTCCCAGTATCTCCCTTTATTTATTATTTATTTATTGAAAAGTTTCACCAGAAAAGTGCAATGAGCAATCAAAATTGCTCGTCTCACGGTACTTCGTGGGGGAGTGGGAAAGGATACATACACAATTGCCATAATAAGTACAAAATACATATACGAATGCTGAATACATAATATCAATAAAATAGGTTACAGAGTCAAGACAACAGTTAATCACATATACATAATACAGTTAAAATTAGGGTACAGTAAGTCAATACAACAGATTTGTCACAGATACAGTCAAAGAGAACAAGAAACTGTATAATCAGTCTGTCATAAGAACTAATGTATAAGGAGCTGTTAAATGCTTTGGAGTTGTTGACTGGGTGGTGGCGGGATAGAGAGTAGGGATGGAGGGGTTACATATGGCTCCATATCATAACGGCGATCTCGGAATAGCGATTGCCGTTACGGCGAGTGCACATCACCAGGAAAAAAAAAGGCGATGTGCACTCTAGTGAAGAAACATCAGTGAACCTAAACAGGTTTTTCTGATGTGCATTCTAGTGAAGAAACATCAGCGAACCTAAACAGGTTTTTCTACAGGGGGCTGTGCCCTCCGCACACACCCTCCTTTATATTATTAACTCTGGGGGGTACATGTTAAGGTGGGGGAAAACCTTTGAAAAATAAAAATGTATTTATGGAGCAAGCATGGCAATAAAATATTGTATCCTCCCCAGCCCAGAACCATGCATCCTTCCCACTGTAGCCTGCCACCCTCACCACTCCTTCATGGTGCCAGCTCAGCAGCCTCCCACCGCACAACCCCCACATACCCTCCCTCCTCTTCCACCCTCCCTCCCATCCTTCCTGTTGCCTTACCATTCTTCCTGTCACCGAGATCACTTACCTTGCTCAGTAGCCTACATAACAGGTGCTGTAACTGAGTCGCTTATATTCAAGTCGCTCAATTGCAGTCATCGTTATGATAGTATACCAGTATGTACAGGTGCAGTTAGTGGAGTAGGAGTTAAGTAGGGCAGATGAAATGGATGCAGGGGAAGAGAAATGGTGAATTTGGGGGGGAAGCACATTCCAGATTTTAGGGAGGTGGTACGAGAACCCTTATTGACCTATGGTTGTTAATCGTCGAGGGATCAATAGGGTGCGAGCATCAGTGGACCTGAGAGAGTGGCGGGATGTAGGTGGTAGTATTAAGGAGGAAGAAAGGTAAGAAGGGAGAGCGTGGAACCAGAATTTAGAGATGAATTTAGTGCAGTGAGAGAGACGTCAGTTGCCCAGAGAAGGGAGGGCAAGTGAGCAATAAAGGTCGCAGTGAAGAGTGAGGGGGTGTGCATCCAGAGCAAAGTGACAGAAAGAGTTGAAGACGGTATCCAGTTTGGCTAGGGAGGACTTGGGGTCTGCACTGTAGACTACATCACAGTAGTCAAAAGTAGGTAGAATCATCTTCTGGATCAGTTCACGCCTAGCCATAGATGGAAGACAATTACAGTTCCCGTACAGTACGCCTATGCTGGGGTGCAGTTTTCACAGGATGGCATCAGTATGACCGGAAAAACTGAGGTGCTGGTCATGCCAGACCCCAAGATACTTAAAGGAGGATGTGTCCTTGGGAAGAATACTGTCGATGGTGTGATAGAAAGGAGAGGAGGTAAGCCTAGAGAGTCTCTGCCTTGTGTCAAAGGTCATGGAGATGATCTTCTTGGCAGTAAGGAAGAGTTGGTGTGAGCAAAGCCAGAGCTGAACTTTATCAAAGTCCTGCTGGAGCCTTGCTTCTATGTCAGTGGAGCTGTTGCCTGAGGTATACAGGACTGTGTCATCCGCGTACATATGAATTTACACAGATGAGCAGACTGTGGGAATGTCATTCAGAAAAATGGAGAAAAGTAGTGGGCCTAAAACAGAGCCTTGTGGCACATCAGTGTGGCTTTGAAGAGGGGGGACAGAGCTTCAGCTATCCTGACTGATTGTATTCTGCCTCTGAGGTAGGCTCTGAACCAGTCAGTGGTAGAGACGGACAGGCCAGCTGAAGTCATATTCAGGAGGAGTAGTGGATGAGAGGCCATGACGAAAGCCTTGGCAAGGTCAACAAAAATGGCCGAGGTGATTTTTCCACTGTCCATACCTGTGAGAATAGAGTCAGAGAGTCTAAGGAGGGAGGGAGGTGGTAGTGGAGTGATTTTTCCTGAAGCCAGACTGGAAAGGAGTGAAGAAGGAGGATTCAGAGAGGAAGATAAAGAGTTGGGCAAGGACAAGGTGCTCCTGGAGTTTGGCCAGGACTGGTAGTAACGAGATAGGCCTGTAATTGTTTGGTGAGGAGGAGTCACCACCCTTAGATAGGGGGATAGCAGTCACGTATTGCCATTCTGAAGGAATTTCTGCAAGGGTGAAAGAGAGGTTAAGAAGGGCAGCTATGGGGGAGGAGACTGCAGGTGTAGAGAGGTGGAGTAATCTTGGGTCCAGGTGGTCAGGGGACCCTCCATTACCTGGGTTGAGGGCAAGGAGGGCTTCCTGAACTTCTGCAAGAGATACTGGGAGGAAAGAGAAACTCCTTGCAGTTGGGTGAGCGGTTTGAGTAGGGGAGGTAGAGGCAGAGTTGGAGGGATTGGGAGGGAGGGATGAGAGAAGGGAGGAAGCACAAGAGGTGAAGTATTTATTGAATTCAGCAGCGATGGAGGGGTGGTCAGAAATTAGGGAGTTTTCTAGCTTTATGAGTGGGGTTGGAGGTTTAGATGGTGGGGAGAACAGGCAGTGAACTACCTTCCAGAATCTAGAAGGGGTTAGCTATGTTTGACTGGAATGAGGAGCTGAAATACCTTGCTTTGGCCAGTCTAATAGCTCTGGTGCAGGAATTTTGTAGGGCCCAGTATTTGATGAGATCTTGAGGTAATTTGGAAATGTTATGTTTTTTTCTAGATCAGTCTCATGCTTGCTGGCATGCCAGGAGTTCAGAGGTGACCCATGGTAGGGGATTGCCATGAACTCAAGTTATTTTTATAGGAGCATGCTTAACCCAGACCACAAGGAAGTTGTCTTTAAAGAACAATAGAGCTTGGTCAATAGAATTAGCAGAGGATACTGGTGACCAGTCGATCTGAGCAAGTTCAAGGCGGAGAGAGGCTAGATCAAGGGATCTGAAAGACCGTGTTAGTATTTTGTGGGGGGGGGGGGCTTTAGGTTGATGCACTTTGTGCACAAGATAGATTGCATTGAGATTGCTTAGGACATCAGGAAGTGTTCCTGATAGTACTATATGGTGAGGGTGGGAGGTGAGGGCCCAATCCATGAGAGTGTGATTTGGGGTTTTGTGGTTTGTGCATATTGGCTCATTTATTAGTTGGGTAAGGTTGAGGGAAGTTATGTCATTTCAGGTTTTACCAAGGGATGGGGACAACCAGTTGTGATTTATATCACCCATTAAATATAATTCTCCATTTGTGGTAAGTGTTGTAATGGAGGTAACAAGCTCAACAGTGGTTTTGGCATTCAGTCTGGGGCAACAGTAGATCCCACCTACCTATATAGGGATGGAGAAGGGCATTGAGAGCCTTAGGACTAGTGTCTCATAGGTAGATGGTACAGCTGAGGATAGGGTAGTAACGACTTGGAGAATAGAGCTGGTGTAAATTAACACCCCTCCTCTGCAGGTCCCCCAATCTTGGTGGGTGAGTGAGTGAGTAGCTCTGGATGAAGATGGCAGAGTTGGGAGTATGCTTGGTTAGCCATGTTTCCATCAAAATGAAGATGTCTGGAGCAAGAGAGACTATCAGAGGTTGGAGTAGGTCAAATTTTGAAAGAAGACTGTGTATGTTTAGATGTATTATCTTTAACCTGTGTGGGAGAGAGATGACTGATGCAGAGGGGTCAGGGCTCGGGCTATAGGCCTGGGGGCTGACACAGTGGGCTGTACCTCAAGAGGGGCCTGGATTCAGGCTAACATCACCAGCTGATAACAGTAGCAGAGCAATGATGATAAAGTGAATTTTGGTGCCTTTGAATCAGGATTTGGAGCCTGGGATGAAGGAGGAGGATGCGGTACCAGGTGTAGGAGGCAACCAGACAGTTAGACACAATAAGAGGAAGAGGGCATTGGATATTTGGGTAACCAAGGCAGATGGGCAGATGGTTGAATGCAACCAAAGCTGACTACAGAGGGCTGGGATCACAGCTAAGGGAAATTGGGGGTCATGAAGGAGAGGGAGGTAATGGTTGAGGGAGTGGAGTGTAGCATGTGGTGGATGCATTAGTTTAGGGGAGTGGGGTAGGAGAACAACTAGGAGATGGGGCAGAGGATCAGTTTACATAGTACTGTATAAGACATTATTGGTGTAGCTTATAAGATGCAGCTAGGTTATGCTTGCAATAAGCCAAATTTAGTGAGGATGGAGTTAAATATGAGGATGATGAATAGTTCTGAAGAATAAGCAGAACTCAGTGCGGTAGATCAGCAGGGATAGACAGCACTTGAAGGTTTCTCAGGCGATGATCTCACAGTAGAAAAAGAAATGCATCAGGAATGAAGTTCTACCCCTTTAAGAGAGAGAGAAAAGAGAGAGAGAGAGTGTAAACCTGAGAGAAGAAGGGCAGGTCACTGGGAGAAAGAAAGTTTATTCAGTAGAGGATGGGGTGGGGAGGGGTTGGGTGAAAAACAAATCACCCAGAGAAAGAGCTGCAGTAATCCAGCTCTTAACCCTGCTTAAGGACTTTTCCCAGGGTAACGAAATAATAATAGGAATAGTCAAAGGGCACTGCTCAGTTGGAGAGGTAGTATGTTAAGCTGGCTCCAGGACCAGTAAAGAAACTTCAGTTTCAGCACCAGTCAGAAGAAGGGTGCCTTTTTTCAAATTGCACCGTACCTTAGGCTGTGGGGAGCAGGCGGGCGGCTGATGCCTGGAGGAGATACGAACCATGAGCAGTTCAATGTGAAGGAGCTGGCCCATCCAGGGCACAAGGTTCCCCTAAGAGAAGGAGAAAAACAGGGGAATTAGTAGTGGACAGAGGGTGAGGGAACTTAGAGGATTAATGGCCACAACAAAAGGACAGGGCTCCCCCTAGAAGTAATGGTGATCTGCACTAAATGGCCTTCAGATTGCAAGTTCCCAGAGTCATTATCACTGTCCTGAGGTCTGTCCTTGGTGTCTACCAGATGACAAGACAGTCAGTTTTGATATTCTCACACACTGGATCCCCAGAAAGCTGATGTATATGAAAGGCCCTTGCCTTATCCAGTGACCTAACAAGAGAACAGAGTCAAGGGTGCCCGAATGCACACCTGTACCCTCCTATCACACTGCCTTCTTGACATGTCTCATCCCATTCACTGGCTGTCAGAGGTTCTATTAGTCAGTAGTCTCAGTGGTTTAGCATTTTCGTAAAAAAGTCCTATACCACTGATGGCAGGTGAGGGTTGCTACAAACATGCTGTGCAAAGGTTTTAGGTTAGTATTTAACTTCAACATGAACAAAAGAAGTTCTTTATGATAACATATTAAATACATAAATGTTAAGGGCAACACTTTAGTGTTTGAGAGGGAGGGGCATTATGAGAATATTTTTTTCTTTTTTAATTTGCAATTAGACATTTTTAATTTGTTAAAACAAAACATTTGCAATTAAATCCTTCATGAAGGTTTTGAAAATCTACATGCTGCATGAAGGCTTTGAAGAGAACCATCCTGAAGAAGTTTCTAAATCCTACACAAATAAAATTATTAAAGCTGAGAAAAAAGAAAATGGTCAAGAATACTGGAGATGAAATAAACCACTGCATACATTTTGCACTACACTAAGTAATACATAAACAAAACAGCAAGAAAGTAAGGACTCAAGGAAAGGAACCAAAGTGCATTTTGCATCATGTTTCTTGCAGGGCCCAAAGGGTCCTGTGCAAAGTAACATATGAGTCACCTCCTGTTTTGTGCAAGGCCTCAGGGGCCCTGCACAAAGCTAGTTACCATTCCACTTTCTTGAAAACTAAGGATATTCATTGCAAAAAACCTTTGGTAATTCAGATTAGGGTTGTGACCACCGAAAACCAGAACTCCACAAGGTTAGGGGATGGGGGAGGGGTGGGGATCAGGGTTACTATTTACACACTTTGAATATGTTTGCCCTGTATGAGGTAACACACCAATGATGCATGACCCCATACCTGTAGCTTGTCTTTGGGTGATGAGAGTAAGGAATAAGGGAGAGAGGAGTGGGGAGTTATACTTGGCAACCCTAATAGCATATTTTCAAACTTTGCGGACATTGGGTTGGAAATCATTATAGCACATTTTTAAACTTAGGTTTATGTTTTCTGTGGTAGCATTATTTTTTGCAATTAATTACTTTTATAAACATGATTGCCTATTTAGACAACTGTAAATATACTTAATAAACATTTATATTACTTAGGTACTACCATTAATAAAGTTCAAGATGTGTGCCAAAAAATATGGAATTTCATGGGCATCAAATCTGACGTAGAACCCTTAATACATGAAGATGATTGGAGTGCACATATTTATTTTTCCTTGAGACTTTAATTTACATCTACTGTACTTGTGTTTTGACTGGCATTTTGTATGCTGCTGGATCATGTTTAAAGTTTCTTTTTCTAGTAATGTTTTAATATCTCTTGTACTAGAGAAGAGTGAAATGAAGCGAAATTGCACTTTAAAGAATATGAGGTAAAGATGTGCAGGCACTATACAGCAGCTGTTGAATATCATTGGATATACCATTATCACTAAATACTCACTGTGTAACCTTGAACAACTCATGTAAGCTCCCACTGGTCCATTTCACACAGCTACAGAAATGGGTGGAAGCAGAAATCCACTGGAAATAAGATGTGGTATATTAGCTGGACTATCCTGTGTAAATACATTGTACAAATGGGTAAAAGCAGGACCTCACTGGAAAGAGATTCTGCAGCTCAATTGGGCTATCCCGGGTAAATTAATTGTAACCATGTATTGCACTATCAGCAGTAAGTAGCTTTTTCCAGACCCCTCCCCCAGCAGAGCAGGCAGTCAAACCCCACTATAGCCACATACTCATGGTGTAACCCTAAGCTACTCACTTAACTTTCCAGTGCTCCAATCAACCCACCCACCTGTAGAAATGGGTAGAAGCAGGGCACCACAGGAAAAGTGATGTTGCATCTCAGCTGGGCTATCCTGGGGAAATACATTGTAAGAAAACAAATAAAACACATTGTTAGCAATTGTTTCCCTCTCTGGTGCCATCTTCACACACACACACACACACAGCCTCCCCTTCCCCCCAGCAGCAGTGTGGTTAGGGCAGTGTTAGAACTGGGAAATTGCAGGTGCATTCCTCGCTAGTGAGAAATGTTCACTTTGCAACCCTAAGCAAATCACTTAAGCTCCCAGTGCTCTAGTCCACCCAGATGGAAAAATGTGTAGATGCAAGACTCACTGGAATGGGATGTCAAAAGGCCATTGTGCCCATAGAGTCTGGGAGTCCATGTGCCCCTCCCCCCAATTGTGCATCAAAATCATGAATTTTGAGCTGGAGAAACTGTAAAAGTGCTATCTAATGTTCCCCTTAGATTAATGTCGAATCATGTGCCCATTCCCAGAAATGCTCATGGCATGGTGTCCCCGGGCTGTTGCATTTCAGATGCTTTATCATATGTAAACACATGGTAAAAATAAGCACAAGCAGAACCCCAATGGAAAGGAGTTGATGCATCTCAGCTGGGATATTCTTGGTAAATAAACCATAAAAGAAAAATATGTCTGGCAGTCACTGCTGGCTTTTCCCAATGCCCCCCTTTATGCGAAAAGGTTTACTCTAGTGGTCGTAGCACTGTTGAAGATCAGGAAATTGCAGGTTTCAGCCCTGCTACAGACAGACAGATACTGCGTGACCTGGAGCAACTTAGTTACTAACAAGCATTTGTCAATGCCGAATGTTTGCTTGCTGGCATTGGCATTGGTGGGATGTGCCTTTGGGTAGTCAGGCATAACATCTATGCCATTTCACCACAGCCTACCCTGCAGACACCGACAAGTGTTACGGTGTACCTTGGGGTCTTTGACACTTATGCTCACCCCATTCCATCAGAAAATAGAGTGAGATGGGTGCAGTATAGGAGAATGGAGTGAACTTTGGGGCCGAAGAGTCCAAGGCACACCTCAATGCCTCTCACTGGCTGCAGGGTGTGGGTGGGGGTGGGATGGTATGAGCATTACAGGCGACAATCCCAAGTCACACCCATGATGCCTGTCAGTCTCTACAGAGTGGGGCATTATGGTCGAAAACCCTAACGCCTCAGGCATTCATTGGTATTTTCACTCCAAATTTTCAACATTTTGCACAGTGACTATGGCATTTGGCACCACAGGTGCGAAAACACATTTCGAACAGGATGTGAAAAATGACAGCTGTACTGTTCATGGGGAGGTGTAAAAAATGGCAATGTTGAAAATCTGCAGTGAAAATAGTAAAAAAACTGGTGGTCACGAGATTGCGTAGAAACTGCACAACGTACACCCTTAATGTAATTACTTTGCAGATCTTTTACAGCAGATTGTCTACACAGGCATTTTGGGACCTCCGCTCATGAACAGTGTCACTGTTATTTCCTTAATCTGTTCTGAACAGTGATTTCCCACAGCGACCACACATTTATGCGCTGAAAGTATGAAAACACATTTTGGCCATGTTGTGAAAAATTACAGCTGTACTGTTCTTAAGGAAGTGTGGAAAAATGCCATTGGTGAAATCTGGACTGAAAATATTACAAATTCATGAACTTATGAGGGTGCATGGAAACAGCGCAATGCTCGCTTGTAACACAGTCACTATATAGACTTTTTGTCACCAAATTTTCAACATAGCCATTTTAAAACCTCTGCTCATGAACAGTGTCACTGTGATTTTCTTAATCTGTCCCAAACATTGATTTCGCACACCTACTGCGCCACTGTGTGCTACATGCGCGGAAACACATTTTGGGGGAGAGGTGAAAAATGACAGCTGTACTGCTCATAAGGAGGTGTAGTAAAATGGCAATGTTGAAAATCTGGAGTGCAAATATTAAAAATTCACAAACTTACGAGCGTACGTAGGAACTGCGCATCGCACGCTCATAAAACAGTCATATTTGGGAATTTTTTTGCCAAATTTTCAACATTGCCATTTTAAGACCTCTGTTCATGAACAGTGTCACTGTAATTTTCTTAATGTGTCCCAAACATTGATTTCGCATACCGACTGCGCCATTGTGTGCTACATGCGTGGAAGCACATTTTGGATGAGAAGTGAAGAATGACAGCTGTACTGCTCATAAGGAGGTGTGGTAAAATGGCAGTGTTGAAAATCTGGAGTGCAAATATTAAAAGTTTGTGAACTTCTGACGTGCATAAGAACTGCTAGCGCATGCTTATAAAAACAGTCATTTTGGGAATTTTTTCCTCAAATTTTCAACATAGGGTTTTTGGGGGGCCTACCTCATGAACTGTGACACTGTCATTTCATACATTGGTCCTGAAAGGTGGTTTCACGCAGTGACCCCGAAATCACCTTTCAGGACTGAATAACAAAATGACTGCAAGAATTCATGAGGTGACGTCCCAAAAACCCCATGTTGAAAATTTGGTGAAAAAATTCCCAAAAATGCATGAGATATGCATCAAAGTTGAAAAAAAAAACTATTTATTCCGTTATACAGCTTACTGGCATTTCCTCAGTTTGTGGTCGACTTTGAAGAGTGCAGACGGTTCCCGTCCAATCAAGATCATTGCGCTGGCCCGAGGTGGTATGGGGTGAGGGGGGTGTGAGGAGGCAGGGTGCGCAAAGGGTGGGTGCGGGTGGAGGAGGAGGTCAAGACAGTCAGAGGGAATGTTTTTTCTTTGTAGGTGTTTTTTTCTTTTAGGAAGATGACACGGGACATTTGCCACGCTGGGGTGGGCTCCCAGCATGGCAGCAGGAAGTTTTTTGTTGGGGGGGCAGCAGAGCCGATGGGGGATTGAACACCTCCGCCAGCCATAGAGAGGTTTGCCACGCTGGGGTGGGCTCCCAGCATGGCACCTGGAAGT
Source organism: Neoceratodus forsteri (assembly GCA_016271365.2). Classification (NCBI taxonomy): domain Eukaryota; kingdom Metazoa; phylum Chordata; order Ceratodontiformes; family Ceratodontidae; genus Neoceratodus; species Neoceratodus forsteri. The sequence goes on along the minus strand of CM057450.1, from coordinate 106,645,673 downwards.
GTGTTGGGGGGGCCAGCAGATGGACATTTGCCATGCTGGGGTGGGCTCCCAGCGTGGCACCTGGAAGACTGTTGGGGGGGGAGTGCAGCACAGCTGATGGGGGATTGAGTACCCCCGTTGGACATACTGTGTGTGTAGGGGGAGCGCGTGTTACTTGTTTGAGGGGGAGAGGAGCTGTCTATGACAGCTCTTTCAGTGCAGTGCCGACGTGTAGGCACTTTGCATACTGCTGACGCAGTATGCAAATTGCCTACATGATGCAGTGCCTTTCTTTGAACTGTACACTGCTGCATTTGCAAACACTGTCATAGACAGCTCCTACATTCCTTGGTGCGGTGGGGCCACGCCTGCAAAAGGCAGCAGGGCATTGGAAGTAGGGAGGCACACCTACTAATTCTCGTATGGTGGCTTTATGTTTCTTGCACAAGCGTGCAAGCAAACATATAAATGAGAGGTTGCATCTAAGGTGGAGTATCTTGGGTAAATACATTGTAAAAATGAGTAAGAGCAGGACCCCACTGGAATCAAAATGCTGCACCTCAGCTGGGCTTTCCTTAGTAAATAAATTGTAAAAAAAAAAAAAAAGAAAATATTGCTGAGAGTTGTCCTTCACTTACTAAGCATAACAATTTTTCTTATATAACATAAATTGTATTGAGACAGAAATAGTGTGACCTACTGGGAATTGAACCCAGGCCCCAGAATACCATCCTTTAGCTCTGTCACTGAGATATAGGCTCACATGGTTGGACATAGGGTTTCTGGACTGACTTCATTTCTCTGGCATTACATATCCTGCGACAGGAAAACCCCAAAAGACATTAGATTTTTGGTGCTGTACTAGCTAAGCTTAACGACTGAATCACAAGTTGTAGTGAGAGAACATGAAGAAATATGTACAGCATGCAAACAACCATTAAGGCATTCACCAATGCTTGTCTCTGGTGTTTATCAGCCTACATATGAATTTTTGTCAGTGTCGATCTGCCCCCACACATACACAGCTGGATCGGAGTTTAGTAATTATGTCTCTACAGCCGAAACGCTTCCCACTTAGGTTGCATTCAAACCTATATACAAGCCTCAGCCAGAAGTAATTAAGTTGACTGCCTGCAGCGTGTAACTAACAGTTCCATGGGCTGCAGACCTGCTCCAAGCCCTATTGATAGCAACAGCCAAATCACTCAGAGCAAATGTAACACTAATCTTCAAAAAAATGCAGAAAAGATAATGCCTGACTACAAATGGTGCCCAAGCTATGCTTGTTGGCACAAAAAAATTTCTAAATCCCATATATCGTATCTTGGTTCAGGAATGAAATGAAATAAAATGAAATACAGATATGTTGATGTTTTTGATGGAAATACAGTATTGTTAAAAAATATCTGAAATGTTTTGTTGAATAATAAGTGTTAAATTTAGCTTTTTAAAATCTCAACAAACATATTTCAGTGAAAATCAATATATAGTCAAACAAGCCAATACAGTTATGTTGTGTGTTATTGGATTTGTTTTCCTCTTTGCTTACCCACAACTGCTGTTCCCTGACCCAAGGTTGCTCCCAAATGCTAGGCTACTGGGCTGGCCAAATATATAAGTGCTTGTTTTTTCAGGAAAAACACAGTGAATACTTCAAACCATTATTGTTATGTTGCAGTGGATGAGTCTCTGGGATGGGCTACTGTTTGGCTATCATAGCCTCCTTTTCTAACGAGACAACAATTGGCCAGTTCCACAAAGATGGTCCAAATACTCACCAAAGGCACATATCTGGGCTATGAAGCTCCACACCCATGGAGTGCTGTGCATTTGGTGACATCCACCCCCTGACATCAGTAATGGAGCATGGAAGGGCTGTGGGTGAGTCAGAGGGCAGAGTGGGGCAGGACACTGGGCATCCAGTCAAATGCTTGGGCTAGTGATTGAGTGGAGCCCCAGCTCTGTGCAGAGCAACTGACTGGATAGGAAGAATTGCAGTGTCTTGGACCTAAAGATCCTTTTTAAAAGAGTCCCATCTATACGCTAGTTTTGAGGGCAGAGGGCAACTGGTGCTAGGACCAGAGAGGTCCTCAAATGGTCTATGGAGGGTGAGAGGAGGCCTGTGTAGAGGGCAGTCAGCTGTTTGCTGAAGGGTCCACCTATCTTCCCTGGCATAGATATTGTTTTCAAAATTGTATGAAAGTACATCCCACCTCTATGTCTGCCCCGACCTGGCCACCCATGTAGAAGCACAGACAGAGTGGGATAGAGTGGGAAGGAGTCTGTGAACAGTTGCATGGTTCCAACAGGAGTGCTTTGCATATCTGGTGGGCACACAACACAGCTGCACGTGGCAATATTTTCTTTTGTGTATGGTGCCCTTTGTCTTTGTAAATACCCTTCCCCATTCTGCCCATACTCTTAAATGAAATGTAAGCCACAACAAGCGACATGGGGTGGTGTAAAGGTTCAGATGTTACTATACATAGTGTAGCTGTTCAGTGGCCAGCAGTAGGGGAGGAGAATAAACACAAAACGTACTGGCTACAGAGGCTGGGTTGATCTTCTTGTCTGAGACTAGAGCTCTTACAGTATGTCTTCATTGTTATTGTTTTTCCAGCTGCTTCAGATGGACTACTACAACCTTGCAAAGTTTTATGGCACAGTGAAGCTTGAAGCAGAGATCTTTGGAGTTATTGAATACTGTGAACGGGGTTCACTCCGGGTAAGGAGAGTTTTACTGTTGTACTATTTCCAAATGTAGTTTGTGCCTCGTTTTTCCTTGTGTCAACAGACTGCTGTAAATAATTTTATTTGGACATGTAAGTCATGGAAAGCACAATCAAAATACTGTGTTATTTTTATATTTTTATGTATTTATTTATAAATAAATAAAAAAGTAACATACCTAACAGAGTTGACTCAGTGGGGCATTGAACTTTACCAGTTGATGGAGTTGAACCTATAGGATAAATGCTCCTGAAATGATTTTTGAAATTGCCTTCATGTGCCATGAAAAGTCAAGCTAAGTATTAATCCCCCCTCCCAAAGGCACTTTAGAATTTTCCACAGGAATGATGAATGAAGCTTTCCTGCTCTCTGAGGGAGGTAACTTAAAGGGCTGTGACCTTGCCAGATGTTTTTAATTGTACATACCCCAATAATGAAAAGCATCATGGGATGTACAGTGCAAGTCTCTAACAGATGCATCTGTGTGCACAACTTTTGTCCATTATATCTAGTGTCCATTATATTCAGACAAGGTGGAGCCTATGTGTTAGGTGTGTCTATGTGTGTGAGCATGGGTTTAGAGTGAATGAGAACCAATCACAAAACTTCTTAGATTATTCAGAATCCTGCCTAGCATGTGTTTCTGTCTTCTGTGTATTATTTTAAGGTATTTAACTGTCAGGGAACGTGAGTTTTTGAAGGTAGTTTATTGCAGAGGGTAAAAAGAAGATAGTGGGCTCAATTTTCAAATCCCGGGAATGATGCACGGTGCTTGTGTCAAAAAGGATTGATACGAGGGGCCCCATGTGTCACACCATGTGCCATTTCCTATTTTCTATTGCAGTCTGCACTTGATGAGGGCCTCTTGCACCAACCGGGCTTGCCCTGTCCTTGCAGCGTTCGCATGGTTGCACCATGCAGATGAGTCCATGCACCAGAACAGTGCTGCAGTGTACCCTAAGGTGGAATTTTTAAAGGCACCCAATGTCCACAGGACCTGCCCATAGTTAGACCAGCCAGAGCAGGTCTAATGGCTCCATGCTCCACCAGCATCCTTAACTAGGGACAGCCTAAGAGACTGTACAGTAAGGGGTGCAGCTGAGTGGTTGCCAGAGTACAGTGGAATGATTAGTGGGGTGCAGGATTCTGGTGTTTGGTGCCCCAGTGTTATCCGGAACTATGGTGCCATGGTCAGTGTGGCATGACAGCACAGCAGGAGGTAGGTTCCAGTGGGTGGGATGGCCACTGGCGAGCAGCATGAGCAGCACCATACCACAACCAGCACCCAACCTGCTTGTGCAGTGTGGTCTGTGGTGGGGAGTGTGGGATGGATGTGGTGTGTGGAGGAGTGTCCTACTGTAAACCACCACCAACATGCCATGCATCAGTGCATGGCACCACTGGCGATGTCGGACTGTGCCTGGCAGTGTCAGTGGGTGGTAGACCAGGCGGGGGGGCACTGTTGCAGGCAGTCCCATGGCACCCAACAGTGGAGAAAGAGCAGCCAGGCTGTCCTCTTCCACTGCACACTGTCTTCAGGAGACACCAGTGCCAGACTGTGTGGTGTAGGGGTTGTTTCCATACAGGTAGCACCCTTGGGATATTCAGCCACTGTGTGGCCCTACAGTCTAGCATCAGCACATGGGGGGTTACTGTTGCTCCAAGGCACTGCCCACCTGCCATGTGTATGGGTCAATGGCACTGATGGTGACATCCCTCTCCTGCAGCAGGACCATGATGTCCAATAAGTGTAATGGCCGTTATGCCACGATCCCCATTGCTGATGTGTCAGCTAGTGCACAGAGTACAGAAGGATGAGTAGCAGGTGACTGTGTAGCACTGCAGATGTTATCGCAAATGCCTGGGACCCTCTGCTGTATGGATGGGCACTAATCTGGTGCCACCTGAGGTGCCATAGCAGAGCTCACAATGGCCGGCCCCTCCCCACTACTGTCTGGCAGCACATGTCAGCACCTGCCACAGAGCTCTGTGTCTGGGCATACAGTCAGCTTGATGGCAGGCCTACCTACTGTTTGTGGAGAGGCAGTAGCTACCACATGAGTGCCCACTATGACTACACTTCACAGTTTGCCCCAGTGGGGTCAGTATCTGTCCACCGGTTGTGCTGTGGCACCACTGCTGCATACCCATCCGGGGACATTGGTGTGGATGCACTAGGACTGTGGTGTGTGGTAACCCTGGGACTTTCCCTGGTGTGTGATGGTCATCACTGTCATGAGTGGGCTGCCCTCTGTGTAAGTCCCCTGACACACTTTGTGGGGAGCTCACAACAGCACCTCTGATGGGTGCCCTACTGGTACCTGCAGCATGGCACCCAGTCATGGGATGCAGCGGGTGACAGTCCAGTAATTGCTCCTTGTGGACCACCAACACATTGCCACAACAGGGATGGTTTCCTTGTGCCATGGATTGCTGTATGCCTCCATTAATCCCCTCCTTCTGTGCCAGTGGTTTGTTGCACAGGTCCTGTTGCAGCTTTGCTGAGGACTTTGGTGCAGGGACCCTATTTCTACCAAAATATGGCACAGGGTCCCTGGTGCACCCAGCTCTTCTCAAAGTGGACACTTGGCGCAGCTTGCTTCGGCTCTAGGGGATCTTTGAAAATTGAGCCATGTAACTCTAGTGGCTGGATGCTGGGTTTCTAGGCCAGTAAGAACAAAGACAATTGTATGGTAAGGGTTTTCTTGAAATATAAAATTATTTCCTTTTAGTGTAATTAATTAATAAAAGTTTATGCAGCTTGTGGAGAATTATTTTTTGTTAGAAGTGCAATCTCTGTAGCTTCTCCATCTTAATTCTACAGTTTTCAAATCTCCTCACCAGTTCTGTACTCCCCCCCCCCCAAAAAAAAAGCAGTACAAATGCCAATAAAAGCTTCATAGTGTCCATTATAAGCAATGTTTCTGTCTATTATAACCACAGAAAAATGCATGGGATTTGATATAGTTGCTTTGGAAAATCAGTTTTTGTCTGTTATAGCTTAGTGTCCTTTATGACAGTGTCCATTATAAGTGGAGTGCACTGCACATGCAGATCACCATTACTATGGATGCCATGAATAGAAATGATAGGAACAGGTAAGTTAGGTCCTTCTAGTGTACTCCCCTCACTACACAATGGTCAGTATTCTGGATTCTTCATAGTCAATAAATGCATCTACTTGTCTTTTAAAGCTGCCCACACTAGTGGCATCAATAACCACCTGTGGGAGTCTGTTTCAGTTTGACACCACCCTCTGACTGTAATATGGTCCTCTCATGTTAGTTCTATCTACCCCCTTCTTACTTGCTGATTATGTTGTCTAGTGAAGTGGTCGTATTATTTAAGTTCTAGTCCCATTTCAGCACATAAGGTGGTATCATTCAATAGCCTATATAGATGAATCATGTCACCCCATGTCTCCTTCCTTCCAAACTGTGCAGACCCAGTGCTTTAATATGGGAGGTATGGTCAGGATTTCAGAGGCCATGGATACATTTAATTTTGCATTTCTTTGAAACATGACTTTGTTGACAATGCCCTTTTGAGGTGACTTTTGCCTTGGTGCTTTTGTGCCGATGTTCTTTGGCTTTTTAGCTTTTGTTTTAATTGTTATGCCTTTCTATTTGGAGAGTTTGATAAATAATCCATGAAGTCTTGCTACTGTACACACATAGGGCTCCCTAATCTCAATAAGATCTTTCCTTATCTCTGCACTCAACATTCCATTGAGTAATACTGAATTAGATACTGGTTGTATGAACACACATTTTGTGCTGCACCATAAACTGTTCAGTCCTGCCAGTCAACTTAAACCTAACATACTGGTCATAATAGTTAATTTATTATCATAATTATTTATTCAAAGTTTTACATAAATATCTATGATTAGTTCCATAAGAAACAAGTCTCATTTGCTCAATGTCATACTGGCAAGTTAAAGTTAGGTTTCACAATTAGAATCAACCATAAAAATAAATTAATTTCAAACTTGTACAATCACATGATAATGTTATATGCAATGTCATGTCTGAAGAGAAATCAGTAGCACTGACAGATTTCCTTAAGTTATGTTCAAGAGAATTCCAGGAATGTAGTGTGGCACAACAGAAGGACATTTGATGATATTTTGTATGAACGCTTGGTAGTTTTATGGCCCATCTCTCAACTCATATTTGGATGTCAATAGTATAATTTTATCAGTTAATTTGGGAGCAAAGCAGTTATGGACAGATGTGTAAATAAGTGTGAACCAATTTACGTCCTATCTCAATTCTAAAGAAAGCCAATAAAAAAATTCTGACAGTAAATCAAAATAGTGGGTATCCCACCTTGCATTTAAAACACCATTTGAGAAATGGTGCTATAACTTAACAAGAATACCAAGGATAGTCTCTGACTTGTGGCAGTACACAGTATCCCCATAATCCTGATTAGGAGTTATCACCAGAACTATACTTCTTTCTCTATCAAACTGGGTAAGGCTATGTCTAGCATGCTTAAGGCAACTAAGAAAGGTCCAGATCTTAAAGGACGTTTTGTCAATATGGTACTTAAAGATTAAAGAAAATCAAAAGAGAACCCAAGCTATTCAAACTGTGGTACTGATGCCATAGTGGTACCATTCAGGAGAATAATAGATAGAGTAACAATACTTTTTAGGAACAAAGATGTACCAAATAAAATAAACTAGGTTTTCTTTTTATTGATGACTACAGGATTTGCTGAAAAACATGCTGTTAATTTGTTAGATTTTTGTTGCAACTGGTTTCTAAATGTATCAAGTGATTTACTTGCACAGTAAAGTGTAACATATGTGTACGGGTTCAGGGAAGGATGAGGTTACCTGGCACAAGGGACCTAGGTTTGACTACTCTGCACAGGGGCACCCAAGTAAATCCAACTACAGGAAGCAATAATTGTAATGTCCAGAACAAGAATTGGGATTTTTCAGTGTGGCTTTATTTATTAACTAACTGAACATAAACAAAGCATTGCATGGTCCCCCAAAGGGCTACATTACTGTATGTGCAGATTAGAGGTTAACACAGTGGTCCATTTGAGGAATGAACACATTACTACAGATGTCTGGCTTTGGACCCACCAGGCACTCAGCCCGGACTTTGCATGCGCATTGGATACACAGCCCGACTGGCCCGGCTCCCCTGCCGGCCACTCGACTGACGGTCCACTTGACGAATGAACCCAAACTTTACTTGGAAAGACATCCCATTAAACAAGGAGACTCCCAAACTGTGGCTCCCCACACCACTTAGAGTCTACGACTCCTAGAGAGATTTGTTTTCGTACTTCCAAACGAACTCCCATCAAACAAGGAGACTCCCATCCAACAAGGAGTAATTTTCCCATCCTGTGGCTCCCCACACCACTTAGAGTCTGTGACTCCTAGAGAGATTTTCAAGTTGCAACCCATGTCTGGGTACCCACCCCATCACTGGCCAAGTGCATGAGGTGAGTAGCAAAACACAGAGGAAATCCGTAGAGGTGGACCTGGTTACTAAAGATGGGGGGTTTTCCCACCTCCAGCTCCCAAAGCCCATACCCGGCCATTTCTCTGGATACACAGAAAACTTTAGACTTTAAAATGTAGATTGAACGGTGGATGACCTGAAGCATCCCCTCTACAGCGAACTTTAAATCCATTTAAAACTTTAAACTGTTTGACTGCTCTATTTGTTTGTCCTAGTTGACATAGTCCTCCCAAATAGCAGTCCACATTCATTTCCCAACTGAAGAAAACAATATGTTTGCCCCTTCAAATGGAGCCAAACACTCACCCATTCGTTGCAGGTGCCCCACAGGTGAAGTACTGTAACCTTTGCTGTTATACAAGAACAGACAAATCAAAATCATGCAGCTTCCTTCCATGGTGGGAGAAGAGGATTGCCCCTGGAACCCACAGAGAACTTTTTCTCCCCCGGAGGGAGTGGGGCACTGAGACCGGGGGAGCGGTCTCCACCACTTTAAAAAAGGCAAACACAGGAACACTTCCTTTTTTTTAGTGAGAGATCAAACAGCAGACTGATGCTTCCTTCTTGCTTAAGGACAAATGGAAGACTGACTTTGAATTTACCAAAGTTCTAAACTTCACTCCCTGAGCTGGAGATTCCAAAGTGGCTCATGCCGCTGTGACAGTTCTATAATGATGTCATCTCTCAAGTCTCAGCTGTGACTGAGGACAGAGTGAGACAGTGTGAAACCCATTTAACTGGAGTTTCACAAGCTGTCTTCCCTGCCTACCACTAGGTCTTACTGGGATTCTAGTAACCCTGGGTAACAAAGGGGGTTACACTCGCCCTTGACCAGGAAAATGACTGTCCCCAGTCATTATGCACCCAGCCTTAGGCCATCCCACCCTATGTGCTACCTGCGGAGGGGGGTGATCAGGCCCCCTCCTACCATGTGCAAGCACAGGTAGGCAACACTAAGGGCCTAGAGGCCTATAGCTGACATATCAGCCTCTACTCTATCCACTTACTATGGACACCTAGTGGCTCTGGGAGAACCGTCCAGAGTATAGCCCTGATAGATCAGCACTGCAGTCCCTATGGCCACTGAGGACCACAGCCTGTCTATCCCCCCTAACCCTCTAGGGAAAACCTATCTGCCTCTTAACATAACATCCCAAACAAAACAAAACCCGGGGACCTCCCCCGACCTTGGGCAGCCTGCAACTACAACCATTAGCAATAATAACACAGTACATTTAAATTCTACACCATAAGCACTGACGAGGAACTCCGATGAGCCCCTCCTCCTCTTCTTGTCTTCTCTTCTGTCTTCCAGGAACACCTGTAAGAAAAGACAAAAACAAAAAAACACATCCTAATCTGCATGTACAGTCTATCTAAACAACAACAACAACGACGACAACGACAACAACCCTTACCACACAGAAAAAGCACTGAACAATCCCAAAAAGAAAACATTTTTTTTAGAAAAAGGTAGAAAAACAGTATTTACATTAAAGTACAGTAATGACGTTGGTAACAATACACCTTTGGGGAGGGATGGAATGCCCTAAATGTCCCAACTAGTGACTACAAGGCCCGAAGGCCAGTCCATTAAAGAGTCTCTCCTGGGCCGGAGCCCCATGAAGCATAGTTCTGTAAGGCAATAATCCCGAAGGGGAGAGTCTTTGCGGACAGTTCACACACTGTTTGAAGTCTGTAGTGTAGGGTGTGTATTGCAATGTCTTAAAGATAGAATAAAAGGTTTTTTTCGGACTTACCAGCCTCTTGAAGTATTCGGATTTCACAAACCTGGTCCCTTCCGAAGACTCTCCCTGGCAGCATTTCTTCTGATACAGCTGGGCGGACATCTTCCGGGAACCCACAGGAGTGCACATCTGGAAACAGCTGGGCTGATGTCATAACTGGAGAAGGAACCTTAGAACAGGAACAAAAAGAAAAACAGCTGGTCCGGCGTCATCCGATTACCAGACGATGAACAGGAAACAGCTGGGTTGGTGTCCTCTCTGGATCTGAAGTCATCTGGTGGTACCAGTAGATGGTTGCTGAACAGGACAGTACACTGTGGACTGAAGAATATGGGGCACCTGAGTCCTTGTTTATTCATATTGGCAGTTCAATAAGGGTACTTCACAGTCTAGATGTGGCAGTATTGACTACCACTGCTCGGCTCTCCATTTTGTAGGCATGGGCTTAATTACTGGGAGGTACTTGCACTGAGGCCAATAGTAGAGGGGGTCAGGGGCTTGAATTATTACTCCATCTGGAAGCACATAATTCACACAGTGGGAGACTTCACGTCCCTCTCCATCCACTATTCTCACTCTGTCCATAAACAGTGTCCTGCCTCTCTTCCACTGTGTATACTTTTCGTGGAACAGTCTATTCTTTACATGCTGGTTAGCCCCAGGATGCACATGTTTCATTGCTTCATCCCAGATCCAGGATTTTTGCAGTTCTCAATCTCCTCCCAGACTCTCCAAGGAAAGGTAGGAAAGGTCATACCAAAGATTTCATTGGCCTTTCTATGAACCAGTCTCTCCTCTTTACTTGCTTTGGTCAATCTGAGACCACTGGCCTGGCTTGGGGGTGGCCAGTCCTGGTTCTGCCAGCTTCGCATCCTCAATGAAATTAAAAATGGATCCCTGACTTCTTCTTCTTTTTCTGGTGAAACCAGGGCAGTGGCATCACCACCTTTTTGAACACATTCCTCCGAGGCAAGACCTTGAGGCTGTGTACCCGTTCCTTTCTCACGAGGCCACATAGGTTCCCCCTCATCTTCCTCTTCAATGAGGATCTGAGCCCAGGAGTGAGCAGTAGTTCTCACCCCCGAGACTATCCATTCATCACTGGGAGCGGAGGTCGACACCTCCCATTCAAAGGCCTCCCGCATCTCATCTTCACCTTCGAGACTTGGGCTAGGCCCCCCCACCCAGGGGACTATTGATGCTTTATCTGAACTTGCTTTCTGAGATCCAGCATCCAATGCTTCAATTTCAGATTCAGTCTCTAATTCTGCACTCTCTAACTTTGTGCCACACTCCCCCGAGGGACCTTCTTCCACTGGCTCCGCCTGATGCTGTGTGCTGCCAACTGCAGATTCTTGAAGTTGTGTCCATGTGGGAGCCAAATGAATTTGAGGTGCTTTAGACAAGCCATATTTTTGTAGACATCCAGCACAGTGAGGCATCATGAAGACATCCCTTCCAGCACTCAAGCACATCTGGCACACACACACTGGATAATTAGGAATTGCCACATCAGGAGAGAGTTGCCCTCTATAGCATCAATTTTCAATATCTCTCAATCTATTTACTGCTGCTGTTACTGCAACCCGGGCATGATCCGGGTAACGAGCTGGTCCTGAGGCCATAACTGCAGAAAAATAAACAAAAGTTCACTGTAACTGAAAGTCCCACTTTATTGAACACACTCTTCAGTTGTAAAATGGCTCCTCGGCTGCTGTGTTTACTTTACTACCCCACCCTGTAATGGCGGCGGCAGCACTCCTGTGCATCAACATTCAGACTCTGGGTCAAGCCACTGCGCATCCGATTTACATCAGCTACTAATAACTTTTACTTAAACTGCACAACTTGCTCTGTTCTGGCTGTTCACACATTTACAGGATTTTCCTTGGACTTTTCACATGCTGGCAACATTCATTTAATTACAATCCCTTTAACATCAGGTTTCAGCACAGGATTGCCTGCTTCTACTAGTGTTGCACTTATTTTACAACTCACAGTCTCTCTCTGGCTGCAAACTTTAAACTGAGGCTACTTTCATTGCTATGCACACATTTAATGGCTTTACAGACTTGCACTTGCCAGCAGGACATCACACAATCGCTACTTGCAAAGCGACTATACAGCTGCACACACATTTTATATGGCATTACTGAAAATCACTGATTTGAGCAGTTTTAAATCATTTACTCACTGTTATTGTAGCAGATTGCTGTGATGGGGTAAAACGGCCTGCAGCCAGATTTTTGAAGGCCTCAGATTGCAAACAGGCGGGCAGTCTCTGCGATCATAGTATTAACCACACAATTCACTGATCCCATGATCAATAAGCGGGTTGAGCCCGATTTTTAACTAGAAAGTCTCTTTTTTACTGTTTACAGCGCTTTGAACACTTCGAGAATGCTCCTCCACTGCCAGTACACGCACTACTCTCTGTCTCCCTCTCGAATGCTGAGGCAATCACAGAAGAGTTGGCTGAGGGGCGGGACTAATGGCAAACTGACCAACCACACGACGCCATGCAAATGAGCCTCTTCTTCCTCACGAGGGCTCCTCTCCTCTCGGCGATTGTCGAGCAGGCAAATTTAAACTGAAAAGATGCACTTTTTTTTTTTTCAACTGACTCCACGGCGGGAGCCCATTTCAACCATGTAACATTGCCATTAACTCTGCAGTCTCTAGTATTGCACGGAAAGCATTTCCAACATCCAGGGCATATTTTCTCTGTTGCTACCCCTAGTCTTCCACACTTTCCTTCACAGAACTTTATTTTAAAACTGACAAACGCTGTAAACTATGTTGATGCAGGACAAGGACACACACTTTGGCTTTACAGCTCCTTGGTAAACAGTTGGCATTATTTAAACAGCAGCACAAGATTCACAGCACACAGCAACACACTAGGGAAATTGCTTCAACTTTTTTGGGCTACTGACTGCCAGATAGCCAAATGCAAGCCTACTTGCCCAAGCACCTTCCTTCCCGAACAAATCCAAAGCGGTGTCTCCATTTTTGTAACATATGTGTACGGGTTCGGGGAAGGATGAGGTTACCTGGCACAAGGGACCTAGGTTTGGCTACTCTGCACAGGAGCACCCAAGTAAATCCAACTACAGGAAGCAATAACTGTAATGTCCAGAACAAGAATTGGGATTTTTCAGTGTGGCTTTATTTATTAACTAACTGAACATAAACAAAGCATTGCATGGTCCCCCAAAGGGCTACATTACTGTATGTGCAGATTAGAGGTTAACACAGCGGTCCATTTGAGGAATGAACACATTACTACAGATGTCTGGCTTTGGACCCAACAGGCACTCAGCCCGGACTTTGCATGTGCATTGGATACACAGCCTGACTGGCCCGGCTCCCCTGCCGGCCACTCGACTGATGGTCCACTTGACGAATGAACCCAAACTTTACTTGGAAAGACATCCCATCAAACAAGGAGACTCCCAAACTGTTGCTCCCCACACCACTTAGAGTCTGTGACTCCTAGAGAGATTTGTTTTCATACTTCCAAATGAACTCCCATCAAACAAGGAGACTCCCATCCAACAAGTGGTAATTTTCCCATCCTGTGGCTCCCCACACTACTTAGAGTCTGCGACTCCTAGAGAGATTTGTTTTTGTACTTCCAAACGAACTCCCATCAAACAAGGAGACTCCCATCCAACAAGGAGTAATTTTCCCATCCTGTGGCTCCCCACACCACTTAGAGTCTGTGACTCCTAGAGAGATTTTCAAGTTGCGACCCATGTCTGGGTACCCACCCCATCACTGGCCAAGTGCATGAGACGAGTAGCAAAACACAGAAGAAATCCTTAGAGGTGGACCTGGTTACTAAAGATGGGGGGTTTTCCCACCTCCAGCTCCCACAGCCCATACCCAGCCATTTCTCTGGATACACAGAAAACTTTAGACTTTAAAATGTAGATTGAACGGTGGATGACCTGAAGCACCCCCTCTACAGCGAACTTTAAATCCATTTAAAACTTTAAACTGTTTGACTGCTCTATTTGTTTGTCCTAGTTGACATAGTCCTCCCAAATAGCAGTCCACATTCATTTCCCAACTGAAGAAAACAATACGTTTGCCCCCTTCAAATGGAGCCAAACACTCACCCATTCGTTGCAGGTGCCCCACAGGCGAAGTATTGTAACCTTTGCTGTTATACAAGAACAGACAAAACAAAATCAGGCAGCTTCCTTCCATGGTGGGAGAAGGGGATTGCCCCTGGAATCCACAGAGAACTTTTCCTCCCCCCCCCGGAGGGAGGGGGGCACTGAGACCGGGGAGCGTTCTCCACCACTTTAAAAAAGGCAAACACAGGAACACTTCCTTTTTTTTAGTGAGAGATCAAACAGCAGACTGATGCTTCCTTCTTGCTTAAGGACAAATGGAAGACTGACTTTGAATTTACCAAAGTTCTAAACTTCACTCCCTGAGCTGGAATTCCAAAGTGGCTCATGCCGCTGCAACAGTTCTATAATGATGTCATCTCTCAAGTCTCAGCTGTGACTGAGGACAGAGTGAGACAGTGTGAAACCCATTTAACTGGAGTTTCACAAGCTGCCTTCCCTGCCTACCACTAGGTTTTACTGGGATTCTAGTAACCCCGGGTAACAAAGGGGTTACAAAAGGATGGAGTAATCAGCACAGAGTTGAAAATAAAAAGGGACACTAGAGAGCAAAGGATTTATGAAGAGAGAGAAAGAAGAGAAGAGAAGAGAAGAGAAGAGAAGAGAAGAGAAGAGAAGAGAAGAGAAGAGAAGAGAAGAGAAGAGGGACAAGTATAGAACCCTGACAAATACCCAGTGACAATGTAAAAGGAGCAATGGGGCTGAGGATTCTAAACTACAGACAACATGAATTTTGTCTCCTGCAAGCACCCAAGTAGGGTGGATGCAAGTTTGATAAATTTTGCACAAATAAGAGCATAACATAAGAAGTTATTAAAGAGGGGGAGCACATGGGATACACAGGGATTACAAATGTTTGCATTAAGTTAAACAAAAATTAAACTACAGCAGCACAGAAGTTAAAATTAAATCTATAATAAAATCATGGCTAATCTGAATATAAATTTAAATATAGCCACATGGAATATTAATGGCTCTAATTCACCTGTCAAAATAAAAGAAACACTTGCTTATACCAAAAAAGGTATACACCCCCCCAGCGACAAGTCAACAGTGACCGACACTACAGTGACAACAGTGCCAGGTTGCTGTAGTGTCAGCGCTGGACCCTGGCACTGTTTTCCGGGGGCCTTGCACCCCCTCTCCTAATCAGTTCCCACTCAGAGTTGATTATTTTAAATGAGGGGGTGCAGGAGGCACAGCCCCCCCTGCTTGGGGGGTTTGGGACAAAGCCCCATGAAGAAAACTTTGAAAACAGTGACCACCTTTATGCTGACCCCAAATGCGGTTGACATAAAGGTTTCACTGTACCATCAGTCGACAGAATGTTTGTTGCCGTACAGTAGTAGATCCTACAAAAAAGAAGAAAGGAGATATATTACTTTTTCAGGAAACACTTTTAACAGAAAAGGAAATAAAAAAGTTTAAAACACATTGGGTAGGGCACTTTTATTTTTCAGAAGATACAAACAAGCATAGAGGAATCATAATTCTCATTGGGAAGAACTTGGACTTTAAGATACACAAAAAATGTAAGAGTCAGAAGGTAGGATAATAGAGCTTAATGGAGGTTTATTAGGAGCTGAATACATCACAGCTTCAGTATACTCTCCATTCATTAATGATTAGGAATTTATCAATAACGTAAAAAATTGTATTATTGAATTGGGTGGAGGTGGTTTATTGATAACAGGGGATTTCAATGTTTATGCAGACTCATTAGATAAAACCATATTAATGTCAATAGAAAAAGGCTAACATATTTAAAAATCATGTTATCCAATAAAACAATATGGCATAGAAACAAGTTACAAAATAAAGAATACACACATTTCCCCTATCTAACTAGAATCTATTACAGAATTAATTATATTTTATGAGACAAAGACTTGTATAAAGATATCATTATATTCAAATTAATCCAGCAAGTATTTCAGACCATTCTTTAATACAGTGTACTTTTCTCCCCACAAAAGATAAAGCAAGAGTAAGGCACTGGATGTTTAATAATGCTTTATTTAGAAATGAAGACTTTATTGAAATGATAAAAGAACACATTTATACATTCTGTTACAAAATGGTAAGAGAAAATCCTGAAATCTGATTGGCTGTTGTTCATGAAGCGATTATGTTCCACGCATGGAAAATAAAAAGTGCTGCCAAATATGCACTGATCACCACTGAAATCATTACGCTAATAGAATGTTAAGAATTCAACTGGCAGCCATTGTTTTATGCTAGTAACTGTAAGCATCACATTTACTTGCATTGGGCCCTAAAAATAAAATTACCCTAAATACAAAATAAAACAGATTAATTAAATGTTGTTTCCCTGATCATTACATTCTGCTTACACACATAAACAAATCAGAAACATTAAGTATTGTTTATAGTTTTCATTACAACTGTTTCTTTGATGGCAATGAAAATTCCCCCTTCTGTCTTTACCTGCTCATCAGTGAAATCTCTTTTCCTTGCCCTGACAGTGAGATAATTGAGTCTCTGGTTGTAACAAAGGCCTTTGTTGTGTGTGTGTATAGTATATTAGGAGAGTAACATTCTAGCAGTGGAACGGAACAGAATTTTGAATCCGTGTATTCCATGGTAAACATTCCATGAAAAACATTCCATATCTTCAATGTGGGGAAAACAGAGGGAAAAAAAAAACAGTAAGAAGAAGAAGAAAGTAGGCAGCAATACAGTGACATCATCAATGACATCATTTGTAGTGAGCGGAAGGACTGTTTGATCATAAATACACACAAGTAACTCTATTGTTTCTACATATAAACATGCTTTTCCCAACTATAAAAGTTTAAAAAAAGGAGCCCATTTTATAAGTGCAATAAGGCACTGTGGGATGTGCGTGGAACACATTTTACCACACTGCCATTGGCTAAAGTCACTCAGCCTCCAGCCTTGTGCCTTATTACGCCCCTGGCCATGTGGTAAAATGTGTTCCATGCATACCCCATCATGCCTTATTGCTTACGTATTTCAGTTAATAGTGGTGCACAAAACATAATGGACATTTTGAGACACTGTACACTGGCGGTCGTGAGGGCTGAAAGAGCAGTCCTCCCCCATGCTCCCGCAGGACCGAATTCTGCTGGACTACAAACCCGCCCAGGTACTGACCTCAGCACAATCGTTCTCCAGCAAATGGCTGCCTTTTCCTGGGGCTCCTTTGTTTCTACCTTCTCGTTGTCGGCTTCATGCTGGCTTTGCCCCTCCGAACACTATGCATTCGGCTCCCCACCGCCCCCACCACCACCCTTGGTTGGCTTCGTAATATATAGGCTGTTTTGTGATCAGGTGATCACAAAATAACCTATCAGGCCACTTTCCCATCTGCAGCTTATCCTCCTCCACCACTAGAGGCCCTTTCACCCATTTCACTCTTTTTCTTTTCTCCCACATACCTTTTCCTCTCCGTAGTTTCTCTACAACCCTGTCACATATTTTTCTCCCCAAGTTTTCTACCCTAGCATGCACCCACTCACCCTCATCGCTCTACTCCTGAAACTTACCCAGTCACCGCACCCCACACTCAACTTAAAAAATGGGCAGATGTAGAAACCCTCTGTCAGCTCTCTGGCTGACACTCCCAGCCTTACCCCACCCCACCCACTGCATATGCACCACCAGCATGCAAGACCTGGCCACATAGCCATCACAAACTCCCCACAACATATATAAAGAAACATCCACCCACCCCCTGGATGTCATCTGCCATGGAAAGTCACCCACTGGAGCCCCCCTTTCTCCTACCAACCTCCCACCATATACGAAACTAAATAACCCCCCCTTTTCTCCATCTATCTGCCACCCTTACGCTGAAACTACCAATACCCACCATCAGCCATACACAGCATAAAGACCAAGGACCTACTACACAAGCAGACTGAAACCACCTCAGGTCACTCATTCTTCTTCTTCTACTGACAGGTAATGTCCACCCAAACCCTGGCCCCCAGCTTACCACTCCAACCCACCCATCGCCTGGAAATGGCCTGCGCATTGCATCACTAAACATTTGCAGCCTGCAAAAAAAATGGGTTTCCTTTCAGGGCTGGGTACTCCTAAACAACCCAGAAATCATTGTCCTGAGCAAAACCTGGCTGTCCCCCTCTGTTCCTGACTCAGCAGTTAACCTCCCTGGATACTGCCTTTATCGGACCGACCATTTGGGAAAGTGAGGTGGTGGCTGCGCTACCTTCCTCAGAAACTCCCTCTCTGGCCACCTTCTCCCCATCCCCATGCTAACATCAAGGGCTCAGGCCCTCACCCTAAAATCACCCTAGGCAGGTCTACATCCCCCCTCTTCCTCACCACAACCTACGTTCCCCCCGGAAACCAGAAGCTGGCATTCCAAGCCATCATGTCCCACATCACCACTCTATCCCCAAAACAAGAAAAAATTCTACTGGGGGACTTTAACATGAATTGGCTGGCTAAAACAGCAATGCCTTACATAAATGAGGCTGCTGCCCTCAACCTCACCCAGGTCGTCAAAACACCCACCCGGCTGCATGCCCGCATGGGGACATCAACCCTTCTTGACCTAGTTTTCACCAACCATCCCCACAAAATAACAAGCACCCAAGTCCTCCCTGACACCTTAAAGCGACCACTCACCAGTACTTTGCAACTGGTCCGGTACCCTCCCCAAAACTGTGCCTAAAATTATTATACAACGTAAGCTAGGGCCTGGCAAGTTACCCCTCCTCAAGGCACACCTCAGAGACTGGGACTGGACACCCATTATAAATACCCTCGACCCTGACCACGCCCTCAAACTGTTTGTCAACACCTTTAATGCAGCCTGTGACAAGTTCGCCCCCCTCGCCTAAACAATTACCAAAGGGAACCATGCTCTATGGTTCTCGGACCACCTCCAAGACCTACTACACCAGCATGATGCTCTATGGCACCTGGAAAATGAGACCCAAATGGCCTCAGGACAGGCAGCGCTATCGGGAGGCCTGGAACAAATGCCTGTGCCATACGCACAGCCAAGGCAAACCACTACAAAGCAACGTTAACCTCTGCCTGGGAAAATGGCCGCAAGTTCTAGGAGAACATAAAGGAACTCTGTGACAAGGGCCCCAATCTACCACCCGACCAAATACTCATTGATGGTAGCCTCTCCACCGATCCTCTCAGCATAGCGGTGGCCCTAAATACTGCGTTCTCCGATCTCTCCCAGGTTCTGCCCCCTAACTTCTTCGACCCCACGCTGGACCATATCACACCTCACCATCCAGATACGGCGCCTTTCTACCTGTGTGTCCTTACATCGGAGACTGCGAAACCCTACCTTAGCAAAGCCCTAAGCAAAAGCCACTACAGTCACGACTCCCTAGACCATAGACTTCTCCGCCTCACCCTCCAGGAAGTCCTTGCCCCTCTCACCCACATTCTCAATCACTCCCTCTGCCAAGGGAAATTTCCCACCCCCTGGAAGTCAGCCTACATTACACCTATCCATAAAAGAGGTGACCGTACATCCACAAACAATTACCGCCCCATCTCGATCCTACCCCGTCTGTCAAAAGCGCTAGAATGCATAGTCGCCGACCAACTCACTGAACACCTGAATAAATATAACCTTCTTACCAGGCAGCAACATGGTTTTCATAAGGGCCACAGCACCACTACTGCCCTCCTTGAATTTACCTCCCATGTCCACTCAGCCCTGGACCACGGCCACCTCTCGGGTGCTGTCTTTGTGGACCTATCCAAAGCTTTCAACACAGTAAACCATGCCCTCCTACTAAACTCCCTGGCCTACACAGGTCTCTCTGATGACACTCTAAAATGGTTTGCCAGTTATCTCACTGATAGAATGCAGAGAGTCAAGATAGGTCTGGTCCTATCACCCTGCCTCCAAATCCGATCTGGTGTTTTCTCAGGGCGCCATACTTGGACCCCTACTTTTCAGCCTATACCTCAACTCCCTCCCATCCTCGTGCTCCAGAAATCTGCTCCTTTATGCAGATGATGCAGTCCTGTTTGCCTCCGACCCAGCTCCCCTCAAACTTCACCAAACCCTCCAGCTCTCCTTCCGTGATATTGAAGACCGGCTCGTTTTATTATCAACTATAAAAAGACCAAAGTCATGATATTCACCCACCCGCAAAATCCCCCAAAAAACTTATGCCCCAAAATTCTCACTGCTAACCAAACCCCTCTAGAACAAGTAAACAATTTTAAATACCTAGGGATTACGTTAGACCCTGCCCTCAGCTTTAATCAACACACCATACACCTAACTACCGCTCTTAGCTCCAGGCTAGGCGTACTCTATCGCCACAAACACAGCCTCACCCCCGAGGCACTGCAGCTTACCGTAAACTCCTCTATCCTATCCCTACTCGACTACGGCATCTAATCTACAGTGCCGTGTCCACCTCAGCCCTAAGCAAACTCCGGCTGGTACTCAACAAAGCCTGCCGTCTCATCCTAGGTTGTGATCGCCTCACGCACTCCTGCTCCCTTTACAGTAGCACAAACTGGCTAAACCTGGACAGCATAATCAGGTACCATACCTGCCTAATGGCCAGAAAGGTACTACTAGGCCTCACCCCACCCTCACTGTACCAAATTATCCTCCCCGCACCATGAGGCAAAACAACCAGCAGCTCAAGAAAGCAGCTACTGTTGGTACCCCAGAGCCGGACCTCCCAATACCAGCGCACTTTCAATTTTAGGGCCCCATCCTGGATAAACTCCCTCCCTATCAATATAGCCGAGGAAAGAAGGCTGGGCCCATATAAATCAAAGCTAAGGGAATACCTGCAGGATTCAAATAAATGTGACTGCCCATGAAACCTGATCTGCCTTGCCCTTACTAACTAGCTATCAGCTTCTCAGTGTACCAATGCATTTATGTAACCTGACAAACAGCCCCTACTGAATATCTCTGACATTACCATTGCTGTTTTTTTTTTTCCCTCATGGCTGTGCTAAATTTTCCTAACTTTCTCTGTTAGCCTACTTTGAAACAACTATGTAACCTGTTTTTTGTTATCTCATGTCACCGTGTAATGTACTGTTAGTATGACGTAGAACCTTTGTAAATGAGTCTCTGACTCAAAGGTCTTTCTGAATATTTCAAATAAAAAAAAGGCATAGCATATAAACTCAAATATAAAAAATGAAAAAAGGCAGTTAAAAATATGAAGAGGAGCTAAAAAGCCTCAGAAATAAAATATTACATGGATATGAAGCAGTAACAGAACACACACAAAAACAAGCATTTGTCAATGCCAATTATACCATGGCAAGAAAACTTCCAGGGCTCTGATTGGTCAGTGTGTGTCTGAGACAGTGATGTTATTACACAATAACATCACTGTATTGATTTTTTGGATTGTTGTTTGGATGCCTCTTTTAGAAACAAAGATATATTGCTACACTAAAAATCTACTAAAACATTTTTTAAATATTTTTTTATTTTGTATAACATTGAGCCATTGTATAATTGCAATAAGGCACTCCAAGGTGTGTGTTATCGTGTAATAACGTCACTCCTGGAGTGGTGGAAATACTTCGGCTTAAGCCTCGTGCTTCAACCCACCCCAGGAGTGAAGTTGTTACATCACATCACCTTGCCATGCCTTATTGCTTAAATGTTGTCTTGCTGGCATTAGTAGTGCAGGAGTTAGAGATGCATAACAGGAATGGCAGTAAAATATTGAATTTACGCTAACCCCATCCCCACTCTGCAGAGACTGACAGGCGTTGGGGTGTGCCTTTGGGTCATCAGCTATAATACTCATGCCATTTAACCTCACCCTACCCTGTAGACACCGACAAGTGTTGTGGTGTGCTTTGGGGTCTTTGGGCCTTATACTTCCCCCATTCCATAAGCAAATACACTGAGATGGGTGCAGTATAGGAGAATGGGGTGAACTTTAGGGCCAAACACTCCAAGGCACACCTCGATGCCTGTCACTAGCTGCAGGGTGGGGGTGAGGTGGAATGGCATGAGCATTACAGCCAATGATCCCAAGTCAAACCCCTGACACCTGTCAGTCTCTACAGGTTGGGATGTTACAGTTGGAAACCCTAATGCCGTAGGTGTTTGTTGGTATTTTCACTCCAGATTTTCAACATGGGCTTTTTGTGACCCCACCTCATGAAGAGCGACACTATCAGTTTGTTAGCCGAAAGGTGGTTTTGCACAGCGACTATGCCATTTGGCAACACAGGCACGAAAACACATTTTGGGCAGGATGTGAAAAATGACAACTGTATTGTTCATGAGGTGTAAAAAAATGGGAACATTGAAAATCTGGAGTGAAAATATGAAAAATTGGTGAAGTCATGAGGAGGCATAGAAACTGCGCAACACACATCCGTAACCCAATTATTTTTGGGATAGTTTTAACCACATTTTCAACATAGGCATTTTGGGACCTCCCCTCATGAACAGTGGCACTGTGATTTTGTTAATCTGTCCCAAAAGTTAATTTTCAACAGCGACCATGCCATTGTGCACCACAGGTGTGAAAACACATTTTGGGCAGGATGTGCAAAATGACAGCTGTACTGTTCATAAGGAGGTGTGAAAAAATGGCAGTGTTGAAAATCTGGCATGAAAATATTGCAAATTTACGGAGTTACAAGGGTGCATGGAAACTGCACAATGCACGCTTGTAACACAGTCATTTAATGGACTTTCATCACCAGATTTTCAACATAGGCATTTTAGGACCTCTGCTCATGAACAGTGTCACTGTCATTTTCTCAAAATGTCCAAAAAACTGATTTCGCACAGTGACCGCGCTATTCTGCACCAGATGTGTGAAAACACATTTTGGCCAGGATATGTAAAATGACAGCTGTACTGTTAATAAGGAGGTATGGAAAAATGGCAATTTTGAAAATCTGGAGTGAAAATAATACAAATTCACGAAGTTATGAGCGTACGTGGAAACTATACAATGCACACTCATAAAACAGCAATTTTTTGTATTTTTTCCACCAAATTTGCAACATAGGTTTTTTGAGAGCCCCCCTCATGAACAGTGGCACTGTCATTTCATTAATCAGTCCCAAAAGGTGATTCTACACAGTGACCGTGAAATCACCTTTGGGGACTGAATAATGCCATGGCAGTGATTGAATTAATGAGCAGGGGTCCCAATAACCCCATGTTGAACATTTGGTGCCAAAATTCCCTAAAATGCCTGAGATATGCACCAAAGTTGAAAAAAACCCTATTTATGCCATTATACAGCTTACCAGCATTTTTTCAGTTCGCGGTCAGCTTTGAAGCATGCAGATGTGTTCCCAGTCCACCGAAGATCATCGCACCATACTCCGGAGGTAAGTATGGGGTGACGGGGGTGTGGGGAAGCAGGGTGCGCAGAGAGTGGGCGCGGGTTGAGGGAGGGCCACCTGAGTCGACAAGGGACCGTTTTCAGGTTTGCAGGTTAAAAAAAAAACATCACAGGATGATTTTTGTTTTACTGGGGCATTTGGCATGCTGGGGTGGGCTCTCAGCATGCCACCTGACTGTTTTTTGGGGGGGGTGCTGTAGCCGATGGGGAATTTGGCACCCCCGTTGGCAGATACCGAAGGGGGGGTGACAAGAGCCGAGGGGGATTGGGCACCCCCTCAGCACACAACAAAAGTGGTGGAGTCATTATGCTGATGGGGAGTAGGCTCCCCCATTGGCAAAATAAACAGGGAAGGGGGATTGAAGCCAACAGGGACTGGGCCCCCGTCGGCAAAGAAAGACTGTTTGGGGGGCGCATGATGCTGAGGGGAATTGGGCACCCCCTCAGCATACACTATAAATGGGAGGGGGGGCATTATGCTGACAGAGAGTGAGCTCACCCGTCGGCAAATGAAGTGGGTTGGGGCACTCTGCGTGGCAACAGTCAGTGCCGCCATGTTTATTAAACTGCTTCACCAGGAAAGGCATGCCGCTGCATGACAGGCTTGGCTGTCATTGTAGTGGACCTTTTCTTAGATCTGGTGGCCAGTTCACATGTTGCTGGTGTCAGTGTTTGCAGCTCCTTATTAGGGGAATGAGGGATGCACCTACTGATGCGTGCCCTGCATTTTCCCACAGTGATCACACCCCCAAATCCGCTACTACTGCAATATGTTGGCTGGTGTGCATGCGTGAGCCAACATGAAAACGAAAGTGCCACACAGGAGGCTGATAGCAAAACTGAGGGGGCTTGGGGTAGGGGAGAAATTAGTATGATGAATTGAACAGGACACAGAGGGTGCTAATAGGGGAGGAAGCCTCCAGTACAAAGGATGTCACCAGCGGAGTTCCACAGGGTTTGGTGTTGGGCCTGGTACTGTTTAATATATTTATAATTGGGAATGGCATTCAGGGCAAAATGTGCCTTTTTGCTGATGACACTAAACTCTGCAGGAGGGTGGATACTCAGAGGTGATACAAGAGTTAAGAGAGGACCTACTGTAGCTAGACTGGAGAGATGGTCAGGGATATGGCAGCTTGGGTTCAGTGCCAAAAAGTGCAAAGTGATGCTCATTGGGGCAAAAAACCCAAGAGCAGAGTACTACATAGGAAAAGTTGAGGTCACTGTGACAGAGGAGGAAAAGGACCTAGGGCTAGTAATTACTAGTGATCTAAAGCAGTCCACTTAGTGCAGAAAGGCAGTGGCAAAAGCCTATATGATGCTGGGTGCATTGCAAGGGGATTCAGTACTAGACACAATGAGGTTATTTGCCATTGTGTAGGTCACTAGTAAGGCCTCACTTGGAGTATGGAGTGAAGTATTGGCACCCGTACCTAAAAAAGGACATAAAATTGATGGACAGAGTTTAGAGGAGGGGAACGAAAATGATCAGGGGACAGCAAGAAGGGTCATACGAAGAGAGGTTGGGAGCCCTTAGGATGTACTCTTTGGAAAAGAGGAGGCAAAGGGGGGATATGATAGAGACCTTCAAGTACTTGAAGGGAGTAAACAAAGTTGGGTGTGGGGGTCTCTTTAATGTGAGAGAAAACACCACCAGTAGAGGAAATAGCCTAATGCTGGTGAGGGGAAGATACAGGAGGGAGGCAAGGAAGCACTTCTTTATGGAAAGGGTGGTGCTGGCATGGAATGAGTTGCCAGAGAAGGTGGTGGCAGCTAGGACAGTGGGATCCTTCAAAGAATCCTGGGACAAACACAGAGGGAGGACATGGGACCAAGAAAGTGGAAGGGAAGGGGGATGGGAGAAGGTGAGGGAGGAACAAGGGGCACTGGTTTAAGGGTAAGATCAGATCCCTACAACAAACTGAGCAGACAAGATAGACCATGTGGTCGCCTTCTGCTGGCTACTTTCTTATGTTCTTATGTTATTAAATAACTTTATCAAAGAAATCATTAATGAACAAATAGAAAAATATATGTATGCATATATTAAGGTATATTTTTACCTTAATGGGGATAAAAGTGGAAAATATTAGCCTCTATGTTGAAAAAACCAAAAAGAATGAAATACAATAACAGAAATACAGGACACTGTGACAGGGTTGAATAAGGCCCTGTCCCAGCTATTATGCAGAAAGAGTTTAAATGCAAGAATCTGTTCTATCCTCTCCTTTTCTGTCTCTTGTCTGTCTGGTTGCACAATGAAATGTTCTTGTGAGACCTAGGAACATATCACTCCGACAGTCTCGTAATTCTTTTCCTCTCGCTATCTCTCTGCCTTCACTTGCTGTTTCTGTCTTTTCTCCTTCCTTGCATATATGTGGATATAAAAATATATGTGAATCTTTATGTGAAACTGGGATCCCTTGGTTTGAAAATGTATGCAGTTATGCTGTTGAAATAATTGCAAAAAGGTATTTGGAACTCAAGTGGTAAAGCTGAGATGCGGGTTTGCAAACTGTTTGCAGAAGTGGCAACAAAAGGTTAGTTCTTGGTCACTATGTTCTTTTTGTTGCACCTGCAAGGAAACTGAGAAGAACACCTTGAGAAAAACAGGATGTTTTCCTTAACAAGTTCCCTGGCAAAGGCTTGTTATAAAAAGAGCAGCAATATTTTTGCTAGAGAAACTGAGATTTGAAATCAAGAAGAAACACTCAGAAGAAGGACTTTGTTTTCTCTGTTTGTGCTGCCTTTGTAAATCGTTATTCTGAACAATTTTTTATTTTACTGTCTTTGATAATAATAAAACGCTTATTGCAGATTTTACAACTGCTTCTGGTTTTCCTATGCTTCCTGACCTGTACCTCGACAACAGATGGTGTCAGACTAAAAGGGATTTATGCTGTGCATGCTCTAAACCAGGAGTTTTGTGTGTGGGTACTAGACCTGACACTAGGGAAGCATAGAAGAAATGAATGGATTCTGCAGCAGCAAGCCCAGGAGTCATTACCAGAAAGATGGCAGTCAAACTAACAGGGACAGAAGTCCAAGCTGAGACTATGCAGCCAGCACTAGAGATGGAAAAAAAGAGCAGGCAGTGACAGAACCTGGAAGTTTGACTGCCTTTTTCAAATGGTGGACTATACAACAACAAGAGATTGGGAAACAGAGAAGAGAACTGCAGTAATTTGAGAAGCAGAGAAAAGAAGAAATGCAGCAACTCTAGAAGCAGAGAAAAGAAGAGATGCAGCAATGGATGGATGCCTTGCAAGTTATCAAAGTGGAAGGATCTGGCGCTGGTCCAGCAGAGTAACAGGACACAAACAACTTAAAATACATTAAACTTACAAAGTTGTGTCCTGCGGATGATATCGAAGCATACCTGACAACTTTTGAAAGAGTTGCCACAACCTGCCAGTGGCCAAAGCAGCGGTGGGCCATCAGACTTGTGCCTTACGTGGCAGGTAAAGCCCAACTTGCCTACAGTAATATGGACACTGCACAGTCAGAAAACTATGACCTGGTGAAAAGGGAAATCCTGAAAAGGTATGACATCTCAGGAGAGACATACAGGCAAAGATTCCAGTCCCTGAAGTACAACTCAGTTGACAATCCTCGAGAAGCCTTCAACCGACTCAGAAAACTCCTTATTAAATGGCTCCAACCAGAGGGCAAAACAGTCCCACAGATCACTGACACACTTGCAGTGAAGCAGTTCCTCAACATCCTACCTACAGATGTGCAGCTTTGGGTAAAAGAACATCGACCCAAAAGTGGGGAAAAGGCTGTTTCTATGGCTGAAGACTACCAAATGGCCAGACAGACACCACAGCAGTGAGGCAACAGACAAGCACCGTTAAGACACTGTTTTTCCCATTTAAAGTCCAAGTCTAATAAGAACTCTGCTGGGGGTAACAAATCTGCACACAAAGGCTTTATTTGCTCTAACTGTAATAAGCCAGGTCATACTGCAAGAAATTGCTGTAGTAAGAAGAGTGACACTGGAGCAGATTTGTCCTTAGCAAACTGGGGCAAGTACTTAACAGGTGCCAAAGTGGGAGATAAAACTGTGAAAGGACGTATTGATTCAGGAAGCAGACAGACCCTAGTGCATGTTAAAGTGCTGGGGAAAAGACTGTGCAAAAGGACCAGGTACTGGTGTCATCTGCATCCCTGGGGACACTTGATACTATCGGACCACCCAAGTGACTTTGACTATTAATGGGCTGTCGCACCAAATGAAAGTGGACATGGTACCTAAGTTACTGCTATCTGTGATTATTGGAAATAACTTTCCAGAATTTACTGAGTTAATCACAGAGGGAGTAAATCCTGATGTTTCAGCAGCTGTGATGACAAGAGCTCAGGCAAAGAAAATCTCAGATGGTGAGGACTCTTTTCCCTTCACTGATTTTGCTTCAGACTCGCTTGGACATTCTGTAGCTCCAAGATCCAGAAGTCCAGGAAAGAAAGAAGACACCTGAAGAAACAGTGGCAACAAGAGACTGATGGACATAAGTGGTTAATATACAGTATGAAAATGCTGAAACTAAACTGATAAATGATTGTGATTTTGTTTTAGAGCAAGCTAACAGTATTTCTCTCCAGGGTTATTTTAAGCAGCTGGGGTGAAACAAAAACAGGGTGAACCTATGTTTAAAAAATGTAACGGGTTACTGTACAGAGTTTGGGTTAAACCTCAGATGCTGGAACAGATAGAACAATTGGTCATACCACAAAAGTATAGATCTGAGTTGTTACAGATAGCACATGATAGTCCTATGGCTGGTCACTCAAGGAGGGATCACACCCTTGCCAGTTTGCTGTACAGATTTTACTGACCTGGAATTCAAGAAGATGTTGCTATCTATTGCAGTTTCTGTGCTGCGTGTCAGAAAGTAGCCTCAGTGACTAAAAAAGACAAGGTGTCCCTGGTGCCCCTGCTCTTGATAAATGTGCCTTTTGAGAGAATTGCAGTGGATGTGGTTGGCCCCTTAGACAAAAGTAAAAAGGGTAATCAATTAATGTTGGTAGTATGTGACTAAGCTGCTCGATACCCAGAGGCTGTTCCTATGCATGTTGTCACAGCCCTAAAAGTTGCAGCAGAGGTTGCCAAATTTTCAGCAGACTGGGCATACCTAAAGAGATTATTACTGATAAGGGTAGTAATTTGGGTGCTGTGTTACTGAAGGAGCTGTACCAACTACTAGGTATCACTGCCATAAGAACCTCCCCTTATCACCCTCTGACAGACAGTCTTGTTGAGTGTTTTAATGAAACCCTAAAATGCATGTTAAAAATATTTTTAAAAGGGAAGGGAATGATTGGGATGAATACTTACTTTACCTGCTTTTTGTTTACAGAGAAGTGCCACAAGCCTCAACAGGTTTTTCACCATTTGAAATGCTATATGGTAGACAACCTAGAGGGCCACTAGATGTAATAAAAGAAACATGGAAAGATAGCCCCACTCAGAAACAATCTATTACATCTTATATGTGTGCCCCGAGAAAGAAGCTGGCAAAATATGTTGAAATTGCCCATGGTAATCAGGAAGAGGCCCAAAACCAGCAGATGGCATATTAGGAACATGGGGTAAAAGAAAAGGTTTCTGAGCCAGGCAAAAAAGGTCTTGCTACTGTTACCCACTACAGAAAATAAACTGTTAAGGAAGTGGCAAGGGCCCTATAAAGTGCTTAGACGTACTGGCACAGTTAAAAATAAAATTGAGATCCCTAATAGGAAGAATCCTACAAAGATATATCATGCTAATCTCCTAAAGAAAAGAGTTGAAAAATCACCAATGGCTACTTTGCTAGTTTTACCAGAAACTGATAAAAAAGATAATGATATAGCTTATGACAGACTGGAACAAACTGTGACTGCTGATGCTGTAAAGGTGAATGTTTCCTTAACCTCTGAACAAACCGCAGAAATTCATAACTTGCTAAAGATATTTAACAGTAATTTTACCACAGTGCTAGGCCTAGCTAAAGGTGTCAAGCACATAATAGTGAGAGGGAATGCTCGCCCTATCAGACAAAAGACATACAAACTACCAGAGCGGTTAAGAGCAGATGTGGTTAAGGAAATACAAAAAACAATAGAATTAGGTATCACAGAAGAGTCGAGAAGTGCTTGGTAATCACCAGTGGTGATTGTAAATAAAAAAGAAGGGGTGTAAGAATCTGCCTTGATTTTAGGAAACTTAATCAAGTGTCAGAATTTGATGGTCACCCTATGCCCAAAATAGATGATTTCATGGACAGACTGGGGAGTGCCATGTATATCAGTACCCTTGATCTCACCAAGGTTTACTGGCAGATCCTCCTGGCTAAATAATCCAGAAACAAAACTGCATTTACCACCCCTATTAGATTCTATCAGTTCATCACCATGCCATTCAGTTTACATGGCATACCTGCTACATTCCAGTGGTACATGGATGTAATTTTATCCCCTCACACTGGTTATTGTGCTGCACACCTGGATGATATGGTGGTGTACAGTCCAGACTGGGAAAGCCACCTGGAACACCTACGAGCAGTTGTCCAATCTATCAAAGGGGCAGATCTGACAATTAGTCCTACCAAATGTATGTTGGGCATGCAGGAAACTAGATATTTGGGCTATGTTTTGGGAAATGGAGAAGTCAAGCCAGCGATTTCGAAGATAGAAGCTGTAGCTAACAGTCCTATCCCTAAAACAAACAAACATGTCAGGTAATTTTTAAGGCTGGCTGGTTATTATCAGAGACTTGTTCCCAAAGTTGCCCAGTGAGCTACTCCCCTTACTGAACTCATGAAGAAATGGTGTCCAAATACTGTGAAATGAATCCCAGAGTGTGATGAGGCTTTTTGAACCATTAAAACTGCATTATGTTCAGCCCCTGTTTTAAGTAGCCCAGACTTTGAGAAACCATTTTGTTACAGACAGATGCATCAGAGGTAGGCCTAGGTGTAGTCTTAAGTCAGAAGATAGATGGTGGGTAGGATCATCTCATTCTATATATCAGTAGGAAGTTGCATGACAGAGAGAAGAGGTGCTCCACCATTGAAAAGGAATGCCTGGTGGCAAAGTGGGCCATGGAGTCCCTCAAGTTTTATTTGCTAAGAGCTGACTTTATACTTATAACAGATCGCAATCCTCACTGTTGGCTTAACCAAATGAAGGATAAAAATTCCAGAATCATAAGGTGGTACCTGGCACTCCAGCCATTTAAATTTAAAGTGATGCTCAAATCTGGGAAAGAGAATGTCAATGCTGATTTTCTGTCAAGATATGGATCAGGAATTGAGAATTCCAAAGGTTGAGAAAGCAACATGTGAGTTTAAGCTTTTCTGTTTGTTATACTACAGATGAACTGAACTAAAAAGGTTATATACTAATGTTAGAAGAGAATTAATAGAATGTTTTGGAAACCTGTTTTTTTAAAACAGGTTCCCTCTTGGGGGGTATGTGACAGGGTTGAATAAGGCCCTGTCCCAGCTGTTATGCAGAAAGAGTTTAAATACAAGGATCTGTTCTGTCTTCTCCTTTTCTGTCTCTTGTCTGGTTGTGCAACCAAATGTTCTTGTGAGATCTGGCAACTGATCACTCCGACGGTCTGACAGTTCTTCACTATCTCTCTGCCTTCACTTGCTGTTTCTGTCTTTTGTACTCCCTTGCATATCTGCAGTTATAAAAATATATGTGAATCTTTATTTGAAACTGGGATTCATTGGTTTGAAAATGTATACAGTTATCCTAGGTTCATAGGTTTTTAGGCTGTAACGGGCTAGGGAGGCAAAATGCCCATATAGAGCTCGCCACCTATGGTGGATTGGAGTACTATTTTAAATTAGATTTTTTTGATGCCCATAAAGGTGTTTAGTTGACTTTTGAATAAGTTCATGGTGCCACTCTCAACTATTATACTGTTGAAATGATTGCAAAAAGTTATTTGGAACTCAAGGGGTTAAGCTAAGATGCTGGTTTGCAAACTCTTTACAGAGCTGGCAACAAGAGGTCAGTTCTGGGTCATTATGTTCTTTTTGCTGCACCTGCAAGCAAACTGACAAAAACACCTTGAGAAAAACAGGATGTTCTCCTTAACGAGTCCCCTGGCAAAGGCTTGTTCTAAAAAGAACAGCAATATTTTTGCTGGAGAGACTGAGATTTGAAATTGAGAAGAAACACTCAGAAGGACTTTGTTTTCTCTGTTTGTACTGCCTTTGTAAATAGTTATTCTGAGCAATTTTGTTTTTTTATTTTACTGGTTTTGATAATAAGAAAACACTCATTGCGAATTTTACAACTGCTCCCAGTTTTCCTATGTTTCCTGACCTGTGCTTCAATGACAGACACAGATAGCATAATATACAGAAAAGATGAAGAAATAGTGAATGTTTTTTTACAACTATTATAAAGCAATTTATCAAAAAGACATGGAAATAGAGACCAATGAAACTAATGATTACATGGAATTGTTCAATTAGGTATCGGGTGATATGCGCAATGCAATAACTGCAAATGTATTTTGGCAAATGCAAAATAGTGAAATGCATATCAGCAACTGGGGAATAACAGCACCAAGGCATTTCAGCACTGCTACCTTGATGCCGCATTTGTTGTTGTTGGTTGGGACCCGAGGATGCTTATTTACAGGTTGGGGATTGTGGGGGTGAAGCCCCCTGTATATTGCAGTGAACTGACTATATAGGTTTCCCTTCTTCTCCTGTGCCTGTCTTCTAATACCTGTTGACAATGGGTAGGTATGATTGCAAGACTGGAGCACCAGACCCAGGCTGTTGTTTCCTGTTTTCCATGATGTATTCCTGCCTGTGTGCTGTGCCTGCCATTTGCAGTTGTGTTTTTTCCCAGTGCTGTTTGCTGGTTTCACGCTTGCCATTTGGCTGCATTATGCACATTGTGTTCGCTATTCTACTTTCACCCTTTTTGCGTTCACTATTTTCTAGTCACTGTTTTGACATAGTACCACTCCATTAATAATGAAAAATGATGTAAGACAGGGCTGTCTCCCCAATATTTTTTATATTTGCACTTGAAGTATGATTACAAAATATCAGAAGTTGTAGTTTGATTAAAGGCATAGATATAGGAAAGAATTCATGAGATCAGTGCACATGCAGATGACTTAATGATATATTTAAACTAACCTAATGTATCATAACCAGCCTTAATAAGTGAAATACTGTCTTTTTCAAAAATATTGGTTGTACTTCCAATAACAACAATGTAAAAAGTAACCAAAAACACTGGCCAAAAAGAAAATAGAAAATACAACTAAATATTTTAGAATATTACTTACAAATGATGTACAAATCACATCTAATATAAATTTAACTATCACAATAAATACAGTAAGTAAAATGTTAGATAACTGGCAATCCCTATCTTTATCTTCACGAGGACATATAGACACATTAAAAATGATGATATATCCCCTCTTATTATACTGTTTTCAATCAACTGTGGGCATAATTCCAACACAGATACTTCAAAAAATCTGTACAGTCTTTAAGACATTTTTGTGGAGAGGGGGCAGGCCTAGGGTCTCATGGACTAGGCAAACTGCAGAAATAAATTAAGGAGGGATGGGATACCCAGACCCGTTACGCTATTACTGGGCCTGTAAAGACACACTTGGTTGGAAATGTTGTTTATTTTTATGTTTTTTTTTTTTTTATAGAAGAGAGCTTAACTTCAGAAGAAAGCAATCCTGAAAAATAATTTATTAAAAAAAGAAAATAAAAATGTATTTTTAACATCTATATTATGTGGCTTATTTAAGAAAAGGAATGGTAACAATATAATATTTAAGGAACTACAAAATGCATTGAATAACATTTATAAAAAGAAAAATCATATTCCCTGGACATATCTGGAAATTAGTGCAGTGGCTGATGAGTCCATATTGAGGAACACTGAACCTTTAATTAATAGATTGAAGCAAAATAATATTACAGGATGGAGACAGTTAAGAAAAGGAATGGTAACGATATAATATTTAAGGAACTACAAAATGCATTGAATAACATTTATAAAAAGAAAAATCATATTCCCTGGACATATCTGGAAATTAGTGCAGTGGCTGATGAGTCCATATTGAGGAACACTGAACCTTTAATTAATAGATTGAAGCAAAATAATATTACAGGATGGAGACAGTTAATTAGAGGGAATGGATTGATTGACCAAGTACAAACTGAAACAGAATACCCACGTTTAAAATTAAATTAGTGGGACTACAAAGTATTACAAACTCTATTTAGATAGTTCAAGAAAAATCTAAGTGTAATATCCATAGAGATTGGAATTCAAAACTCACAGAAGAAGAAATAAAAGAGAACTATCAAATAAAGACTACTAAAATGTTATATGGGTAGTATTTCAAAGAGTAATAAACCCTGGTTAAAATACAAAGGGCAATAATGGAAAAAATAAATGGGGCCAGATATTCAGAAATGTGCCAAAGGCTGGCGCAAGTCCAGCACAGCGCAAATCCAATGTGCAGTGAGTGCCATATTCAGAGATTGTGCATGCTGAACTGTGCCAGTGCAACACGGCTGAATATGGCACAGGTGCACCATGGCGCAACTGTGGATGTGCCATGGTGCAACCGTGGCTGCGCCATGGTGCAACCACAGGAGTGCCATGAGTTAACCGCCGGTGCTCCAAGGGGCAACCACAGGTGCACCATGGGCAAACACAGATGCCCCAGGGCAACCTTGGGAGCAATCAAGGGGGAGCATGGCACAGAGTGGAGACCTAGGGACAGAGCCAGGGCAGTGGAGTGACAGGCCACAGGAGGCCACCACCAGCAGGACATATCATGGTGCACACAGGCACCCAGACCCCCCACCCCAGAACACAATTGTGGCACAGACAGGAGGCAATGTGGGTGCCAAATGGAGGATGGAGGACCACCAAGGGGGCCCCCACAGGCAGCAGGCCATGCCCCCCTGCACAACCATACCAGGCCAGGCCACACCACACCCAGGACCATGCAGCCAAGCAGACACACCCACCACACATTCCTGACTGCCACCTCAAGGGCACCCCATGGCACAGCAGCAACTGAGGGGAGGGACATCACCACCGTGGGACATATAGCAGCACACTGCAGTGCTCCACGGAAGCACAACACATGCCCCAACACATGCACACCACATGGACAGGCACTGGGCAACTGCAGCATGGCTCCTCATGCCACCTGCAAAGCAGACACAGACACAGGCAGGTAAGGCAAAATAGAAATGTATTGTAAACAACTATTTACCATAACAGAGGGATGGGAAAGGGTAGGATAGTGAGGGAAGGGGACAGGGAACAGGGGCTGTACAATTGGACGAGGGACTGGAGGGGGAGGTATGGCTGTGGACACAGGGGAACACAATACAGGGCTAGCAGCGCTCACATCCAGCCACCCCCTGCTGCCGCAGTTGCCTCCAGAGCCCTAGGAGCAGCCTGCAGACCTGGAATATGGCCTCCATCATGGCAGAAGTCATCAATGTCAGCTGCCACAGGAGCCTGTAGTATAGTGGCATCCGTCGTCTGTGGACACCTAAGACAAGGGACAGAGCAGATGATCAGTGAAACATCCCAAGGAACATGGCCCAACCACAGCGCTGACTGAGCAGGGGGAACACCCCCCCTGGAGAGCCCATACAGGCCATGCACAGGGTTGTGGGCCAATGCCTGCTGGCAAGGCAGCACACCACATCAGTGCACAGCGGTGGTCCGTGCCACACATTGGCTATCCAACTGTGACATGGCAGTCACATGGCATAGTGCCCGACTGCACCCCAGCAACATCAGTGGTGGCCATGCACACACCCACCCCACCAGCAGCAGGCACACATGACTGATGGATGCACCACAGTGGCGGGCAACACCCACAGTGCAACATAGACAGCTGCCATGGCACATGGCACAGGCAGCCATGCCCACACCCATGCCCCTGCCACCCCCACTGATGATGCGCAGAACAATGTCAGTGCCTACCTGTCCTCTGTGGCCCCACTGGCACTGGTGCCACTCCTCCTCCTCCTCCTCCTCCTCCTCCTCCTCCTCCCTGGGCTGCCGTGGCCTGGGGACCTGCCAGCACCGCCCGATGCCTTTCCTCAGGTCCTGGGAATGGAACAGAAACAGATACACATCAGTAACCAAGCACAGCAGCTGCCCACCACCCCCATCCTTGCGCACAGGGCGAGACCCTGCCTGAGATGGCCCACAGAGTGGCAGCGCAATGCAAGTGGCGGAGGATGATGCCACACCACACTGCACATGATGGTAGTACTCCACACTGCAGGTTACGCCAGGTAGCCTAGCCAACACCACAGTAGAGTACCAGAGCACACATGCATGATGGGCCTACTCACCTGGCTGTGGCACAGCCCCACGCCAGATGCGCACCTCCATCCTCCGTAGGTGCTCTGGGTCCCTCCACATCAGGTCCCTGTATCTGTGGTGACACTGCTCACCACTCTTGGCCACCCCGTGTGCTGTGTGAGGGTGGCAGCAATCGCCTGCCACACAGCCACCCGGGGCTACTGCAGTGGCACCTGCCCAAAGAGCTGGGGTGCGTGTGGTTGGACGCAGGCCACTAGGTTTTCCAGCTCTACCTGCATCCAGTTGGCTGCCCATGCACCGCGCCACTGTTGCTGCACCATCATCACCAGTCTTTATGAGCCATGGAGCAAAATGGTGGCATGAAGTGCACGTGGACAGTGCATGTGCCAGATGCATGGGCCGAGAGGAAATGCACTGTGATAGGCTATCACACAGTCATGGAGATGCACAGCATGGGTGTGGCCAGGCAGGGTCACAGGTACTGGGGTCACCCAGGGGCAGAGGTCACAGCAGGGGTCAGGGATCGGCCACTGCACAGTGTGCACATGCGCAATAGCAGCCATGGTGCACCGTGCACCATGGGCCCTATTGCACACTGTGCGCTCAGTGCACAATAGGTGGCAGCACACTGTCCTGCGCATGTGCACTGCAGTCCTGCGCAGTATACATGCATGCGCATTGCGCCATGACTTGCTCCAGAGCAATCTCATTGCGCATGGAGCAAATTCATGATATTCAGTCACCACGTGCTAATGTGGTCATCAACCAATGCATGGCACACTGTGGAAATTAACATGTCATTACCGTTGTGCCAATGCTCATTTGCATGCGTTGCACTATTAAAGTGCTGCAGACCGGCACAGGCCATGGACTAGTATTGCAACCATCTTAGGTAAGTTGTGCATGCTGCTGAGCCCAGCCAGCACAGCAGGTGGACGGAGTAGGCTGCTGCTGACATTATCACACTTGTCCATGTCCACAGGTAGCACAATGTCGGAATGTGAAGAGGTTGTGGAGTATGGGCCTGCTCGCAAATGCAGGCCCAGCTTCACAAAGGCAGAGGCAGATGCCCAGTTTGAGGTCTACCTTGACAGGGAGCCACTGCTGAGTGGTGCCACGGGCACACCACAGGCCAGGGCTGAGGCTTGGGAGGAGGTGGCGGTGGGAGTCATCCAGCAGGGAAGCCACCAGTGGTCTGCACAGGAGTGCTGCAAGAAGGTGGGAACCAATAAGAGGTGCATCAGAGAGAAGGTGGCAGCCATCTGTGCAGCCTGGACAGCCACCGGAGGGGGGCCTGCTGATGTACCACAGCTCACGGTGCAGGAGGAGTTGGTGGCAGCTACCATGCAC
The DNA here is from genome assembly GCA_016271365.2 of Neoceratodus forsteri. NCBI lineage: Eukaryota > Metazoa > Chordata > Ceratodontiformes > Ceratodontidae > Neoceratodus > Neoceratodus forsteri. Next base: position 106,608,531 of record CM057450.1, on the reverse strand, counting down.
CACAGCACTGTGGAGGGTGTGCCAGGTGAAGGATTTCAGCCAGGTAGAAGCCCATCACTGCATGGTACATATGTTGGGCACGCACAGCATGCAGTGGCTGTGGGGGGGAATGGGGGCCTTGTATCACTGACACATCTGTCTTCTCTTTCAGCACCAGCACACCTGCATGCAGAGGATGGGGCACTAGAAGCAGCCGTGAAGACAGGCCCAGCCCCGGAAGACCAGCCATCCACCTCCATGGGCATCCAGGGGCCTGATCAGCTGCAGTACACCACCACTGTCCAGCCAGATGTCCTGGGCATGGGGTTGGATGAGGCCCTGGATGTGTTTCTGCAGGATGCCAGCCACGGCATCCTCTGTGTGGAGATACAGACCGGGTTGGGGTCCAACTCTGATGATGCCCTGACCATGATCCTGGCCAGCATAGGTGGTGGTGTTGTTGGGGAGATGCCCATACTAGATACTATCACAGGCAGCATGCCCAGTGGCCTGACAGTGGTGGGACAGCTGCCTGCCACCACTGTGGGTGCTGTTGTGTGCACTGCCACAGCAGTGCCATGTGGTGGTGGTGGTGCAGCAGTGCAGGCACTGGGCAACGTTCAGTGGCCAGATGGGCAGCAGCAGCAGGCAGCAGGAGCCACAGGGCAGCCAAACATGGGGTCCACTGCCGGGGTGCCTGAAAGGGACCTACACCTTGGGGACCCCACTGTGCAGTGTCCACCTAAGTGGGGGGCTGTGCAGTGTGGTTTTTCACCACAGGAGGGTCGGTGCCCCACCCAGATTCCCCTGGGTGCCGACCCATTGGCAGAGCACACCTGTTTGCTGCAGGCCTCTGTGGAGCAACAGGTGCTGCTTGCAGCTGGGGTGTGCATGCACTGCACGCGGAGGTGTGCCAGGTGGCCGAGCAGCACAAGAGGGGCACTGTGTAGCTCCTGGTGGCTATACAGTGCTTGCAGGAGGACACGACTGTATCCCAGGATCTCATAGCCAATGCGATCATGGATGGCCTTGCACTGCTGGCTGCCACAGGGTGTGGCCAGCCACCACGGACACCACGTAGTGCACTGTCCACCCCACAATCCCAATGTTGGGTGACACCCTCCCTGTCAATGCTGGGCTCTGCTGTTGGCATCCCAGTCACCCCTGGGGCAGGCCTGTTTGGGCACCTACACCCCCCCCCGCGCGGACCCAATCGCGGTCCCTCAGTACAACCCCTGGGGGGGCTGTTGCAAACACCCCCTGTGGTCGATGTGCAACCTGTGGCTGCCGATCAGCCCCAGCGTGGTTGCCCCGTGGCTGCGGCAGCCATGGTTCCATGCAGCGGACCTGATGTGCATGCTGCCCTGGCTGCAGTCTGCTGCCACTGCCATGTGCGTGCATGGGTGGTGTGTGTGTGTGTGTGTGTGTGTGTGCATACCACAGGTGTGGCACCTGTGTGTCATGCCGAATGCTGCCTGTGTGCATGCCTGCCTGGCTGCTGGCCCATGTGGTGTGGGTGTGATGAGAGCAGTTCTGCACCTGTTGCGCCTGCGCACCGGTGCGATGCATCTGATCCCCGCTGCATGCCAGCTCCTGGGCATGTGTGCGTATGTGTGTGTGTTGCTGTTCACTGCTGTGTGCAGTTGTGTGTGGATGTGTGGCACTAACACCCCCCCCGCACCACGCCTCTGTGTGTGCATGCCCATTGCCATGCATGGTCCTGCCTGTGTGCTGTACCTGTGTGTGTGGCCTGTGCATGGATGTGGTGCCACCTACTTATGTGCGATGCTGTCCCAATGCTGGCGTGCCATCCTCTGCAACCGGGGATCCCTCTGCCTGGGGGGGGGCTGTCCATCACCCTCCAGCCCATTGCCCTCATCGTCCCCACTACTGTCACCCTCATCAGCCTCAACAGCTATCCCACGGTCAATGGCCATGTTGTGCAGTATGCAGCAGGCTTGGAATAGGCCACAGGCTTACCAGGGGCAGTACTGTAGGGCACTGCCAGACCTGTCTAGGCAATGGAACTGTGCCTTCAGCATCCCAAATACATGTTCAATGATGTTCTGCATGGTGGCGTGTGCCTCATTGTATCGTTCCTCTGCTGGGGATGATGGGCGCCGATAGGGGGTGAGCAGCCAGGGCCTGAGTGGATAGCCGCTGTCACCTGTGTGTATAATGACATGCCCTGTGTCCTCTGTTGCTGTGTCCTTTGCCTGTCCCTGGTGTCCTCGCCAGCACACCCATCCCATGCCCTGCTCTGCCCGGCACCCCTTGCTCATCCCATACTCACCCATTAGGTGGCCCATGGGGATGTCCCCATGCTCGAACCTGTGGCATAGTGCAGAGCTGTGCCACATGAACACATCATGTGCACTTCCCAGGGTGTGTAGCACAGACATTGGTAATGTGCCCCTTGGCATCGCACACCACCTGGCAGTTCACACCTGGGAACCCCTTCCTGTTCATGTAGGCCACACCCTCAGGGCCAGGTGGCATGCGGATGCCCATGTGGGTGCAGTCAATGGCCCCAAGCATGCCAGGCTTCCATGCTACCATGTGGAAGTCCTGCATGGTTGTTGTACACTCTGCCTGTGTGCTAGGGAAATGAATGTATTCCGAAGCATGTGGCAGCAGGGCATTGAGGAACTGTGTGGGGAGGTGGGATGTGGCCAACTGGGTTATGCCTGTAGTGTCCCCTGTTGGTCTCTGGAAGGTGCCCGTGGTGAGCAAGCATATGACTGCTGTCACCTTTGTCTCCACAGATGTTGTATGGCTCCATCTTGTGGGTGCCTGCATCTCCTCACTGCATAGCTCACAGAGCTGCCTCAGAATGGCCCTGTTCAGGCAATATCATCCCACAATCTCCGTATCTGTGCAATTCTCGAAGACGGTGTGAGCATGGTACCACCTGTTCTGGGCGTACTGGCAATGGGCCCTTCCACGGCCACGTTGCCATTCCTCCTGCCTCCTCACACCCCTTATTATGGCTTCCATTAGGAAGGGTGCACTAGCCATGGTCCCCAACGTCCTTTCTCTCCCTAGGCGGTCGGCTGCTGCAGGCTGTATGCCACCCTGGTGCACTGCATGGCACTATGCCTGCCTATCCCTCTCACTCTCTCAGCCCCTGGCTCACTCTCCACTGCCACTTCTGTCCCTCTCCCCTGTGGCTGCCTGTGACAGTCTCTCTGTCCCTATTTCCACCATCTCTTGCCACTCTCTCTCTCTCTCTCTCCCCCTCTCCCCTTCCCCTGGTGCAAGTGCTGTCTGTGTGCTTGCACCCTGTATTTATAGGCTCAAGTCTGCTCGGTGCATCCAGGTTTTGCTCCGCACTTACGCCATGGTTCCACGGTTGAATATCGCACTGCACTGAATATTCATGGGCACGCCCCCCCCCCCGCTCTTGCACATGCATTCATTATAGTTGTGTATTGGCACACTAGGACTTGTGCTGTGCAATGACTCCTGCTGAATATGGCTCCTTGGTGCAAGTCCGCACTTGTGCCGGTGCAACTTAGTTGCGTCATGCGCAACTGCTTTGAATGTCCTGGCCATGGTATACAAATAAACAATTATAACTGGTAAACAAAATGGGATAATGTGAATCATCTTTACAAATATGCAAAAAATAAATTCATTTTCAAAATGTATCTAAGGCATATCTAATCCCTGTAAGATTATGGCATATGGAATATATAGAGAATACTATATAGGGTACTGATCATTATGACAATGTTATGCTCCCCCAAGGTGAGGGATGCATCATTAAACCCTGAGAGCAAAGCGCAAGGGGTTTATCAATGCATCCCTCACCGAGGGCGAAAACATTTTTCATAATGATCAGTACCCTGTCTTATTTTTTATAATTGTTGGTGCAAATTCTTTTCCTGACATACATTAATTACAAAAAAAAATGCTGAATTCAAATAACGTTTTGTTTTGCTTGCTGCAGAGCTTCCTTTCGAATATGAGTCCATGCAGCATTTTGCTTTACTCATATAATAAATCCCAGAGTTGTGAAACCTCTGTGGGAACTGTGTATTTCCGTGTGCTCGCTATCCGTTGCTGCATGACAGTTCATTGTCATGGGTACAGAGGTCGTCTGACGAAGTCCCTGAAATGAACTATGGGACAGTATTAAGATTCTCTTGTTTCCGTTTTTTTTTTTTTAAAGTGACCAGACGCGGGATATTTTTACTAGACGCTTAGACTGAAGAGCAGCTTACAGGTTGGTGGAAATTAACAGTGAGTGCCGCGTTCCCTAGCTGTTTGATTATGTGTGCTCTATCCTTCGCGCTGAACTGATGTGTGCATGTGAAACTCATAGCAACTGACTGGTGATTATGGGGAATATCAACCGGTTTTCCCCATTGATAAAAATTTGCACCAATAATTATAAGGGGACTAATTAATGCTAGCATGGATGCATCATTAAAGGTGATATTACCCATACTGTATGCTCTGGGAATGGCCACAAATTTTTAAAAAAATGGTGGCTTGAAACCAAAAATGAATGCCAAAAAATAATAGGGAAAACTATACCACTGGATAGAAATGCATATTTGTTTAATGATTTTTCAGTTTTAAATATTGAATAAAAAAAGAAACAGAAAATGATGGCTCTAGCTGCAATTTGTACCAAGAGATCAACACTTGAAAACTGCAACAATCTGAAGATACTGTACATACTTTTGAGAGAAACTGATGGATAAATAAATTAGTTGAAGTACTGCCCATAGAAAAAGTAATGGAAAATGTTGAAGTTCCTTATGATACACTGTCAGCATGGAAAGATACAGTTGGTATTCTACCTCCAATGATGGGAATCTGATAAACCAAAATAGACCTACTGTGCAATAAGTTAACATGTCTTATATATTAAATATTTTTTTCTTTTTTTTATTTTGTTGAGGAATTCAGAAAGACCTTTGAGTCAAGGACTCATTTACAAAGGTTCCACGTCAGACATAAAAAGTACAGAAACAACATAATTACAGATTACATTACATTGGTATAGGCATAGAAGTACATAGGCGTTCAGTAAGTGGCTATCAGACAAGCATAACAGAAGTTTCAGTACTTTAGCACAACCATATATTTGCAGTTGGTTCTGTAGTAGGCTGATGATCATATAAGAAGTAGTATCAGAGCATTTAGGCAAGAGTACCTAACGATTCAGTTTAAGGAAAATAACAGTCATAATTAGGTTTGTGCTGACCAGGGGGTATGGGGAGATGGTACGGGAGGGGACTCAGTCAGGGTACTTGTCATAGGGGAAGGGCAGAGAAAAAGAGGGGGGGAAGTGTCAGCAGCAATCGCATGGGTTGGAGGCCTGAAGGTGTTCCCTTAGCCGGGATTTAAAGGGGCCAAGCCTTTTTTCGTTAGTTATAAGGCCTGGGAGTGAGTTCTTCCAGGAAGGGGCCTTGTAACTGAAAGTTCTTTGGAATTGGGAGGTCCAGCAGTGGGGTACCCATAGCCACAGCTTGCCCAAGTTACGGGTGGATATGACTGCTGATGTCGGGTGCATAAGTGAGGAGAGAGCGGGGGGGTGAGAACAAGTGCAATCTTTTTTGGCCATTAGGCAGGTGTGAAACCTGATCCTTTTGTCTAGGTTTAGCCAACTTGTGGCCCTGTAGAGGGAGCAAGTGTGGGTGTAACGATCACAGCCGAGGATGAGGCAACAGGCTTTGTTTAATGCAAGCCAGAATCTGCCGAGTGCAGAGGTGGATGCAGCGCTGTGTACCCTGTATACATTACAATTGTTTTTTTTGTAAGATCATGATGACATTTGATGTTGTATTTATGTAATCATGTGAAAAATAACCAACAAAAATACGTATTGAAAAAAACAAAGAGAAAAACATAATGGCATGTCCATAGCACCAAAATGAGACAGGAGACTTAAAGAGGACAGGAAATAATTTATAAATGGCAGCTGTTTATAAAGTTGTTGTTCTCAGAAATTATGTGCATTCCCATAAGTCATCCATGCTTAACTGTACCTGAATAAAAAGTTATATGAAAAACTGTATTTTGCATTGTTTTGTTGTTATGGGCAGCATTATGTTATAGTTCTCGTCATGGAACAAGTAATTTGGAGTTTTAGCTATGTCACGATTTGAGCACAGAACTCTAAGTATAGTTCTGATAGGTCAACAGCTCATAATTAGCATTCTATACACAAACTATGACATAGTAAAAACTCCAAATTACTGGTTCCATGAAGAGAACTGTAACAGAATTCGGCCCATAAAAACAGAAACAATGTAAAATACAGTTTTCCTTATCACTTTTTATTCAGGTACAGTTATATATGGATAATTTAGGGAAATGCATATCATTTCTGAGCATAAGAACTTTATAAACAGATTCCAACTAGCACAAATTTCCTGCCCCCTTTAACAGTAAGGCATTGTCTATTAAGTCAGAGTATTTCACTAGATCTATAAAATTGACCTGACATATTGCCCTCAATCAAGAGATGTCGACGAAGAGCTATATGAAAGTCTACAAAGCCTGACACCATGGAGAATGGAGGGCACAATCCTAATTGGAAATTAGTCAGGATGTTTTGTTAATCCCAATATGACATGATCTGGCCATGAATATTTTCTTTCCAAGAAATTTTGAGATAATAGGAAGCAAGGAAATGATACTAATAATTGTTGGTCAGTGACTTAAATAATTGGCCAGTAAATGACTGCAAAAATGCTATAGTTAGAGAAGACCTGCTAGTGATAACAAAAGACAGTAAACAATATAATATAAATGATAAATTCATGGCCTGGAAGCCTGCAGTCAGTATTTGTTGATACTGATTACCCTAAAAACTCACGTCCACAAAGAAAAAGTAAAGAAAATTAAAAAGTGTTGTGCTTTCTTTGGTTCACAATAGCAATTAAACCCCCAACACTGTACATTGTCCAATCTGGTTCCTATTCTATGCAAATTCCCTCAGAGTTGGGACATTTTGCTGTACCTTACTGTTCTTAGAGAGCACTAGATTAATCTTTTTTAATCTTTACACTGGAGTCAGATCTCCACTATATATCTACAGTACATACTGTGAAGGGGCACAGCACATGTGGCTGTAGTGTCAGTTTCACCACACTGTCCCATCAGCGTGTCTCAACGATACCATGGCACAACCACCTCTAGCAGGAGAAAGTGTTGTTCAGACTCCATGATCATTTATCCATTGCTTGTCATTTAAAACTGACAAAAAGGGGTCAGTTACCAGTTTGGATGGTGGGTTTAATGATGCAGACATTTATCCACTAGGAACAAGAATGAGATCCCTTGCTCATTTCACACAGGTCCACAAACAGTTGGTAAGGCCTTTCAGATACTACTCACCTGAGCTAAATTGCAGCTAGTGGCCTAGAGGCGAAATGCTTCATTGCCCTCTACCAATCTCTTGACCCATACATTTCCCTGAAAACTGATGTTGTATATTAAAAGATACCTAAACAACATTTTGACAAAAGGAAAGGCTGCTGTATTCATTAAGGCTAAAACTACATATATATATATTTTACCTAAATGTGGTTCCAGAGCATTTGAATATTGTAAAATCAGCCTTCTAATTAAAAAAAAAACTGTCTTACCTGCTTCCTAAAATGGCTGCCAAATGTGTTATATGATGACATCATTTGAGCCAAAGTCAGTGAGATATATGGCTCTCTACAGTACTAACTAATTCTTTTTCCCCCTTTGTATAGAATTCTTTCGCCCAAAAGGTTAAAACCATGTGCATTATTTTGTATAATACACATGTTAGGCTATGGTTCTGTTCATTTTGTTTACTTTAACATGCTGAAATTGTGTTTTAATCCAACCGACTTTCTCTGTGGCAAACCACAGTGCAGTACAAATCTTGAATAACCTGGTGGTCTAGTGGTTATGGTGGGTCCAAGATGCAACAGTGGGGCGCTGGGGTGGTGTGCATGCTTAATATGCACTTTTTAACATTTTTATTAAACCTTTATATTTTCTGCTATTCTTTTCTAGTACATTTTTGACAGAACCTACAAATGTAATCCATAGTTTGAATGTAAACATTTGTACAATCAATAAATCAGACTTCTTTAATAAAGTGAAATGCAGCAGCAGCATGTAAGTACATTACTATTGTGTGTGTGTGGGGGGGTGCAGCCACACCCTTCACCACCCCCTAGAGCCACCACTTTTTGGTAGCAAAGTTCTTGTTCAGTCCAATGTTAGAGTTCATACTTTCTCGAAACTCAAATATATGCTTGTCTTGTCTTCTTTTTCCATGGGAAATAATAATAAGAAGAGTCAGGATTTATATAGTGGTTTTCATACACACTGTATCCCAAAATGCTTTACAAGCAATACTAGACTGGTAGTGAAGTGACTGAACATGTAGTGGCAGCCATTTCATACATTAATATCCACACACAGCTTTTGACAATTGCATGAACTGGTTTTATGGGAAGGGGAATGTTGGCCAGGACAACGGGGTCAGGTAGTGATCAAGGTGCTGGCAGCCCATATCTTATTTCTCACAGTAATCTGCTCATATTTCTCTCCTCTGTCTTCCCCCTTCCCTGAATATAGCAGTACCTTGCAAGAGTGACCTTCTCAGTCCCCCTCTGGTATTCATTCGTCACTATTCCTCCTCACACCCGAAAACTGGTGAGCTCATCACCCTTCTGCATCATGAATGCAAGTAGTAGAGTCCCCATTTTATTTTGACATATCAAATATAAACACATCTTTCAAGTAAGTCAGGCTGATAGCAACAGGGAACAAGGGGAATGATGGGCTTTCCTATCCTTAAAAGATCTAGGCTACCTTTGATTAGGCACTGCTAAATGATGGGTGTGCACATCATTATGCATGTCATTTAATAGTGCCTAATCATAGGTGGCTTAGATCTTACATGGGTAGGAAAGCCTATTTTTCCACTTGTGTAATGCAGCTATCAGCCTGGCTTACCAGAAGATCATGTTTATTATTAATATGTAAAAATAACATGGGAGACTGTACTAACCACATTCATGATGCAGAAGGGTAGTGAACTCACCAGTTTTTAGTGTGGGGTGCAGGTGAAAAGAATGAATGCCAGAGAGGGACTGAAGAGGCCATTCCAGCAGGGTATAGCTATATTCAGGTTAGTTGAAGACATGAAGGAGGACGTTGAGCAGATCACTGTGAGATCTGAAATGTGGGGCTGCCAACATCGTGATCACTACCTGACTGTGGATGAGAGTAGCCAGCAATGACAAATACTCAGAGTGGCAGGGCTGCACCTAAACTGTTACTTGAAATTCAGTGTAGGGAGATTATCTTCAGGTTGTGGGGGGGGGGTGTTGACGTTTGTTAGGACAGTATTGAGGGAGTTGTGTATAGCTCATTCAAGATCTGGAAGGGTGGTAGCCAACCAGCTCGAATTGTGGAGTACAGCACAGAAACATACTGGAGAAGAATTGCTTGGAACTGTCCTGTGGGGGGGGAACTGTCCTGCGGGATTCTGCAGATCACAGGTAAAGGAGTAGACTGACAATGGAAGTCGGGTGGATTTGCTCAAGGCATTAGTATGCCTGTCCTGCTAAATAATATTGTTACCCATTCTAAGTGCAGCCCTTATGAGGGCATGAACAGCAGTTTTTATGATGGGTCATGATGCTTTATGCTTGGCACTCCAGGAAGACCTTGTTGTTGGTTAATGAGGTGGGAAAAAACACAACAGGGGAACTGTACATACTACCGTCACTGTGCAAAAGGGTGGTGATCCACTCAATGTTTACTGTGGGAGCAGAAGTCAAACACTGAGAATGTGGACTAGAGAGTGATTTGGGAGGCATTTTTTAACAGTGCTAGCTGATGATGCATATTTGTATAGGTGTGCACAACTCTCTGAGGTACAAGATTACAATCTGAGGTATGATAATTCTCTTCATGAGACTGTAAGCACATATCCGGCCCCAGGCAGTACTAAGGACAGGGTATGGATGGTAGGGTGTTCAACAGAAGGCAGGCTAGGTACAAGGGGTTCACATGAAAAAAGAAAGCCTTATTTGTGGATTAACAAGAGAGCATAGGCTTTGGAACTGAACCAGACCAGTACTTTGCTCTGTGACCCTGAGCAAGTCATTACACTTCCTTGTGCTCCCAGGCCACGCATGTAAACAAGCTTTCAGCTTAGTGTGTCTCTCTTGGCTAACAAAAAACAAAATTCAGTGCATCACATAGCCACTAGATCATCAGGTAATTGAAGTGTTGTACTGTAATGCAGTTTGCCAAGGAAAAAGTCAGCTGGATTACAAAACATTTTCCACAAGTTAAAGTAAACTGAATGAACAAAATCATAGCTTAACATGTGTACTGATCAAAATAATCCATTAGTTAATACATGGTGCTGATCATTCTGGTACAACAATTCAAAACAAAGAGGGAAAGAAGAACTAGTAAGCACTATAGAAATATATGTGGGTCTCTGTCTTTGGCTCAGATGATGTCATCATGACTCATCACTTAACAGACTTGGCAGCCATCTTAGGGAGAAACCAAGGCTGTTTTTTGAAAGTGAAAGGCTTATGTTTACATTTTTCAAAAGCTATGAAACTGCATTAATATTATTTACATAAATGCAGTTTTAGCATAAATGTAAACAGCAGCCTCTACTTTACCTTGTTATGAAGCCAGATTTTGGAATTTGCAGTTTTAAAAAACTGCTTGTTTAGGCACCCTTTAAAGCAGCAGCTCATGTTAACATTCTTTTACATACTTCATGATGCACTCCTTTTCCATGATTTTGTGTATTAAAGAATGGTGGAGTAGCAGGTCGCAAATAGTGTGTCATAATTTTTTTTTTATCTGATGATGGTAAAGTGACCATTTGTGTGCCCCAGTGCTCAGTTTTGGGGCCGCTATTGTTTCAATTATATATCACTGGTGTGAATGTGGGATATGCAATGGGTTGACTCAGACTATGTAATTTATCTTTAGGAATGAGTGTGCAGTCTCATATTTCATGAGTGGCAGATCCACAAGTAAGTTAAGAAAGTCCTGCACTATCACAAGTGAGGATAAATGGCATATTCTGAATTAGGCTATTGTGTGTCCAATTATTACTATGTTTTTATTGCATAGCTTTCAGATGAGTTATTTTAATGAAGAGTACACTATTCTGTTTGATTTCACTGCTCTGTTTAAGAAAGCAGCAAAGGACATTGTGATGTCATCAGGCTTTGTTCAAACAGCTCTTCCAATGTTTAAGAACTCCTTTGTGAGCAACTTAAAGTGATGATGTAAGCAACAAGACACGACGGGGTGTGCATTACCGTGTGATAACCGCACTCCTAGGGGTGTAATGAGGCATAAGGTCGAAGGCCGAGTGCTGGTCATCCCTAGGAGTGCAGTTATCGCACTGTACTGCACAACCCTGGAGTGTCTTATTGCACTTATAAAATAGCCCTTTATTTTTGGAAGCATTTTTTTTATTTTGAAACACATTTTTAAATAAGTAAAAATGTAAGTGAATTTGTGCTTTTAACATAAAATAGTCCTTCTGCCTATTGGTGCTAGATTAAAGTAGTGTTACACAGTGTGTGCCTCCCTGACCACTTAAGCTTCATATTCCCCTGCCAGCCACAACAATTCACAAATGCTGTTTTCCTCATTCTAAGTATGACACATAACCCACTTACTTTATTTCATTCTCCTCACTATGTAGACAAAACTAAAAGGAAGCCATAACAGAGGCTACTCAGCTCCCCAATGCTGTAAGCATGAGCGTGGTTCAAAACTGCCACACTCACTGACAGCACCATGAACTGCTCGCTCTATCCTAAATGATAAACAGCAGGGTGAGTCATTTACCACCTTTTCTCTTTGTTTATATAGTAGTATTGCTTACTTTCTTCATTCTGTTTTTTTTTTCTCTGTGTTTCCCCACATTCAAGAAATAGAGGATATTGGATGGGCAACAGTGAACAACAATGTTGTTCACCTTCGAGAGGTTGTCATGACAACCATGTAAACCTTGAGAGTGAAGCTTGAGAGGTTTTTGGATGTCATATAACCTCGAGAAGTGAACAACTGTTGTTGTTTACTGTTGCCCATCCATTATCTTGTATAGTGTAGGGGGCAACAGTAAAATCAACAGCTGCTCATTTCACAATTTCTGTCCCTCCCCCCCCATGCAAGGACAAGTCCCACTCTATCATGGCCCCCCCCCTCGCTTTCACATAAACATTTTTATTATAAAATGATATCCCTTGCTCTCACAGACATTTTTTTAAATAAAAAGTGACTGCTGCCCTTACTATAACGGATTTGCTCCATGCGGTTCTTCTTTTGTGAGCACTCTCGGTGACTGCTGTTTCCCTGAGTCCAGTGCAGTCGAGATCTGCACATGCGCAATCATGTTCAATGCTGGTGTACCATTGATGTGACGTACTCAAGATGGTACAACAACATGTTGATGTCTCATCGATGGTACAACAGCATTGTTTCCATCGATTTTCATACACAATAGCCCTTACCCGTACACTATATAGAGGATTGTGTATGAGCAAGCATAACACAACAAGGCAGTTGTGATTGAGAGGTTTCCATGGTAACCAGAGACCTCGAGATAGCAGCTCGAGAGGTCCATTACCACTGAAACCGTGAGACCTTTCGACTGCCTTGTTTGTGTATGGTTGCTCATACACAATCTTTTATAGTGTATGGGCAACCATAATCAGCACTCCATGATCCCCCAAACAAGTCTAGAAGAAAAACATAAGGCTTACTTCGGCATCTGTACCAGCACACTTACATCCGTGTTGCCGTTGGCCGCTCAATTGCGTATGCGCGAATGCGTGCGATCTTGTTGTGCTGCACTGGTGACGTACTTGGTGCAGCACAACGCTGTTCCAGGCATGGATTTCCATGCGGAACAGCGTTTTCACCATACACTATATGGAATGTTTATCATGGAATGTTTACCATGGAATACAGTGATTCCAAATTCTGCTCAGTTCTACTAGCAGAATGTTCCTCTGCTAACATACTGTACGCACACAACAAAAGCCTGTTTTAGAGTCAGACACTCAATTTTCTAACTGTCAAGGCAAGCAGAATAGATTTCCCTGATGAGCAGGTAAAGACAGAAGGGGGATTTTTCACTGTTAGCAAAGAAACAGTTGTAATGAAAACTATAAACTATACTTAATATTTCAACTGGAATCGGGGTGCGCATTGGGGTCATCAGTCCTAACTGTCACCCCATTCTCCTATTCCTCAGCTTCTTTCCACATGTGATGGGGTAACAGAGCCAACGACCCTAATGCGCACCCCAATTCCAGTTGGGGGGGTGGGCTGAAGGGGTGCAAAGGGGGTTTCAACCCTAACATCAAATTTCCTTGCTTTTGTCGCTATGGAACAACCCTAACTGATGCATTAAACAGAGTTTTTTGCCTCTAATATATATATATACACACACACACACACACATAAATACACATATATGCGTGTGTGTGTGCATGTGTGTCTCAGTACACAATGTCATATATTGCTACAATCCTCCGCCTCTCTCTGTCTCTCTCTCTCTCTCTCTCTCTCTATATATATATATATATTTATAAAATGGAGAACCCGGTCGCCGAAATTTAAATAAATAAATAAATAAATATCCAAATCCAGTATTCTGATTGTATAAAACACATCACGTGACCATGCGTATATGAGAGCGCGACTGCACACCTGCACTTTTACCCCTCTAAAAAACAATTTTACCATTTTATAAGATAGATAACCCACTCTAGGATGCGTGGTCGAGCTCTGATATACGCACACCTTGAGTGGTTGACGTACTCGGCCTGTGGCCTCGTGCATATATCAGAGTACGACTGCACACATAAGAGTGGGTTATCTATTACATATATATATATATATATATATATATATTAGAGGCAAAAAACTCAGTTTAATGCATCAGTTAGGGTTGTTCCTCAGCGACAAAAGCAAGGAAATTGATGTTAGGGTTGAAACCTACTGCACCCTCAGCCCACCCCCAACTGGAAGTGGTAAGTGCGCATTGGGGTCATCAGCTAACTGTCACCCCATCACATGTGGAAAGAAGCTGAGGAATAGGAGAATGGGGTGACAGTTAGGACCGATGACCCCAATGCGCACCCTGATTCCAGTTGGGGGGGTGGGCTGGAGGGGTGCAAAGGGGGTTTCAACCCTAACATCGAATTTCCTTGCTTTTGTCGTTGTGGAACAACCCTAACTGATGCATTAAACGGAGTTGTTTGCCTCTAATTTTCCTTCTTTTTGAGAATGATAATGAGAAATAGTGAATGTAATGTAGCGGCGAGGCGCGGGGGCCTTATCAGCAGCGGGGCGTGGGGTCTGCAGGCCCCACGCTCCCCGCCATGTGATGTCTTGTCACATAGTAACATTGTGCCAGCAAACACAAATCGTAATGCGCATGGTGACGCAAAGCAAAACAGAAAGAGAAACAGTACTGTAGACAGAAATGTTAAAAACAACGGAAACGCAACCGCAAATGAAAACGCAAACGGTAACGCACATGGTGGCGTAAACATGAACGGTAAGTGAAATGGGTCCGGAACCGCAAGCAGAAATGGTAATGGTAACAGTAATGTAAGCGCTCAGGCTGGTTTTCCCCAAAAGCTATATAGAGAAAGACAGCGAGTAGAAAGAATGTATGCAAAATAATGACTCTCGGAACACAAAAATCAGGAGTTGGAATAGTAAATTGCTTACATCTCAGTAACTGTATGACATAAAAAAAAATTTTAAAGTCATATGTATTATCACTTTCCTGGCTAGAATTTTTCAACAAAAACTCCGTATCTTGCACCGTTTTTGAGATACGGGCCCTCAAAGGCACGGCGAACACCGTAATGTTATCCTATGGGAAAAAACAGAAGTTCAGAGTGCCATAACTTTGCCTCCCTGTAATATTTTTTCACCAAACCACTGAAAGGCACATTTGTGGGATGTTGGCTGTATCCCCTGCAAATTTCAGCCCAAAAGACCAAACCGTTATTGTGCAGCAGGGCGTCAAACGATTGCTGCAATCCGTCGGCTGCCGTAATGTTATCTTATGCTAAAAAGCGTCAGCTTTGGAGTGCCGTAACTTTGCAGCTGTGTAATATTTTTTCAACACAACACTGAAAGGCACATCTGTGAGATGTCGGCTGCATTCCCTCCAAATTTCATCCCGAAACTCCAAACCGTTCTTTTGCAGCAGGTGCCAAAGAATTTCTGTCATTTCCCCACAGCCTAGAAAAGTACTGTCGCAATTTGCAAAAGCTTTCACAAAAATTTGCGACACTTTCATGAGAACGAAAGTACTTTGCAAAAGTACTTTTTCCAGAAATTTGAAAAACATATTTCTGGGGTGTTTTACCCCAAAATAAAGACATGGCTAGCATCCTCAGGCTCCGACTAGGTGAATACAAAAAGAATTAGGTTGCTAGAGGGTCTCAGTTTTAAATGCCAAGCATTTTTCTGATCACTAACTGAAAACAAAATGGTGGATTTGCAAAGTAAGAGGGCCATTTGCGATAGTAAAAATGCATTTGCGACACTGTCGAACTTTTTGTTAACTTTCCCTTGCCTTATAATGGGAAATATGTTTTTGAATAACTTTTGAACCGTTTAATATTTTTTTACGAAATCTTTGAAAGGCACATTGGGAACCCTGGCTGCAGGTTCCCTGAAGATTTCGGGCTGGTCATGCAAACCGTGCGACCTGTAGGCGCGACCGTAGAATTCCAGAAAAAGCGTAAACGCACGTGCAGATCATGCTTAATAACTCTGTAACCGTGTATCTGACTGGTACGAAACTTGGCAGATCCCAAGGCATATGGGTCTTGATCATGTATTCCAAATTTCAGGCAAATCAGTCAAACAGTTGCAAAGTTATTAAGGTGCAAAATTTTGGGTTTAACATGTAAATGGCTCCTCAACCCTAACTATGGTAGCACTACCGTGCTACCATAATATATATATATATATATATATATATATATATATATATAGAGAGAGAGAGAGAGAAGCGAAAGGAACAGATACAGGCAAACAACAGATGAACAACAGAAATAAACATAAACTGCAGTGTAACATAATATACTACAATACTAAAGGAAACTTACACAAAACACTACTACAAAGACAACCACTACACACACCTACAACTACTACTATGACTAACACTCAACTACCACCACCATATCTAAAACTAACTGCTACCACTACACACTACACTACACTACAACAGTGACTAAACTGCAACAAACAATGACAAAGTGAACAACAGCAACCAAGGTTTACACAGTGAAGAACATATGTACAGAGCTGGAGGAAATACACAAAAGCAATGTCACAGGTGGGGACTTGGATGTGAAAACAAACAATGAGGGAAAAGGGTGGCATCAGAAACCGCAGTCTAGTGGGGGTGGCAAGATATACAAAGGTGCTCTGCAGGTGTTCATGGCTGTGAGTGCATGGGATCCGGCAGACGTGCCTCCAGTACAGTGGCCACCCTCTGGGTCTCAGAGATGAGCACTGCCTGCTGCTCTATCAGCATGCGTTGCTGGTGCATGATCTGCTGCAGGATGTCCTTAGTGCCTTCAGTCTCCTCTGGCCACGTAGCCCACAATGAGGATTGGAGTGGACCTGCAAGAGAAAAGTGGAGCATGTGAGGATGGGAAACCAGCCAGGAGGCATACTGCAGCCACAGGTGGCCACACAGGGATGGACAGCATGTCCCGACAGCCATGTCCGTGTGGCGCTGAGGAGCACAATGGCGAGCACAACCTACTGATGCCCACGGGGCAGGCCTGGAAGACACAGGCAACAACCCAACACACACGGAGACGCAGGCCTCGACAACACCATGGCACGGACAACACCACCCACCCCAGCACTGCACACAGTGAGACAGTGCAGACACACAGGTGGTCCTCAGAATGTCAGTGGGAGTGGGCCATGCACCAACATGCACATGGGAGACCAAACGTCGGGACAGGCTGCCCACAGACAGATAGCAATATAACAGAGTGCAGAGAGCAGCAGCACCCGAAACAGGCGCTGGAACAGCACAATGCAGGCACAGTGGGTGGCCAATGGCCAACCCATGCCAGGGCCAAACTGACCCACAAGAGATGCAGGCCCACAGGGCGCATACACCAGCAGGGGTGGGCCGACAGGTGCTGCCACAAATGGCCCATGTACTGCAATGTGTGCGGTGACCTGCAGCCGGAACACACACACATGACAGGTGAAGAGCTGAACATGGCCAGCAGTGATTGCGGACCACATGGCAATGCCAGCCGTGCATGCCGAGACTGGCCCATTCTGCTCCACTGCCACAGGGCATGACAGCCAGACAGCCAGACACCAACAGCACCGTGCAACACTGGTGTACAACACAGCACAATGCTGCACCAGCAATGGCATGATGCCCATGACTGCTGACCCATCAGCACAGTCAATGGCAGCCCAGAGAAGGAAACACACAATACAGAGACACAGTACATTTGAAGGATGAAATGTACTCACGCAACAGGCCCCTGGACTCGGACTACTCTCCTGCACCCACTGCAGCATGGCCAGCACCCTCAGGCTGCCTCTCGATGCATCCTGGGATACCTCCTGGACCCCTCTCCCAGTGCTGGGCTGCACGATCCACTCTACAGTGGACAGAGGTAACAGTGGTGTTAGCACAACACACAGCATGTACCGCGAGTACCACAGCAAGATGCACACCCACACCCACAATGCTGTACATACAGGGCAGCCCAGGGACAGTGGCAAAAACACAGGATACACCCACACAGAGGGTACCATGGCCCACAGAGCATGCACCAGGCAGGTAGCCCCCTTTTGCCTGATGAAACACGATGGCGAAACACGGAAAATGACCACTACAGTGACAGTCACTGTGTAAGGATTAAAAAGATTGTTGCGTTGTGTTGTAGTGTTCTTCAAAATAAATCAAGCCACACAAAATGGATGTTTCCCTCTGTTTTATTTTGTTTGCAAGTGTTCAGTACAAGTATCTTGGTATACTTCTTAATACAGGTATCTGACTTTCATTTGGTGCTAGCTTATTCAATTTTATACAAGGTTTATATAATGTTTTCTTATCTCAAAAACTACTAACTCCCTAATATAGGTCAATCATATAACAAGATAACCTATTAATCTTAGGGTGTGGTGAATAACAGTCAAAGCATAGAGATAACTGTATTTTGCTCATAACATCACAAGGTGTCTTGCGCAACATTATAACTGTTTACTTCATATTTGGCACCACTTTCCTCAGTGCACACTGTTCTTAACAGGTAGTACCATCCTAATAAGGGTACTATATCCTGTTCAAGTTAACTATAGGCCATTTAAATGTTGATCATTATAAAATCATCAGGTAAAGTGTTGTGTAATCATCACAAGACAGGTATCACAAGACTGTTAACTAGGTCTTGTGAGAGGCTGTCATAGCTAACTATTTGAGTAAACACATTTTGGTTATATAGTCATAACAGGATGTTACCTAACAGGTGTATACTCAAATAAGGGTATTCCATCCTGGTCAGTTTCTCCTGGGGCTTTCCAGGACATATGTTGTACAATGTATAGAATGGTGGAAAAGTACCAAACAGTTAGATAAGCCAAGAGAGCTGCGCAAGTTACTCAGTGTTGGAAAAGTACTAGCCCAGAGAGAAACCAGAAGACAGCAAGGCAGTCTCAAACAGCAGGACCACCAAGTCTTTCACTGCTGCAAGGATTCCATGATCAGGTGGTCGGGGTTGATTTCCAGGTGCTTCATGTAGCCCATGATCACATAGGGCCTGTGCGTTTATGATCCGCTCCTTCTCCTTTTCTTCCTTCTTTGCCTCTTTCTTGTCACTGTACTCCTCCTCATGTTCCTTCTCCACCTAGCCAATGAATTGAGAGTACTTCTTGACTACCTCCCTGATCCTCTTTTCATCCAGGTACTCTGTCTGGTAATTTAGACAGTTGCACAATTCGCTCAGCTTATACTGCAATTCCAGTGTACAACAATATAAAACTAACTATATGTGAGCTATAAAATATTATAAAATAAAAACATTTTACCACACGCTGTAATGGTCCATTTCCATTTTTCGCTTTCCTCCAGTGTCCTGCCCCCTCCCCGGACCAACTCTGACCTGGAGTTGAGAATCCTGAAGTCCGAGGGTGTGGGGCAGAGCCCCCATGGGTGGTGTGGGAGCAGCCTCCTCTGAAAACACTGGGTGCTTGGGTGGTACAATACCTGCGTCGGTATTGTGCCATCGCTGTGCGGGTGGTCGACAGATTTACTGTTGACCAAACTTATTCCTTCTGCACCAGGCACACAGTGTATGTAGGCATGGGGGCACAGTGGAGCTACAGTGCCAGATGAAGGTGCACTGTAACTGGATGCACACACAGCTGTGTAGGCTGTCGAGGCCCAGGTGACTGCACCCCTACACCATAGTGGTGTAGGCCACAGGACAGTCCTGTAGTAGGTACCACCATCTGCAATGTCTCGACCCACCACCCACACCATAGCCATGTGTCACGGCCACACATGGCATGACTGCAGTGTCACCCCCAGGGACACAGCATGCACCATGCAGAAACCGCTACCACTGTGTGCGCCACTTGGCAACAGTGGCAACCATGCTTCCCCACATGCTGTACCATAGTGTCCCCCAAGGTGGCTGAGATGTGTGCCCCCAACCAGTGCCACATGCACTCCAACACCTTGCATGCTTGCACACCTGTGCACACACACACGGGCACATGCACACACACACCCTGACAGACCGAGAGACATGTGACAGAGGTGTGCAATGTGCAATGCCACTTACCTGGCACTGGCAGAGTGCCCTCATGCACCATGTGCTTGTAGCACTCCAGCTGCTGCCTCTGCCACCAGTGCATGTCAGTGTATCTATGCCAGCACTTCTTGGCATCATGGGTTATGCCCATGCGTTCAATGAGCTTCTGGGCAATGGAGGCCCACACCTGCTGGCATGGGAAGTCACCCTTCCTGACCTCCCCAAAGAGGTGTCGGTTCCTTTGCTACACCAGCTGTACAAGGTTGACTGTCGCAACCTCCCCCCAGCACCTGTCCCTGTGTACCACAGCTCGCAGCCTATGCCTCCCTGCCATAGTATATGCTGACTGGTGCCCTGCCACAAGTGTGATATCACAGCCTGTGCCACTCCCAGAGCTCACCAGTTACAGTAGTAGCCACAGACATTGCCAGCTATTTCCAGATATTTTGTGAAATTTCTGAAGCGTTTCTCTCTGCTGCCCCTACTGTGGAAATGCAGAAAGCAGGAGACATTTCTGGAAATATCACAGAAATTTCGGAAAATAGCTGGCAGTGTCTGTGGCTGCTACTGTAATTGTGCTGTAGCACCACGCAGTCACATGTCATAGCACCGCGCTACCTGGAAGTTAGCGTGATGCGCATGTGTGACCCCACCATGACCCTGGAATGGCCATGACATGCACGTGCGTAGCTCTGTGCTAAGTGACATAGCGCAGCGCTAAGGCATGCTACACTGGGGAGCTAGCATGGCACAGAGGCCTCAGGCGCATGCGTGGAGGTCGCACTATGCTGCATAGCGCTGCACTACCGGAACAGTGCAGCGCTTGGCCACAAGTAACTCGCCGCTAATGTTTGCACAGCACTAAGCTGATAGCCCGGCGCTATTCAGGCCCATATTCAACCGGCCTATGCAAATGAGGGTACTTGTGTATGCAAGGTGCAAACAGTGTGATTAGCATGTCATTATCTGCCCATTTGCACGCCTAACAGTTTGGATTGCCCAGCTGAGCTGTATAAGGGCAAACAGTGCTCCAACGGTGTTGTGTCGTGAGAGTGCAGCATTCATCTGATGCAACAGACAGTCAGGCACTTCAGACAGAGCCATGTCGCAGGAGGCAGAGCAGCAAGAGGCAGGTCTGTATAGCAGCCTGAGGCCTGGTGGTATGGCAGTGGGGCGTCACCAGGCCAGGGCGTACACACTGCACACCTGCAGTCCACCACGGTACAGGCAGGGGACAGGGTGGCTACATGCAGGCTCACAGGCCAGCACGGTGCTGCATATCAGTGCACATGGCCAGTGGTCCAGCCGACCAGCCGACTGGGCCGAGTGACACACCCGTGCAACTGCGGCAGCCACCGATGTGAGTGGACTGCCTGCACACTGTGGTGCCCAGTCACTGGGCCGGAGGGGGCACTATGGACTGCAGGCATGCCCCGCAACTGTGTTACACTGACATGGGGGTCTTGGACCCGCGTTAGTAACTCAGGCTGAAGGACGTTGAGGGTCGCAGACCCTCTAATGTGGTACACAGCCACAGACCAGGGGATGTAAGCTCAGAACTGTGCAGTTCCCATTGTGCCAATGACAGCACTGTGGGGTCTGGGCCTGGTATCACGCACTGATATGCATATCACCTGTACTGGCTGGATGTGCCACACATGCACTGTGTGCAGTGCACTGGTCCCCTGGGGGTGGCTGGGGAAGGGTGCAATGCCTAGGGATGATGGTAGGAATGCCCCTCGTACCGGGGGACACATGAGTGGTATGGTTGCTGGTGACACGGGCCGTGCGGTGCCCATGTGGGGACCAGTGCGTGCAGTGCATCCATGGTGTATGCTGTCAGACATGCATTTGCACTGTGCATGCATGGGTGGCCGCATTGCACAGTGGCTGTGTGTGCTGTACACGTATATGCTGGCCTGGGCCTTTACCACGCCACAACTGGTTGGTCTGTGTGGGTGTTAAGGGTGGCATGCACATAGTGTTCCACGTGTGCCATGCATCTCAGGCATGCCACAGCAAGTGACATGTATCCCTCTAAAAGTCTACCATAGGTACCGCAGTATGGCAAGAATGCATCTGAGCACATCGCTTTTCCCAGGATAAGCTGAAGACACTGGTCCATGAGGTCAAGGAGAGGGAGCAGGTGCTACGGAGCCACAAGACCACAGATGCGGTAGTGTGCCAGATGTGGGATGGGGTGATGGCAGGGGTGAATGCCGTTGGTGGACGTGGCCATACCAAGGATGCAGTGTGCTAGCGGTGGAATGACCTGCTGTGTTGGGTGAAGGAGGAGGAGGAGGCACAGCAGCTCAGGGATCTAATGCAGACTGGAGGTGGCCCACAATCCACACAACAGTGGCAGGAGGACCCACTAATGTCCGTGGTGGCATCTACCCTTTGGCCAGTGTCCATTGCTGGCGTACTTGGTGGTGCGTGTGAGACGCCACTCACACCACCTAGGACAGGTCAGTATCCTCATGCGTGCACCCTGCACAGCATCAGTGCACTGTTGCTGGGTGCTGGTGTTGCTGTAGTGCCTGGGGTGCTCATTAGGGGGAGTGGCTCCGCTGTGCACACCGTACATATGGGGCGGGACTGCATGCATCCACTGCCTCGGCAGGGCTGTCACCACAGCTGACACTCTGAGGCATGTGCACTGTGGTGTGGGTGTGTGCATGTGGCCATGGGCTATGTCTATGGGACTGCTCTGTGTGGTGTGCTTGTCCGTGACATGTGGCATGTTTTCTATGGTGTGCATGTACTGGTGGTGGTTGTAGCACACTGTGCACATACCGGTTAGTGACTCTGTCCCTTCTTGTTCCACAGTGGTGTGTGCAGAGCCTGCAGCATGCCAGGACCTGGCGGAGATGGCTGCCAAGGAGCTGGAGGCTGAGGCGGAGGAGGACAACATGCCATCGACCTCTGGACTGAGTGTCAGTTATGGAACCTCTGCTGCACAACATGTGTGGCACTCTGATGGACATGGGGTACACCTGCCGGGGGGGCTCCAATGCTGGTGGGGACCTGGACTACAGTGCAGCCCTGGAGGATGCCCAGGTGGAGGATCTCAGTGGGGGCCAGGTGATCTTCCTGACGGTCACCAGCGACATCGGGACAGATGTGTCAGAAGATGGTTACCTCCTGCCTGTAGGGGGGCCTGTGGTGGGCAACACAGGTGTGGGGCATGCTGTGGTCCACATCATGGGTGCCATGGGGGGGTTAACCATGCCAGCTTGGGTGGACTGGTCCAGCCATTGGAGGGCCATGAGGGGGCCATGTGTGCACCACTGGACATGCAGTGCCATCCACGGGGTGGGGTGTAGGACCCTCAGGGGACACAGCACACCACAGGTGTCCTGCAGCAGCAGGACATTCAGCTGCTACCACAGCATCCCCACCCATGTCAAGCAGCAGGCACAACCACCGGCTGTCAATGACAATGCCACTGGCATGGAGCCAGATGCCCTGGGGACCCACCCACTGCTCCAGGCCACCCTCACATTGCAGCAGGAGGCCCAGATGGACCTGCATGGCCTGCGGCATGAGCTGAGACATGAGCTGTCACAGATGTGGGAGACAGTGTCCTTGGGATTTGCACGGGTAGAACAGCGGGCCGAGGACAGGTTGGGGAGCGTGATAGCCACACTTAATCATAGCTTTGCGGGTCTCACAGCCATGGTGGTCGATCTCACCACAGTGCTGCATGGGGTGCATGGCGGGGCAGCAGGCTGTACATGGGGGACAGTGTGCCCGTGGCACACAGGTCCACAAGCAGCTGACATGCGGCTGCAGGACAGGCACTGGCACTAGCACCACTGCATCAGGTGCATCAGCCAGCACCCAGCGGTGCCATGGGCAGCCATCCACCCTTTCTGGCTCTGCTGGCTGGCATGGGTGCAGGTGGACCACCCTCCCAGCCTTACTGCGGTCCTCCCCAAACATTTCCTCAGCTCAGAGCACCCCTGGCTCTATGTCCTGCACACAAGGTGTGCGTCATGTGCGTGGTGGTAGCCGACAGTGATAGGCACAGCTGCCATGCACATGTGCACTGTTATCAACCACATGTACTCACGTACACGCACACACACACGCGCAAACACATGCACTCACACTGCCACACACACACACGCACACACATGCACTCACACTGCCCCACACACACACACACGCACTGTCACTGGAACGTTCACACATGCACAGCCATGGTGGCCTTTCCCACGCTGCCACCACACATCAGGCATCACCCGCTTCACTGTGCCATGGCTGTGTACTCTAGTCACTTGCATGTCCTGCACGGCCCACAGTTCACACTGACATCATGCATACAGTCACTCCCACTGTGTTGTGCACATGCTTTTGGTTGTCAGTACTCTTGTGGTTGTCTGTACATATTAAATTAATTTCCACTGTACTTTTTCTTGTTGCTGTGCTGTGTTTACTCACCTTCTTGCCTGTGACAGTGTCCTGATGATGGAGGCCCTGTGCTCCAGGGCCCTGCAGGCCATTCAAGGATCTCTCCTCTCGAGTTGCTCCACTATCCCCCTGACCACTGACTCTGGGTCACTCTCGGCCTGTTCCTCAGGTTCAGGTGCCTGTATCCCATGGTTCATCACCATATTGTGAAGCATACAACAGGCTAGGATGATACGGCATACCTTCTGAGGCCTATACTGTAGGGCACTGCCTGATGCATCTAGGCATTGAAAATGCATCTTAAGTATGCCAAACACCCTCTCTATGATGTTCCTAGTGGCAGCATGTGTCTCATTGTACATCTCATCAGCTACTGTGGCCAGCCGGGGTACTGGTGTCAGCAGCCAGGGTTGCAGGGGATAGGCACTGTCCCCTGTTGAGAGATGTGCACCTGTTAGTGTTATTGTTCAGCTGTCTGCCCCTTGCTGTGGTGCACCAACTGTGTTGCTATCCCGAGCCCCTTCCTTGCCTTCCCCTGCCTATCCTCACCCCTGCTGTGGTCTGTGTGTGCCTTGCATGCTGATACTCACTGACTAGGTGCCCACTGGGTATCCTGCCCTCCTCAAAGGCCTGACACAGCTGGGACTAGTGCCAGATGATGGCATCGTGGGCACTGCCGGGTACTGCGCAAAGACATTGCTGATGTGCCCGGTCGCATCGCACACCACCTGGCAACTGATGGAGTGGTACACCTTCCTGTTCACATATACCTTACTGCCATTGCCAGGTGGTGCACGGATGTGGACATGGGTGCAGTCACTGGCACCAAGTACTGCTGGTAGGTGCGCAACTCGATGGAACTGCTGCATGGTTTTTCTGTGCTCTGCTGCCTTGCTGGGGAATACTATGAGCTCACCAGCATGTGGCAGGAAAGCATCGAGGAACTGGGTCAGGAGGCATGAGGTGGCCTACTCCGATACCCCTATGGTGTCCCCCGTTGGTCGTTGGAACATCCCTGTGGCTAGGAAGCACATCACCACTGTCACCTTCTCCTTCACTGTCATGGCATGGCTGTGTCTGGTGTTGGACTGCAGCTGCTCTTGCAGGAGTTCACATAGCTGCCTCAACATACCCCTGTTCATCCTGTACCGGCCGGTGAAGTGCTTATCTGGCAGTGTTTTGAAGGAGACCCTGGACCGGTACCACCTGTGTGCATCATAACGTCTCCTTGGCCTGTGTTGTGGCCCATGTTGGCCCTGCTCCCTCTCCTCCTCCTCCACTACTGCTGCCATCAGTTGCAGCAACACAGCATTCGGCACTGCTGCCATTTTCACTTCCTGGTGTGGTTCCTCCCCCTTTGTGTTTTGCCCTGGGATAAGACCAGCCTTTTATAGGTGGTAGCTAGCGCCACGCTATGTGTTGTGTTATGTGTCCTAGTGCAGCGCTCTGGCTCTGAATATCCTGTAATGCATGTATGCAGGTTCCCACCCCCTCACTTTGCCCCTTGCATACATTATCAGTTTGCCCAGCGTTATTGCGGTGAGCGCATGCTAACCGGTCCTTTGAAAATCGCTGCTCTGCACTATTCCTGTGCTAATGCCACACTATTGGTTTGCGCGCTGCACTACCTTTTGAATATCTGGGCCAAAATATGCAATTTTGTAAGATCCCATTGTTTTATATGTAAAAAAGTACATCTGATATACTCAGGAATTATAGCAGATCTATTTAAACATTTTAAGGAATGGGTTTCCCATAATGAAAGCCACTGTACACAGTTCAGTTGTAGAAAAGCTTTCCATCCTTGTTTTTCACCTACCAACAACGGTTTTACATTATTATGTAGAAAAAAGCTATTAAAGTATAGAATAGGATTGGGCATATTCAATCCACCTTTTTGTATGGGAAGATACAGGATATTTCTTTTTAAAGGATTCAGCCTACTTCCCAACAAGCCTGAAAAGAAAATACTCAACAGCCCAGTTTCTACAGATTTTGGAGGTGGAAATATATAACTTATATACAGAAAAATAGGAATTAGGCAAGTTTTAATTAGATAGACCCTTTTCTCTTTACTAAATTTCTACCTATTCCAGTTTAATACTTTCTGTTTCCCCAAAGCATTTTTTTTTCCCAGTTCAACTCATCCAATTCAATATTTCCCCAATATATACCTAATATTTTAATTGGTTCTTCCGTAATCATAATTCCCTCAATGTTTCCATTTGTGTGTAATGAATGTTGTAGCCTTTGTCCAATACGCTTATCCACATTTAGAGTGGCTCCTGAGAACCTACCAAAATCTTTACAAGTATCTAAACTAGAGCAGATTGAGTCTTCATTTTGCACTTGAAGTGTCATATCATCTGCACACGCCATTATTTTGTAAGGAACTACTTGCCTATCTAGTAGGATATGTTTTATTTCCTCATTATCATTTAGCTTTCTTAATAGAGGATCAATAAAAAAGTCATACAATACCAGATTAATGGACATCCTTGTCTTACCCTTCTTTCCAATTTTATCAAAGGACCCTTCCAACCTTGTACAATAGGTCATACTGTGGCAGTATTATAGATACTTTTAAACAATTTATCATACACAGAAGAATTTTATAATGTGTTAATATTTTCCATAGACAGTCATGACTGACCCTGTCAAAAGCCTTTGATTGAGGCAGTGAAACCCGAAACCCATCCAAGGCTTCTAATTTCCCCTGCTCAACTATTTCTCATAATAAAAGAGTTGATTTTGTATTCTCCTGCCAGGAATTGCGTACGCTTGTGCTGGTGATATTAGTTTTGCAGCTGCTGATGAGAGCCTCTTTGCTAGTATTTTCATTAATAGTTTAAAATCTGAATTTAGCAGTGTAATTGGACTCCAATTTCTCAAATCCAGTTTATCTCCATTTTTGTACAGGTAGGACAAAGTACCCATATTCATATATAGAGGACCCTCCCCAGCATTCAATATTTCATTAAATAATAATGTTAATTCCTCTGAACAAAGTTGCCCAATTATTTTCATTAATTCATTTGGTAGGCCATCTGGCCCTGGGGATTTCTTTCCTGCCAGAGAGGAAAGTGCAGTTTGTACTTCTAGAACTGTTACAGGTGATATTAATTTCTGTATATCTTCATTATCTAATTCCAGTATGTCTATATTACTTAAAAAAATTCTCTAGTCCTGCACTTTGTATTTCCAGTTTGCTATACATTTGTTTAGTGTAATCTGTAACAATTCTAAGAATATCCCTCTAGTTTATATATTCAATTCCCTCAACATCCCTAATTTTAGAGATATTCTTTTTGTTTGTCTGAGTCTGCCAGTGATCTTATGGGCAATTTTTCTCCATGCTGCCTTGTATACCAAATTGTTGTTGAAAAAGTAATGTTTTTGCCTTTTTATTATGAAAGTCCATCGTATCCTGTTTTACTTTGGTAATTTGAGGGTCCAAATTCTACCCCATCTCATATGATATTGTGAAAAATTGTTGTAAAACCTTCCTATTTTGTAAATAAGTTAAGTATTCATTCCTAGCCTTACTATTACTAAGGTGTCTACATAATCTCTGCAAATCCATTTTTATGTCTTCACACCATAATGTGGGATTTTCAAAAGGAAAAAAAAAACAGATTTCCTGGTTTGAATAAAATTCTGAATAATCAAACTAGCAGTAGGTTCAGAGAGTAAAGAAGTATTGAAGTTCAAAAATCCTGACCCTCTATATTCTCTAGTATTGCCCCCTGTGGTTATGGAAACAACATTGTGATCTGAAAATTCTGCAAATAATACACTAGCTTTAAGTATTTCTAAAGCATTCAATGTGAAAATATAATCAATTCTAGATGTTAAGGTTCCTTTGTGGAAAGTTGGTAGTCCTAAATTTGTTTTTTGATAAACTGCATCCTTTAAGTTGGCTTTTTGAATTATTTGAGACAGCAAATTTTAATCACAATATTTTTTACCTTTTTGGCCTTTATAGGACAATTGAAATCCCCTGTAAAAACAATTTTAAATGTGGTTTATAAATAGGATTCAATTAATTTCAGCATGTCACATCTCTGAGCTTTGGATTGAGGCACATATACATCAATTAAGCGGTATGGTAAATTCTGAATTAGGACATCTAAAATCAAAGCTCTTCCAGAAATTAAATCAAATAGTTTTAACAGTTTAGTTTCAGGATACTTAAAGAGAATACCCAAACCAGAACAAGTCTCAGTTCCCAAAGACCAAAATGAGGGACCTAGATACCATGCATTAGAGGCTTGTTGTGTCTCAAGAAGCGAGTGTAACCGTGTATCTTGAAGAAAAAAGAAACCTAGATGTATATGAGCCAAAAAGG
Source organism: Neoceratodus forsteri (assembly GCA_016271365.2). NCBI lineage: Eukaryota > Metazoa > Chordata > Ceratodontiformes > Ceratodontidae > Neoceratodus > Neoceratodus forsteri. The sequence goes on along the minus strand of CM057450.1, from coordinate 106,579,950 downwards.
AAAAGACCATCTGTCTTTTTGCCACCCTTTTTATACTATTCACATTTATAGTATGAAAGGAAAAAGATTCAGTCATAGAGTTTATTTGTAGCTGCCCTTTCTACTTTGCTTGTCTATATTTTTTAATTTCACTCTTGCCTTTCTTTTCTGCTGTCCCCTGGGCTTATCTTGTCCCTCAGTATCTGTAGTACCTTCCGGTAGAGATGATTCCACTGAGGATGGATCAGATTCCTCATCTGAGTGCTCTGACTGTAGAACATCAAATTTATTTGAGGTAGAAATCGCCAACTGCTTCTTGGACATCTGTTCCACATTCACCCTTGCCGTCTGTCTAGTTATCCTTCCTCCAGTCTCCTTTCTGGAATTGGGGGGGCATAATTGTCCCTGTTGGTATTACTGCTTGTGATGTAGTCCCTGGTGTCCCCTTATCAACAGGAGGTGCTAAGGCACAGATGTCCCTAGTGACTAGGGGAGGGGGGGTCTGAGATACTATGAGGGGAGGGGGGGACGACAGGCCCTTCCTGATCCCTGCCTGAGGAAACCTCAGTGTTCCCTGCCTTCTTTTGAGCTTATACAATCAGAAGCCATTGTTCTGCCCCATCAGCTTGCTCTGGAGTGTTGTGTGCTGCTCTTTTACAGTTTTGAAATGTGTGACCTAGTTCCCCACACAAATTACATTTACTTTCATTGATGCATTCGGTTCCCAAATGTCCCAAATCTCCACACACTGTGCACCTCGCCTTATCACAGACACTGCTCAAGTGTTCCAGAGACCCACATTTATAATGCATTTTGGGCTGTCCAGCATAGAAAAGGATACCTCTATCCCCTCCTAAAAACATGAATTAGACAGATGGATAATTCCAGTGTCAGAGGTTTTCAGCATGACTTTCACCTTCCAGCCCCCAGTCCAAATATTTTCAGAATCTAGTATAGCCTCTGGATCATCTATAATGGTACACCGTTGTTTTAGCCATAATGTCAAGTCTTGCACACTCACTCCCTCATTCCTGAAAAGCACTGGAATTACTTTATGTGTGGGTCTTGTCAAAGGGGTTACCAGAAAAGGGGACCATAAAAAGCATTTTTTCAAATTATTATACTTAAGCCAGAAATGTTCCAGACCATGTGCAATTTTAAAGCTGATATCAAAGGTTGTTTCCCCTGAAATGTGAATCGACGTGTATATTTCTGCTGCAAAAAACATAATTGATTCTTTCAGGAGTGTCCTGGCAACAAAGATCCTGTCAGGTGGAGTTTTTATACCCCCCAGTGTAGGTTAACCAAACGGCATTGTGCCTCTTTGCAGGATAAATAGGTGCTTTGAAGAGGGAGGCAAAGGTTCTAGGAGCATTTTTATTTAGTAAGTTCAAAGGCCTCTGTGACGCAGAAGATGCATCTTTGGTGCATCTCCCACTAGACTGAGGCAAAATCTTTTTATTTGAAAATTGTAATTCTGGGTTCTGAGTCAATTCAAGGTCAGAAGGACGCTCTAGTGCTAAAACAGCAGTATTAGGAAGTTTATTCACAGGAAGAGATTCAGTAACATTTGACATATCTATTGGGCTGCTGCCTGAGGACCACTGACCTGTTTGCAGATTTTGTTGCCACCTGGATCCTTCCAGTGCTGTTTTCACTGACCAGCTGCTTTCCTCGGTAACTTGAGCTACGCTGTTCACAGAGTGTCCCTGGCCGAGCTGAACATCGCTTGTTGTTGCCATTCCCAATGCAATATCTGTGTACTTTTCCTGCGGTGTAGACTCATTCAAATGATCAGCTGTTTCAGCATCTTCCATGAGTGCCGCCCAGCTTTTCGGTTCACTCTTTGATGCATGTGCATCACTACTACTCAGCCAGTTGGGTTTGAAAAGCAAATCTCTCTTGTTATGCTGCAGTTTTCTGAGAAATGTCTCTAGCTGTGTCTTTTTTTAAAAAAACAGTCTCTCTTCACGTTCAGACTTTTCCCTTAAAATCCATTCTTCTTCTGACATCTGGTAAGCCAAAGTTTGTGCATGTTCAATCGGGTGGTGTTCCTTAGTGTCCGAGTCACTCTTACTCGGTAAATCTGGTATATTCTCCATTAATGTTGGGTCAGTGATTTCAACATTTCTTTCTTTCTCCCCAGTCACTGTAGCCTCAGAATCCATACCTGGAATAGATTCCTGGTTGTTTCCCATAGTAACTTCAAAATCCTGTGCAGTTTCAGTTTCCATACAAATGTCCAGCTCTTCTCTGTCCTGGCCTCCGTCTGCCATCTTGCCAGAATGCCAAATGACCAGAGTCTCCCTCTAAAGACGAGTAGGGGAATTTCCCCAGAGCCCTGGCCAAAATTTACCCCCATTCACTAAAAATACCACCAACAGCTTAATCCGGTTCAATTTCAGTTGGCATTCATTTGTATCCCCCTCTTCCGGGTCATGCCTGAAATTAGGTAGAATTTGTCTAGTGCACTTACCGGTCAACAAAAAATAAATAAATAAAAGGTACATGCAGGTAAGCGTGACATCACATGTGTACGTCATGTGCATGAGAGTGAGCATATGATGGATAATTTGTCCCACTGTGCCTCCTTCACATCCAAATTCTGGTTATCCTCTCTACCCCCCCCATCTTGACTACTTACTCTCTCTCGCTTCACCCCCTACTCCTACTCCCTCCAAAACTCTGGGTTTCGCTCCCTTATGCTTTCTTCCCATAAAACTACTGCAGGTCAATCAGCTTTCTCTTTCTGCTTTCCTAAACTCTGGAATTCTTTCCCCTTAAACATTCATTCTGCCTTCTTAAAACCCTCCCTATTCTCCCTTCTCCGCTGTCACACCTCTTCCTCATGCCATTGTCCCTAAACTCCCTTTATCGACATATAATGTGGTGTAACGAGGTGTGAACAAGCTTGGTACATCCAGCAGACCAGACCAGAGTTTGATTCTCACAACCTCCACTTGCATACTGTGTGACACTGAGCAAGTCACTTAACCACCCAGTGTTCCCAGGTCGCCCCTGAAAACAGGCACTTGTGCCTAGCGGGCCTTACCCGGTTACCAAAGACTTAAATAAAAAAATTAAAAAATAATAATCACTCCTCAATCCCTTGCCACAGTTCATTATTTATGGCATTTCTGTCTCCCCTTTTTTATTCCCAAGGTACCTTACTGCTGCCTCTGTATACTGCACAAACTGTCTATACCTACCTGTACTTTATAAGTACCCAGGTAACTAACTGCTGCCAGTGTTTATCCTCTGTTTATCCACATATTGTATCTACCTCCTTCTACTGTTGTTAACTTTTGTAAATACCTTCATGTACATTACGTTCCTACTGGCTGCCATTGTATATTGCTTTTGTATATACCTTCCTTTCTGTTGAAACAGAATATTGGAGCCACCTCTTACTCACCTATTCTATGTATTTTTACAATTATGTAAACGTCTATACCTTTAGAGAATGCTTTTAAAGGCTATTCCACTCCCCTTCCCCCCCAGGACACATATGGAAACACACTATTTTTGCTCAGTGTGTTTTCTCCTGGTAAAACATTTAATAAAGAAAGAAATAAAAAATTGGGCTTTGTAGACCCATAACAACGTTCAATTTTTCTAAGTGCATTCTACTGCTCCCAGGGGACTATGCTACAGGACAATATGACGTAGGGTCAAACCACGGTCTTATTGATTTTAATGGCACCCTGTGATGACCCCACATCATCCTGTCCTGCAGTGCAGCCCCATGTCCATACAAACAAAGAAATGGTGCACTTGTACGGTAATATAAAGTCCAGTTTCAGGTGCGGTTTATAAAAAATCTGAAGCTCTGTAGGATCCTTCTTTTAAGGTTGAAATGTGACAATGAAGTAAGCAGGGCATGTACCCATGCACAAGCAAGGTCATCAACTAGGAAGAATGCCATATGGCAAAAGCAAAACTCTGCTGCACTATATCTAAAAGCCTAACTGTCGTGGCATTGCATTATTTTATTATCAAAGGGATTTACATGAAATCGGGAGCTTTGACGATTACTGCTCAGCTGCAGTTGAGCCTAGTCCAGGACCTGAAGTGATAATGCCCTAGTTATGGCTTCAGTTTGCTATGGGAATGGCTGTGATGTAATAAGCAAAAGATGGAATGGCTTGAAATTTGAATTTATGGGCATGCAGTGCTCCCCTGATGCCAACAATGATTTCCTGGTTGTCTGATCTGCTCCTTAACCAACATGCCTCACCCATCTATTCAACAGTCTACAAAAACTATTCCTGTCTTACCTAATTCAGTGATTCTATTTAATTTTTTTTTTTCATTTCTTTTCTGTCAGAATGTCCTCAATGACACTATCTCCTACCCGGATGGAACCTTCATGGACTGGGAGTTCAAAATATCAGTCATGTACGACATTGCAAAGGTAGGCTTGAAAAAAAGCATTTGGATGTAGAGGTAATGCTTATGCAGTGGCACTGATGTGAAAGCCCTATATAATAATACATTTACACCTTGCGCTTTTGTTTGCCATCACTACTCATTATCTATTGGTCCGCAGGTTCATCAGAAAGAAATAAAACTCTCTGGGACATGTTAGAGATTATCCATACATTTAGTTTTCATCAGCTAGAAACAAACTGGTTTAGAGTGGTGTCTTTTAAAAAATCATATACCTCAAAGAGATTCACATGCAGATTCACCTGCAATCCATGGAAGTACAGTAACGGTATTCAAGAAAGGGAACTATTAAGTCCAACCCACACACAGACATAGACAGATGAATATAAATATGTTTTATTGGAAGAGGGCATGCTGGCTAGAGTACTGGTAATATCTCCCGTGGGTTTCAAATAATGACATTACAGCTTTAATGTTCACCTGGGCAAACATGAAAGACAGCAGTAGCTGAAAATTAACTAAATGACCCAGACTACCTTCCTGGAGAAAAGAAAGAAAGGGAGAAAGAGAGAGAAAGAAAGAAAGAAAGAAAGAAAGAAAGAAAGAAAGAAAGAAAGAAAGAAAGACCTTTTCATCACAGTGTATAAGTGCTGTCAACTGACTCATACTGCCAGCAGGATCCATCACAGTAACAGAGTACTATGCTAAAAATTACTGCTCAGATACGTCGGATGCACTACATTATGTAGTGCTCCAAATGGAAGTCTGGGAACTTCTGCACTGGAGCAGTGGTGTTAATTGTTTTGATCTGGAGAGTAGCAAATGGAAATTCTTCACATTTGGCTTTATGAGACTAGGATGCCTTTCTACAGGATAATAAATGTGGAGCACCTCAATTGCAGTTCTAGGAGGGCTGAAAATTTTCATACAGCACCCCTTGCCCCCTTAGTTGTGGTTCAACATAGGATGAGTGCAGCACGTGCATCTCTTCCTAACAGTTGTAACGTCCACATTCTATTAAGTGATCAATGTTTTTTGTTGCTTATCACAGGGAATGTCCTACCTACATTCCAGTAAGACTGAAGTCCACGGCCGCTTGAAATCCACTAACTGTGTGGTAGACAATCGAATGGTGGTGAAGATCACTGATTTTGGATGTAACACTATCCTCTCTCCTGGAAAAGGTAAACAAAATATATTTGGACTTTTTAATTCTTGATACAGCACCATATGGTGAACCTTGCCCTCTGTCCATATGGTGTTGCAGACTGGAAACGTGATAAATCCCTGGTGGCGTGTCATATGTTAAAGTCTGTAGCCATGCTGGTCCTTGTACAGTACAAATGAATAGACAACACTGATGAACGAAACCTTTATAGAACTAACATACTGTATTGTTACAGTATCCTCTTGTGACTGAGATCCCAGTATCAGCTCTAGTGACAGATGTGACAAGAGATTCGTTGTGAGAGTCCAGTTCCTAGTTGAGCGAGATGGTTAACATTTAGGACTGTGTGAGCTGAGAAATGTGGCTGAGAAATTTGAAATGGATGAAGTATTACGTAGTGAACAAGCCCACTATGCGTTCATGCCTCTGTATGTTGAGGTCTGGCACAAGCACAGGGTGCTTGCAGTTTGTGTAGATAGCATCTAACAGGATGCTTCTCCTGGAGCTAGTTCCTGGAAGTGTGCCAAAAGTATGAGGAGGGTGTCTCCCTTGTGGTGCAAACTAGCCAGAGTGACTCAGAGAAGGAGGATACCCAGTAGGCCAACAACTGAATTTGCCACCCGATGCAGCTTGAAAGGGATATCCCAGCTCTGGGACCACAAGTATTTCATCGGCTACCATGTGCAGCTCCAGAAATATAGAAACAAAGAATTGATAAGCAGAGAAGGACTGCTTGGCCCACCTAACCTGCCTATTTTTCCCCTGCCTACACTGCCACCGCAGACCCTACCTCCTTCTGCCCCCCCCCACACTTTCCAATCAAGATTTCTTTGTGCCTGTCCCATGCATGCTTGAAGTCTGCCACTGTTTTCACCCTCACCACCTCTGCTGGAAGATTGTTCCAGGAACCTACCACTTTTTCAGTGAAGAAGTACTTCCTCACATCCCTCATAAATTTCTCTCTTCCAGCTTTATTGCATTCTCCCTTTTTCTTGTATTCCTTCTCTTCTTAAAAAATACTCTACTCTTGCACCTTGTTCACCCCTGTAAGGTATCCTTAGGATCTGCAGCCCATCCCTCTGAGCAGTGGCACCTGGTAGGCACCTTCCCTCCCTTTCATTCCCCTTCCTGTTCCTAAATCTATCCCCCAACAATAGAGTCCCCCACAAAAATCTGTTTGGCTTCTGTGCTTGGGTCCTCTATCTCCCATGTTGGGGTCTCTCCTGCAGAGGACTCCCACATCCTCCCATGCTACTACTTAGAGTGCCTCCTCCCAGCAGTCCCATCCCACCAGAATGGTGAAGGAATTCAGTAGTGGCACAAGGTGAGGAATGTGCCCCTGACTTGCCACTCCCACCCTCCCAGAGGGCACTGTGGTCCAGCTTATCCTCTTCCTAGGCAAACTCTGGGGCAATGGTGTTAGACTTGGTGACCTCTGGGTGGGGGAAGAGGTCCTCTGGATCCTAGCCAGTTCAGCCCATAGACCAGCAACTTCCTCTCTCAACCAAAGGAAATGTGTGCATATGTGGCAGCACCTCAGTCCCCACAATATCTCCTGGAAAACTGCAGCTCCACATCCATCATACTGCACATCTCCCGTAAGTGACTTTATGTATTGCTACCTAGTGCAGTCAATTGTACCTTGCCCCTGTTGCCTCCGTCCTGTGTTTGGTTCTTTCCCACCTACACCTTCTAACAGTATTTACCTTATCACCCTACCCTAGATAAGGTGTTTCTTGCCTTTTCCTTTTATCCCTTGCTTTCTCCTTTACTTGCTTAATTATGTAACAGCCTGTACTCTCCTCTTTTCTTTCTTTCTTTCTTTCTTTCTTTCTTTCTTTCTTTCTTTTTTACATGACCCTCTCCTTTATGCCATTCTCAAGCAGTTTCTGCACCCTACCCTAGATTGGGTGTCTCTCCTATTCCCAGCTGCAGTAACTGCCTGCCTGTTACTTTTCCCACAAATATTTCCTACCCCCCACCTTCAGTTCTCTATATATGTAACAGTAAGCTAACAGGTACCCTACCTTACTTTCTCAGTCGGCTGAGTTCCCTGCATGCCTGTTGTTGCCTGCGGATGCCTAAGATGCCAGTAATATATTCCACTCATGCGCTGGAACAAGAGCATGATGGGGCATGCTGGGTAAGGGAGTTTTTCATAGTGCTGTTGTTAGAAGGCACCAAGTGTCTATATATGCCTCCCCCCCAATTACACACCTGATTCACAGGGCTTTCTGACTCTACTAAGCCCCAAGATTAACATCTGAGTGAGGTTTCTCACACTACCTGTTACAATTTTTAAGACACATGCTCCAAACACTGCCTAAAAATCTCTTTTTTCTTATTTATTTGTTGTTTATTTATTGAGTTCTAGAATTACAAGTACCTTTGAACCAAAGTTCATTTACAAAGGTTCTGTGTCAAAACATTGCCGTGTAAATAGTAATGGTAAATACAGTAGAGTAACAGGTGTATATAACAAAAAATGGAAAGTACAAATACACGATTACAGAATAACAGGAGACAGGATATGCGGTCTAAGAACAACACGTTGCAATCACAGCAGTGACATTGTCAGTAAGTGCAGGTGGTATACGTTTATGAGGTTCATGGTCATACATTGTAGTGTAAGCAGCAAAAGCAAATACAAGGGGGTAACAAGCTTATGAGAGACAAAGAAATGGATAAAACAAGGTAGGATTGCAGGAAAACAGGAAATAGGATATGTAGTCCATAAACAACGAATTGCAGCCACAGCAGTGACATTGTCAATAAGTGCAAGTAGTGGCAAGAGGTACAAGGAAGGGTGTGGGGAGGAGGAGAGGATGAGAGAAAAAAGGGGAGGGAAGGGGAGGGGAGTTAATAGGGTGAGGGAGCCTCTGGGACAGTTGGTAGGAGGAGTGTGCAATTTGAGAACTAGGGGAAAGAGGGTGTGAGAGCCTGAGGAGGGTGGGCAAATATAATGTAAAGAGTCAGAGAAACGTTTCCAATTAGGGGAACAATCACAGCTACTAAGAGTGGTGAGGTAATGCCAAAGTTTAAATTTGTAGGAGCCAAGCTTTTGCTCTGCAGCAACTTCAGGATGGTGGCCATTTAGCCAGGTAGGAGCTCTGAAGCAGAAGGTGTGCTGCACCTGGGATGTCCTGCAGAATGGGACAAGGTACAACTGTTTAGTTGCACTACACATGTAGCGTGGGTTAGGTGCAGACACTAGCAAAGACTGGGTGGCAGGGGGAGTGAGGCTAAGGCTAATTTTTTTCATGAATAGGCAGGTCTGGTAGGAGATCCTACCTTTTAGATGGAGCCAGTTGGTCTGTTTGTAGAGTTTGCATGTATGGGTTCTTTTCTCGGCACCTGTTACAATCCGACAGGCCTTGTTCAGTGCATCCGTTATTCTTTTTAGTGTAGAGTCAGTAGCAGATCCATAGACGACTAATCCATAGTCTAAGATAGACAGGATTGAGCTGGTTGCAGCTAACCGCAGAGCATCAGGGGTCAGGCAATGTCGGTGTCGGTAGAGGATCCCTATCCTAGAGTTTACAGCCTTAGAGATTTGGTTGACATGATGGTTATATGAAAGGGATCTATCAAGAGTAATCCCAAGGTATTTGAATTCCTGCACTTACTTGAGAGGTTGGCTTTGACTGTTCAAAATAGTTAGGTTGGCTGCTCTATTTTTGTTGTGTGTGCACTGGAGAACAGCATAGCCTTGTTTTTTTTTATAATTCATGATTAATTTATGCTGACCAAATCAGGTCTCAACCGAACTAAAATTGGACTGTAGGTCACTGGAAAGAGCGAGGGGATCTTCATGGCATGAAAATAGGACAGCACCATCTGCACGAAGGATCATATTATTGTTACAGGCAGCTGGAAGGTTATTAATAAAGAGACTAAATAGTAGGGGTCCAAGAATGGACCCTTGTGGGACCCTAAACTGCACAGGGAGGCTAAGGGAGAGATTATCACAAATTTTGACTTTCTGCATTCTACTCACAAGGTAGCTTCCAAACCAACTAGTGACTTGGGATGAGAGGCCTAGGGCAGGGAGGGAGTTCAGAAGGAGCTGGTGATTGATGGTGTTGAAAGCCTTAGTTAGATCATTGTAAATTGCACCAAGTGTGTGGTCATGATCAAAGGCCCTATGAATGTGATCAGTGTATTCAAGAAGGGCAGTGGTTGTGCTGTGAGCTTTTTTAAAGATGTGCTGCTGCAGACATTGAATGTTGTGTTTGTCCAGGTATTCTGACAGTTGGTCTGAGACGAAGCACTCAAGGGCGTTAGAAAGAGGGGGAAGGATTGATATGGGCAATAGTTGGAGAGTTGTGACCTGTCGCCACTTTTGTGAACAGGTATTACAATGGCAGCTTTCCATTGTTGGGGGAACTGCCTAAGGGAGAGTGATACATTTAAGAGTCTGGAAAGAGGTTTCAGGGAAACATCAAGTGAAAGGTTAAGACGTTTTAAGTCCAGGGAGTCACCGCTAAACCTGGCTTAATCAAACACCTTTTGGAGGTATTGTTTGGATTCAGCAAGGGTGACAGTTTTTCTACCCACTTACACTGCTACTTTCAGTATGGAGAGAAAATACATATATTTAAGTTAAATCTGGGTGCTTACTCTCCTCTTGGTCAGCAATTTCTGCACTTGTAGCATGGAACACCAACTAATTAATCTGCTGCTTCTTATCAAAAGGCACTAAGCCTCTATCTGGTCCACCTTCAAATTACACACCAGAAGGGGTCCAGAGATATGGGACCCCTGAGCATTCCATCTGCTATCCTGAGTGGCTTAGAGAAGAAGAACCCAGAGTAACAGTACCCCATGGCAGTTTAATATACCACTCTGTGCAGTTCCAGTAGGGAAATACCCAGCCACTGAACCTTGAGCATCCCATCTGCTAAGTGATACAGCTCCTGAAGTGGGATGCCTCACTACTGGACCCCTGAGCATCCTGTCTCTCACATGGTGTGGTTCATAAAGGGGATCCCAAGCTGCATGACCCCTGAGCATCCCATCCGACACTCAGTGCAGCTCCTAATGGGGTATCTCCAGCTGTTAGACCCCCAAATATTCCAGATGTGGTCCTATGTGACTTCTGAAGGGTAATTCCCCAACCACAGGACCCCTGAACATCCCATCTGCTTCCTGCTGTAGTTCCTGAAGGGGGATCTGAAACTACAGGACTGCCCAGGCTTCCCATTTGCAAACAAGTGTGAATCCAAAAGGTGATCCCAACAGTAGCACTCCTGAGTGTCCCATCTGCTGCCAGGCATGGCTTCTGAAAGGAGATTTCTGATACCGCACAGCTTTCTCCTCCTCTTTGCTGGACAGCAGGCAGACTCCAGTACACCTGTTGTACTCATCAGCTAACCCAGAACTCCAGTTGAGAATGATGACATTATTACCATTTAAAAACCTAAGAGAGGACAACAATAAACAAATGAACAACACTAAGACCATCTGAGCAGCCCCAGAAACTGAAACTTGGGGGCTGTATAACATAAGTCAAGTTGTCACCATTTGGCCTGGTGGGTAGTCTGTTAGGAAATTGTTGCTCTTGACTCTTCTTGCTGTTGGCTATTTGACATTTGTCATGTCCTTGTCAGGTAATGTAATGGTAATGCTGCTACTGATGAGCTCCACATTAATGCCAATGGCACAGTTCAATGGGGGGATGGGGGGTGCAGCACAGCAGTGTGTGTCAAGTAATGAGAGGCCATGTCTCAATAGTGAAATCCCCCCGTTCAAACCCAAGTCAACTGCAGCAGGGTGGTGCCTATCCCTATCAGCTGGGATTCCACTGCTTAGTTCATTGTTTTTTTTGTTTTTAACTTGTTGACTGATGTTGCAGCTTTTGGAATAAGAGTTTAGGACCAGTAGCTTTGGGTTTAACTGGGTAACTGTTGTTTTTTTTATTGGGGACAGCAGTAGCAGATTTACACTGTCATGGGTCCTATGCACAGCAGTAACCACAAGCCCCCCTCTTGCTTCAACCAACTCTCAAAGGTGTCGAAGCAGCACTCCCCAACCATGTCAGAGGACAGCACACTCTGGCAACATAGCATTCATCTTGTATGTCAATGGCATGCCAGCATTTGGGGTTGCTGAGCCCAAGTCTTGGTGTGGGATTAGAACCCGCAACACTCTGGCCCACAGGCTAATGTGCTACCAATTTAACTACTGTTGTGGCTTGTCTGCCAAGCTTGATTCAGCCAACTGACTCAGAGACATAAAGCAGGCCTAGTCCTAGTCCTAGTGAATCCACCAAAGAACTGCTGGGGTTCGAACCAGTGTCAAAACTGAAACAGTGAGACTGCCAAGTGCATCAATAATCTTCACACATACAGCTAACAACACAGTTTCAGTACTGTTTAGTCCAAGCAGGGCAGTGTAAGGTGGAATGATAAAGCAGTGCAGAAGGGCAAGCAGGATAAATAAACAGTTGTAGTATTGTTCAGGTCAGTAGACTCCTCCACCTTTTATGAGTATATGAATCATATATGGTAATACAAGAACAGTTTGAAAAAGGCCAAAGACCAACCGAGGGCTAAGTAATCACAAATATTCCTATTTTGAAAAGCAACCATCAGTCATCATGGGATGGCAGTAAAGCCTAGAAGTTAGAACGAGTTGTGAATGAGCTTGGTACATCCAATAGACCTGCGTTGGATTCCCATAGCCTTTACTTGCATACAATGTGACCTGAGCAAGCCACTTAATCTTCACAGTGCTCCTGGGTCATCCCTGTAAATGGGCCTTGTGCACAGTGGGCCTTATCCACAAAGAATAAAAAAAACAAAGTAACCTTCATAAACTGTGACTAATCACCATGTGGTTGATCATTGGTATAAAACATAGAAACATAGACTTTGATGGCGGATAAGGACCGCTTGGCCCACCCAGTCTGCCCATTTCCTTACCTATTGGATAATCTGCAGATCCTAATTAACCAACAGCCTACACCTTCCTACCCCTCCACCAGAATTGCCTTATATCTGTCCCATGCATTCTTGAATTCCCCCACTGTTTTTGACCCCACAACCTCCTCAAAAAGGCGGTTCCATGCATCCACCACCCTCTCTGTGAAAAAATACTTCCTCACGTTGCCCTTGAACCAGCCCCCTCTATGTTCAAATTGTGCCCCCCTTGTTCTTGCACGTTTGTTTTTCTGAAAGATGCTATCCTCCTGGACTTCGTTGATTCCCTTTAGGTACTTGAAAGTTTTTATCATGTCCCCCCTCTCCCTCCTTTCCCTGAGGGTATACATATTAAGCTCATTTAGTCTCTCTTTGTATGGCTTCTGCTGTAGACCCTGCACCATTTTAGTTGCCCTCCTCTGGACTGCCTCCATCCTGTCTATGTTCTTTGCGGAGATCAGTCTCCAGTACTGCATGCAGTACTCCAGATGGGGTCTCACCAATTACCAACTGTCTGTACAGAGGGATTACAACTTCCTGTTTTCTACTGGTGATACCTCTCCCTATGCATCCCAGTATCCCCCAGCCCTCCTTACTGCATTCTCACATTGCTTGCTTACTATTAGGTTATCTGATATGACTATCCCAGGTCCCTTTCTATTTTTGTTGTTGTTAGTACTCCCCCCCAGGTTTCTGTTTGCCAGGTGCATTACTTTGCACTTCATTGCATTGAATCAAAGCTGCCATACTTTTAACCATTCCTCCAGCCTTGCCAAGTTACTTCTCATCCTTTCCACCCCCCCCTTGTGTATCAACCCTGTTGCAGAGCTTTGTGTTGTCTGCAAAGAGGCATACTTTTCCTTCCAGTCCCTCTGCAATGTCACTTATGAAGACATTAAAAAGGACTGGACCCAGTACTGAACCCTCCAGTACCCCACTATTAACCCCCCTTTCTTCGGAGCAGTCTCCGTTTACTATTACCCTCTGTGTCCTGTTGTCCAGCCAGTTTTTTACCCAGGCTACCACCTTGGGACCCACTCCCAGGCTGGCAATTTTTTTTTTGTTAATCTTTTCTGTGGGACTGTGTCAAATGCCTTGCTAAAGTCTAGGTAGGCCATGTCCACAGCCACCCCCCAGTCTACTACTTTGGTCACCCAGTCAAAGAAATCTATTATATTAGTCTGACATGACCTTCCCACTGTGAATCCATGCTGCCTTGGGTCCTGTGCCCCGCTGGCCTCTAGGTACTCAACAATTCTTTCTTTCAGAAGTGATTCCATCATTTTCTCTACCACTGAGGTCAAACTAACAGGTTTGTAGTTTCCTGCATCTGCTTTGCTCCCACTTTTGTGAAGGGGAATCACATCCACCCTCCTCCAATCCTTAGGTACGACACCATCCTCCCATGATTTGTTAAAAAGGGTAGTCACTGGTGTTACTAGTTCTCCCCTTAGTTCTTTTAGAATTCTGGGGTGAATCCCATCAGGGCCCATTGCTTTGTTGACCTTCAATTTTAGGAGTTTTTACAGAACCCTTTCTTCTGTGAATGGATTGGTATGTACCCCCCTATCCAGAGTGCTTCTATTGATTGAATTAGGTACCTCCTCCTCTTCTTTGTGAATACTGAGTCAAGAATTTGTTCGATATCCCTGCTTTTCACTGTCATCCTCTGCCCACCCACCTCCTCTTTATTAAGCCTCACTGTCCCTCCCTTGGTCTTTCTTCACTTCCTAATGTACCTATAAAAGGTTTTATCCCCCTTCTTAACCGAGTTGGCTATCTTTTCCTTGGTTTAGGCCTTTGCTATTCAGACTGCCTTCCCTGCTTCCTTCTGCTTTAATGGTACAGTTCTATGTCCTGCTCCTTCTGTGTTTCCTTATACTTACTGAATGCTATTTTATTTCTCCCTAACTTTCCCTGCCATCTCTTTTGAGAACCATAGTGTTTTTTTCCTTCATTTTGATTTATTTGCTTCACACAAAGGCTTGTTGCCTCTGTGATGGCAGTTTTGATGTTTCCCCATTATTCTTCCTCCCCTCCTTCTTGCCCGTTTGCTAGTGCTTTTCTGAGACACTCTCTGATTTTGACAAAGTCAACCCTTCTAAAGTCCAGTACTCTTACTTTTGTATGGTTGATTCTACAGCTGTGTTTATCCTGAACCACACTGTTTGGTGGTCACTTGTTCCCAGATGGGTACCCACTTCTAAATCTGAGATCCTCTCTACGTCCCCATTTGAGAGTACCAGGTCCAAGATTACTCCCTCCTGACTGGGTTCCAACAATAGCTGCCTTAGGCATTCCCCCTGTAGGGCATCAAGAATGACCCTGCTCTTGGATGTGGCTGCAGCAAATGTGCTTCAGTTAACTCATTACCTCCTAGGTGGCCATTTTGTGTCGGGTAATCAATGGACAGTTCAGACTTCATATGGAGCTACTGGAGGTAATGAGTTAACATCTGGCATATACAGGTCCCCCATCAACAATATCTCCCCTTTTTGTGCCTAAGGATGCCTTCTATCATTTCCTTGCCAATTTCCTCTCCCTGAGATGGGGGTCTGTATACAACACCCATGCGGATTGTGGTACCATTTCCTGTCTCCAGGGTGACCCACTGTACTGCCTGTCTTTCCTGTTTACCCTTTAGTTCCATTGCTTTGATCCCTTCCTTTACATAGAGAGCTAATCCTCCTTCTCTTCTACCCTCCCCGTCCCTCCTGTAGACTGTGTAACCTGGTATGTTGACATCCCTGTCATGGTTCTCTGTGTACCATGTTTCTGTGACTACCACGATATCCAGGCATCCATCTTCCATCAAGGCCACTAGTTGAGGGAGCTTGTTACCCAGACTATGAGCACTGGTACTCATTGCCCTTCATTTTTTGATGGCCTTACTCCTTTTAGCCCCATCCCTGTCCTTACTGCCTTTGCCTGTTTTTCCATTTATCCCTGCCCTTCTCCCTATCGACTTCTCTATCTTGGCATTTACCTCACTAACTACCCTGTTTTTTTGGGGGGCTGGGATTTCCCTGCTCCTTTTCAGTACTTTCCCCCTTGGCTAGTTTAAATGCTTGCCAATGAAGCATTTAAATCTATCACCCAGGATCTTGGTTCCCCTCCTGAACAGATGCAGACCATCATGCCAGTATAGGTCTGTATCCCTCCAGATGGACCCCAGTCCCCAGTGAAGCCAAAACCCTGAGCTCTGCACCAGTTTTTCAACCATTGATTGAATCCCTTGGTGCGGAGCACCCTAGCCTTACCCATGCCATAGACAGGCAGCAGATCCGAGAAGGTTACCATGCATGCTACTTGTCTAAGGCCCCTCTCCAACTTCACAAACTCCTTCTGCACAGCTCTGATCCAATTCCCAGCCAGGACATTTGTCCCTAGGTGGACAATGACCTCCAGCTCCCTCCCCCATGCAGCTGCTCCAGTGATCCTGAGGATTCGCTCCTTGTCCCTCCAAGCCATGGTACCAGGCAGGCACCCTACCTCCCTCTCCCCCCTTCCCCAGTTCTCCCCACCCTAACAATTGAGTCCCCCACCAGGAGTTATTTCCTTCCCCTGCAGGGTCCTGTGCCACCCTCCTGTTCTCCTTTGTGGGGGTTCCCAGCATCCTCTTGGTCTCCACTGCAGGTGCCTCCACAGAGGAACTACACTCTGCCAGAACAGCATATGAATTGTGGATAGGTACAACTGGAGGGATGCACCTCTGTTCCTCCACCTTCATCTTCCCTGAGCCTTCTGTGGTTCAACTGTTCCTCTTTCTTGGCAGCCACTGTGGCAGTGGTGTCAGCCCTAGTTGGCCCTTAGTGGGAGAGGACGTCCCCTGAATCCTTGTAAACTCAGCCTGGAGATAAGCAACCTCCTCCCTCAGCTCAAAGAGGTGCCTGCAGATGGGACAACACCGCATCCTCCAGAATGTCTCCCGGAAGACTTCCGCTCCACAGCCACTGCACTGCATTACTCCCATCATGTCTTATTTGTGGCCCCTCAACTGTTGTTTCATATGCTTACTCTTTCCTCTCTCCATTTACTTTTATTTTTTCTCTCTACTTTCCTACTGCCTCCATGCCTTTACAGTGCCTGCCATTCATGTTCTGGGCCAGGAAGTTCCTGCATTCCTCAGTAGTATCCTTATTTGCTCAGAGACGGACCTCCAGCAGCTAGGGGGGTGAGGGAGAGCTATTCTTTTCCTTCTTGAATAGTGAGTCTTTTGTGCCTCTGTGATCACACCCTTCCTTCTCCCAAACAGGAAGTTTTTGTTGTCAGTCAAATCCAGTGCCTATAAAAATGGAACTGGCTAAGGGTGGAGGGGTGGGCTATATAGTCCCAGTAGAGGAGTTCTAGCAGCTGTCTCCTTCCTCCTGCTGCTCTCTATCAAAAGCTAACTAGGGAAGTTTTAAATACAGACACCTGGTTTTCTGTTACTTAAGCCACACCCCATAGTTTACAGCTCTTCTCTTCACCTAGCTAACAGCAGAGATAACAGTTCCCTTTCCACAACTCAGACAAGCACACTAAATCTTGTTTTTTTTTGTTTGTTTGTTTTGTTTTTTACCCTAATTGAAGGTCGCAGTAGTAGAGTTCTAGTTCTTTAGTCTCCGTAGAAGAGTTCTAGCAGCTGCCTCCTTTCTCTTGCTGCTTTCCGTTCACAAACAAAAAACATTGTGTAAGCTTTTCGCTCACCATAAATCTATCTCAGAATTTTCTGTCTTTTGGCTGACTCTTTGTTTGCTAGGTTAAAACAGACTAAGAAGTCAGCTGATCAGAAATCAGAATGCTCAATTCCCAACCATTTAAGCAGTCAGTGTGTGTGTGTGGGGGGGGGGGTATGTACATTAAGAATGGTTTTCCTAACCCCAGTTGTTCTCATAAACTCTCTAAAAAATATACCAGAAACAGTGGTATCCTGCTTCAACACCAGTTTCAACAGTAGTATGAAACAGCAGAGGGTGGTATGACTTTTATCTTCCTAAGGTAACACAGTGACCCAGTGACTCATGCTGAGGCTGGATTCAAACCTACAACCTCCAGTTTAACAGTTCAGCTCTCCTCCAAACACTATATACTCTATACATATTATACTTGTGCAGCACCACAAGTATAGTTAAGGGTGAGCAGAGTGCTCAGTTTTAAACCCCAGTCTTTGTACTTAATAGTTTTGAGAAAGTTACATGAATTTTGGTATGTGCAGTCCAGGTGCCAAGTTCTCAAGACATGGGAAGTTTCATGATGGGCACTTTCCCTGATTGTAAGATTCGGCGACTTCAGAAATACATAAAAGTACAATTTTGGCCATTTTTTGCTCTCACCTACAGCCAAGATGGCATAGAATTTTCCAAAGGTGTGGAATTGATCCTAAAAGAAAGGATTTTAGCATATCTTGTGGCCAGCGGGGCACAAGACCCAAAAGCAACACAGATTCACAACTGGTAGATCTTGTCAAACAAATCTGATAGATTTCTTTGACTACGTAATCAGTAGTGTTGCCCAGATAGTATCCTAGAAATTAGGATACCAACAGATATCTCCCATTTGGCCAGATACAGTAGTTGCTGTGGTAGGATAGTAGTACTATCTGACCATTGATCCTACCCTCTAGGATCCAGCTTGGATACTATCTGACTTAGGATCCCTGGATCTGACCTAGGATCCATCACTATCTGACACGGGATCCTGACTATCTGACCTAGAATCCCTGGATCCTAACTAGGATTCATCACTTTTTGAGCCTGGATTCTAACTATTTGGCCTAGGATCCCTGGATCCTAACTAGGATACCTGGATCCTAACTTGGATCCATCACTGTCTGACCCTGGATCCTACATCTGTCTTTGGTAGGATTTCTAGTAGGATCCAATGTAGGATACCAGCACATGTTTATCATTTAGGATATGGAGCTTATGTAGGTAGGGAAATGGGCAGACTAGGTTGGCCAGGCGGTCCTTATCTGCTGTCAGATTCTATGTTTCTATGTGTGCCTTTTGAAGGTTTCATGTAAAAATCAGTTCCAGAGTTACAAGGTTTTAAAATGTGGCTTCTGAGCATGCTCAGTAAGGTTTTCAGGATAATCCTCTGACATATCCAAAACATGTATGTAACCCCCCTACAAATGGGGGTTCCCAAACAGTCTGTGCAGAGACTTTGCGATCATGACAGGAGAGCGGTTTGCCTGGTACAGTAGAATTTCCTTACATGTAAATGTGCTGTGTATTGAAAGTGGGTTGTGATTTGGTTCCCCACTGTGTGAACTGTGTTCTGCTCGTTTACATGTAAATGTACTGTGTATTGAAAGTGAGTCGTGATTTGGTTCCCCACTGTGTGAACTGTGTTCTGCCTGCTGGAAGCTTTATCCAGCCTAATCGGACTAAATCCACGTTCATCTCCATTTGGCCTGGGCCATGCCATACTGGCCCTGCCAGACTACCCCACTGCACAGAGAAAGCCACCAATGAGAGACCTGCCCGGGAATCAGCCCCCTGCTTCACGCTTGAACAAGAACAACGCCTTGGTGAATCGTGTGGGCCCTGCTTCTCCTGGCACGCCAGATTAACCACCTGCTGTCTCAATTTCGTCAGCCTGTGTCTAGTCTTGGGATCGGTAATTATCAGGTAGCTCCCCTGCAACAACAGCATAATCTAAAAGTGTGTCATCTGATTGTCTTGTTGTTTTCTTTTCACGAACTGAGCCCTCCGGCTCCGGCTTACAAATAGTGTGTGTTGTGCATGTTGTTTTCTTCCATCTCAGGGCCCCAACCAGCTGCAACGTTCCTGGCTAGCCCACCATTCTCCATATGGGTACCCAGAATGTGTGACTGTTTATGGACCCTGAAGTGCATGCATAACTGTTTGATTGATACAGCCTTTAAGCAAATTAACCTGATTATGCCCCTCCCTTGTTCAAGCCCCTTAAATAAATCAGATCTAACTCTTTTTTGCATTTACCCTGACTGTGGTTCCAGTTTGTGCAAGAGTACTGTACTGCTGTTATTTGCTGTGTATGACCTTGTTTTACAGGGGGTACCCAGGGCCGGGCCAGAGGAAAACCCTGGTGGTAAGTGCAAACAGCGTGGGTACTTGTGTGGTGTATCAGGGGTATTGTGGAAGTGATTATTGTGTATTGTTCCGGTCACTAGTAAGGAAAGAGGGGTTACAGTGTCCCGGAGGTCTGTGCCCAGGTTAGCTTGACCACTACCAACCCTGACCTCTGGCTGGAGGCACCTGTTTCAGAACTCAGGTCCCTTAACCTGCTACTAGCCAAGCAGACAGAGGTAGTAGCCCTTGGGATAGCACCACCTAGGGGTTACATGTACTTTTCCCGAGTCATTTTCAGGTTGTGGCTAATTGTGTTTTGAGGTCATGAGAACACATTTTCAGCTCATAACGGTACATAAAAATTAGTTATTTGAAAAAAAAAAAAACATGAATCCTTCTAAAAGGGATCAGTTAAGCTCAATTCTGGTGTTTGTTTTTAACAAACAGGCCAGAAATGTCTTTTTGTGGCCAGCCCAGTGGTGTGTTGGGCTAAGGCATCCGTGCCTTACCTCCTGCCATGCTGGTGACCCATGTTCATGGTGTGAGTGGGTCACTTGGGGTCAGCTGGGGAGGGAGAGGATCAAGCATCCAGAGGACAGCTCTCCTCTCCTAGGGAGGGAGGACTGGTGCTCCTGCCGAATGACTGCCCACAGGTGGAGTCCTGCAGGTGGTATGGGTCTTAGTGTGCCAGAGGAAGGGAGGGTGCTGTGGGACTTCTGCTGACATGTGCGTACCTCCATGCACGCATGTCTGGCTGTGTGCACCCCAACAACGGGGAGAAAAAAACAGAGGAAAAACACTCCGGCTGCAGAATGACACCTGACCCCCTGCAGGCTCTGCACCCAGACCGGGCAAACAGGTAAGTCCTGGTGATTCTGGGGTGACAGGGCTGGGGTGGTCAGAAGGCAGCGATATGAGCATTACACATATAAAAAAGAAATGCCTTTTTTGACTTTGTTAAGTTCTTTGATGTTCAGCGTACCGAGATGGCTGGGCAAATGGCTAATGTCCCAACTCTTCAAGTTGCAATAGGCTTCAGGGATGGCATCAGGGTGGGCTCCTATTGCATCAATAGCTCTTGGGGGACAATTAGACATCTCGTTATCAGTGTCCAGAAATTTTGTACATAAAGCTTTTATGATTACAGGAGTCATTCGAGTCCACTGTTTCTCATCTGGAGGGTGAGGTCTGCGAGACAGGGTGTCAGCGTCAGTATCATTCATGCCCTTACGATACTCTAGGGTGATGTCATATGTGGAAAGAGCAGACAACCAGTGATGACCTGCTGCGTCTAACTTAGCAGTGGTGTTGACATACTGTACATGAGCGAATTGTAGTCAGTTCTCATTGTAAACTTAGCTCCATAGAGGTAATTGTGAAACTGGTCAGTGAGGGCCCATTTTAAAGCTAGAAATTCTAATTTATGCAACAAATAGTTCTTTTCACTGGGCATCAGGCTCTGACTGGCAAACACAATGGGTCTCAGTCCCTCTGGTACTCTTGATACAGAACTACCCCAATCCCATCCTTGCTGGCATCCGTGTGCAAGAAATAGTGCTTGGTGGAGTCAGCAAATGCCAACACAGGCTCTTCTGTCTCTTAATTATTTCTCTGAAGGCATTTTGACAGTCTTGATTCCATCTGTCTCAAAATGGTTCATTAGATTTGTAGTATGTCTGTTTTGGTGTATCTTTCCCCTTCTGCTTCTTATAGTTGGTAGGGAGGGTACCCTTAAAGTAAGTTAGTAAGCGGCCGGACCACCTTGGAGAAATCTTGTATGAATCTTCGGTAATAACCACAGAATCCGAGGAAAGATTGTAAAGTCTTCAGGTTGTGTGGCCTAGGCCAAGTAGTGAGGGCCTTGATTTTGTCATAATCAGTTTGGACTGCTTCGGTGGAAGCAATGTGCCCATCGTATTTTACAGAGGGCTTGCAGAATTGGCACTTATCAATCGACACTTTAAGTTCAATTTCTTCGAGTCTGTCCAAAACTTTCATCAGATGCCCCTTATGCTCTTTCAGGGTGCACCTGAAAACATTCAGATCATCAGATAAACTATCACCTGCAGCAGATTCATGTCTCCCATGGCTTTTTCTATCAGCCTCTGAAAAGTGGGCAGTGCCTCGAGATACCCTGGGCATCCGTTCAAACTGATAGAATCTGAGGGGACAAATGAAGGCTGTTTTTTCCTCCTCCTCTTCTTCAGCCATGGATATTTGGCAATATCTGCTCCGTAACTTCAAAACTGAAAACCATTTACTGCCAGTAAGGCAGGCCAGAGCATCCTCCATGTGCGGTACTGTATATTTGATCCGTTATGGTACTCTTGCTCAGAGTCCGGTAGTCAATCCATAAGTGTACGGCCCCATTCTTCTTGCAAACTACCACTATGGGGGATGCATAAAGGCTTCTGGATTCAGTTATAATACCAGCAGCTAACAGTTCTTGCAAAAGCTTGTGGACATCCTCCACATTAGCTGGAGTTAGCTATCTGGACCTCTCAAGAAAAGGTCGGTTATTACTCAGACGTATGTGATGCTCTTCACCACAGGCAAGTCCTACATCAAGGTCACTTGTAGAAAAAACACTTGCCATTTCAGCTAACTTCTGCCTCAATTTCTTCTGGTATGATTCCAGTATGGGAGAATCTCCAAAGTTGAACAAGTTAGGGTCAAGTTTTTTCCCTGTGTCTTTGGTAGGCACAGTCTCTGCTCAGTAGACGTGTGCCAAAGTCCTTCCTTTTTGGACTGTCACTTCTTTGTCAGTTTCATTTTTTACCAGGGCACTAGCCTTGTTAGTTACGATGAAGGCAGCAGGGGGATGCATTGGCTATTTGGCCATGCCCTATTGGTGGGCATATCCAGTATGTCAGCAGGGCTTCTGGCAGTTGACTCAAACTCCATCTCCCCCATTACTGGGCACTCAGCATCGGGGGGGTGGGGCATCCCCAGAGGCTGGGCATCCTTTCTACGTATCACACCAACTCAGTCATCTTCAGCATATGCTTTACCAGAAGTGAGCCTCTTCAAGTAAATATTTCGTATCAGGGGATGTATCCCTTGGCTGTAGATGGACTGTGAACCCTTTAACTCTTGCCATATTTGTGCCAGCCTCTGAAACATATTAGCATTGGTCCCAATCAACACTGAGGTCTCCCTTTCCAACCCAGTATTAGGGCATACCAGAGCAAGCACTTCTATGTGGGTTTGTACTCCTGCCACACTTTGGGGGAATTCTATTTGTACCACAATGTACCCCTGATACAGGTAGAGCGTTTTACTTACTCCCCAGATATCCAGTCCTTCCAGTGGCTGTAAAGGCACATGACTCAAATACTTCTGATACCAATCATCAAAGGCAACAGTCACTTGGGCCCCACTATTAAGTAGCACCATACAATCCACTCCTTCAGTCTGTGCTGGGACCCTCGCAGAGGGTTCTATCAATTCTGGCGGAATTGTGAGGCCTTTAACTTTAACAGGTTGTGCCTGTATCATAGAGCAGGTCTGGTCTGGAACCCCAGTTTGCTCCTTCCTTGAGTCCCACTGACGCCTCTTGGATTGATGCTTCTCTTCCAATAACAGCTGCACTACTAAATCCCAATTTTCAGACCTGTTGCAGTTTCATCTTTGGTGCCCATCTTCACTGCACCGGTAACAGAAAAATCCATCACTACTGCCAGTATTACCTTGCCCTGACACTGGCGGGATAGTTTTTCACCATCTCTTTGTACTGTGCCTGGCAATTTTATCAATACTCGTGTGCCACTGTTAGTACTTCCAAACATGCTTTCTAGGGTGTTGAGGTACATCTGGGCAGTAGTCTCAGATCAGGTGGCTTGCAAAGCTCTAATACCATCCATAGCCATCCCTCTCAAATGCTTCCACAGCCGTCACCTTTTCTCAGCTTCAGAACACTGGGGATCTTGCACCATGGGAGTGGCCTGACCCATCCAAGTTTCAAAATCATCTTCTCCAGGTGGCACTGGTTTTCTCCCAGAGAAGGGCCTTTGTCTCTGGTAGGATCCAGTCCCTCTCACTGGTACCCAGGCAGCTAGCCAAGCTGGGGGGTACTCAGGTGGGATGATACTGTCAGCTTTGTACAGTCCTTGCACATCCTGGGGGGGAGGGCTTCCCCTCTGATCTCAACTACATTTCATATTTCACTTTGAAATCATCTTTATCTGAAGCACCCTTTGGCATTTTCTTATCACTGTTATAAGACACTATGATCCAGGTGGACCTGTTCTCACACTAGCTGTACTTGTGTGTCGGGCTGTGGCATAAGTAATATAAGGACAATTCACACATTTCTTACATCTGAAACATCCCTGGGGGGGCTTTAACCAGGCGTTTTCTTGGATGTCAGTGAAGGATGTTTCAGATTTAAGAGATGTGTGAATTGCCCTTATGTCCAACCCATGAAAACCTTTAGCACCTACAATACAGATAGAAACTACTCAATCCAGCAATGTATCATGTGTGATACGGAGGGGATAATCTATCTGGCTGAATGTAGCTGTGGGGCATTTTCTGTAGGTAAGACCCGAAGAAACTTTAAAATCCGGGTAGGAGAACATGCGTGGGCCATTTTGAAGGGAGATATCGCTTATGCCACAGCCCTACACACAAGTACAGCTAAGTGATCCCCCAGCACATACATTTCTGTTCACAGCTATAGACAAAGTGTCAAGAAGCCCTAGAGGGGGGATTTCAACAATTATTTGCTAATTAAGGAAAACTTCTGGATTATTACTCTAAGCGCGATATAGAAGCCAGGACTGAACTTGCAATTAGATATTCGTCCTTATCTCGAAAAGAAAAGAAAATAGAAGTTTTCCCTATTTATCATCTCTCTGTGCAGCTAGCTAGAATTTTTGGAATAATTTTTTGTCAGACTAAGTAGATGAGAAAATTAAGGCTATTCAAGGATGACTTGTGAGTGCAACAGAAATGAATGTCTCTGATGTCTCCTCCTTTTTTATAAATATTTGCTTTTTCCAGGCATAAGACCATTTATTCTAAATACTATATAAGTATATTAATAAATGCTGCCGTGGGAAAGGAAAAAGTAGTCATACAAATGTGTATATCGCATATTCTTGTGCAGTAGACACCTCTGCTGCCTCTTCTCTTTCTTTTATATATTTCTATTTTTCCTCTCCCCCCCTTGTCTATCTTTTTCCTGGTTGAATGTGTGTTTTTCAGAAGTGAGATGGTTATGGTTTTTCGATATATTAGCACTCCATGCACTTTAAGTTTTCAACATAGATTTGTTTTTAATTGTTAAAGATGAAAGAAAGGAATACGCTGTTTAACCAATCACTGATGTATGATGTCACTGCTTTGTCACTTGGTCATGTGTTTTTAATCACTTATATTAGGTCTTGTTGTAGAGAGGTTTAACAGCCTTTGAAGAATGATGAATAATCCGAAATATGTCAGGCTGGAGCCTGGCTTGGCTTTAAATAAAATGCCATTTTAAGAATATGTGGTGTGGTGTCTCTCTTATTGCTGTGTGTATGCTAGAAACTTTTTCCTTTTTTTGTCTCAGTAGTTTCTTTGGCACCACGTCCTTGTGCATACTCCTTAAGTTTTGGAACAGGCCAAATGGTCTATTGCATCTGCTCAATTCTGCAACACACAGTTAAATAACTGCCGCTGCCCCCACTTCTTTCCACCCCGTGTCCTCCTCCTTACCCATTGCTACTTTGCCTATCCTGCTCAGCCTCCCACCGACTAATACCTTGCCCTTTACCCTATCCCACCCCTTTAAAGCTCCCCATTGTTTTTAGAGATATCACATCCTCAGGCAGTGCGTTCCACCTCACCATCACTCTCTCTGTGAAATAATGCCTCCTCATTTCTCTCTTGAACCTACCCCCCCCCCACCAACTTCAGACTATGCCCTCTAGGAATCCCCTCTCCCTTTAATTGACACATGCCCTCTGTACTAACCCTGTTCATGCCCTTTAAGTACTTGAAGGTCTCGATCATATCACCCTTCTCCCTCCTCTCCTGCAGTGAGAACATGTTAAGCTCCCGCAACCTATCCTCATAAGGTTTTCCCACCATTCCTCCAATCATCTTTGTCACCTCTGCCGGACCCCCTCTAATAGCCTGATGTTCTTCTTCAGGTAGGGTTCCAGAACTGCACACAGCGCTCCAAGTGAGGCCTCACCAGTGATCTGTACAGTGATAGCATGACTTCCTCCTTCCTAAAGGTGATTCCTCTAGCGATGCACCCCAGCATTCTATTGGCTTTGGCCGCTGCTTTTCTACACTGCCACGAGTGGTTCATATTCCTTGTGAACATTACCCCCAGATCCTTTTCCTCTCTTATCAGAGATGGAGAATTGCACCCCTACCAGCTGGTAACTGTACCCTGGATTCTTGGCTCTGAACTGCATGACCTTGCACTTCTTAGCATTGAAACCCAGCTGCCAAGTATCTGACCACTGCTCAAGCCTTACCAATCTTCCTGGAGATCTTTTCCTCCCCTGCACCATGCACCACTGCACCTATCTTGGTATCATCAGTAAATAGGCTGATCTTGCTCTTAACTCCCTCCACCACATCGGCTATGAAGACATTAAACAGCACTGGCCCCAGCACTGATCCCTGTGGGAACCCACTGATGACTGCTCTGGGAGTTGAAAGTCCCCCCCCCCCAACCACCCTCTGATGTCTTTCTCTCAACCAGTTACTAACCCACTTAACTAGTTTCTCCCCCATGCCCCGGTTCCTCAATTTACTAGTTAGTCTGCCATGGGGCACCAAGTCAAAGGCCTTGCTGAAGTCCAGATACAGGACATCAACCACCCGACCAGTATCAAGTGCTTTTGTTTCCCAGTCAAAAAAGTCGACCAGGTTAGTTTGACACAATCTTCCGGAGATGAACCCATGCTGCCTGTCATCCAGAAGACCATTCACCTCCAGGAAGGTGACCAACCTTTCTTTTAGGATGGTCTCCATGAGCTTACCTACAATGGACGTAAGACTGACTGGCCTGTAGTTACCTGGCTCATCCTTGGGGCTGCTCTTATGTAGGAGTACCACATGCACTGTCCTCTGTCTTGAGGCATGATCCAAGTCTGCAGGAAGGTATTGAACAAATCCACTAGTGGTGCTACCAGGAACTCAGCTAGCTCCCTCAGGACTCTAGGGTGTATCCCATCTGGCCCTGGTGCCTTGTCCATCTTCAAGGACTTAAGGCCCTCCAAAACTCTGTTCACAGGAATCTCTCTATCTGTTATTCTTTCTCCTCCCTCATCTGCCTTGCCATGCCTCTGCGGGATTGGCCCATTCTTCTCCCTGGTAAATACTGAACAGAAGTACTCATTGCGTGTTTGTGCCTTTTCAGCCCCTTTCTCTACCCACCCTCCATCTTTCCTGATCCTGGTGTTTTGCTCCTTGTAGTTCCTCTTCACCCTAATGTACTTGAAGAAGGCCTTGTCACCCTCCTTTATCCCTTGTGCAAGCTTTAACTCCCTTGAACCCTTGGCCTCCCTAACAACCCTGCTTACCTCCCTGACTTTCTTTGTGTACTCCTCCTCCTTGTCATCCTCTCTGTTGGTCCCCTTCCATGTTCTGAATGCCACCTTTTTCTCCTTCACTCTTTTCTGTACCTCCTTGGACCACCAACTTGACTTTTTTGGTCCCTGCCTTCTTTCTGCAGCTCCTTGTTCAGGCATTTGTGGCCTTTGCCAGTCCCGACTTCAAGATGGCCCACTTCTGGATGGCATTTTTGTCTGGGCTAATGGTATCTAAATGTCCCCTAAGGATGCCAGCCATGCTGCCGAAGTCAGCCCTTTTGAAGTGCACTATCCTGGTTTTCACAGATGTCTCCTCCCTACCCAGATCCAGGGAGAACCACACTGTATGGTGGTCACTGCCTGCTGGAAGTTCCATAGTCTCTAATCCTTGTATGTGGTCACTGTCTGCCAGCACAAAATCCAAAATGTTCCCTTCTGTTGTTGGCTCCTCCACCATTTGTGACAGGAACACATCCTGGAAGGAATCCAGAATGACCTGTTCCCTAGTGCTCATGGTAGACATGATTCTCCAATCCACTCCTGGTAGATTGAAACCACCAACCTCCACAGTACCACCCCTGCTACTGTGTTTCCGTATCTGGTCTGCCAGTTCCCTGTCAATGTCCTCTGACTGTGAGGGTGGTCTATACACAACCCCTGGTCTGATCCTTTTGGTCTTATTGTTCTGCAGTTGAACCTGTGAGGTTTCTTCCATACCCTTGTCACCCTCCTCCTTATAGCTCACTATCCCCTCCCTTACAAATAAAGCAACCCCTCTGCCCTTCCCCTTTGACTTGTCCCTATAATACAGTCTGTATCCCGGAATCATGATGTCCCAGTCATGGTGTTGGTTGGCCCATTTCTCTGTGATGGCAGCTACATCCACCTCCCCTTCTGTCATTAGTGCTTGGAGCTCAGGTGTTTTGTTCCCCAGGCTCCTTCCATTTAGGGAAACCACCCTCCAGCATGATCTCTTGCTTACCCCATTACTTACCTCCCTTCTACCTCCTCCACTTCTTGACTGCTCCAAATTCCCCTTCTCGCTAGCTAGAGTGGGAGGCACATGGCCTTCCTCTCCCTGTGGTCCTGACTATTGACCAAGGCTACACCTACCCCCCCCCCTTACTAAGTGTAAACTATATTTGGATGCTATAAACTCCCCAGTTTCTGCTTCAGGACACTGGACCCCTCCTTACTCAGGTGAAGCCTATCTGGGGAGTACAGATTTTTGTTATCCCATGTTGTCCCCCAGCCCCCCACCAGTCCATACCCCACAGCTCCACAGCATTCTGCCAGCCATACATCCTTTGCTTTCCAGTTGCACTTGCTGTGGGTACTGGTAGGACCTCAGAGAAAGCAACGGTTTGCCTCTCCATGCTGCTTAACCAGCCCAGTTCCCTGAATCTCTCCTGTACTTCCTCCACCCTGTTACCCTCCAGATCATTAGTGCCTAGGTGTACCACTATGTGGGGATTCCCCCTTTGTTGCCTTACACATTTAGTGATAAGTTGCCCCACTCTACCTGCTGTCATACCTAGCATGCATTCTGCCCAAATAGAACTCTTTCTTGCTCCCTTATCCCCCCATCTGATACCCTTTAGTATTGAGTCTTCCAGTATGATGATTCTCTTTTCTACTCCCTGTTGGCCCCTAATTTTCTCCCCATTATTCTGCCTCCTACCCTGCTGTCCCTCTCCTCTAGTCTTGTCACAGACCCCCAAGAACTCCGTTTCCTCCTCCTGTGCACTATCCCCAGGGGTTCCCTCTTTTCCCTCACTGGCATACTCTTTCTGCATTTCCTCCTGTCTACCAGGATCCCTGTTCCCTCCTGCTCTGCCTGTTCCTCCTTCCCCAGAGTCTGCCCCACTCCTGTCCCCCAACCCCGTACTGCCACCTGCTGGCCCAATCCCATTGCCTCCCTGTACATCTCTTACCTGATCCCATCCCCTTATTTCTACCAATATTACAGTCACCATACACCCTTAGTCTTCCACCTGCTTATTCCCCCTTCCCCATTACCTCCCCCACCACCCTCCTTAGCCTCTGCTATTACTACTTGCATCCCCCAAGCTGCTGACCTCACTGTCACCTTGACTGCTAAGCCCCATGCTGTTTTTCCTCCTCCTTGCACTTAATTCCCCTATGAGATTCCTACCCTCCTGCTCATTCAGGCCAGCCAACATTGAGAACCTGTTACTTCTCTCACTTGCCTTGCCTTGAGTCATCTCTGATACTTTGTACTATGTGTTCAAACTGTGTTCTACCCCAGGTTTTGTCTTACCCCTTTTCTTGGCCATTGTCCTCCTTCCAGCTCCTTCATCTTGTGGTTGTTGAAGATACGGTGGTTTTAGTACATTCGATCTCCTTTCCTGCTCCACCCAGAGCCTACTGGCTGTGTCCATAGAGTAAGCATACATATGGTCCCTTGGTCCCTGTAGGCCTCACCAGCCCATTTACCCCCTACCCCACAGCTCCCTTCTCAACCCTGCAATTTCTTCCTTGAGTTGCCCAAGCTGCCTGCACATCAAGCACCCCCCACCCTCCATGCTATCATTAAGAAGATGGCTGCCTCGCAGCCATTACAGCTTACTATCCTTCCTACATCTCCTCTTACACTGTTCCTACTCCCCTTCACTGTCCCTACCTCCACCCATGAAACCTGGCTACTGGATCCCCCAGGTCCCACTATCCTGTGAGACTTTCTCCCTGTTTCAATCAGTTCTAGTCCTCCCTTCACTAGTAATGTACTCCATCCAAAATTATCTATGGCCCAAGTCATCCTAATATGCCACTCAAGATGGTGAAGGAAGTCCCCTTCACTTCTAATCAGGAGACAGCAGCCTCTCTATAAATGCAGATGAGCCCTGGGAAGGAGGGACGAGAGAGGAAAGGTTGGGTCTACCCCATGGCCTCTCTCAAGTCAGTCAGTCCCTTTTCAGGGATTAACAGCCTTTTCCCCTACTCCACAGCCCTGTTTGAGTTCACCACAACAAATAAAGAGTGTAAAAACAGGCACTTCCCTCTGCACAATAATCCCAAGTTCCATGGATCAACCCAGCAATCCTGTCATCCTCAGTTGTGAGGCCCGATTCACCTCCTCAGTCTGGCGATCTCAGTTGTGCCCTGAGTTTTGTGGATCAGCCTGGGGGCCTTCTCCCAATCAGTAAATAAAAATCTAAAATACACCTTCCAGCTACCTATACACTGCGGAAACATAACAAATAAATACAGCCCCAAATCCCGGGGGTCAGCGCTCCGTACCCCCACCCCTACTCCCTCCTCCTCTCTTACTAAGGAGGGAAGTCCCTGTATTTCACCCACAAGTCCATTTGACAGTTCCAGTAACCCAATGTAAAACTTTCAGGCACTCCAATTGGATGAAATGGGGGGGGGTAGGCTACCAACATGGCTGCTGATACAACAGTCCCCAGCAATGTCCCCACTTTCCAAGTCCTTTGCAGCCAGGTTGAACATTTTTAATAAATAATTCCCCCAGCAATCAATACTAGCCACTCTGCCCTCTTACCCAACTACAGAGTTATACATTTTAAATCCAATTTCTGCCAGTCACTGCTGCCGAAAAACTGTCCCCCTAAGGCAACAGGCTGGCTCATTAATATTCATGGCACTCCCTCATGTATATTTATTTTATTCCCCCTTAGTGCTCAAAGACGCTCTTAAAATAAATATATTCGCGGATTCCATGGCACCTCCTCCAAGTTTCTGGTCCCCCAATAGCAGAATACATGGGTTGGGAACACTGGAGAGGCATCTGGGTCACCGCAGCAGTGGCAAAAAAATGAAAATGTGCCACCACACATGCACAAACTGCCACCTCACAGATTTGTGAGGAAACCTTGTGGCAGTTCCACGGATTGACTCTTCCGGCTCCATTCACAATGGGAAAACAATATCGAGGCTGGATGGAGAATTGGCGCTCAGAACAAGAACCCAGACTGTGGTGATGAGGACACAGAGCAGCGGGAAGTCACCACCTAGGTAAGCCCAACAGAGATGGGGGCTTACAAATATTTGAATTTGGAAGTTGTTGACATTTGGTTAGTACAGTGCCTTGATATCAGATCTGCTTTGATTGTAAAGTAAATGTTAAGAAAGGTTGTTTTAAGTATTTCCTGGTAGGTTGGTATTCAGGGCACAATTGTCTGATGTGTCTGCAGCTGCTAAATTCAAATATCCTGCCTTCTGTATCTCAGACATCTTCCTCATCCCCATCCACTTTCAAACACAGATCCCAAAAATATTTTTCTGATATTTGGAGCCATCACCCCCCACCACCACCACTACCCATCCATAACCTTATCCTCTATTTTTAACCACAGAAATAAATATGCCCTGACATTAGAGTCTAATGCTCAAATATTGATACATGCCGGCCCGGTGGCACTGAGGGTTGAGGTGCTGGATGCCACACCTCGCTCCACGCCGGTGACCCGGGTTCAGGAGCGGACTCGGGTTGCTGCTGGGTCAGCTGGGAGTAGTACAGCTTGAGTGTCCTATGACAGCTCACTGTCTCCAGGGGAGGAAGGGATGGGTGGGAGGGCCATTGCCCATCACACTTACGCGACCCCAGGCTGAGGCTTAGGTGATTGCAAGCTCTCATTAGAAAGGGAGACAGGTGGCCCAGCACACAGTAGATGTCAGCGACTAGAGCCATGATGTCTGGGGTTGGAGCTCGTGGAGGAGGAAGGAAGCGGAAAAACACCTGTCAGCTCTGGGAAGGTGGGCTTCCCGGCGTGCGCTGTGCTCCTGCTGCCTACTACCTCAGTCCTGATGAAAAGAGTTGATTCACGGGGGTCCGTCCCACCTCATCCCCACTTGGGGGGTAAGCCCAAGCTACATGGGGGATCCAGAGCTAAGTATCGGTGGGCAGGGTGGCAGAAGGATGACCCCTTGGATGCCCTGAAGGGTCGGGGCCGACAGGTAGTGGGGAGAAGATAAAGTACAATTTAAAAAAAAATATTGATACATGCACCTGACTTAACATATAGCATCAGTGCTTTTATAATAAAAAATGCTCTCTAGGACTTTTGATAATATCACTGGCATGAGAGGAGCTTGAATTGAGAGCTCTCATGGGGGCCAGCTAAATAAACCTCCTAAATTGCTCTAAATTTACAACTTTGAGGGAACAACACTCATGGAGGAGGTGAAATGACTCTCCACTCACTTAAGAAGGGTTGCACTCTGGGAAATCAGGTGGATGATGGTGAATTGTCAGAGGAGAACAGTAATGGTGGCTTGGAAGCACCTTCCATGGCAAGCCTACTGCACCAGATGCTGCAACCCAATTGGATTAACTACAACAGTATAGAAGGAGATCTCGGATTTCAGAGACAAGAACTGCCAGATGCTGCTAGAAATCAGAGCAGAGCAGATCAGAGGAAAACAGAATGCAGAGTTGAGGAGCTAGAACAATGGGTGAGCTCCATCAAGGACACTGAAGCATGCATGCACCATCTCTTGATGCATCTCCTTGAGATTCAGGCGTGACTGGAAGACAAAATGCATCAACTTAGAGGGCCACTCATGCCATAAGAATGTCTGAATTTATGGACTTCAGGAAGGAGTTGAAACACAAAATATAGTACAGTTTACTGATTCAGTACTACAGGATGTGCTTTCTCTCCCTAAAGACTGTGACCTACAGATAGAGCAGGCCGATTGAGTTTTAATCCTGAAGCTGCTCAACTCAGCCCAGACACACGCTCAACAGTATTACAGTTTGCTTGGATTCACATTAAGCAAGATACTAAATAAAGCATGGCAGCAGAAGGAATTGCTCTACCAGTGCTGTAGACTCTTTATTTTTAATTTATTTATTAAGACTTCAGATAACACCTTTGAGCCAGGGCTCATTTACAAAGGTTTCACGTCAGAAACTCATGACAAGTAGGAGCATGATTCAACAAAAGTGGTTACAGTACATATTTAAGATACACAGCAAAGCCGCCAAAGGTGTTGTCACATAATGCAGTAAGAATAACTTTAACAACATGATAGCACGCAGGTGTTGTACAATGTATGCCTGGGAAGTAGCATTGAGAGATTATGGCAGAGGTAGGAGAAGGTGCCAAGAGCAAAATCGGTTACTAGAGGAGGGGGAGGAGAATAGCAGCCTAAGGGCATTGTCAAGGAGGAGAGAGCAGTTCCAGTTGGCATGGTCATAGCATGCTTAGGTGAGAAATGGGAAGGTAGGTAAAGGGGGGAGGGGATGGCTAAGATAGATTGTGAGTGGGGTGTCAGAGAGAGGAGGAGGAGGAGGAGGAAGGGTTGAGGGAGGAGATGAGGCTGAAAGAGGCAGGGGTAGTAGTGAGAAGGGTGCCAACACTGACAGAGAAGGGGTAGAGATGGAGCGTGAGGGGGGAGGAGAAGAAAGGTGGAGAAGCAAGGGGAGTGTAGACCTGGAAACTAATTATGTGAAGCAGTCACAAGAGGCACTTGTCACAAGATGCAGACAAAAGTTACACTTAAAAGCACCAAATGCGGCAATGTTGGAGATTTCTGACGGAAGAGAGTTGAACCAGTAAGATGCACTAACTTTGTAGGAGCATTGACCTTGTGTAGTCCGGCATCGGGGAACAGGGAATGTTAGACCTCCAAAGCTTTTGGTTGGGTGGGAGATGCAGTGAGGAGTCAGACTAGTCTGAACCCCAGGGGGCAGGAGACCCATCGAGGACTTCTTTGCCAGAATGCAAGGCTGGTATTTTAGTCTGCCTGTTAGCTGGAGCCACTTTGCCAGCATAGGTTCACAGGTGTGGGTTAGGGTCGGTGCTGAGGTGAGGCTCAACAGGCCTTGTTAGGCTATGGCTATGTGCCTGAGAGCAGTGTCAGTGGCAGATCTGTAAAGCACAAGTCTATAATCAATAATTGAGATGACTGAACTCTGAATGGCAAAGCTAAGGGCTTCAGCTGTGAGGCAGTTCTTATGCTTGTATAACAGCCCTATGTGGAAGTTCACAGCTTTAGCAATGTTATCAATGTGTTTGGTGTACACCAGAGAGCAGTCAAGGGTCATGCCAAGTATTTAAACAGATACACCTGCTCCAGCATGGAGCCGGCGCTGTTGCTGATTGTTAGTTTATGGACTTAATGCTTGTTATGGGTTCCATGGAACAGCATTGTTTTAGTTTTTGCATAGTTAAGGATGAGCTTATGTGACTTAAACCATGCCTCATCTTCATTAAAGCTGCTCTGCAGCTGGGATTGTAGTTGGGAGGGATCTGTGTGGCTGGTGTAGATTACTGTGTCATCCGCATATAGTAGGAATTTATCATGACAGGAGGCAGGAAGTTTGTTCAGAAATATGCTGAAAAGCAAAGGTCCTAATATAGATCCTTGTGGAACTTCAGAGTTGACTGGGAGGGAGGTAGAGAAGGATTCCCCAATTCTAACCTGTTGGGCGCAGTCACTGAGGTAACTTTGAAACCAGCGGGTAGCGTCTGTTGAGAGTCCTAGGAGAGATAATTGTTGGATCAGTAAGGAGTGGTTGACGGTATCAAACGCCTTTGTTAGATCGATGAGTGTGGCACTGACTAAGTGTCCCAAATCAAGAGCATTGATGGATGTAGGAGGTGAATTCAAGAAGAGCAGTGGTAGTGCTATGCCCTTTTCAAAAACCATGCTGTTGGGGACATTGCAGGTGATATTTTCAAGGTACTCAACAAGCTGATCTGCCACTATCTGTTCCATGGCTTTGGAGAGGGGGAAAGCATGGAGATAGGCCTATAGTTGCTAGTTAGAGTCTTGTCACCAGATCTGTAAATAGGGGTCACAACTGCAGATTTCTATTTAGAGGAAAACTGGGAGAGCATGAGTTAGCAGTTGAGGATTTTGGTGAGTGGGGACAGAACTTTGTCTATGGTGAGGACTAGGAGTTTCAGATCTAGGGAATCACTGCTGTACCTAGACCTCCCAAGCACTGTAAGTAAGTGTTTTTTTGCCAGACCCTCAGAGACTGATTTGAAATAGAATGGAGGGTGTGCCTGTGCCCTTCCAGCTTTGTCAGGGAGAATTGTATCTGAGGTCAGTTCAAAGAATTTTGGTGGTAACATGTGACTAAGGTCCATGAAAATGGCATTAAAAGTGTCTGCTATGGTTACATGGTCTAGGGTGATGGAGCCATCTATTTTGAGCATTGAGGGTGTCACCTTGGGGTCTTTCCCAGTTACTTCAGTAAAGTTG
This sequence comes from Neoceratodus forsteri, assembly GCA_016271365.2. Classification (NCBI taxonomy): domain Eukaryota; kingdom Metazoa; phylum Chordata; order Ceratodontiformes; family Ceratodontidae; genus Neoceratodus; species Neoceratodus forsteri. Next base: position 106,544,720 of record CM057450.1, on the reverse strand, counting down.
CTCCAGAACTTCCTCCCATCTTTCCAAGTACTGGCTAGGTTGTTCCTGAAGTAGTTTGCTTTTTCAAGGTGAATAGCTTCTAGTGCAGGCATTTCTCATGGTTTTGTATGCTTGGATGTTGGCCTGTGAGTCAGATGCCTTTGCTCTGTATCAGAGATGGTCTCAGGATTTCAGTTGGTCTTGGAGGTCATGGGAAAACCACAGGTTATTGATGCCCTTGGTCTAATGCTTCTTGTATGGGACATGGACATCACAGGCAGCTTTGAAACTGGAAATGAAGTACTCAAGTGCAGTATCAACATCAGGGGCTGTGTCAATCGGTGCCCAGTCATGTTCTCGTAGAAGAGATCTGAGGGGGCTGAGGGCTACCAGGACCCAATTTTCTGCAATTCAGTTTTCAGAGGGGGCTTGGTGTATTTTTTTGACCATATGCATAGGACTGGAGAATGGCCACTTAGAGAGTCTGAAAGAACTTCAGTACTTGTGATGTGATCTGGCAATTGGTAAGAATCCAATCTAGTAGTGTACTAGTCACTGTTCTGTAGTTCATTCTGGTGGGTGAATGAACCATTTGTGAGAAATTGGCAGTAGACAGCACATCCTTATAGTTGTTTGCACTGGGAACCAACCAGTTAACAATGAAGTCGTCTAGCATGATACTTTCCGTGCTCAGATCAAGGATATTGATACAGTCAAGAAGGGAGTGTAGGCCCCTGGTTAGTCATCTTGGGTGGAATATAGACTGAGGTCACAGTCAGGACCTTATTATGAGCTCTGAGCAATACCTTGGTGGCAAGGACCTGAATGCAGTTCCCAGAGAAGGATGTGGTCAAGACATGACCCAAGAGGATATATTTTACATAAAGAGCGTTGCCCCCACCTTTCTTAGATAATCTGTCTTGCCTGAAGACAGAGTAACCAGGCATTGCAATTGCAGAGTCTGAGATCTTAGGGGGACAGCCATGTCTCAATCACTGATAGGATATCTGGGTTGTGATGAGAGACCCAGGCAGTGAGGGTATCAAGTTTGGTGAGGAGGATGCATATGTTTATGCTTGCCAGGGAGAGAGTACCGGCCCTACATGACCCCTTGGGGCCAAGCTGTGGGGGTTCTTGGTTTGGGTGAATTGCCCAAGATAAGCAGTAATAGCAGTATTAGGCATTTCAAGAGTGCTAAGAGGCAATTCCTATTTTGCCGCAGGATGCTTTTTTTAGATGGCTCACACTCAACTGGCATTAGAGGAGAGCAGAAACCAGTTATTAAAAGTAATGTGCTTAGAAGCATTGGAGTATGTGCTGAGGGGAGGAAGACCATCCAAAGGTGAATGGGTCTGGGAGGGGAGTTGGCTAGCAAGAATATGGCGGTTGTGTTTAGCAATAGTCCCATGAGCAGACAGTTGGTATACATTAGCCAGGTCAGTGGACAGGTACTGTATGGGTTCACCCAGCATACCAGAGTGAGTGAGTAGAGTAGCCAAGGTAAGAAAGAGTGGCATGGGCAAATGCAGTACCATTTTGGAGCTAGCAGGCGATTCACAGGATAAAAATTGAGGTAGCCCTTTAAGAGAAAGGGGCAAGACAAAATATAGTGGCCAATAGGGTTGAGGATGAGAACAGCACGGCAGGATTTGTGAGGATTTAATAGAGGTCGGGGCCGGGGACAGTGGGTGGGATGAAAATCAGAGCAGGAAACAAGTACAGAGGGAGAAAAAAAACAGGCAGAGTCCGAGGCTTGAGAGTGGGGAGCCAATCAAGTAGCAGTTAGCCTTGTGAGCGTCCAGTCAGGGAATACAGGCAGGAGCATGCCAGAAATTAAAACTGCACCAGCCAAGAGGAACCGTACCTCTAGAGAGATGCCCGGGGCAGCAGCCAATGGAGCAAGTGGCAACAGTAAATGCTGTGCCACTGTGGAGGTTCAGGAACCCGGTCGGGGGCTTCCCAGCTGTGGGGAAAAGAAAAGGAGAGAGTTAAAGTTAAGGCTCAAAAACGAGGTGGGGAGTAACACAGTGAAAACTGCAGGCAGGAGGATCAGTGGGGATTCAGAGGTGCCAGGTAAAACAAAAGAGGCTAAATCGTAGGGCTGAGTCAAGGTAGAGACACCAGCAATGAGGGATGCTGGGGGTAGGGTGGGTCAGTGCCAAGCTCCAACGGTGGGCCGGGTCGATCGAGGAGGGGGGAGGAGGAGGTAGAAAGTTAGAAGAGAGTTACAGAGGAGCAAGAGAATTGGGAAAATTACAGCCTGTAACTGTAGTGGGAAAACAGCCAGCCAGGACAGAGTTTGGACAGGTAGAAAAAAATCACAGGGGACCTCAGCAGTTTAGATGAGCTGGCGACATCTGGTTTGCTGAGGTAAATCAAACACACACATTATCAAGCAGCAATAATTAATTTCTACAGAGTCCTGGTTTGGGAGCTGAGCAACCTCAGATACATGAGCTATACAGTTTGCTGAGTGGTATCCAGACCAATTCAACAACTAGCAGTGAATCTAACAGTCATTGTAACTGGATGTTGTGCAGCCTTAAGACATTTAGCTTAAAACAAAATTAGTTTTCAAAAAACAGAGCAAGCAATGTCTTAACATTCCAGAAATGGAAGTACTGTCTAATAACACTTAGCTAAAAAAAGTACTGTCTGATAATGTTTAGCTAAAAAAGTGCTGTCTGATAATATATAGCTAAAAGGTTCATTTAAAAAAACAAGCACAGAGGGAGAAAAAAAAACAAAACAGGCAGGGTCTGAGGCTTGAGAGTGGGGAGCCAATCAAGTAGCAGCTAGCCTTGTGAGCATCTAATTATGGGAATACAGGCAGGAGCACACCAGAAATTAAAACTGTGCCAGCTGAGAGGAACCGTTATCTTCAGAGGGATGCCATGGGCAGCAGCTGATGGAGCTGGCGGCGGCAAGAGTAAAAGCCGTGCCGCTGTGGAGGTTCAGGAGCCCAGTTGAGGGCTTTCTAGCTGCAGAGAGATGCCCGGGGCAGCAGCTGATGGAGCGGGTGGTAGCAAGAGTAAAAGCCGCACCACTGTGGAGATTCAGGAGCCCAGTCAGGGGCTTCCCAGCTGCAGAGGGATGCCCGGGGCAGCAGCCAATGGATCATGATTACCTGCAAGAAATTTTGGAGCAGAGGCAGATATACAACGGGCTTAAGAAGGCATTAAAAGAACAAAATATTAAATTCCAAATACCTTACCCAGCCCAACTGAGAGTCCTATTACCACTGGGACCCAGGTCTACGATAACCATAAGGAGGCAACTGTAGATTTGCAGAAACGGAGTGATGACTAAACCAGTGGATAGTACCAGGAGTCACATCCCCCAGACTCACAACCCCAGGACAGCAGATAGAAATAGCAGTGCACAAGGCTGGTGGAGAGATGTTGACATGTAGAGACTGTTCGTGAGGACATCAACATTGTCTTAAACTCCTTTAAGAGCATAACACCCCAGTCCTGCCAAAGCACCTTGATGGACTAGCAACTGAGCTGCAAATTGAGTGTCTTTAACCACCCTGCATTTCAACAGCGATGGGTAAGAACTGGTGACAGCTTTCTATTGTGAAGGATTTGGGATGCTCATCACCAGAGAATGTTGGGGGGAGGGGAGCAGTAGGGAGGGGTTTTAGATCAATGGCACTATAAAATGACTACAACATCTGGAAATGGACTACTAGCCCTGGGCATGCCTTGGCTTTACATGGTCTGAACTTGCTGATTGAGAAATGGATTGAATTAAGGTCTCTGGGGAACAGCTGTACATGTTAACCTCAGCACTGCTTAATTTTATTACCACCAGTGATTACTTGATAGCGCCTGGAGGCACAGACATGCTCCAAGAGGCCTTGGCTGCAGTTGTGGGGGGAGTGTTCATAACAAGGGGAAGCTGTGAGGCCTAGCCTACATGATAGACCGCAAGGAGTCTCCTATGTGACCGGTGCTGGTGGCTTATGAGTAGAACCCCTGCCTTTCCACCCGAGGAGTTGGGGTTGAGATGGTAGTGGCTCGACACAGCCTGAAGTCTGGTGACAGTAGCTGACTGACCAGCCTCACCCTTTGCAAACCAGATATTATGCCCCCCACAGCACCTGGCCTCAAATGTGAAGTATGGGGCCACCCCCAGCATGACTCTGTAGCAGGAGACAAGTAGATGTGAACTTTATATCATAGTGTATCCAGGGAATGGCACACGGCTGAGATGTCAGTGCCCTCAGGGCCTTCAGGAGACTTGATACTCTGTGTACAAATTGCCCTAGGAATTTAACTACAAATCACACTAACATACAGCAGCTCCTATATTTCACCACAGGTAGATTATAATACCGCTTGGTCTTCCTCTCTTTTTCCCTGACTATATGGGGCTGGCAGTATAGTCTAGAGGTTAGAGAAATGAGCTGTGAATGAGCTTGGTACATCCAGCAGACCTGGGCTTGATTTCCACAACCTCCACTTGCATACTGTGTAACTCTAAGCAAGTCACTTAACCACCCAGTAATCCCGGGTCACCTCTGAAAACAGGCACTTGTGCCTAGTGGGCCTTACCCAGTTACCAGAAAGCATAAAATAACAATAAATCAGTGGAGTGACATGAATTGTATGTGCAGCCTTGGGCTCTGGGCACTGGCATATATATGCTGCCATATATAAGGACACACCGAGACTACTACTGACTCACCAGCATATTAACAGATAATACAGACCACCCCAAACTGCAGAGACTCATGCTGTTTATTTATTTTTTCCTGTATTTTATGCTTCTACTTCCCCAGTTAACCCCTTCCAACTGACCCCCCAGCCCCGTCATCTGGCTGCTTTGGGACTTACCTTACACCGGCGTCCTCTGCCACAGGACTTGTGGCGTGTTTCCAGCCACTGGTGTGGAGCCTGTGTGGGATCAGTCTTCATCCTGCCTCCAGAGGGTTTTTCTGCCGATTTTTCTCCCTTACTTCTCTCGGGCCTTAGCCAACATGGACGCACATGCGTGTAGAGGCACGCATGCGCACTGACACAGACAACAACCTGATCTACACAACCAGCTTAGTGCCAGCCCCACCAGTGCCCGATGTAACCATGGAGCCTCCACTCGGTGGCAGCCAAGAGCTGGGGAGGCCTACAGTACCTCCCCAATCTGGGAGAGGAGAGCTACCTTGCGGCTGCTCTATCCATTCCCAGCCCTCCCTCTCCCCAGCCAACCTCCCTCTCCCAGCAACCCATGCTCATTCCTGAACATGGGTTGCCAGCATGGGGAGAGGTAAGGCATCCAGTGCCTCAGCACTCTATGTCACTGGGCCAGCATGCCATTCATTATGTTTGCTTGCACGCATGTGCAAGAAACATAGTGCCATCATCTGAGTTTTCAGAGGTGTGGCAGCCATCTTCCAATTCAGTCAGTGTGTTTGCAGGTGCGGTCGCAGTTCTCCAATCAATGCTGCAGTTGTCTATGACAGCAGTTGAAAATGCAGTGCCGTACAGTTGAAAGGGAGAGCTTCGCTTCAGTGAGCAGCGCTCCCCCCACATGTATTCACGCATATTGTGTGCTCATGCGCTCCCCCCCATGCACATACTATATGGACGACAGAGGGTGCCCAATCCCCCGTCGGCTCCATGCCCCCCCCAAAAAGTTTTCCAGGTGCCAAGCTGGGAGCCCACCACAGTGTGGCATACATCCATATGGCGACAGGGTGCCCAATCCCCTGTCGGCTCCAGCCCCCAAACAGTTTTACAGGCTGCCACGCTGGGAGCCCATCCCAGCATGGCACAAGTTCAGAGTGGCCAATGGGGTGCCCAATCCCCGGGCTGGGCTCCAGGTCCCCCAACAGTTTTTCCAGCTGCCACGCTGGGAGCCCACCCCAGCGTGGCAAATGTCCCGCGCCGTCTTCCTTTAAAAAAAAAAAACTGTAAACAAGAAAACATTCCCTCAGCAATCTCCCAGCCCACCCACTGCGCACCCTGCCTCCCCACACCCCCCCTCACCCCATACTTACCTCTGGAGCTCGGCGCGACGATCTTCAATGGACCGGAAACACGTCTGCAGTCTTCAAAGCCGACCGTGAACTGAGGAAATGCCAGTAAGCTGTATAATGCAATAAATAGGGTTTTTTCAACTTTATTGCATATCTCAGGCATGTTTTGGAATTTTGGCACCAAATTTTCAACATGGGGTTTTTGGGACCCCTCCTCATGAATTCTTGAACTGTCATGGCGTTAATCGGGCCCGAAGGGTGATTTCGCAGTCACTGCGCAAAATCATATTTTGGGACTAATTAATGAAATGACAGTGCCAGTGTTCAAAAGGTGGGCTCACAAAAAGCCTATGTTGCAAATTTGGTGAAAAAGTTCCGAAAAATGACTGTTTTACGAGCGTGCATTGCATAGTACCTACACATGCTCGTAAGTTCGCAAATTTTTTATATTTGCACTCCAGATTTTCAACATTGCCATTTTACCACACCTACTTTTAAGCAGTACAGCTGTAATTTTTCACATCTCGCCCAAAATGTGTTTCCCTGCATGTAGCGCACAATGGCGCAGTCAGTGTGTGCAATCAATGTTTGGGACAGATTAAGAAAATCATAGTGACACTGTTCATGAGCAGAGGTCTTAAAATGGCTATGTTGAAAATTTGGTGAAAATATTCCTAAAAATGACTGTTTTAGGAGCGTGCGTTGCGCAGTTCCTATGCTCACTCATAAGTTTGCAAATTTTAATATTTGACACCAGATTTTCAACATTGCCATTTTATTACACTTCCTTATAAGCAGTACAGCTGCCATTTTTCACATCTCGCCCAAAATGTGTTTCCGTACATGTAGCGCACAATGGTGCAGTCGGTGTGCGAAAGCAATGTTTGAAACAGATTAAGAAAATCACAGTTACACTGTTCATGAGCAGAGGTCTTAAAATGGCTATGTTGAAAATTTGGTGACAAAAGTCCATAAAATGACTGTGTTACGAGTGAGCATTACGCAGTTCCATGCACCCTCGTTAGTTCATGACTTTGTAATATTTTCAGTCCAGATTTTCACCAGTGGCATTTTTCCACACTTCCTTATGAACAGTACAGCTGTCATTTTTCACAACATGGCCAAAAAGTGTTTTCACACTTTCAGCGCAGAAATGCGTGGTCGCTGTGGGACATTATTGTTCGGGACAGATAAAGAAAATCACAGTGACACTGTTCATGATCGGAGGTCCCAAAATGCCTGTGTTGACAATCTGCTGTAAAAAATCCCCAAACTAATTACATTATGGGTGTGCGTTGCACAGTTTCTATGCACGCTCGTGACTTCACCAGTTTTTTAATATTTTCACTGCAGATTTTCAACATTGCCATTTTTTACACCTCCCCATGAACAGTACAGCTGTCATTTTTCACATCCTGTTCGGAATGTGTTTTTGCACCTGTGGTGCTAAATGCCATAGTCGCTGTGCAAAAGAAGCTTTCGGCTAACAAACTGATATTGCCACTGTTCATGAGGTGAGGGTCACAAAAAAACCATGTTGAAAATTTAGAATGAAAATACCAATGAATGCCTGAGGCGTTAGGGTTTCCAACCATAACGCCCCACCCTGTAGAGAATGACAGGCATCAGGGGTGTGACTTGGGATTCTCGCCTGTAATGCTCATACCCTTCCACACCCTGCAGCCAGTGAGAGGCATCAAGGAATGCCTTGGGCTCTTCGGCCCCAAAGTTCACGCCATTCTCCTATACCACACCCATCTCAACGTATTTCCTGATGGAATGGGGTGTGCATAAGGGCCAAAGACCCCAAGGCACACCATGACACTTGTCGGTGTCTGCAGGGTAGGGTGTGGTGAAATGGCATGGCTGTTATGCCTGACAACCCAAAGGCACACCCCAATGCCTGTCAGTCTCTGCAGGGTGGTGGTGGAGTTGGCTTCAGTTCAATACTTCACTGCCATTCCTATTATGCAGCTCTGTAACTCCTACACTACCAATGCCAATGCCAGCAAGCAAACATTCGGCATTGACAAATGCTTGTTTTTATTCTGTCATTACCTCATGCTGTTGTTTATGCAGAGTATGAATTGAATTACTGTATACAGAATATAAGGTGGAATGCAGACTAATTTATTTCTACCTATCTATTTCTGCATGTGGGCCTCTTGTCTGCCCCTCCGTACCCCGGATAGTGGGGTCTAGAGGATGACGGAAGCTCTAGGGTCAGCCTGTACTTGGTACTGAATAAAGTTTTATAGAGTGCTATGTTTCTAATCTGTGAAGAGACTGGTCCTCATCACTTCAGCTTTTAATTCCCAGCCCAAGAGTGATAGGACTGTAAAAGGAGAACACAATACCTCTGATGGTGACTCTGGGGGTGAGTACGTTTTCTCAAATGAAGGGCCTCAGGAGCAGTATATACCACATCCTCTACCGAGACATCAGACACACCCTGGTCTAGTACTGGATAGCATCCTTACAGATGCTGAAGGGGCTCCAGCAGTTCCCTGCTGTAACACTCCATTCTGCTGGAGTAGGGTATCCATTTATATGACAGCCAACTCTGGTTGCAGAGATTCTGTAGAGTTAGAGCCTCCCACCTTGGAAGCCACTGTTCATTTAACAGTGTTCAGTTAGTTTCACTGGTTCTACAGTTTAGGATTATGGTGGATTGTTATCTTTGACCCATATGTGGAAAGATCTGACTTGGGAGGGATGAGGAGTGTATCTATTTCAATCTAAAACACTTAATTACAAATTTTTTCCTTTAATATAAATGGGCTGTACAATCCAATAAAACAGTACAATGTTTTTTTTCAACTTAATAAGGAACAGGGAGATACAATTTTTTTCACAATAGACACACTTGGACAAGATAGAGGCTCAAAAGTTGGAATGCAGGGAGTTTCCTTGGGGTTTCCATAGAATGTGTCGGCAGATGGGGTCTGTGTGGATCATCTAGTCTGCCCATGAAGACTATCCCCGCCCCCCCCCATTCAGGCCACTGCGTTAACTTCTCCACAGTGCCTGTCCCGTGCCAGTTTGAACTCCCTGACCATCTTTGACCCCACCATCTGTGTGGGGAGGACATTCCAAGGCTCCATCATCCTTTCTGTAAAGAAGAACTTCCTAGTGTTGCTCTTATACCTGCCCCCACTTTAGGCGCATATCGTGCCCCCTGGTCTGGGTGCAGTTGTTTACCTGCAGGAAATCCTGTGCTTGTACTTTGTTGATCCCCTTCAGGTATTTAAACATCTCTATCATATCCCCCCCCATTCCTTCTCTGTTCCAGGGAGTGCATGTTGAGACATTTTAGCCTTGCATCGTATGGCTCATGGTGCAGACCCTGCACCATTTTTGTTGCCCTTCTTTGTATCGTCTCTAGTCTATCTTTGTCTTTCTTTAGGTGAGGCCTCCAGAACTGGATACAGTACTCCAGGTGAGGCCTCACCAGTGACCTATGCAGTGACATAATTATCTCTCTCTTTCTACTAGTAATTCCCCTTCCTATGCAGCCCAAGATGCTGTTTGCTTTCTGTGCCCCCGTTTCGCATTGCTTGCTGACTTTTAGATCATCTGTGATGATCACCCCAAGATCACGTTCGTGTTTTGTTTCAGCTAGCTGCACCCCATCTAGGAAGTAATTTTTCCCTGGCTTGTGTCTTTCTAGGTACATGACCTTACACTTCTTGGCGTTGAACTTCACCTGCCAAGTTCTGGACCATTCCTCCAGTTTCTTCAGGTCAGACTCCATCCCTGCGGTCCCTTCCTGTGTGTCTACCCTGTTGCAGAGCTTTGCGTCATCTGTGAACAGGCATGTTTTCTCCTCTAATCCATCCATAATGTCACTGATGAATATGTTGAAGAATACAGGTCCCAGTACTGATCCCTGAGGGGCTTAACTGATCACCTTACCCTCCCTTGATAGTGCGCCGTTTACTAGCACTTTCTGAGTTCTGCCCTGAAGCCAGTTTCCTACCCAATTTACTATCTTGTTCCCCACCCCAGTCTTTTCCAGTTTATTGATAAGACTTCTATAAGCCTTCTATGTGGAACGGAGTCAAAGGCCTTACTGAAATCAAGATATACAATATCCACAGCTCCATTCTGGTCCACTACTCTGGTGACCCAGTCAAAAAATTCAATCATGTTTGTTTGGCAGGACCATCCAGTTGTGAAGCCATGTTGTTTGGAGTCTAACTGTCCATTGGCCTCCAGACAGTGTTGGGTAAGTTACTTTTTCTATTACTTTCTATTACGTTTGGAAACTTTTTCCAGGAAGCTCTGTGCAGTCACTAGCAAGGATGGAGAAGTACTGGAAAAAGTAATTCATCTTACAATTATAGTTGCTTATTTCTTTTATTACAAAAACAATACAAAAATAATAAATAACTGTAACAGATTATATATTTTGAAAGTAATAGGTTAGTTACTAGTTACTTTCAAATAAATGTAATCAGTTACAGTTACGTATTTCTTTTGTATAAAAAGACATAAGTAAATGTAACTGTAAGGTGTATTACACCTTCCAGTACTTCTCCATCCTTGCTAGTGACTGCACAGAGCTTTCTGGAACAAGTTTTCAAAAGTAATAGAAAGTAATAGAAAAAGTAACTTACCCAACACTGCCTCCAGGGGTGCCACTATCCTTTTCTTTAGTATTATTTCCATGATTTTTCCCACAATTGAGGTGAGGCTAACAGGATGGTAGTTCCCTGCCTCCTCCCTGCTGCCACTCTTGTGTAAGGGCACCACAGTAGCTTTCTTCCAGTCCTCGGGTACCTGTCCGCTCTCCAGTGATCTTTTGAAAACTGTGGCCAACGGGACAGCAAGTTCTACCCTGAGTTCTTTTAGGATACATGGATGAATTCCATCTGGGCCAATGGCTTTGTCGGTTCTTAATTTCTTGAGTTCCAGTAGTACTCTTTCTTTTGTAATGGGGGTCGTGTCTGCCTCCTGGTTTTGATGTCCTTTTTTGCTATGTAATGGACCATTTTCATTATCTTCTTGTGTAAACACTGAGCAAAAAAAGTGTTTAAAACTTCCGTGTTGTCCTTATCATCTTCCATGTGCTGACCGTCTGTGGTTTTCAGTCTGACAATTGCCCCCTTGGTCTTTCTCCTTTCCCTGATATACCTGAAGAATGCTTTGTTTCCACCTTTTATACTGTCAGCAATCCTTTCTTCGGTCTGTGCTTTTTCAGCTCTGATTTTTTGCCCAGCCTCCTTTTGCTTGGTCCTGAATTCTTCTCTGTCATTTTCTGTGTGTGTTTCCTTTTATTTTTGGAAGGCTTTCTTTTTTGTCTTTACTGCTAATGCCACTTCCTTTGTGAACCACAATGGATTTCACCTCCATTTTGCTTTCCTGATTACCTTTGAGTATTTTTCTGTTACCGTGGTTAGTGTATCCTTCAGTGCCTCCCAGAACTCCTCTACATTTCCATCTGGAATATTCCGGTGAAGTTTTGTAAAGTCAGACCTCATTTCCCTAAAGTTTGCATTCCTGAAGTTTAGTATTTTTGTCTTGGTGTGTGAGGTAACTTCCTGTTTATTGTAAACCAGGTTGATCAATGGTCACTGTTACCTAGGTGTGCTCCCACGCTAACATCTGTTACTCTAGTACTGTTTATTAGTACAAGGTCAAGGAGTGCATCCTCCCTCATTGGTGTATTCACTAGCTGTGTCAGCCCTGCCCCTTGAAGCATTACAAGGAATTCTTTACCCTCCCCTGTTACGGCTGTATAGGAGGTCCAGTTTATGTCTGGTAGATTGAAGTCTCCTACTAGCAGCAGCTCACCTTTGTGAGCCATCATTAGAATGGTTTCTAGTAGTTCCTTGTCCTTTCCCTCATCTTGTGATGGGGGCCTGTACACTACTCCCACCCATATAGGGGCCTTTTCCCCAGCGCTGATGGTTATCCATAGTTTCTCTGTGCTGTCTTTGGTCCCCTGGATTTCTGAAGCTTTGATATCTTCCCTGACATAAATTGCTAACCACCCCCCCCCCACACCCTTTCTGCCTATATGATCTATTCTGAATAGCATGTGTCCTGGGATTGTGATGTCCCAGGTGTGGTGTTCTATGAACTACACCTCTGTTATTGCTACCAAATCTAGTTTAGCTTCTGACATTATGGCGATTAGGTCTGGAATTTTGTTTGCCAGGCTGCAAACATTTACACACATTGCTCTCCAGGTCTGACCCCTTTTGCTATTGGATGTAGTACTGGTTTTGCTTTTTTTATATTCAATGTTGGTGTTGCATCTATGATGCCCTATCTTTTTAGTAGGATCTGTATCTGGCTGAAAGAAAGATGTGTTATTTGGTGATGGGGAGGGGTACTAACATTTCCCTGCATCGTACAGGGTGCTGTCCGTGCATCTGGAAGATGAAAAGGAGTCTGGATTCTTATTCACCCAGGGGTCCTATTAGAAATAACAACAATTCATGCTGATCTGGATAGGAGGTTCATTTTCATTTCAGGATTTCTAGATGGGGAAAGAATAACATTCTTAAATGTCTACACAACAGATAAGGTCTTAATTTTTTTCTGCACATTATTTTGCCAGATAGCTACAAGGGGAGAGTGAATGCTTGTCTGGAGAGGAAACATGAATGTTATTTTTAACCCATTACCAGACATAACAAGTAAAAAAAGGTTAAAGCTATCCCTGGAACAAAAGTATATTAAATATCAGTTGGCTAATTTGAACCATAAGGATACATTTTACTTGAGCTCAGACAGAGTGTATTCCAGGACTGACTACATTTTCAACTCCATGGACTTAATACACAGCAAGGACATGTTTGCTATCATCCCACACCATATCTCAGATCATGCCCCCCTTAAACTGAAAATTGACCTGGGAGCAAATAAAAAACTAAAACTTTGGCATCTGAATCCCGCATTATTAAACTCAAAGCAAAACCAGATGGACATTGCTAAGTTTGTCAAAGAAAATATACAAATAAATGACTGGCCAGAGACTTTGACTGCTGTTCTCTTAGACACCCTGAAGGTAACAGCTCTGGGCAAACTGATCTCTTTGGCCACATGTTCCCATAGACAAAAGACACTGCAGCAGGAAACACTCAAGAAACAATTGAAAGAAGTTACAGTGGTCATGCAGCATGACAACCAGAAGCATGGGAGAAGATAAAACAAACAAAAAGGGACCCGAAGAAAATTAGTTCTTTATGTACAGAACATGCATTTAGAATGCTATGCTAAAGATACTATGAAGGAGGTGGGCAAGCAACCAAGCTACTGGCATATGGATTAAGGCAACAGCAGCACACAGGCCAAGCCGTCCAGCTAATGACCCCACAGACACATAAAAAGGTTACTAAATCAGTGGAGGCAGCACAAGCCTTCACATCACACTAAAACACCTTATATGCTGCCCCTTATCCCCTGAAAAGAGACCAGCTGAATACCTTCCTGGAAAAACTAAGGTTGGCAAAACTCCAAGATGAACAAGTTCAACATTTATTGGAAAGAATCTCAACAGATGAACTCATCCAAGCAATAGCCTGCTTCAAGAATGATAAGAACCCAGGCACAGATGGCTACACTACTGAATGGCACAAGATCTTTAAGGACTTCCTTGTCAACCCTCTCCAAAAGGCAACAAATAAAGTACTGCAGACAGGTCACTTGCTGTCTTCTTGAAATGAAGTGATAATCTCAGTACTACTTGTCACGAACCCACTCATGAGGGTCAGATCACTGAGCTCACAGTGCCCACCCCTAAGTGCAATCCGTGACAGGGAGGAGGGAAAAAATGGAGGTCCCAGAGCATCCCTCTATACTTTGGATCAGGGCACAATACAGGTCTCGAGTCTTGTGGCCAAATATGAACCCTTTTTTGTGGTTATTACACACAGGAGAAAGGCCCATGTAAGTACGCCCTCTTCGGAGTAGCAGCGCAAAAACCTGATTTGACCTTCGCCCTACAGGACATGCAATAGCCCAGTTCACAATCCCTGCAGACCCATATGAGACTCTGGTACTCTCTCTAATCCTGCTGGATCCCCTATTGACCCTTTTCAATTTGGTTGCTATTTGGTGACCCTTCTAAGCATAAACAGTTGTCCCAGATTTGTAGTAAAACTTCTGCAGTCACACATAGAATATAAGGAATCCCACACAGACAGAATTCTTTTAGAAAAACAAAAGTCTTTATTAAATTAATTAAATAAATGCAGTTACAAGTAAAAGAGAACATATACAAATTTAGGTTACAGTATTGGAAGCAAATTTTGGAAAATATACAGTATAAACGTCTTACTGTTTATGTCTACCTGTTATGAAGACTTTCACAGTTCAGAAAAATCACTGGTTTGTAAGTGTTGCAGTCTCGTGCTGGCAGCTGCAGTCTTGTAGTTGAGAGAGTCCAAAAAAGAATGGCCATGAGTGACTGTGTTGAGAGTTCAACTATCTTCAGTTGAACTAGCTAGTCTAGAGTGTATAATCTGAAATGTGCTTACTACTATATGTTTCCCCTAGCGTCAAATGATGTATTTCCCACATGTTTGTTTACTGTGACAAAAAACTGTACTCTCTTTGCCATGTCTCCTTGACTGTTGTTCCTCATGTTGTACTCTCCCGGGTCGTTCCTGAAAATAGGCATAATACTTGTCTAGTGTACTTACCCGGTAAACAAAAGCTAAATAAAATAAATAAAATAAATATTTTCTGAACTGCAGTGTCAGCAATATTCCAGTCAGTGACCCACAATTTCCTGGCCACCTAGTGATGTCACTCAGCTTCAACACAAATTCTACCTCCATAATTAACTAGTAACAGGACAGCCACTGTTAAAACTTTGATGTATCAATATACATCCTCTGAGCTAACTTACAGTGTTGTGTTAGAATTTCACATAGTACTGCTAGAATAGTGACCTGCCATCCAATTCCTGGCTCAAACATCCTGTTACCTCATAAAATGTGATATCCTATGATAGTGTCTGAGATCAAAAGCATTTTGTAAGATTTTATGATTAAACAAGCTGGTTTCTGACCCCTGTGTTAGCTAGGCAGGAAATTCAACTTACAGGTTCCATGGGAATCCCAGGTTACAGACACATTAGCCATTGTTTAAAAAACACCCATTCCCTGTTACATTGGCATTTAAACATACACAAAAATCATATTAAACAATATATAACAGAAATATATATTGCAAATAATGATTGGCAGATGGCTAGGTCACGACAACCTGAAATGGGGAAAAATAATACCCTTCCAGACTGTTACAGACCAATTTCAGTTCTGAATTCAGACTATAAGATCATCACCAGCATCCTGGCTCATAAAACTGAATTCCTTCTGCCAGTAATAGTGAATTTGGACCAAGGAGGTTTCGTCCCAGACTGCTAAACTCAGGATAATATCAGAAGGATACTGTATCTCCTAAACATGGCCCTGCATGGGGGAGCGCCAACCATCCTTATCAGAGAACATGCTGAAAAGGGCCTTTACATGGTAGAATGGCCCTTACTGACAGCTGTCCTGGACAGATTCAGCTTCCTAGAGCAACATGTCAGAGTCATCCAAGATATCTACCAAGCACTGTAAGCCAGAGTGAAGGTAAATGGTGGGGTATGGGACAAATTCCGACTAGACAGTGGTATGAAACAGGGCTGTCTCCTCTCCCCACTGTTATTTGCATTATATATAGATCCTCTGGCACAGGCAGTTTGGGAGGATGTAGGATTTCTGGTGTCAAAGTGGAAGATCAAGAACAAAAAATCAGTCTGTATGGAGGTGATGTTCTCGTATGTCTTACCAGCCCAAAACAATCGCTGCCTAGAACCTTTAATGTGTTTGAAAAATTTAGAATACTCTCCGAATACAAAATAAAAATACATCAAAAACTGACATTTTGACTAGTAATTACACACCACCTCAGTCATTAAGAGATTTATATCCAATAAAATGAGATCAGAAATCCCTGAACTACTTAGAGGTACATACATCCCAAAAGGAGTACGTGCACCCTAACACCAATCTATGTTATATGAAGCAAACTCTAGTCCAGTCTCAATACAATTAAAATCTGATATTCAAAGAGTGTCCCCATTTCCTCTGGGATTTTTGAATAGGATCCAGATGATCGAAATGAATATACTACCAAGGCTGTTATACCTCTTCCAAACACTCCCATCCACAGTTTCTCAAAAAGCATTCTGGACATGGAATACAATGATCTCTTGCTTCGTCTGGGGTGAGCAGAGAAACATAGAAACATAGACTTTGCTGGTAGATAAGGACTGCTTGGCTACCCAGTCTGCCTGTTTCCCTACCTATTGGATAGGCCGCAGATCCCAGTTAACCAACAGCCTGCTTCCTCCTACCCCCGCTAGGATTGCTTTCTGTCTGTCCCATGCATTTTTAAATTCCCCCACTGTTTTTGACCCCATGACCTCCTCAGGAAGGCCGTTCCATGTGTCCACCACCACCTCCATGAAAAAATACTTTCTCACCAACTGTCTATATAGAGGAATAACAACAGATGCAAGAATAAGGTACAGGACTCTTATGCTTCAGTAACCCCGCTGTCACAGGGGCTTACCTGAATGCCCCCTTTGGGAATCCCATTTCTCTCGTTCCCCCAGGGTTTTGGTCCACCCCCCATTTCTTTTTTTTTTCTGGTCCTCTGGTTTTCCCCTGGGGCCGAAGGAGCTGATGTGTGGAACCGCCACCCACTTTTGGCACTCCGGTGCCAGGTGATGCTCTGTGTATGCGCAGGATGCACATTTCCATTTTGCCATTTCGGTGGCCGTTTGGGCTATATCTCCGGTGGTTCAGTTTCAGAGCAGATCAAGGTAGGGACCAGGACTATTTGCAACACTGGAGAGCTGGCAGGAGAGACAGAAAAAGGAGTTTTGTGAGCACCAATCGCGCTCGGAGTTTCAGAGCTGCCTCATACATATTAATGAGGTGGCTCATGAATAGTAATGATCTGGGAGCCTGTCCAGCAACTAGGGGTACTAAGAAACGGTGCTAACGACAGGAAAACAAAGGAATAAAATTGATTATTGGTGACAAGGTGTGACACGGCTCAGAGGAGGCTATCAAATGGTGGGAAAAATGTAAATTAAAAGTAAAATATTTGGCTGCAGGGACATGCTGAACCTGGGAAATGTGGGGACTGTAGAGACACTGTTTACATTCAGCAACCATGGTTAGCAACCATGTGACACCATTCAACCAACTACAAAGCCAGGATTCTTGCCAGGGACTCTGAGACTGTTTGAAATGACTCTGTGGGAAAGGACTGGGGAAAATCTAGGCACCAGTTTTCTGCATCAATGAGGCATTGACGGAGCCTCATACGTATTAATTTTTCTTAAGGACAGTGGCTCCAGCCAATGGGGAGCTGCCAAAGAGTTCCCAAAAGGCAAGAACTTTTAGACTTTGAGTCAATCTTGGGAGAGCCCCTCCAGAGGGAGGGGAGCTCTTGCCCTTGGGAGGAGAATGGGGCTGCAAGGCTGGGAAAGGGTCTGCCTGGGGGCTGGCAGCAATCTGTCCCCCAGGACAGGTGGTGCCTTCCCCCATCAGAGAAATAAAAGGAGAAGCAAGGAAGAGAAAATGTGTCCAAGAGGCAGCTTAGATGAGAAAGAGAGAAGCTTCAGGTTTCTAGAATCTGCAACGTTGAGGAGAGGAAATGCACCACAGCAGTGAGATGATCGAGAGGAAGAAAAGGTTGTGTCCTGGGTCTGGAAAAAGGAGAGAGGTTGTGTCTTGAGCCTGCAAAAAGACAAAGGTTGTCTCCTGAGCCTGGGGAAAAGGACAAAGGTTATGTCTGAGCCTGGGTAGAGATGGGTACTTTTGCCTGGACCTGATTGGTGAGGAAAGTGTGGGAAAAAGGAAAAGAAGAGAACTGTGAAGAGAGAAAGCCTTTTCAGATTGGAGAATTGTGCTGCACCTGCATGGTGAGAAAAGAGATTTTTGAACTGTTTAGTGAGACAGAGTTCTGGAAATGTGTGTGTGAGCCAGAGTGAGAATGCAGCTGTGTTAAGGCTGAGAGACTGTGAAAGCAGAAGGATGGATTGGTGCCTATCGGGGCAGGGTACCTGCTGTCTGCTCATGAGATACAGCAAGGAATACACTGTTGTGCTGAACCTGTGGCCTGGACTTTGTACCCTGGGATCTGGGAGACAGGATAGGACAGAAACTACTCTGGCTACACACCGTAGCTGGTAGCTGAGAGAAAGAGAAGAAGAGAAGAAATGTGCAGAATGTTCATGTTGACACCGGGGCTAGGTGGGGAACTTGCTAACCCCTATCAAGTGGAGTCTGCTGCCTGCAGGGGAACATGTGGTTTGTCCCCGAGTGCACTCGCACTCTGATCCATGGAGGAGCCTGGCTGAGGGGGCCCCTCCCGGGTCTGGGTCCCTTGTAGGTGGCAGGCCTTGTGCACATACCCTGCAACAGGCCCATAATAGGCTAAGGGGACAAGCTGCAAGAACTGTAAGCAAGCCAGAGACCCAAGCTGCAGCCCCTGTGCCCCCTTTTCAAGCATCGAGCCCAGTTCTGCAAGTTGTTTCCATCAACCCCAGGATTCCAATGAACTGTGCCACCCAAGGACTGATTCTGCAGAACCGTAAGTAAACAGCAGGAACTGCACTGCAACCACCTAGGGACTGTAAATAGTTAGTGTTCAAGTATGCTCACTGGCTCAGGAAGCCAGTACAGCAAGCCCAAGAGAAAGGAATGCAAAAAGTTAAATTTTAAATCAGCAAGCACAACAACGCCAGCAACCAGCCGCACCTCAGGCCTGCAACTGTAAGATCTAGGTACCCAAGGACAGAATTCGGGGCATCATTCTGGACTGGTATCAGTTGGGGGTTTTGGATATGGTAACACTGCAACTGTTAGTTAGATCTTCCCTTGTCAGCCTTCACTATTTATTACTGTTGGGTGTAAGCCGGGGGCGTGCACCCGCCACGGGAGTTTTTTTTTTGGTGGGAGGAGTCGGCGTGCCTCCACGTGGCTGATGCATGACGCTGATGCACGAGGTTGGCCGTTAGGCACCATAGACTCCTCCTCCATCCCAGTTCTGTTTCTCCCGCCATCAAGGTCGCACCTGCTGTGCGAGTAGCAGAATTTATATCTGCATCATTAGGCCTTCACCATTTTTTTTGGTTTTTTTTTAACTTTATTTCTTCCACACCCTTCAGGCATCCTTCAGGAGTGCCCACTCAACATCCGCCCTACTCCCAGCTTGAACACTTGCTTCTCCCATGATCCCCTCACCCGAATGACCCCCAGGCAGGTTTGACCCTTGGTATCATCTCCGGGGCTGATTCCGCCCTCCTCAGCGGTAAACTCATTAAGTGTGAAGTGCCTACCTGATCAGTCGTTGGGTTGGGGGGGTGGAGGATGATCATGGGTGCGTTGGGCCACCGCTTGGAATGTGGGCAGAGTCCCTGGGGCCACCGTCATCTCACCGAAGGGGTGTGAGGCTTTTTCTGACTTTTTCTTGCTTGTCCCCTCGGAGTGCGTCAGCGCCACCGGCCAGGCCTTCACCGTTTGACGCCGCTTCTTCCAGTTTCTCATCCCAGTTCTGAACCCTCCCGACACTGTTGGAAATCTGGTAAGCCCATTCCTTTTATTTCTTCTGACAGTGCCAGGCTCTTTTGCTTAGAGTCTGATTAATTGTTTTCACATCATGTCTGGTTCAGGGGCCAAGAGAAAATCCAAAGCGGGCCATGTACCCCATGCATCAGTGCCCCTGTGGCTGGCATTTTTCCATTTGGACCGCCGTGTTCTCGAAGTTCGCATGTTTAAAGTTGGCAGGGCTCTGCCAACTTTTGGAGGATGGCATTGCTCATGGGTCGCCAAGGCCAGAACACTTGACCCTTCCTCCAGGTCCTCTGCTGGGTCTATATGGCCCGGCGAGGAGGAGGCCTCCTCCAATTCTAGCCTAGCCGAGGAGGAGGCCTCTTTTGTGGTGTCGGAGGAGCAATGCGATTCCCTGAGGAGTTGCATTGCTGGCACTGCCCGGCAGTCACCTCCATGGAGGTGCAGGCTCCCCCAGTGTCGCAGCCCAAGGCTGTTGGGCCTGGCACTGGCGGACTCTTGGCACTGCCTCCCGATGCCATCCTGTATCCCGGCACCGTTTGTGGTGCCGGTGTTCAGGGTAGTGCCACAAATGGTGCTGTGTTCCGTGGCAGCACCGCTCATGGCGCCATCACCAGGGGCCCTCCTGAGGTCATTAGCCTGGAGGTCTGTCTGGTCTCTGCCTCTTCGGAGGAGGATGACTCGCAGGATGACCCAGACTGGTACCCCAACTCCTCGGAGTCAGAGAGCCCCTTGGGATGCGGTACCAGGTGGCCCAGTGGCCCTATCATAGAGTCTCCAGAGCCCATAGTTCTAGTGAATCCTATGGCTGAGGCCAGCTGGTGTGGGTCTGTTGGGGACAGTGACCTGGGGGCTTAGGGTGAGATGTCCTCATCTGGGGATGCCATGGCAGCTGCCACTCTTGGTGGTGCCCTGGCTCCCCAGGTGGGGACCGGGACCCCCTCTTCTATGGTCTCCCTCAGGGCCTGCAGGATTCGGGAGGCCCAACTTCACTGGGGTTGAAGAGGAGGGTAGCCTCTTAGTCCGAGGGGTTGAGGGGCCAGGACGAAGTGCGGGTACCCCCCTCCACTGTCCTGTGGGGGGTGGGGAGGAGTCGAAGTGCTGAACCCCACCTTTCCCACAAGGTCTCAGAGGCATCCTTAGTTGGCAGTGTGGAGGGTTGCCCTTCTGGATCCATGCAACCCCAGTCGTGTCATAGAGGAGATTCTCCCTCAGGGCTCTTCCAGAGTTTGCCTTCTCAGACACAGCCTACGCAACCTGGTTTGGCCCCAGGGTCTCCCCATCAGGTGGGACCAGTCTCTGGGTCTCAGAGCCCTGGCAGAGGCCGGGCACTGTCAGTGAGGTGCCCATCTCCCATCCCTCTGCAGGCATCTCCTCCTCTCCCAGGCCATGTGGGTCCTACAGGGCCCTTAACCTGGGAGATATTCAGGCCACTGCAGCGGCCTTTCCCACTTATGTCAGAGCCATGGATGAACGGGTCTTTCACCTGTCTCCCCCACTGCAGGAGGACTCTGAACATTTAAGCTCCTCCTCCTCCTCATATCCCTCTTCTGAGGAAGAAGAACGCTCCATCCACCTGTCCTTCAATGCTGATTTCAGTGACTATCAGTGGTTGCTTTCGAGGCTGGTCCAGGAGCTTCACATCTCTCATATACTGAGAAACAATACTGAGTGGGAGATACGCTCATTTCTGAGTGAATTCAGCACCCACCATCTGGTGGTGCCCTCCTGGCCCATTCCTTTCCAGGAAGCATCTATCCGCAACTAGCAATCTCCAGACACCCCTTCCCCAGCCCCAGCAGACTGCAGGAGATGGTATTGCACCCTCCCAGGAATCTCTGGGTTCTCTACCTCACCCGCCTTCAGGGCTGACGTCCCTAGACACTACCTCTGGGCTCCAGTGCCTGGTGCCTGACCGACCCCTGGATCTGGATTCCACAGAATTCGACTGGTGGGGAAGAAGAGTTTTCTCTTTGGCTCATGCGTTACTGTGTATAGGTTCTCATCAGGCTCAACATGCTGCCTATAACAGACATCTGTGGTTGATCCTGGCACAAGCCAGGATCTTTGCCTGATACGGAGTAATCTAGACAGACCATTGCCCTCTCTGCTCAGGGTCTGGAGCTTGCAAGGCACCAAGTAAAGGCGTCTTATGATGCCAATGAGGTGGCATCCAGACTTGCGGGGACAGCGATCTGCATTAGGTGGATGGCATGGCTTCATCTATCTAGGTTGTCACCCTTTGCCTGGCATAGGGTGATCTCCTCTGCCTTCCGGGGGACCTGGCTTTTTTCCCGCAGGGCAAGAAGGACCTTACAGGGGCGCCTCCTGTCCCCCCGGCCACGGGAGACACCTCCTCATCCTGAACAGCCTTAGATCTTGTTGGTCTAATAGGACTTTAGGGTCTCCCCCTCCTGTGCCTCACCCACAGGGGGCTGAGGGATCTGTTCCTCAGGGCTTTGCCAGGTCCCCTCCAGGGGGCTTGGTACTCACCCAACAGTAATAAGTGATGAAGATTGACAAGGGAAGATATGAAAATTGCGTACCTACTGTAATTCTTGATCTTCTCTTGTATCTTCACCATTCATTACTGAATCCCACCCTCCATTCCCTCATGGGCCACAGTTCTTGGGCTTCGCCTCCACCCGGTTCGCCTTCCCCCTTCTAGAGGCCAACTGAGGGCTGAGTCCCTCTGGTAACTCACAGATCTCTGTTTCCTTCTCTAAAAAGTCACAGAGTATTCAACCTGGAGTACGGCGAGTAAGGTCTTCGCCCTAACCTCTAAGGGAATTCCCTCAGATTCTCTTCACGATGCACTAAGGGTGTCCCCCTCTTGGGGCTTGGATAATCCTCTGACTTATGTCACCCTCTGGTTGTCATTTACATCAATGCAGTCCTAGGAGAGTCCATGGAATTTTCCTCCCACTCTTTTTCTTATGGCACTGATGTCCCATAGTTCTCTTCTCCTGAAGTGGGAACTACACCAGTACTCCCATGGGAAAACATACCAGATTTCTTTCCTTACACCTAAGTCAGGACTCACTCCTCTTCTGATCAGGACTGATCGCCCTCCAAGGGACAGTCTG
The DNA here is from genome assembly GCA_016271365.2 of Neoceratodus forsteri. Taxonomy (NCBI): domain Eukaryota; kingdom Metazoa; phylum Chordata; order Ceratodontiformes; family Ceratodontidae; genus Neoceratodus; species Neoceratodus forsteri. The sequence continues at coordinate 106,522,083 of CM057450.1, read as the reverse complement.
TGAGACCAAGGCTCTAGGATTTTCATAACGATTACGGATAAAGAGTAAGAGGAAAGATCTACCTCCACCAAGGCTGACAAGACCATTAATCCTCTTTAGACCTTGGTTCTATAACCTCTGTAACTGGCAGGATCCTTGCTCCCTTGTCTTCATTTCTGCAGGGGTTTTGAAACTCTCAAGCCAGTGGTCTTCCATTTTATTGTGGCGGACAGCCATCCTCCCTCCCCCTTTAACCTTTACTTTCACCTCTTCTATCTTTCTTCTTTCTATCCTTTGCCCTCTCCTTCTCCCGAGACCGCCCAAGAATTGAAACCCCATGGCCACTTTGGGTAGGGTTCTCTCCTTTCTGTCCTCTAATTGGCTTATTCCTTTTTCAGTTTATATCCTTTCCTTTGTCTATCCCTTGGCTCTCTTGCCTCACTCTCTTTCTCTAAAAACTGTTTCTTCCTCTCCGACTCAACAGAACCTGGATGGAGCAGGAGTCTATGGTGCCTAACAGCCAACCCACATGTGCTGTGCAGTGCGTCAGCCATGTGGGCGGCACCATCGGTACCGACTCCTCCTGCCAAAATATAAATAAATAAAAACTCCTGTGGTGGGTGGGTGCCTCCGGCTTACACCCAACAGTAACGAATGGTGAAGATACAAGAGAAGATCAAGAATTACGATAGGTACGTAATTTTCATATCTGGTGGCTGTAATGATTGAAATGTGAGCTTTGAATCTAAAAGGGGAAAACAATAATGGGAAATTGCTAAATCTTTTAACTGTTTTGCATAACCTGTATTCCACTTTACCCCTGTCCTAACCCTCTCCTTGTAAATAAATCGTGATGTTACTGTTTTGCAGAAGAACTGACTCCAGAGCCTAATTTTAGTGAACAGCCTATCTGAAATGTGAAATGCTAATGGTTTAACTGAATATGGGGAGGTTCGAATCCTGGTAAGCCCATGTCTGGGGTAACTGTTGGGGAGGTGGGTTGGTACAACATCCCAGGGGGTTGTACTGCAGGTAATCTGACCCACTAAATATGTACTCTGGGTGGAGGCACCACCAATTTATTGCAACTTTGGGAAAGGACCCCCCATAACAGCTATAGGAACCCAGGCCCCTCAACCTTGGTCAGGCCCGCAAGGCAGGGGTAGTGGTCCTCTCTAGGACAAAGCCATATGAGGGCTTCATAAAAGGAGGCACAGCTGGGATCTCCTGTACCAGTCACTCCCAGCATGGACCCACCCTCAGCTTGCCAAAATGTTGGGGACTCTTGCAAGTGGCAGGAAATGATAAAAAGGTTACGAAAGGTATTAGAGAAGTGATTTTGGCACCAAAACTGTCTTGGGCTGTCTATCATTGCTGGTCAATGAAAAATGTAGGGGGGTGCCCCTAGTGGTCAAAGGGGGGAAACTGCACCAACAATTGTGCCACCTGGAAAAATATAATGCCAAGGATCACTGGGGAGGGTTAATATCATTTAAATCTCTGAGTCAATGGAAAATGTTTGAAGATGTTGAGATAGATGGAAATTGTTTAGAGTAGGCTGCGTTACGTATTGTCTTTTAGAATAGATCCAGAAGCAAATGGTTTGATACCTTTTATTATGACTATAAGTCTCCGAGAAAGGACTTGATTGATCCGAAAGCTTAGACACCATTTTGTTTTTGTACCATCTGTGTTGGTCCAATAAAATGTATCAAACCATTTGCTTCTGGATCTATTCTTACAAGGACCAATACGGCAACTAATCTATTTCTGTATGTCTTCTAGAAAAGGTAATTACGTGTATAGCCTAGTATGTTAAAATGTTTGTGAATGTGTTTAAGGTAAATGTGTTAATGTTATTGGTTGAGCCTGGTTATGTTTAGGCTTGGCACCATTGCTAAGTATTTAAGGAGAGGGGGAGTGTAACCCCCCGTCCTAGGGGCTTACCAGAATGCCCCCTTTGGACTCCCTTTTCTCTCATTTCCCCTTGGGTTTGGTCCACCCGTTTCTTTTTTTGGTTCCTGGTTTCCCATGTGTCCTGGCCCTCCATTAGTCACTCGCATGTTTTTCGGGTGAGAGCGGGGCTGAAGGAGCTGATGTGTGAAGCTGCTGCCCGCTTATGGCACTCCAGTGCCGGGTAACACTCTGTGCATGCACAAGATGCAAATTTTCATTTGGCCATTTTGGTGGTCATTTGGGCTGTCTCTACCATCGTCCTGGTCTCAGAGAAGATCAAGGTAGGGATCGGGACCATTAGCAGCACCGGAGAGGCAGTGAGAGAGACAGAAAAAGGAGTTTCATAAGCACCTATCCTGTTCAAAGTTTCAGAGCCGACTCATACATATTAATGAGGTGGCTCATGAATATTAATAAGCCAGGAGCCAGTCTAGCACCTAGGGGCACTAAGAAACAGCACTAGCGACAGGAAAACAAAGTAATAAAATTGATTAATAGTGGCAAGGTGTGACATGGCTCAGAAGGGGCTATCAAATGGTGGGAAAATGTAAACTAAAACATTTGGCTGCAGGGTCATGTTGAACCTGGAACATGTGGGGACTGTAGAGACACAGTTTGCATTCAGCAGCCACGGTTAGCAGCCATGTGATACCATTCAACCAACTACAAAGCCAGGATTCTTGCTAGGGACTCTGGGACTGTTTGAAAGGACTCTGGGGGAAAAGACCGGGGAAAATATAGGCACCTATTTTCCGCACCAATAAGGCATCGAGGGAGCCTCATATAAATTAATTTTTCGTAACGACAGTGGCGCCAGCCAATGGGGAGCTGCCAAAGAGCTCCCAAAAGACAAGAACGTTTGGAGTTTGAGTCAGTCTGGGAAGAGCCCCTCCAGAGGGAGGGGGACTCTTGCTCCTGGGAGGAGAATGGGGCTGCAAGGCTGGGAATGGGCCTGCCTGGGGGTTGCCAGCACTCTGTCCCCCAGGACAGGTGGTGCCTTCCCCCCCTCAGAGAAGTAAAAGGAGAAGCAGGGAAGAGAAAATTTGTCCAAGAGGCAGCTTGGAAGAGAAAGAGAGAAGCTGCAGGTTTTTAGAATCTGCAATGTTGAAGAGAGGAACTGTATCACAGCAGTGAGATGATCAAGAGGAAGAAAAGGTTGTGTCCTGAGTCTGGAAAAAAGACAGAGGTTGTGTCTTGAGCCTGTAAAAAGACAAAGGTTGTGTCCTGAGCCTGGGGAAAAGGACAAAGGTTATGTCTGAGTCTGGGAAAAGATGATTTATTTTGCCTGCACCTGGTCGGTGAGGATAATGTGGAGAAAAAGGAAAAGGAGAGAACTGTGAAGAGAGAAAGCCTCTTCGGACTGGAGAATTGTGCTGCACCTGCACGGTGAGAAAAGAAACTTTTGAACTATTTAGTGAGACAGGGTTATAGAATTGTGTGTGTGAGCCAAAGTGAGAATGCAGCTGTGTTGAGGTTGAGAGTCTGTGAAAGCAGAAGGAGGGACAGGTGCCTATCGGAGCAGGGTACCTACTATCTGCTCCTGAGACACAGCAAGGAAAAGACTGTTGTGCTGAACCTGTTGCCCGGACTTTGTACCCTGGGGTCTGGAAGAGAGGAAAGGACAGAAACTGCTTTGGCTACACACCGTAGCTGGTAACTGAGAGAAAGAGAAGAAGAGGAGAAATGTGTTGAATGTTCACATTGATATCGGGGTGTTGTATCCTGAAAAACCAAACAATCTACACAGGGGACTTCTTTTGGAACTGCAGAGCTTTATTACATGCTTCTCACAAGGCAGACTTCTTCATATACACAGAGAGAGAGATTCTGGATCTTTCTAACAACAACACTACTATTGTTCAAGATCTATGTTCTTTTAGAGTCCCTCTAGCAGCTCCTCATAATACTTCACTACAGCTGCATATATATCATTTGTCCCCCCCCCAAAGAGGCTACTACTTTTTTTTTTATTACGATTAGTATTATTATTTAACGTTCATAGTCCTTCAAATATGAGGGAGGTTTTCTGTTCCTTGAAGAGCATCTAAGCTCTAAATCTGGTACTGAACTATCTACAGGTGAGGAATTTACAAACACAGTTGCAGAAGTCACTTCTTTAATTTGCGGTGCTAGCGGTATAGGTGTCATGTCAGTGACAGATGTCTCTGGATTACTCGGGACCTCCATGGTAAGTGGTAACTCTCCTGATTTCTGATAAATCTCTAAGGAATTGGGTTGGCTTTGGAAACTGGTCCTTTTCACAGAGTTGTCAACCTCTGTATCTACAGCTCTGTCTGGTTCGCTGTACTTCTTGTGGATTTGATCCACATGACAGCGCACTACTTTGCCATCTCCCAGCAACACTTTGTAGGACAGGAGTCCTGTCATTTCATGAATAATTGCAGGTATCCGTCTCTTTCCTTGACCAAAGCTGCGACTGTATACTGAAACTCCTGTCATAAACCGTTGTGCTTTTTCGTGCTTATCATGCCTTTCCTTGGTTTTTAACTGTTTCTTTATCACCTTTCCTTTAAAATCAGGATGTAATAAATCCAAGGCTGACTTCAATTTCTGACCCATTAACATCTCAGCTGGTGACACTCCTGTAATGTTGACTGTGGTGTTATTCAGTAGCTGAACAATGCGCGGGCTACTTTTGTTTCTAATGTACCTCCAGACATTTTCTTTAAACACTTCTTGAATGTTTGTACTGCTCTTTCTGCTAACTCATTTGACGAAGGGCGATATGGAGCAGAAGTTATGTGGGTAGTTCCATAAACTCTTTAAAGTCCACGCTAACAAAAGGAGTTCCTTTGTCAGACACTACCATCTCAGGTATGCCATGGTTACTGAAGATCATTCAGAGTTTCTCTACGGTAGTTGCTGACGTTGCCAAAGTCCTTGGATAAACATCTACCCAATTGGAATGTCCATCCATGATAAATAGGAACATTTTTCCAAGGAATGGACCAGCATAATCAAGATGTAATCACCTCCAGGGTTTCTCAGGCCACTCCCATGAGTGGAGTGGAGCACTGACTGGAGCTTTCCTATGTTCTTGGCACATGTCACAACTTTGAACCTTACTTTCAATTTCTTCATCCATCTTGGGCCACCACATATAACTTCTAGCCAGTCCTTTCATTTGTGTCATTCCAGGGTGGCACTGGTGCAACTGCTCAAGGACAAATTTACAACCTTGGGGCGACACTACAACATGAGCCCCCCATAAGACACATCAATTGTGCACACTGAGCTCAGTTTTTCTGGAGAAGTATGGTGTGAACTGAGTTTCTGGAACTACCTTGGGCCATCCTCACAAGATGTACTCCCATACCTTTGTCAGCACAGAGTCTTTTCCAGTCCAGAACCTGCAGCTGTCACTGGTGAGGCATCCATGTGGACAATTAACAGCACTTACTCTTCACAAGGAGCTTTGGTTGGGTCCTCTGGTAGGGGAAGATGACTCAAGGCATCAGCATTACCATGGTCCTTACCCACCTTGTACACTATGGTATACTCTTAAGTTCGAAGCGTGACAGCCCACCTATGGATCCTTGGCGGGGTCATCTGTGGTATGGCCTTCATCCCATTGAACAGAGAAATCATGGGCTTGTGGTCTGTGCAGATGACAAAACATCATCCATAAAAATACTTGTGAAATCTCTGCACCCCAAACATCACAGCCAATCCCTCCTTGTCTAGCTGTGAGTAATTGTTTTCAGCAGCTGTTAAAGTCCTTGACACAAATCCAGTGGGTTTGTCAGTTTCATCAAGTGTGCAGTGTGACAAAACCACACCAGCAGCATATGGTGAAGCATCACAGGAGAGAATGAGGTCTTTCTCTCCGTCATAGTGAATTAACACATCTGTTGATTGGAATAAGTTCTTGGAAGCCTCAAAAGTTTTCTCTTGCTCAGCTCCCCAATGCCATTTCACTCCTTTCCTCAAAAGCTGATACAAGGGCATCAAAAGGGTTGATAGGTTTGGTAAGAACTTGTTATAATAATTAAACAGTCCCAGATAAGCTTTTAACTCAGAAACATTATTGGGTTCAGGGGCCTTTTGAATTGCCTGTACTTTTTCTTTTACAGGCCACAGTCCTGTGGCATCTATTTTGCATCTCAAGAACACCACTTCCTTACCTAGGAAAGTGCACGTGCTCCGTTTTAACCAAAGTCCTGCTTTTTTCAGTCTGTTTAACACTTCTTCCAAGTTTTGCAGATGCTGCCCTTCTGTCCGGCCTGTTACTAAAATATCATCTAGGTACACTGTCACATGGGGGACTCCTTGCAACTTCCCATCCATGGTTCATTGGAAAATAGCAGGACCAGATGAAACACCGAAGGGTAAATGGTTATACCTGAACAGACCTTTGTGGGTATTCACAGTAACATACTGCTTGGAGTCTTCATCTAGCACAGTCTGTTGGTATGCATGACTCACGTCTAGCTTTGTGAACTGTTCTCCTCCTGCAAGGATTACAAACAAATCATACATTTTTGGAATCAGGTACTGTTCCAAGCATGACACTGTATTAACAGTAAGTTTATAATTTACACATATTCTCACAGAGTTATCGGGCTTCAGTACAGGAACAATGGCTACAGCCCAGCTTGAGCATATTGTTGCGGACCAGATCACTGATTATTTGGACAAATATAATATTCTGTGCACACAACAGCACGGTTTTAGAAAAGGGCATAGTACCACCACTGCCCTGCTTGAATTTACTGGTGCAGTGCATAGTTCCCTTGATAAAGGTCTTCTTACTGGGGCTGTCTTCATCACCCTCTAGAAGGCATTTGACACGGTCCATCATCGGCTGCTGTATGACCAACTACTCCTTGCTGGCCTTGCATCGGACTCAGCCCGCTGGTTCAAAAGCTACCTTGACAACCGCTCTCAAAGAGTAAAAATTGCCAATGCTATCTCAGACACCTTGCCTGTCTGCTCCGGAGTCCCTCAGGGGTCCATACTGGGCCCTCTCCTTTTCAACCTCTTTTTAAACTCCCTACCACAATCCTGCTTGGAACAAATCATCCTATATGTGGATGATGCTGTCTTTCCTATTCACAAGGACCTTTCACCACTACAACACAGCCTCCAACTCAAATTCAGAGCCATTGAAACATGGTTCTCCAATCATAAACTAGTCCTTAATCACAAGAAAACCAAGTTATTGCTATTCTGCAGTTCACATAACCGTTACAAGCAACACCCCCTTGCCATCTCCACCAAGCAGGGGACTGTCCTCGAACAAGTTTACTCATTCAAATACCTAGGGATTCTTCTTGACCCCAATCTCTCCTATATGGCTCACATTGACAGCATGGCTAAAGCTGCCAACACACACCTTGGATTACTCTACAAGCACAGGCAGCACCTCACCCCAGAGGCCCTGAAGATTGCCATCCAGACCTCTGTGGTGTCAATTGATTATGGCCTCATTATCTATGGCACCACCACGACGTCCACCCTCCAACGTATAACAACTGCACTTAACAAAGCATGCAGACTCACAACTGGTGCCCACTGCCTCACCCACATCTGTGCCCTTTATGAACAATCCGGTTGGCTCCAACTCTCCATCCATATACAGTATCTCAAATGTGCTATGGCTGGAAAAATCAACCTTGGCCTCACACCTCCCCGGTGTTACTGCCTTGTTACATCAAAGCACCAAATGACAGAACACCAGGAGCTCGACAACCCAGATTCTACAATTTCCTTGCTGTCGAACTACACAGGGCCAATGCTTCTTCACCTATAGGGCTCCTCTATGGATGAATGGTCTCAGCCACACCATCTCCTCTGCCTCAACCCTAGGTCTTTTCAAAACCAGGCTCCGGGCCCATCTCATTGCCTCTAGCTCCTGTGACTGCTTCTCCTAGCTGATGACCTACACATCTTTAATCCTAACTTATACACTGCTTAACCCCAGGCCCCCCCAGTCCCCTTCCCCCAGCTTCTGAGGCGCCACTTCAAATCTCAGGTCTTCATACCACCTCATTAGTCTCTCCTGCCCCATTATAGCACTTATTTCCCCCCTCACCCTGCCCCCTTTTTCTTGTCTATCACTCCTTCCCATTTATTTCTCGACAAATACCTCTGGCTGCATCTTCATCCTCCCCCTCTCCTCTCATCCCTGTTTCTCAGCCAGCCCCGGGTGCCTGACCCTACCCATTCCTTGTGGGCACATGCGTCCTAGCTGTGCTCACCATTTTACTATAGCTGCCTCTGTTGACTACCTACACTTCTCCTCCTCTATGCCTTACTCTTCCTATAATTGACCCCTTTTAATAGCACTGTTGTACATGACTTGTTTACTGTTATTTCACTGTTGCTTCCTTGTTGTTTGTTATTTCTGACGTGGAACCTTTGTAAAAGAGCTTTGGCTCAAAGGTACTTGTAATCCTAGAATAAATAAATAAAAAATAAATAAGCATGCCAACGCCTGCAACTGTAAGATCTGGGTACCCAAGGACAGAATTAGGGGCATCATTGTGGACTGGTACCAGTTGGTGGTTCTGGGTATGGTAACACTGCAGCAGTTAATTGGTTAGTTAGAGCTGTATGTTTGTTCTTTTTATTTAAACTGGAGAGTCCATGGGCCAAAGACCCGTTTACATGTCGACCAGTAATGGTGGCTGCAATGATTGAAATGTGGGCTTTGAATCAAATAGGGGAAGATGATTATGGGAAATTGCTAAATTTTTAATCTGTTTTGCACAACCTGTATTCCACTTTACCTGTATGCTAACCCTCCCCTTGTAAACAAATTGTGATGTTACTGTTTTGCAGAAGAACTGACTCCAGAGCCTAATTTTAGTGAGCGAGTTATCTGAAATGTGAAATGCTAATGGCTTAACTGAATGTGGGGAGGTTTGAATCCTGGTAAGTCCATGTCTGTGGTAACTGTTGAGGAGGTGGGTTGGTATGACATCCCAGGGAGTTGTACTGCAGGTAATCTAGCCTACTAAATATGCACTCTGGGTGTAGGCACCGCCAATGTATTGCAACTTTGAGAAAGGACCCCCGGATAACAGCTATAGAAACCCAGGCCTCTCAACCTTGGTTGGGCCCGCATGGCAGGGGTAGTGGCCCTCTCAAGGACAGCACCAGAGAGGGGCTACACTTCCTAAAGAGAAAGGAGGTTTAGCTTTGCCATCACTGGAATGTTACTACTGGGTGGTCCAAATACATGCTATATTGTATTGGATCTCCTGAGTTGCAAAGCAAACTGGAAAGAGTTAAAACTGGCTTTAGCATCAACTCTTAAACTACCTAACATCCTGTTTAACGACCACATCCTCTTCAACCAAGAGCCTGGTATAAACTGGCATAGGATCTTATAGCAATGTGGAGCTACATCACCATGAAACTTAAACTGTGACTTTCCTTACATCTCTGACTGCAGATAGCCTCCAATCCAAGGTTTCTCCCTGGGTGTATAGATAATGAATTCAGAACATGGCAGAGATATGGGATATACTTTCTGCAGCAGTTCTTATCTGGTAGCATTATAAGATATTTTGTGGACCTAGTAATAGAATATGGTCTTCCATCAACTGACCATTATAGATACATGCAGGCCAGACACTATATTCAACAACTAGAAAACTGGCAACAAGTGCTGGAAACACCATCCACTCTGGTCTTGTTCATCTTTGCCCCTACTTGTAATGAATTCCAGAAACAGGCTTATCTCTAACACCTATATACAGCATATTTAGGAGACTCGTAACAGGAAGATGCCAAATACATCTGGTCCAAATAGGAAACAGAGATGGGTCTCCTTATCACTTCATCGATGTGGCATAACATTTGTGTAAATCAAGGTTATTAGTGCTCCAATCTGAACGGAGAGCAATTGGAAGCACACCTCCTGTTATTTTAACACTCCACCAAAGCAAGCAAAGTATATCTCAACAGTAACATGGGCATGCTGGAGGAACTGTGGTATTAACCTAGCATCCCCCATACTTGTAATGTGGTCTTACTCACTTATAGAAACATCTCGGAAGCAGTGTTTATCAGAAATGAATACAATGTTGGGTAAGAGGATTCTAACAGATCCCTGTTACACAATACTAAAGGCTACCTCTCCAGGCATAAAAGAAAATGATAAGAAAAAATTGCTGGATATATTGCTATCTGGAGCAAAAAAAAATAAATATCAGAAGGAACTGGATAACCACCTTGGAACCCAAAACTGAAGACTGTCATGGCCTGATAGCTCAGATATTTCAACTGGAACATATCACACAGTGGAAGAAGAAGCAATACCCTAAATCTTTGGCCATCTGAACAGGCTGTATAATTTATGAAGCAGAAAAAGATCCAGACTTTGTCCCAAAAGGGACTTCAGAGAGCAGGCCTCCCTGTACTGTCCGTATGCATGCACATACAAAGCACTCCCTGCCAAATCTCACCATATTACTAGGAAAATATATCCTCTATCTAGAGTTATAAGAATACTTCTAAATAATAACTGTACTTACACTGGGGCAAGCCTGTACGTAGTTTACCTTTTGGGTTTATACATAAGGCTCACAGACACCTCCCTCACAGAAAGGATCACATCCCACTTTCTCTTTCCAATTACATATCCCACACTGCCACTAACAGAGTAGTTGAATATCATACAGCACAACCTGCCCTGGTTCCCCTACATGACAATTTTTAAGGCTGAGGGTTGTTCAACCAATATACCCAAAAAGATAGACCCAAAGTAGAGGACAGGAATAATTAATTGGTCCATCACTAGCTGGGATACAGCACAGATGCATACAAGACTGATATACCCAAGTGAATGAATATTGATTGTCTTCAGTTACGGAATGTTGATGCATGTATTTTGTCATATGGAACTGTTCTAATGCCTTCTATGGGAAACCTTTTAATAAAAATTATAATTGGAAAAAAATGCTGTTAAGGGATTTGGTATTAGGTTAGTAGTGATCTTGCTCTGATTGACAACATTATATATATTTTTTCTATCAAGCTTTTTACCCCATGAGGGACCCTGCTTCCTTCCCCACCTCCGCCAGTTGACACACACACCTCCTCTGGACCTACCTGGAGCCCATTCCCCACAGATTGCCCCCTGTGGCATGGCTGAGAAGGGAGGGCTGTCCTCCCCCCCATAGTCCACATCCAGATTGCTCCAGGCATCCAGGTGGTGGCTCAGACCCAGGGAGGTGCGTGGAATGGTGGTCTGCTGTTGGGTCCCTGTTTCCATTTTTCTCCCTGTTTCCCCTGCTACAACAGCATGTCAGGATGTGCTCATGGGGGTGCACATGCTCTGCCAGATTGTGGACCCTCCCTTCAGATTGCTCATGCCTGCACCACGATTGGGCCCCTACCCAGTGGCAGTCATGGGTGGAGTTGGCTGGCCACCCCACCCTGAGAGAGGTGAGCAGACCCTGGGATGCTCGATCCTCTCCCACTGAGTCTCAGCAACCCGTTCTTTTTCCTGAACATGGAGTGCCAGCATGGCAGGTGGTAAGGCAATCAATACCTCAGCCCTCCACACCATTGAACCAGCCCTAAGATCATTATATTTGATGTCCTTGCCATTTAGTAGTGGGAGTGATGCTGGCAGGACATTTTAAAGTCTGTTGTCATTTTAGGGCTCTTTTTAAAATGCAGCAAAACCAGATTAAAATTGAACGGTTAAGGTAACTGCATCATTCAGACTAGTTCCCTTACTCTCAAAATGTACAGGAGGATTAGCAAATAGGTTTTGAAGTAAAACACATAGCGTACGTGTCCTTTAAAGGTTATGTAAGATACATATAAATTAAGTCATCTCAGCCTCTTCAACATTTTTTTGCTGCATGAATATTGCACTGTGTGTAAGCAACAGAAAGGCAACTAACTATTGCATAGAGATGTTGCAGAGTTTTAGTTTGTCGGAAAAATTCCAGTGAAGTTGTGAAGTTTGCTTTTGTGAATAACTTTGCGTATTCCCCACCTCATCATTTTGCCACTTTGCATTGAGTTTTTCTTGAAAAATGGCAGTTTTTGAGGCTAAGTTAAAGAGCAACCAACACCACTTCTGCTAAATTGTAGCATTAGAATAAGCATACCCCCAGTAAATCTCATACCAAAAACTAGATTTCTACGTTACTTCATTTTAAAGGTATGAGCTATTTTGTAACCCTGATTTCACTACCTGTTCAAAAAAGCTTGTGTCAGTGAAGATCTGCTAATGATGTCATCTCAGAAACTCACAGTCTAGTACTCCCTGTCAGCAAGCTTATAGGACCTGTGTCTCCAAAGTTCTAAAGATCACGTGCAATGATTTTCACAAGTAAAACAGGCAGCACCATTCAATAAACATTGCTTTAAAAAACTATGTGTGTTTCAGTTTTTGTAACAAAGCTGACAATCTTTTTGGGGGTGCCTTTTTGTTGAGGTCCCTTTTCCAGGGTTGCTGGATGCTGGGTCATAGCACACTGTTGTGAGGTTTGCAGACTAAATAAGTGTCTGATGTGGTGAAAGGCTGAGATCATTCACACCTATCATTCAATTGAGGCGATTTCTAAGGATGGCACTTTAAAACAATTATTCCTTTGCCTTATCAATGGGGGTGGAAGAGGTAATGCTGTTTTTAAACCTTATTATGAGTTTCTAATTTAGCCAGCCCAATGTTTTCTCCCTGTTAGGCTGTTTTTTTTTTACCTATATTCAGGCTTATCTATGTTCTACTCTAAATTAAAATGATCATTTTACCAGAGCTAACATTTCCATCTCTAGTAGGAATTAATACATATGAGGTTCCTACTAAAACTTATTGTTAAGCAGACACTGACAAACAGCAGTGAAGTTATCAACATTACAAGACTAGCAGCAATACAACTTCCTAACAGGCACAATAGAGTAGCACTCCAAATGGCATTAGCAGCCTGGAGGCATGCTGACTCAGCATGCAGCAACCCTGGAGCCACTGAATGTAGGTCAAAAACAGTCTGACAGGGAGAACACATTGGACTGGCTAAATTAGAAACTCCTAGTAAGGTTTCAAAACAGCATTGCCTCTCCCACCCCCATTGGCAAGGAGATGGAATAATTGTTTTAAAGTGCCATCCTTAGAAATTGCCTCATCGAAAGATAGGTGTGAATGATCTCAGCCTTTCACCACATCAGAAACTTGTTCAGTCTGCAAACCTCACAACAGTGTGCTATGATCCAGCATTCAGCAACCCTGGAAAAAGATCCAAAACAAAACAGCACCCCCAAAAAAATTGTCAGCTTTGCTACAAAACCGGAAACACACATAGTTTTTAAAGCAATATTTATTGAATGGTGCTGCCTGTTTTACTTGTGAAAACCTTTGCACATGATCTTTACAACTTTGGAGAAACAGGTCATAAAAGCTTGCTGACAGGGAGTACTAGACTGTGAGTTCCTGAGATGACATCATCAGCAGCTCTTCACTGACACAGGCTTGTTTGAACAGGTAGTGAAATCAGGATTACAAAATAGCTCATAACTTTAAAATGAAGTAATGTAGAAATCTAGTTTTTGGTATGAGATTTACTGGGGGTATGCCTATTCTAATTCTGCATTGTAGCACTTTTGGCCAGAGTGGTGTCAGTTGCTCTTTAAGGTGAAGTTGCAACTTCATCTTAGCTTTCCCTTAGCTTCACCTGAAAAAGTGCCACTTCACCTGTCAAAAACTTCACAAATTCTGAACTTTGCAAATGTGAAAAACTTTGTGAAGTATTTCATGGAGCAAAGTTTAACAGCTTCGCCTATCTCTGCTGGTGCATCTGTCAAACAGAGCATTCTATTTCCCTGTGCCATTTGTTTAAAGATTGACTTCAAAAGAAAATGGAGCATGTCTCTCCTCTTTAAAGTGAACTGTGCTGTTGGAGTCTCGTGTAACGAAGCATCAAAACAGATCGCCATGTTCCCAAAACTTATATTCAAGTTTAAACAAGGCCAGTTCGGTTTTACGAGAAATTAATTCTTAATTTTAACTCTAAGTTGAAGAATTTCAAGATGAAGCTGAGAATCAGGACAGTGCTTATTAGAAGAAAAGTATAAATTCTCTTTAGCCTTAAGAGATTTTTTCAAGTCAGCCAGCTGTCTTTCCCTTACTCTTTTCCTATGTGCAGCATAACTGATAATTTTCCCTTGAATCGTAGCTTTAAGAGCAGTGGCAGTGTCAGTGGCTCAGTAGGTAGCACACTCGCCTCTGAGGCCGGGAGATCAGAGGGCTGCGGGTTCAGTTCCCACATCTGGCACTTGGGTTAATATCCCAATACTGACACTGCAGTGCAGCATGAGAGGGGTGCTGCACTTCTGAGGTGCCGTCTTTCGGATGAGATGTTAAACCAAGTTCCCATCTGCCTGGATTGGTGGTAGTTCAGGTGGATGTTAAAGATCCCATGGCACTTATCGAAAAGAGTAGGGGAATTCCCCCGGTGTCCTGGCCAAATTTCCCTCATTCACTGAAAATACCACCAACAGCTTAATCTGGTTCAAGGTCAGTTGGCATTCGTCTGTATCCCCTTCCCCCGGGTCGTGCCTGAAAATAGGCAGAATTTGTCTAATGCACTTACCCAGTCAACAAATACTAAATAAATAAAGAGCTTACCATACAGAGGACATAGAAGATTCAGTTGGGGTATTGTGAAAGAGGAAGTCCTGAATTTGTGCTTTGATCATGGGTAAGAAATTGGGATCCTTGAGAAGGAGAGGGTCCAGCTGCCAGTAAGAAGATTTAGGTGCTAATGGGCCCCACAAAAGTTGCAATTTGACAGGGGGACTGGTCCAGGATTATGATGGAAGAGATGTATGAATCAATAGTTTTTTTCCATTATAACAGGAGAGGCTAACCAGTAGTCAATTCTACTGTGTGTCTTATGTAGAGAGGAGTAAAAAGTAAATTCTCGATCGCAGGGGTGAAGGAGGTGCCATACATCAGCTAATCCAGCATCTTGCATTAGTAATGAGAGGGCTTTAATACTTCTAGGGTGGGCCTCTGTAGTGGGGCTACTTCTGTCAATGCTGGCTTCTAAAGCTAAGTTAAGATCCCCCTCCAAGAATAACTGGTGTATTATCAGTGTTAAAGGATAGAATCTGTTGAGCTAAATTGTGAAAAAACTCCGGGGAATCAGAGTTGGGTGCATAGACATTAACAAGCAGACGAGGACCAGAGTTGGTATTCAGCTTGACTATCACCCATCTGCCATCAGTATCAGAAACGGAGTTTACAATGTACCATTTGAGACTCTTATGAATAAGAATAGCAATTCCTCTTTTTTTTGAGGTATAGGATGATTTGTAGATCTGACCGACCCAATCTTTTTTAAGTCTATGAACATCCTCTGCTTATAATTTTGTTTCTTGAAGGAAAGCAATTTGTGTTTTATGTTTTTTGAGATGTGAAAGAATTTGCTTCCGCTTACAAGGAGAATTAAGTCCCTTCACATTCCATGTATATAAAAGTATGTCACTCATATTGTTAGTGTTAAAGAAAGGGAATAATCACTGGAGTGTGAAGGGACAAATAAATGAGGCAGAGGATGATTAGAATACAATATAGAGAGCTTATGTATATGCAGAGAGTGGCAAGAACATTCAAGCCAAAAAATAGTGAGATATATGATACATGAGTGGCACAGATATCTTATTAAAGTTAGAATAGAGATGGGGAAGGAGAAAAGTCATTAACAACAACAACAATACTAGTAAGCTAAATAACAAAGAAAACGTTTTATGGGTGTGAGGAGATATGAGTCAGCCAACTGGCTAAGATACTCTCTCACCACACTATGGGGTGTCGATGTAGGGAGGAGACTAGGGAGGACCGGTTATAAATATCGGCCCAAACCTAAGTCTGATCCCAGTAATATAATAACATAAGTATTCCTGATAAGCTAAATTGAAAGGGAATAATACCAAGAAAGGCAGGGGACTGTAATAACCTCAGCTTAATTCTAAGTTAACAGGACAAGGTATGAGGATAACGCTAAACACCAGAACTTATTTATAAACAATGGTAGTAATAGTACAAGATATACCAACTTGAAATAACAGTAAATTAAAGAACCATATATGAGATGCCAGTACAGCCTAGACATAGAGCAAGGAATTCAGGGAGCCAGGTGGAATGCAAATGAACAAATATAAAAGGAAAAGTAGATCATTACCACATTAGAGTGACTCTGAGTATACTTTGCAGTGTAACAGAATAAGTACATAATAAATACAATATTGAGAGGGAAAGAAGAAAGGGGAGGTCAATTTAAGCCCTTACGCCCTGAGCCAAATGCAAATCGGGACTATGTGGAGAGGTATAGGCTTCGGTGATAACTGTAGACAGAAGAAATAGTCATAGTAAAGATCAGCTCCGATTACTCGAAAATTGCCTAAATAGGTGTTATATGGGGTGACTAGGTCTAGAAGACTAGGCCAGTGAGCCCCAAACAGGAGGGACCACACAGCAGTGGATTTCATAATATCTGTAGGCTTCGAGTAAAATAAGGAGCATAAGGAAGATATAGTTGACAATCCTTTGCAACAGTACACCAAACATAGCCCACCTCTTTGAGTGCTAATGATAGTTCCATATTGTAAACAGGAGGTAGTAAGAATAATGGAGCGTAGGGAAGGAGATAGATTAAAAGTAGTTGCCAATAATACTTAAGAACCTGTCATCAGGAGAGGGAAGGGGTAAATTGCCTTGTAATATATAATAATTCACATATGAAAAAAGAAAAGGCAATAATCAGGATGCATACCGATTGAAGATATGCAGCTGAACAGCCAAAAGACTATAAACCTGATGCACTGCTAAATTGGAGAGTAAAAGGCTAGATACAGAAAGCCTGTTTAGTGAGGTAATGTATAAGATCTAACACTAAAATAATGGGTTAGAAAAACATTGCTGATATACCAAAGTTCCCTTGAAGACCTTTAAGCTGCTTGTTTAAACACTGCAACAAGAAATAAATTGATCGCACCATGATGTATAGCCTTTGCTTTCTGCACCCGCTGGGAGCAAAAGCAACCAGGCAGCATAGACTGTAGAGCAGGTGGCTAGGCAGAAAAAGTGTACTGGCACTCCCTTTAAGTATCCTGGAAGCAAAACCTACCAAGATATAACAACTGTGTCCATATTACTGACCATATAAGCTCATGACACCTTAGATTTATTAGCAGGATTGTGACTATTGATGTTCTTGCGTTTTGTCTTTGCCTTACGTTTCTTTTTGGGCAGCTCTAAAGATTTGAGGAGGGAACTTACAACAACTTCTGCCCATGAAGTATTGGCAGAAATACATCCATGAGGCACAGGGCCCAAATTAGAGGGATGTTCGTCTGAAATATGCTGGGAAAGATCCTCCTGCGAGGAGCGCATGTCATCCTCCAAGAGAGCAAACTTATTGCTCAAGGGAATAGAGGGGTTGATTTGAAGGTGAGAGGCTGCAGCTTGGGGTGTTTGGGGTGAAACCTCACTAGAACAGCATGAAAGTCTTGAAGAATAATGCCCCGACAGAAGCTTCTCTTGCAGCCGTGTTGATTGCCTTGGGGTCAAATCAGTTGCAGCGTTGCTGCTTGGGGCTGTGAGTACTGCAACACTTTCCCCACGTTCCTGTACCTCATTTTCCACTCTCTGTGCAGATACAAAAGCTGTGTTCGGGTTGTCAATTGCTGCTGAACCTCCCAGGGTAAGATTACAAAGAGAGACCTCCAGATAGTTGGCTAAGGCATCAGGGGTTTCAAAATCCTTGAAGGAAGAGCCTGAGAAAAGGTATAGTGTCACAGGGTTATGTAGAGCAAATATAATGCTTCTTTGGTGGAGGATTTGTTTAAGTGGATTGTAGGCCTTCCTTCTGATGGTTAAATCTTTTGAAAAGTCTCTGTAGATGGAAATATTAAACTCTTGCCACTGAAGTTTTCCCCATTTCTCTGGCTCATCTCAGTATTAATTCTGTATAGGAATAGTTCAAGAAGCGAGCAATGATGGGCCTTGGTCGCTGGTCTGATGTTGGCCTGGGACCTAGAGTGCGGCGAGACCGCTCAATGATTAACGTTAGGACAGGAGGCAGTTTAAGCATTGCAGGCAGCACATGTAATAAAAGTGCAATAGTGTCTCCTAATTCTACACCTTCAGGGACGTCAAAAAATCATAAATTGTTGCGACGATTACGATTTTCAATATCATCAGTTTTGGCTTGTAGGGATTTAATAGTTCAATCTTGATTGTGGACAGTAGCCTGGAGGTCATGAATAGTAGTGGTGTTACAGGCCGTTGCTTTCTCATTAAATGCAGTTTTCTGGCTAAAAGTTTCAAGAGTGGTCTTATTCTGTTGGGTGGAGGTTTTTAGATCCTTAATGTCAGCCATCAGTTTAGAAAACATTACTTCTACTCTAACAAGTGAGCTTTGCTGTGCTTGGAGATCTGCCATAATGCTGAAGGATGAGGCATAGTATGCTGCAGTACAGTGTAGAACAATTGAATATAAGTAAATGATGGATCAAAAACGACTTACAATCTGTGTCAGGCAGTAAGATTACAGGATGGTCACAGGTGTTGGTACCAAAGAAAGGTCTGGTAAAGGCTGGATGAGGTTAGATTGCAGTCATTCCTGCAGAGGTTCTGAACTATGCTGCCATCTTCCGCCTGGTCAGGCCACACCCCCCAGCCCCCCACTTCATTCCTTACTGTACAATATTTTCTCTGCAACAGATTCCTAGAAAAACTACAAAAAAGTGGTACTCTCCTCCCATTTACACATAGACATGCATTTACTATAGGCAATTTGAGATATGAATTTGATTACAGTATGTTTCCATTCTCATGAAATTATTGATTTTTTAATTTATCTGTTTAAAAAGTGTTGACAAAAGAGGCACACTGAGCTGAATGGGGGAATTTACAAGGTGGGAAGAAATGCAATAAGAAAAAAAGCAAGAAATGCAGGGAACAGTGCTACATAGTGATACGTGCAATGTACAGTGCTTGCACAACATCTCAACTTAGTTTTCTAGTATGTAGTTTTTTTTGGGGGGTGAGTATATAGCATGCACCAAGCAGGAAAGGGATCTTGGGGTTATCATCTCTGATGACCTCAAGGTAGGGAAACAGTGTGACAAGGCAGCAGGTAAAGCAAATAGGATGCTGGGATGCATAGGCAGGGGCATCACCAGCAGGAAAAGGGAGGTCATAATTCCATTATACAAGACACTAGTGAGGCCCCACCTAGAGTACAGTGTACAATTCTGGAGACCTTACTTATGTAAGAACATAGATAGGGTAGAGAAGGTTCAGAGGAGGGCAACAAAGATGGTACATGGATTGTATCACAAGTCCTATGAGGACAGGTTGAAGGAATTGAATATGTACTCCCTGGGGGAGAGGAGGAGGGAGAGAGGGGATATGATAGAGACATACAAGTATCTTTCAGGGAGGAACAGGGTGCAGGAATATACTATTTTTAAGCGAAAAAGATGTTCTAGGACTAGAGGGCATGGGATGAAGTTGGAGGGAGGATGATTCAGAAGAAACGTTAGGAAGAATTTCTTCACAGAACAGGTGGTGGACAAGTGGAACACCCTGCCAGAGGAAGTGGTGGGGGCTGAAACAATCACGGAATTTAAGAATGTATGGGATAGACATAAAGGAATTCTGGAGGTCAGGGGTAAGGGGCAACAGACTTCTAGGAAAACGTAAAGTGAACTTACAAGCTCAAATGGGCAGACTGGGTGGGCCGTAGGCCCTTATCTGCCAACACTGTCTTTGTATCTATGTATGTACACATTATGCAAAGAAACTAAATTTGTGGTTCAGTGTCAGCGTGGTTCAGTTGGTGGCACATTGGACACTGTGCCTGAATGTTGAGGATTCTGATTTCACACCAGGGTTGGGCTCGTTCCATACAAAAAAAACAAAAATGCAGGCACCCAAAGTACTTGGGGGGTGCTGTACTATTGGGGTGTGCCATTTTTGAGAAGAGACATTAATATGAGGACTTGTCTGCCTTTCTGGTGATAAACATCCCATGGCACTTTGAGAAGAGTAGGGGAATATCCCAGGCATCCTATCCAAATTTCTCCCATTCACTAAATTATCATCAATAGCTTAAATCAGACAGAGTTTCAGATTGGTTTGCAATTCTGTATCTCCTACCCTCCCCCACAAAAAAGAGGCTGAAAATAGGCAGTATTGTCTAGCCCTCCCTCCTTTCCAAGTCAACAAAAACTAACTAAATAAAACTAAGCTATTAAACAGTGTCTGGAGTTCTTCCTAATTAAACAGTTAATTTTAGGATTGTTTGCATAAAAAAACATAGAAAATCCTTTTGCACTTTAGTACTTTGACATTAAAATAGTCAATCCATTGGCAACTCACATTCTGTTGTTTTTCAACACTCTACCAGCTGGGGAGCAACTTTTATAGAATGTTTTTTGCCGCTCAGATGGAGTGCAGATGCATTCTGCAGTTTTCTGTCAATGAAATGCAAAACTGAGCTGACACTTTTAGACAACAGTTTTTACAAGGCTTTATGCATGATCTAGAAATCTTAAGTAACTCATTAAGAAATGCTAAAACAACATATGGGTGGGAGAGATTAATGTGAATAGTGCTTTATCTTATTTTTAATCCATGGTCATCTGTATATGAATTCACACTGACAGTGTTTGATTTCTGTGTTTTTCAATGACTAGACTTGTGGACGGCCCCAGAGCATCTCCGCAAGGAAGGGGTGTCTCAGAAGGGAGATGTGTACAGTTATGGCATCATCTGTCAGGAAATCATCCTGAGGAAAGAAACCTTTTACACTGAGTGCTGTATGGAACCCAAAGGTAAAAGAAAAACATCATCACACTTTCAGTACTGTCTTATTTTTGCATGTTGCACTGGGCTTAAGTTGTAGCACTCCACATCAGGGTGTTTAGTTGCTTGTAAAAGTATTGCTGAATTCCAGTACTCGACACTGCGCTGCTGATGGTTGTAGTATTTATTGCAAACATTTCTTATTCATGGACAGTGATGACTTTCACTCTTCCTGTGCATTTGGTACTTAAAAAGCAGTGTAGCCCAGAGATTAGAGTAACAAGCTGTGAATGAGCTTAATACATTCAGCTGACCTGAATTTGATTCCCACAACCTCCACTTGCATACTGTGGGACTCTGAGCAAGACACTTAACCACCCCAGTGCTCCTGGGTCACCCATGAAAACAGGCACTTGTGCCTAGTGGGCCTAACCCAGTTACCAAACATCAAAAAATAAGTAAATGGATAAAGGAAAACTATAGAAATAACTAAAACCCCTCCGCTGAGGCTAACCTCCTGATTACCCTTTTCACCAGTAAAAAAGTTCCATTCCTTATTCTCCCACTTATTTGTTTTATGCTTTTTAGGGCTGCAGTGGGTAACCCTGCAGACCTCTTGCTTTGACTTTAGAAAAAGGACTCCCGCATTCCTTCCGAATCAACAACAGGTTGAAGAGACAAAAATGTCATCTCCACCTCAGTCAGTCCACCTGCTCGCATTATTTTTTTTTCTTGCGGTCCGTGACCGCTGAATTACATAATCCCCCACCTGACCCAGTCATAATATAGCACTCGGGCAACAGGCTGCATGCATTTCTGGCATAGGTTACTTACGGTAGTGCTCCCTCAAGCTTCTAATTATGGATCCAGAGCATTCCCTCTTAGCCCCCCTGAAATAGTAACATTGGGGGTGCCCAAACCCCGAGTGTCTCAATGGCAACTCTTCTTACTCCTGATGACATCGCAGCCCTGATGTTTCTTCAGTTTTGACTACTGTAAACCGAGGGGTGGTGCAGTTGCCCCTGATGAAGAGCGTAGGGGACCCAATTGAAATACATAACCCCCGCCGGACAAAAGTTTTATAGTCCAAGCTTTATATTACTTTCTGCATCCCTGCTCCCTCAGCAAGCAACAAAGAACACTAGGAAAAACAGTCCCAAAGTTTCCAAGACGTTCTCTATTTCTTATACAGTTATACCTATGCAAAAGTTTTGTATTCAGGCAACAACCAGTCCAAGCTTTGCATTGCTTTCTGCATTAAACACCAAGGTTCCTCCTTGTTTAATATGCACTGGATTTTCACATTTAAAAGATTGTACTCTCCATCTCTAGATTTGACTATGAGTTTTTTTTTTTTGGGGGGCAAATACTCATGGGGTCCAAACAAATCAGTGCTAACTTAATTTTACAATTTTAAAATAACTATTTAAGTGCCATTGAATCAGGATCATTGTATAATAGCTGAGATCCTAATCCATATTACGCCTCACATGTTCCTGACACTATAAAAGCAATTAAAAGATTGACAGGAATACAGCAGAGAACACGAATCTACTATTCTGTTTACAGTGCTGAGAAAAATAGCTATATACCTGCTCATCTATTTGTAGTTATTTTCTTTGTCAAGCACATGCAGTTTATTAAGTAGAAATTTATGATTTTGTGCAACCCAACTGAAGCAACTGAAAAATAGGTAGAATACAGCAGAGAACACGATTTTGCGAGTCTATATACATCCTGGATAAACTATCGGCTCTCCTGTTTCCAGTGAATTTCTTTAAACAAACACAAGCGGTTTTATTTGGGTAGCGATACATATTTCTGCTGCTAAATATGATACTAGAGTGCCGAAACAAAACAGCTGGTTTGAATGTAAGCTATTTACCTAAGGTAACATATGTTTGAGCCCCCATTTTAGTTGGTTACCAAAAACTCTGTGGTAGGCTGCCTTTAAAGAAACAGTCTATACAACAGTGGGGAGCACTAAGGGGCTGCCACAACCACAATGGAAACTCTGTGGTAATGTACTGCCCTCGCCCCTCATCCCACGGTGGGGTCAAGGGTTTAAACCTGGTGCCATCACAATATTTTACACGCTCTCCTGTGCAGTCTCAGCTACAAGCGTAAATGCATCCAGACCCAAGCAGTATGCCCAGCATACAGACTTGTTGACAACTTACTACTCCAAAGACCCGATAAGGCAATGTTCCCAACTGCATTCACGACATCATGTTGATGGTAATAAAGTGTACTTTGGAATTTTAGAAAAATTAGAAATCGTCTCAGCACTCAGTTTTATTAGTTGAAGTAAGCACCTGATAAGTAAGGGGCATGCGTTATTGTCACTGCTGCATGATTGTATATTGGCAAGTGCCAATTCAGCAGGACAAGAACAAATAATGGAAAGCAGTAATACAGCAGGGCAGACTTTAGAACAAACTGTAATATGAATGTCACTGTCTCAGTGACTATGTACAGTGTTAAGCTCTTGGAAATATGGTTCAACACAGTACAGTTATTTATATGTATAGGTTGTGTAGCTTCATGATATAGCAACAGAACAAGAAGAAAGCAATTAAAATTACCAAGGAATTCAGAAGGTATAAACCATTGTGAAATGAGGTACAATGAATATTTTTCAGAACATCACTGTTAATATAAAATTCAGTTTGAATATGGGGTTTAACAGTTGTATATGATTTTGTGCAGCTTAGTTATTGCATTTAATACTATAGCAAACAATACATACTGTAACAGCAATCTGGTTAAGACTGTCATCATTTTTATAAATTTACAATGAATAATGTGATGTTAAATAGGCAATATATGTGTTTGTCATACTAATGCAGTCAATCAGATAAATTTAGCAGCTATAGCAAGTTGTGCATCTGACATGCTCCTTATTTCATGATAGTTCTGTTTTTAGGTTAAGCACCTCCTGTAGAAAAAGTGCATAACAGAATATATGTGAAATGTGTTTTCCCTATTTTTTCCTTTTTTCCCTTTATTTTGGACTCTAAAAGCAATACTTTAAGGGGTTGTTTAAATACAAATATATCCTTTCACGAATAGAGGTTAAGTTTGCTGGCATACATAGCTAATATTAATACTGTAGTATAACTGACTTTCAAGACATCATTTACCATGTTGTAATGTATCAGCATTAAAATAATGATTAGTAGATAGGTATTGAGAGTCAACACCTATCTTACTATAGGACTGTCACATACCAGTTTGAATGGTAATTGGGGAAGGTCCAGTACTGACGTTTGAATTATAATTATTATTATAATGGCACTGTAGCTCCACTATAGTTTGGATTGATCAGGGTTTTCTTTGTGAAACCCCAAATTGTGCACTTCAATAACTTTGCAACCTTTCAACAGATTTGTACGGAATTTTGCATGCACGGTCATGTGAGGTTGATTTCTTGACTTGCCAAGTATTGTTCTGGTCAGATATGCAGATTCTAAGCTGCACATAAAGGGAAAAGAAACATAAAAAAATCTGTTTTTAATTTTTTTTTTGCTATTGCATAACTCCCTGACAGTTTGGTATTTTGGTATGAAATTATCAGGATAGAAAGGGTTTACCTCTGAAGGATTTCCTTTGGTGGTTTGGGGAAAAAATATTAATCCATTCTAAAGTTATAACATTTTAACATTTTGGGTTCTGAGCATACTCACTGGGCATAAAAAATAGCTTAACTCAACAAAGTTATGAGCCTGTGTTGAATTTTGCAAACACATAGAAATATAGAATTTGATGGCAGATAAGGACCGCTTGCTGCTGTTTTTGACAGAAGAGAACACCTTGGTTTCAGAGCAAGATACAGTAGTCTAGAACTACAGATTTTTTTACTAATTGCCCTCCTTCCCACCCTCCACCCACCCACCCACCCATAGCCAGTTCTACTTTTATAGCCACTAGATTTGACTGACAACAGGAACTTCCTGTTTGGCAGTAGGAAGGGAAGGATCACTGAGACACATTAGTTTCATCAACCTTGAAGGAACCTAAAAAATAACTCTTTCTCCCTCCCCGGCTGCTGGAGGTCTGAATCCAAGCACAGAAGAAGGAGACTACTGAAGACTACAAAAGTTCCTGTCCCAGAACAAGAAGGGCGAGTTGTAAGGGCACATAGGCGTAGGAAAGTAAGTGTAAAAATACATAGAGGAGGAGACGAGTAGCATACAAAGCAACAGGAAGGGACACAAAATAAGTCAAGATGGGAGTGGTGCAGTGCAATGGCTGTGGGGCAGCAGTGTTCCGGGAGACATTCTGGAGGCTGCGATGCTGCCCTGTTTGCAGGCACCTCTCTGATCTGAGAGAGAAGGTTGCCCGTCTCCAGGATGACCTGGCTAGGATTCACGAAACCTTTTACCCCACCAAAGGACCACCAGGGCCACCACCGTTACCTCAGAGGTTGCCAAGAAAGAGGAGCAGTTGGACCAAGGTTGGCTCATGCGGGGAGAGGTTAGTGGAACAGATGTGCATCCCTCCATTTGTACCTCTCCACAATTCATATGCTGTTCTGGTGGAGAGTGGTTCCTCTATGGAGGCACCTGCAGTAGAGACCAAGGAGGATGCTGGGAACCTCCACAAAGGAGATGTACAGGAGGGTGGCACGAGACCCCACAGGGGAAGGAAACAACTCCTGGTGGTGGACTCGATCATTAGGGGGGTAGAAGTGGGGGATAAAGGGGATAGGGAGATAAGATGCCTGCCTGGCACCACAGCTTGGAGGGACAGGAAGCGAATCCTCAGGATCGCAGGAGCAGCTGCACAAGGGAGGGAGCTGGATGTCATTGTCCACCTAGAAACAAATGACCTGGTTGTTAATGGGATCAGAGCAGTGTAAGAGGAGTTTGTGGAGTTGGGGAGGGGCTTTAGACAAGTAGCATGTACGGTAACCTTCTCAGAGGTGCTGCCTGTCTATGGCAAGGGTGATGCTAGGGTATTCCGCACCATGGGATTCAATTAATGGCTGAAAAACTGGTGTGGAGCTCAGGGTTTTGGCTTCATTGGGGACTAGGGAGCCACCTGGAGGGATGCAGGCTTATACTGGTGTGATGGTCTGCATCTGTCTGGGGGGAACCAGGATCCTAGGTGACAGGTTTAAATGCTTCATTGGCAAGCATTTAAACTAGCCAAGGGGAGAGGCACTGAAAAGGAGCAGGGAAATCCCAGCCTCCCCCCACAAAACACAATAGTTAGAGAGGTAAACAACAAGGTAGAGAAGTCAGTAGGGAGCAGGACACGGATAAATGCAGAAAAAGACAGTAAGGGCAGGGATGGGGCTAAAAGGGGTAAGGCCATAAAAAATACATGGAAGGAGATGAGTACCAATGCCCACAGTCTGTGCAGCAAGCTCCCTGAACTAGTGGCCTTGATGGAAGAGGGATGCCTGGATATTGTGGCAGTCACTGAAACATGATAAACAGAGAACCATGACTGGGATGTCGACATACCAGGATACACAGTCTACAGGAGGGACAGGGTGGGTAAAACAGGAGGAGGAGTAGCTCTCTCTATATAAGGGAAGGGATTAAAGCAACAGAACTAAAGAGTAAACAGGAAGTTGATGAGTCACTATGGGTTACCCTGGAGACAGGAAATGGCACCACAATTCGCATGGGGGTTGTGTACAGACCCCCATCTCAGGGGGAGGAAATGGACAAGGAAATGATAGAAGGCATCCTTGAAATGGCAGAAAAAGGGGAGATATTGTTGATGGGGGACCTGAATATGCCAGATGTTAACTGGAGTGCCTTTGCTGCAGACACATCCAAGAGTAGGGCCATTCTTGATGCCCTACAGGAGGCATGCCTCAGACAGCTAGTGTTGGAACCCACTCAGGAGGGAGCAATCTTAGACTTGGTACTCTCAAATGGGGAAGGAGAAAGGATCTCAGATTTAGAAGTGGGTAGCCATCTGGGAACGAGTGACCACCAAACAGTGTAGTTCACAATAAACACAGCCATAGAGTCAAGCCATACAAAGACAAGAGTATTGGACTTTAGGAAGCTGACTTTGGGAAAATGAGAGAGTGCCTCAGAAAAGCACTAACAAACTGGCAAGAAAGAGGGGCGGAGGAACAATGGGGAATAATCAAAAGAGCCATTGCAGAGGCAACAAGCTCTTTGTGTGAAGCAAATCAGCAAAACAAAATAAAGGAAAAAAACACTATGGTTCTCAAAAGAGATGGCAGGGATGATTAAGGAGAAAATAATAGTATTCAGGAAATATAAGGAAACACAGAAGGAGCATAACAGAGAACTTTATCAGTTAAAGCAGAAGGAGGCAGGGAAGGCAGTCCGAATAGCAAAGGCACAAACTGAGGAAAAGATAGACAACTCTGTTAAGTAGGGGGATAAAACTTTTTATAGGTATATTAGGGAGTGAAGAAAGACCAAGGGAGGGATACAGAGACTTAATAAAGGGAAGGGAATGTGGGCAGAGGGTGACAGTGAAAAAGCAGGGATGCTGAAAGAATATTTCTGCTCAGTATTCACAGCGGAAGAGGAGGAGGAAGTACCTAAACCTAACAAGGGAGAAACACTGACTAGGGGGGTCGATACCAGTCCATTCACAGAAAAAAGGGTTTCGAAAGAACTCTTGAAACTGAGGGTGGACAAAGCAATGGAGCCTGATGGGATTCACCCAAGAATTCTAAAAGAACTAAGGGTAGAACTAGTAACACCACTGACTACTCTCTTTAACAAATCATGGGAGGATGGAGTGGTACCTGAGGACTGGGGAGGGCAAACGTGATTCCACTTCACAAAAGTGGGAGTAGGGCAGAGGCAGGAAACTACAGACCAATTAGTTTGACTTCAGTGGTAGGGAAAATGATGGAATCACTTCTGAAGGAAAGAATTGTTGAGTACCTAGAGGCCAGTGGGGCACAGGACCCAAGGCAGCATGGTTTCACAGCAGGAAGGTCATGTCAGATGAACCTAATAGATTTCTTTGATTGGGTGACCAAAAGTAGACCAGGGAGGGTCTGTGGATATGGCCTACCTAGACTTTAGCAAGGCATTTGACACAGTCTCACACAAAAGATTAACATACAAGTTAGCCAGCCTTGGAGTGGGTCCCAAGGTGGTAGCCTGGATAAAAAACTGGCTGGACAACAGGACGCAAAGGGTAATAGCAAACAGAGTCCACAATGAAGAAAGGAAGGTAACTAGCGGGGTACCGCAAGGTTCAGTACTGGGACCAGTCCTCTTTAATGTCTTTATAAGTGACATTGGAGAGCACCTGGAAGGAAAGGTATGTCTTGTTGCAGATGACACAAACATCTGCAACAGGGTTGATACACAAGGTGGGGTGGAAAGGATGAGAAGGGACTTGGCAAGGTTGAAGGAATGGTCAAATATGTGGCAGCTCAGATTCAATGCAAAGAAGTGCAAAGTAATTCATCTGGGAAACAAAAATCCAGGGGAAGAGTACACAATGGGGGGTGAGTTAATAACAACAACAAAAATTGAAAGAGACCTAGGAGTAATTATATCAGATGACCTAAAGGTGGGCAAGTAATGTGAGAAGGCAGTAAGGAGGGCTGGGGGGATACTGGGATGCATAGGGAGAGGCATCAACAGTAGAGAACAGGAAGTTGTTATCCCTCTGTACAGACAGTTAGTGAGACCCCATTTGAAGTACTGCGTGCAATTCTGGAGACCCCATCTCCGCAAAGATATAGACAGAGTGGAGGCTGTTCAGATGAGGGCAACTAAAATGGTGCAGGGTCTGTACCAGAAGACATACGAGGAGAGACTAAAGCAGCTTAATATGTATACCCTTGAGGAAAGGAGTGAGAGGGGGAACATGAAAGAAACTTTCAAGTATCTCAAGGGAATTAACAAAGTACAAGAGGGTAGTATCTTTCAGAAGAAAAGATGTGCAAGAACAAGGGGGCACAATTCGAAGATGGAGGGGGGATGGCTCAGAGGTAATGTTGGAAAGTATTTTTTCAAGGAGAGGGTTGTGGATGCATGGAACAGCCTTCCTGAGGAGGCAGTGGAGTCAGGAACAGTGGGAGAATTCAAGAATGCATGGGACAGGCATAAGGCAATTCTAGTGGTTGGTAGGAGGAAGTAAGCTGTTGATTAACTTATCGATCAGGTAGGGAAATGGGCAGACTAGGTGGGCCAAGCGGTCCTTATCTGCCGTCAAATTCTATGTTTCTATATTTCAAATTCTATGCTTGGATCACCCAGTCTGCCCATTTCCCTACCTATTGGATAAGCTGCAGATCCTAGTTAACCAACAGCCTACTTCCTCCTACTCCCCCCACTAGAATTGCTTTATGTTTGTCCCATGCATTCTTGAATTCTGAATTCCCTCACTGTTTGTGACCCCACAGCCTCCTCAGGAAGGCTGTTCCAAGCATCCACCACCCTCTCCATGAAAAAATACTTCCTCACATTGCCCCTGAGCCATCCTCCTATTATCTTCAAATTGTGCCCCTTTGTTCTTGCACATCTCTTGAAAGATGCTACCCTTTTGGACTTTGTTGATTACCTTGAGGTACTTAAGTGTTTCTATCATGTCCATCTCTCCCTCCTTTCCTCAAGGGTATACATATTAAGCTCCTTTAGTCTCTTGTCATATGGCTTCTGGTGCAGACCCTGCACCATTTTAGTTGCCCTTCTCTGAACTGCCTCCATCCTGTCTATGTCCTTGCAGAGATGGGGTCTCCAGAACTGCATGCAGTATTCCAGATGGGGTCTCACCAACTGTCTGTACAGAGGGATGACAACTTCCTGTTTTCTACTGGTGATGCCTCTCCCCATGCATCCCAGTATCCCCCAGCCCTCCTTACTGCCTTCTCACATTGCTTGTCTACCTTTAGGTAATCTGATATGACTACCCCAGGTCCTTTTCCATTTTTGTTTTTGTTTGTACCTCCCCCTACATTGTGTACTCTTCCCCTGGGTTTTTGCTTCCCAGGTGCATTACTTTGCACTTCTTTGCATTGAATCTAAGCTGCCATACTTTTGACCATTCCTCCAACCTTGCCAATTCCCTTCTCATCCTTTCCACCCCACCTTGTGTATCAACCCTGTTGCAGATTTTTGTGTCATCTGCAAAAAGGATACTTTCCCTTCCAGTCCCTCTGCAATGTAACCTATAAAGACATTAAAGAGGACCAATCCCAGTACTGAACACTGCGATACTCTGCTAGTAACCTCCCTTTCTTTGGAGTGGACTCTATTTACTATCACCCTCTGCATCCTGTTGTCCAGCCAATGTTTTACCCAGGCTACAACTCTGGGACCCACTCCCAGACTGGCTAACTTGTTTATTAATCTTTTGTGTGGGACTGTGTCAAATGCCTTGCTAAAGTCTAGGTAGGCCATGTCCACATCCCCTCCTGGACTACAACTTTGGTCACCCAGTCAAAGAAATTGATTAGATTCATCTGACATGACCTTCCCACTGTGAATCCATGCTGCCTTGGGTCCTGTGCCCCATTGGACTCTAGGTACTCAACAATTCTTTCATGTAGAAGTGAATCAATCATTTTCCCTACCACTAAGGCCAAACTAACAGGTCTCTACTTTCCTGCCTCTGTCTTAATCCAACTTTTGTGAAGAGGAATCACATCCACTCTCCTCCAGTCCTCAGGTACCACAATATCCTCCCATGATTTGTTAAAAAGGGTAGTCAGTGGTGTCACTAGTTCTCTCCTTAGTTCTTTTAGAATTCTGGGGTGAATCCTGTTAGACCCCATTGATTTGTCCAGCTTCAGTTTTAGGAGTTCTTTTAGGACTCTTTCTTCTGTGAATGGACTGGTATCGACCCCCTCTATCCAGAGGGCTTCTGTTGTTTGGTTTAGGTATCTCCCCTCCTCTTCTTTTGTGAATACTGAGCAGACGTATTTGTTTAGTATCCCTGCTTTTTCACTGTCACCCTCTACCCACCCCTTCCCCTTTATTAAGCCTCACTATCCCTCCCTTGCTCTTTCTTCACTCCCTAATGTACCTACAGTAGTAGCCACAGACATTGCCAGCTATTTTCAGATATTTCATGA
Source organism: Neoceratodus forsteri (assembly GCA_016271365.2). Taxonomy (NCBI): domain Eukaryota; kingdom Metazoa; phylum Chordata; order Ceratodontiformes; family Ceratodontidae; genus Neoceratodus; species Neoceratodus forsteri. Next base: position 106,491,310 of record CM057450.1, on the reverse strand, counting down.
AATTTCTAAAGAGTTTCTCTCTGCTGCCCCTACTGTAGAAATAGAGAAAGCATTAGATATATCTGCAAATATCACAGAAATTTCGGGAAATAGCTGGCAGTGTCTGTGGCTGCTACTGTATAAAAGGTTTATTCTCCTTTTTAAATAAATTGGCTGTCTTTTCCTCAGTTTGGGCCTTTGCTATTCTGACTGCCTTCCCTGCTTCCTTCTGCTTTAACTGGTACAGTTCTCTGTCCTGCTCCTTCTGTGTTTCCTTATACTTCCTGAATGCTACCTTTTTCTCCCTAACCTTCCCCACCACCTCTTTTGAGAACCATAGTGTTTTTTTTCCTTCATTTTGTTTTGTTGATTTGCTTCACACAAAGGCTTGTTGCCTCTGTGTTGTCCGTTTTGATTTTTACCCATTGTTCCTCCACCCCTCCTTGTTGCCCATTTGCTAGTGCTTTTCTGAGGCACTCTCCCATTTTCCCAAAGTCAGCCCTCCTAAAGTCCAGTACCCTTGTTTTTGTATGGCTTGACTGTACAGCTGTGTTTATCATGAATCACACTGTTTGGTGGTTGCTTATTCCCAGATGGCTATGCACTTCTAAATCAGAGATCCTCTCTCAGTCCCCATTTGAGAGTACCAGGTCTAAGATTACTCCCTTCTGAGTGGGTTCCAACACTAGCTGTCTGAGGCATGCTCCCTGTAAGGCATTGAGAATAACCTGCCCTTGGATGTGGCTGCAGTCAAGGTGCTCCAGTATACATCTGGCATATTCAGGTACCCCATCAACAATATCTCCCCTTTGCCTGCCATTCTAAGGATGCCTTCTATCATTTCCTTGTCCATTGCCTCCCCCTGAGATGGGGGTCTGTATACAACCCCCATTTAGATTGTGGTGCCATTTCCTGTCTCTAGGGTGACCCACAGTGCCTTCTCTCCTCCCTGTTTACCCTTTAGTTCCATTGCTTTGATCCCTTCCCTTATGTAGAGATCTACTCCTCCTCCTCTTTTATCATCCCTGTTCCTCCTGTAGATTGTGTACCGTGGTATGTTGACATCCCAGTCATGGTTCTCTGTGTACTATGTTTCTGTTACTACCATGATATCCATGCATCCCTCTTCCATCAAGGCCACTAGTTCAGGGAGCTTGTTACCCAGACTACAGGCATTTGGTACTCATCGCCCTCCATTTTTTGATGGCCTTACCCCTTTTAGCCCCATCCCTGCCCTTACTGCCTTTGCCTTTTTTTTTCCATTTACTCCATGTCCTGTTCCCTATTGACTTCTCTACCTTGGTGTTTACCTCACTAATTACCTTGTTTTGTGGGGGGGAGGCTGGGATTTCCCTGATCCTTTTCAGTGCCTCCCCCCTTGACTAGTTTAAATGCTTGCCAATGAAGCATTTAAACATATCACCTAAGATCCTGGTTTCCCTCCTGGGCAGATACAGACCATCATGCCAGTATAAGCCTGTATCCCTCCAGGTGAACCCCAGTCCCCAGTGAAGCCAAAATCCTGAGCTCTGCACCAGTTTTTCAACCGTTCATTGAATCCCATGGTGTGGAGTACCCTAGCCTCACACATACCATAGACAGGCAGCTCATCCGAGAAGGTTACCATATATGCTACTTGTCTAAGGCTCCTCCCCAACTCCACAAACTCCTCTTGCATTGCTCTGATCCCATTCCTAGCCAGATCATTTGTCCCTAGGTGGACAATGATATCCAGCTCCCTCTCCCATGCAGCTGCTCCCATGATCCTGAGGATTCTCTCCCTGTCCCTCCAAGCCATGGTACCGGGCAGGCACCTTATCTCCCTCTCCCTTCCCTCCCCAGTTCTACCCCCTAATGATTGAGCCCCCCACCAGGAGTTGTTTCCTTCCCCTATGGGATCCTGTGCCACCCTCCTGTGGGTCTCCTTTGTGTAGATTCCTAGCATCCTCCTTGGTCTCCACTGCAGGTGCTCCATAAAGGAATCACTTTCCACCAGAACAGTGTATGAATTGTGAAGCGGTACAACTGGAGGGATGCACCTCTGTTCCACCACCCTCACCCTCCCTGAGCCCACCTTGGTCCAACCGCTCCTGTTTCTTGGCAATCTCTGAGACAGAGGTGGCAGCCCTGGTGGTCCCTGGGTGGGGGAGGAGGTTTCATGAACCCTAGCCAGGTCAACCTGGAGATGGGCAATCTCCTCCCTCAGATCAGAGAAGTGCCTGTAAATAGAGCAGCATCACAGTCTCCAGAATGCCTCCCGGAAGACTGCCGCCCCACAGCACTACTCCCATCACGTCTTATTTTGTGGCCCCTCTCCTCTTGCTTTGTATGCTTACTCTCTCCTCCCTCTATTTATTTATTTTTCCACCTACTTTCCTACTGCCTATGTGCCATTACAGCTCTTGCCCTTCCTGTTCTGGGACAGGAACTTCCTGTATTGTTCGGTAGTGTCCTTCTCCCTTGCTCAGAGTCAGACCTCCAGCGGCTGAAGGGGGGGAGACCTACACTTTTCCTTCGAGGTTGGTGAAACTTATGTGTCTCAGTGATCCTTCCCTTCCTTCTCACAAACAGGAAGTTCCTGTTCTCAGTCAAATCCAGTGCCTATAAAAGTGGAACTGGCTATGGGTGAGAGGGGAGGGAAGGAGGGCAATTAATAAGTAACACAGGCTCGTGCATTTGGTAATATTGAATATTTTACCCCAAGTTTTCAACAGAGCCATTTATTTACAGTACCTCATGAATGTAACAGCTGTCATTTTTCAAAATGCCAAAAATGTGTTTTAGTGTCCCGAAAGTTGATTTTGCAGTCCCTGACAAAATCACCATTAAGCCAGGAGTTGAACATTTTCTCTGCCCCCTGTCTTCATGAGGCAGGGTCATAACAAGGCTATGTTGAAAATTTGGTGTCAAAATATTACGAAACAAATTTCCAATATTTTTACCCAAAATTCCTCAGCTACAGCCCTATCGGCATTGGCCAGAGTTTATTATTGCTGCAACATCTCATTCCCAGTGGGGTTCTACTTTTATTCTTTCTCACAGACAGATGGACTGGAGTACAGGGAGATTAAGTGATTTGCCCAAGGTCACACATTGACTCTTTGGCCCTAGAGGAGAATGTCACACTTGAGTATTGGGCACTAGCAGGGTCTGAACTGTGATCCTGATCTATAACCACAGTCTACACTGATTCCTTGAATTATGCAATGTAATTTAGTGCTCTATATTTGTAAACAGTTCAGGCTTCCTGCTGCCTTGTCAGTGCTGCACAACATAGTTCCACCACTCACGGTATGCACATGTGTCCTGCAAACCCAGTTATTAGTCACCAGCACGTACAATATTCAGAGGCAGTTTTAGGAACAAGAAAACTAAGTAGCCACTTTGGGCACCAGCACAGTAGGGGCACATTGAAGTAGAAGAAGAAGAATCAGCATTTATATAGCACTTTTCCTACATCCAAAGCGCTTTACAAGCAATGCTAGACTTATAGTGAAGTGACTGAATGTGTGGTGGCGGCCATATCACACATCATGACCCACACACAGCCTGGATAATTGCATGAACCAGTTTATGGGAAGGGGAATGTTGGTCAGGACACCGGGAATGTTCCCTACTCTTTGCGAAGAGTGCCCTGGGTTCTTTTACTTCCACCTAGACACCCACCAGGACAACACCAGGATGGGTAGAAGGGACCTCGGTTTAACATCTCATCCGAAGGATGGCACACCCCAGCAGTACAGCACCCCCCAATACTGCACTCGGATGCCAGCGATTTTTAGGTGCAAGTCCAATCCCAGTGTGGGACGAGAACCCATGACCTTCTGGTCCAGAGGTGGATGTGCTACCAACTGAGCCACGCTGACACCTAACGCCCTAACTAAGTAGAACATATAAGAAGAAATTATCCTGAAATGCAAAAAGCGTCAATCTAAAAACCATAATCATTGTCATCAGCCTTGTATTTATAGAATTCTTATCACTTTTTGGATGTGAGATGGGGAAGAAGTGAGGATAGGGGGTGATGGGAAGCAGTGTAGGGGGCACCACAAGTAATTCTGCTTGGGGCGCCATTTGGTCTAAAACCAGTCCTGACAATATTTGTGTACAGTGAGCAGCAGAACTGTGATGTGCAATGCTGAGATGGTGTCAGTGAGTGCAAGCTGTTTAAAATTACAGCGTGCTGGGTGGTAACTGGATGCCCTGTTGCATCACTACCTGAAATCCTACGTCATACAAAAAGCTGAGTACACGTAATAGGGAGTAGTCCCCTGTAACTGAGGTGCAAGGTAAATTACTGATCCAGATGTTAGAGGGCACAAACAGGGTTTTTACCTGCTAACACACTTGATTGCACCTGCAACCTGGTTTTCTTTAGAAACCCATCCCACAAGTACTATATCACTAGATACTTGTAGCAATACTATACTTGGGTACAGCAGATGGTGGCCAGCTGTGTGTGTGTAGGGTAAATGAGATCCTCCATAATCGTGGAGTTTTGGGGTGGGGTCTAGGTGGTTGTGAAGTGCTACCAAATGTCAGGGACCAGAAGGAGTGTCAGCAGGTCCACTGGATACTAGAAATGAGATGTTGCAACAAGGGTGGGAGTTGAAACTCTTTGCCAGAGTTGGATGAACACTGGAGGTTTGACAATGGATATACAGTACCATATTAGCACTGGGACAGGGTGGGGGAGGAGAACCCAATGGGATCTGGGTACTAGAATCAGGATGATAGGGATGGGAGTATAGTATACTAGCACAGGGTGCAGGAGGTTCATAACACGAGCAGTGAGGAAGGGGTTGCCTCTAGATACAAGGGATGCCTGAATGGGTGAGAGGAGGATGTTGGAGTGCACTGTGCTTGTTTTTATGGGTAGGGTTTTGGAAGTGTTAACTAGTGCTGTGCAGGCTGTTAGCACTTCCAAAACCATTCAAATTAGCAGTGTGCCCTGTATGCATGATGCATGATGCACCCCTAACTAGCACGTGAGCCTACTGCCAGTTAGCACTTACATGCTAACAGATTTATGCCACACTGACTGTGCCTCAGAACATGGTACCTGCCATGTAAACAGTGCTAAAACACAGTTAGCATGGCCCAAAACATGTTACAGTAGTTCTAGGGAAACTGAACAGCTCAGACATAGTGTGACAATGAAGTAAGAATCAGCATTTTGTCCATAGGTGTCCTACAAGAATTATCTATAAAGAAGAAAAGTAACCACTGTTTAAAAATTGTCTTAAGTTGTTTCTTTAGAGACTATTCCTGAAGAGAACCTATGTTGGAAAAGTGATGCTTGCTGTATTACCTTCTGCACCTTTCACTGGCAAAGCCTGCAAAAGTGGAGGAAGCTGTATGGGACACTGAAAAGGAAACAAAGGGTTTTGCAATTTTTGCAATGCAATTGCAGTACTTTGCCAGTGAATAATGATATTCCTAAGACTACAAATACAGTAGGGTATAAGTCCTCCTCTCTTTGTTAGAGCTCAAGAGGAGGACCTTAATAGCAACTTTATAAGAAAGGTTCTTTGGGGCCAATGCGCAAAGGTGTGGAGCACCTCCGTGCCATGTATGTGAGGCGCAGAGACATTCCACACCCAATGCGCCCCCTGTGTGGGATGCACTAAGGGGCATGCAGCCCCCATGCATCCAATCCCCCATCTGTGTAGACCACAACATGCAGGGGGTGGGTGGGGGCATGCCAGCACTATGTGGCATGCACAGACCCACAGAGAGCTGCACATTGGGGCATGTAGAAGGATAGCCAGTACACCAGGGTAAACCCTGCCAAAAGTCCCATATGCACCCTGCCCTCGTGCACACCAGACAAGGGAAAGGCCCTGTTGTAGGTGGGCATTCCCCACAGAGTGACCCAGCTTCATCCCTATACCCCAGAGGCTGACCCCCCCATACATACGGTGCCTCCCTGACCCCTGCAGCTGCACACCTACCTCAGGTCAGCACCACCATGCCCATGCTACCCACAGCCTGACACTACACCGGCGAGGCACCCGGTGTGGCATAGCACCCCCCTGGCTGCACTTATCCCCGGATCACAGGGCCCCCCTCATGTGGATATCTGCCCCTCGTGGTACCCCCCTCACCCACACACATGGACACAGGGGTGCCCTGGGTCCTCTTCCCACACACTGCTGTCCAGTGTTATCCCCCCAACACACCCACGACACCGACACCCCCTCCTCCCGCATGGTCCATCAGTACCACATCTCAGGACAGCCGGCGGCAGTGCCCACCACACACCGCCACAGCCACTGGCCATCCAACATATGCAGGGGCACTCAGCTACCATGCACCCTGTTGCGTAAGGATTATGCTGTTGGACCTGGAACAGGCATCCGATTGGATGCCCGCCGAGGTCAGCGACTGGGGGGGCATGCCCGTGGACAGGTTGCGGCCATTGGGGAATACTAGCGGTGGGCATCTGTCTGCAGGTGCAGAGCTCCACGGATGGGATAAGCACCTCGAGCACATAATTCTTGCCCGTTGGAACATTGGCCTCAATGGTATTTTAAGATCTCTCATGGTGTTGTCCCAGCCGACAGCTCTCCTCTCCCAGAGAGGCAGTCATCCCTGTCTAGTTCTGCCGTCGGTGGGTAGCAATTCAGTGATGGTGTAGATGGGAAGGGTTGATGTGAAGGAAGGGTGTCTCACAGCAGGATGTGCACATGCCTTCACATGCACTCGATCACGTTGAGACAAGGGATGGGAGAAAATAAGAAAAAATCATAAATTACGTATGGAAAAATAAAGTGGGGTTGTCACGGTAATGACTCCCCTCCTCATTTTTTTGTATAAATAAAAAAGGGGGGTTAGGATATTTATAATTAGAACGGTGTTATGCTTATGGACCATAATCACTGATTCATGTAAATAGAGTGACTAACTTGGGGATAAAATCAGCTGAACTGCTAACGGAACTATGTAAGTGGAGACAGCAGTGGCGGTCAGTTGAAGCTAAATTTTAATTTGCAGGCACAGTAAAAATGTAAAATTTCAGGACAGATTAGATGTTTGTGATCTTGGTGCAAGTGATGAGGTTCCGCATGCATAATAATCAGAGATTACTGCAAGGCTCGGTGGCTGCACTCAGCCAATCAAAATGCACAATTTACGTATTCATTGCTATAATTAAGATTGTGGTGGTATTATGATTAGACCTAAACCCATTTTGGGCAGCTGAGAAAATATTGTATTTAGTTGTGTGTTGACCCAACAGATCACTCACAATATGTGTCAAGTGCTCAAGGATTTTAGATGGGGTGCAGGGGACAAAATGGAACTGGGTTGATAATTACAGTAACAGTTGATCTACTACTACCCTTGTGTACAGATGCCACAGTCACTGGGTTCCAAAGAGTAGGTAGCGACTGTGAACAGAGTGCATAATTCAACAATTTACCAATAGGTATTTGCAATTTCTAAATCTGCCATTTTAATTAGACAAAAGTCTGAGTCCTCACTTAGTTTTATGTCTTTAATGCACCTTGTAACTCCCATTTTAGCACTTTTTAAAATAAAAAGTGGACTTTGCAATATTGAAACACAGTATGAGCTGAAACACCAGAAGGAATTGCTCTCCAGGTAATGTGAGACTACTGGTATTGCTCAAAACGTCATTAAGATAGTTCATGATATTATTTTGATCAAACAGCATTTTACCATCAGTTTCAAGAACATTAATGACCACCTTTTTTGTGTGCCCCAATCTGCAATTTTTACAGCCCCAGAGTCTTTAGGAATCTGCCATATATACTTTTTATATATCTTTGAAGAAGTCTGCTTTTGCTTTTCTAATCAAAAGTTTGCAGTTATTTCTTAATTCTTTATATTTCAGGAGCAATGATCTTTCACCAGTGTTTTGTCTATACATTGTTGCCAGATAGAGTCCTTGTACCTTAAAAGTTTTTTTTTTTCCTTAACCAAGTTTTTTCTCATCTACCCCAGTAAGCATCTCCTCCAATGGCAATCCAGCCCCATCACCAGCCTTCTCAGGGACTTCCCGTTATCCACCACTTACAGTGCCCGGAACAACTATGCTAATTTGTGACCCGCCATGTTGGTCATCTGTTGGCTTGTGGGAGGTCCTACCACCACCATTGGCAGACTGAGGCTTTTTTCCTCCTATTCTGGTTTTCTAACCAAGGTTGCTAGTACAGATGGGTGAAGTCAGCTAAATTCGAATGAATTTGCAAATTTCGTGCAATTCACAAATCGCAGTTCATGAAATTCACACAATTCGTGGATCGCAGATCGATCATAAATTAATTTCCAATCCCTAGTGCCTCCCTGCTGATGGCCGCCCAATCTAAAATTTAATTAATTGAATCCCTGGTGTCTTGTGGCCCCCCCCTGCTGATCACCAGCCCCAATGTAAAAATAAATTATTATTAATTCAATCCCTGGTGTCTGGTGGTCCCCTCCCTATCCCCATCTCCAAATGTTGTAAATTTCCCTCTTGTCTAGTGGAATCCCACCCCCCAACCTCGTCAGGTAGTGCCCCACCACCCCACTCCCCACATTTCTACCCCGTGCAGGCAACCAGCATAGCCCTCCATTCTCTGCCATGGCTGGCTGCCCAACTGAGCTGGAATGAATGAGCACATACTTGTACAAGCATGTGCTCATTCATTGACAACCAGACCAGATTGCACTCATTCATTGAATTCTTTTGGAGGGCACAGACAAGAATGGAGGACTTTTCTGCTCACTGGTGGGGGGTTGGAATGGGGGGAATGGCACCATGAACCCCCATCCAGGGGTGCATGACACCATTCCCCCCCATTATGACCAACCACAGGTAACTGGAACAGCCCTAAACTCTTGTCTGCACCCCCCAAAAGAGCTCAATGAATGAGCAGAATCTGGCAATGAATGAGTGTGTTCTTGGACAAGTATGCATGCATTCATTTCAGCTAAGTTGGGCAACCAGCAGTAGAGGAGAGTGGAGGGCTATGCCCATCACCCACACAGGGTTGGGGTGGGGGGGAGCGGGGTGGTGGGTCAATACCTGATGGCATGTGAAGGTGGGTCCACCAGGGAATTGGCAACATTTGGGTATGGGGATAGGGAGGGGGGTCTGTTGAACACAAGGGAAATGTTATTCAGCATCAGGTCAGTGATGGAGGGAGGGAACCACTAGACACCAGGGATTGAATTAATACTTTCTTTTACATTGGGGCCAGCAATCGGCAGGGGGGGACCACTAAATACCAGGGATTCAATTAATTAAATTTCACATCGGGCAGCAATAGGTGATCGGTGCTGGGGGTACTTGGGATTGGAATTAATTTATTTTACATTGGGCCGGTGATCAGCAGGGGGAGGGGTACCACTAGACACCAGGTATTGACACTAAATCACCATTTCTAACTTCTCCTTGCTCTGATTTTTTTTAAGTCCAATTTGCACTTAAGAAACAAAACAAAAGCAAGGCGAAGTTGCAAATGGTGAATTTTTAATAAACAGGTCAACTTCACGAAATGATCCATGGAAGCAAATTTGGTGACTTTGCCAAAAATTTGCCTGTGAAGTACAACTTCAGTGCATCTCTAGTTGCTAGCATGCAATAATGTGCATGCATGCATGCTGTTGATGTCTGGCAGCTACCCCTCCCCTCCATGTGATCTGGTTATAAAGCAGCAGGAAACTGTATCCCCCCCGAGGGAGGAGAGCTGTCTTACCATCCTAGGGATGTTCAATCCTCCCCCCGGGTCGGTCCTTGTGGTACTCGAGTCCACTCCTTAACCAATGTCACTATCATAGCCAGTGGTAGTACTACCACCACCACCACCACACCACCGTGCAAGCCTTAGCTCAAAGGTTTGAACAGTTCTGAAGAAATTTTGAGAAGCTAGGTGCAGCAGAGCCAGAAATGCTGACCTGAGGTGGGGATGCCACTGGACAGCAGTGTGACCGTGCGCATGCATGCAGCAGCATGCCTCATTGCATGCCAACTCCCCAGGGGAGACAACTGGTGGAAAAACTCCCTGGCAGGTCAGATAACACTGACCACCCACTGACCCCACACTGCCAGATGAGGCACTCACCCATCAAATGGTGCTATTCAAGTGGTGAGGTAAGTCACCGAGCAGGCAGGTGTTGGCGCTGATCGATAGAACAGGGGTGAACCATGGTGCAAAGGAGAGAAGAACCTATATGGAAAAATACATATCCTTAAAATTCTCAATGTTTATTTTAGAAAGGATTTGGTTAAGTACATTTAAATTACAGGGGTAAATAAATGCACAGTTTAACTATCTGTGAAATGTTGTGAACATTTTCTAAAATGTGGATGCTACTACTGGCTCTGCTGCTATTGCAGGTATACACCTGAAATTTGGCATGCATAACCAATGTCAATAAGTCCTGGAATCTAAAAAAGCAGGAGAAATTTGGTTTTGCAGTTTAAAATTTACAGTGGAAATATTGCAAGTTACTAATTGGCAAAATGTGCTCAAAAATTCATAAAAACATAACAGGTAATGGACACAGACTATCGCCCATGGAAAGTTACTTTTGCAAAGCATGTATCACCACTCAGTCCATTTTGCTGTACAGAGCTGTTTTCAGTCCTGCAGTTCATTTCTGGATTACCATTTTACCTAGCCCCCCACGGTACATTTTCTCTGCGCTGGACCAGACAGATGCAGTTCTGGAACTGCTTGTCATGCTGATTTCCTCATTCTTTCACAGACACCTTCCCTCCCTTGAAATAAGAGCCACCTCCTCCTTTTCCTGTCAGACCTATGTTTTTGTAATATTTTGAATTTCTCCTTCATGGTGCCCCAGTTATTTTCTTTCTCACCAGGTCTCTGAGAATGCCTCTGTGTCCGGGTCATCCAAGTGCACTGGGATCTCAGAGAATTCTATTTAGCTGGGTATGATTCTTATCTGACCTGCTTAGAAATGAGAATTGTCCCTTTATGCTTCCTTTCTCCGGGGGGGGGGGCATCTACTATTCTTTGGCTACTCGCCTCTGCTGCCTTTCCATTGATAAATCCAGGCATCTAACCTGCCACTCGGGAACCCTGAACTACTGTAGCTACTTCCCATCTTGTTTTAGTTTAAATCCCCTAAGTGTCCTTTCCATGGACATGACTGTACCCTCTTCCTCTTGGCAGAACTACAGTCCATCTTGGCATGGCTATGAATTTCATCCATTTGACTTGTACTGCAGGCAGGCAAGTTGTCTTAACCTACACTAGCATCATGGTCCTGCAGTGCCCCTCCAACACTCCCACTACAGTGGTGCCCAGTATCATATGGTGACATGACCCTACAGACAAGTATTGCCAAATCATAGAACCAAAATTCCAGTTGATATTCATGCTAAATATTCCATGCATGAGTTCCAAAGTGCTCTTAAAATGAGCTTATTCATCCATGTGACTGCACAAAATGAAATTATTGGAAAAAAAAACTTTTCTGTGAAAATGTTGAAATTGTATCTTGTTATATGTGAAACTCATGTTTTATGATTTTATGTATTTTGTACAGAACGGTTGTTGAAAAAAGGACCTAGTATCTTAACTGTACATTTGCTGGATAAAAATAAAATTATTTCTATCTAAACAATGCTATGCTTGTGTGTATCTGCACAAGTCATTTAGCCTGTGAGCTCCAGTGGGTAGCTGGCAAATTGCTAGAAGACATGCAGTTGCAAAGTGATGGTGTTGATTTTTCTTGATGGCTCTTCAAAGACACTGATTGACATGAGGTGTCAGTACCTGACATTGGGTACTACTATGCTTATACTGTGGATCCCCCTATGAATGCTGCCTTATTACCACTCTACCCAGCATTTTTGTTCCTCCTCCATGGCAGCTCAAGTGTATAGCCAGGCAGAATGTATGGATATGGCTTACACAAAATTATCACAAAATTGCACAATTTTTGCAAAAGCCCATGCAATTTGACTGCACTAACGTTATTTTGAAATGTTTGGCTGCTCTTGACTTGGCCATGCTGTAAGCAATAGATAAGAATGTACACACACATGCACACATAGAATAATACATGGGCAACCATACACAGTGAGGCCATGGCAATAGAGTGACCTCGATAGCAAAGCTCAAGAGGTCCCTGTTGTCATGGCAACCCAGGGGTGGAAACATGGCCCTGGAGTGTATGGTTGCCTAAACCTTACTCTTGATAGTATATGGGCAGTCATAATACAGTTCCTCTGTGACCATATCTTTTTTAGCAGGACTTACTGATGGTGCATTCTGGTAGACTTTTCTCTGTGCTGCCTGTTGTTCCTGAACACATTGCGGTGCTAACTGATCCTGCTGCACTAACCAATGCCACATGGACTGTTGAAATTACTCTCTCTCCCCCGCCGACCTGTTTCTCATGACCACAACCACTGCGCTCTCTCCCATTCTCTGTATTACTCCCACTCTTCACCTCACCTTTCTTCTCACTGCTAAAAATAACAATGCAGTTCTCTGAAATGCCTCCTCCCTCCCTCCCTGATCAAACTCCCACTCAATCCACACATACAGATTCACTGACCAATCACTGCAGTGCACGCTGTCATTGTTGTATGATGTAACTATAGCAGCACAACGAGAAGACATTCTGCTGCCGAACTTAGGTCACTAATGCAGCACAACCACATTTGTCAGATATGGATTTCCATATACTACGGACACATCCCATACACTATATTATTTTAGGGTCTATGAAACTACACAAATTGGTGGCATTGTGTTCTCTGGTTCTTAAAGTTTCAGGGGCTCAAAACTGCAGTTCATGTACTTGTGAAACTTTGTTTTTATACAAATTCTGAATGTTTGGCTGCTTATAACTAAGCTCTTTTTGAAGCTATAGATATAAAACTTGATGCACACGTCCAAGAAGAAGAGTATTTCAAACATCCCTATGAACATACCCACGAACATACAAACATTGACAGCAGAAAAAGGCCATTTTGTCTATCGAGTCTGCTTGATTTTGCAGCTAGCATCCCTATTCTGCAGCTGCCTCTCCCTCCTCACCCCTCTCCTTTTATCCTCCCCCTGCCCTATCCCAGCCCCTTTTGAAGCAGCCCACAGTTCTACAGGCTACCACCTCTGCTGGTAACGCATTCCACCCTACCACCACCCTCTCTGTAAAAAAGTGCCTCCTCATTTCTTTTCTGAACCTCCCCCTCCAATCTCATGTCAAGGCCCCTAGTATTCCTCCCCACCCTTACCCTGAAGAGCCCATCCATACCAGCCCTGTTTATCCCTCTCACATATTTGAATGTCTCGATCATGTCCTCCCGTCCCTCCTCTCCTCCAGTGAGTACATGTTCAACTTCCTAAGCCTACTTTCATATGGTAAGTCCCCCAGTTCCTGTATCATCTTAGTTGCCCTGCGCTGCACCCCTTCCAATAATTTAATGTCCCTTTTCAGGTATGGTCTCCAGTACTGCATGCAGTATTCAAGATGAGGTCTAACAAGTGATCTATTCAGTGGCAGAATTACTTCCCCCCTCCTTGAGGTTATTCCACTTGTGATACAGAACAGCATTTTGTTGGCCCTTGCTGTTGCCCTCCTACATTGTGTGGAGTTGTTCATTGATCCTGCTATGACTACTCCTAGATCTTTCTCCTCCTCAGTCTCCACCAGCTGCAACCCCTCCAACCCAGTTGATAGTTTCTCCTTGGATTCTTTGCCCCAAAATGCAGCACCTTCACTTTTTGGCATTGAACCACAGCTGCCAAGTGTCCAACCAGGTCTCCAGCTTTTTCAGACCCTCCTGCAGACTCTGCCATCCCTCTATGTCATCCACCACTGCCCTAATCTTGGTGTCATTGGCAAACAGGCTGATCTTGCCCTTAATGCCCATGGAAATGTCTGCAATAAATATCTCAAATAACACTGGTCCCAGTAATGAGCACTGGGGAATCCCGCTCATTACTGCCCTACTGCCCTCAGGGTTGAGAGTTCCCCTTCCACCACCACCCTCTGCTGTCTTCCCTGCAGCCAGTTTGTCACCCATCTCACCCTTTTTGCTCCTGCCCCTGTGCCTTCAAGTTTTATTCTAAGTCTCCCGTGTGGCACTGAATACAATGCCTTGCTGAAGTCCAAGTACAGGACACCCACTGCAGGGCCCTTGTCCATCTGCCTGGTTACCCAGTCATAGTAATCTACCAGGTGGGTTTGGCAGGATCTTCCCACTACAAAGCCATTCTGTCTACAGTCCTGCAGCCCCTCAGACTCCAGCAGGGACACCAGCCTTTCCTTCAGGATAGTTTCCATTAGTTTCCCTCACAATGGACGTGAAGCTTGCCGGTCTATAGTCCCCTGGTTCATCCTTGGGTTCGCTCTTATGCAGGGGAACCACATGAGCCAACCTCCAATCATTGGGTATCCATCCCAAATTCAGTGAGGCATTGAGTAGGCCTGCCAAGGGCCTCCCCAGAATCTCTGCTAGCTCCTTCAGTACCCTGGGGTGAATGTCACCTGGCTTGTGTCTTGTCCACCCTCAGCGCCCTCAAGACCTCTATCATGCTACCTTCCATGATCACCCCGTTTGTGACTCGCTGCCCAGCCTTTTCTGCCCCCCATCCCCTCGAGTAGCACTCCCTGTCTCTCTTTCATAAATATTGAGCAGAAGTAGTCATTGAGTGCTTCTGCCTTTTCTCCACCTTTTCTGCCCATCCCCCTTCCTTCTTATTCCTTACTATCTGCTCTTCACAGCTTCTTTTCTCCCTGATGTACAAGAAGAAGCTTTTCTCCCCCTCCTTAATGCCTTGTGCCAGCTTGAGCTTTTTAGTGGCATTTGCTGCTGTAACTGCCCTTGTCGCCTCCCTTGCCTCCTGCAGGTACTTCTCCCGATCTTCCCCCCTCCCTGATTTCTTGTATCTCCTAAAGGCTACCCTTTTTCTCCTGACCATTTTCACAACCCCCCTGCTCATCCAGCTCGGCCTTTTTGCCATAGCCTTCTTACTCTGAGTCCTGCTACAGGAATTGGTAGCCTCTAGCATCCCCTTCTTTAGGAGTTCCCATCTCTGGTCCATGTTCATACTAGACTGGATCCTGGCCAGGTACCCATTCACTACCTCCCCCATCCTTGCAAAATCAGCCCACCTGAAATCCAGTACCTTTATGTTGGATTCCACCCCCTCTTTGCTCATAATCAACCTGAACCATACTGAGTTGTGGTCACTCCCTGCTAGTGGTTCATCCACCTTGATATCCCTCAACAACTCTCCATTTGTGAGCACTAGGTCGAGGGTGTTCCCCCCTCTGGTTGGTTCACTGACCTCCTGTGTCAGGAAGCTTTTCTGAAAGGCATCCAGCAGTACCTGCTCCCTTTTATTGCTGGTGGCCGGAGTTCTCCAATCTACTCCTGGCAGATTGAAGTCCCCCACCACCACCACACTCCCCTTCCTGCATGCACTTCTAATCTGCCCCACAAGTTCCCTGTCCAACTCTTCTGTCTGGGATGGTGGCCTGTACACCACTCCCATCTGGAGAGTCTTATTCCTGAAATCCTGGATTAGAAGCCACAATGACTCTGTTTCTTCCTCCTCCTCCCTAATGCCCTTTAACCCCTCCTTTATGTATAGTGCCACTCCTTCCCCTCTCCTGTTTCCCCCTATCCCTGTTGAATATTCTGTGTCCTGGGACCACCAGTTCCCAATCATGGTATTGGGTGGCCCATGTTTCCATTCCGGCTGCGATGTCCACCTCCCTTGCCACCATGAGGGCCTGAAGGTCATTCATTTTATCCACACAGGCTCCTAGCATTCATGGTGACTACCTTCCATCCCTATTCCTCTCCCCCTTCCCTCTGCCCTCCACTTCCAGCATCCCTTCTATTGCTTCTACCTAGTTTATCGCCTTTGTTCTGGGGTTAAGCTTTCTCTGCTTCCCATCTTGTGGCCCCTGTGTGCCCTTCCTCCACCTGCCACCCCCCACCATTCCTAGTTTAAATGTCCAGCTACCTCAATATACTCCCCATTCTTCCATTTCAGCACCTTTTTGCCCTCCTCACTTAGGTGAAGTCTATCCTTAGTGTACAGACTACTGTCCTCCGAAGTATTTCCCCACCCTCCCACTAACCCATATCCTTTTGTGAGACACCATTTGCCCAACCATTCATTAAATTCCTCGATCCATTGTTTTCTAGCCGTGCTTGCCTTGGGCACTGGTAACACCTCATAAAAAGTTACCGTTCTACCTTCCCCCTCACATAAACTTCCCAGCTCCTCAGACCTCTTCTGGACTACCTCTACCGTACTATCGGTCAGGTCATTTGTCCCCAGATGTAGAACTATATGAAGTCTCTCCCTTCTCCTTCTATCATATTTCAGGACTGATTGTCCCACTTTTTCAGCTGTCATCCCTGGCATAGCCTCCACCTACATACGACTATGCCTTTCCCCATTGCTACCCCACCTTATCCCCCTTAGTATTGAATCCCCCAGTACTAGTATACCCCCCATATTTTCCTCTGCCTGTTTCTCCTCCTTTGTTCCTCTCCTGTGTAACTCCTCCTCCCCCAGCACATACTTCCCCATCTGTCCCTGTCACCATTTTTCTCCTTCGTGGCTCCTCCTCCAGCAAATATTTCCCCTCACCCATTCCAGCCACTATTCCTCTCCTGACTCCTCCTCCTGCCCATAATCCCCCTACCCATCCCTGCCACTATTCCTCTTCTATCCAACTCCTGTTCATATTTCCCCCATCAGTCCTTGTCACTGTTCCTCTCCTCCCCATCTCTCCCTTTTGCACACCATTTCCCCATCTGTCCCTGTTGCCTTCTCCAATCAGTATTCACCACTGCCACCTCTGCTATGCCCCTGACGTCTTCTCCATTCACCCTGCTCCGCACCACCCGCATACCTGCTCCCTTCGACTGTCCCTCCAGCTGTCTCTCTCTCTCTCCCCTCCACCTCTGGCTCCCCCCACTGACCAAACACCACCCTTTGTGCATGCCCCTCCCTTTCCCTCTCCTGCCCCCTCCTGGAGACCCTTCTCCCCCTTCTCCACCCCCAATGTCACCAGCACCGTGAACCTATTACCTACCCCCTCTGCCATGCTGCACGCTGGCTTCTTCCTCCTGACCTGAGCCTTCCCTCCAGTTTCTGGCCTCCCATTCATTTTGCCCCAGCCCCCCCCTTAAGTCCGATGCTCCACCCATGTGGTGTTCTCATGTTCATCCCCATCCCTTCCCTCGAACAATTGCTCCTCTCCTGCGATGTCCTCATGTTGCTCCCTAAGGGAGATCCCCTTGCTCCAGCTTCCCTCCCACCCCATATCCTCTCCAACTCACTACCAAGACACAGCACCTCCTCCTTGATTCTTTTTGGCCTTTAACAGATTGGACATCCCCCCAGCCTCCACAATATGTTCATCCATACCGCTGCCCCACATCCATTGCAGTCCACTATCCTACCCATGATACCAGCTCTGGCTACAAAATACATCCCTATTTTCATGCAATGTGGACAAGTATTTGTAAAGTTAGATGCAAAAAGGGGAAATTGTGCTGCCATGTTAGGCAAAGCAAGGCAAATTTTATTTGTATGGCGCCCATTCCCGGAGGCTCTGGGTGCCTCACAGCAATATAAAATGATCATACAATACATCAATCTAAAATTTAATTAATACAATTTAAAATAACTAAAATGTGAAACAATTTAAAACTAATCAAATACAATAAACAGGGACTGAACAATATATTCAAATTCAGTATTATTAAAAGCCAGGCCAAAGAGGTGTGCCTTCAACCTCTGCTTAAACACCTCTACCGAGGGGGCCTCCTTGACTGCAGATGGAAGTGCATTCCACAAGGATAGCCCAGAAATGCCAAAAGCATGATCTCCAGAAGTCTTGAGCCGAACCCTGGAAATATCCAGGAGGCCCCTCGAAGAGTCACGGAGGTTGCGAGCAGCGGTCACCGGTGTCAGGAGCTCTAACAGATAGCCAGGGCCCAGTCTGTTTAGGGCCTTATAGGTGAGGAGCCCCACCTTAAAAAGGACCCGCCACCTGACTGGCAGCCAGTGCAGGGCACGCAGAACAGAGGTCACATGACTAGACCTAGAAAGACTAGTCAGTACCCGAGCAGCTGCATTCTGCACTAGCTGCAGTCTGTGGAGGGTCCCTCCCATGACTCCAAAGTAAAGAGCATTACAGTAGTCAAGCCTGGAGGAAACAAAGGCATGCACTAGCGTCAGCAGGTCCTCGGGCGGATCGAGGGGCTTAATCCGGGCAATGTTCCATAGATGGTAAAAACCACTACTGACTGCAGATGACACCTGGTCTTCAAAAGTCAGTCTGCTGTCAAGGATCATGCCCAGATTTTGCACCCCAAGGGAAGCTGTCAATGGGGTAGAACCCAGTACAAGACCAGAATCGACCCCAGGCAGCAACCCCTCACGCCCGCAACCAGGCTCGATCACCAGCACCTCTGTTTTGGCCAGGTTGAGTCTCAGCCAGCTGGAAGCCATCCAGTCATTGATTTTAACCAGACAGTTGTTAAGCACATCCAAAGCTCCTGATGTTCCAGGAGCAAATGACAAGTGCAGTTGTGTATCATCTGCATAGCAGTGAAACTCCACACTGTATTGTCGAATGATCTCACCCAGGGGCAGCACATATACTACGAACAACATCAGTGACAGGATCAAGCCCTGTGAAACTCCACAAGACAGAGGCATTGGGGAGAAGAAGAAGAAATTCCCCATCACCACCTGCTGCACCCTGTCTGAGAGATAGGACTCAAACCACCTGATGACAGTACCAGTGAGTCCAAAAAACTCACAGAGCTGATCCAATGACACAACATGGTCTACAGTGTCAAAGGCTGAG